>OZ010625.1:38696705-40055705 GCA_963932425.1 Athalia cordata | reverse complement strand
TCGTTAAATCTAAGATATTTTCATATAATTAGAACCATTGCATCGCTACAAGAACTGAAATAATGGATTATGAGGTAAAACTATTCGATATGCCATCTGCGTGGAGAAAGCAATCTCTCGAATTGATAAGATGAATGTACCGACAGTGAAGTTTTACGTAGCACACTATACATAAGTAGATATATTGGTTGGCCGTATCGCGCTACCGTTAGGCTTATTATTATGATCATGTTTAAAATTTGCACAGGAATTATATAGCATTTCGGAAGTTCTGGGCACTTTAATTGTGGTCTCATATGCATAATATGGTTGCACACAGAGAACAGTTAGGTTATACTTGAAAATTGCAGTGGTGGATATGGCGAATCGATTTTTTTTTCTGTCTACAAAAAAGTTTTTTCAGCTGCTAACAAACTCATCTTTCTCACCAAAACTACTTCTAACATTTTTTTGAGCAAAATGAATTCGGAGTAAGCTAACAAATGTTTGATTCGTAATATTAAACGCTGCATTTATTGAATAGACCGTTCTCTTGATGTGGAGCTGATTGCTGATAGTATGTTCTACTTGTGCTATAAAGGCGAATAGTAGTATTTTTTTGTAGATTGGGCTTGTTCTTTAAGATCATGAGTCTTTTTAAAGCATCACACCCTACTCACTAAACTGATCATGATTGAAAGTCGAGTTTCAAGTGTATGATGTATATCGTAATACCTAGACGTGAAGACCTCAACAGGTGCGTAACCTTATTCCGACTTTCCTATTTCCAATTAGTTCACAATCTGTATATAAAAGACAAGATGATTGACCAAAACTGATTAAGGTGATACTTATCTGCCTAGCGTGTTTCTTGCAATGGATATATAATTTGAGTACTACATATTTTCTATTTTATCATTATGCGTTATACGAGTAATGGTTATAACATTTAATGAAATGTTTTTTAGTGCTAGAAATTTGAGGAAAATAATGAAGTAATTCAATGAAGATTGATTATTGTCTTTCTAACTATAAGTACATTGGTATATTTTATACATAATAAATGTATATGTATTATAAATGTATATACCGATAATTACGATGTAATGTTTGGAGACATTTAGCAAAAGATTTCCACTAGCATTGACTGGTGCATTTATTATATTTTATGGAAGTCTGACAAACAGGTGGGGTAATTTGAAAATCAACATCCAGCTCAGGCTCTGGCTCTTCATTCTCTAATAGCGTTTTCGGCTTGCTGCACTTTTTGGGACTTATATTCGTGAAATGCACCTACTCGAGAGCTGGAAACGTTAACGCACAAGTGTGTTGACCTCAAATAAGCCAGTGCAACGGATTCAGACCAACACATGAATTCGTTGGCCAGTGCACCATGGGTGAAAACTGTCACCAAAAGTTGAATGTCTTTGAAGATCCGTTTTTATCAATAAAATTGACATTGTCTCTTATTGAGAATCTTTCTACGTGCGTTTGATTTTATATTTTCCAACGCGTCTATGAATGAAAAGAATTTTCAATTTGCATGTGTGAATTAGCTGCAAAGAACATGAGTATTAATTCAATGCTAGCTGGTTCGAAGTATTAGGCGTTATGTTAGGAAAATTACTTGAAGTCGAGATTACTATGCCTGCAGTTAGATGGCAAGTAAAATCAACAGTAGAATGTGCCGTTCATGAAAATCAATTCAGCACATATCTTTTGTAATTTTCTGGCAGTTTTTTACCGTAATGTAAAACCCGTTTCGCGGGAAATCTGGGAACCAGTAAAATGCTCGATTCATATTAGCTTCTCGCCCGCGTCTGTTCGCGCTTGTCAACAGTTGGTTTCATCTCTACCTATTTATACTCAATGGTTTCATGTTGCTTGTGATTATTTGTAGCCCTTTGTAACCATCATTTTGAGTGGTGCGTGAAACGTGACTTTGCTCAAAATCGTTCAAAGCATCGATCCTTGAGTTGACTAGTGACTTGCAGCTTGGATGTTGCATCTCGTGATTTGTGTTACTTCATATTTGTGTGTTGTTTTTAAAAAAATCGATTGAAACGTTGCTCGGAATAACATCAGTTAAACTACTCGGACGTAAAAATGGTAAGACACGTTCAGTTAGATTCAGTAAAAAATGTCACAAAACTATGACATTGATCCCGCCAGGTAGGTTATGTTATGGTGTGTTTAAATCATAACAATTGAATTTCATTTACAGTTCGGCTTCAACATGTTTCCGGATATTCCCCGGCCGTTTAACACCCAATACAAATGTTTTTCCGTCTCAATGCTTCCTGGAAATGATCGGCAGCATGTGGAACGTGGGGGCAAAAGTAGGGCAACAAGTACATTGTTATCATTGAACCCATATAATATTTAGTCATCACTCTTTGATTGTGTCACTTTTCAGTCATAATGCCACCATCGGCCTTGGACCAATTAACAAGACTCAATATCGTTTATCCTATGCTCTTCAAACTCACAAACAAAAAGACAAACAGGGTGACACATTGTGGCGTCCTAGAATTTGTTGCTGACGAAGGAAAAGCATATTTACCATATTGGGTATGTATTTTTTTGTTCAGACTACAGTTCATCCTCATCGATGAATCAGAAAATTGGCCAAGGATTTTTTACAGCATGTAATTTGCTCCGATTTCTAGATGATGCACAACCTCTTGTTAGAGGAGGGTGAAATATTAAATATTGAAAGTGTTTCTCTTCCGGTTGCAACATTCTCCAGATTTCAACCACAATCCGAAGACTTTTTAGACATTACAAACCCTACTGCAGTCTTAGAAAACGGTTTAAGAAGCTTTGCTTGCCTTACAACTGGTGATATCATTGCAATAAAATATAATCAAAGGATATACGAGATGTGCGTGTTGGAAACTAAACCCGGGCCAGCAGTTAGTATTATTGAATGTGATATGAACGTTGAGTTTGCACCACCTGTTGGCTATAAAGAACCAGAAAGAATGGTTAGGCCCAATGAAGAGACAATTGATCCCATCGATATGATGCCCGCACCTCTTGGTTTTGTTGCATTTAAAGGACAGGGTAATAGATTGGATGGAAAAAAGCGTAAAGATGCTTCGCTTCCTGAACCAAACTCAAGTAAACCAATTTACGTAAGAGGAATCCCAGATTACGATTACAAAATTGGCACATTGAAATTTCTGCGAAATACGAAGCCAATCAATAATAAGGAGGTTAGCTGTCGAATTTTTCTATTAATTCTGCTTCGATTTAAGAATTACGATATATACCGTGCTTTCACGTGGAAGGTGAAATAGTTGGAGTTGGAGTGCAAGCCTTTTTGGAAATTGTCTATTTATAACAACAGCGAGTTGTTAGTGGAAAAACGATGCACTTAAGTATGAACCCTCGTGATGGGACTATGCCTGCCTAGGTACTTAAACCGAAAGTAGAGAAGGACAGTCCAATGCTATTTAAACAGCGAAAAATGTTCGCACTCTAGTTCAATGATTCTCCTATAAGGATCTTCCATGCGAAAGCACGTTATATACATACATATGTATACATATGTTCATGTATGTGAATATTCTTTCAGACTAAGGATGTAGACGAGTTCAAGGCATTCACCGGAGAGGGTTTTTCTCTGAGAAAATCCAGAAAATAATGTGATCTGTAAAAAACTAGAAAGAGGCGTGAAATTTTGACTGTGAAATTATATTTATCTGTATACTGCTACTAATTTGTAAAGAAAACATTGCTAGGAAAAATAACATCTTGTCGTGTGATTATTTGGCCATTTGCATTTCTATACGCTTTCGCTTGCATTTTATCGAGCTAAATTACAGCCACCTTCAATTACCTACGATTGATAGCAATTATGTAGGTTGCGATGGTTGCAGTTAGGGCAAGGGGATGATTCGGAGGTGACATTTACGGAAATAGTTTTGCATTTGCCTTTCTCAGAAAGGCCCGAGTTTATCAGAGCCCGCTTCGTTTAGCAATATCAAATTTTAGTTGTACTCTGATTCTAAAATTTGACTCGCGAGAATTGAATTTACTTCATTATGGTGATTGGACGCTACTTTACAAGCGTTTCGTATAGTCAGCCAACGTTCGTAATAGCAATGGAGCGCAAAAGCTACTTTCGTTGACCGATTTTTTTGTATTCTCTACACAAAGTTCATAACAAAAAAAATCTTCAATAATACTGCCACGAGTGAGTATTGGAAAGAACAATAGCGCGGATGAAATGACGAGAAAGTTTTATGAAAAGATGCTCGGTACTAGTTTATATCTGAATATGACCTAAAACTTGGGACCGAAACTCTGCTCAAGTACCCTGATAATGGTAATCCGTCTGAGATCGTGCCGAGAGAACATACAGGTAGCGTACATCAGCCGTGTTCAGCTTTCATAAAAATCTGCCAGTTCTTCGTTATAATTACACCCCTGGAGTCGCTGCACATTTCAGACTGCAGATTACTTCGAACTATATCGAACAAGTATAGACTTCTAGATAAGATAGTAGAAGTATCCGATTTAAATTTTTTGAACAAACTTCGATCATTTATTATAGACTAGCTGTTATCCGCCCGCTTCGCTGGGTATAAGCTTTTGTACCCTGTAGTGTTTCTGATTTCACCCCTATTTCACCCCCTTCAAGGACCATTTTCCCGACAAAAAGTAGCATCTGTCCTTCTCCCAGGTCCAATCTATTTCTATACCGAAATTCATCAAAATTGGTTCAGCGGTTTAGGCGTGGAAACGTAACAGACAGACAGAAGTTACTTCCACATTTATAACATTAGTACGGATATCAAATTTATGGCGGGAACCATTTCTCAACATCGCGTCAGATTATGCATCATCAATTCTGATATGACGAAATGGTAATCTGATGAGTGGTTTCCGAGTTAGGAATAACCAGATACACGAGAAACAAATGAATTAGTAAAAAAAAAAAAAATCGAAATTTGTACATTCAAATCCCTGTGGGAATGGACTTGAGAAGTATTTCTTGTTAAATAAAACCTTCAACACCGATTGAGGAAGATTATCAAAATCGAGCTGCTTAGGCGACGTTTATATTTATGTCTACCAGTCTATACAATATACCACAGAGAAAATCCTTCAAAGCCAGAAAAGAAAGAAGGAAAAGCAGAGTACGGTCCATGGGACCGATTACACGGCAATAGACGTTATTGCATGAGGATAACACCGCAGGGAAAAACAAAACTCGAGAGACGGACAACAGTCCATATACGCGATATGGAGTAGTGACTACTCCCCCGAGTGGATTCCGGCAGGATTCGTAGCTCGACTTTCATCCTTGTCGCTAGACTAGGGAGTTGAGCAACTTTTGATAACGTTGCATCCCACAGCTGCATAACTCAACCGACGCCCTCATACCGGTGCAGATTATATATCAAAAGCTGAGAGCATAACAACAGCCCGCTCAACCGTCTACTTGATGGTTTCCGTGTCGTTTCATGCGGGGTTGTCCGTTCCGTTCTGTAGTTCTGTTTTGTAGCATAGAGATAGGGAGTTCAACCTTTGTATCACGGACTTATATTCCTAAGTCCGTGGTTAACCTGGGTAACTTTCAGGAATCTACCTTCAAACTCTTTTTTTTTTTAAACTAACTCACGATCTCGTGTTGTTCCACATGAGTTAACTAATTGTGAAAATATTCTAGATTGGAGTAGGTATACCTATAGCTCGCTGTGCATGTGACGGATTTTTTGATGCTGAGAGATGCATCGTGTGTAACTTCACTTGCACACTGCTCTTTTGTGTAGTATTATAGTTGAGCGACAGGTATACGGGAAAAGTTTAACGAATGTTTATTAGTGTTTTCTTCTATTTTTCTTCATCCCTTTTGACTTTTTTTTACTCACTTGCATCTTGGTACATCCTGCCGTCATACCGCAGCTGACTATAATATATCTCCCATAATGCTTATGCAAAGCGAGTCGCAACTTTCAACATTACCCAACGCTTAGCTTACTTTAGTTTAACGTTCAACATTTCTAGTGCATAATTAGGTTACAAACTGAAAGCTCACTCTTTTACCGTCGAAATGTTCACACCGCACACGTGTAATGTAACCTGCATATACAATAGGATTCTCAGCTACAGTGGACGGTTAATTTTGAAATTGTCTAAAATTTCATTAACTAAAGTAGCCGGTCCACGCTGGGTCGTTCCTGTAAGGAAATAGGGAATGAATAATGGAAATTATTTGAATTTGTCAGAATTACGTCATACGGAAAAAAAAATTGAAACGCTGATATACATTATATGTAGCAGTAGAGAGCAAAGAGAAAAAAAAAAACAGAAATAACTGAATTCCGTACACAGTTTTCTACGGAAAATTTGATGACGGAAACCCACAGCTGAGACACAACGCAAGGCAAAGCGGAATAGTTCGCAGGTGTTCTGCTTATTTTAGGTATGACAATTGAAAGAATATCTGCGAGAATTTAGTGCAATTTCCCGCGCAAGCCTTTCCAGTTATTCAGCTGAATTCATCATCCACTTGTTCACCGCCAATTTGTCGGACCTGCGGTTGGTACTTGGCCGGACAATCTAAACGTCCGGCGGGAGTGAAAAGGAATTGCAGATAAAACTGAACCGTAAATTTTAGCTCTCAACTAAATCTGCATCGCAGTGAATTTCACATCCTCCGTGCAATTGTACTATGCTGTGTAATCGCTGTAGAGTATCCGCTGAGCATATATATTGTATATTTCCACAGATGATTCTTTCCGCGTTTCTGGATTTTTGGAGTTAGTAGAATCGCATCAAGGAACAGTTGTTGTCTTTGTTTTACATAGGATCTTCAAGAGGGGGAATGAAGTTCAATTTTTCGCAATTTAGAAGCTCATTGGGATGGTGAGTGGTTTTCGAGATAAGCTATTTTGGCCTTGGTGAAGGAACTAGCTGAGAGACGCCAAGTGATGGCAACCGATGTACGTACGTACGTACCTATATAGGTATGAACCCTGATCCTCCAGTGCAGGACCACGGCAGCGCTCGATGAGGGCGCTTACCCAGCTATTAGACGCCCAATTTGCATATTCTATCGCCTTGCAAGCGTCAGTAGTTCTGTTATTGGTGTAACTTTACCCTTCAAAGTGCCTCTAATATTACACCCTAGCTGCACGGTATTGGTAGAACTTCTAGATTGTCCGCGTTGATGCAGCACTCTCTCCCTATTACGCTACCGTATACCTTCATCATAGCACTTATTGCCGTGTATTTCATTTGCTATTTCGCTTATCCCTGAATAATAGCTATAGTCCAGTTGACATCCATAAATCACGCTTGTATCGACGTACATGGTGTTCGGGGTGTTTCGAAATTTTCTACTTCTGACCCTAATCAGGTGCAACTCCTCGAGTAATTTTACACAGAAAATTTTCAATTTAAGTAATTCAAACGACGAGACATTGTACTTATCAAAGTTATGCTTTCAAACTCGCCGGTGTTTACAATAAGTTTTCTTCGAAGCTATCAACTTTTCCGTTCAGATTATATGGTACACGTCACCATCCTCCCCCATTTGTCATTTAAACTTCAACATTACTCTTGGATGTATAGAATGGACAAGTTTTTGTATTACCACGAAACCGACAAGCGATACAATGGCGCGTCCCTGCGGTTTATTTGGATTTGAATCCTCGACGCCTGCGCCATAATTATATGTATACGTATTTCTTAATATACGTAATATACATTTGTACACCTACGTATTCGTGTACCAAAAACGTGGTCGGATAAAAGTTGGACTTTTAAAGCGAATTCTAAGTTGTTATGATAAATGTATACCCCACGTGTTCACGTAGGGGGCAAGACAACCCTCTAGGACCGTCGGGATAACTTAGCCGGTTGATTGAATATGTAAATCCATTACGACGTACACGGAATGAAATATTTATTACCATATTCTCTCTGCCAAGATAAATCCAAGGCGATAGTACGTATATGTGTACGTAGCGACTGCGCAAGTATTCTATAGTCAACCTCTCAACGGAGACGTTTCAAAAGATGTCCAACGCATCTCTGCACTCTCTCTTTTCTTAGTACTGTAGAAATGCTCATACGATCTTCCCGTAAAAGTAAAAAAGGCGAAATGAGGTTGCTGTAACTTCTACGAAATGTTTACTATCTGAGAAAAACATTTCTGATTGGAAGATAGGGAATAAGTTGAGTTTGGATAATAGCTATTATGAATTAAAGAATAAAAAATTGGGTCTTCGCAGCGACTTTTTGGAAATTCCACTACCGTAAGTGGGTACTCTTCTCTAAAATGGATAGATTTTTTGAGCTTTTACAGCGGAATGAAAATGATATAACACTTGTTGTTCCCACGGAAAGAAGTTTGATTGACGTTTCAAAATTGGCCTGTTTGTTCTCTTGCATGTCAAGTCGAACGGACGATTTTCCCGACCATCTCAGGTTCTTTCATTTTTCACACATACGAAGTGGGTATCAAAAAGGTCAAGGTTGTGTTGGTTTTAAACTTTTTCCGTTCACTAGTTTTTGCACAAAACTTAATGAAATAACCAATTTTTGACGAATCACAGATTATGCATCAAAATTTTGTAAGAAACGATAAAAAGCGAAGTTATAACAAGTCGGTGCACTTTGGTGTTGGCCAGATAATTTTTTATCTAAAAGCGATATCTGCTTAGATCGATAATTCATTATAATTTTTTTTTGTGAAATTTAGCCTATAGCTGCGGCTTGGGTCCGATATTAAAAGAGTGAGGTAACGCCGTTCGAGATAAATGTCTCAAATTTTAAAGCCTCTTTTACGCGATGCCAATTAGCTGGGTTCGGTGACGTGCGCGGGCAACTTCGCTTGTTCGCCGAGTTGGCCAGATCGATTGATTGACAGCTCATTAACTTGTAAATATTGATGATATCGTTATTTTAGATTCGAGTTGAATCAGACTGGTTATTATGTACCAGAGCCAAGCGAAACTTAGAACGAATGTTGGATTGCAGAAATCGATAACACATAGTCACATTTCAACTTAGATGGTTCACAAATTAAAGATAATTAGAATGAATGAAAATGATAGCAAAGATGCATCAGGCTATAGATAAGTTGGTAGAATCATCTATTGTCGTAGGAGATTACACGAACGTAAGATTTTCGACAGATTGATCCGTTCAAATCAATGTTAACGATATAGTCGAAATCGATGATTTTACTGATCCATTTTGTGTCCAATTATTGTAGTCAATGAGACGATGTATACGATCAACAACTTATCATTTTGAAAATTAACAAAAAAAAAAAAAAAAAAAACCATCTGGAAAATACAAGAACGTGATAACGCACGTGTTACCCTGGTTTCTTCAAATGTTGTGTTAAACCTGCTATCGAATTGAATCAATAGGAAGCGCGGTCGTTTCAGTATATAGATGAGGAGCGAATGGTTTATTACCGAGAACTCCATCAATGGCAATAATGCTCGATGGTCTGCAGATCTACGGTATTAGGGAGGTACTCGCATTGCCCAGCATCCGTAATTCGTCGTAGGGAAACTGCAGTAGCAGGCTGTAGAATTTAGTGGAATACTTGAGGTATCTCATACTACTACGTAAATGATGGCTGCATTCCATTTCATTTGCAAGTGCTAATCGTGAGTGCCGGGCAGTCGACACTTTATACAATGGTTGTTTCTGTAGCGAGTCTGGTATACGTGTATCACCGAATATCAAAAATAACAATGGAGATTATACATAAGGTCTGCAGCAATTATAATTATTGTTTCGACGTCATAATCCTTACTTTAAAAATTATTAACATGATGTTAATCAGTTAGCCTTAACGACGATTCACAGAAACGAAAACTGGGTGTTTTCCAAGTGTTTCTGTTACGTGAATTCCTGGGAAACAAAAATAACAACGTAAGTGTCAAACGTTAGTCGAAGTGACATGGCATACCCCATTTGTTATAATATTACACATATGGTGTAAAACAATGAAGTCAACGTTGCGCCGGATAGCGGGAACGGTTCACTGGGTTCGGATTACCGATACTGATATAGCTGCGAAATGCAATTGTCCGTGCTTGAAAAATAAAAACCCTCATCGAATATACCGCGAGTATACATTTATCGATCCACTTTGAAAAACAGTGAAACATATTTCTGCTTCCTCGGACCGTAGATCTGACCCAGGCATATCCGCATGACAGAACTTCATGTTTTATCGCGAGTTAATTCTTCTACCCAAATTAGAGGTCGATCTTGAGACTGATAAAATTTTGGTATCATTTACACCAAATTTGAAAAAACGATTAATATCCAAATGTTTTCGAACATGGTGGTGTTATGGGGTTTCATATGCCTAAATGCGACTCGTGGTGGACCAGGAAATTCAATTAGCTTCAAAGCGTTTGATATTTAATTTTCTTCGACACCTGTTTATTATGCATAATTGGTTTATACTGTCACGCCTAATTGTCTTTGGTATGAATTGTCATCGTGCGAACGAACATTTAGTCTTCTCTGAAAGAGATTATTCGGAAACTTGGAATTATATCTACAGTCCAACGTTCCAAAATAGTTTACCAGGAAGATAGATCGATAAATCCTCAATGAGATATTGATTCCACTTAACAATTCCGAAGAGTCATCATAACCGCTCAAAATGTCATATTTCCCGTCCGTTATACACGCAAGTAACTCATATACGTGCGCAAACTCACGTTGTGGTAAATTAGAAGCGATTACGATCACATGACTACGTGGCGAACTGGTTAAACTGGATAAATTCGCGGGTTGGTTGACTGGCCCCCCGTTTTTCTTCGAGCGTACTTTCGCTCCATTAGGCATGGTATCGCGAGCGATCTTTTCATTCGATTGAAAAATCTATTAGCGAAATATCCCCGGGGTTATTCCCAGTTTTGCTTTCCGCGGCTATAACATGCCTGCAGTACCTATAAACCAAGTTATTTGAATCAACCTTCTCATAAAACTTTTAAATTCGTTGTCCTGTGCAGTAATAATCTGCGTTTATACACTTACATCAAAGTTGACAATTTTTATAGGCCAAAAGTTCACATAATCAGCGGTGCGTCAGTTTTTGATCTGTCATGGGTATAGTTGTCACTTTACGGCTGGTACACTGGATCGTGAAGCCCCAGGAACGTACTAAACATTCATGGTCCTGAAAACAATCACAGAGTAGAAAAATTTATCAGGTCTGAATCTGGAAACAACCACATCGATTTAAAGTAGCATCGGAGCTAGTTCCGGATTCCTGGTCATGGAAGCAGTCACACCGTTCAATTATAGTTTCACATGGATCACATGAACGATCTGTCATTATTAATACATGTGATGGATCATCGATGATCGAACGAATATCGTTCGACGGTTTGGCAGTTAGTCGCGGAAGAATGAGAGAAGATTCAATAACTACCGAAGATGGAATAATTATGGGATCGATTTGAGGAAAGATAAAAATCTCTTATATTTTCATGTTAAACGCAATGTGCGACAGTGCGACAAAAAGTAGATTCCAAGCTTATATGTATACATATACGAACATTCCACCTCTATTATCATGAGAATAAAGGATGTGGTTGTGTAGTTATAGCCAAGGAGATCAGGTAACGGTAATAACATTAGTTTGTAATTAATGAAACGATGCGCACCCATTATCCGGAATCGATACTCTCTCGTTTAATTAATTGATTCAACGTGTCTGATATCAATCTTCGCGTAAACCGTTCGGAGCTTCGAAGCCATCGTACCGTTTCCTCTCTTCAGTTCGGCCCGTCTATTTAAAAAACGCGATCGCGGCTCATACGTAAATTACGCGGAAACCGAAAAAAGTAAATACTCTTCAGTTTTTCCGCATTACGGCAGCTTTGTTTGAAATTTTTTTTTTACTCTCCGCTTGCCTCGCCATGGCGGATGATCTTTCGGGTATTTCAGCTCTGATCTACCTACTTAAACGAAATTTCGTTGAAGAAAATAAATAAATAATTCCCGAGGCAGGCATTTCGGGGGAGTTCCACCTTTCCGTGATACTCGTTTTCTATTCTGCCAGGAGGAATGGCGGGTGGAAAGTAGTAAGTAGGGAGGAAAGGGAGAAGGGTTTCTGGCTCTCTGGTTCTCGTGCTTGGTTCCCGGTTCCCTTATCTCGCATTGATTTACATCTTGAGTTGTTCCTGCGGGAGCGGCTTCACCCTCTTTCACCCTGCTCCCAACGCCATGTTCTTCCTCTCTGTCTTTTCCAGTATTATTCGCTCTTATTCTCTTTTATACTCAGCTTTATTCGCTATATACCGACCATCCCGAAGGAATCCAGTCTTCTCGTGCAGTGTAATATGCTACGCCATTCTTTCTACCCTTCTACGGAATTCGTTTCGCTAATTATTACGCAATTCAACCATAAAATATTTTATTTTGTTATTACCATCATTGGTCATCGAAGAATCGGAATAATTTCTTACGTTACACGTTACACGATTTTCCACTTTCGACTGTATCGGATTCTTGAGAATACTAATATAAAAAATATTGGCATCGAGCCACTGAAAAGCGCCACAAATATGTATTTTTTAGTTGTAAGTTGAATGAATTTTGAAATGACCGACTCAAATAATTTTGGTAATCAAACAAAAAATTATTCTCGGAAAAGTAGAGATCTGTCAAATCTAGCGTATCTTCCATCCGATACTCGTTGACAGCGAGACGTGATGGTTTCATCAATTTTTTTTCCCCCTTCTCTTCGGAAAAATAAGAAAAATTGTAACACTGATTTTGAGTAGAATAACTTTGCTGACGAAACGACAATCTATCCTGTAGTCTTCGGTTCCGAGTAACATCAGCTCTTCCTGGCTACTAGACTGGGTGATTTTGGTGACAGACAAACGAGCGACACATCGAAAAGATTCGTCTTTTTTGGGGATTTTTTTTTACTTCTTCTTCTTTTTTTCGCTTCCATACCATCCAGCTATTGTATAACTGAACCACGAACAGGACTTCGTGGAGTCGAGGACTCCCGATCGATCCTATGATAATTCGAGCATAAATTCTATTCGACGTGGGGCGTCGGTGCGGCATCGTTGTTCGTGGGAACGACGCAGCAGGAAATCTATATAAATCTATGGCTATCGCTCGAATACGGTAAGATGCCGTCTGTCTCATTTGTTGGGTAAAGTTTCTCTGGTTGTTGACCTGCCCGTACAAGTTATAGTATATACCGAAGGTTGAAGACTAGAGGATGGTTTATCATGACAGTAGGACACATTCGCTCGTGGTGCAGTGAGACATCTTCATTCTATCACAGTTTGTACATGCATTGTAAAAACCAGATACCTATGTATGATGTACGCCTGACGAGCCTGATTGTGCCTCAAAATCCTACCAACGATGAAATGGAAAAATGAGTCAGTCAGTTTCACCTCTCGTCAGTCGTACAATATAAATGTGGCTAATATCTTATGCTTCGGATCCGAAGTGAACTTCTCGTTGCGATTATCATTAACGACGCAACTGTACTATTTCCTCTGTTCTAGCAAGTGCTTCATTTCTGCAGCAACGCGATGGTATATCTCTTGTGATAACTCTAGAATTGGAAGTTCCTCAGGTAGCAAGTCTGACGGAATAAATCATTGTTTCTCTTGCTATTCAATTAAAGGGAAGATTATCGGCGAAAACTTGGTAGTTTGTTTGAGAAGTGAATCGAAGAGCGAATGGAAAGAGCTGCTTACGGTATTAAATGGGTGAACCGCCGCAGAATTGGAAAGATATACGTGTATAGGTAAAATGCATCGTTTGAGGAAATATATTTGTGGTTATATGTGGTTGCTCAACGGATACCTTTTCGACTATATCGCATTAGAGATCGTTTAGGTGATTCTTTGATCATATTTTAAGAACTAATAAAATACAACTGCAGGGTTTGGATAGTCCGTTTGCTAACAATTAATCATTCCTCTCTATTTCGCGATAACGCGGTTCGATTAAATATCCCTTACAGTTCGATCCGAAGAGAGAAAGAAGACGAATATCATAATATATCTACCGTGATAGTGAGATGAAAGTCAAGTTGTCCAAATAGACCACAGTACTTTATAGATCGATGTCGAGTATTTCCTCGCCGACGGAATATCACACCTTGGTTTGAATTTCAGATCAGTTTGACCGTCTGGCTGTACATGGTCAATATCCTGCGGTAATGCTCCTTTAGGGTAAATTCTTCATATACAGCGTGAGTTACTCCTGACCATCGAACTGGGAGGGGCTAAATTCCACTACCTCATCATCCAATCAGTGCAATATATTCGAGAAAGGCAGAAAAAGTGGGGGTAGTTGGTACACTGACTGCAGAATGAAATCGGGTGCAGATGTTGACTGTAATTGATTGTCGAAATTTAGGATGTGCAGTGTGTAAAACGGTATTGAAGAAGACTGAATGCCTGCTCGTATTATTCGACTGGGAAATGAGACAATGAGAAAGTTAGCATTTGCATTTGAGTGTGAGCCAGTTAGCACGAGCAGAGGGTGTACAGCTCAGGGAACCAGTTCTTGGTGAACAGAGAATTTCAGGATGTACCTGATTTTCCTTAAGATTTATAAAATCCAGTCATGAGATCTCTGAGGAGTGGTAAAGGCGATGAAACTGCTAGTTAAAGATAAACCGCGAACCAAGAATAAACTACGGCGAACTATAAGTTCCGGATATAAGGAACGTTTCAAGTTTCCGGCTATTGTATAGTTTGCTGGCAGCGTAGCTCCCTAGAAACCTGAAAACCTGGTGCGAATTTCAGACGACTGTGCAGCCGGGTGAAGTCGACTTGCAGCAAGAAGGAATGTAATTGTCGCGTCCCAGCACCCCAGGGATCTTTATAAACGCCTCACCAACTGCAGCAGTCCGAATTACATCTCCAGCGTTGCTAGAGCTCGCGTCTATCTCCACTACGATTCTTATCATCCGTACCTACATCGCTCTTACAATTTCAACCGCTCCGACGTCGCGAACGTCAATAAATTTCTTTACTCCTAGACTCGTAATCTTAGATTTGTAAGGTCTATCGATTGTTTGACTTATCTTGTTCCAGAAGGCAAGTAGTGTTTTCTGAGGCGACGACGAAAGAGGAATGAAACTCCCAATTCTTGTGATGATCAAAATCTCGATTAATGCTTGAATCACTAACAATAAGCGTTTTTATCAACGAGCCCTTTTGATTGATTGATGAAGTCGATATCTCGGACCGTGCCCCATATTCACATCAGCAGCTACTTGTTGCTTGCCAATGAATGAGTGCTCGGGAAGGAGTTGCAGTAGAATAAAATCAAAGAAGATATTCAAATTCAAATTTTCCGTAATAGCTGTGCACAGATTAAACAATTTACCGATGACTGAATTAATCATCGCGTAATGTAGCGGCGAACCGATAATTTTTCAATTGCATGTACTCAAGTCTCCTTTGAAGTACGCATTAGACTATGTCAGAAGAATCTTGAAGGTGTCTGGGAAAATGAAATTGTATAAACATAAAAAGAGCTATTGCAAAAGTTAGTTTCGAGTCGCAGGTACTATTTTACTATTCTTGTCGGTGCAGCTGAATAATAGTGGAAGTTGGAGCATATCATTGAAAGCAGAATTCACTATTAGGCTCGTAATATAATTCTAATTCATATAACCCGTCAAAATAATTCACAACTCGGTATACTATACCGTTGAAAGTTCATATAAACTTGATATTGGCGTGAACGAACGTAACTCTATGTTTGTCAACGAGGCTATGAAGACTGCCGACTTTGGATCCATTTCAAACCTATGCTAAAATCAGGAGAAACTCCATCTGAATATTTCCCACATTTGACGGCAAGCTGCGGGAATCACGTGCCGAAATTGTTTAGCTAGCTTATTTAATTACCGAGTTACTACTTCATCGACTTGATTGTGATTTATTAGTAAGAGCTACTCAGTGGCACGTTGCACGTTTCAGAAGTTCTATACGACGAATCGTTGGATGATTTATACCAGGTAATACTGCAAAATAATTATTATTGTTATATTAGCATTGAAAGGATCTGGTAGGACTGTTGAGCTGCACAAGTAGCACCAAGTCTAACCAAGTCAGCGTATGCTACTTCAGATTCGTCGATGATGAATCATTATTTATGGATTTTTCTGTCGATATAAAATTGTTTAACGAAGTGTACAACGAGATACATTTGATACATAGGCTGCATTGAATACACCGGATATATTTGACCGTGTATTTGACACACTGGACAGAAGAATCTGCACCTTCTATGTAACGGCTGATTTCCCAATTTCCAGTTAAAAACTTTCACTTTGAGTTAAGTACTCGATCCTCGCTCATCTGATTGGCTAATGAGGACTTCAAGCGGAAGACAAATTACATATAAACAACGTAGGAGAGACGAACGACAACTGAATAACAGCTGTCAATTTTTCTGTTTGATCGAACAGAAATACTGTCTTACTGGACACTTCAACTTGGTTTACTACACATAACCTATTCAACTATAGCCAAGATGATCTGTCCAATCAAGTAGAAAAGATACCGATCAACTACCAATATGTTTCACCAGACACTGGAAAAATCTGTCCAACCGGAAACCTGTATAACTGCTTTTTTTTTCATTCATTACCGAACAAGTAACGGACACGTCTATTCGTTCATTTGAACCAAGTCTGGATGAGTAAAGATTGATTTTTTTGATTGGGACCCAGTCGAGCTTACCTCTTCGTGACGATGATTAATACGCATAACGAGCAAGAGTGATGTTCAATTCGGTCGATTTCTCGATTATTTGAAAAAAAGTTGCATGAAAAAAGAATGCCGGAAACAACTCTCACAATCGGCAGCTTATTAAAATATCTGCTAGGACCAGTTCCGTAGCTAAGCGATTACTCACAATCAATTACAAATTTTATACAAACCTTCGAAATAACTCCGTGCTGCTACGTTACTGTCCATTGCCCGCAACGGTCGGGTGCGTACTACACCAGTACGGTCAGCTAACATGTGGGGGCGAGTGAAATTGTCCGCAAATCCACCGATGATAAAAAATTTATGACAACTCGTGAGACCATATATAACAGTGGTTCAACAATGTAAGGATAGAGTTGTATATTCAGCCTCACAATTGTAATCTTTCGCTCAAACGTGCCTGAGTTCTCTGACCTGACGGATCGTGAAGAATATGTGTGCAATTTTTTTAATAAAATTTAGACACCGTACGTCTATCCATCTTCAATGATGACTATACCATTTGCCTGTTGTTTGAATTGATCTGACATTTTTCAGCCAATTCACCCAGTGGGTAGTCGAATAAGATGATAGGCCTGGTTTGGCGTTTAGCTAGACTGGGAATTACCGTTTCAGCACTTTGTCAGCCAAAGTCCACATTCGTCCATTACTTCATCCCGTTGCTGGAAAGTGAACTCGAAAAAGGTGTCCTGCTATTATTTGTGAACGTTGCGTATATAGTGCGTATCGATCCTTCGAGCTGCGTTCCCGTGTTGTTGTACTCCGTTTTGGTTTCTCGTATGTTTTGGGACATTCAAAACCTATTTAGGGTTGTTTAGGCTTTGGACACCAAGCCGAGCGAGCGAAATGTCGAATTCACTTTTCATTGGCTGGATAGGTGTATTGATGTACTCGAACTTGTTTGGGACTGTAGACTCCGAACCCAATAATGGAATTTCCATTTTTGATCAATGTTTGGATATGGATTGTTGGATTTTTTTCTTTTTTAAGATTTCTGAACGCAACGAAATACATGCGTTCATTTCTGCTGGATTATATCCGTTTTCATATATTTTGCACATATTTATAAAGTATTTATATCCCGCATAAATTTTTCGGGGGCACACCTCGGCTTGGTCGAATGCCTGGAGTTTTTCGAGCGATAAATTTCCTTCTTAATCATTTAAGTAGATCTTACGAAAATTTTCACTGCGCGAAACTATAGTTATATTGCTTCATTTTATAATTTCTTTTATTTTTGCGACAGCTGTTGGTAATCCCTGGGTATTACGTCGAAACAAATGAGTTATTTACAGGTGTAGTTAGGAATGTTATTATACATGATATTATACGGTTTGATACTGGCCCTACTTATTATTCATCGCACTCGTTCGTTAAGCTGTCAAAATAAAGTAATCGGCGCTTTTGGGTTCTACAAAATTTATAGCAAGTAACAGAAAGAAAAAAGAAAATACGATTAGAAGATAAAGGTTTGTCGAGTGAATTAATGAGAATGTGGAAGCAATAACAGCTTTAAAAACTGGTTAATCCTTGCAATTGTAGAAAAAATTCGGCGATGTGTTAATAAATATTTTTTGACTTGTAAATAAAACGCTTTTTTTCAGGTGTGGTTTTGATCTCTGAGAATCGTGATATAGCTCGATTTTTTCAAAAATACTTTTTAATTATTGAATCTTGATTTTTCGTCAGTATCTTTTTTCGTTTCAATGAATCCGTCATACGTCCATACATGATGATATGAAAATAATTGCAGTAGGCTTGTAGTTATTATTATCATTATGATGATGATGATGATGATGATGATGATGATGATGATGATGATGATGATGATGATGATGATGATGATGATGATGATTATTATTATTATTATTGAAGTTTTAAATGAACCTCAATGTATGCCATATGCACATATGACACAGGCATATAATACAATGAAACTAAGTGATAGTATTTCGTTTGAATATTTCAAAAGTAATGGATTGCAGTGTGTCGAGTGCCTGGAAATTCAATTCACAGGAACTGAAGTACTTTTACATTATAAAAACTTTTATACGAGTCAAGAAGTAAGAGCTGGTAGAAGATATGATATAAGAAAGATGGGGTCGTAAAATAATCTCTCAAACTCAGTTGAATCAACGAAAATTTATTTGATTATCTCGCTGACTATATTGTGGCAGGCTAGATTTTTAGCGGAAATATTTTCAGGCTGGAATTGCATGTGGGGCTGAGGATTTTATTCCGATAGTTCTTAATAATTTTTTCCAATATAATTTTGATTCATGATATGTTTGTTCGCTTTCGCAACCTATTTCTCACTTGCCTCTGTTACCTTACTTTTCATAATTAAAATTTTCAGACTATACGTATTTCCTCTGAATAATGAAATTCAATTATTCATTAAAACTATTCAACCTTGCTAATGATAGCAACTTATACTTACAATTAAATGTGTTTATACACCCTTTATTTCGAGTGTGCATGCGTAATCCTCGTGCAGCTAATGTACCGCATGAAAGCTATGGCGTTAAATGAATGGTTTTTAACGTTTTTGAGAAAAATTTTAGTAGGCACTTGTAGTAAAAGCATCGATAAAGTAAATTTAAACTCACCAAACACCCGGCTGTACGCGGTGGAAGTAATAGTGTTCATCGTGTGGCAGTTAAAAATTAACGCAAATCCCTACCCGAAGTGAGTCGGTAGAACGACATGACATCAGGAGACTCTCGAAATTTTAAAAGCGTTATCGGTTTTAACGGTAGTCGGATATTTTGCCCACCTTTTTTCGTTCATGTCATATGTATACCTATGCAGGTATAAGTTTTGCATTCACCTGTAATAAATAATAAAATTTCGTGTTTCAATATTGACGAAACAAATTCATACGACGATGATGATGATTAATCACCTAATTGATGAGTTATGATTTATTTAATAATCACATTATACATTTTGTGAAAAATTAATGACCTGCACGGTGCTTCGAGTCTCGAATTTGAAACTCTGTCTTCTATAGTTGAGCAGATCTTTTTTTCGCCGGTCATAATCCCATCGATTATAGAATGGAAACGAGGTAGACTGTTCCTAGTTTGTATTCTATTATAATTTTACCGATTTTCATCGCAGTGAAGTCGAGGAGGTAACCACTCGATAGGAGGTCCCAACCATTTCACATTTCACACTATTTCGCAATATTTCACCCCATTTCATACCATTTCATGAGCATTTCACTAGTATTTCATCGCATTTCAAAATTGACTGTCCCAAGTATTTCACAAACGGTTACCCCCTCGAGTGAAGTAGCATGCGCAGTGCGTCAGCTGTGCAAGTCTAAGAATCACTAGGGCACACCTCACAAAAAAGTGAAGATCAGAATCAGATTCACGCTGGTTGAAGAAAATACTCAAGTTTTAGATTTTGTTTCTCGTCAAAATTTTGGTAGCTTGTTACGGAAAACTATAAACGTATCTTTGTGATCTGCGCTTGTTTCGCATCTGTTTTTCTTGTTCGAAAGATCCTGTATCTACTAATAGGTGTGTGACCTAATTTTTTTTCAATACTTCGAATTATCGTCTTGAATCTTGCCATTGAATCGAGTTACCTTCCACCCTGTTCGACTAATCGTATATCTTTTCGGGACATCGTATTTTTAAGTTCAGCGTTATAACGTTATACAAATATCCCTGTGCGAGATAACCGGATCACTTATTCGATGTATAGGAAACTTGAAAAATAAGTCCCTTCAACCGTGGCTTATATTATGCATCAACACAGCATCGCGTGTCGAGACCGTACGATGTATATAAAAATTCGAAATCTTCGGGGAATCACTTAGAATCGAGCTTCAGCTGTGCTTAGGACTGGCGCTGTTTTGTACATTTTCTTTCATTCATTTGGAGACGTTTTAGTTATTCGGAAAGATGAAATGTAAAAATAAGCCAAGTAAGGGCCACCCTAATATGCTATACATATTAACATAGGGGTCTTCCACGCTAAAACGACCTGCACTGGGTATGATCGTCAAGATTACATTTTCTTTTTCTCGCTATGTTGTATAATGTCATGCAAAAAAACTACCAAAATCGAATTGCATTTTTTTTCTAATTCGTCTAAAAGTAGCTAATTGTTGAAAGTTTTCGTTTGACACTGTAGGGTCATAATCGTTTTTTTATTTTTACTGGCATCATAAATTCTTTGTTGGAAAAAAATGTTTTTACCCTCGTCGAATCATCTGTTGTACTTCAATCTTCTCTTGTCATTCCGACCGACTGCCAAATCGTTACACGATATCCACTCAATTACCTATCAATGATTTATCAGATGTAATGATCATGATAGATGGTTTATATATAAAATTACACAATTGACAAGTAGCGGCCAATTTAAAATCAAGAGGGCGACAAATCAGGGAGTGAATTAAATGGCCTCATTTAAAGGGGTAACATCATAACATTAATCTCACGTGAATGTTATCTTCCTCCGGATTAACATTTGAAATTATGTTGGCGAGGCGAGGTAAATCAAAATTGTAGTTGTTAGCCTTGATAACACGTATTATAGTATACTTACTGCAAAAGTAGATTTATTTTAAAACGTGACATGAAATATTGTTCTAGACGTTTTTATGTTGCGTGTTATTATGTATTTTTGGTTTAAACAGCAAGAGGTATTTCGTTTTGCTAACATACGCTGATATTATTTTTAATCGCACGGAGCAGCGGTACGCCATGGCATTTATGATGAGCCATAAAATTTGTTGCTATACCTACTAAATTTATAATATAGTGCATTCTATGCCAAATCACTTAGTCTGCGACCTTGACTATTTTACATTCATTTATATTACATTAGTTTCTTGATTTATATCACAGTCATCTTCGTCCCAAAATGCACGAAAAAATGGTTTATGATGAAGAGACTGAAGTGATAATATAAAGTAGAAACTGAATTCGAATTCCGTTTCTTTTCATTCCTCCAGACATCCATAAATACTAGAGCGCGAATTTTCAGAGACGCAGTTATTTTTTATTTATTATTTACTGGTATACAACGACCTGCATGCATCTATAAACGTTACAAGATTTATTTCACCGCAGATGAACTGCGAATCACTCACTTTCTTTCTTCAGGGTGTTAACTTACGTGAACCAGGAATGCGATACCACAGTTATCAAACATCATGTTCATTTCATGATGAATATGATGTATTCTAAAAAAAATTTATGCTTTTTTGCGTATTCGCGAGATAAACGGTATCGTACCATACGAACTTATGCCATTATACATAGACGCGCAATGTAATAAGAGGAAGCTCAAGGAAAGTAAAGATGGAGTTTGGTTGGGCGGGTGCAGATTCTTTGCGTGTCATTAATCAACAGCGAGTTGAGGCCGATTCGGATTCTGTCAAATGCAGGTCTTTCGGAGGAAGTAAAAAGGTGTGAAAGCTAATTATTTCCTCCTTCACTAACATAAATTAAAGACTCACACAGTTAGAATTAATACACAGAAATATGAGGACGGATAACTGAGTGAGACCGACGAAAATTCAATCAACGAAGGATTGTTGCGACGCACAAGAAATGAGTTAGTCATATTCTTAAATCCAATTCAAAGCTAAGAAATAACACATACACGCTTGTCCGAAATCAAGGACATCATAGACCTTCTGAATAAGGAGACAATTGCCGGGCAAAACTCACTATCGTAAAACTTTTACCAATTTTTCTACCGACCAGATCGTACCTACAGTTCTTTAATTAAAATTTTAGACCGTTTCACGTTCGTTTCGACATTGACAAAATCGAGGGGGTGTCAAAGACGCGTGAATACATGATTATAACGACGGAAAAGTTTAGGTTGATTTATTCGGCATAATAGATGTGAGAGACGTTAAGAAATTAAACATCATTATAAATATTGCACTTGAAAAGACCGCTGAACATCAGATTACAAAAATGTGGTAATGGAATTCGATCCAATACAATAGAATGAAATTGGTTCTCCAGTCCTCTTGGATGACGATCTTGACGTTTACTAATAATTATATCCAATATGAAGCAACCATATATGTATGAGTAAATAAATTAATAACGTACCTACAACACAGTGTAAATAAATAAATAAATGAAATGAGTGGGTGCAAGACCAAAGAAATAATAAAATGTGAGACAAAGAACAGTTATAATAAAATTATGATGTATATATAAAAAAAGTCTCGATCTCCTATCCAGTGGTCTTAAATGTACATATGTATAATCAGTCGACTTACGTATCTTATTGTTAGTTAGTTTGTATGTCAATGTTCGGTGACGGCTCAAGAAGAAGAGAGCGAGAATGGGAAGGTGGCGCCTTCCTGCCCCATTTTATTCACTTTGATATTTCATCGGTTCTGATCGTGGCGGCAGGTTCAAATGCGTCTCACAAAGCTACATACAAAACTAAACACACGCAGCCCCTACAATACCCTTATTATCACCATTTGGAAGCTGCCGAATACGCCCGATCCTCGTTATTTTTTTCCATTCGGAAAGTATAAAATGCGGTGGAAATAAAAAACAACTTTTCACCCTTGATACATTTCGGCACGTGCATGATTCTTTCCCATAATTTTTGATCCCAAGTAAAAATGGAGCCAGTTTATCATCGTTCTTTCGTATTACGTGTACCCTCATTATTAGATCTGAAGAACCACACAGTGCACTCTATTTTTTAGGCATGATGAAATGTTGTCCAGAGGCATAAAATTAGTTTGATCTCTAGGTAAACATAAGAGTCATTTCTCTGGGGCCTATTATTGGGCCAATCCATCATTCCAGGCAAAATTTATACAAACCAAAAAAATTGAACTAGAAGTTGAATAAAAAAAAAACCAAGAAAAAAATTGAAAAAAAAAGCAGAGAACTTTTCCAGACGCGATAATTTGTTAACAGAATCCAGGTGTCATATCTATATATCGGCGTAGGATTGCTTGGATATTTTTTCTTTTTTAAATTTAAAAAAAAAAAAAAAGACCAAGGCCAACCCAGTCTCGCCTTTGGGAGATACTCATTTGTCAAGTGTCTGAGGTCCCAGCGTGAAGCTCAAACCCCCACCGAATCTAAGAACTGAAGAATATGTACAGAGCTCTGAGGAGAAAACACCATGAGAGCACTGCTCATTCACTCCCTGTTTGAATAACAAATAAAGCCGCTCATCCCCAGCTGACGACAAAAAGATATTCTTGGAACAACAATGAAAACTGATTTGGTCATTGTTTCTGGCGTCCGCGTCGGTATTCGGTAATTGCTTTCAATGGCACGGGTTTTAATTCTCAAGCAATATTATGCCGTGAACTGGGGCATTTTGCGCGACAGGGTCGGTAATGGTCGGCCATTATTCTTGTTAATATTATTATTATTATGATTATTATTGTGTTGTTGTTGTTGTTACTGGTGTGGGGCACATGGACGGTAATACCTTGGTGATACCCCAATGCAGGGAGGTCCCGCAGGTGTTCCTAAACCAAGGCAGGGGACTGGGGCCCCAATTGGCACAACTCTAGACGGACATATGAAGTACGATACCCCGACAGACAGTCCTGGTGGGATGACCAAGAGGAGCTCCTCACCCCTACAGGATTAGTCTGGTACACAGACGAGTCCAAACGAGTACTGGGGCATTGTACCTTGTATTACAGATATGTTTGTGTTGTGATGCTCGAGCGTTTTTCAAAATGTTCGAGAGTATCATGTATAATATCTGCGCGTACAAACGTTACGCGTTCCAAACTCAGGGTGTACCAAGTTTGTGTGTGCTAATGTCGACGCGCGCAGTTCAGACGAGTAGAAACGGTCCTTTTCCTACCCGTTGACCTCAAACTATAACCCCAAGCCCTTTTTATTCAGGAAGATTAAAGTGTTTCGTTAGGCTCCAAATGTATAACGGTGTGTGCAGGGTTCGGGTTGGATGCCTCAAAATCTGGGGCAAAGGGTGTTATCAGAGGAGGGTCGAACTCCTGATGGCTTAGGTAATTTCGTGGAGTTTTCGGCCTCGAATAAGTATGTAGAGACCCGGATGTGACGACGGTTCTGACCCGACGCTAGTTTTTTCTACGTTATTTCATTTGTTTTTACGGTTCAAATGTCGTCGCACGGTACAACGTTTTGGGGTGAGAATGATACGTGAGAATCTCCGGATCTTATTTAGAATGTTCGAGTCATAAAGAAAATTGAAAACTTATAACATCAAAACTTTTGGATTCTGGATGTTCTATTTATACATTCTTGAACATCGACGATAACCGGGTGATTTGGGTTCCGCTTGGCAAACCAGCGATCCCGAATTATGCTAAAAAGGTTATCGATCAAACTGTATTGCTCAAATTATACTGGACTATTGCATTTAATTACCGATATTTAATTATCGGGAAATGACCGACGTGGATTAACCACAGCGAAATTTGCCAAGTGGTATAATACATACAACAGATGGACAGTTCATGTGATGTCGAGCTCCACTACTTTTTTTTCCCTCTTCCGCCTACTCGGAAATTTTTCGATTTGAAACAAATTTCGGTTCTTAATTAACTAAAATTTGTTCACTTTATTTGATGACACATGTATAGCTGTCTAAGTATGTGCATAAATATCCGATTGAAATTTCATCTATCTCTAGTCAGATTCTTGTTTGTGTAGGTGTTTTTTCTCCGGGATGCACGCGCGGTACGCAAAAAACTGAATGAGTTTTGAAAACTGACGAAAGTTTGGTGGGGTAAAGTTGAAGGTAAAAGACCTATAGCCCTCGACCTCCTCTACACGTATAAGTTATAGCTTTATAACTTGAGGTAACCGAAGCTGGAAAGTATGCGATAAAGTAGCTTTGCTTGTACCATATACACCGTATACCATATCACGCTGGCGAAACCTCTGCACGAGCGCATATTCGAACTGGTTCCGGGAGATTGAAAATTGTCGGTGAAACCTTTACGAGTCAAGTATGAAAAGTTGCCGGAAAGTTTATCGAGGAAGAATTGAGGCGATGTAGAGGGTGAGACGACGTAGTTTTTGCCATCTTAGCATCAACCTGCTGCCGCTGCATCGCTGTCTACGATCGACTGTGGTTTACTAGGATCCTCGTAAGACAATACGAGTGTCACCTTCTCATATATTCCGGGATCCCGGTGCAAACAGCCCATAAACGCGTTATTTACTCAACTAATAGTCCCTTCATAGTCCTTCCATATAGCTAGTCGGGTTTCAATCCCCAGGGGTACCTATACGCTAGCCCCAAATCTGTAACTCCTCTCATCCGCAGGAGTTCGTCCGGATTATCATATATTGAAATCCGTTAGGGTTCAACACTGACAAAATTTCAAGTATTGCCAACAGAGTTGACAGTAATCCGGATTCATCCATTTTGTCCTTTCGAACAAAATATAATTCAGTCTCAGGAGCTTCGTATCGTGTACGAAATACATTTTGTACAAGTCCGTGGTAGTTTTACCAGCGTTTTTTATTACCCATTACTCAAAAAAATGAAGAAAACAGTTTTTTAAACCGTCTGATTTGGCGGGGAATGCTCCATACATAGATATATCTTCCCCTGTGCGTGATTGAATAAACAGCAATTATATGCCGTGAAAAACAAGGATCAGAACTCTAGCGAGCTTGACGCGTGAATTGATACCTATCGTGTAATCAAATACGTGATAAAACGAATCTATACGTAGACTGGTGGAGGAAAGGAGGGGAAGTGGCAGTAGAGGGGTGAGGTGGTAGTGGTGGTGGTGAACTTGATGAATTAATCAGTGCTTATATACGCGGAGAGATGAGTTAATTTTTTTTTATTCCACGTCTTTGGCGTCGAAAAAGGCGAGGCTAAAAGTCGTTGCGTCTTTCTTGTTCAACCCTTTACGTATTATACCTGTATATTTATGCGCGTGGTTATCCTTGCGAACCAAGCAACGTAATTATTCCATGCCGGTACGATAAGCAAAGATAAGTAACCGTAATCTAAATTTAAAATTGCCTAACCAAACGCGTTAACCCCTAATTCGGAAAGTCTTCATTTCTTGTAGGGGGCGTACAGCGAAAGGGGTAAGTTTTCTTCGTGAATTCTCAAAAATATCTTGAACGTTACTTAATTAGAGCTACAGGATATATATGTATAGACGCCGTGCTGGTTTCGTGATTGCTGATTTTCGACTCATACTTTTCTTAAGGGTTTGTGATAACAAGTACCATGCATAGGGAGAACTTTAAGTATAAAGCCAATCTCCGAGTGAATGAAACTAAGCGAAATATCGCTTTTAACTACTGCAGTTGAAGGAACACCAGAGAATTCGTGCCGACTATTTTATTGTATGGAAGAGATCCCCATATAACTGCTACAACTATGCTCAAAGTATTTGCGAGGGATCGCAGCTACGGTCATTGTAAGTAATGGACAAACGAACGTGTCGGATACCGACAGCCATAGTTCGAAGTTAGTGACCTGGCCAAATTGTTGGGCTTTGAACTCTGTGATCTTTGAAAATGGCCATGACCACTCTGTAACGGTGTAGCACGATGTCAAGACATACGTGATTCCTACTTCCATGCTGCTAAACTTATGAGTATTTCAGATTATTGAGGCGATATTATGGGTGCAAAAAAGGGATTTTTTAACGCCGTTTTGAATTACGGTTCCTCTGAAAAGTCACACTTATGAATGGATAACGACTGAGAATTTTCTAACTCAGCCGTAACGAATTTAAAAATTTATTCTCAGAATACTCCAGCGTTGCCGAAACTCGAAAAGATTTCCTCGATTTTTAGAAACACCCTCTTTTTCCGAGTGTTTAACCATAGATTTATTATTGTTTAACGAAAAAAAACTAATTGAAATTCACTAAATTCTTCAAATATTGGCGATCAGTCTTTTTTGGGCTGGTTTTCTCATCATCTCGATGTCGCGTTCATTTCTCCTCCATTTTTTTAATTTTCTTTATTCTAATGCGAATATGAGAAGTTTACGCAAAAATCAGCCAAAAGAATATGATTTTGAGCAAAGAATTTTATGTTTTGTTTGGTGTTATTTATTATTCCTGAGAAAGTTTTTTCATCATCGCGTGTATATTGTGCCGCTCTGTAGGGTAAAAAGCATTGGAATATCTATACCCACCTTTGGATAGCGGCGCTATACTGGAGTAATTCCATCCCTGAGCGGGCGCAATGAAATATTTCTGCAACGACGAGTGTTTTTCGTCGGGCTTGATTTGTGAAATTAATTTCTTCGACGTTGAAATAAGCATTGTCCTTTGAAAAAAGTCGGGGGAGGGCGAGAAATGATGGCGAGAGAGCGAGAGGGAGAGGGGGAGGGGGAGAAAGAGAAGGAGATGGGGGTTCGGAATTTATTAAATTCAACGAATTCGCACAGCTTCAGTGTGTTAAGATTGGCTGACGCGACGGATGAGAAGGTAAAAAGCTTTTTCAAGTGTGCGTTGATATTTATACTTTTCTATAATAAGGCGAGGGAAATCACTTTCAAATAATTGTAGAGAGCAAGTTGGGAACAATTGGTCTTTCTGATTATTTGAGGTGTTATAATTTGACGAGTAAAAAAATACAAGCGTTTTACAGTAGATTATTACGATGTCCAACGAGCATATCGTTCTCGTTTTCAAATGACGAGATAGATCGATTGCCAAATTTAATTGGAACCTTGTATAATCCCAACTCAATTTTATTCAGTCAGCGTTGAAAACTCGCTGGAGTATAAAAAGATAAAATGAAAAAAATAACTAGCCAATAATGACATATTTTTAAAAATATATGAAACTACGGTACAGATATAGTGATAATAACATACAGTAGGGTATATTAGGCAGGGAAAAGGATTAAATAAAAAAAGGTGTTGTTCTTTACTCTCATTGGTAGAAATTTTTTGATGCTCAAAATATACAATCTTTCCATAAAATTTGTCGCCATAAATGTCTTCGATGTACAACTACTTGTTGGACACAGCTACTTGTCATGAGTGACCCTTTAAATCCTTCGAATTCTTCCTGAACTGAAGAGCTATATAAAAGTAAACCAACATCATAGCTGTTACCTGGGCGACGCGACGTGCTGTATCTTCTCTCAATTTTCAGCACAGTAGTGTCGACTATCGGGCTTTCCTCATAGGAGGAACTTCACTTTTACAGTGGCGTGGGGTCAGTGGTGACCCTGGTGGTGCCTAGAGGGTTAACTATGAGTGAAACGTGGCGCAGTTTAGCTCGGGAGCGTTGGTTCCGTTGAATATTAATTGGGAGAGTTTGGCTTGAAATCTTAATGAAATTAACCACGAGGTGAGATTATTCCAAGGACTTTTTGCGACTTCCGAGACATTTTCATTTCGGGGGTTCCAACGCTATTCGACGCCCCTCTAAACGTCCGACGCCAAAACCGACCGATTTATCTTGCATATTGGGTTGTGTTTTGCGTAGGAATATTTCTCTCCTTCTCCACACTCTCTCCTATACTCCGCGAATTTCCATCTGCACGATTGCCTTGACCCCCCGACTCACTTTAAACTTTGACTTCGTGCAATCAACCCGTTACTTATACACCTAAAGTCAAACCCGTGTACTTATGTGTACCAATTCCTGCCGTCGCGGAATATCTTTTGCAATGAAATTTACAAATTATGGAAAGTAAATTCTTATTATAATCAGGCGTGATTTTACAAACTGGTCTACCGTTATTGCCCGCACCCTTATAGGTGAAACGAGCCCAATTTGTGTTCCATTTTTTTTAATTTTTTTTATTCTTTACTTGCTTTTTCGCGTACACCAAACAGAAGGACCTAATCATTCCGCGAAGTTAGCAATGAAACAAGAACCGGGAGGAATTGTAACGAATGTAATATACCTATATGTAATGGAAAAATGCGAAAAGAGATTACCAGAGAATGGTTACGGTGAGGTGATTCGTTTCGATCCGTGCGTATTCAGCGCGACTTATTCGTTCGCTTATATTCGTCTGCCGTGTAATTGGAGATTACTGGATACCTATAATTTGTCTTTGCGGTCAGACGAGAGGATTGTCAAGGACGCGTTCGCTGACCCTCGTGACCCTGTAGCTTTCAAACAATCAAAGTAATTATCCCACGAACAACCTACGACCATTTTTGATATTTACTCAATTGCAATGGCCGCCGTGTTGTCAAAATGCTCTTAAATTTCACCACCTACACGCAGGTAAAGTGATACAGTCGACGAATATGGACCGCCGATATTTCCGACGATATAGTTGATTGGAAAACTCTGGATTGACATTTTGCTTGCTTAAACGTCGATCATTCAGAATATTTGCCGTAGGGGTAATTTCCATCAGATATATTAATTTCAAATACGAAATTTTCTGCACGTCGCCAGCTATGAAATTCAGCAAATTTGTCAGCGTTTACCTCCAGAGGGAAGTTTACTAGAGGAAATTGAAGATCGCTGCGATATCGTCGTGAGATCGGTACGCTGCATGCGGATCATACGCACGATCCAGAGAGTACTGACGTGAGAAAAAGCTTTCGGTTTTGATTCGGTTCTCGAACAAAAGATAGAGGTTCAAAGTTCTCAGATTTGAATCCTGCCAAAGGTTCTAAAAGATTGAAGTATTTTTATTTCTCACACTTTCTTTGAAACGTGCTGCTGTACTCGCTTAGGCGAGTGAGACTCGAAAATTTGTCCCCAGCTACCGACGCCCACGCGGTGGATAATAAAAATCGAGCTAGCGCGGCTTTTCCGAGTGCCATGGGCACGGGCAGAGTGTGGCAGAGTCTTCTTAAAATAAAGTAGAATAAAAGCTCGAAAAAGATTCTCTCTTGAAAGGTAAAGAGGCCTCCGGCCCGACTGAAAGAGATGGTTGAGATGGGGTCACGGAGGTGCGACGAGGGTGAATGACTCGGGATAAAGAGTGGCGAGAATCTAAATTATACGACGAAAAGAATGACTCCAGGGGTTTTACCATTGCTCGAAAAGTTCAAGAGGAAACACAGGCATCCGATGCTCACAATCAGACGTCAAAATAAAGCGCTGCTGTTTTCTTTCTCTCTTTTTTAACGAGGATCACATGAGCTCGACGGCTGAACGGGGATATCGTCATCTCCGATATGGAGAGAAGTTGAGTAATTCACGGTCAATAGTTTTCCATAATTTGGTATGACGAATCCAATTCAATTTTAGATAACAAAATAATTGGGTAGTTTTTCATACTCGTGAAAATTGCAGTCTCGAGATCAGGATGACGATCGCGGGATTTTGATCGACGTTTAGCTGGTCGGTTTGAGATGAGCTTCAATTTATTTTATAGTCCATAACTTCGTTACTTTATACCGAAAATTTGTCCCCGCGCGAAATAATATAATTTTATTAATTTGGCAACTCACGTTCGACCCATAAACCCACTCTATATACATATTTTACAGAGTCCATGATTTATATAACAGCTGAGAAATTTTCATGGTTCGAAATCTCGGAACGTACAATTTTCATAAAAGTTTAATCCAAATTGAAGAATAATATTCCAGGTAATCCTCTCTAGTGGGGTTAGAATTTGAATATTCCGAATGGGATAGGAATAGTGATAAGGGCACTTTTTTATTACACTTCTCTCGGGTGTCTTTATATTATACGCGAAAGGATTTCATTAATTTCAATTCAAATAATAACCTTATCAGTGACATTCCTGCACTTTCATAAGTAACATATCTTTGAAGACACTAATAAACACACAATAAATCGCGCGTTTGAACTCGAAATCAGCATCAAATAAAAATCATCTTCTATTATACCTGTTCAGGGTAAGCTAATTCTCAAACGTGAACGAAAATTGAACGCGAGAAGCGAAATGTAGAAAACTTTACTTTCATGAAGACGATTAAAATAACTAAGCTCAATTAAATCAATTAAGTCTCGTTTTCAACGACTCAAATATTTTCCTATCTATTATCGGGAAATACGCGCTTGAAGATAGGGTCTTAAAAAAGTCGGTGATGTGCGAATGACGACAGACGGCACCAGAAAATTGTCCAGACGATTCACGTGTTTTCCGAGTTGTATGTTTGACGAGTACTTATATTTTTTGAGTCAATAAAAAATTTTGACCTTGAAATCCAACAAGATCGAGATCAAATTTTTACAAATCTTCACCGATCTTGAGCTGGAGAATCACCTGGCGAAACGATGACCCATTTCAAAAATGCAGCTCATCTATTTCCTGAGCATTTCATGTGAATCTACACAGGATTCGGAGAAGCGTCATCGGTCCGCAGTACTACGTACTCACGTGACAGCCCTCGTGAAGGGGCGCGCCATAAATTCTGGGGGTAAGTTACAATTAGTCTAGGTAGAAATGTAAGTTCTGCGTTGATGAGTAATACGTATCAGTGAATCTAGACAAATTAGGAAATCGAAGACGCCACGAGCATCTGGCGTGTGAATTATGTATCATAGCTTCGAGTCAGCTGCATAGGATAAATCCTCGAGAGTCTGAGGATCTGCTTACACAACGCGCCATCGCCAAATCGATCCGACGAAACTGAAATCTTGAATTATTATCGTTTTATTAAATGAGTAATTTTTGACACGAACTAATAGTATATCATGTGACATGATAGTGAGCGGTTTTGGCGACGATGATGTGTCTATCCATCCGATCCATTGGTGAGGGCTAAAAACTATGAACAAGTCGTTTTTGAACAACCGTCGGTCCGTAACAAGTAGCGTTTTATCTGTAGCTATAATTTCGCAGCTGCCTCAAAAAGGTGCTTTATAATGCACGCTCAATGCGCACTATGATCAACTGCGCATCGAAACTCTCTTATGAAGTCTTTCATTCGAAACAGCTCCAAGGTAAGCCGTATAAAGCTCCACTTTACGGACTGACCACAGGCATTAAAGAGACTTTTTTCATGCCTGTGCCGACGAAAAAAATTGTATACACAGCTATTAGGATCGCTTTATACTTCCGCTGGTTTAAATTTATCACTCCGCTATCCTCCAGCTTCTTCCACATTATTAAAGAAATGCTGGAGGTGAAAATCCTATCCAATAGCAAATAAATATCACAACAGAAGCAGCATGGCTAATCTGCTCTTACAACTTGAAGAATCAAGAGTCATATCATGGCTTGATTCGTACGATTCGAAATATTCTGTACATACGTGATTATCATCCATAAAATACAAAGTAGAATTGATTATTGTGAGACACACCAATGTTACGAATCTATCGGGGTACACATGTGAGCTATTCGGATGTGTATGGTCACTGCCGGACAAACACTGAATCACCGAAGCCTCTATCTACTGCATGACCCTGCTCGCAAAAGATAAAATCAAAATATGAATGGGCTCCTGACCCAAAAGAATCATCTGTTAGCTCAGGGGCAGAGTTCGCAGTTTACAGGAGGTATATTTGCACCCTGTGGATCCATCTCGGGATATTATCCATCTCCTTGGTGAAAGGGGCTGAAAACCTCAGGGAAAAAAAAACCCGACCTAAAATATCGGATCCCATTTATATCAGGTATCAGTTTTTAATATGACGAGGTAGAGTTTGCCTTGCGAAATCTGTCAGCGGAGAGCTTCGAATTCATTGCGATCACGTACTCATAACGCATTTTTTTTCATTGTCATTGTCATGGAGCAAGAATAATTATATTTTTTTGGAATTACAGTATCATTCACCAAACCGATTGTAAAGTAATACTAGTTATCCATGCAGGTATAGTACCTAATCTTCGTGAAAAGTAAAAAGAACCACGCTGACAGTTCTCAGTATTTGGAGGGGATGATGAAAAGATGTCGAAAGATTTAATTTAAACGTAAAAAATACGCCTTCAAGAAGGCGTAGATTTTAATCTTATACATCAGTGGCATCGGTGTGGCTGTTCCGGGCTGTTCCCTTGGACTTCACGATGGAAGCTTATACAGAAAAAAGATAGACGGATTTTCATGGTCCATCGCGCGTCGGCATGATTTATGAAAGGGGGCAGGTAAATGGCGAGGGAAGAATCGGCGCGCAACCCCTAACTCCTTAATATTCAATCTCCGATCGGACGGATTTCTTTCTTTTTTTTTGCTTTTTATGCGCATACGTCTACACGGGATGTACGTATATATCTGCGATAAATTTTTTTCATGTGGTATTCCGAAAAAAATTTACGACGAGTTACAACCCGATTGCGCGATATAATGACTATATAAGGTTTGACGATATCGTCAACGTCCCGAACGGGAATCCAATCGAACATCCTTATACGGGGTATTAAGTCTCACGGCAAACAAACCAAGAAAACGATAACAAATCGCAGGTTCCACGAGGGGAAAAGTACATCGTAATGATTTGGTATAACGATCGCCGAGAATTCCGTGCGATCACTCGATGTGCACAGGTTACTCTTTGCACGTCAATTTCTAAACTTTTGCATCTTGATGTACGTCGTCTAAAATTGTGAAATTATGAATCGGATATATTGTGTAGTATAAGATGAGGTTCGCTGATAAGAAAGATGAGGTTTGCTGAGATTTTTCAACTTGATTTTATTTCGCTGAACTTATTCTTGAAACAGCTAAGTATACTCACGGTCATGGGATAAATTTAGTTAAAACTTTGTTAAAATTTATTGGGATTTTCGACCTTTCAGTTATACCCGAGGTTATATCTATAAGCATCAGGATAATTTATGTGCCACCAGAAACTTGGAAACATCATAATAATATTATTGTATGCGTAAACGTAGTCAAATATAATACCTTAACAATGGAGAAAAGCTAATCCAACCGCAAACCTCAGATACAGAAACAATGGAGAATCTAGAAATTTTAATCTTCTCATTAGGTCAATTAAGCGTTTATAATCCTAATTTGAGTTCATTATACCCGCGGTATATCGAGGGTTCACGACCTGCTGAACGCGTGACCCATAGAAAAGACAGAAATTCTGCAAATAAGGTCATGACTTTGAGTAGGAATAGAAGATTGAAAAACCCGAAAATTTTGTTACTTTGAATCGAATGTGGTTTGTAAATCCATTTCTAACTAGCGATATAGTTTATTGCAATTTTAAAAACTTCAAGCCTATACTGCTGCCAGAAGGCTTAAACTCAAAGAAATTTCTAATATTGACATTTCAAACCTCATTCGACTCGAACTAACGTAATTATTCTGCTATTTGGTTCTTTGAAATTTTTTTTAAACAAGCTATTAAACAAGCAAGCAATAATGTCGCAACCAACATTGTTGGTTGCAAAAGTTGTACAATTGGTATATTCTCGCCATGCGGGTTGCGCTTCACAAAAGGCCTCGCCTAAAAAATTAAAAAAAAAAAAAAAAATTAAGAGAAACATGCAAACAATTTGAAGTATTATTGAACTTTCGACTCACATAATTCAATCCATGTTCATAGATTTTGTTCACTTTCGAGGAAAATGTTAACGGTGGAGGAACGCACGATGGGAGCGACTCGACTCCATTCTGTATAACAAATGGATATGTTGCTGTCAATGTTTATTCCGACAATGAATTTGTTAATGAGGAAAAAAAGACAAGTTCTTTCGGTCGGGCGAAGCAAAAAACCATTGCATTCCCTCAAAATGTGGAATTAGATCCTTGGAGGGCTATTACAGAGGTTGTCATGTTTGCATTTCGACCTGTCACGAGGATTATGGAGTAGGTATTATACCTGAACATACGTTAGACATTGCCAGATGCGCAAGTACCGAGTAACTGCGGATTCTGGGAATGCGAAGTGATCGTTGAACCATGCCCCATAACTTGTCTCCTCGTCTCTCCGATAAACAAGGTACGGGCGGGATCATATAGCGTATAGTCAAGCTATACTAATAACATCTACTACTTCGCTCTCTCTATCTGTATACCTATATACGCGCTGTTCTGTTGCTTAGTTGAGTAACCAGAGCACAAGGTCTAAGTTTGCACGGTGGTGGACCGACTTGGCAGGATAGTGATGGCGGTGTTGCACAATACTGAAGTGATTGTGCATCAGCTTGATCGGCTGTAATGGTCGTATATGCATACAACAGCTCCACGGCGATGTATTTCTCCTCTTCGCTTCGAAGTTACTATAACTACACGGAACAGACTGCACCCACCGGTGGTGAGATAGCTGAATCGATATCTGTGATATGATGTAAAAGTACCCTCAGAAATTCGCGACGTTGCCGGTTCCGATTGTCACAAACATGGCTAATTATACATCCGAAGCATAATTGGTTCGAAATACTTCAGTCAGCACGCTGCCAGGCGAGTGAGTTCAGCTCCTCTGAGACAGCAGCCGCCATATTTCTTCTCTTGGTTTAATGTGTCAAGACGTATTTTGTGGCAGTTACTGTTTAGGGTTTTGGTAATAAAGGCCTTGATGTCAGCCTAAGCTTCTCTAAGGTGGAAAGGCATCCCGCGGGACGAGCCAGGATCCCGGACCTGCTCCATGTCTTTGGCCTCACAGTTTCGTTATTCGAAATATAAGCGGGTTCCACACGTGACTCTTATCACGTTGACGTTTTAACAACTTTCGGTTTATTACATTATACGACCATCCCACCCGCATAACTATTGTATTATATCTTAGGCATTGTGAAGGGAGCTACAGTTATTGGACTTTTATCGCGATCTACAACTCTGTAATATTTTATTTCACCTAATATCCTTGTATCCAGGTATATTAACACGAAGTGGAAATGCTAAATAAATTTTGCGACTTACTTTTCGCTCTAATCGTCAAACGATTCTTCTGGCTTCATTGTAGACTTTCCGCCAAAAGAATTCGTTTCGAGACACATTGATTGTAGAGCTTGAGGTGATATGCGCGTAAGCGACGGGAATATAATCGAACTTCCAATAACACCGTAGAAAGTAAATCGGGATGGTTATAATCAGGGTCGAATGCTGTTAGGTGATGCGATGGAGTGAATTTCAATATAAATTTCACTAGCTTATGATTATTACTCGTTTTTTCCCAGTGATCAATCGAGGCAGTTTAATTATCGCAATAAGTACGGTGAAATCATTGAACGCGATGCAATGTTCGCATTGCAATCGGAAATAAATCTTTATCAAGATTTTTATAGTTCCTCGAATTCAATATAAACTCCCTTTTCAATAAAAGCGTAATCAACTACTGCACTGAATGGTCGGCTTCGAGAAGCCTTAGTTCTTAAGTGAAGTGCTTGTTCTGCCATGTAAAATATAATATATAGATCATAAAATAAATATGGTGATTGAAATTCTCATCCCCAATAACTTTACCCATCAACCGAATTGATCCAATGCATGAATATAATCTTCAATAAACGTATTTCAAAATTTAATGTTCTTTTATCGCGTCGTACGGGTATACAACTGTTAGTTTCGCTTCTGAATATTGCGAATAATTAAATTCGCTGTAGGACGATATATTTCACGTCTCGTTGAATTTCATTAAATAATATCAGAAAGAATTACCCTGAATCTATCAAGGTGGGAGTAACGGTGTCATTAATATAGCTCATTAAGCTGCTGGGATATGACTAGAGTAAAATTTTAACAAGCTCTGCACCTGTAAGAGAAAAGTGAAAATAAATTATATTTCAAAGTTATTAGGAGTAAGAACAATTAATCGTTATCGTTCGTCTTACCGAAGCTGCAGGTTTGGAAAATTAACAAGTGTCCTGCGCCTTGATGCGAACTGTAAGTATACCTAGAATCCACTGTTTTTATGGTTTACATGCAAGTAGAATTACTTCAGAGAAATTCGATTCTGTCAGGTTACTACCGAAGTTACGGAGATGCTATCGTCCTTCTTGACCGAATTAGATCACCCCCGTTTCGATTTTCAGAAGCACACCATTTTGTTACTGAGAATTATATTCGATTTCTAAACCTGACTGTAGTATATTGTAAATTCAGATTTGAAAACCATCTAGAATGTCAATAAGTCCGGTATGCAAAAATGAAACGTGCACATTCAGCTTAATAAATATCAGTAGAATGTCAACGACCGATAAATTTATCTGTAATATTTTTTTTCATCATTTTTTTTGACGCGTATGACCTACCACTCCGCGTTATAATCGAGCAATATAACGTCGAAATTTCAGCACGTTCCGATTTTTTATCGCATCTAATGAAACCAAAAAATGGAATACCTCAGTTTTTGGGTTGGACAAGAAGGACCGTCGCTTTGCCGTAAAAACAAAAACCATTCGACCATAGATATATATGTATAGTTCAAATAATTATGATTCGACGGTCGAATTTGGCGTTATTTATACGATTTGATTAAATTCAAGCTATCATTCTACAGTCGGTTTCGCCCACAGCTATAGAATCAAGCTGCGAACGGTGGTTTTGACACACCCGCGGTCACGATTCAAAGATCTAGTATTACCACGGCGTACGCTATGCAGTTTCAATTACGCCGGGCATTCTTGAGATGTTGGAAATGAAATGATAACTAAAGCAAGCTATTAAGCGAGATGAGCAGCCACCGTGCGATCTTGGCATTCGACTATGGTGATATGTACCTAGTATACTTACACTTTATATACTCTATATGTATACCTATATTCAGATCATGTGAATAAAGATACATCATGTCGTATAAAAAAGACGTAATTTGAATTTCTATCAATTTTCATTCGTTTCGAAGGCTTCCAGCATTCACTGGGTGCAAAAATCTTATAGCTATTATTGTAATTTTTCATTTAACAATTGCATACTCTATGTGAAAATCCATGTGTGTTTCAACAAACAACGACGTAGCTTGGAATATAGTGAAAAAAAACTTGGCCCGGACTTTCATCGTTTGAAAGTGGAGACTTTACGGATAGTAGATGTCTAGATAAAGAATTGGTTTCTTCATTCCTTCGCTTTCCATCAGGTCGTCTCGCACGGCGTATATAAGACCGAGTATATTACATGTAAGACGGAGAACATTAGTTTCCAATACTTTGAATTCTAGTCATGATCGACGCAGAGACGACCACCCCAACGACATTTTATACGATTATACGATGGACTTGGTGAATTTTTGCCTCCCAACGGCTGCACTCGAAGCAATACTGCTGTTACATTTATTTTCCTCTTCCGATGACAGAATTGAGACGGAATATATGCTGAAAATCGTATTGCTCATGCCGCGCATTGTAAAAAATTCCTAGGATTTTCGGAAACACATCGTCAGGGATGTCTCGAAAAGAAGTTCGATTGCACGGACCAGTGGTCAAATAATTCGTCCGAGCGTCCAACTTTCGGACGATCGATGAGATCGGCCTACGAGGGACTCTGGCAGACAATTCGGTGTCGTCTTCCTGGATGACGCTGATTTCTCGAGATCGTAACTCGTGTCTGTTTGTTAGCAATTGGAACCTCCTGTGAGGTGTACCGCACTTCATAAGTAGTATCGTTTGGCCGATACATAGTTTTCAACATGTGCAGATGAGCACGCTCACACACACGTCGCACTACCACTAAACAGGTGGAGGTGACAGAGGTCGCTGGGACAGTATTGTCAAGAATTGACAGGGAAAAAGAAATAATGATGTGAAAGAAAATCGTGAGCTTGGTTAGCTATTTTCTTGAAATTTTGGGAATCTGGTCCGCTAGAAATATACGCTGACGAGTGTCAAAACTCTGGATATCAGAACTCACGTACGTTCTGGTTACAGTAGTTGTTAAGGAAACGCGGTGTTGCAACAAGCTTATTGGCACCGGGCCAAAACCTTCCTCTTAAGCACCGTTTAGTTTTGAATGCGCTTCACTAAGGTAGAACAGTTGCGCGTCTGCAGCCTGTTGTGGAGGAAAATAACCACCCAGACGTAAGCCTTGACTGTCAGCATTAAAACCGAATGTATTCGTTACTGCTTACCCTTCTCACCTTTCCGAATTACGTCATGGCTGATCGCCGGTAGCCAAGCTAACAGACTAGATTTTATTATTTGTACAAGAACTGTAAGGGTTTCGCGATTTTGCCATTTCTCGTGACAATTTTGTGAAGTTTTCAAAAGGATGATGTCCTTAGATTTTTATAGAAAGATATGTAATATAAGTGACGAACACTATACGACCGTTCTTAATGCAGAGAGTGCTGAAACACTCTTGAGTGAGTTTTTTTGGCTGAAACAGACAAGTTTCATTTCTTTTTACTTGCTTGCTATCGGTCTGTAGTGAGTGGACTTTTTCTACGTATAGTTAACCTTACAGCCACAATCTTTGTCAAGGCTTTCGAAGTTAGTCGTATAAACCGCCACTTTACGAACTGACCTTACGAAACAGCTTTCAAAAAGCAGTTTTTTTTTTATGCTGGAAAAAGAATATTTTAGTTACAAGTAATAGATATTGAGCACGGAGAGTTTTTTTTTGTCGGTGATAGCTATTGCCACTGTCGGAATTTCGTTTTTGAAAATTGTTTTCTCTTCACATTTATGTACATACGTATAATATTTGAAGGAAACCATATGATATCCTCTGACTCCCTGTGCGCAGTATGACTTGTCTGTAGGATATACGTAGAGAAACTTTTTATTGCATATGTACGTAACCGCGTAATATTAGGTATATATTCTCATATGAAATGAGATATAAAACAATTTTTCATGAATATAATATGATTTAGCGAGGTGAATTTTAGAAATACTGCATTTCATTCGCCGACGGGTTATACTCGCGATGCGGAGGAAAGGAAAGGCGGCTGCTTGCAGCTATGATATATCTGGCATTTGTATCGTATGGAGTATGAAATAACGTGCTCTCACATAGCTATTGCTTCAGTTTTTTACTCGCTAATAATTTTATTCTTGTTTAATATTCTGTCCTGTCATGTTCCTAACCGATGCGTAGTTTCCAGTCCGTCATTTTGCACTCGTAGAATGCAGCAACCGACCGCATGATGTGTTCATATAATTGTACCTTATTTTGCCTTGCAATCACATTGCATAGGTATGAGTCTTTTTCTTCGAAAAAAATTTCTGACCTTGTGTTCATCGCAAGGAATCACAATTTTCTAAACAGGAATACAAGTCAATATAGAAAGTCGACATTGCACTGAGAAAGCCTGTTATTCGGAAGACAACTCATCTTTGCATAAACGTGACTTGCCATTCGAATATTTTCTTGATATATTTCAATTGGGTTTCGAGTCTTTTCGTCAGAAACATCCGGTAATTAAAATGGCGCCTGAAATGTTTTGCCGTTACGTAACAGCAATTTTTGAAATTACAGGAAGTATTTCATGTGCCAATATTTATTGATCGAAAAGATTGAACGATAGAAAAAGGTACTCAGGGATTCGAAGGAAGTATGGAAAAGAAATTTCTGAGTTGAAAGAAAGATGTCTCATCAGTTCGGAGTGAAGAATCTGCTGATTGCTATTCATTCGCACATCCGATTAAAGACATTGTTTTCCTCTTCTTTGTGAAACTAAAGCTCAGAGTATTAGGAAATCTTTGAGTCCTTAATATTCATGAAAGGATTATCATGCTGCCAAAATTAGAGAAAGTACTTACACGGAACAAACTGCCGCACCAAGGCAGGACTAGATATCCCTTTTTTGAGAAATTTGTTGTATCCTTTGCAGGTTCTACTTAATTCCTCAAATTTCTTCATTAGCGCATCAGCAGGCTTCTACCCTTACATTATACTCGAGGAAGAACGTCGGTTCAAGCCGCCGCGGCGTAGCTAAAACCGTATTTGCAATATCAACCCTCTGTATTTTTAGACTTGACAAAGAAATTTAAAGCTCTCTGCCGTGGTACCGTTACCTTCCTTCCACTTCAGGCGGAAATATTCCTCTTCTTAAATTATTATCTAATAAATTTGAGGGTCCGTCGTTCTCGTCGTCGTCTTGACTTATTATAGACGGTCTGAACTATACCTGAATGAAACATATGCTTTGAAATCTGCAGTTTCTTTCAAGTTTTTTCAGTCGTTATTTTCGAAGGGATCAGTTCTGCTATTGTATGTATGTAAGCATAGCGCACAGGCGTGAAAATACAATAACAAATCAAACGGTAATGTGCAAGGAGCAGGATTTATACATACGTGTATCGTATATTAATGCGATTCGACATTTTGCGCGGGTATATTTATTTTTGAAATGATATTTCGTTTTACATATCGCCCCACTATAGATACGAAATTCATGGAATTTATTTTTTACGTGAAACGATTTTGTTCCTCTTCCGCATATTGAAAATAAAGAATCACCTACGCATTTATTTTTTTATGACAGTAAAACATTTCCGTTCCATCACGGTGGCGCGTATTAGTAATTAGTGGATTTATAGTAGAGCTTCGTATACCCACATATTATGTGTTCTCACAACATTGAGGAGGTATTATGAAATCCAAGGAAAATCACTCACATTGTGGCTTGCTCGGCGTTTTTCGCGTTCCAAACGTCTACCTGCACATACACATATTCACCGCCCTTTACTACGTTTCAAACGTTAGTGTATTTTGAGGATATAACAGATCGTTGTAAGCCGCCAATAGAAACGTGTACGAGTATGTACAATGTAATTTACCTTCAAATGGATGTTCCGTCGTAACTAATTGCCTCTGAAGGGGAATTGGTTCTATCATTCGTCATTCATTGGCACCCCTACAATGTCATACGACATCTCGTGCTTTGTTAGAATTACGCTTATTTGGCTAGTCCTCTTGAGATCGGATAACATTTCGATCCCAAATCACCAAAAAGTTTATTTTCTTTATTATTTTGTGAAAAAAAAAGTATTTTCATTTTTTTTTTCTTAGATTTTCGTAGTTCAAGTTTCGTATATTCTTGCCTGTCGTTTGCAGGTGCTCTCATATAGCACCTTATATAAACTATGGATGTGCGATATTTTCGTCCAGTATGGACGCCACAATCAAATGCGTTTCAGTTGGTAAAAATATAATTTCCAGTGCAGATAATTTATTACAGTTACTGGGCACACAGACATAAACATATATGTATACGTAGCTCATTTTATTTAAACATAAAATAAAATCACGCTGTGAAATTTGTTACGGCTCCGACATTTATATTAAAATCAGGTTTTATATTATTCGTACAAATAACCGTGAGCTATATTCCATTACATTCATCATTGAAATATCACTGAGCAAAGTTCATCTCGAGTTTATTCATCTTATATTACATCAAATTTTGAATGCTATCTGATACTTGATGTGATTTTCACTTCAGCTAAGGAAAAGGTACTCATGTGCACTGAAAGTTTCTTTCTTCTTTTTTTATCTTTCATGAATTCGCGATTGAATACAACAAATTAGGTTTCTTTGTCTGGATCAGATCGGTTCGATTTCAAGTAGATCATCGACGGTGTTTAAATAGTGAGTCTTTTTGTGGAGTCGACAAGCGAAATGAGAAAAATTAAGACGACGGAGACGAAGTAGGTACAAAAAGACGCCGTAGCCAACGGTGGCAAATAACCACGTAGACATCCGGCGCGGCATATAGCGCTACAGCTCTCGATTAATTCAAAGACCTAGATATCTAGGTACGTTATGTACCTACCTACCTACCCACCTTACTTCTTAGAATAATTGTTGGTAGTAGCGATGTATCATGAGTCTAGGTGCGATGCGAGGCGGGTTAACGGCGCCAGTCTTCCCACCTTACTCGAAATGCTTAATGAAATATTTACAGTAATTGCATGAGGTGGTCTTAGGCGCTAGTCAGGAGTTAGAAACAGTTAACAAGTATCAATTGCGAAGAGAGGTTCGGCACGAACCCTTAATGTTGAAACGAAAAATTAGTGTTGTCTTCAAGAGATAAACTTAAAATTGTGAATAAGTTTGATTGCGGGCTATTGCAAAATGAAATACTTAGTGAGTTTAGTTTACCTGAATCCACCTTTTATAAAATTATATAATCAAAAGATTCTCTAAAGTCTCAGTGCTCTGAGGGACACGGAAATATTGAGAGGAGTCAACTTTCCGAGTTTCCCGAAATTGCAAAGTGCCTTTTAGAATGGATAAAACAAACCCTTGATAAGAACATTCTCATACATGGACCCTTGTTGAAACAAAAATCCAAAGATTTCGCTACAAAATTGGGAATTGAGAACTTTTCAGCTAGTAATGGCTGGTTGGAGGGGTTTAAAAAGCGTCATGATATAGCTTTCAAAAAAGTAGCCGGCAAAAGTAAATTTGTGGACCAAGGCGTGTGTAACCAATGGACTGAAGATCTGCCAAGTCTTTTAGAATAGTATGATCCAGATGACCTTTACAAGGCGGCTGAAACTGCCTTGTTCTTCAAGTGTCTTTCGGATAAAACATCCACATTCAACGGCGAAGAATGCCACGAAGGAAAACAAAGCAAGGAACGTCTTACTATTCTCCAATGTGTAAACATGACTGGTACGGACAAACCCTCCCTTTTAATCATCGGGAAATCGGAGCGACCTAGATGTTTCGATGGTGCCAAGACTCTACCTGTTGATTATGCCGCTTGGATGACAAAGATATTATTTAGAGATTGAGAAAGTTAACAAGGAAATGAAGATAAAACGAAGAAGAATCGTGCTTTTTGTTAACAACTGTGCTGCCCATACAGACTTACCAACACTTGAAAACATAAAAGTCATGTTCTTGCCTGCCGATACCACTTTTTTGTATTGTCAACGTACAATTTTTGTTGCGATTACGACGTATGTTAATCGCATAGCGTTTACGTCGTTAGTTACGCCAATAATCAGTCCAGAGTGATTATTTTGCTTCGTGTTTCCACAAATATCAGGGTGCATCTATGGATATTTGTCGATAATATGTTCCAATGAAATTATATGCGGCTTGATGAAGTAGTTCGCATCAAAGGTATATTAGGGGAAATAACAATAATCTAGACCACCAGGTAAATTGAAGTATGTAGTAAAGTACAGCACAAGTAATACCTATGTGGTTTCTACAGAGTGGTCCAATCTATCTGGTGGTCCAATAAACCCTACTTTTCTATACATTCCGCACCACAATGTCTATGGAAATTACGACCGGTTTTCGCGTTTCGATCGTAAAAGTTGACCTGCAGTCCCCGCAGCTGAAAAATATATATGGTATAAAGTTTAGCGGCCGGCCGAATGATAACCGATAGATAAATCGTTATTCTGCTCGTAAATATAGGTGAATAGATACCCATGTATACGAGATCTTGGTATAGTATGCAAAGACGCATATTGTTTCGGCAACATTCTCAGCCTCCCACAACGGATTTTGGAAACCATTTTGAAACTAGACAGCAATAAGCAAGCAATAACGCGTATTTATGCCTACTACGGGAACGGCTTCCCTTTCGCCAGGGAAATTTAGTGTCGACTGGATCTGTATTCCGATGGGGTGAGTTTTGCGCTTGTAATAATATATCAGCTATTCGCCCTATTCGTTCAGCGCTCCTTGATGCGGGGCTTCCAAGGGACGAATTCATGCTTATTGCTACCGATTTTCAAAGACGGCCAACTTTATTTAGAACCCCCGTACGTGAGCGCGATGTTGCAAATTTTTTATGCACTCTCCATCAGGTGTCTTTTGCTTTTTCAGCTTCGCTCTTTAAGCGGACATAAATTCGATACGATCCATATTCATTGCTTCCAGATCTATTTTGGCGACGATGAAAAAAAACGATATTTCCTTCAGATGGATCTATTTCTATTTCGGAAATCACTCCAATAATTCGAGAAATCCTTTTCTTTGTTAAAAATCGAAAAACTGATTCTTGTCCGTTTCGTTTTTCTTGCTATGCAGCTATTTTGACTTTCGTAGCGCCGGTCGCTGTCAAGATCAGCGAGATTTTAACTAAACTTGTATTGATTCTACTAAAAGAACCGTGGGTATTTCAATCGACATAAGTTATTACTTTCTGAAATAGAACTTGAAATTACAAAACGGAGCTCGAAATATTGTCATCCGATAATAGCATTGCAAAGTCCTTTTTGGTTTTGTAAACGCATTAAATATGAATTAAAGTTTGAGGCGGAGTTTCCAAACAGTTTCGCTTTAATTGAAGCACTGCAGTCATGCAGGGGAATATGCGAAGTAAATGTTGTCGAATTTTGGTTAATATGAGAAACCGACATTACAAGTTTATCAAAAGTTTCAGCAAATACTCGTGGGCTGCCTCGCGGTAATGCATTAAAAACCATGCTACGTTCGGAACGTTAAACGTAAACGCGTGCGCGAACGCAAATATAGGAGCAAGTAGAGCGTAATTGCTATTGGCCGTCTACACTCTACACGATCCGTACAAGTCAAAGCCAAGGAGAGTTGAGTTCCAGTTGCGGTTACGGGCGTTAGTGAAAATATCCAAGCACCTGCACCCTCTTTCTGGTCCAATATCTCGTCATTCGCGTCATCTTTAGAAGTAGACATTTTGTCAAATTAACGAGAAGTAAAAGATGAAAGCCTGATTTGAAATTATCATCGAAAAATTTGAGTTTGTCATCATCCCCAGAGCAAAGGGATTGTAATCTGAACCGTTATACAGAGAGATTTCGTGGAAGCGGGCCAGTCCGGTCGGGCGAGCGTGTCGGTAAGTTAGGATAAAATACTAACACACGAAAATTCTACGTGCGTGATCTTCGCTAGCTCCTTACTGCTTATGCCAGCGAAGATCACGCACGTAAAATTTTCGTGTGTTAGTAATTGTATCCTCAGTTGCATATCTCGGGCGTAACCGACTGGCCCGCTTCCACGAAATCTCTCTGTATATGGTTATATACAGAATTGAAAAGGTAGTCAACTTTGACTTTTTATAACCTCGTCAAACCTACTTTAGTCGCGGTCGTGGTGCACAGAATTTGACGCTCTTTCAGATTTTGGAGAAAAAAATAGGTCATTCCATTTAAAAAATTCAAGTTGACCTCTAAATGATCTATGGGGAAAAATGAGTATAGCTATCTTGTGTGCGCCTTGAAACCATAAAACTATCGTCTGAGACATTTTTCATACTTCGCTTCGATTGGAAGAGAATTGCCTGGGTCGCTTTAGGCGCCTCACCATGTATAGACTACCATAGAGTTACTAGTAAATTTTTTAATAATTACATTAATCACATCAGTTATATCAGTTGGCCGATAATTATATTAGTCGAAACTTTGGTTTCACATTCTAACGTAATCAGATTGAGCATAATGGCGGGTGTGACATAAATGATTCGTCGTTGCGTTAAACGACACGACGCTCACGCTCTTGCGGCTCCATAAAAGAGGTTGTCAACTTTACGATTTCCTTGTATATTAAGCTGGAACGCCTTATGCCACATGAGAGTATGCACTGCGCCAAGAAGCAGGAGCGCGTTATATGGAGTGTAGTATAGGGGATGAAAAGAAAAAGAGAAAGCGAATAGATGAGAGGATACGACAGCGCGGAGACAAGATTGCGAATCTAAATGCAAATTTACGGGGGTGGCAAATCTTACATCAACCTTTATACATACACCCACACTGATCTGACCTTCTTGGAACATCGAACCTCCTCTGCATATCACCTGCATCCCAAATTTTGAGTTATATTTTTTTGTGTGTAACCGACTGCAGAACGCTCATTTCGATATACTACTACTATGTAAATATACGCGTGATAAAACATTCTCAGCGGCTATAGTAGGGTAAACGAATGAGCTAATTTTTTTGTTTTTTCCAAAAAGTAATCTCACGCCCAAAAGTAGTGATGAATTTTCCTCCAACAAGATCACAAAATCTCGAAAAGCAAAAAGATAATGTATGAAACTTGAGCATTTTCTTGGACCACTCTGTAGCGACTCCACAGAGGGTCTAAAATTTGGCGAAACTTAATTTCGGCCCAAACTTCTGCGGGGATATAAACCTGACGACTAACTTGACCATTATCATTGCCAAACTGCCTGTGGAAACGTAGAATCCATTGGAGAGAAGTAAACTAAACTATGCGTCTAATTTGATTCTGATCTGTCAAGTCCGAATAGAATTTCGTTTGCAGGATTGCATTCCCTCAGTACTTATATTAGAAATCGCCAGGAGAAAGGATTCGTTTCGTTTCAGGTGAAGTAAATCGATTGATTACCTAGTTGAGACCTGCATGTAAAATCGATGAAGCAGATGAGATAAGAAAATGAGATAAAAGATTTAGTTTTATGAATAAAAATTCAAATTTGTTTCGTTCCGGAACATTAGTTAGTACAGATTGGAAATAACAAGGTGCAATGAAGCAGGTGATGGAAGGCGTGCCAGAGTGGAGGATACCCTAGGATATATGCTGCAGACTGCAGGAGGGGGAAGCATACACCACGAACATCGTACCGACGTAGTACTTCGAGAGAAATAAGAAGAAAAAAAATGAATAAATTTCAGAATAAAAGAGGAACAGAGTTCAATGAATGTTTTCGCCCTAATTATGTAAAACATTTATTTATCTTTGACTGCGTGTGGTGGGAATTTTAATAAAAGACAGAAGTGATGAAGTTCGGTCGGATTGGCTGTCAAAGAATTGTGCTGTTTCAATGCACATGTAGTAAAAGATCCCTTTGCTCCTGCGGGCTTTGAGTCCCTCGGATTCGATATATATCTACAAATGTTTACATCGAGACGTGCGGTCCATACTCGTGAACCCCCGACCCCATACTGCCCAGGTATAAAACTGAAACAATTGGTTTTTATGAGCGAAACGCGTCTGGAATAGCATGATGTTATAGTTATGTTACCCAGCTACCCCCATATTCTTGAACGAAGACCCACCTCGACGATGCTATATACGGCGTATCTATAGTATTTTATTCGCGAGGTGTATTTCTTTTTCTTTTTTTTGAGTTTCTCCAGTTTCATATACTTGATTGTCTATTTTCCTAGTATACATATTGCAGTGAAAATTGATCGAGGGATGGAATAATTGAATTACGGGGTGATCTATAAACATTTATACCGCAATACGATTCCGATGCGACACCACGTCTTGAATACTTTTATCTGGTTCATCTTTACATACGAACAAAGTTACGCGAAGATTTTTAGAAGACATAGCATCAGCGTTACATCTATAATGTAACCAGAACTCATTCGAGTGAAATTTTGTGCCTCAGACTCCTACAATGTGATCAGTAACTTGGAAATAAAATTGTCCCAATGGTGTTTACGATGCGGCTGACACATATGTAAAGGGTACACAGATTCTCGATACAACGGCATAGTTAGTACGACAAAGCTTTATTGAATTTGGCTTCAGTGGCTTTGCTGTCTGTTGAGCTTTTTCGTAGTCTAGACGGCACAAGATGATGGGATCAATCTGTGTTTATCCGACGTAAGCCGCGTAGAACTCTGCACCAAGAATTTTTCACCCCCTTCCAAGATTTCCGCGTCGTTATTGGGGGGAAAGAAATTTGATAAATGAACAATAGATTTCTCAGAACTGATTCCAAGAAGATCCGGCAGTCGATTTGAACGTAATCGCCAAGATGATCTGAATTTTTTTTTTCATATAATATTTTCTTACAGCGACGAGACGTGTTCAAGGCCGAAGAATAAAGCTGCGAAATGCGGATTGGACGAATTTTCCAAAAGTCTCACAATTAGCTCCTGATACTTTGAAACCGGAAGTGAAGGGTTCTGTAAAGATTTCATTGGATTCGGCCGTGCGGTTTGTCTGCAAAAGTGGAAACAAATACCCTGCATGTATACGAATATTATTTTAGCGAACAATGTGGTTGAACATTTTTTTACAAGCGACAAACTAAATACTTTTCGGCATTCATGATATACGAATAGCGTATTCAACGCAATTCGTTTGTAAACGATTGTGCCTGAAAATTGAATAAAAGAACATTTAGCGCACTTGTCAGCCTTTCATTGAGTCGGTAGGCTAGAAGGCTTGAATTGATAGCTAATCTAACTTTCCTTATAACCCGTTCACTTAGTAAGTACCCACATTAGATATCATGCCATTTGCCTTTCACACGTTGAAAGGGTTCTTGTTCAAACTTCTTGACGGTCACCCTCTTAAAGACGATAGTTTCTTCGTAATTAGAAATCTCTTGCTGGTATAGAAAGGCAGACTCAATTCGATGGAAATATTTGAATGCATTTGAATTGGAGATGATGTTTTTATACGAAATGACTGCTGGAAAGCATCGGTACGCTAATAGCAATGAATATTTGAACACCGACATTCCGCATGATGCCATTATAGTAGTTTTAGAAATTTAACATCACGTTATTATGGTCACAAAGGCACACCTGCGCGAGGATAATGACTGCGATAGTAAGTCTACTATAAAAGCAGAGCGAATAAGATCGAAAAATTGTAACTCATAGACATACAAATATTCTATAATCATTTTCAAGTTATCGAGGATTGTTTCGTCCTATCATAATTTTTTCAGTATAGGTAACTAATTAGGCATAAAAGTTTCAACCCTCCTTCTCAAATTGTGTGTTAGTGCAAAAATCCGTTGTTATGTCGAATTAATCGATATACGTACCTACATAGATGTATGATAATTTTAACCAAAAACTTGTGAACCTGGATCGGGTTGCCTGCATTATGGATGACTTTTGGCAATAATCTATTCGAACCGGCGATGTACATCAATATTTTGCGAGGGAAAGAAAGTTTTTTTGTACATTATACAAGTGAAAAACTAGAGAACTCTGAACTTACACATTCATTGATACGCCAAGCAGGATATTCGGATGGACACAGAAGATCGCCGACCAAACAAAAGGGGCGAACGAAAAATTTACGGCAGTCCCGGTAGCGCGGACGGCGGGAGACAGCCGTTAAAAAAAGTATTTTCCCAAACATTCTATTTTCGGATTTCTCATCCGACAAAATCTTATACACCTTTGACCTTATCACTTTTGGATCGTCGGACAAAAAAAAAAGTCGAATCTGCAGGGAGCTGACTGATCAGAATCGGGTAGGATCAAATAGGCTGAGAGAGATATCTTGGGACCTGAAGTTATCGAAGTTTTAGTCAAGCGGGAAGTGAACGTAACGTTATACATATACTGCGGTGACCAACTTTTCTTATTATTAGTATGAAAATTATTAGAAGAGCAATGCTTTTCGGGTTGTCAAGTGGTAACAGACGGGAATTTTGCGTGGTAGTTTGGTAAAAATATTTTATCAAACCCATTTTGATACCTCGAGGAAAACTTGGAGATGCGAAGGAAGCTGACTGAAAACTCAGAAAAGATAAGCAGTTAATCTATTACCGGTTAATTGAAGTGAATGTATAGCGCTTATACCCATCTCGGCACCTTGAGCCCCTTTGGTATACGCCAACAAAGTAGATTCAACTGGGCAAGGGTGTTGGATGAAGTTAATTTATAAAACAAAGAGTAATTATAATCATTATTGGCGAGAGGTGGGGGTGACCGTTGTCTACCAATTAAAAGTTGCCAACTTCATCCCACCGTTTTACAGACGCATTACTTTTCTCCCCACTAATTCTATCCCCCTAATTCACTCTTTAATAATTCCCTCTCGATCGAGACCTACTTTTATCGACATACTTCGTCTCGTTAAAACGTTTGATTCTTCCGGTTTTTGGCACACTATGTCTTATCGGTATTACACCTATATAGGTACGGTAGATATATAAATATATAAGTATCCATGTGCCGTATCCCTGCACCCCTTACATCAGCAGCGAAGAAAATTGAAACGTAAAATGAAACTAAAACGAGAATCGCAAGCCCCACGGGGCGTAATAAGTTCCACGCTTAAAATTGAATCTAAGGTTCGATAATGCAAGGGGTGTTTTACAAAGAAGTTCGACTTTTATATAAAAATAGACTTTGAGACCTACCTATTCTGCACTTTTAATATCGAACGGATCGTATCGCAGGTTTTTCTAACTCAACTCTATCAGCTCAAATACCTATAGAAGACACGACCGCTTTTATGGAAAATTGAATAATCATTCAACACATAGGGTAAAATTTATTCGCCACAACGAAATATTATAAATTCATATGCGTTTGTGTAGATTTATTCACGCGAATTTATGTTCGGTTTAGTGAACGCAGAAAGGACGCTTTATATCGAGGGCATATAATTTGACGTCTGCGGAAAATTTGTTTAAATCAACAAAAACTTTTATTCCCCGTGAATGCTTTTTCTACTTTGTATATTTCTTTTAATCGGTCCCTTGGGTGATTCACGAAACAAACTCATTGTTTACCAGTCTGGAGCTTTAAACTTGAGAAAATAGAGAACGTCAACCCAAGTCGCGCGTGGCCCAGGGTGACGGGGCGACGCTTGGCGTCCCATCGATGAAGAGCTTTGATTTTTTTTTATCATAGAAGTCGGCGTCTTTCATATGATGATTCTTCATTGCTTCCAAATCGTCTAGAACATCAGCTGGAATTTGAAAGTCAATCGTGACCTAATTTTCTCTTTGTATAACGTGCACTTATTGGCCACAGGGTCGTAAAAAAAAAAAATAGACAAAACAACCGCCGATTTTAAAACGTGAACAGAAGCTGAACTCTTCAACGGATTCTATTTAGCTTTCAAACGCATTCGCGTTTCAACATTAGCTGTTTCGTGACCACCTCACACATTAAAAGCTGTGAATGAAACTGAATTTTACGGGTATATCAGACCTGCATCTCTGCGGATATTATATTTTCTCCTTGTTTTCAAGCACTTCAATTTCACTCAAGACCTCGGAAGCCTGATGTCGTTATCGAGCTGGTAAACGAACACAAGATCCCTGGCTGTATCATGTTTTTATAATATAAAGCGGATGAAAATCGTTCGACTTTTCGTGATTAATATCATCATTATTACGTACAGCTATTCAGGAAATACTTTCCTCGCGTTACTAACCTAATTCTATTCATATACAATCACACGCTATTGTGGAGCATTAAAATTATACAATGGAAACTGAATAATTCGCATATACATTTCTACATAGCAGACAATTGAAAACGACCAATTGATTTTGGCCATTGGCTTAATTTATCGATATCGTTACGGTTTTTTAGAATCATTTTCAGATTCACAGGTTGTCTTACTTGCGGGAAAACAAACCAAGTCGTCATTAAATTCATAAAGACCCGCATTATCTTGTGTCTTTTTAAAAAGTTCAATTCGCAGAATTTTTTTTTTCTGTCATCTCGAAGAGCGATTGGCTTAGTTTGGCTACTATGTGAATTCAAGGTGTCATAAGATGCCCGTACATTATCGATGCTGGTGGACAGCGCTTTACTATAAGTCATGATCACGTGTGCATGCGGGTGAGCGACCATATGAGGGTGTTAGAAATCGCGATCACGAAATACAAGAACATTCCGGCTATCCCCGTAGGAAGCTTACATGCGGCTATGGTCAAAGTTCTCCGAGAGCAACGAGGTGTGAATGACCACGGATCTATAGGCAACGTGTATAGCGACCGAGGGATTAGAGTTTCAGGGCACTCGTTTCCTTGTCAATCTCAGCTTCGAGGCTTTGACACTGGATTGGCTTTTACCAGAGCGTTGAAAGGTGGCCAATTCGATTTTTCTTTTATTTTTAACTTCCTCCCCCCCCCCCAGTAATTTTCACTCAAGTTCTGAGATGGAGTGCCACTTTTTTTTAGGTTTTCATATTTTCCACCACTGCTGAGCTCCTGTTTGAGTCACCAAATCACACTGGTGTGTTAAATGAGGATCTCCGGTCTCTCGCTTCTTCTCCTTATTTCTGTGGCTTAACTGTGTATTGAGCTTTCTTCAATTTCAGGTCTAAAAATATAAGTACTTCGTCCGATTGGATCGGTTCATCGCTTACATAGATAGAAACATAATTAGTTTACCAATTACTGTCTGGTGTTCTTGAAAAATTGACGACGCTGTGGGTTGATTATTTCGAAGTGGTTGGCTACGTACTCACGCTATACGCGGATGTAATTGAGAGTGCAGTCGGCAACGACCCGGCCTTTCCGTTATGTGTTACCATAGATATATTGATATACCTATGGTGCTACCTTTTTTACACTTTGCAGTTGCATTATTTTTGATAAGTGATAACATATGTATTGTGGAAATATATCACGTTGTAGATCCTGGATACCAAGGGAAAAGACAGATTACTAACTTAATTCTTTCGAATGATGATCATACCGAGCGTGTTCAGACATGGTGAGCGCAGCAATGGTGAGAGAATTTCTGGTATGTGGCTGCTCTGAAGGATCGCAAAGTGCAACCGGCTGTAACGAACCGTGAATCAAAAGGCAATGACTGGTGAGCGAGGTAGGGAATAAGGGGATTTCAGGACGATGCGGGGTTGCCATGTCAATCTGATTATGAGCTTCGAGGTCTCTGTACATTGCACAATATCTGATTTAGATCCCTTTCTTCTTGATATGAAAGATGAATTTTTTTTTATACCGAAGATATTCGAGCATTAGTTATTCTTGAACATTTAATGTACTTGGCGAATTTTCTTGCACCAGAGATGCCTTTTCCACGGATAAATTAGACAATAAACTTCGTTAATGTCCCTCATTTAACCTCCGCCCAAACTCTAACGCGGAAGTTTTATCTCCGCGCCTATTATCAAGCGAACGCCATTCTCAAGTTGCAGGGTGTATAGGTACTGTACGTATACACAATATACATAAGGGGATCTCCAATCTTTTGGGGTAAACCATAGTTGATAAATCATTTTGCTCGGCGACTTGGGAAAAACTGGTTTACACGCCGCACAGCTCAGCCACGATGGAAAAGCTATGGCAAAATAATTTACATGAATTAATGCCACATCAGGTTTCCGTCGATCCTGTGACAACTTTGCCATGGTATTGATCGTTTACCGCAATACTTGCATTTCTAATTCCATATATGACCGTTTTGATCACTATATTACCCCCAAACATTGCTTTGACATAACTTCAGCAGCGCTTTTCATACATTCTAGTACATCTACAGTTGCGTTCTTTATTTATGGGAAAGAAATACGTCCAGCACGCAGCAACTTGCAAATTTTTTTTCTTCGATTTGATTAAACCTCCGCGATATTTTTTTAGGACCTCTGAAAACATCGTGGAGGTTTCACAAAATTAGAAAAAATATGACTGAACACTTTTCCCGCTGACGTACTTTTGTCCTCGTACCTTGTAGTGGATCATGTAGGAAACCATTCTTACCCACTCCACTATAAGGGGGTCAGTACCGATAGAGCGGGCGAATGAACAACATCGTCCAAGCAGTTGTATATCTAACATAAATTCAAAGTACTACAAGGAAATTGAAAATGAAATAACTAATACATGCAAAGTTCGAAATACGGCATATTTTACGCGGTCACGCAGTTGGCCAATAGAACGATACTGTCGAGGAACCGAACCGCGTGGAAGGGGAGAAAAAAAAGCCAAAAGATTGACCTTCAATCGACACGTCTTACATTCGAATAAAAAAAAATCTCCCGTCCCGTACGAAGCTGTGAACTCAACGAATCGTGAGGTTGACTTTGCTTGTCTCAATTAAAATAGTCATAAGTTCGGTCATGGGTGTCTGAAACTAATTTCTCAAAAAACACAGCAAAGTGGAAACTTCAAGCTTCAAAATGCTTTTTTTCGATAGTTTACAAAAATTTTTTGCTGAGACCCGAGCATTTGAAGTTGAGCGTTTTTTTGGTCGAAAAATGGGTGTTCCTGACGAGTGTATATTATTCATGGACCACCCCAGGTGCATAATTTTGCATTCTAAGAAATGGCAAATTATCAACGAAGAAATGTTGCCATTGTTAGAATTTTTTACCGGCCTCAAATTCTATACGTGATCTATCTCGATGTTAACCCCTCTGCTAAAAGTATGATGAGGATGGAAAGAAAGAAAAATAAGTAAAAAAATTCAACTCACCCTTCGTACGCATGCCTTGAAACGCGGATCTTCTTTAGCACCGGTTCATGAATATTGCAAAAGTATTAGACCTATAGGTCACATATATTTGTCGCCGATTCAAAGACGCACTCGACCGCAACGGGAACGAACATTCAAATCGACAGTGCGCGTTGGAATTCATTTCGGAAATGCGGCGTATACCGGATTTACGAGTCGAGCAGCAGATAGTAGAGACTTTCCACCAGTTTCCTTGGCCAGGTCCCCGAGTCCTATAAGCTCAAACAATTCTTGGCTGGACGCCACCCCGGTACCGCATCAATTTTATGCATTTTGCGGCTACTCGCGCGTTCTGTGCAAACGCATCGAGGTTTACAAATTGCGGGCCAATGCACTTTGCATTAACTTTCCTTATGCAGTTCCGAAATACGCGCATTATAATATCAGACCAAATGGAATATGTTCGTGCAATGAAATTCGCTGGGAGAATCTCCGTACGGACATTTGTTATCACAATTATATTAATTTGTTTACCCTACTGCGATTAGTCTAATCATATACGTTTTGAGACCTAGTGCTCATGCAATCGGGCGAATATGCGTGCGAGGTATGTATGCTAAACGTGGTGATTACTCTTGTTTCATGAAAACCACCGCAGGTTTAGATATAATGGGGGCTGCAGAAAAAGCACGTTGTTGCCAAGAGTTGAATTTTGACGTTCGATCAATCTTACAGTTTGCATGTATGTTCCATAGAAAGATGAATGATCGCGTAAACGAACAATTGTGATTGTCAATGTTATTAATAAGAGTGTGTATCGCATGTTATCCTCGTGGTGTATAAAAACGGATAACTAATTACGTGCGTTCCATCGATTCATAAGATAATTGTCGTTAAATCCAGCGCTCTGCACAATGTATAGGGTTTTTGACGCGTAGGTAATTAATTCAAATCCAAATCATCAGGGAGCGTAAGTTAACCAACGCGCAACTACATTTCGAAGAGAGTTATATCGATTTATCGTACCGAAAACGAAGCTCACACTCTAAGATATGGTTCAAATGGCCATGCTTTGTAATTTACGCCGCTATTAGAACGTTCTTACAAGTTACTCAGACCAACCAAAATTATTGACGGCCATTTTTATCACGCTATGATTCTTGAAGCGCTTTTACCGCTTTGGTATAATAGAAAAGATAAGGCTTCCGTACCCATCAGAAAAGCAATGGGATAATATTTCATGAAATTCTCGTATTCCGTTGGAGTTGTTTGTATTTCACTTTCGACGTTCTTCTTTTTTTACTCAACATACGATACGCGGTATCAATGTATGTGTGCATGGTATTCATCTTTCCTGATTATATCAAGTATTGTAGTGGTATATACGGGGTGGGCAACAAAAGAAATACCTCATTTGAACCTATTTCTTCATCATTTTTTATAGAAAACTTAAAAATAACCTCCATATTTGTTGCCGAAAGACACGCACTTCAAATCTCTAGGTCTTACCGATTGTGCTCGAGTTACCCTACACAATAATATCCCAATCGGATATCACACTCCCAAAGAGTGAAATTCCACATCACGAGAGTGAAAACTGCGCCAGTCCGAAGGAACTAAAAATTTTCATTTGTGACTTCACAGAAAATTGACTTTTCGGAGAGAGTGAATTCTTCTGAAAAAAAATTTGCCACTTCGTTGAGCTTTCGTTGTCACGTTTTCAAATAGACCATTTTGTTTTGGCCTATCCAGTATATATTGGTACTTTTACCTTGTGGGATTTTGAGGAATATGATCGTTGTTGTAATAAAGCGAAGGTGCCTCAATATAGCGATTCATTTTGAATCCAATTTCTTCGATAAGAATGGATCGTCTGAGCTACAGCCAGATGAACAGGATAACGTGAGGTTATATTATTATATTTGATTCGAATTTTCCTAGTCGAAGTTAAACCTTGATTCAATTCTTGAGATGTCAACGTATTATCGGTGGGAGGTTCCGACAATATGTTGAAAGAAAAATGAGGGAAAACTCGGGCAATAAACAATCCAGCAATAAGCTATCCCCAGCGATATACTATAGCGTAGCGCTGGGTGGCTACATCGGAGTCAGCGCTCTCACGGTAGCTTAGTAACGGAACGTAGAGTAACGACAACGTCGATATAGCAATAAATAGCCCTGCAGGATTCAGTTCGGATTCAACACGAGAGCTTCGCGAACTCTTATATAAATAATACCTGCAGGTAGTTGCTTCTTCTCGTAAAACTGAATTATGTGCAAACACCTAGCACTGGTTGCCTCGTGCGTCAAGTGTCTGGTCGTGTCTACGGATTCGTATACCTTCCTTCCTTTTACATACATCTGTACTATACGCGATTGTTTGTACACTATACATATACTCGTCTACGTACGTACGTAGATATGACGCGTACTCGTTGCACAATACAGACAGAAATTGAGTGCAGCTTGGGAGCCATGCAGAGAATTTGCTCTTTATCATTAATTCAGTTCTGTTTACATATGCCCGATACTTATCGTACGTGAGTGTACAGAGTGCTTGAAATCCCGTGATTTCTTCAGTTTCCATACGAACGAGATGTTCGAATATCATTATTATTCGTTATTATGTCTGCAGTACTTAGTTTGTTACTTGAACGATTGGTGTATAGGACAGCGAGGATCTTTAGGATTCGTATTGCCAATGTCGGCAGAAAATCGTACGGTTGGTTAGGTATCGTGCAGTATTCCGCGTATCCAACCGAGTGTAATATGCAAATGTCGAGGAAAATATACGGCAAGACAACGGCAAACTTGTTCTTTACTCAAATAAAATATTGTCCGTTGAAATTTTCATATCCAGCTAGAATAACCAAAAGTTTGCATTGATTTTCTTTCTCAGAAAATATACGTCAACTGCGTGCAATAAGATAAAAATTTAATGAGGCACGTACCAATAATTGTCGATACCTTAAGAATAATTAAATCAAAATAAAAAATAGGTACTATAGGATAAAAGAATCGTGAGGTAGGTACATGAAACTCGAGAGATATTATATCCACCGCCAAAGAGACGAAGCGGACTAATTTAAATGGAGGTGTATCCCCTCCGGCAAGTTTTCCGACACCATTGCTACCTAACCTTGCACCGCGTCGTGTCGCGCACCGTTTCAACAAGAAAGGAAGAGAATTCGCGTGAAAAGTACACGTAAATAATTAGATCTCACCACCGTCGTTGAAAAGCATCCGATGCATCTTCGTTTTCCAGTTGAAAGCTGCGGCCCACGATATCCCTCCGTATAACCGCTGCAGGCTTTCGGTTTGGTATAATAGGTAGTAGTACCATCTCATGTAGTAGATGTGGCCTCTAGACGTTCTGGTATAAAAAGTATCTTCATTCTGATTTTTCTTCCGCAGCATATGTACATGAATTTCACGGAACTGTATAAAAATTATATAAATCGTCGCTTTTTCTGCCCCATAGCGCTTCATTTAGATTCGCTACATGGCGAAGAATGTTGCCGTTGAAACGTGAACTATGCATTTCAAAGAAATGTCGTAGAGTAGAAACAGGCAATCATCATTTTTGATGATTATGCACTAACTCATTTCCAGCGTAGTGTAGTAATGTAAAATAAAGTGAATGGTGCGCAATCATTTGGAAATCAATTTACTTGATTATTCCTGCACCCATCAAAAGGATTCGCAGTATAGAATCCTTTCATATCAAAATTTAATTCCTATTTTTTCCTGCATTTACCTATATTTGACATTTAAAGCAGCGAGTTTGTATGCGCAGAAGTATGTTGAAAAAAAATAAAAAAATCATTCGAAAATATCGTGGTTATACATGAATCCATTTTTTCACATTTGTTTGTTTCATATTTTTGTCATCAAACAATGCCTCCGAATACTTAGTCGAGGGAATTTTAGTGCGCTACCTAGTAGACCTGAAAATATTCTATCCGAATGAAGCGGAAGGGGTGGGGGCTATATAATAGATTATTCCCTGATCCCGTAGGCCTGAAGTAGTAGCATGGCATATCGTATCTGATGGGACACGGATATACACTTTCTCCGTAAGGGCAACGCGCGCGTTTACGAGGAGGCATTCAACCCCTTTGCCACGGTGATGGGTGTATTCTGAGTCTGCGATATTCCCTTTCCTAAAACCAGCCAGCCACCACCACCGACGTATTTTTCGATTCTCCTATACCTCCAGAACGAATTTCTGTTATGCTGGAGTTAAGAACTGGTCTGAGTTTGATCGTAGCAACCGGTCCGATACTGTGAACGATTTTCACCAAACCGGGGGGGGGTATTCTCTGAGCAGGAGGTGTTCTACCGAGGAATGGGAAAAGATCAGGTAAAAGGTTCAGAAGTTAAAACGACTGTCAAAGACAGAGGAGAACGACGAGCCTTACTGTATTCAAGGGGATAGACTCGGACCCGACTGATGTTACGAAAACTGTAGATATCGGAAGCGAATGTTATTCCTACATATTCTCATAGTTTCATCGCAAACTGCGGATGGAAAAACTCGAAAATTCATTAAACGATCAGTAACATTTTCTACTCTTCTTGGCTGCATGCGAACGAGCTGAAGCGGTATCAAACTCTGGGGACCAAAAGAGCCAGCGAAAAGCACGGTGATTTTGACTGAATTATGAATTATTTCATGCTCAGTGAAGAGTAAAGATAGGGGTCGCGAATTACATCGTTAACTCCTTTTTATGAAGTCGTGGTTCGGCAACGACATCGATGTTTTTCAACCATCTATCTGTTTTCATTCATCATAATTCCGGATCATTCCCACGCTGATCTGCAGACGTCTGATGTTTTTTAAACTACAGGCCTATTTTAGAGGTGAAACAATGTTGGCAGAAAGCTTTTTTCGAGACGGCATTCAAAGTCGGCATCCCTGTATAGCACTGAAAGAAAGCGAACAATCTATCATTGAATTAATAGCTGATCGTGAGGTAATCACTGAGTACATATATCAGCGGAGGTAACGCAATCTTCGTGATATTGCGAGATTGATTATATGCACATTCAACATGTATATATACATGTACCGCTATTCTATGCTGCATTATGGAACTTTGCATCTGACCCTATCAAAGTGTTTTGGGTACGGAATACATGTAGTTGCGTCTAATAGGCCAGATGGTAAGCCATTACAGTTAATTAGCTTAACCCTGCCGAAGGGTGAAATGCCCTGCGGAATATTGTACACATGTAACCTAGTGAGTAATAGCTAATTGCTGATACGCGATTGAACTGACATTTATCGACACTGACTTTAGAGTCCACGGCTTAACTGTGTCTTAACTGTAAGAAACGCCTGCGGAGAACCTCGGGCGTGTTGTTTCTGCCTACAATACCGAATATAGTGAAGGAAATTCGCAATGTAATCGGGATGGGACTGGCGAATAAATAAAGTAAATCGTGACGGAGTTTTATAAAGACGTTCATTTTGCCAATGAAAGTATTTGAGACGTTGCAGAAATAACTCGCCAGGTATAGAATTGTACGACCCTTCCACGGTGCACGTGCTTTAAGTCTGATGCGGCACTAGCAAAGCTAGGAAATAATATTGGCTCTAATTAACCTAAGCACACTGGATTATCTCAGTTTAGCAGAGGTTTGTTGCATGTAGATATCATATACGGGGGTAGGTTGGTAGGAAGCTCTATGGTTATTTTAAGACGACAACGCACGTGCCAGGTAATATCATCGAATTCATTTGAGACATCGGCATGATGGGTCCGCGTACAACAGCGCTTACACAATATGCACAAGCTTCAGTTAGGAAGGATCAAATTTTGGTGTATATGCAAGGGGATCCTGCTTCCTGTATCTCGACACTCGAGGTGCTACGTAAGTATAATGGATTGTAACGAAATTACATCGCAGTGAACTCCTCATTCCAACATAATTTGTATTCATCTCGTTTCCCCGCGTGCAAGCCGGCTAACAAACCAGGAAGTGATGAAGCCGTTTCAGACCACGGAAGTATTCTTCGGCTTATTATAAATTATCTGAAAAATATCATCGTCATCAAGTGTGAAGAAAGTCAAGGTCAAAGTCCCGAATGGTTTTCGATCCGAGTGATTTCCGTGATTGATATGAATTACAGATACAGCGGTATCGTGAGGAATATTTAAAAGGCTGCCTGGGAAATGAAACTGAATATTTGGAAAGACATTCATAAATTCCGAAGGTCAAACAATCATTGGTTGTGTGATTTTGGCCCTTCAAAAATTGTGCAAGGGCGAGGCAAGAGTTGCCTCTGGTATGGTCCGTACGTAGCAGCAGTGGCTGAATAGCTTCAGACCATTTATTATCCCTATTATCCCGCCTCCAACCTCACTCACTCCCAAGGGAACCCTACAACACCTACTATTCTGAACCTTTCCTTTCACCCTCACGTCTCCGTGTGCCTCCGACCACCGCTGGTGGCCCTTCATCGGAGGACACAGCTACTCTCTCAAGATCGGCGCGGTAACGTCTATGGCCATGCAACATGGTGCGGTCTCCTTTTTATCGTCTAGTTATTTTCAAGTATCCGTCGCGTATATACCGGGGTTATCCTATCCACTTGCGCCGATGGTCGTGCCACCGTTATCACCAAAGGCTCCGTAGGAACTGCACTCTGAACCTTGATTGTCCCGGGTTTGTATGTGGAACGGTATAGCGGCACGATTTTCCAAACGCAGAAGAGAAAAAAAGAACGATAGGAAAATCGTTACGCCGATAAAAATGTGTAACGAGATGAGGGTGTTTTTCGTAAGATAAAGACTACGGTTGCTGGGAACTAAATTAGGATGTTTTTATATATAACTCCGTTCGTGTCATTAAATTAACCCTGTTTCTCCTGGCTCTGGAGTTATGGACGCCTGATTTTTATGGAGCGACGCTAGTCTGGTAACAATTTGCAGCTGTGGTATATTCGGGGTGTTTTATGGAGAATAATCAGTAAAAACTTTCTCTCCAGCTTTCGTTGCCGAGCAGCCAAAGAAGTGAGAGTTTATAACCCTCGGTCTGCGTGTCGGTAGCGTGGCTGCGAAACAAAGAACAGGAATCGATCGATCCACCTGCAGTATAAATTATAGATATCCCGGAGAATAGTGAGTTGTTCTATAATCTCTATATAGGTATACTGCCGTTTGCGATCTACACTGTTTTCTGTTATTTTGTTCAAAGCCTACCAAACGTGCAGTAGAACATTTACCAGCGCTGATGAGACGTAAACATAAAAAAATAACGAAAACACATACGCGCCATTAAGTGAAAAGCTTTTTCACGCCTAGTAAATTTAAATTGGTGGTTCACCACGTGGAAAGGAACTAGCGAACTAAATGAGCACAATTCCTGTTTTACACCCTTTATACGGCCGACCAACGATAGGATGGAGAATTCACGTGTGGCTGTACAATCTTTTTACCATTATATTTTACGATTCTCACGTTATAAGTAACTGACGTTGTGAAATGAATTGATGTAAGTTATACACTTTCACATCTGACATTTGACCCGAATCTATTTAAGTCATTTTATGAATTCGCTTTTCCAAGTTACCAAGCCACAAGGATCAACGTTTCGACAGCACATGAAATGTATTATACATGCATATTCACATAGGCCTACTTAATGTTTGGAAGATCCGTATAATGGAAGAAATACCAGAAAGCAATACGTGATCCTGAGTTTACGGACGCGTGGAAAGAGTGCAACCAGAAGGTAGGCTAATACCTAAAATTATATCGGCGAACCTGAAGGGAATCCAGAACAAGATAAAGCTGACCAGGAACCAACGCGCACTGACTGAGACCATATGGGAAATATATTTGGATTGAAAACCATGCGCTATATTTTTCTTTGAAAATATTTGAGTGCCATCCATTTTCCATTTTCTCGCAATAACCTTCCGCTCACCAAATTCTTGTCGGATAAGTTTTCCAACTTTTATCTGATCGAGTAATGTCGTGATGTTTCCGTACAAATGTTAGTCTCAAAATCCTGGAACAAGACCGGAATTATAGACTCGCAGAAATTAACAATTTACTAATTTTTACGGAATTTTTTCGTTAAAAGCGTCAAAGAGCCTCCGTGTGCAGTAATCCGAGTATTCTTACCTACTTTCAGACTGATCTATCGTTGTATTATGAGGCGAAATTTGCACCATTCGATTGGGCTCACACAGACGCTACACAATCATGAGAAAATTCGATGTGGTGGGGGTCGCTGGACATCCTAGTCATTCAATTATGAAGAACGCGACCATAAAGACGTTCCTTATTTTTTTCTGCGTAGCCTATAGTTATATGTAATGTTCGAAGTCGCAACTCGTTACTTGCACTTCACTCGTTTCCACCCCTCGAAGCGATTTCTCGGCATTTATTGCCGTTGTAAATAAGATCGTGGTTGTGAATCGGGCATTTCGTGAAAATTCTCAGCCCAAGTTCTCAACCCTCGGTTTTATACCTGAATTCCACGGCATGTTTTCGGTTTATTGGAAAGACTGCTGCAGTTGCTTGCGTTCGGGCATAAGATCTTCTGAATTGGGTCATGAAATTTTTACGTTTCAAGGATATCTTATACCCACCTACATTCCAACTCTAGTATTATGTGCGAACTTTGATGCACCTGTAGAAACCCGCCTACCTACCCGCCAACGTGCAGTTGAGTTTCTGAAACCGTGAGATCACGCAGAGTATTCAAAGACTAAAACTTCCAGCTAAACCCAGCAGCGCAGTTCAGTACGTCGCTATGGACACCTAGCTTGGTACAAAATTTATTTTCACGTGATTCGATTTCGAATTGTGCTGGATTTTTATTCGCTCTGGAAATATCTCGAATATAGGTCGAATTACGTACAGGAATGGCGCTTGAGCACAACGAGTTTTTTCGTCTAAGTAAATAAATTGATGGTTCAATTAGGTTGCGAGTTGATTATAATTAAAGCGCAATTAGGTAAACTGGTTTAGTACCGAGCCAGAGTTTTGTATGCGGATCAGTGACGCACGACGTGGTGTAAATTAGGGTCCTTAATTCTTCGCTTTCTGTAACCACCAGTCACGCAAATATCGTCGATTACAAGCAAATAAACAGTTTTGAAATAAGTGTCAAATGGTTTTTTGTCGCGGTCGATTTTTAGTATCCCTGAAAATCGACTCTGACCAGATTGCTGAAATTACTTTTTTTTCTCCACTTTCCGCGTTTAGAACCATCGAATTTTTTCGAGAATATCTACGTATCTATAGATTCGAAGATATAAACCTATATATGATAGCACGTCTTTTTTACGATCAATATCCAGTTCGATTGCGAAGGAATGAGAGAAGAAACAGGTGAAGAAAATGGAGAATAACTTCGATCCTGAGAACCGAGATGAGACTGATTGAAGACGAGGCAGCGCTAAAAATTGCTTACAAATATGATTGCTCGCGCGAGAAGCTCTATTGAATTGAGAAAGGAGAAGAGTTACTTATTATTGTAGAAAATTTTCCTGGAAGTGAATGTATCTAATTTACATGGCGGAATGAACATGACAAGATTGAAAAGAAACGAATTATGAGAATCCATCGTTTATAATCAGCCGTCGTCTCCTCTGTCATTTTCTCGTGTTACACCAAGCGAAACTAGATCAGCGGAATATAACGTTGGAGCAGATACTGAAAACGCGACCTCTCCGCTTCATATTGGAGCAAAACTTTTAGGGTCCTGTGCATGACAAAGTTGCTGCATCGTCTCCGCCCACGTATGCATATACATATGACCATGTTTTGTGCAATATCCACGTGTGGATCTGGGTGGTCGCCATTCCACACAATTGCAAATTTACCGACTCCCGCAAGTGTCAACCGAACCTGCAGGAGCCGGAATAACCTAACCGTCCATCTACTATAGCTTTTGCTGTTATGGTTATTCTATAGTACGGAAGCTGTGGAATTATAACGTGTAAACTACATTACTTCACTTTCTAAAAATTTCACAGAAAGGCATCAGATAAAACTCGATTACTTTCAACATTTATTATAGACGCTCGTCAGATTCTTCAAACATGGTTTATCATTCATTGATCGCGAATTCTATTTGCGGCATAATAGTACGGTTGGAAAAATGGATTTGGTATGAAATTCTTTTACTTCTCAGATTCCGGTGTATCTTGAAATCCAAAAAAACTAATTGTCAGTCCTGCAGTGGAGCATATCTATATGTATGTGTAATCTCGAACATTGTTGTTATTCCGGGAGAATGAAAAAGACAAAAATAGAATAAAATAAGAACTGTACAGGTATCGTATAAATGGGTGATCATAAATCTTCAATCGATATCGATAGCCGAATGATGTCCTCGGAGGAGCTTCCACTTCCTATCCAATTTCGCCAAGTATCAACGGAAGTCTTCAAAATATTCGTCCCCATTTCTCCACACTCTTCTGTATCGCCAACAACATATCGAAATACGGAAACACTAGTTCTTATCGTTGATGTACGTAATAAGATCGAGTAGAAAACGAGAGGGTTCTATAAAATACCAGCAGTGGAGCAAGCAAATGTACTTTTATAAAATTCATAAAATTTTTATTCCTCTTAATGCGAGTTATAGGTTTACATTTGTGTATTTCAACTCGTGGAAGTTAAGGGAAATATTGAGTTGTAACGCAGAACCGCAGGTTGAACTTGAGGCAGATTGGTTTTTGCAGAAAAAACGGGTACCTATAAGGCTGTTGCGAATCAGGTTAAGATTAGATGCGACGTGTCGTGTAGTGCATTACACGGTCGATCGAACTTCTCATTCACCGTTACAGCTCGTTTCTTTCAAGAGAAACTACAGGAATTAAATGAATTAAACGATCTATTTCGTTTGGTCGAAGAACTCCGCGCTTCACATTTCACTCTGGTTGTACCTGTAGATACATTGAAACCTCCCAAAACGCATCTCCGGTGCGATAAAATACTCGTCAAATTGTGCGAAAATTTTATAAAATTGTTAATATTATTGTCAATTTTTTTATGATCGATGCAGAGGTATACGCGTAAATTTTTTATTATGCTATAGTGCAAGTGCATGTGTTTCACAGATACTGTAGGAAAAACTCGCGTGTCTATTACTCCAAGATTTGAATTTCGCCTCGAGTGTATAATTCTTCAATACAAACAAAGTTCCAGTCGATTATGTAATGATCCTATCGCAACGTACAATGACATTTGGATTATGAATTTATTATGTAGACTGCTGGGTGCAGAACTTGCGTAATTCACATAGCTTTTAATCAAAATGGGAAAATGTTACACTTCGCTTGATATTGTTCCATTATGAATTTGAATTACTGCATCCCTTGTTTTACAATTTTCCTTTTCAGAAATTATTGCAGCGCCTTCCGGCTTTGAAAAATACTCTCGGAATGATAACCTCATGTGTTTAAATTCGTGTATACTTATACCTATGTACATCATCTATCAGATCAATATTCGAGCACCCTCGACTTTTTCCAGCTACCAAATTAGTGGCGCAATATCGGGCAGCAATAATTTTATAGCTTCTAATGTCGATGAATCGACTACGAATACACATGTAAAAAATCTATCGAAATCAAAAATTAGCATGAATTGTCGAGTCCTAATCGACTTCCAGTTTTCGGAAGGACCCAGAGAATCCGAATAAGCTGTCTGCGTCGATAGCTGGACCGGAGCGAAGGCTTTCATCTACTAAAACGTTTTGCTGTTCCAAGAACCAGTCTCGCCATTGGTCTACTTCTTGGAGCCACTGATCTAAGGTGGAAAAAAAATTCATCGCACTTTTAAGTATTATAAATTTACTCGATGTTCTCTATAAACTAGCCATATCTCTATCATCATGGATTATCAGTTCACGGACGATTAGTTGACAATCAATCCAGGAAGCTTTGTTTGTAGATAAGAAAAATTCTGACTTTTTGTTGGAAGGTTGTACTGTTTAGAAAACTAAATAAAAATACTAACTAGATATAATATCCATGGTTAAATAGTCACCACCATATTCCTTTGGCAGTATAGATTTTGGTACGTATTCATAAAATGATTCCAAATTACCCACGGGATGAACGTGCACCTGCGAGTTACAAAAGAAAATTTGCGTCACATTTGAGCTGTTCAGAGACATAAACGAGAATCATAGTAATATGCATAGTAGGTAAGTGAAAGCTAGAAATATGTTGTACTAGTTAAACCCTTTCCAAATTGCTAATGATAATCTTATTTTTTGTTTTTGTTACCGTAAGTGCGTCGCGTTAGAATAGTATGGCTAGTGATGTTTCTACCTACCCTTGCAGCAAGTTTTGGTTTCATAACTGACTTGACCATGGTGACCATGCGATCGATGAAGGGCGGTGCATTAATGAAGTGGATTCCCGTTATTCGTGCAACATAGGCCTTCGACAAACAGGAAAATTCAAAGATTAATTTCGTAGTATGTAGGTTATTTGCAAATCTCTATAATTGATCATTAATATTTCATTGAAATATGTGACTTACATGTATGCCTAGATACATGACAAAACGTTGAATACATTTATCAGAGAAATTTACATAAATACATGATATACATGATGTATCTGTTTATCTGACGATGAGATATCCATTTTCGCTAACTTGACTTAAAGTCTAATGTAGTTTTGGAAGATTAAAAACAAATTTACTCACAGATGATGCGGTTTCACACTTTTTAAGTAGTACGGGTGTTAATTTCAGCAGGTGGCCCATGCTTACCAACGCAAAATCGTATACAAAAATGTTACCGAAGGCTCGGCATATGTCCAATCGAATATCACCCACCATAAACATGTACCTATTCCGAACGAATGATCGCATATGAATTAGAAAAAAAATCGTGGAGATATCTGCAGTTAAAGTTAAAAACGTACTTGTGGAGTTCCCAGGGTTCAAATTTGGTTACATCATTAATGGTTGGCCGTAAAATACAGACCCTGCACTTTTCTGGCGATAATTTTGGAAGACACACATACTGCCTGCGAAAACATGCAGGTTATTCACAAAAAGAACTTGACGTGTGCGCCGACGTGTATCTATTTAATCACGTACATTATCCCAGATAAAGCAGAAAGTTTGGGTCCACGGGGATCTCTGGATTCGAAGAGTTCAGGTATGAGTCGCCTTATCGTGTAATACGTATCCAATTTCTCTTTCGCTCGTTCCAAGCTCAGCTTTGTTCCAGCAATGAACCATTCCAATTTTTCGTTCGATGCATCTGCAGAAAAGGAACGACTTTGCTTGAGATTATCGTAATCGTTCATTGATACAATTTCTGTGCTGAAACTGTGTATAGGTACTACAGATGCAGCTTCATGGAACAATTAGGTCGTGCATCATGCAAAACAGTGAAACCTCCTGGTAAAACTGTTCGTTTTTTTCTTCGGCTGATCATTTCAATAATTCTAGCGTTTTAATGTGATTCAAACAAACAACTAAATGAATTCCCAACTAGTTATGCGTTGTTGGACATTTGATGAAAGTCAAGGATGAATTTTTTCTACATTCATATAAGCCGTTCAGAATTCATCTTTCTCTCATTTGGCTGTAGAATTCTTTTTTCTTCAATTTTATTCGCAGTGATCGCGTGAACAGCTTTAGCAATTTTTTTGGTACGAACAGTAGAAATGACGCAGTTTTGCACCGGGCGTGAAAAATCGTACCAATATGGCGTTTCACGTTATACTTGCGTTAAACGCAGATTATTTCGCAGTCCGGGCAGGATATTGCAGGAACGATTAAAATAGGTTGGGTATAATTATTTTTAATTATTTTTCTGTATTATTATTCGTTTGTACAATATATGCCTAGTGAATTATATAGGATATAATGTTGGTATTTATACAAAAATTACAATAATTTTCGCACGTGACCTATTCAGAAATCATTATTAGTGGAAAGACGTCTACGCTAAACTTGAGGTGAAAAATATGAAAGATGTGATGGAAACGTGTGAATAATATCCAATATATGTGTATAGACGTATAAGCTAGACGTTGCTCTGCAGTGAAAGTTCACGCTTTCTTCTTTCTTCAATTTTTAGAGCTGAACTAATATAACTTTACCGGCAAAATATATACGCGTGACTAACAATGAGCGCAAACCTGCAGAACTTTCTATCACAGAACATAGTGAATATATATTATCTCTACATGTAAGAAGTAACTACATACTTATAGGTTTTATACGTTTCAATTATGGTTCGACAATTACCGTAGTGAGAATACACAGTATATACAAATTATATAATTTTGTCTTCTATCTGAATTTTTCGAGACTTCTGTTTTTCAAAAGTAACCAATGATGGAAATCAAATCTAGTGATTGTTATAAAATTAGTGTAATGCATTTTAACTTTTGTTTGAGAATGTTTGATGAGTTACCAACTCGTACAAACTATTAAAGTCCCAGTTTGCGACAATGACATCTCATGCCGGTAGCTCCACAAATTCCCACCCATTTCCGATAAAATTCAGTGATCGATCGACCTACCTTGAGGAAGATGTGGTTGCATCCTTAGCCAGTCTTTCAATTTATCCCGAAGTTCGAATAATAATTTTTCACTTCCGCCCAACGCGAGGCACAGTTCTTCCATGCTGCATGATTCTAGTTTCAGAGACATTCTGGTAAATATAGTAGAATACGAGATTGTAAGGAACTAACGGTGGAAATAACTAGTTGCTGCGAGGTGCACTACACTGGGTCAGTGGCTTTACTGTGACTTTTGGATTCTATCCCACTCCTAAGGCCCCATCTAATCGCTTTCGCTGACGTCTAGCGCGATAGCTGTCGGCGAATCCGCGGGTAACATGACCCGTTTACAATTGGATATTGCGGGCTTAAAACCAGAAGAACGAAATCCACACTTTTTTATTTAAGCGGCGTGTGGATTATGCCTCAAAATTAAAATGCCAGTCTTCCCAAAAAGATGATAGAAGAGAATCGATATGTTTCCAAAATCAAATATTTCAGATTGTTTTGATTTGTGAGTGATACCCCCTTCTTGCAGATAGGTCCGAACGAATTTAGGAAATTCGAGTTTTTGCACTGCCGGCGGAGTAGCCAACGTAGCCTGCTGGGGCGTACTTCCTGATAAACCAAGGATTACTCCCGTGCAAGATTGAAGTGTTTTGAAAGTTTTATTGATATGCAATCGATCCGCTATTCGTGTCAATAAACTTGGTGAAATGATGTAGTCTGGACGGTAAGACGGGCCCCACGGGCTTCTGACTTGATAATTACTTATACGTATATAGGTATACGTAATGTCGTAATCTCCAGGCGTTAGACTGTCAGTATAATAACAAGTGAATGGTGAACAAGTATTCAAAAGTCTAATAACTTCGCCATTAAATTCAGTCTTCTCTCTCTGTATCAGTATAATACAACTCCGGGTTTGCATAATTTGAATATATTATCCAAATCACGTGCCACAGATAGTTACTTGTTCGTGACTGGTTTGGGCACTAAATTCAAGGTCAGTGTTGAGAATAGCCACGTATCTATTGAAATGCATTGACATGCGATAATTTGATTCTTTGGCTGATGAGTATAACTGAAAAATCCATTTTTTTTTTACAAATGATAGACAATGGTTAACAAGGCCTAAAGGTTTTAAAGGGACCGAGAGTTTCGAATGGATCGTTTGTTTCCTGTCTTCGTTGATTATGTGATTTTTTTGGGCTGAAGGGTTCTTCGCAACCTATTATGGTATTTTTAAGACTCTTGATTCGCGTAAAGGGAGTGAAATGAAATAAAATAAATTGGAGTAATGGAGACGACAACAGAACGAAGGTAAATAAGAAAAAAATCATTTATTTATTTTTCAGAACAAAATTCTTGCTTGGAGCCTTCAACTTCATTATCAATTATTGCTTCCTCTTTTCTTTTACGTCCCAATGGCAAAAGTTCGTATTCTCTAACTTACGACGCTTCTCTTTTAAGTTTTTGATTTACTAATCTTCACCTATTTTCCAATTTTTGTCATTTTTATTGTAAATAACGTAAAAAAAAAAGATTTCATTTATACGGATGTATTACCTAACTTCGAATCGCATTTTTGGCGCTCATATAAATAGATGGATTTGGAAGAAAGGGAATTTCGAGGCGTTGGTTTCAATTTTCACTAATTTTTTTTTGTTAAATTTATGGATAAAATGTGAGATCAAGAAGTGTTCGTATGTTTTACAATTAGTAGTAATTTTTGGTTAAAGCAAAAGCCGGTGTACGAGATACTATAAGTTTATTATATCTGGTATTTGCCTTCAACGTTAAGACACTCAACGTCACAATACCGCAGAATTTCTCAATATGCAAAAGTCGACGAAACAGAGGCATTGGGATGAAGTATTCGTCAACGTTTGTGGGATCTTCCGATGTAGACCCTGAAAGTCATGGTTGCCCAGCCTACAAATCCTAAAAACGCAGCAGCAAAACACCGATCGCTTGATTAATTACCGAGAAAGTTTCAATCCGTCTTTGATCGCACCCGAGTGACAACATCTGTTCCAGATTCATTTTTCTCAGCGACGTACTTTGTATTTTTTGGGTAAGCAATACTAACAGACACCTGTACAACTAGCAACACAAAATTTCCAGCAGTAAGTCTAATCAATGTCTAGTTTTCGAAAAGATCCGGATAATCCAAGAAGGTCGTCACAGTTCACAGATGGGCCTTGTCGAAGATTTTCATCAACTACAATCTTATCTTGCTCCAAGAACCAGTCTCGTCTCTCGTTAAGTTTTTGACCCCACAAATCTGTAATCAATTGAAAATTCAGAAAATACACTCGCAGCTAAAAAAATTTGTAATCGTACTACAGAATTTGGTAGAATTAATAATAATTAATACGGAAGAATGCAGATCATCTTCCATCAAAGCAGCGTCATCAAAACTGTTGTGGATCGAAACACTATCGTATCATAAGATCGTGAATCTATTGATCGAGGATCTTTTTGTACTTACCAGCCAGCTCAGTCAAGGGTAGTTCATCGCCACCGTATTCTCGCGGTAGTATAGATTTCGGTACGCGGAGAAACAATCCTTCGTAATCTTTTTCCGGGAAAACGTGTATCTGTGGGTTAGAAATCGGTCAAGTTAGTTACCTGGAACTTGAGATTTACGACAAGTAAATTGTACATTCTTGCACTATAACTATAGTACGAGGGCAGGTTGGTTAGAACCTCAATTGTGTATTATCTTATAGCAAGTCCGTTTTAGGAATATACAGATTCACTAATCTCCAAAAGTCGAGAACAAAGAATACAATAACCTTCCCCATTAACACACATTGCCCTGTCACGCAATCATCGTGACACGTACGTACCCTTGCTGAAAGTTTAGGTTTCATAATTCCCTTGGCAACATTGATTACGGTCTGTGATCCCCGTACAGGGTTGATTATGTAGATCCCTTTGATTCTCTGACCGAAAGCTTTCTGAAAAAGAACTAGATTCAGGAAATGCGATCATCGAACAATGTTAAACAGAAATAGTGACGATCATCCACAGGATTCTCATGAAGCTCATCAGACGCAAATTTAGGGAGCTGTAAAATCAAGGCATCACTAAAGATATCTACCTTCATAATGACTTCACATTTTTTAATAAGCGCTGGCGTCCACTTGGCTACAAACCCGAGGGTTAGCATCGAGTGATCACAGAGGAAAACGGTTCCGGTACTTCGAGATTCAGACCTTAAGAATTCTTCCATCATCAAAACGTACCTTTTCACAAAAAACATCCATGTTCAGGAAAGCAACAAACTTAAGAAATGCGGTGACATTGCCGCGTGTCAACTAGCTGTTGTCATCCAAACAATTCATGTTCATATTATGTATGTTGGAATTCTTATACTAGAAATGGTATCAAAATTGAACGTGAACACTGGTCGAAATAAGAATGTATTGAGTTACGTACTTAGCCGATTCGTAGGCATCGTATTTGCTGTAGTCGTCAGCGTTGGGTCGCATCATACAAACTCTGTACTTTTCGGGGGTGAGCTTCGGAAGGTAAGCGGCTAACCTGTAACATGAATTAATTTTCCATCGATCAATTCCGATTTTTTATCCATAAGGACAGCTGGCAAATGGATCGGATACGTACATGACTTGCCTCGCGCAGATCATGGCTGGGTTATGTGGATCTCTGTTTAATAGGAGTTCCGGAACGATGTTTTTCATGGTGTAATACATGTCCAGCTTCTGCTTGGCTTGCTCCAAACTCATTTTTGTGGCAAGAATAAAATGCTCCATTGTAGACCTCGGGACATCTTGAAAAGTGAACAATCAGATGGTAATGAGTAGAGGACCTACCTGGTTTCCGTGATAGCAATGGGATTCTTCCGTTCAGAAACATATTACATTATTGAATCGGCAAGGTTATAGTTCGATTTGATCTGTCTGAATTTGCGCTGCAGTGCTTACATCTGAGTTAATACTTGGAAATGAAAACCTCAACTTGTCCAGCCCGCAAGTTCATTAATTAGTGCTCAAAATATCACTGTAAGCAAGACATTGGAAATTTCAAAATTTCGCTACGACACGGCGAATCCCGGTACATGGTAAGCTTTTCACGATAGGATTTCATGAAAAAAAGTTTAGTCAAATTGGAGTCCTCAAGGTACATGGGCTGGTCGAGTGGAGATGGACATCTGCACCTACATTTGATTTTATGTTCGGTGATGTGATAGCGACGGACAAACAGGAACAAGGCAAGGTACACATTTAATGGAATTTCGTTCAGACTCGACAGAATGTAATTTGGAATAGAAACTTGTTTCTTCACATCAAACTCGATTGCAATAGGTCTTTTTCACGGAACAAGTATGACGTAGCCTATCACACCTATCAGACGATTGAATAACTCGATAATTAGGTATTTCAAAAATTCTGGTTTTCGGTTGTAATATTTCGACTTCGTCTCAGTGTGGCCGTGGCGCCTTTTTTTACGGTTGGAAGAATATTTTTTTTCTCAGATATTTCTAGCGTCTAGTCTTCCAGCTACTCGTCCGTCGCTGTACACTGATCAAGGACACCGTGTTCGTAATTCCAAGCAGATTGGAAAACAGCTTCATCGTCATTAGACATCGTCACATTTACAGTGTTACGTATGAACGAGATGAAAAATAGTTTCCGGATCACCTTTGCTTTTTTTTGCAAACGACATACACAACCTGTTGGTAGAATTCAATTATGAGATAGACGATTCAATCATCGCTAACTCGATCACACTGGAAATTAATTTCTTAGATTTCAAAAGAACCGAGAACTCTGATTTTTGGATATGATGTGGGGGATGCTTAGAAAAGCTTAACTTGAAATTGTCGACCGAGATTTCCAATGAGCTTTCTCCGCCATCCTGAAAAAAGAGTACTTTTTTTTTTTCGATAACCCGGCCCTCCATCATGATACGAAAATTGTGATAAGGTACTTTTTGGTTGCTTTTTTTATGCTCTACAATTTAGGTATCCACAAGTCGTAATTGTTGTCGAAAAAAAAAAAAATATATATACTATATTGTAGGTATTAGGATGCTCTATAAGTTTGATAATCGACATTCTTTCGATGTGTATTACGGGAAAGGAGAAAAAAAAACAAAGACCAGTTTCGAGTTCTTAGTTTTTCAGTTTTTCGTTCGATATCTCGACAACGATTGATTAAAGGTGAAAAATTTATACGATCCAAATCGTAGAGAATAAAAAAAGCAACAAAAAAGTACCTAATCACAATTGTCGTATCATGACGGAGGGCAGAGTTATCGCAAAAAAACAAAATTTACCCCTTCTTCAAGATGGCGGAGAAAGCTCATAGGAAATCTCGGTCGACAATTTCAAGTTGAGCTTTTCTAAGCCTCCCCCAAATAATATCAAAAAATCAGCCTTCTCGGTTCTTTTGCATTTCTTCACCTTTTTTCGGCTATAATGACTGGACCAAGAGAATGCTTGCCGTTTGAATGAGGCCAAGGACAAATGCTATAGAGATGAAAGTTTCGGGCGTATAGAGTCAATGTGAAGTACAATGCACTACCGTAATAGTTGTTTTGTTCATGATTATCGTCTGTTCCAAATGACGGGTAGACGACAAATTTGCGTGAGAATTACAGTAGATATTGATGAAAATTCCAAATTGAATGTTCTAGCAGTATAGTATAACACAACACAGCGATATCACAATGCTTGCAAGACATTGATTCATTATTCATGCGCACCTTGAGGGAGATGTGACTGTGATTTGAGCCAATCCTGAAGTCTCTCCCGAATTTCATCCAGCACTTTTTTTGTTTGACCCATTTGAGTGCACACCTCCTCCGCACTGCATGATTCCATTACCAACGCCATAATTTTGAAAGAACACACTCTAGAAACAACTCTGTTCACTATCCACAGATGCTAGCGGCTGCAACGCCTTCGGATACTTGATACGTCGGACTCGGTCGCTATTGGTTTTATGGTTTTGGTCATCCTTGATCGCCGGGAGAACGTAGGTCTTGAGAAACCGAAATGAATTAATGTACAACTTTGAGAAGACAAGAAAAAAAAAAAAATAAAAACACATTGTAGATAATGAAGTATAGGCCACGGGGGTTAACATAATATAGCGATGAGATAAGAAAAAAGAGGAGAGATACGATTGTCTGATGATTTTGTGCCGAATTATTTTGCAATCGCAATTCTGTAATGTCTTTACTGCAGACGTTTTGAGTGCTACATCAGATGAAATTAAACCTCGTTACGCACTAATTACGTACTTCGGCTCGGATCAACTGAATAGCTGTTGGGACTTTCCAAAATTGAGAATTCTGCGGCAAAAAACAAATTCAGTATATATAGCATAAGTTGAGCGAAAATTCTCATTGTCACTGTAAACGATGCACAGTAGGGCTATAAATGTTTTAAGTGAGTATTAACCGTGATAGCTTCAATTCCGATATGGTCAAACGTTGTTCCATGATTTACTATAAGTGCATTCGTATGTCTAATCAATAAACATAGAGACGTTTGGTCCATGCGAACAGTCGGAGTGGTGGCGTGACAAAGAATAAGAGTAACATCAATGAGTCATAAAACTGTTACTATACTGTGTAATATAGCGTAACATCGGAAATACTAAGGGCTTGAATTAACGATCGCGAATATTTTTTGTCTCAATTATTGTCCAGGTGTTTTTTTTTTTTTTTTCAATTTGAATCCATTCTCTATCATTATTTCTGATTTTTTTTTTCATCCAATTATACTTCTACTAAAATATCTTCTCTTCCGAAACTCTTGAGTCTCCGATTAACACGCAGTTTCGGTAACGGATAGATATTTTTCGGAATTTCAAAAACTAGATACATCAGCTTTGTTATTCCAGTTCATAGGAAAAAAAAATTATTCGCGACCGGTTCACGCGTTCAGTTTTTATTCGGATTTTAAAATTGGCTGGTTTTTTGGGGCACCCTGTATAGTACCTCTTCAACTGAAAAACCAGAGCGCTCTGTTGCGTATACATCAGAAAGATTGCAGTAATAATAATCTCCCACTCAAGGGCAACTTTATAAATTTAATTAGCATTTAGAAAACTATATGCGTTGGAACACGCCAGACTCAATCAACTTTGCTCTAGGCAAAAAAATGTCTACCAAGGTTCGTTCTATGCACATACATACTTGGAATTCGGAGAAAGGCGATGCACTGTTCAAGATCAGATGTACGTACATAAGTGCACTGAATTATTTCCTATTCGTTCTCGCCTGTGAAATGAGCCAAACTCGAAGTTTATCACGAAGTCCGAATAATGGTTTGTTATTCCCTTCTAATTCAACACAAGATTCCTTTAATCTACATGTTATGATCCTGCGCATACACCTGAAAAAGGTGATTGATAAGATAAGACGTAAGTACGTTATAGTTGAAAATTGATAACTATTTACAATTTGCCATTGATCTTATTCATTCTTAATACAACGATTATACGTTCATGCTAATTAAAAACTGTGTAATAATAACAATTATAACGGGGACACAGAACAACGATAATCATAATGATCATCATAGACATAACAAGCGAGGAAGTTTTTTAAGTTGTCCAGTAATTTCAACGGGTTCGTAAATGATTGATAACGAACTTCGCCGGTAATGTGCGTACGAGACTTTCTTATTTTGTCACTGATGGATATTTTATTCCGAAGCAGGTTCAAGGTCACTGCCGAACAGTCCAACGTACGCTCGATCAGGGGAATCAATCCATCCAGTAGTTTTCAGATTGAAGAACGAAATTCACTGAGACTTATGTTAGTACGAGGTGAATTTTAATTTTTTTGGGTTAGGTACTGATAAAATAATAAATAATGCGACCGAATTTTGCAGATTTGCCAAATTTTTAAATGACCAATCCAGAATGGGGGAAGTCCGAATTGACGGTTCGTTATTTTTATCAGGCGTAGTCGAATATCATAAGCGCGTACGTTGAGAAGATGACACTACACTAAATTAAATTTGAACGATTCGTAAACATCACGTGAAAAAGATGGCTTCTTCCTTTTAAGTTAGTCGGGATTTATTTTCTTGTAAAATATCTTCCCTACTTCGTAATGCGAGGAAAAGGGTGCTCTTCTTCAATTATGTAAAAACTATGCTAATAGAAATTGCATGGAAAAATCCACTTATAGAAAGATGAATATAACGAAAAACTATAAAAATTATGCAAATGCAATAATATATGTAAAACGATAGGGCTCCTGTTATCTCTTAAAATCGATGTGGGTATAGTTGGTAGGTTAATAGCCCTTTGAGACGGCTATTTCACTTCTTCTCACTCTGGATTCTCTGTAGACCAGATAATACCATTTCGACGATGAGTTTTGCCGTACTTTTTGAAGGCACCTAGTAAACGAAACAATTTTCTCATTGTCAGTGTATTATTATAAATTACAGTCAGATAAAATTTTCAACTTTATCATAATAGTGTAGTTTCTTTTCGAGAGTTAAGTATATTGAACCTCCAAGCGATAATATGTTGTCCATCGTTTTAGATATTTTATACAGTGACTGTATTTAAAACTAAGCTGGCAAAGACATCGGCGATAGCTAAATCTCATCTGTTCTCATCTCATCTCACTATTTTATAAAGAAGAAACGTATGTTTGTATGTTCGCAAAAATCTCAAAAACTACTCGACCAATCATCACAAAATTTTAACAGTAGCTTTATTACATATTCCGAGCGTCATAGCTTCTATAAAAAGATGAAAACTTATTCATTGAAGTTCATTGAATTGTGTAAATGAGTGAATAATATCTACTGCAATGCAGTTCTCATTCGAGCCAGAAAGCTCTCCATGCTCTTTCTTATGGCAAGTTTTTTGAAAAATATAGCGCGGCACAAAAATAGTGAGGGCGAAGCTGCAACGGGGGATGAAAGCATAATATGAACAGAATGAAGGTAATTTGTTTCGAAAGAGTAACAATGAGGAATCCCAGTGCAGGAACGAATCTGTCATTTTCGTCCGAACAATACACGTAGTACGTATGTTGTTCGGGTGGTGTTGGTTCACTCGTATTTGTGCGCAGAATGAAACGTGACGGTTTTAGAGGCGAGTATTCGATTTAATTTCAATTCAAACTCCATCCAAACAGAATTCCTACTTTGCAACGAATTCGCACCTCGCTGTCCATCCAACGAATGTTCGAGGTTCAAGTTTTCCTTCTACCTTCCTGGTTACCGCGCTTCTCCACTGACGTTTACAACTTCAGTCGTTTTTTATAGTTTTTCTGCAAAGTAAACTTGACCACCGACTTCAATCTCATTGAAATTTTCTAGTTTTATTGATTACTCGAATTCCTCTTGCTCCAACATTTACTGTACTTGCTCTACTTTTTCGTAGACTGTTGGTATTCAAGCAGATTGCAGAATATCTTAAAAATCATTGATGAAACCACGATCGTTTTATTTTAAATGTCACTCGTCGCCCCTCTTGTAACCCAACTTGCGCGATTATATAACGCGCAAAATATGTATACCCATGTAGTGCTTGATGAATTAAAGTCTGAGAACCACTGTTGAAACGACATAACAACGTGTATACCGAGACGTTATTAAGCGGCTAAGTTGCACGTGTTTACCCTAAGTTGGGCCTTCAGCGCCGGGAATATCCCAAATGTCATCTACATATTCATGTTCATATTCCCGTAATACTTTGCTGCCAGAGATGCGCACAGGATGTCGCACGAGAGCTTTTTATTCAGCTATAGTTATATCTCGCGTTGCTGTTATAATGACGATTATTTTGATCCAGGCGTGATTCCAAGTTTGCATTAAATCGAAACTCTGAATAACCTGTGTCCGTATCGGTCTGATCAACGGTGAAATTAACTTCATGTGTGACGATGATCCTATTTTTTCAACTGCTTGTTTCGTACAATTCAATGGTAGAATATGTGTACCTCTATAATTGTACGAATTAACTACTTCGGATCACTGATGACACCCGTTAGCTAAACCGTGTGTTATTGATAGCCTAACTTGGATGTGGGTATTGAATAATAATCTACTTTAATATAATTACCATTCGACCTGACCCCCGAGTTGGTGTTAATTTATATTTTATCTTAGATTTTATGGGTGGATGGTATGGATATTTCATTAGAACTGTGTACGAACACCGTTAGAATTATATATAACATGAACGGTTATAAATTCTCAATTTTCACGCGAGTAACTAAAAGGCATTTCCAAGGTGAATAAAGCATCCGGATGGTACTTTCGTCTTACCAACTGGAATGCGTTTTTTCGTAAAAATAGGATAACGCCTCAAAAGAGCATCAAATCACCTCGGGCTGAGCCCAAAAAACATCGTTTAAGATGGAATGTTTTTGAACCCAAGCGCGACGTCGCTTGTTCTCGATGCCGAGCGCAACTTCGCTCGTTATTTGTCCAGAGTGGCGAAGTATACAGGGTGGCTGGTTTCGAGTCAAACACGTCGATATCTAGAAAATTTCTAAATGGTACAGAATAAAAGTTTCCCAAGAAACTTGTAGGTTTGAAAAGGTAAAAATGAGTACGATTGAAATTTTGTTTGAATTACCTTGTCAAGGTCAAATTAAGGTCAGCTTGTTTTTCTTTGGCTTACCAACGGGGAATACGGATATTTTTTGATCCTGGAATTGAACAGTGTTATAGAAAATTTCGGATTAGAAACATACCGGATCTCTCGACCTGGGGTCAACACCTGCAGAGATAACGGCCGTTCGAGGTGGAAGTATCGGTGCATCGAGCGAGTATCGCTGTGGTACGTGGACTTTTCTTTTCTTCGATTTGATGTCGACTTTTTTTTGTTCCGAATGTTAAGATATCAAGAACAACGACATTTAGTGCCGAGCTGGAATATTTCACAAACGTCAAGTAATGTCGACATCCGATAAAAAATCAGAAACCTAAGTAAAACAAAATAAATAAATGAGTATATGAATAAAATAAAACAGAAGAAGAAAACAAATTATTGGACCCAATCGAGTACCTGCGCTCACCTCTCCATTACTTTGGACTTGATGCCTTCCGTTGTATTGCAATGTTCATTCCTTCGTGCGAGAGGATCAAGTGTACGGCTATACAATATCACGGACCCTCATTCAGAGCGCGGGTTCATTTAAAACTATACCATTTAATTATCGTATACCGGGGCACTTAGTTAATTAATAAAGGCGTTGGCTGTAACCTACCACGGTTAGTGAGGTCAAGGGTGGTTGAAATGGCTACACGTTAGCTCTGGTGCTGGACTCCTGTGAACTTGGTGAAACACGTGTCTTTTATGGGCTTTCTTACTTCAACAGTTCCCGAAAAAACTTTTCCACGTATTACCAAAATGATGAGTGGTAATTGTTTAGTTTCAGATAAGTATGGGTTGGTTCATGTCTCAAGTGTATAAAACAATCAGGTATATTGTACAGATTTTCATGGCCCTCTAATTTTTCTCCAAATTTGTATGTATACTATACATATTTGATGAGATTTTCATGTGAACAAGTTAGACGGAATTTAAGTTGGTAGCGAAAACAGACTACTTTATTCTTCAATGATAACATAGATTAACAAAATGGCGCCAAAAAGACAATGTTAAGCTATAACCATTTCAAACTGAATCCACTCCAATTTCATCGAGTTTAAATATGCTTTATTTCGTTGTAAAATTTTTTATCGATTAATTGGACGTGAGATTCAAGCGTAAAGACAAGGATCTAATTTACTGAAATCAGATGAAAAAAACATACGCCTGAAGAGGACTATACATACAAGAGTTATGCTGCAAAATCGGATACACAAAGAGAAGAATGAAATTATTACAATCAGACTTTACATTTTGTGGAACTTGCGAACTACCCCTTCTCAATTCTTCAAGAGTCCAATTAGCAAAGGGCAAAAATAATTATTACCGTTCATTCAAAGGAACAAAGCTTTCATTTAAATCAAGATTATACTAAGATAATTTCTCAATTATATTGAGATATATTCGTATAAGCTCCAGATAATTTCATTTGCATCATTTGACCGAGACATTATACATATACCCGGGGTAGAGTGCAGTTCGGAAATTAAACGTAAAACAAGATCGAAAAATGAAATAATATAATACCCAACCGAGTGAAATGATTATTTTTTTTTGTTTTTTATTTCCGCTATTGCATACTATATTTTTTTCTCTTATTTTCTGTATATGGGTCATTCCATATGGAATCATTAAATTTCAAAAATCATATTTTTTTATCCAGCCGAATTTTTCACCTCTTTTTGTATGTATCATAAGACGCTTACCTGTAAATTTTTAGCCCTTAATCTCCAAAAGTTCTTCAGATATGAATTTTTGAAACTTTCAAAAGAATAATGGTATGACGAGTGTGAAGAATTCATGACTCCTGATCCATTCGTCATAATCTAAAAGTCACGTTATATACAAGTTCCTACGACACACCGAATCGATAATGCTGCATGTACGCACGTAAAAACATGTAAAGGGATTAAACGAATCTGTTTCGTTTCTTCGTTCTATAGACCCATCTGACAATTGCTGCTCATAAGACGCGAAAGGCAGAATGCGACGCACTCGAGGAATACTCGTTCGAGTGCCAATTTGGTACAGCAGAGTCCAACCTCTTTCCTTGACGCGGCCGTCTTGTAGTTGTTTTGATTACATCGCCTCTGGCAATTACAAAGGCTGATAACGTCTCTTTTTTATTTTCCGAAACTGCATTTCATTTGAGAGATTACATATCTGGGTATTGCGAAAGGTATCTGCATTTCAAAAATTGTTTCGGAGGTCATCAAGTGAAAAATATGAAAGAATGTTGATTACTATATCTTCATTGGTCTTTAAATTTTAAGGAGAAAAATCTGAATCTTTTTTTTTTTCAATATTGATACCATTTTGATTGGGTCAAATGGTCTGTTCGCCAAAACAGGGCGCCTCCGTGTCGGCGTGATAACTCTGCCGAAAATGATCCTGCAATCTCCAAAAATGAAAGATAACTTGTAAGATAATGTAGCAGTAGGAGGGTTTTGCTTTTGCAAAAGTAAAAAACCCAAAGAATTTGAACAAAGACCACCCTGTACCCATAGTACAAATTTTTTTGTATTATTTGAATTTCAGCAGTCTCCACTTGTGAAAGAATCACGCAACAAGAATCATGAAAATGAACTTAACTGACCAAAAATGGTAGTTTCGTCGCGGTTGTAACACGACCAAGATGTCGCCATGACAGTTTGGAAAATTCTGATAGTTGAGGGTGCAGATGGCGGTGCGCACATTATAGGAGGGAAGCCATTGTCCGATCTCTTGTAGACTACACAAGAGTCTTCGTAGAGTCTGAAGGGTTAATATGGATGGTCAATGTAAACCACTCTGAAGACCGCACCGTATCACCTTCTCCGTTCGTCATTAGAAATGCAAATTCGTCTCTGCCATTCCGACGACTACCTACAACCAATTGTTCCAACGTATACCAAAACTGCGGACGTACCATACAGGGTGTCCTATTTTGAAAAATATTACTTTAAGTAGTAACGCGACAGGTTCACAAAAAATCCAAATAGCAGCTGCCAGATAGTCTATTCTCACTTTTTGCTATTCACAAACGAGTAGTTCAATGCCTGTTCACTTCCACGGAGAAATGCCTGACTTGACATTTCATCGAAATGGGACACCTTGTATGCATAGGAGATCGTTATAATACTGCGTTCTCTGTACCTATACTGAATCAAACTCATTTTCGTCGGCCCAAGTCGTGTAGGTACAGTCGAATGGTCATAATGGTTCAGATCAAACGACGTAATATACACCTCGCATACACTGTATGGTCGATGACTGTTCGGCGGTAATTTATTACTGTGCAGTTGCAGAATATACATTCAACATTCATTGAGTTAACTTTCCACCGTATCTTTCGGACTTTTGAAGCACAACCCGATTCGGGTCTTATATTACTGAAGGTTCTGATCATGCTTGATGGTATTTCCAATCCAATTCAATTGATTTGTAAGACGATTATATGAGTATCGATATTTATTGATAGCTTGAACTTATCGAGCTGAATCACGTGAAAGTTGATATGATTTTTTATGTGATACTCTTTTTCACCCCGCCACGAATTTCTACAACTTCATTTTTGGAATGCTCATATCTTCACAGTATCCAATAGAAGAACAGTTACTACAAATAACAGCTGTGACGGACAAATTGGGGGTGCATGCATGCAAGTGGATTTAAATTATACGATTTCCCTGCGATGCAATGCATGGGCATACGTGAGCCGATTACCTTGTTCATTTATATAGTGATAAAATCTCAGCTCTGGCGCTCAGGCCACTTCTGGCTTAAGTAACCAACTAACGACTCATATTCCATACAGAGTATAACTTGTCTGTTTACGTGCAGTGTTCGCTTCACCCTGTCAGATTTTGCCGAGTCTCATTACACTGTGGATTTCAGTGCATGTACATATAGTGTACAGGCCATTTTACTGTTGTTTAAAATCTGAGATTAGGCAAAAACATTGAATAAGAAATGGACATCTGGTATGTTGCCATTTTGTGTCACACAAAAGTGCATAACTGGTTTCGCATAACAAATTGATTCGTTGCACAACCATCGACAAGGCAATTTGGTCAGGACCCACCTTATGTTTTTCCTATCAGTTACAAGATCTGCTGGACACAGCTGCTGGCCTGTAGTTGCACATTAGAAAGTATAATGCTCGTCTTATAGATAACGACGTGACATGCGGTGTACAGCTGTACAAAATGCAGTTTGTAGATTTGCATACCCATGTACGTATACTGTGACCAGCAATTTGTCTATGCTTTTTTTGGTGAGATCATAAGTAAAATAGTTAGACATACATAACCTGACCTAGTAGGATTGGTGGTGGGCCCCTCGCGGACATGGTAAATTCAGATAACTGATTAAATATTTGTTATAACCCCATAAAAAGTTTTTTTTTTTGGCCAGAAGGGGGTTGAAATACCTATAAAAAATGAGCCCCCAAAGTTTTGAACTTTGAATATTTTTTTAATCGTTTGTAAATCTTATATATATGTTTGCAGAACAAAAATGTTCGTTTATACCATCACATGAGGATCTTAATGTAAAAAATTATCTTTGAGTGACTGCTATAGCGGACTGAATTCAGAAGACTCATTATTTGATGTGAAATTTTGCATTTTCTGGCGCTTCCGATCGCCAGTTATGGGCTCGACCAGTTATGAGTTCGAGTTTGGATCTTTGGTATCCGAAATAATAGATTTGAAGTGTGAAGAAAAGAACATATTATCAACCAAAGGTTTTGTTTGTACTTGATGGTATTTCTGATCCAATTAAATCAATTTGTAAGACGATGAAAAGTACCGCACTGAACACCTTTCGACGGCTTGTTTTCTTTACACGTATAGGGATGGCAGTTTTTTCCATGAACGGCATTCTGTGTTCTGAATAAGCTGACTCACGTCCTTGAGTTATCGTAAAATAGTATATCAGATCAATTAGTCACGAGGGTAGAGCATCAATTGTTTTCAATGTATACCGTCTGTAGGCTTCGGAAACAGTCATTCGACAGTTGCTACCTGCATACTGAATAAATAAAGGACCAGCATGCAATTACTAACCGAGTGATGCTGAGTGTGCCATTAATGAGTCAAATGTCAATACGAATTTGTTGACTTATTTCACGCATGCAGCGAGGCCACGCCGAGCAATAATAATATACTATATCTATAACAAGTAGTCTTGCAGTTAATCAGTGCACGTTATCCGATTAAAAAAAAAAAAAGTTTCCAACTCAGGTTTTCTGTTTCTGCCTCTGTTGCCAAAATTAGTTGAAAGTCGAATAAATGATCGAGAGTCAAATACAATGCTTGAATTGTTGAAAAATAAACGTTTGCATATCGTACGTATGTACAATCAATTAATTGAATCATGCAAGGTAAGTACAGTTTTTCATAATGTGTGCACAGGTGATTAATTTTACGCGGAGTACGTTCTAGTTTTCCAATATACTATGTATGTATACAGTACAAGTTCATAATTTCTTTCCTGCAGGAAACGATGTTTATAAGAACACGCGACGATCGTAAAAGTTCACCATGAGTTAGGTGAGTGAAACTGCGGAGTACCCAATGAATACAGCCACATTGATTATTTGGTTTGGTTTTATTTCAACGTACAACAAAGTTCAAATGACGCGAGCTATGTCTATGTAAGTTTTGTAACTAGTCAGCGAAATGCAGTGGTTCGCTTGCGCTAACGATGGGTAATGCAAGTTCTGTAAATTCGATAGAATGATGGTCTACGACAATTTTTGTATCCTGTACAGACTGTGTAGTACGTCGATCATACGTCAGTGTGTTCTACATTCATTCGAGTACAATCGAAGAAACTAAATACGTTCGGAAAATTGAATTCGTAAGCCATTTCTCTAGGCCGGAATTTCATGATCACCAAAATAAGGTCATTGTAGATTAGAGCAAACAGAAACCCTCGGATTTGAGCAATGATTAAATATTCTACATTTGTCAGCTTCTTCCCGATATTTGTGTCCGTGGTGGAGTATAGAAAGAGTTAGAAAACTTGTCGTTGTTGTTGCAGAAGTGGATATTCGTCTGTTTGCCGTTTTATTGCGACATGATCTGGAACGGTATAGAAATCGTATCTTTTTCCAATAGACGTTATTTCAAATTTTACGATCCTACACTCTATATAATTCCAACAACTTGTATCTTTACAAAACAAATATAACAAACCGTCGCAACGGATGGAAACTTTATTGATTATGAAAAAAATATTTGTCTAACATTCATCGAGAAACTCAAGTACGGGGCGAAGAGGTGGCAGTACTTCTGTTCAGTTGATGGTCGTACGCGGTAGTCTAGCTGCACCATTCATTGAAAGAATAAAGCCTAAACTCCAAACTACTCGAGTTTCATTGTCGAGTTTTAACATCTGGGCAAATATTCGAATATTATATTTATAGAATCGATTCGCGATTGGACTACACGAATGTCACATGATAGTTAAATGTACAACATGTACATGTAGGTTTTAAACACATTCTGCGCGTTGTTTGAATCAGTTGGTGATATTATTTTATAAATTCTATTACGTGTGTAGTACTTGAAACATCAATCGCTAATTGAGCTTACGTATAAAAGTGTGAATTAACACCATAGTAATCGAGTCTTCATAAATTCATAGGATGAAGAATCTTTTGATAGTGCACTGCCTGTTGGGCATTAGTCTCGTCTTTGCGGTTCCAGTTGATCAAGGTGGATCTCAATTTGCCGATGATGATTCGAGCGAAGAATTATCTAGCTTTGAAGAATGGTTCTACAGGAGGCCCATTGGCTGGAATCCTTTTTTTAGAAACCCGCCGTTTGTTGATCACACAGACTACGGAGAGAATTTTCCAGATCTTAATCTGATGATAATCATTACTGATTTCGAGAAGCCAGACACCGAAGACGATAGTTACGAGTGTGACGAACAGATTGATTCGCCCGAAATTTACGTTTACACCGACGAAAAGAACGATGACAATTCTAACCAACGGGGTAGTGATGTTCCACCGCCTCCACAGAGAATAAACTGGGACAGCGAAACTAGTTTTGTTCAAGCTCCTGAACCACCTACAAAAAATGATAATGGGGATGCACCTTTGAACCACGAAATCACCAAAAGCGACGAACGTTTATCCCCGGACCCACAGGGATATGATCAAACGGAAGATTCTGACGATGATGATCATTCTTCAGGTAAGTTTCAATGTGGTATTTTGATCGACATAAGATTGCGACATTTTTGTTTCAAAATTAGCATTGTTCCACCTGTATCTACACGCTACAATTATAAAGAGAGAAAAATGACGTATGAGAAATTACTCATACGGTTCTGAACGCTAATAAAAACGAACAATAATTTTCTAGGAAACTACGAAACGTCTGAAAATATTGATAAACCACTAGTCAACGATGCTTATCAACCTCCGAGTGATCAACAATACCGCGAATTCGGACGCACGCTTAGCCAGGCTGATGATGATTTCGATAGCTGGTTATTCAACGATTCCGACGACTCGGATAACAGTGATGGTGTTTCTGATGGTGAATCCGATGATGATTTCGACGATGATTCTGATACTGATTCTGATGATGATTCCGATGACAATTCCAATGATGATCCAGATGATTATTCCAGTTATTTTTTGGACGATGATTCCGATAATGATTCCGATGACGATTCCAATTATGATTTCGATGATGATTTCGACGATTATTTAACTGATGATTCAGACAGTGATGATGATTATTATTCATCCGGAGATTATAATTCTGACGACACCGAAGTTCCATCGTTCGATTTTCGACGTCTATGGTGATGATTCTGACTTTACAAGAGATTGACTAACCCATGGCTATATTAACTCATAAACTGTAAATTTGTCACCTTACTTCATTTAGCGTCTCACTCATGAAATTTTATTTCAGGTTCACGAAGTAAAACCTAATGCAGCACTGTGATCATCGAAGAAGACTATTTCTTATAATTTTTGTAATCAATAAATTTTCATAGTTTTAGAAATATGTTTCTACATCCACAATCAGAGAACCCGACCATTCAACGTTCAACTTTTTAATGCACGTTGATTCAAGATGTCAATATGGCCAGACGGTTTTTTCGTCTGAAAAATTTAGTCAAGGTCTACAGCTAAATTATTTTTCATGTAGCATATCTTACAGCGAAGTTCTATTCAAAACAAGGTGTACACAAGGGCTTGTTGGTAACAAATCCTACTTCAATTTTTTTTTCAAGTGAATATTGCCAACCGCTGCTACCTGTTTATATTTCTGACAAAAAATATTGAAAATTGTAGCTTGTACGTCTGCTTCTGTCAAATGTGCATAGAATCCGAATTTTCGTATACGTGCGAATTCGGAATTTTTACTATTCGAAGTAATAAAACCATGCTGTGAAGTTTCAGCTTATTTGGTTTGATAATCTTGATGAAAAACTGAATAAATGATTCCAGTCGGCGAAGAAGGACCGTTGTATCGCCTCAAAAAGTTAATACACATAATTAGGTTTGTGTTCGGGAAGGTAAATACTGCATTTTCTCGGTTGAGCTTACTGGCGTGCTAAGAGGGTATATGAACGTGCCAACTTGATTGGAAGATATGTTTTAATTTTATTTTATCACACTAAAGTTACGTACAGGTAAAATGAAACTATTACAGCGAACTGTAACGCGAGTTTAACAATAAGCATAAGGCACAATGCTACGTATAGTTCATCAACTCAATTAATTATATTAGCAACATAATTAAATTCAATCAATTGATGCGTTTCGTACGGAACGAATTTGAAATGGAAAATTGATTCTGTTTCGTGCAGCCGCTGCATTAATTCTACCGATCTACAGAAATTTTGGAACAGGGTTATTTATAATCTTCCATTTACGGGGATCATTTTGGTTTGTGAAAATGTATTTAAACATTAAATTGATTATCGCGTTCTTTCGAGGATTTTCAGCTTACCACTCAACATTTACATCTACTCTGCAGGACGACTTAGGCACCCTCTACTGTTGAGTACATTCGGACCATAGTCGTATAGTGGATGGAATCCTCACCACCCGTAACCGCAACATTGTTTCACTGCCGTGTGAATTCTACCTCATCTATTTCATGTTAAATGACTTCCTGACGAGGGCGACATGGTTACGTTACGCAGTGACTATGGGGGATTTATAGGATATATTATTGACATGCATAGGTATAAGTTTTCTCAGGGGTGAATGGCATTTTATGAGCGGTAAACCATTGTATAATTCATAAATAGGGTGTCTCATTTATCGTTAAGTTGGGAAAATGAAAATTAGGTCATTTATTGAAATTGTTGCTACAAAACTCTTCACTCCAAATGACTTTCAATATTTTCAACCTAAAAATATTATGCGGTTTTTGTTTTTCGGAGAAATTTCGTTGGTTCTGAGAAAAAGCAACTGGTTATCATACTATATAGATCTTATAAAAGAATTTGGGCGATTCGAAGATACGAGGGTTTGAATCGAATGAGTTTGAAGAAATGCGCGTTGACCAACGCAATTAAAGGCGGCAATAAAAGCCTCGCTAATTACGTGCTTTCGCGAATACCTACGAAGTGGAGCTAGTTAATAAGGGTCGAGCTCTGGAACAAATTGGCTGCATTCAGAGAGAAAGAGCGAAAACTAGTAGGAGAAGATGAGCAACGAAAGAAAAGAGAAAAAGGGGCGTGGCAGCGAGAGAACCTTATCCTCGCTATCCACTCGCGCGTTAGTAACCTGGTACATATGTTGCGTGTAGCATTACACGGGTTTTCTGGTTAGGTATCGAGATTAACTTTAATTTTACAAAGTGACGCATATGAATAGATGCAGGTTTGAAAGAGGTACGGTACGGTGTGGCGAAACTGCTGCTGGTACACGGCCTACCTATACCCTTATCAAGAGAGACGTTGCCTCGCTACCAGAGATCGTCCTCAAATATTTACATCACGGTATAGTATGGTGGTGGCAAGGGCTCCAGTCTTGCGTTCATGCAGCCGGGGCGCGTGTAGAATACCCGTGATTGTTTGGTCTTTAATTATCCAACGCTACGTATTTCTCCTATAACAGTTTCTAGTTATTGCAATATGTGGGCGTTGGAATCCCCTATACGCAGGGATGTGGAAAAGGGCCATCTCTGTTGGCAGAGATGAGACGTTTGACGCGCCAGCAAAATTTTCTCTCCCCAAAATATAAACTCGTCAAGAAATTTATATCAGCAAAGAGATGCGGAGAGATTTGGCAACCCGATGAGTCCTTGGTGAATTCTCTGTGAGGGCTCAACATTCCATCTTTTCTTAATGGAGAATGAGCGCGAAAAATAAAAAATATGTGCACATCATGCCAGAAATTGTTACACCGAGATGAATCTTCGAAAATTGTAAGCCTCCATCGTTGCCTTGAGTGAAGTTTCAAAAATTTTCGATGACCTTTTTACCACCCTAATCTATGTATATACAGGGTGTCCCAGAATTCGCGCCAACTAAGTACGTAGCGTTGTTCCTCGTGAAAAACTGAAATAGGGAAGTCGAGTTGAAAATGTTCTAGGTCTGACAGGTAAAAAGTTACAGGGTGCCAAAGTTCCGCCAATCGCTGACTGGAATAACGTCGGTGTGCCACCAACACACTGCTACGCCCGGCGTGTTGGTGGCACACGGACATGACGGTGCACGCCGATTGGCGGAACTTTGGCACCCTGTAACTTTTCACCTGTCAGACCTAGAACTTTCTCACCTCGACTTCCCTATTTCAGTTTTTTACGAGGAACAACGCTACGTACTTAGTTGGCGCGAATTCTGGGACACCCTGTATACTAATGATATATTCACGAGCAGTTACTGCTTTAGGGCTTACGAATTTACAGAGGTATGTCTTCTATAAAATACAATGCGTTGATTGCGGAGAGATCAAAGCTCCCTGGCCCAGCAGCTGCAGCTACAGTCAAAGCTTAGCAGAAGCAGTTTACCGCTTGAAAAAACGGGCGTAGCGTAAGTAAAAGCGTAGAAGGCGAAAGACCCTGTCAAACGCACAAGAAAAAAGTACGTTCTTCAGGAGTGAATTACGCCCCCAGTCTTTATATACCTACAAGACGACCGACACCGCAGTTATATACCTATATGTATTCGCGTAATTTTCTACTTTATCGAATTGAATCTAACAATAACATTGTCGGATCGAGATCTAAATCACCTCGTAAAGTTTCCGGCGAGGTAATATATAAGGTAGCTGGCTAGGTATAGGCAAAGTGAATCTTGTAGTTTTTATCGCCCTCTGCTCTATTCTTCAGATACTTACTCGTACAGTGCGCCGGAACATCGAAATCCCAATTGTTCGAAGAATTTCTCCACTACCAGTTCCCACAAAATGTCGGGAACCGGGCACCTCGTTTTCACATGGCTTTCAACAAGTTATTCACCCTTCGATTGATGATGACGATTTCGGTAGAATGACACAAAGTTGCGGTGCAACTTATATCAGATAAATGGTGAATGTTGATGCAAGCTTTTATGGATATGTTGACAAAGTGTAGTACCTATATAGTTGGTGCGGGGTCTTCAAAGTCTGGGGAAAATAAAGGGGGTGAAGCAACTGATTGTGAAACGTTCCAACTTGTTGTCCCAATTAACCTATTGGATATGGGGGAAAATTTTTCGTAGATAAAAATTGGGGGGGTCAGAAAGGTAAACACGGTTTTCTTAAAGGTAACGCTATATTCTTCATTTCAAAATCTGAGAGATCAAAAAACTTTGTATTAAACGCACTTCGGCTTGTGCGAAGATAGACTGGTTGTACAACTGTTACCATCTGGAACTGGATTCGACGCTTGAAATTATCCGAATCTGACGAAATTGAAAGTTTTCCTCAATTTAGATTCGTAGAAAAAGATTTTATTTCGCTCGTCAGATATGCAGAATCGAAAGAATTGCAATTCTGTCGAATTTGAAAAATTCGGAGAATTGAATCTAATTCCAGATCGTAAAGATTCCATAGATCACCGCATATATTGATCTGAAAATAAATTGTGTTGAAGCTTTTTACCTAGAATTTTAGTTGAAGCTTTTTTACCTAGAATTTTGGCTGCTCTAACTCGATTCCGAAATCAGGAATATACACGAAGAGCTGCAGAGAAGAAAAAAGTAAATATCACTTCCATTTTCAGCAAAAGAGTGAAACATTGAGGTTTTTTGTGAATTTGACTTTGCGAAAATGTAAATCTAGTTCTTTGCTACTTTCGAATAATCGAAATGGTTCGATTAAAATGAGACACCCTTTATGAATGTGGCATGAAATGGCACAGGAGTTTGTTTTGCGTTATGACTTTTTTCTTCATGACCTTGCGCAGGCAGTTTGGAGTCTGATAATCCATTTTCCCGTCAACGTGTTGACACGAATACGGAGAGACGTCCAGAAAAAAATAATGGAACCGCCGCGAAAACAGTTATGTACATATACAATACACATCCATTCTCTACATCCTTCCAAAAATATAAGGCCATGATATCCTTCCACAAATTCTTGCCGTCGCGTCACGAGGGGTTCAAATTTTGCTGCGACCGCAGAAGCTTCATTTCTAATATACTTTTCGTTTGAAGTACGAGTTATATTATGGATCGCAAATATTGCGCGATCGCATAGAAACAACATCGGTGAAGAGTGGAAAGCACCTTCTGCTAATTCACATATACGATGATATGATTCCGATAAAACATTTCGATTTATAATTTCGTTGTAACCTGTGCATCAATCGATCATGGCGTTCATCGAAGCTTCGGAGGGTTTCGCGACCCTTCGGAAAAGCTCGTTGTTCGGGGGCGGAGCGTCCGGAGTTCAAGTCGAGCTTTCTCTATTCGGCAAACGGCGCCGGAGAAGTGCGTCACATCGCGAATCCGCGTGCTGGTCGTTTCGAATTTCTTTTGGTCCACGGAAAGGTGATATTCTGTGCCGCGTTAAAGTCCACACGTGCTATTCGATTTTGATTACGATGGTCCATTTTTTACAACCTGTGAATCAAAAAATTCACGTGATTCACCATTATTATGATAATTGAAATTTGAAAACCGTTCGATTCCTCGATCGTATAGATTGAACAGTGCACTCTCACCGATGCTGAAACTATGGCACGCGACGGTCATTAACTGTTCAAGTTTTTATAGCAAACTCGATTGCAATAATCGTACAACGCATGACATTCTGTGTTACTCAAAAGTTATAACAAATACAATTGTGTACAAATAAAATGCTATAAATAATCTGGTCACATGAATAGATTCTCTGGAAACATTCAGAGCATTCACAACACTGATTAACGATATTTCATGAAAAAAGTGAATGTAATCGCAAATCAATGACATGTTTCATGTAAATTAAAGGCCATTAATGACCATTCGTGCGGTCATCGAATGGATTCAGGCGGTCAAGCTAAAATATACATCTCCAAATGATTAAACTGGCACTAATTAGCGGCCTGAAATAAAATTTACAGATTTGAGCTTGTAGAGGATCGTGTGAATTGAGTAAGCGTTATATACAGACGGTTGATGGTAAAAATTCATACAGTCTATGTGAAACGAACATTCGAAACTACATGAACGAACATCGTTAATTGAATTGAAGAGCGAATCGATTGCAATTAATTGAAAGACCGTGACTGAATGTGTTAAACTTTCAATACCATAACGTCAATATATATAACGACTCTCGAGAAAATAAATTCTCGATTTTTGGGTTGATAGTGTAATTAATATCGGCATGAAATTGAATTCATAAAGATGTCAAACATCGTCGTGTTCTAGTTCATTATCAGTGAAATTATTCGACCCTCGAAATCATTGACAAAGAGGATCGGAGATACTTTCCCTTGGTGTGGAGTGAAGAATCGGTGTGGATTTTTAAGGCGTTGTATTAGAAAATATCAGACAACAATTATTGTACAAGTGCAACTTGAAGAAGTACTACCAGCTATGATGTGTGATAAATTTTTGAGTGAACTCAACTGAGTGTAAGTTAGTGACTTGAAGTTTGATGAATTCCAAACAATTTCGACCAATCATTGGTGAGTACAGCATTTTACATTTCGCTCCGGTTTAAAATCTGACTTTTTTGATCCATGAAAGTTAATCTGGTAAAATGGACAGTTATATGGTGATTAACTTAACCTAACTTTTGTTAAACATAATTGAAGATATTTCTCTGCAAGCTTTGTAAAAAGCCCAACTGCTAGAGCAGATCCGCCTCGCGCCGTAACCGGAGCAATATTAAGGGTGCGGAATGGATCAACAGTCCGCCGCAAGCTTCCTGATCCCCGATCCTAAACACGTCACTAAAAAATGACAGCATTAGTGTGGGAACACTTGAACAAAACAAAAAAAATTGAATAATTTCACTGCAAAATCCTCGAAAACCCGATTGCCAAAGAAAAAAAGACCGTACCATAGATAATGTATCTATGACCGTACGCTCTGATTAGAAATTTCCCTTTTGACAGAAAAGCTTGGTCTACCGCGAATGGAAACCTTCTCGGACTTATTGCGTACGCTACCGTGGCGTTAAAAATTTCGAAACCTTCATTATATTCCAGATACAATATGGGATGATAGTATATCGAGTAGTTATTCCCCCCACGTAACCCCAAAAATGCCTTCGAAAAGAGATTTGCTCTCATTGTAAGGAATTTTGGGTTCGGCAACTTTTTTCAGCTGTGGGTCTTCCATAAAAAGTTGATGGGTTTTCGAGTCCCTCATTGTCGAGATAAGTAGTGTTTACTTCGGAGAATTAACATATTGAATGTCCCGATCAGTGACACGCTTGATGAATAATTTATCCAGTGATCATAGATATTTTGGTTTCATTTGAAATCTGTTTGAAAAAATTCAGTCCGGATTTTCAGTCGAGGTTTATACGTTGATTTGAAATTCACAGCATGTCGCTCCTGAACCAAGATTCGTAGCAATCATTTTATGGGACATTTTTCTGGGTATAGAAATTTTCTTGCGTTGTACGCATATACGGGCATACAATATTCATTACTTCTCGTAGGATATTCTGGGGCTGGGTTCTTTTAGAATTTTTTCCCTGTACCGAGGTTGGAAGATAAACGTATCGAATGGGTAGAGTAGTCGGAGGATGGTTTGAAATGGCATCCAGAAGGTTGCTGGGCTGGTATTACTGATATAAGTGTTCGCTGTAACTTCTAAGAAATGATCTTGGCACGCCCGTTCAATTTCTAACGTAACTTGCTACCTTCCTAAATTCAAGAATCATATGGTTCTCTTTTTTACACGATTGCAACCCATCCCGATCTCCTTTTTTTATTTTTTATCGAGCATACGAATTACCGTTTTCTGCCACATCAAACAAATTGCTTTTCCTAACGAGTATTTTCTACTCCCTCATTATTTTCTTAATATTTTTTCATGGGCCTATAATACTATGATTTCGACTCAGTCCTGATGCTCTGACATGATCTTGAGATCTTGTAAATTGTTACCCATAAAATAGTAATTTGGCAATGTTTGAAAACCACCTTTGAGATGTAATTTCGATGCAGAAAAGCTTTGACTTCTCCCGTCGAAGAAATGGTTCATTGTGTCCGCGGCTGCTTCCTTAATGCCTAATGACAGATCGATATGCAGGTGGTTATGTATATGTACGTATGCTTAGATGTAAGCCGGGGAAGCAGAATTGATGGCGTGACTTGGACTGGTGCAGTTTACTGGCAAGTAGTCGCGGGTGTTGAATCGGCAAAAGCTGCGACCTCACGACCACTTTAAGCACTTGAAGCACTTTAAACGCTCTGGGAAGCAATTCTTCACGATCAAAGTAGCCGTGAAGACTGAACGCCATTCTCACTCCTGCGTTTTTCACTAAGCAATCCTTGATTTCCTGATTTCCTCAAATATCTTTGAAACGTTATTTCCGCCATGAAAAGCCAACATGATACTTGGAGCACTGATCCGACAAAAGCGACCAATTGCTCGCGTACCTATTATCAGCATCAATTTCAGTTCACCGTGTAAATTTTCATGATACGCGCATTCATTATTTAGGTGAAGATCCTAATGTTCAAGGGTGACGAGGATTTCACCTTAAATTTCCAATTCTTGGCCTCACTTTTGAATATCACAGTTTTAAGTATTTGAGTAAACGTCCCGAAACTCTGGTGGGCGCGAACAATTTTCGTAGTTCTTCGGAAAATAATCGAATTTAACACAAATGTCTTTTTTTCCAAGTTCCGGCTCCACATTTTGTATTTTTTCATCATCATCTATGCGGGAATGTTATGGATTTTAAATTCAAAAATTGTACCAAGACTAAAAAGTTGGGGTCAAAAGAATTGTGAACCCTATATTACAGTGCACATTTTCGTTCCCTAAACAATTTTACCGTACATTATTATTATTTCCACGACGGAAAGTAATGATAACATTTTTCTACCTTTGTCATTTTGGATTTTTCACGGATCACCGACAGCATATTGACAGCGTGAGGAGGTGCAGCATTTGGGCAAAGACTTCACGGTTTGTTATGTGACAGAAGAAGAGCGGGTATGAGAAAGGGATTCGCTGTCTATCGGAATTAATTCCGGTGCGCGACGCAGCGTCATCCCGGATCGTGAATATTTGAGCAGGGAGACGAGAGGAGACGAGCGAGAGAAGGGTATTTTCCTACGACAAAGAATGCAGAAATTCCTCTCCAAAAACCGCGACCCCAGGCTAATTCCTCGCACGCCATTCCTTGGAGGAAAATAAGTAAATATCCGCACTCCTTGTTGGCGCCCGCGATACCTAATACCTCTGCTTTTGGTGAAAAGATTTCAATATCAACTAGTATAGAGGGTTGAGAAGCCGGCAACGCGCAACGATGTAAAAGGCAAAGGGGAGTATAAGGAGAACTCTTTCGTTTTTATTCATTACATACTTATGTATTGGACCTGCTGCCCATGAGACTTAAGATGCTGTTGATCGTGACTCAAGTAACAGATGACTACTAGATTATCCAATCTTGTACTTCCATTGGAATTGAAATACGAGAATTATAAAACTTGTTACAAATTCTTTACTCAATTCAAAATCTTTAAATTTCATCGAAAATCTACTCCTCTCATTGTGAGAAGTCATCACATACAGGATGGATTCAGGAGTCAGACATCTCTCTCACCATGACGAATACATCAAAATATCTCGATTGCCACTACCGAAACTTTTCTACACAATTATCGACTTTCATGACTGACAGAACTTTTTCACTGCACGAAACGAAGACGAATTACAATAATTGATAATGTTTCGAAAGTATCACTTATGCCATGCTCTGCATTGGCTTTATCGGCTGATATATATAGGAATACGTTACATACACAGCTCGAACGTAATGTAACATTGAGTTTTTGCTTCGATAGTTTCGGACATGACGAAGCGTTACCAATTAATTTTAGACAGCTGGTAGCTGGGGAAATTTCTGAAAATAAACGGCGATAGTTCGTCAAAGTCTTGCGCTTGGAAAGAAAATCGTAGGGAGGAGAAAGCGGCAGAGAAACACCGGAATAATAAATCTTAAAAATATAAACGGGGTTTCTGTTCGTTCGCTTGTTTCTCTTTTCTTTCTTTTTTTATGAACTTTTTTTACATTTTATAGATACGTATAATACGAATCTTTTACAACCAAGTTCCATACAACACACGCGCGACGCAATTCTCCATAGAACAATACTGTACATGGACACATTTGTATAAACGATCAATATTTTGAGCTATAAGCCAAAAACTCACGGTTCATATCATGTACAGCAACCTGACATAGATATATGCTGTATTTACGATATGCTTGGGATTTGAGTATAAAATACCTAGCAGCCGATGCTCAGTTCTCAACACTCATCAGAACCATAAAAACAGATCTGTCAACAACAAAATTTTCTACGCCTGTTTACTGTTCTGCTGTAAATTATTCATATTTCGTTATTTCTTTGGCGATTAAGTTCACTTTTTTCTCAATTATTAATTCTACTGGAAATCGGTCATTAGTCGGCCACATTTTCGTACGGTTGTTATTGTAACCATCAATTTACATTCCTGTACGCTTTTTCGAACTATTTGTTATGAAAATCAGATCCAAGAATTTCTCGTCTCGAACAAAAGGGATGATGTAATATTCGCGCTGATATCACGCAGTTTGAAAAATTGTTTCTTCCGAAATGAAAATTTTTCAGCTGAAATTTGGAGAACTTTTCCGTTAATTTGATCGAAGAAAATTTTTGCCGTTGGTTCGTGTTATTACTCCGATACGAATGAATCTCGAAGCTTCCGTCGAAGAAAAGTATTTGAACGATGGAAAAGTTGCAACAGAGTAAGCTGTTTTTGATGTGACAATGAAAGCTCGTCTATAAAATCCGACAAACGAAATTTTTCAAAACAATAAAAGTTTGTACTCGAGTTCGAGAATCCTCCGCCAATCAAAGACAGTTGAAAGGACTGCCTTGAGTGTATGGAAGGCTTGATGTAGGTGTGACATGGGATCCCATCAATGTTTGGGAATTATAATGGAAGATGGAAAACTTCTCGGAAAGAAAATCACTAGTTAGCTTTTCACGGTACATTATCGCATATTTTCGGAGGTAGCATATTATCTGATTTTTTATCCACCTAGCTCGCGAACCAATCCCTTGAAGGTATTACTATTACATCGGGCAGCCTTGGTATGCTTGCGTATAACTAATGAATATTCCAATCACGTTGTCTGGCGGAAGGGGTGCAAAAAACGATTTCGCCTGAGTTAATTTGATTGGTTTTCGTGTCGACTATCCGTTTTAATTGAAAACACGAAATGTGCTCATTGGTTAATGGCGAGTTTACTTCAGCTTATGGTGCTGAATTAAAGGAGTCACGAATTCATTCTTGTCTCTCACTCTCTTTATTTTTAATTTTTTCTGTTCTTTTTTTTTTAATTTTTTTTACAGTTTCACAGTTTGAATGCATAGATGAACATGTAGGAGCGAATGATAGGACGAACGGCGTGCACGCGACTACAACGCAATTTGATTAAATTTATAGAACACATTTTAATCTCTTCCAAACCGATAGTTTTGGTATTAATAAACCAAATTGTCAGCATCTACTTCTCGATTTTTCGTATGTTATAATATTTGAAAGTCTATTCGTTACAAAATAACTATGGAATATTTAACTGATTTATTACACAGGAAAAGAGCCTGAAACATTAAATATGCACACGCGAGTGCCATACTTTTTGTTCAATCAGTCGAGTTGCACTGCAACTCTGTTGTTCATTCAATTAGTGTCAATAACCATGCGGAATTTTTAGCGTTTCACATTATTACTGTCTAATATTCTGTAAAACGCGACTATAGTTTTGTTTGCAGAAATACTGATTAGTTTGCTTAGTTTGATCAACATACCAGCTATTTTTCATTCAACACGTTTTAAATAATCATCATCGTATTTCAATTTCCCGCTCCATATCGGATTGATGCTAACTTTTTATCCATTCACTGAATTTGTTTGACACAATGAAATTTCATTTTTTTGCCGAAACAATTTGCGTTTTGATGTTGTTATTATCTTAACTATAGTCCGTACATACCTACATCTTGAAATTCTGCGATCAGTATCACGTAAACGAGTTTCAACCCACAACAATTATGTCGTCTCGCTAAACTTATCGTCAAATTACTGCAGCAACAGCGTCATCGTGGCTTGTTCAGATTAATTACTAATACGCAAATCTCCATCTATAATAATGGAGGAGCAATCATAATATTAATCAAACCTACTCGTCTAGATGAAGGAGTATCTAGGTGATACCTAACACGTAACATGAATTACAACAGGTATCTACATAGATACTGATGAACAAATATGGGAAGAGCAAGTCACGATTGAACGGAAAATAGAATGGATACAAACGGTAACTTATTTGTAAATTGAACTATTTTCAAAATTGCTGATTGGCCGTTGAACAAATTTTTTTATTAGATGCCCTAAAGCTTTGGAGAGTGAAAAAACGTCAGTTGAAATGTATGCCTATGTAGAATTTATTTTTCAAACAATACTTCGAGTTCAATTTTATTTTCTCTTTATTGATTTTGTTTTATTACTGTTAATTTTTTATTTTTTTTCGCAGCTACAGACAGACTGTATTCGGGGACGATAATTGAACTCGCTTTTTTTGGTATGTTTCTTTGTCGCGGAATCCTTTGTCAGTTCCGCGTCAGTTCCACATTGTTTACCGATTGTGGTGCTGTTACAGAATCTCCCTTGCACTTCTATAACCTCCCACATAAAACGGATCTCCATCATCCTACACGCTATGTAGGTACGCATGCAGCATTTGCCCCATTTAGTAATTTCGTGGACAATGTCGGAGAAAATTTTTTGTTCCAATGAAAAAAAAATCAATAGTATTTTATCTCTACCATTATTTTTAGTCCACTCGAAATGTAATTTTTTAAGTACACACCTACATTGTAGTCAATATGTATTGATTGTGCAGGAGTAGATTTGTATGAATGGCTTGGTGGAAGTTCGTATTTTGGAGGAGCCTTTGTCGCAAGAAGGCTGTGCTAAAATATTGCCCGAATCACCAAATTTCACCAAGTTAAGTACACATATTGCGACTGATTATCTCTGTTTGAAACTGAAGGTGAAATTATAGTGTAGGGTTAGCAGGGGTATAGGTACAGTGAACCTTTCGGTACGAAAAGGTGAAATTTTGATGGGACAATGCTGGTGACGTAAGTTCCGAATGTTCCCCTAAAATTCCAACCGTTACAGATAAGGAACGCTATAATTTCCAGAAATGGTTCCCTGTAAGACCTGGTATAATACACGGGAAAGTCTGAATTCCGTAATTAATTAACGCTTTCAGGTGTTCTGGAGGTTTAATCTTTCTTGAAGAGTGTTTAATTAGAAATTGCAAGCGTCCAGATTTTTTTTGGGTAATTATGCAGTTTGATGCCTTTTCCCGGTAATTGTCTTTTTTGCTGCAGGATTAACAATGTTACAAAATACACCGGGCAGTTATATGAAAATGCGGAAAACTACCCTCGCAATTAACTTCATCTTGACAAAACCAGGACGCTTTTATGTATTCCGTTAGCTTAGGGCTACGCCGAGAACGGTTAACACAGGGTTCAACATTATTGGGCAGGTTAACGAAAGGTTGAGTTTGGTTACATATTGTAGCGGCAAGGCGTAAATTTCACCTCTACGAGCTACTGAAATTTACACGTTTGAACAAATTCCGAATTATTGTACGTTTCAGGGGACATTTACAAAACTAACCTAAACTGGCTATTTAATACACCGCAAATCGACGTCTTTTTTTTACCCTAAGTTTCGAAGTCACTTCTCGGCACGCCATCATCCTGCACGAGAGAACGAGTCGCTTTTTTTACATAATTTTTTTTTCTGCAATCTCACGCCTCGTCATCATGGGTTCGAATAAGTCGCGTTGACGGTGTCACCGACGTCGTTAAAAACACCGATCTATTTACACTATAAATATCAAAACTTATACCAGCCGGACTTTTCAACGCTCTATCTATCAGGAGTAGAAAATAAAAGTAAGAAAACCGTTCACGTCGTGAAACGACGAGCGATAAAAAGTTATAAAGTGATAAAAGTTTATAGGATGAGAACAACGCAGGTTGGGGTGTCGCGATTGTTTGCGTTTATCTTTTGAAACTCAGTTTTCATCATCGATTTATAGGTATATATATCTTTTGTTATAGAGGAACATTTTGAAATTGTGCGTGTAGTGATTCAAGGGACTCATTAACGATCTAGCTACAGGAATCATGGTAACGGGTGAAAACAGCTGCGCGATGTATAGGGGAAGGTTGTGAGAGTACTCTCTGGAGTGCCATCGAGGACAATGATGAGGAGTGGTCGGAAGATACGCGGTAGGACGTTGTAGTTTTCGGTCAGCAGTGCAGAATGTGGTTGACATTGTCCGCGGATTTAACATAATTGCGACGACGCGACGCGAGCGACCGTAACATGTACCCCCGCGGTCATCCGGAAACCAAAAATAAAGCGAGATCTTCTATTCTATCCTGCTTGTTACGGAATTATTTTACAGGTAGAGGGCACCCCACTTACACCTCCACTAGAGCTAGGCATAACTCCGCAACATTCAACCAACCATGTCCGTAACGCCCTTGTGAATCGTAAACAAGTGGAGTTCGTTCACCGTTTGTCCTTGTAGAGAAAGAAAGTCAGATCATGCTTATTGATGGCCATGAAAGTAAGCAGAAAGAGGAGAGGTATGCTCACTCTGCAAGTATTCAAGTACGTCATAACCTGGGTTCTGGTTGAAAGGTTTTGGGAACGGAATTCAAACATATATTGAGGGCTATTGTAAGAACTATAGTAGAGTGTAACCAATGGTGAAAGGGGAGATGCAACCGTCCGGTTTGTTTGCTGATAATTGATGGAAATCTTAGCTCAAATATTTCGTTTCTTCTAATCATTCGAAAGCATTGGAACAAGTTTTTATGGGTGAAATTTTCTGAAACATTTTCAAAGTTTCGTTTTCATATTAATAATCAGATCTCACGTTAACGTTGGGGAAGTCGGTTTAGTGCATTACGAGATTTCATTGCTATCGCAGAAAGTGGCTAGAATCAAGATAAGCATGTACTTTCATCCGTGGCTGAGCGGTATAAATAATTTGCGAGTGGTTTGGCCATTGGGTAACTCTATGTATCTAAAAATGGAGGATCCATCCAATTCGAAAAGTGTAAGGATATGTAAAACCTCATCGATAACCCTAACCATTCTATACCATAAAGATGGTATTGAAAAAAGATATTGCTGAAATTAGTGCAGTTATAATACTACGACATGTCTAACAGATTACGAAACTTGCAGTATTCGTCTCTGATAGTGTACCGCGTCGTATTCATGTGCAGAATAAATTCAAAAAAATCCGACTCATTGTCAGAGCTCAACGAGTGTGAAACAAAATCCAAGACGTCGACTTGGATGGGAAGGTGCACGTACACGATAGGGATGGAGTAGAAGTCGTGCTCCTTTGCTCTTTTATGCTGGTAATGGGTAACTATATACCGTACCTTGCAAGACCTTCTTCTGCAGGCTCAGAATAAGAATAAGACGAGGTACGAGGTTAACGCGTACAGCATGCTGCGGTATATTTTTCTACCAGTGGAATTAGACGAAATGCTTATTGTAATTTGTTATACTACTCGGAAAGTAACAAAAAATCAAAATTAGAGCTCCACTATTATCGGCACATAACAGAGATATCCGAAATGTGTCATCTCGCCCTACGTCATCCTGTAATATTATGCCGTTCAAACACAAGATTTGATATTTATAGAAATATTTTTTCTCTTCTGGTTGAACAGGATTTCGTTATCGTCTACAGTTTTCTGGTTGTACGCTCGTGAATATCATACCGTGTATAAATATATGTAAATTATGGGGATGGGTGCATGTAAAAAAGGGAAGAAGCTATACGAGGAGAAGTAAAATTTGTCGGTTTTTATGATTTTTGGCGAGAAAGTGAGCTCTGCACCCTGTCCCTGGCGATAAAATCAAGTCGGTCGAACTCAGTAGCGTGCGAAAGGAAAGTTAAGAAAAATCGCGTTTCACAGCGTATAGGTACTAGTAATAAAACTCAAGAAAGTAAAAACGGCAGAACCGAAAAGAGGGATATTCGGATCGAATCGCACCCCCAACCCCTTTACCGCTCTCGTTCTCCGTCGCCCCCAGCCCACAGCAGTGGCCTTTCTACATTTGTTTTTACTTTTATTTTCAAGCTCTGTTTCGTGTGCCGTCAACAGCTTCACCCTCGAGCTAGCTTCCAAACGCGCGACGGTTCTAAACACTTTATGCATTCCGTTTGACTCCCCGAGCTGCGCGTTGAAAATGGCTCGGAACCTCGTCCACCTAATGTAAGCAAACATGTTTTTGAGCTTACAGAGGCCAGTGAAAATACAAGCTGGTTCTTCTCTCGACAAACTCAATGCGCACGAACATCCTTCGATGCTGAATCCTGTCGCTTATTATCGGATCACATAAAACTCGTATGATTTTCACTTTTTGCCAATCATACCGCTTCCTAATTTTTCCATCTTACGGTAAATGACATGAAAGTATAGTACTGGAAATTGTGGATTTCTGAAAGAGCATCTGCGTCGGTCGTTTCCACCTAAATTACGTTTTTAAAAAACAACAGTCTTGGTATTGGTTTTTCTTCAATATTACAAACCCATAAATGTTGAAAAAAAAAGAAAAAAGAATGACATCGTATGGCGAGTTCAGCAGAAAGTGTGGTATCACGTCCGATATAAGGTGATTTTCATGAGGAATATTAATTGCAGGATGAAGGCGATGGTGATAACTAAATAAAAGTCAGCACCTTAATTGAGTTTGACATTAGGATGGTCTACAATATAAGGTATAAAAAAATTGGTCGGTGGATGCGAGAGTCGGAACGCAAAGATAAATTGAAATCAGAAGATGGATTTTAATTAAAAAACTTTATCTGCTCTCCTTATACAGCTCAAACGGTATTAACCAGAGAAAATCTTCACTTTGGGTATATATTATGAAATGCTAGCCATGGACTTGGTAATATTATATAGTATATATATGCAACTATTACCAAGAGAAATGCAGTCGAAACCTGCAGATTCATATAAATTCATTTTCCCAGTTCTCAATTGTTATCCCGACATTCAATTTTGGAGCATATAATTATTCAAACGAATTTCCGGGCAACTTAAAAGGTCACGTGGTATCTAATTTTGATGTAACTGCAATGAGGAACTTTCATGTTATACTCTGTTGAAGACGACGAGTAAAATTATGATTTTTTCTTTACTTAATTCGTTCGTTTGTTGCGATGCATTGAATCGGAACAAATTTTCCGCGACCGTTTCCGAATCGTTACAACCTGAAAAATTTGGAAATAGTTTCCCGTGTCGAATAATTTCACTGCAAAAAATACATTCTTTAAATTCTTCATCTGCAAGAGAGACGGTAAAAATGATGACGATAAAAAATAATTCAAATACACCCGGTCACGTTTGAATCCCTCTTTTATCGGAAACAGAGTTTCCAGTTCGATATCGGAATTTCATCGATTTGGGAATGTTTTTACTAGATTGGCTGCCTTTCGAATACAGGAATAATAACTTATAAAAACTTGGAGACTTGGGGGTCCGAACCTGTGTCGGGTTTCGGTATAAGAGAGTACCTACGTATTTATTATAATTCCAAATTCATTTCCAACTCTTTCGCTCAAAACTTTTAATTGACATTCAAAGTATAAGGCGGTATGAAACGGATATCAATTCTTCCGCGAGTTTCATGGGTTGCCAACATTCCGGCGCAAAGTGCAACTTTTTACCCGGTCATATTTTGGGAACGGTGCTTCGGGGATCACATGTTATACAGGTGGATTTACTCAGATTGGCTCCTCCTATCACCCCTTAAAATTTTTGCATTTAGTTCTAAAACACCCTGTATAGAACATGTGGAATAGGTGGAATCCTTTGACGGCTCTCGGTACACATACGTATATGATCAAGTGGTGAAACTGTTAACTGACACGACTAGGAACCAGTATCTAGAAACTCAGTGTGTAACTTGTGTTAGAGGAACATAAGAATTAAACTTCACATACCCGCAGGTGCAAATCTGATGACAAATTAATCAGAACCGAAGATTTACGATTCCGCGGCAACGAGGGAATTATATTTGAACATAATTCACGGTAGCTCGTATTCATTAGCTGTATATATGCATATAATGATTTCGATTCCAGGAAGACGGAAACGAGGGAGAAATGGACAATGGTCGAAACTATTACTGCTATCTTATCATTATTTCACATGAGACGTGAATTTCATTTTAGCGGCGTTTTTCCTGAATCAAGGTGCAATTAGAAAATAAGAGAATAAAAACATCAAAATGCCACTAATTAGTTCAGTCGGGAATCCTCTGTCTGGTATGACAATTGAATATCTACTGAGGTCTCCAGCAGCCGCGTCTCTGTTGAATGAACGAGGATAATGTTTTTTTTTTTGCATGAATTACAAATTGTTGCGGCTATTGTGCATGAATTAGGTATGAGCGAGAATCTCAGCGGTTTCCTATTGGAGAATTTTACAATTGTAAGTGAATAGTAAGACTCGTGATATAATCCTTGCCGGTAATGGGGAAACAAGGAAAACGACCATCGAATCAAAAAGGGGTTTCCGCAAAGTGTTTCATATCCCATATCCGATGACCACGTAAAATGTTTTCGTTTGGGAGGACAAAACGAGGCACGATTCGAGGAAAACGCTACAGAAGGTCGAAGGACGAGAACGGTGGAAGTTAGGTTGGTACGAATGAATTGAATAATTTAGCGGATGGGATGTAGGGATAACGCGAGTAAGCCCAAATGTGTCTCGAGAAAATCCTCTAGAAACGTATGGCTGGAAATGTATGCAACTGTTTTTCAGGACCTAGAAAGAAAGGTCAGCTGCTGTATACGTATGCCGGGTCTTAGCCGATACTTCCTCCGTTCCATTTTCTAACGCAATGTATTCTTAGCATCGCGTTTACTTCGTACGTGCGGCTGCAGGATAGAAACCTGCCACGGTACTACGTTGCATGTGTCAGTCGATTCAAAGGACTTTTATTACTTCCATGTCTTCTTTTCACGCTGAACTTCGAGCACACTTTTCGAACAGATTTGATTTTCTTTTTTCGCAAAATCGTAAAAAAATGTGATCATGAAGAATAGCGCTGAAATTAGCCGGGTATCTCGAGGTTCTGTATTTGGCACGCATCTTCGAAAGTGCGGAAGGCTTGACAAGTCGACAGCGATTCGGAGTGATGAATTCGTTCCGGGGTCGGGAAAAAGTCAAGTATATCGATCTCCACTGACGAGATGAATTAAACCATGTCACCAAGTGGCGGGAGGGAATGAAATTTATATCAAGTTAAGAACGTTTGACGATGATACGCAAAAAGTTCCGGTAGAGTTTAACTCGTTATAGATTTTAATTAGAAATCAATACAGCATTTAGAGCGGTTGGATATTACCAGGTTTCGGGTCGTGAATAAATTTCAATATTAAATCAGAACGAATGATTTATACGGTCAGTCATTCGGAATCCTTTATAGTCCAGTCGAATTAAGCCAAAAATTAAGCGTAATACTTGAGTAAATATGAATATTGGTAAAACTTTTAGATGTGCGTGCAAGTTGAATCTACATACATCATAATGAAAAATATGTGTAGGGACGTATCCAAACTCCTGCCGGATGAAATATACTACTCCGAAAATGTCCACCGCACGGTTCTCATCTCCAGGAAAAACAAGTTGTTTTTGTATTTGTTGGAAGAAGAGGTTTGAAAAATAACTCGTCAATCGCCATGCCCAGCTGGGAATTCAATACTTCAAAAGCAATATTTCCGTGACATCATCTGGCCCTAAATTCTTAATCCAGCTGTCACGTGTCACAAACAATCCGAACTAGGCTGAGCAACATTTGACTCGTCGAGCAGTAATAAAACTGGAGGTCTGTCAAGTTGGGTATTATAAACAATCTTCGGTTATACCCAATTTCCCGAGCTTACTCTTCGATGCAAGGACACATGCCACTTTTATCTGCAAGCTCAGTTTGATTACGCGGTAGACTTTCGAAGTCGTAATACGGCACAAAAAGCTCATCTGCTGGTAAAAAAATCATGCAACATCGATATTGCTTACTGACGGGTGGGTGGGGTTTGATTAATAGTGCTCGCCAGTCAACCTCGGGAGCCATCACCTCGATAGAGGTCGTCAACCTGAACATGGTACAGACACCGGAGTGGAAAACACGTCGATGCGAGAGAATTTCCAATAAGGTGATCGCACTTTCTCGAATAACATAAACCGTCATCGTTTTGAGTCAACGAATATCAGATTTCTTGAAATACCAAGTATAGTACGAGCACTTTTTCACAGGGTTTCCACGTTACTTGATCATCTATGACAATGTGAGATGCGTACAGGAAAAGATTCCTTTTTGTTCACTTTGTAAAGAACCTGAGAGGGTCACGCGTGAAATATGACTATCTATTATTGTAGAGCGCGGCGGTCGGGGTTTACTCCTGTAGGTAACGTACACGTGAGACTTACAGAAGACCCTGGAAAGCCGTATTCTGAAAATGAGAAAGATGTAGGATTTTGATGAAAAACAGTTCGGGTTTAATTTGTGTAGTATCTTCAAGTTTCCTTGTTTCATTTATTATTTGCCCTTCGAATTTCGAATTTGGCACCAACATCTTCATAATTCGAGACTCACTCAAAACTTTGACATCAATCAACTCACAGCTTTGTTAGAATCTGATGGCCTTTGGGAATCGAAGTAATTATCTCAGCTCCGACTCTGCAAACGAATCAAATAATCAGTAGCCCCTACTTACGTGTCACGTGGTACACCCTACCCTATTCGCAACTAATTAAACGCTAAATTTAGATTAGGGCCGACCGTCAACTGGTCACGTATATTTTCGTTGTGCCAGTAAACGAGATGATGAAAAAACTGAACAGCATCAAAGAGCCGCGCTCAGGAAGACTTGATGAATTTCTCAGGGGGGCTGGAAGGTTCATAATTCTTTTAGTTTTTTTTTCTTGGAAATCTAGAGTGTTGTAAGCGCGGGATAATTTTCAAGCTCCGTGTCGTGGGAAATAGCTGAGTAAAAAAGGATAGAGCGAGAAAAAGGTTTTGCGCGAAACGACCGCAAACAAGAATATCCATCCACTACTTTGGTTCGCGCAATTCCGACGCCATGTCGTGACACATCCCGTCGGTACTTTTCCGCCCTACGTTGATTAAGCTTTCTGCTGCTCACCTAGGTCACATAGAAAATGCCTGTCTAGTGTTTCGTATCTGTCTTCACTCCCCACGTCGCCAACATTTGCCAAGCGATAGAAGACGATCCCAACCGCATATATCTGGGAATTCAAAAGAATAGGAAAACAGGATATAAGCTCTTCCGAGCACTCCACACTCGTCACTATAGTCACTGATCTTTGCAAACACCAACACATTATCGCTCCCTCCATATCTGGTCGTCGTGATATCCTTTCTTGGGGAATTATATTATCTCTGTTCCGTCAACTATATCAAACTGATGCTTCTGCCAATGGCGCCTCACAATGATCAAGGACGCTATTCCTTGAATTTTATACTCCACACCTAGACACCATTTCTTTGGCCATCTACCGCTCTTCATCGAACAATTTTATGAACAAAAAAATGTGGGGAAAAAAACCATTCTCTGGATAAAATGTAAAAACACATACTTCAGTTTTGTTTTATCATGGATGCTTTCGAAATCTAAACGTGGGGATTTGACACTTATCACGACATAGCAGAAACTAGTGTTCTGGTAGACTTGCGGTTTGATTCATCCAACCGAATGCGCAAGTGAAGCAAAACAATCCCGAAAACATCGGTTGGCACTTAAACTTGGATTAAAATTGAAAAGGACGATGTAATCCAACCAACTTTTTTCTACAGATCCAGAGATACGAACATTTGAGACATGAGTGTCTGAGAAAAAGTTTGTAAATTGAACGTCTTTACCAAGTATATGAAATTTACTTTAAATTTCTTATATTATTAGACATAATTAGTGCCCGTACTTGGTGGTTTTATCACAGCAGAAAATCTAGATCGACATCGAGCTTTTCTAACGAATTTTGTGGTGATGCTCTACGGTAAACAACTTTTACATTTTGAGCATTCTCACTTTATCCGGATATACACTGATCGCGCGCTAGGTAATGTGAATACACGAGGTTACTGTTTCTTAAATTTCAAACCTTATGTTAAAACCTGTCAAAATCCAGCTACACTAGCCTGTACAGTCCTAGTTGCAGCCAGTCGTGCATCCAACTCATACAACTCCCGAATCTGTACTACTATTCACGTACACCAGTACCATAGATGTTCTACATATTGTTGGGGCAGGTTTGTTCAACGGACCGGAAGTACCTTGTCCTCCACATGTACGTCCTCCAGTCTCCCCTCCCATTTCTGGTCCGCTCGGCTTCTTCTCGCTAGAATTTTTGTCGTCCCACCATCCTTCTCTACTAACCTACTTTTCACTCTGCACCCCTTTTCTCCCTAAGTCGTGCAGATATTTTCTGTCTCTGTTCCCAACCGCTCTCTATAGGTACATACTTTCTCTTTTCCCGGCGTAATCGTTCCTGTGAAACTCGGTTTCCCTCTGGCCTTTACTCATTTTTCACTAAACTAACCTCCTCGGGGTGGTTTCACCCGCGTAAAGGCCCTACACCTGCTCTCCCCTTCACCTTTCTGCAGGAGCCCTTTCACCCCCGTAACTACCATTTCCCTTGGGCTTACGTCAACGCTACACCGTTTTCCTCCATGATTTCCTCTGCGTTATACCGTGTTCTCGTTCCTGTGGCATTGTTGTCTCATTTTAGTGTATATCACATTGGTTATTCTTCATTTTTTTTGTTCATTCGCTACATATATATGTATGTATCGTTGTACACGTAGTAGGTCGCTTCTTTCATCTCACCGGTATAGATCTCGCGCTGCAATTGTTTCGTGAGATCTTTCACCGCATTTTTTTTATGTCAAACTCGCAAGTTTTGCACATACTGCAACGTTCTGCACTGTATGAATTGCGCTTATTGCACCAGACTTTGCACAGTATGTTGCTTTTTGGTCGTGCACGAGCTGATTTTGAGTTGTGAATAAATGAGAGAAAAAAGGAACAGGTGTTTTCTAAAAATAGTACCTGGCGTAATGAATTACGTGCAAGCTGCGGTAATAATGGTACTACACTCATTGTTCTTGGCAGAGTATGGCTTTGCTGGGTGTAACTTACCCTGTTCTGAGAACTAGCATCTGTCACACTAAAAGCCTAGACCCTTGTGAGTGAGAACGTGCAAGATTGTAATTTTCTAACAGAGCGTTGCACTTGCACATCTCGAGTTAGGAACGGGTATTGCATTTTATACTTGTCGACGACATGGCGCGGCGTGTTTCAGGACATTACCCTTATGCCCATACTGGTATAGCTTGAGGGTGCAAGGTAGGTTTACATTTTCAGTTTTATCCTCCATACGAATTTCACCCGGGACTTTTACAGTCTTCTTTTTTCTCTTCGTTTTTCTTTTTTCATTTAATAGCAGTCCAAAAAGATAAGTATGAGGAGGAATTTCAGCCAAGGGATAATTATGCAGTGATGAGATTAGCTGGCAACCATGTTACTTGAACTCAACGAATCACTATAATAGTTGCTACTGTCCAACGGGTAAAAGGATCTCGTCAAGTTCTACTTCAATTTACTCTTTCGTCGTGATAATCCTCCTATATCGGGCTCGTGTTATGATCTGTTCTTTGAATTATAATTAAGCAAATGCATCGTTGCAAAAAAAACAGCTGAGTTTGTGATACTTAAGATCTACGAAATGACGGGGAGTACCCTCTGTAACTGCAAAATACACCCACCCCGCGTTTCGAAGTATTATCTATACTAGCCGGTGGGTGCAGGTTAATTGAATCAGAAGTATTAAAAATTGTTTCATTAGTACGATCGCACCACCACATTTTGTTTACGCATGGCTTATGGGGATGAAACTCTTATTTCTGAGCTATTTCCGTGGAACAGAGTGTTCAGGTACGATTGAATGAACCTGTGGGCTAGAAAATGGCTGCTGCAAATCACAAATCTAATTACAGAAGTTCAACAGTTCTGGTACTGTAACTGTTCGTACTGCACGAAATTATCTAAATGAACTTGCGCGTGATGAGTAGCATTTTTTTTGTGAAACTATTTTCAACCGGACTTTGTTACGGATGTCTATTTTTTTTTTTCGGGTTTCAAAATGTGAAGAACTTGTTCGTAATGAATAATGACTCTACCATATGGGATGGGCAATCGCAAGCTCGTACACACATATCTCTATAGAACTGTGTTTTCGTCAGACGAAGAAAAATGTTTCAGGATAAGCTCATAGGATTCGTAAGGAGAAAAATTATGGTTTCGTTTTTGAGTCAACTGACATAAGTCACAAACAGCTACCGAATACCACCTGATTGTTTTGATCGAAAACCCATATGACCGTGAAATTTTCCATTTCTTTTGACTCATCAGTGCCGAAACGGATGATGTCATTCGAAATTTAAAAATCAGCGAACCTGATTGGGTCAAACAAATGCATCGAAACCCGAAAAACCTACTTTTTGCAGTATTCGTGGGCTTTGTTTATTCGACGAAAAGTATTGATTTTCAATCGGTAAACAAATGAAAATCAATACTCGGTATTATAATCAGCGGAATTCGAAAGTCTTCGCAAGGGTTACCCCCCTTTTCGGATTAAGGCAGGAGAAGATAGAAACAGCATAAAGCACGGGTAGTGGAAATTGGCCGACGGAGGGTGTGAAGTCTGACGCTGATATAGTCAATTCTATCATCCAGGGCGTTCGACTGTTTGCCCAGAGGACACACTGGTGCGATGAGAATTAGAGATTGGATTTTCAACCAGCCCCAACCGGTCGAAGTCCTGCGGTTTTACATACTGCAGAAATGTGTGTGCCACTTATATTTTTGTGTTACACTACCGGAATCAGAAACGTACGTCTGACCTGATTAGCAAGTCAGTCAGGATCAAAATATATCCGTTGGTACGCCATTTGGAGATCTAATCAGATGCGATCGGAGCTTCAGGTTATTAGCAAATAATTATTGACTGCATTGCACGGTCACATTTTTTTTTTTTTTCTGATTCAAAGTATCGTTATCTACGGTAACTGTTCACGTGAAAATCATCTTTGGATCGCTGTTTGTTACGCAATTATTAGTGGAGTTCGTGCCACGATCGGCACGTAGTGGAAATTGTTATGCCTGATGATTTTGGATCCAATTAATTTCAACTACGCTGCCGTTGGTATCGTATCAATCGATGCTTTTTTTTTTTGTTGTTTTTCATCTGTCTAGCTACAATTTTTTTCTCATTCGCATTGTGACAGAGTAATCTTTCGATTTTGTAGTCGAAAGTTTAGTGCAAAATGATGAAATGAATTTTGGGATCATTAGTAGGGCTTTGTCTGGCGGCAGATAAGATAAGCACTTTGATTGGAGTTATCGGAACAGACGCGATTGCTGCCGAGACGACGCAACGTCATAGGAGATCCTCCTTCATTTGCTCTACTTCTTTCTTCTGTCCGTCTTATTGATTTTTTTTCTTTTTTTTTGTGATCTATATGGTGTAAAATAATCTCCACGCTTTGCCGCAGTGCCGCAATATCGATAATCTGTTCGTAATTCATCGCTCTCATGGTCTATGAAAGGAGAATATTATAATGAAAATAATTAGATGTTACGACATGAAAAATTCGTTCACACAGCAATTGATCCATCATTTCGTTTTTCTTAGTCGGCTTCGTTAAATTCTCAGGAAAATTAAAACTATACGCAAACGTGAAACCCGACATTACAACGCCCGTATATAAATTCATGTCAAACACTATGCGAGCGGTGAATAAATAATTCTAATCGCGCAATGCTCTTATTGTATAAGCGACGTGCTACTAACTAGCTCGAAGGTGTACGACTTATCTCGATAATGTGATGACGAATGGGAGAGAATTAAGTGGCCATTTGTCCTGAGATTGTGGCACAATCTGCGATCAAGGGAGTATTAAAAACTTCATTTTACTGTGCCCCAGATAATGGTTTGCCGGGTTATGATCCAAAGCTTGCATGCCTTCGAACCATAAGTTGAAAACATTGAAGTAAAAAGTACAAGCCGAGACGGAAAAGTACGTTTGGTTTGTTGACTTAGAGGGGGGACTTGCATTTTAGCGTGTTGAGAGATCGCAAGTTATCACGCCATACAAGACTCGATGGATCCAGCAGAGCTCCGAGTACACAATTCGGGAAACTTTTCCAACCTGTAATTGTACAAAAAACATCACATGTTACGTTATTTGCGTAAGTGCGACGGAATTCACTGGTAGTGAATCAAACCATGTATTTTTCTTATCCCGTCATTAGCTATTCATCGGATATAATCAAGTAATCAAGTAATCACGGAATTATGAATATAATACTGATAACCCAAGCAAACAACAAGTGGGAATAATACTCCGCTGATTCTCTGGAGTATTGGGAATTATACCGTTTCACGAGTTTGTTGAAGCTACATTATCCTGTTTCGAATGTCAATGCCTTGATTTTCCGGGTTAACAGGATATTCGAAGATCAACAAGGTTCGGTGGGGGGGGGGGGGGGGGGGGGAAGAAGGGGGTTGAATGGTTTGAAAAGCCGTTTCAAATATCGTCGTCATTGTAATATCCATATTAAAGTCAATAACTAAATATAAATAAAATCCTCAGCGACTCGACTCGAAAGACTGTTGTACGTCAGCGTCAAGTGATTCCTAAGAGATGAGGAACGATACCTCGAAGTTCTACCTCGATTACGAGCTTCATCTAAAATTTGATTTGCAAATTATTTTCGGGAGGGAAACAATGAAACGAAAGAAAAGGATCCACGATTACTGGGGTCACCGAATTTACAGATAATCAATTTCAAGGTCCCGACCTTTTTATTCCGCTGATAAATTTTCACGATCAATTCTAGTTGTTACGTTTAGCGGGAACCCGACACTCTTTCCAACGTGGTGAAGGGTCGAAAGTATGGCATTATTATGTGTTAGTAGACACAATGCAACTATAAAGTTGGTGAGCTCAATTTGGCAGGTTTCACGATCGGGTTTGCGATAATTAGAGGCAATGCCTCCAATCCTACGGTCGTTAACAAGAGTCAGTAGACTCGAAAAGCAATCAAGAACAACTTCGAGAACTAAAGATGTTTCTACTTGAGCTCGCCGAGTCGTAACCTCGCTAATTTAACGATTCCTTCGAGACTGAGACTGAAGCATGGGACTCTTCACCGTGCAACGTAGACGGTATATCGCTAGAAATAAAAATCAAGAAACACCTCATCGAAGAGGTTTTACACAACGTTTATGATTTGGGTTTTCAAACAACTTGACATACGATTTTATGATTCCCATGATTTTTTTTACAACTTCTTACAATCTCCTTTCTGACTGACATTCCTAGAGTGGTGAAATTCCAGAGTGGACAATTTCTGCCATGAGTTTTTAAGCCCACAATTTCCAAATATTAAATGACGCGAGTGGAGATGACGAATCTGACGGACGCATTTTTTTAATTTTAATTTTTTGTGTAGGTAAATCGTTGCGAACCAGTAGTATGGTTCTATATGTTATCATCCGAAGTATATCTGAGAATTGATTCCACTGAGTTTCGACTCTATTCTTAATGTACATTACAGTTGCCGATTTCAACAGCGATAATGTATCAGAATGCCAATCGCACAGCTCTTACTCGATACGAAATACGCAAGCGAGTGACGAGAAAATCGATTAGCCTTGAGCAGTACGATGTATGAGTGTGACGGGAATCGATTCTTAAATCTGCTCCATATACCCGTTAAAACCGAGCTTCCGTATCCTAACGACTTTAGTTTTATCTTTTGAGTTATAAGTACGTACATTGTATGTACATAAAGTACATAACATACCTGCCCATATATTATGCGTACTCACAAGATGATCTCTTGAAATTTCACTGAGCTGCGAATAACTTGTATAACTCCTAGATTTGCAATTGAAATACTTATACCATAGCGTCAATACCTATCGAGGATGTACTTCAGTTCAAGGGTGAAGAATGGCTATGGAACTTTCTACTCTCTTGAGAAAACTGTTGATCAAACCGCGGGGAATTATTAATTGATCACTCGGAAGGAGAGTAGCTAAGTACTTATCGGAGAACCGATAATATCTATATACAAAGATGAGCATCCGTCTTTTTCCCAGGATGATGGAGCTCTTGATTGCCTTGAATACATCAAGTGTTTTTCGATTCCGTCATGTTGCACAGATCGGTCATTCTAAATTCAAATTGCTTTCGGCTTGTGTTTCATCAGTTTGTTGGGTATTCACATAATTTTTCAATATTATTTGAACCAATCGACACATGGCAGCAACGCAATTCTGAAATTGACTTTGGACTGAATGAATTTTGCACAATTTCGATTACGGTTGGTGCTTTTCTTTCCGTCGTTCGCTGGCGTGAAAATTAAACCAAACTCAACGTGCGGATCTTATCTCATTTTTTCGATTCCGGATCTTTCGCTTGTTCTTCCTAACTTCGTATTTTCAAACGATTCTGTAACTCTGATCTTCGAATCTTTTCGGAGGGGTAATGAGATCGACATCGTCACCAACCATATCTCATTCTGGGTTGATGAGAAAATTCATGGTGGAAGACACGTATAGGTACTAGAAATTGCTCGGTAAATCTATTGACAATGAGCCGTTAATTTTTTAGTCTTCAACGAAATGTCGGTCAATCATTGAAAAGTCATTGTTCATTCAAAGGCAAAAGTAACACCGTATCCATCTTCTGCAAGTACATATCTGTAATAATTCGTGTCACTGGAGCGACGAGGAAAAAACGTCGGAAGGTGCGAGTCGCCGGATGTAAACGCGGAATCCAACGCGCGTTGGGGGTATCTTTCCCGTCAGAGTCGTTAAGGGACCCGTATTCGAGCCCCTGTCGAATTCAGCCCACGCTAAACCCGGTTAACCAAAGTCACCAATGAAACTTTTCCGAACAGAACTGAACTAATGACAAAACGAACGGATATCACGAACGTAATTCCTCCGACTAGTTGCAATTGACAGATTTTCACATCTGAATCTAAAAATTATCCAAACCAAAATTCTATCTCGAATCTAGGTGGATGATACTAGTCGTTTCACCGTTTATCGGGAAGTCAAGTTTTTCGATGGACAAAGAAACATGCCGAATAATATAAGCGTTAAAAAGGTAAATGAAAATGCAGATTCGACCAATGAGAAAAGGGTCCCTTGGCGGGCGATTAGATCTTCTCAGCGTATTCACCGTCATCGGTTTTTCTTATGAACACGTGTACCAATGGAGAGCCCTTTACAACAAGCGTGGCTGTATAGGTATATTTGTGAAAGCATAATGATACGTCGTGTGTGAAGCTAAATCCAGAACCATGAAGAAGTCCGGGGTCGTTCACAGTGGGGTTGACGGGGTTTGAAGCTTCTTTCGCATTCAAGAGCTTATCAACGAGCCGGCAAATGGTCACCCTCATTTCTCAACGCGTGTCACGCATTTTCGCAATTGTGTGTTTGTGAGATAATTTAAAAGGAACCCTTTCGTTTGCTGCTTCATTGTCAGAGTATATCCGACATTCAATATACTGCCTCCCTGCATCAGTTGTTGCGTTTTATGCTTCCTTTATGACAAACCGATAAAAACAACCGTTATATCGTTCAGTTTATCGGATACGTTCAATGTTATTCACTTTGCATTTCATCACGTTGCGTTGGTTACTTGTATATAAATTCATCGGAGTTGTGCAAAGCCGGCGCAGATTTTACCTTGACGTAAATATTCAGGTAGTATAAGGGAATTGAATCAAGTGTAGAATTAACTTCAACATAGCTGACTGACTGTAGAGGAAAGTAAGCTGCCAATGTTCTGTAGTGAAATGCAAAATTTTCTCATATCTCGTAATCATTATTCGATGGAAATTGCCGTCAAGGATGGTTGAACCTCCTGCTGGTGTCGATTTCCATTTTTGATTGACCGTGAGGCAATCAATATGGCTGTATGGCGTATACCGTGTTTCCAGAGTGAGAAAGATGATGAGCGTTAATCTCGATTCACTTTGTCCTCTCTTGGTCAGCTGAAGGGCGGATTGATTTTCAGGGGCGTTGCAGGATATGGTCCTTGCTGGTTGACCACAGATAATCCCAATTACGGACCTGGTAACGGTTGCCCTTCGAGTACTTCCAATTGTCCTCTAGTTTACGATGCACCCGATTTCCAAAATGGTTGACCCTGCGGATTGCCCGGCTCATACACCCCTCCGCAACGGAAGCAGCCTCCCACGTTCAAACTAATTAAACCTATCCGTTCGTCAACGTCTAACCTAAACAAACACCCTTAATTATCTTCGTACCGCGCGTGTACGCTCATCTGAACTTTGTAGACATAAGTGCTTCCTTCTCTCGAAGACACAAATGCAAATCGATTAAATTATCACATCAACAACTTTCAATTGAACGAGCGAGACTTTCCTGTGTTTATCTTGAAGCTTGCAGCACTCAACCCATTTTACTATACAGCTCGATGCGCTTAATCAAATTGCAGATTAATCAGTATCGCTAACCGTTGCCACGTTATAATTCAGAACGTAGAACATTCTATTAATTTTTTTATACAGTATAGCATGGACTGTGAGAAGTGATGGTACTAGTCATCACGCAGTCAAGTTGTCAATCGCGTACTTTCGACCGGCTATGAAGAAAAAAAGTATAAGCTACACGGGACATAAATCGGACACCCGTCCCTGCGTGTCGTGACGGAATCACGTCACGTCACGACACGCAGGGACGGAAGTTCGATTTTCGTCCCTTGTAGCGTAATGTACTATTGAAGAATGAGTAAAAATCGAAACTTAATACGTATAGGTATTACAATCGTTGGCAGTCAGGTATGCGCTCAAAGGTACCGGTGCACTGTACATTTTTTATCAATTAACTTTGCTTTGTGTAGAGCAATGTTGACAAATCCAGATTTCACATGTACTGCTCTATATGAAGCAAATTTAACTGAAAAGTCCACAATGTACCGGTATTTTGAGACGATTGAGAAATCAATTCAGGCGATATTGGGAAGTTGAAAACCCGGATATCCGAAGCATCAGCACTGTATCTATAGTCGATTGCAGAGCTGTTTACATGGAAATAAGTAGCGCTTTGATCTACCTCTAGTCCTCCGTACTACGCTACGTACGTTGTCAACAGCTCGAGGGATAACCTCGGGTGTTCTGATTTACGGAAGTGTAATCCTCAAACAGTGGCATCTTGACTCGGTCAGCGAACGTTCTGCATGCTGAACATGGTTACTTTTACATACCACACCGGAGATAGACATTTGCACGCGTATAGTTGAGAACGGACTCGTAGAAAGTCAAACAAGATTCTTTCTTCGTTCTGTACCTTTTCTTTCCGGCATAAAAGGCATTCAGATTTTGTGAGGTGAATTCATTGGATTGTTAGGGTCTATCGACAAGAAGGGTGGGGATAATGAACGCGTATTTTTCAAATGGTGCACAAGATTCGGTGACATAAAGATTATGTTATTTTGAATTGACCTTGGATTCAAATTTCCATCTTTCAGATCGTTCTCAATCTCGAGATAAATACCCTTTTCCATATTCGGTTGAGTCCGGCAGCAGTAAAGAATGCTTGAAATTTGCTGAATTACTGGAAGCTACGATACCTATCAGAAAAGCGCAGCTTCTCGACACTCAACGAATATTATTTCCGAAAATTGGTATCGCGACAGTCCAAACCCACGAAAGAATGTTTCTTAATCCTACAGGGAAGTGTTTCGTTGTTATATTCAGTCCCGGCGGGGCAATTGCATATGCCGGGTGGAGTAGAACAATCCAAATTTAGGGATTCCGAGGGTTTCACTGGTCACAAGTTGCCGCGACATTCTGTATAATGCAAGACCTTGCGAAAGCCTACATTATACATGACATTCATTTAGAAGAGAATCAATTAAATAATATATTTAATATATAATATATGTTTACGTTCTGATATGAAGGCAGAATTTCACATTGAATCTATTTCCCTGAATCGGGATACAGGTGACTCAGCTGCGCTTGCAAAGATAACAGTGTCAAATTTGAATTTTACGATAATACGGGGTGCAGGAGAATGGATATGTTGATCTTGGCCGATATAGTTTGTATCAAAATGGACTGGGCTATAGCCTTGACTCCTTGTATTGTATATGAGTATATGGGGATATCGACCTCAACTCGACCAGCTCACGAACCTTGACGATTTTGATGGGACTGAAATTTTTTTTATCGTAATACTATCGAAAAAAACTTACCATTCGTTTCACTTCACAAATGCATTATTTCGGAACTCGGAACGAAATAGAATTTCACTATAAAATGTAGCCTGGGGCTTTCCATATTTGGTTGAACAAAAAAATGAAATTAAAAATTTTTATATTATCTATATATTTATTCCGATATACATATTATACGTATACATACAATGTGAGTCCCCACAAAGGTCAAAGTACATATCAAGGGTTCGCGGGCTGGTCAAGTTGAGGTGGACACCTTTGTACTAATAGTACAGCACTATATATATATACACGTTTATATTTGATGTGTATACGTATATATAATATTCATATACAGATTACATGCATATTGCATAGCATCGCGTAACGTGTCTCCAAAACCGGTCGAGACCACCATAGTATTTGGTCAGACGGTGTTACAGTTTACACTTGCAAATGCGTTCTGGCTACCTATTCAGCATTAATGGAAGACTCTAGTCTGTGTTTATTCTCCTATGTTGAGAGATTGAGGCTGAAGATAAGGTAGTCGCGTTTAGCGGTGCTTCTCTCTGCTATCCTGGCTCACGTTCAAGCCGAATGGTCGGCTAAGGGATGGAGGGGTCTAAACAGGGGGACAGAAAGCGGTAGAGAGTGTACGAGAGAACGAGGTTTTCACGCCCCCGATCCTGGCTGGCAGCGTGCCCGGCAGTTTCTTCGAACTCAGAAACAGCGAATTCGTTGCGGGAATGCGAAAGTAACTGACTACCGGCATAGCCATCCTGCAGGGGACGCGAGAAGACGCTAAACCAAACGAAAATAGTTTCAATCCCTCGTTTTATCAGAGCAAATGCGAGGTGCATTTACACCTCGCTATATCGAATCGCAATGAGCTATCTTCACGACTTGAGAGATATGAAATTCCTCCCCCCGTAAGAATTTGAGTGGATTGAAATACCTGTACGTGTACACTTGTTAGTTGAACGCATCGATGGCAAAAATTCCGCTTTTCTTCCTGCTAACAATTGCACTTCTTTGAACTCGCACCAGATCCTAGATTTGGCGAATAATCAACTCTCTCAAGCCGCTCGTCGCTACTGGGAATCTCCATGATCGAATTCGTTTTTTGACTTTTTATCAGCCGCGTCCTCTGAATCATATCATTCCAGCTACAGATATCATCCTGTTACTTATTAATTTTGGTTATCTTGATTTCGGAGAATAATTTTGAAAATCTTTATGTGAAACTAGTCAGAACAATTGAGAAACGACCAGAGCAAATGCTTCCAAGTGCGGATGAATATTCATTGATTCACTGGTCCTATCTTGACTGGATATTTCGAAGGAGTTAATGGCACAGGATGAATGTTGGAAGAAAGAGTAAAGGAGTGGTAAGAGGATGAGGTCTGATTCTTCGTTGTGCATCGGGGCGTAACATTCGAGTATCTTTCGGATTTTATCTTCGCTGACGAGAGCCATTAGGTCTAAACGAATCGGAGAATCTCGACAACTCGGGTGAAGGAGTTTCCCCGAGTACTGCAATCTCATAGAGTAAGTGTGGCTAAACTCTCTAGAATCTGGTTCATTTCATACAGCCTCGGTCGTCGTCGCAACGCCAGAAAATCACCTCGCCTTCCGTAGAATATCAGGAAATTTTGCCCACAAAATATCCTCTGCTGAGTTTTGCTGTTCATCATTCAAATGAAATTCACGCCCTTTTATGCGCTTCTGTGATTATCATGACGACTGCGTAAGAAAGACATACCCTAGACTTTCCTTTACATGAGAACATGAGAACTGATTCGGTTTTCGATTTGGAAGATCGTAACTCTGGATGATAGATAATTTTCAAACTCGAAATTCAGGTGTGCAACGTTCATTTTTATGTCAGATTTTCTGTAATACCCATTCCGAAGAGTTGATGAAATTTATTTTTCGTAACGGTGATTTTTTTCCACGGTCAACGTAGTGGAACTGTACGATGCAGTTGCAGAGTTTTTAAAATGAAAATTAAAAGCTAACAACGGTCGAGTTATATTTTTACGAGGAATGCGTTTATTTTGACAAGCCGGTTAGTTGTTGGATAACGAATTTCAACTCGTTATCTTCCTCGCCACAGCACGCGTACCAAGTATTTTGCGTAGAATGCAAAGCGGAATAGCTTGGATGCAGGAAACACGGAAATGCGTGGTTGTCGTTGGCATTCCGATGCATTATCGAGGATTATACAGTTTCCACCTGCATCTGCAGTAAGGCATACGTTCCCGTCAGAATCTTATTGGCCGTAACGGCTAACCTGATCAGCAAATGCTGTATGGTATCCAAACCCACATCGTATAGGATGCGGATTTTCAGAGATATGTATGCCGTAGGCGAAATACGTACGCAAAATACACGTGCCAGGGATAACTCAGCTCGCTCGCTAGGCATAAGTAATGGGCTTATAGCGAATGGTCGCGCTACCCACCGTAAACCTGGGTGATGTACGAGATTATAACTGCAAGTGAAACGCTCTTGTCCGTTATTACATCCTGTTTAATCCTTCGATATCCTGTATCCGGGCTGTTTCTCTGAATCGAGGTTAATTCAGCACGGTACACGCTGCATCAATCATGCATACATGTAACCTATGTACGTACGTACGTACCTATCTACATGCATAAATTTCACTGGAATAAAAGAGACGGTGTTCATTCGTTTTCCCTCCTTTTTTTAGAATGTTATGTGCATCGTAGGTACTAAAAAATTTCCAATCATAGTTGCGTGTAATGTTCGATTGACCATGTGAAAACCTTATTCGCCCAGAGTATGACAAAAAGAAACTTCTTCCCAGTGTATCCGGTTTCGATTTATTTTTTTTAAGTAATTTTGTTTTCGGAAATCCTTTCACAATAATTTGCTTGAAGGATCATTGAAGTTTTTTATATGGCAGTGATGTCGAAAAACCTCTTTGCGTTGACAAGGTTTTTTTCATTTTTGAAAACACTGTTGTAATTTTGTATGGAGGTAATTTGTTTGTGCGATTTAACATGAAGAGCATTTCCCAAATTGCGTTTGCGTTATAGCAAACGTGTGACTTTTGTAAGGGCAAGTTTTAGTGTCTGATTTCGATGGTATGTTGGTCGTATTTGTATAATGGTAATACAATATTCTCTGTAGTCAGCTGAAGCGCCGGTAAATTCTACCGGGAGAGATGCAAGCCACGCTTTCTCCTGGTGATAGAGATTCTGCTATGGTTGGCGCCATTAATGGGCTTAGGCTAGCCTTTTCACGGCATCGACCTAGGGATGGTTAAGCTCCGCTTGTCTCCGTTTGCACATACATTATAGGATCGAATTTGACGTTATCAATTCGAGCTGAAGATAAGCTCGGGTCTCTCTGCCGGGTTTACGATACCTTCCGGGGTCTCCGTGTATACACACCTACCTCCAGACTTTATAAAACGTCGATAATATCGTATGGGTAGGCTGTTCAAGATTTGATTTCAACCCCCCAAATTCGAATACATCGTAACGTGGTGTCCGAGCCCCACAAATATTTCAATCAAAAAATATATTAAATTAAAATAAAATCTAATAGGCGTTCGCGTTAGAATTGTTGAGTACAATTCTTGATAAAAGTCGCAAGGTTTTCCGTGATATGGACGCCGATCTATATGTATAGATGAGAACGTAAAGCCGGCAGAAGCTCTCTAAAATTGTATGATGAGAATTCAGTTGAAATTCCAAGATAGAAATAGGCAATAGCTTCAACGCACACTTGACTAACCCGTCAGTGGATGTATGCAGAGGGTAAAAGAACCGCTCAGTGCCGCGCCTCGTGATCTAAAGTGCACCGAGGAGGAACGGCGAAAGACCGTGAGATTTTTTCAATGAAAATCCAGGAAGCTTGGCGGCCGAACAAAGTACCGAAAGCTCTGATCCGAGAGTCGGGCAATTTCTTCCAAGGGGTGGTTGAATGTAACGGAATGGCCCATTCGAATATGAAGGATTTTGCAAAGAAACCCACTAAATTGCCTGTTCGCAGAGGCACTCGAGCGTGTCTTACGTGGGACGGGTGGCAATTTATGTATAACGAAAGCATTCACGGGTTTCAAATTAGCTATTTCGGGGGTTGTGGTGGTCAATATTCATCATACCTACATACCGCCTTTTACTCGTTCACCTCTGTCACTTTCACAAATATACCGATGTCAGTGAAAGTTGGAAAAACAACTTATCGTTTTTTAAATCGCTGAAAGAGGTCTAACTCGAAAGCACTTCCGGTAAAAATCTAAATTTCGTGCGAATATTGAGGCAAAAAAAATAAACATCTATTACGACAAAATTTACGCAAAAGCCTAGTAGATACAATACACGTTATTCCGTCGATTCACATATGCATTATGCAGTTATCTGCAAAGCTGCAAAAAAATGATACGAAGTCAAAAATTATACTAAATTTTTTTCGCTTCTTGAGGCATTCGTCGCTGACCTTGATGCGATTAATTCATAGGTTGTCAGTTCATTATATAGTCAATGAATACCCATGAGGAGCGGAATTATATTTCATGAATATATGTATATTATATAATCCCAGTTTATTCTCCGGGAATACGGCAATTTCCTTTCAGTAAAGAGTTGAGAGAAGAGTAAAAGGATGGCAAGAGAGAAAAGAAAAATCATCTTGCATAAAAGCTTCGCATCGGCGCGTTATGCTTGTAAAACTTTGTAACATATTATTATTAGTTATACGCACCACGACGTGAAGAAGATATTCGCAGCGGATACACAGATTTATATAATAAAATATGTATTACACTCTTTGTTGCACAAATTCCCCACGCGCTTGTACGAAGAAGTTCCTGCACAGACTTAAGGAGCAATTTTCATGCATTAAATATCCGTATAGTATATAGACGAGCAGATTGGATTTTTTGAGAATAAACTATTCTCCGCCCAAGATTATTCCACCAAGATTGTTCTTTATTTGCCAGCAAAAATTGTTTACACCGTGTCAAGGTGTTACCGGGCTACATTATACGTTTTCCCGATACAAAGGTACATCTGTACGGTGGGGCATAAAAAAACAAAATAGAAAATTTTAAAGGCAGATAAAAGCAGAAGCAACAAGAGCTGGAAAACAAATTCTTAATCCAATCAAATTTGCATGTGCACCGATCATCCTGATTTTTTTACTCAGTCTAGGGGGGTGTAGAAAAGTTGAACTCCGAGTTTTCGACCTCGATTTCTCATCTGGCCTTTACGCCATTTTGAAAAGAGGGCGAAACCCAGTTTTCCTGCGTGATGTCGCAAAAACCATATTGTTACAACACGCGGTTATTCCAAACATCCCCACTGGTCCATAGGATGTTGAATCGTACTTCTGCTTGAATTCATTGTCCTCGCTGGTACAATAAACCAGTTTACATGTTGGAAACTTCGAACAGGTAATCCAATCATTCACGTGATCGTTCTTCCTCGATTCAAACGCTTGAAAAAATTAAGGTAAACCTCTGTAAATGTGCTAAGTGATAAGCGGGGCATGTGCCCTGCGGAGTCGTTCGCAATAAGCTATACAAGAGGTTGGGTGAGCTTAGAAAAATTTGCAATTCTGTTCCAACTGATTATACGACTGGATACTGAGTACCGCGGTAAAAATACACGAACTCTGCACCGTGTATGTAATTACAGCGAGAAATGCCTTCAGCATCTTGATAGCCGTAAGCCGTGCGTGAACTGGATGTTTGCATATTACTCTAGCAGATGAATTAAGGAGTTTGCACTTGAGATTAGAGCAGCGTGTTATATGCTACACGTGGTTTCGTGATAACTAATATAATCTAGGTGTTTATAGGTATATCACCTAGAGGATGGAATTCTAAACGTGAAAGTTTAGGAATAATTTCGTCCCTTTTCAGCACGACTATAGGATCAATGAACTTGAGGGGATGTAAACTGGATGTTTGCTTCACTCGAGTGGACTGTAGAATTAGAACAATGAAGTGGGAAATGTATCCTGGCGGGATTCCTCTTTCTCATACAGCTGCTTCGCCATTTATTGTATAAATATTGAAAACAGGTTAGTTACTCTAATGGGTGAATCCGATCAACCCGAAATGAGATTTGCAGTTTCGAGGAACTTCGATTATAATTCAAAGGTCAAGAATGAGTGCGTAATCGAGGTGATAGTTGAAGTCTTGTGTGAATATGGGGCGAATTGGAAGGAGAAAAGCAGTGATTCGATTTACTGAAACACTTACAATCAGAAATGCGGGTTTCTTTGGTTTGAATAAGGCCGCTTTAGCCCTCAAAATTAAACACGATTGAAAAACTTTAAAATTACGTCAATTTAATAATCTTGTCTGAAAATGTAATCTTTTAGATTCGGGCTAAGATTGTCATAGTTTTTTGAATCACGCCTTCCTGATAAATAACTCTATGGAACTTCAGAAAATGTGAAAATTCTGAGCTGCCAGAATTCAGATGTAGGTTAGCAATTCAGAATTCAGATGTAGATGTAGATGTAGGTATCTAAAATGGAGTCAATGAAATTAGAAAACTTAGCAATGATTTTACGAACGCATTATTCTAATTATTAGAGTTACGGCCTTCCAACAACGCAGATGAGGTTTGAATCTTCTGAATGTGTTAAATTTCGTTTCCATTTCAAGGAACACGAAATTCGTAGACATTACGAAACGGCGCTGCAGATCAAAGGGTGAGAGATTTATCAAATTACACGATAGCTTTGTCGAATATGGAAATATGCGGTATTTAGAAGCCACTAGAATATGTTGCCTTAGCAACACGGTTCTCGTCTAGAATCTTTGTGGCTTCCATAGGTTTTTGTGGGTTACACCATCCTAGTCCTTAGACTTGGGCATATATGTGCTCGGTATCCTGGTATTCCTTCGTGTACTTTGGATCGCTCTGATCGTTGATAATTCATAGAATCTCCGGGTTTCCGGGCTCAAGGGCTCGCGGGAGAGCTGCTGCTGAATGTGAAATCCGCTGTAGCTATGGATGTACGTACGTACATACGTACGTACATGTGGCTCGACCCGATTTCACGACTAAGGAATCCCTCAACGTAATCCGCGGAGTAAAACTCGTCGCTACTTACTGGGGAGAAACTTTGACTGCGCATAACATGGTATACCTACGTTAAATCGTTTGAATTGAGCGGTAGTTTAAACCGAAGCCATTCCTGTTCACTCCGTTCGAATGGCAAACTCGAGTTCAACTGACTATTGCAATCAAGAAGATTTCCGTGTACATCCGTTATGAAATTGCTTCGGATCCACAGTAATAATACTATAAAAAAAAAACGATGATTATTTCGAAACTCCGTAGTTACAAACATAAAAATAAAAAATAGTCTATGAGGTGTAGGTTACGAAACGTGGTACGCTCTTCACGCTCAATAAGCTGCGTTATCGGAGGACACGTTGGTATTTCTTGTTCCATGTTGTAACCCGAGAAGATTCCTGTTTAATGTAGATAATATATCATTCGCGTACCTCGTTGTGATATCAACAGGGTAATGTTCAAAGGTTCAGCTCGTTTAGTAGGCAGATTAGACTGCCTCGATAAATTTCTGGAGAAAAATTACTAATTTTTTTTTTTTGTCTTCTTGTCGCTATAAATCCTTAATCCTCGTAAATGCGTGGTGTTTATTTGGTAGGCACTTTTATTCTCACATCTCTTGTGATTTCACGGTCAGTTATTTCCAATTGTTATAGGATAATTATGAAGGAAACAGCTGCACAGATTGAAACATAACGAAGAGCTTCGAACAATGTTGTAGCAAACATTAAAAAGCTGCCTAAATTCTTTAACAATAACTTGCCCAAAAATGCTGCAAAATCATTTGGAAATCGATTTAGTACTAAGATACAAAATCGATATTTCTTTCCGAAGAATTTATACTGCGAATCAAAATCTCCATGTGTTTATCCCGTGGAATGAATAAATTACGTGACATGAATAACCTATTAGGAAATAAAGAAATCTAAACAATGCCTCTGAAGTCCGTTTGATTTCAGTGGTTAGAATAGCAGAGTGCTTGACAACAAGAACAAAAGTATATTGACATTTGTAAACAGGCGACCCCATGATTGCCGCAGATAAATTTCCGTGTCAAGTTGAATGCTAACGTTTCGACATATGATGGTCAAAAAGTTTACGTGGTAAAAGTCATATGGAAGAACAATCCTTACCCTAATAGTCGACCATAAAAATCAGAGACGTAATGGCTAAGCGAAAGACGAAGACGAGGAAACCAGTTAGGACAAAACCGATCAAAATCGCAGCACTTGTGATTGCAGCGATACAAAATATCCGCGAAACGAAGGGTTCAACCTCAGATAAAATCGTTGACTACATCACTCTGGCTTCGGATTTACCACAAGGTCGAATTAAACCTCAAGTAAGGTCCATAATGTGACTTTCCCATCTCTGTTCTTGATCTTTGCAAGGTACTATTCGGGTATCTCTGTCATGTCTATATTCTTCAGTCAGCGGAGTGGTTGAATATTCAGTTCCTAGAATTATGATTATTTTTCATTATCATTTTTTTTCCACCTTCATCCTCAACTTAATTTCGTCAAATCATCCTTCTGGTAACATGTCCTAGATATTGACCTAGCGGCTTTGTGAGATTTGGAACAACAGCGGATTTAAAGGTCAAACTGCTAACACTAAGGGTTAACGGTATCGGAATTTTCAACCAAGAAATTAAATACATCACATCGAGAAACTACGAAATGGAGAGCAATATTTTGCACAACGAGCAGACGAATATTATAAGCGGACACCCGATGTGATTTACAATGCAATTTTCCAGGTGCAGGCTGCCCTGAAAAAAGGTATCGAATACGGGGTCATTCGAAGATTCCGGGGACAGTACTTTCTTCCAATAGAAGATGAACTGGACAGAGCAGATAGAATAGCTGCACGATTTGCAAAAATTCCTACACCACTGCCGTCCGATAGAGGACGCAGGAAATTACTTTCGGACTCGACATTCGCTAGAAGAAAAATACTCAAGACTCAACCAGCAATGAACGTTGCGAGAAAATCTCTGACTAACGACAAAAAAAGGCTCATCAAATCCCGTTCGATGCCGCTATCCTTGACCTCAACACCAACGGAAAAGAGTTACTACCTTCAGAAGAGTAATTCTCCTTCGGGAAGTGATGCAAATTGAAATCAACGACCAATCTTTCTGTCACATCCTTGAATCGCAATATTTGCTAGCTTTCAAGTCCTGTATACCCGATATAAATCATAAAGCTCGTATGCAAACGTAGTTCTTGTAATTCGAGAATGAAATGTATAGTCAGTGACAATGAATTGTTTCTAAAAATAAATTTCGTTTCATGTGATATGTAGTACAAAATAATAAAATTTCTTGTATGACACATAAGTGTTAGACTGTATATTACTATACACACGGCTCTCGTATATAGCTCACTCTACACCGGGTTACGACACGCTCAGGACTGGAAATAACGAAGTACCTATCGTGACGCAATTTGCATTAAATTTCAAAACAAATATAGTGAACAGCGGATTCCAAAAGAGGTGATAGGATGAAATGGGGTAAAGAAAAAAAATAAACTGTTATGTCAACCGAAAACCACGGTAGTGTTGTGTCTTTCATTGATCATATGCAAAAAAAAAAAAAAAACTAAAAATACGGAACTATACGCGACGTACCTTCCAAATGACCATCTTCTGTCTGCCAAAGCGAAAGAAATTAACCAAATGGCTCGAGATATGATGTAGAGAAAGTATCAGGATCTCTTCTTTCTATAAAACTCATAGCCGGCTTCTGACCAAGTATTGTTGATGCAATATATATTTTATTACGTATTGCAAATGATAATGTGATTTTTGTTGGACTACATGTCATAATTGTTTCACAGAATATGATACGGTTGAATGTACACGTTCGAATACTTCATAAGCGAGAGTCTGCTTAGCTCATCACGATACGGAGGGAAGCGCTCTTGTTACCGCTCCAGATTTCACAAAATTTCTACTGTTAATGAAAATACTATTAGATTCACGGTGTTCAAAGACTCCTGTGATTGATGTTCTTTACGACAAACTCCGCAAAATTAAACAAACGATATTAAGGCTCGAGTAATGTTGAATGAAAACTCAAAAATTAATGGAATAAGAGATGATTGGTTTATACGCAATGAAAGACATCGTTCTAATTTTATCCATCAGGATTGTCGAGTTTTCAACGAAATCCACGAGGCACGTTATTATTCTCGGTTCACATTTGGAATATTATGGACATTACATGGAATTGACCGGGACATTGAGGGTGATCAGGCATTGTTTTTTTTTTTTTTCGTTCTTCAACTGCAAAATTATTTACAGTAACGATCTCAGCAACGTTCATAGTCGAATCAGTCGTTTAGCCTCGATAATGTGATTTTTGTCAAGTAGAAAATTTAATGGAATCCAAAAACATGAGTATTACTCTAAGTCTACCGGAGTCCCGGAGATCTACCAGGGAGGTCTTGCATTATTTAGGCTTACTTTGCCCTTTCGGCAGCGGAAAACGCTCAATAATTCTTCATAATGGCGCGTGGCTTATTTGCCAAAAAAGCGGTTTATCGAAAAATTCAAGAAATTCAGTGTATTGATTTCTCGATATAAATTCTACAATCTGTATTACCTTACCTAATTTTCCTGATTTTAAGCGTCGACCATTTCGTGAAGAATCTGCCTTCACGGTGGCGATATCCTTGTGGTTTTCAGCCCTTGATATAATTTTAGAAAATAAACGCATAAGTTTACTTGATAAATAAATATTCAGACGTTGTATCATATTACTTGAAACGAGGAATAAGTCTTTTTCACGTAATAGGTACAAGAATCGATCGAGCTTACATCAGGTGCCCCTGAATGAGGATCTTCCATTTCTGTTCGCCGCTGATATGAAGGTCTCCTCGCTCCTCCCTTACACCCCCTCCCCCCATACCGCATCAATAAGCCCAATAGCTCTTGTATCTGCAAACCAAGAAAAAATGATTTTTGTTGTTCATATTTCTGTATTTCTTGTAACACCTTATCTATGTCTTAACGTAGTCACATGTCCTACTTCGTTGACTACACCACAAATTGAAGTGATCAGATTTTTCCCCCGCCGAGTGTGATTTTGATATAAGAAAAAGTTGTGTTTTTGCATTTCCAGGTTGTGAGGTTGAACTCAACGTATGAAGACCGCAGGATATACCCGTGAGTAATATGAAACATTGAAATTATATTTCCGGTCATTTGGCACGTGGGCGTTGGTTTCATCAATGTTCCGAGATGGATTATTTTTTGAGTAAATTCTTTTTACGATTATTGGTTGTTCGAAGTCGATGATAAATCATGAAAACCCAAATGGCGGTCGTGTCACGTCGATCGGGATTTCGTTAGCTTTGTGTTCGAAACAAAATAAAGTTAGGTATTAGGTTGGGGATCCTCTATCCCGTAAATCCTGAACGAAGGGATATAGTTACTGTTAAACAGCAGGATGGACTGTACGCTCGAATTGGGCCAGTAATTCCGAAAGCTAGTAGGCTCAATCTAAATCTTCGCATCGTCTACGGTTCTACTCTATCAGACTTTAACCCACGCTAGTTGTTGGGGTATATTTGGACATGTTCCTCGTACGATGGAGTCCACAAATTCGCCCTTATTACACCGATTTTCGGGCTGATTGTATCCTAAAGAACGAATGTTACACCAACCCGTGAAACACCATTCTCCAGTATTTAGCCTGCCTTTATTATACTCGCTCGATAAAACTGCACTGGAGGTTTGCCAATGAGTTGCCACAGATGCATTACATAGGGTGTCTCATTTTGAATCAGGGGTTTGACTATTATTCAAAAACGGTTGCATCTTGTTGAAAAATATTTCGGGTCAAATTCGCAGAGTTCCAAGAGAGACAACGAATGACTACGTGGTGCACCGCCATTTCCGCGAAGAATTTATTTGAAGAACTCTTCTTTTAAACGATTGTTAAGTTTTTCCTGAAACCTATCAGAATTGTAACCTGTGTGAAGATGACTCGAGCACGGAAAAAAAAAAAAAAAACAAACATAGATCTTGGTCCCAAAAAGTCAGGAGTTATATCGGTTCAAAGTTTATGAGCGAATTATTCGCAAAATACTTGGACCCGTCGTTCAAAGTGAGACACCCAGTGTAGGTATGCACAATCACGCATTAATATTTGGCCCATAAAAGCTGCTAACTTCAAAATCGCTGCAGAACCAAATTTACCCCTCTCATAGTTATCGGGATGCCGCATTCGTTCTAATCACTAAAGTTTTCGATTACAGTACCACGGTGATTCTCCACCTTTCGGTCAGAAATGCGCTGTTGGTTAGCGGCGGATTTCTGACCTTCGGAATAATTCAGGAACCCGAAATGTACGATGATATGAGTGCCATGGACCAGAGGATTACAATGGTTGCCATTTCGTGCGGCTCCGTTTGTAGAGATTACTATACGATCGATACTGACTCAATATCTGCCTACCTGGAGATCTCGCGCCTATAACTATCGCGAATCCAGAGAGACGAAAATCTGGCTTCGGAAACCCCAGACGGGCCACTATAGAGACCGAAAACTATGGAGGTCATGGGGGATAATGGCATTAGTTTGGGATTGTTGTATACGGAGTTCCCTGATACTTTACTATTGTACCAAACAAATTTGATGTCTGCATCGACAGCATTGTTTTCCCGTCGCAATTAGGCGACTTAACGCTAGTTTATGTGACCGCATAAATCGAGGTCTACCAGCCAGAAGGACGTGAAAAACGTGGTTCACACCCTTTTAGTTGCTAGTTTTACATGATTATGGTCACCTGTAATAAATAACGACAAATCTTAAACTTTTTCCTGTACCATTTGTTAATTTTTTTTTCGCTTATCCAAGCGCTTTCAATAATGTAGTTTCTTTTGATTTTTTAAACGGATCTACATAATTTGTTTGTTTAAGAACGATGAATGCATAGAATATTGGATAAGCAGTGTAATGATTATGTTTGTTCCGTATTTTCACGAGTATTTTCAAAGGGATTTGAACATTCACTTGAGGATTTTGATGATTCTTATCAATTTCTTATCTGAAATAAAAGTTCACAATTACACTGAAATCGTTGGACTTGAATAATTGAATCAGTTCGGCAAAAATATCCCATTCCTATTTCGGTTCTGAAAATTGCACATTAATATACAATTGTTCGGACGAATATGATCGTGTAATCCGTCGATGAATTCAATTTTTCTTTTACTTGCTTCATATCGGTCGCTTGTTGTATTTATGATTCGCTTTTTTGGATGCTGATACGTATGCGTAGGTACCTATGCCTGAACCACTTAACCACTTTATTTAACTTTTCAGCACAAATTCCATCTTGAAAGAAAAAACATTTAAAACAAAAATATTCCCCAACATCACAGTAGAGCGTAGGCTTAGAACTTTTTTTTTTTAACTAATGCTAACGAATTTTTAAAACGTAGAGATTTCTGTAAGCTGAAAAGTATAACTTTGTAAAGATTATACTCCGCCTCTATACACATTGTGTATGCCTTACATACCTGTACATGGTTTACATGGGTATATGCATGTATAATACATAGCCTGAAGTCCTCCCTCTGAGCATACCGCGTAAAATTAAAACACGACGACGTAATGGAGTTTAGTCCTTTAAATTTCGACATTCCTTTTTACTTTGCGCGTATGCTGCTAGAGCGTTAGCGGCGGCTACTTTCTTTTTCCTCTTTTTCTTCTACTTTTTTTTCCGTGACCCTTGTACTAATGCTATAAGCTCGTCAGTCGTTGACGTTCTTGAGTAACATAGATGATGGTTAGTCGAGCCTGTACATATTATAAATTATTTAGTTTATTCTTTTTCGTTTTTGGGCGGTACCATAGATATATTGAACGTGGTACCCTCTTCAAAACTCAGTGTTCACAACTGCTGCAAATCCGTACTCACTACACGCTAGGCTTTTCTGCACATGCCATGAAACGTGGCGAGTGGTAGAAAGTAGTGAAGCGCGTCGGAGCAGACAAAAGAATTTCCGGCGAATTCGTTATTTATGTTGGCTTGAGAAGGATTTTCAAACCCACGCTGCAGTACTATTCACATAGGTATACTTCCTGACGCTGCAGGGCTCATAATTTGCTAAATATAAATCCCGGGAAATTTTATTAGCATATTTCAAGCCAGGTAATTTCTACGTGAAAGAAACTTTAATTTATGAAAACATCGCGATTGAAAATGACAGATTAAATCGACGCCGAGTCTGGGGCACGTGTAATTTGTATGATTTTTATGCGATCTTTCTGAGTGCGGAAGTAGGAAATCTTTCACGTGGAAATTTTACTTCATCAAACCTAGTAATAAAAAAATGTCTGTTCTGTCATCTTAAAAAATAACTATCTACGTTTACAAACAGTCTATGTTTTCACATTATTTATTTTTGTACACATGGTATGGAGTGAAAATAATTTTTAGTTCAAGTGACTCAATAATTCAATATCCTCCACGGCCCCAGCCTTATTATAGTAACTACAGTCGATTTGTTGGGGGAAAACAAGCCATCACTTCGATAAAGCTGCGAAAACAAGTTCCAACTACTCCGAACCGCAACTCACACGCCCTTGTTACCATGCAAACTTGATCATCTACTTGTTGAAAAAAAGGGAAATACCTAGGCGAAGAAATTCCCCACAGTTGGTTTGCGCGTTTCAAATCCGGCCACCAAATAGTCGCGACAATTCAACATAGATGGTTTTCCCCGAGGAACGACTTCATGACCGAAAAGAAACCACCATTACTATTTTTGACAGTTTTTCTTGTATTGCTCCACACATCTTGCACCCACATTTTCACCCTCTCCCCACCAACCTCACATCTAATATCTCTTCAACTCACAATCAACCCAACTCGAGTTTCAATCTCAACTTCACAATCTTTTATATCACCACTCTCACTAGATCAACATCATCAACATTGTATATAATCGTCATTCGAAATGTATTTTCTCTTGCTAATTCAAGCGACAAAACAAATCACTATAAAACTGCTTACAATTCTTTAATCAGCATTGCCAACGTTCACGAGACATCGACGGAGTCTAACAGCTCATGAGAATCGCGTGAACGAACACCCCTGTAGATATAGTACATCGATATCAATTTCCTCCCTACTCCTGGAAATACGATGTTCGATCAGTTCTTATTACAATTACTTCCATCCTGCATGGAACAACTCGTATACTAAACGTCAAGATGTCGTATCAATGCAAATAATGTATGTGCGCATGAAAACGCATGTAAATAGGTAATATGTGGTGTATACGATGGTGTGTGTGTGTTATGTATCATTCAAAGAGGGTGTAAAACCACGAGTGTCTCCTCATAACCCGCCATTGTGAGCAGCGTTGTCGAGTTTCTCACGTACGCGGTTGAAAATTGAAATACTAGGTATAGTATATATTACAAGGGAAATGGCGTGTATAGTGAGAAATTCAGAGAAAAAGAAGAAGACAGAGAAGAGGGAGCGAGTATCGGCGTCGGGATCGAGTTCCTGTGGGAGTTCAGCTGCTCCCGAAGGCTGCCGTTAAACCGATGCTGATTCAATCACCTATTGCAGATGTGTGTGGAACATCATCCCGATAAAACACTTCCATACAAGCAGGCTTCAGAAAAACTTTCTTCGAGCACCTTTCCTCATGCGTTATAGCCAGATAATTTTCATGGATATATGGAATCCCGCGTACAAAGCAAAACGCGAGGTAGTCATTCTGGTTGTTTGAAAATCCAATTCGGTTTCATACGCGTGAATTTCGAGGAATAAAGTACTTCTAACTTGGATCTTCAGCTTCAATGCTATAGAATTCATAGTTGAATCTGAGTACTGAAAAGTTCGACACCTCCGGCATACGTAATTGGGATAAAAGTTTTGGTCTGCGATAACGTCTTGTCCATTTTGCTTTTAGACTTTTGAACTGAAACTTTTAATTTTCTTTTCCTGAATTCCATTAACACCCAAATTTTCACAGTCGAATTCCTCGTTCGTTTCTCCCCTCGACCAACGCGTACCTCAAATTCGTCGTGCTTCGCTCTTTCCTGATTCCTCAAGTGTGAAAATAAGCACCGCGTGACAAGTTTCGATGACAAGCGTATACCACGTAGTAGTCAGCGATGTTTCGTTGTAACTATACATACTTAGTTGGGAAGTTTGCCAGAAATATTTTCGCTCGTACCGTTGGCTCTCGCCTCTGCACGCTAATGGATGCTATATATTAATTTATTTTACGTATACAGTCTGCAGACCGGTAGCTAAAGCTAGCCAATCTCATCGAGATTTTCACGAGATTGCACTCACTAGATATAAAATTTCACTAGCGGTGATTAATCCGATGTTTTGACCGATGGATATTACATACCATATAGTTTTTCCAAAATATTATATTTCCAACAGGCATATATAGGTATAGCTTCGCATATCGCGGGTGGAATAATAATTCCCGCTCCAAGAGACATAGCTCTAGCTGGGGTGACCTATACGGTAAAATGGTAACATCATGGTGGTACAACCTTGGTCACGAATTACGAATTGTTATTGCACCCCTTCTCGTCTACGCGTCGACCAAAACCAGCCAAACTGAGCGTCACCATTGGATTACATTAATTGAATATTCATGTCGGATTTGCATTCACTTTTGACGTAACGCCAGCGCAGAATCGAGTTGTAACTGAAATTCGTCACGTCTTTCCGCGTTCCGAGTATATATTTATCGCTTCAAAATTATATGTCATTAATAGAAATCTGATTAATCGTTAAACGTTTACTCGATTACAACCGTCGTTGCAATCACCATTTACACGATATATACTCTGAAAACCTGTAGGGGTTCGCGGAGAGCACTTATTAGAATGATCGCGAGTCCGGATTCGCGGCTGTCGCAAAATTTATTGTCTCTTGGGTCGATGGGTCCCGCTCACGTGACGTCGACTTTCATGCTAAATTAATGCCTCCGTGGCATTGGCCATGAATGTGAGGAAGAAGCTTTCAGAAACTCATTGAAAAAAGCTTTTTGTCAAACCAATTCGTACAACAGTGAATCAATATCATTCTCTTAATAAATGGGAAGCTTTTTCTTTTTCGCTTTTTTTTTCGCATTTTTACATCAAATCAAACCTATTCGCCAATCACCGGGATGATATCGTATTGCCCCAGTTCGCGTCGTTATATTATTGCGGAAAGGATGGATCAATTTCTGAATACAAAAAAATGAATAAAATCTATGACAGCGATGGTGTTCTTTTTTTTTTTTCTACTTTTTCACTAAAACTAGCTAGCGATCAGTTTTGATTGCACGTACGCTGACACGGCACTGTTTATTGCATGAGCTGGACGTAGCGTACAAAAAATCGACATGTTTTTGCAATAACTCTGTTACCGATGTTCACGCATAATAGCTCCCGAAACATTCTCTAGGCCATATACAGTGTGTACGTGACGCGGGCGTTTTGTGCAGATAATTCAAAATTGGAAAGCCAGCCTCTCCGCTTTTTTTCATGCAAGCTTTATTCTATCTAGTTCACGTTGCACTGTCATACCGATGCCGTTTTTGTTCTATTATTGCGATATTTGTCCTCCCTACAGATGCAACGAAAATTGCTGACTCGGCATTTCTTCGCGAAGTATAAGCGGTATTCGGTTCCTATTTTTGCGCCTTGAGAAGTGAGAATAATTATCACTTTTAAGTCGATGAGGAATCGAAAAAAGACAAAAAAGGGAGTAGCTGATTTATACCGTTGGTGAGTTTAGTTTCGTCAGACTTGGCGATTTCGATTGTGAATCCCCTTGAAATTGTATCAGTACTTCCCTTGTTGATACGTTTATAAATAAATTATGGGATAACGGTTGTCACGACGTGGTATGAAGCGATACACGTAAAATTCGGGAATAATCACTTATTCGAATTGGCACAATGCGGAACGATACGTATTATCAGACCATTTACTGTCAGAGTCAGGACCCCCGTCAAAAGTATCTTGACGTTTGCCCTTTTCTCGATTTCTCTACGAAAACCCTCGTCTCTCTGCTTCAATCACCGTCGCTTGAACCAGCGCGTCGTTATTATTTGTGCCTGGCACTGTGATTTGTTTCTTTCGCGTTGCTTTCACCCGAAAGTCCTAGCGTCAATTTATCCCGTTTACCTACAACTCGTTGCACCGTATGTCAACCCCCCAGAGCTAAACCGTAGAAAGTATAGCGATGATACTACGTATGTGCTATAGGCACTGTACGTACATGTATAGTATGCTTAAATTTCATTTTTTCATATTCGATTCCACCTCGGTTTTCCCTAGAATACACGCTTAGCAGGTGTGAACGATGTCTCGTCAACTTTCAAACAGCCGGGTTGATGCAACGCACGGATATATTCTCAATAGGCACGTCGCGCCAACTTTTTCTACAATACCTCTCCGGTCTGATCGGTGGCGGAGACCGTGATCCGAAAGTCACCATATATATCGATAGTCAGGATGCATGCTGGATAACGCCTTCTCTACTCACCGGGAAGACATATCCCAAGAAACAATATAGACGGACGGGCACGAAGAATCAGGGAACCGGGACTATTTGGAGAAAAGCAAGTTTTGTGAACTTTAGATCAACAGCTTCTGGTTTGATGTTCAAGTACGGGAAAAACCGATGTCAGAATAATTGACGTGACGGAAAATAAGGTGTTGACCTCGTAAAAAGTAGTAGTCAAATAGAAATTCGTGAAAAGGAGATGAAAAATTAATGATGTGACATGGATTATTTCCAAAATAGTTTGGGTATTTCTTACACGGATGAAAGGTACGAGTGTAGATGATTATGATAATATGATTACAATTTGTGTGAAGTTGTTTCATGTATTTTCAAGAACTCGCATAGGTTATGGCAAAAATTCATGATTGAGAATTTTCTTTTCAAGATTAAAACACTGGGACAAAGTCCCGGAACTTCATACATATATACGTTTCATCAGATATTCATCTAGTTTTGAAGTAATTTCAAAGTGTTTCATGAATGTATTTTGTTTGTCCGACGAAACTAAAGGACAGTCGAAATATTTTTGCGTTGGTTCAGCCGTGAGATGCGCGTCAAAATTTCATGACTTTCGTCAACAATTACTCAATAACTGATAGATTAATTGATTTCAAATTTTACACGGTGAAACAATTTGAGACGTAAATTAGTTTTGTTGAAAATTTCCAAGAAATCTTGAAACCCTCATTTCAGGCCAGAACTACCTTAAAAGTAGTTCCAACGAGATGAGCAGGGAATAACGGGGCTGGGGGAGGAGGGCACTGCCACCGCGATATGACAGTGGCATCTGCGGTCGACATCCCGTCAATAAAGGGTAGGTACGAGCGACGCCCGCCCTTTGTACCCCGAAGTCCCCCAATCCAACGATTCCTAAGGTTCTCTACTATATAGCTTTGGGCTGAGGCTGTCAGGTGATTTATGTGAGAGCGATAGCATCTAGTGAGCCAGGTAATCGCGTTAAGATTGCTCGTCGGTGCAGACGTTGGGCTTTAATTGATTTGAAATAGCTCTAAAATCGGAGGTATAACAGGATGGCATAGATGACGTTATCACTTATCAATGGGGGAAAGGGGAGTTTGTATAAAACGCGGACGAAAGGAACTCATTACGCCAGAAGCGTCTTCTTGACAGCGTTGAACGATGTTAAACTGCAAGCCGCTTGGTAAAATTCAGAGTGGTAAATATCGGTGAAACTAGTTCTACTCTCATCCAGAGCTTCATTAGACGACTCGCGGCTATGACGCGTTTTCTTCATTAACGTATCGCGACATCACGTACTCGAGAGAGCGATGTCATCAAAAACTTCAGCTGTATTACTGAATTAGGTATATTACTGAAGAGCATACATGCCCTCTCTGCTGAAAAAATGAACCTGAAAAACAAAGCGAGAAAACAGAAAAATGCTATGATGCTTGCAGGATCGAGATGCGGACAATCAATTGAGCGCATTTGAACATCAGATCCACTTTTTTGTCACTGTAGCGAGGAATCCTCAGGTGAATGATGAAAGATCTGAAGCGATGATGGGATACGTATATACCACCAATTATGAGCCGCCCCTTCGAGCGGGTGATAAGACCACAGTGGTTACTCGGAACTCGACTTGAATCCAACGATACGTTTTGAAATTTGTATGTTCGTTTATTTTTTAACAAAAAGAGGTCAATTTTATCGACGCGGTAACTGAAATACGCCAATCACCTGAACAATTATTTGAGTGGAATTACACCTGCATGCTGTGTTGTTGACGAAGGTACTGTGTGAATTATATCCAATTAATTGAAGCGGAATCAAATGAAGTTATTACATTTGGAGCGATAGCAACAGATGATTATTTCGTTATTAGTATTATTGTTGTTGTTGTTCGACGCCCCAAATTACTGTGATGATGAAAGATTACTTTCAATGCGACGACCGTTAATGTTAGCAAAAACAAAAACGGAAAAGGCTGCGTTATTTTGGTTGGTAACCCCGGATATTTATCGAAAATCAAGGATAGTTTCGTTTCTGCATCTTCTCACTTATATTTTAGATCAATTTTCCCGGCAATTCGAATCGCGAAAATTCGTACGATACATCATCATGGCCGCGGAAAGCAGAATCTTCTGAAGTGACATGGTTCGGTCGTTTGTTGGTGCGAATAATAATCAACCTTCGCACCTATCCGACAGTCTGGGAGCATGTAAATATTACATCGCCCTCGCCGAACAAGATGGGATATCTATAAAAAATGAGTTTTGGGGTTATTCACTTGACTGAGCTGCACGGGACCAGGAGTGCCTATACTGTCATGCGAAGCACGAGAGGGAGGGATTTCACCCCACGTATATATCAATTCAACTACCTTTCTTCCATCAAATTTTTCAGCTTGACGGCGCGACGCAACGCGAGAGAGCTGCATAGCTCGTTATTTTGAAAAACCTGAAAATGTTTTCTCGATTTTCCGATTTCTGCGTACAACTTTACGTACTTATACGATAGTTCACAAAGTTGAATTGAGCAACGGAAAACAGCTCGGGGAATAAATACTTCTTCTCATTTCATAACACGCACTGCACTGCATCCCCAAAATCGATTTGGCAGTTTCTGACAACAATTCATTCGTCTACAAAAAAAGAGAAAAAAAAAATTGGAAAGGGTTTTAAAACTTCCAACTGAGGATCAGGTTATCTCCCTTCTGAAATTAAGTTCAAAATACGAGCCGCATTTCCCAAATATCTACGTGGAAAACATCTCTAGTATAGGAGAGCATTATCTCTCTCATAATTTTACCGCGGTAGCTTACATAAGCGTACGTCTCCCTCTCCGCTCCACTCTCTTCCATTCCCCCACATACAACCACCGCCGACACGTTCTTCTATAGGTATACTCGACTTGCTGCTACCTCGCTGCCCCCTCATAAACTTATACCGTGTAAGGGTTGAGTCTTAACTACCCCATGGCCGTTCTTGCTACGGAATTTCTTGTTTATGTTTTCACCGAAGACGAGATTAGACGAGCGAGTTTAAGCGACACGCGCGCGTCTACCTCATCTACATATATAACAAGAAAAGGGATATTTAAACGTGATGAACAAATATGGCGAAAGGACTTTCATAGTTTTCTCCTTCAATGCTAGCAGTGCTTTTTCGCATGAAATAAACCCATTGCTTGTGGAGCGCATGTAATTGATTTATTTTGGATGCATTGAAAGATTGCGGCTTTTATTCGTTTTTCGAAAGTTCAAATTGCTGTCATTCATCGCTGACAAGTGAAAAAATCAGTGTCACGTATTTGTTGGTGAGGTATGAAGATATTTCCAATTTTCAATGATGAAACGAAAACGGCATTCCCCTCTATTTTCGAACCCACAAGAGTGAAAATTTTTCATGATCCAGCTCTTGTGCAGGTATTGTAATCTACCGGATATTTTTGGTTCACTCTGCAAAACGAACTATACGAATTCCTCGCGTGATTTCACTTACATGAATATACCATGAACTCACCGCACTGTTTTTTCACGCTAGACTGCAGGTTTGTATCGTGTTTGTCACAAGGGGCGCCATGAACTTACAATTAGAGTGTATTTTCGTTCGAATCTCATTTCTTCGTACCATATCAAAAGTAACTGAGGTCATTTCAACGGACATTCCAGAGGTAATTAAGTGTTTTGCAGCAGCATTGCCTTCTCCGTATACATACACGTGAAGCAGCTTATATTATACTCATGTATACCGACGTAGAATGTACGGGTTATCAGCAACATGTGTTTTACACGAAGACCACGGCAATTTCCTTGCACGTTGGCGATGGGGAGTCTACCATTACACGCCACCAAAAGCTTCCCAATTATACCCACTTCAGCCATGCGGATTGATTCGTCCTTGATGGAAGCTGTAATGAGTGCCACCCAGCTGGTACGACAAACGTTTAATTGCTCCGACAGTTGGTACCTATACGTCGCCTTTGCCCGCACGCGGTCTCGGTAATTAATGGACCCCTAGATCGGACAAAACTCACACCTAACGGCTTCAAAGGGCGGTGAAGCTTAGCATAGATATTAGAAGATCAAAAATATTCAAATAATAGTTTCGGAAGTCGTCAAGAAATGCGAGTAGATACACGATAATTGTCACTAATAGTGACCATGGGTTTATCGTGCAAGAACTTTTTATAATTGGGGGACCGCGTGGTTGGGAGTTGAGGCTTTTTTGTTCAGTATTCGGCATTGTCCCACGTTAATTTATGTAAAATATAGCAAACGAGGGCTGACGGATTGCATGATAATAATGAATTAACCCCATTTGTAATTTAATGCATGGTTCACTCAACGCGCAATGGGAACGTGCCAGGCTATTGTATGAAAGGTTGCCACGCGCGTTCAGACGTATGGCGTCTCTTGTATGGGTCGCTGTCTAACTCTTGCGTGTGCTAGAAATTATGTCTTCGCTATATATAGTGAAAGCAAAGTTGAAGTATTGTTGTAATGTCAACCCCCCAACTTCTCGAGACCAAGGGATGTACAATTAGAAGTTAACGTCTTGACAAAACAGAGAAAAGAGCGAGGAACAAGCACCGTATACGTGGAATAGTGAAGGAAAGCCCCAACGAACGGGGGTTTGCCGTTTACTGACAGCTTTGTAGCAATAAGGTAATTCCCATTTAGAGGTCTAAATAACTTTTACAGTAAATCACATGGAAGAGACTAGAAAACCTCAAGCCGGATACAGTTTTATGCAGACAAAAAATCTTCACTGCTAGAGCAAAGCAGTTCAGGTAACCAAATCGCATAATGAGTATACATAAATAAGGAGAGACTTTGTTGAGATTTAAGGAACTTGGCTCTGAAGAAGTTGATGACAGACAGTTTTTTCGTACATTTAATCAACTTCGAGAGACTTTCATATTCATACAATTTCGTGACATTCGTAATCCAATCAGTATGGAATACAAATGAATAAAAGTACTTGAAATCAGATGATTCCCATGCGAATCTATATGAATTGAATAAAAGTATGAAATTGGCGTTGATAAGATTCTGGACAAAGTTAAAGAGATCGTTTGATGACAGACTGACGAGCGAAGGACTGTCTTCGTTCCTGCCTAGTAGTTAAGAAATTATGGAATATGCGACTTTTTACAATCAGAAGTTTGACGTTGGGCGACCGCACCCATGTCTCTCGCGCAAAGTCATATTCTAACCAGGCAAAGGGGTATCCCAGGTTTTGCTCTGTCTTTGTGAATTCCCCTTCACATGGAGTTTTGTTATACAACGATACAAGCAGCTCCTGCGAAGCTACAATTCTACCTCACTCAGCCCTGGAACCAGGAACTACCCCTCGAGCACCCCTCACGTCCGCTCACGAAAGGCAGCTATTTTTCAAATTCCAACATTCACGCCAGCGCTGTGGCTCGACAGAAAAAGGTTTTTCAACGTGAAGCATTCATCAGTCAAGTAAACATCTTCAGCGCCCTCACCAACTGTAGCTGGAAACAGTAGAGTCAAATTTCAAATGTGCCTTTCACTCTACATTGATATGTAACCATGGATTTTATTTTATTTTTCACAATTATTGAGACTGTCGAAGCTTAGTTATAATTTGCAATACAATTATTTATAGCAGTATTGTTCGTTCTGCACGACCTGTAACTTCACCATCGAGAGCCCTCGGAGCAAACTATAACCTTGGCATGGTATAGCCTCATTAAAAATTAAATAGTCGTGCTTTTTTAGTTACAAAAAATACATGCAACTCTGGCGTCTTATCATAGCATCGACTCACCGCGAAAAAGTGACTGTAACTTGCTGGAATGAATCTATCTTTCGTACTCATGAGTTTCACCATTGACAAATAAGAATCACCAACAAAATGAATCCAGCTAGAGCCTTTTTCGTGTTTCATCTCCCCAAAAATTTCTAAAAATGCATCTGGACACATAAAAACGTTATATAACTAGGGTTCGTTGATGGTGCCGCGTTCTATTTCATGTCCAGTGTTGCCTCACACGCAATCCTTACAGAATATTAATTAGGGAAAGCGAGCCCAGAATAATTAACTGCACTGGATAATCTCTTATTAACGTGGTGAGCTCATGCAACAACGTTGTGGATATAAACAGGGCCAGCTATTCGGCGTCCATTTACCAGTCGCGTTTCTGTTATACTCTCAAATACGCGTTTGGGGTTATAAGTGGACGTTGGTGGTAGTCATACATATGTGTACATATATGTACGAGCTGGGATTCGTGTATGAGCGTGACGAATTACCTTTCTGCGAGTACAATTTCATCATTTTCAACCACCGTACACCCCGACTCACGCACCACGACTATCGGCCATTTCCGCAATGAATTTCATTACAGTTTCCACAGAATAAATCGATGTTCGTTGATCTGACGTTGATCTGACGTTGATCTTTTGAAGGGATAAATTGAAGAAAAAAGGTCGAATGATTAGATGATTAAATAAGCGGGATTATAGCGTAACTTGGTCGAGTAGAAAAAAAAAGAGGGAAAGAAAAATTAATTCGCGTGTAATCGAGCGCGGAGTTATGCGAGACTTGTTGAAACTGGAGTGGGGTATTAATATCTCTTGAAATTCCAGAAAGTCCGTTGAAATTTGAGAGAAGTCTTTTTCCGTGTGTTGGTGATCGGTTATATATATATACGAAAATCCGAACGAAATTGCCGTAGAACGAGGCACGGATGAGGCGGATGTATTCTTTAAGGTTTGAAGATTTCTCTCCAAGTATTTTTAATCAATAAATTGCTCCGTTGACTTGCCAGGAGTCCTCCAAGTCTCAAAGGATACCCAGAGAATAGCTGAATCGTGATCCATCATTTGAGACGAAGATTGCATATTATCGTTTTTTCTACTTTTATCATATTTATTTATTAAGTTTTTTACCGTGATCTAACAGCACTCCGTGAATTGGGATGAAAGATGTCGCCTTCTACAGGTCTCCATGAATTGCACGCAGAAATACCGCATGATTAGAAATTATGCTCATGATTAAGGCGGAAGAATTTGATGAAGCGCATCAGAAAATCTCAATTTCCGACAAGCGCATTAAAATTCGCTCGAACTCAGTTTTGTCACGTCCATTCCTTTTTGTATTAGGTATTTAATGTGCCATTGTTTATGCTCCAGAGTTGCACCTGGAAATAAAGGGATTACAATTATTTCTACACAATCTCTCGCTAGAGTGTAAAACTGAAAGTTGTAAGCTCGAGCTGTGCAGAGCTTGCATCTGATGCAGGCTCAACTTTTTCTCGCCATTTCCGGGGTAAAAGCGTCAATGTAATCCGGTATAATTTCAAAATTGTACTTCACTCGCATATAATAGGGTCCTAAAACAAACTTCTCTTTGCGCTTCGGGGTAAATATAATTCCTGAATGACTCCGAGGTAGAGGACAGGATACTTTTTGAAATTAGCGGTTCTCTTTTTTCGTTATTGGAAAAGCCGAAATTCCGGCATATATTGCTTCAGTCATTTCGCTGGCTTCACCGTTGCTGATGTCGTCGCAAGATATGATTCATTTGTCACAATCAAACTTGTAGCAATTTATACACTTCTGTACCACATAATTAGTAATTCCTCAAAATTTGTATTCTATTCATTTAAATGTAACGTACACTCGGCGAGGTCAATTGTGACGCTTGTGGCTGTACGTAACAGTATATGGCCAAGAGGACTGTATAATCAAACTCGTCAGGCGTATACATACTCGAGTGTGTACGAAAATGAGTTACTTTAGTCAAAAGTAGATAAATTTAATGAATGGTGAGGCAGGAGAAACGTCAACGTCAAATAAATGGAATTCATCATTTGTATTGGTTGAATAGCATAGAGTGCGGTAGGTTGAGGGTATGTAGAGGCGACGGAATCGACCCTTTCGCAACTCGTTTCCTCACCTTTGGAGTGGTTCTCCAATATTTGTTCATTTCCGTGTCACGCACCTATAGAAACGCGGCAACGAGTACGATGCGGTGACTGTTGAAAGATGGGGAGCTTTTTACACCCTGCAATCGTGCCGCCAAAATGATTAAACTCGAGCGCTTTGTGGGGTGAAATTTCCGTTTTGCAGTAGAAATCTAATCGCAGGTCCATAACGGGTTCAGATCTGCTCACAAAGTTGAAGTTTTTCAACCCTGGAAGGTCTCAACGATAGATGCAAACTCCGAGGGATAAGAATTTTTTCAGCCCGGTAGAATAATTGCAGTTTCATATCTTTGAAGTTTCTCGTTTCAATCGAATTGAATGAAGAAAGATTTTAAACGGTATTTTTGATTTTGTCACCACTTTTTTTATGACTTTTTTTTACGCTATAAATTTCACAACAGCTGCTGTCGCATGACGAAAACTTTCTAACTCATTTTTGACCCTCACCATGCTTTCCAAACAAATTTATTGTACTACACCATTATAATCGTTGTAACTGATTGGATCGGATTTTCATTCGCGCTGCTCATTCTACCCATAAAATTGATGGCGAATCGATTCAAAGTCCAACATTAAACAACATTGCAATGCCGACTTCGCAATTCACTCGTAACAACCGGGCACAATACATGTATGTGATTCAGAATTACATGCTTTTGTCAACTGTATATTTGTAGATAATATATCGTTACCATACATCCAATTCACAACAACGCCATTACTCATGTAACTACGATAACCTCTGTTATCGTTAATCAAGTGATCAAATTGCGTCGTTGAATTATTAAATGGGAGTAATACACGCTTAATATAATTTTCAACAATTCGCACTAAGTTCATGAGTTGCGGAATGAAAGTTGAGAGTTTTTTCGACGTTGGAGAGTATGAACGCCACTACGGTATATACGTGCAACGTAAAACTGAATTATTAGTATGAAGCATTCAATTTTGAAAATGGACAGAATTAATGAACCCGTCACACAAGATCATAATCACCGAATTTAACTGCAGGCACGGTTAATACACGCTGAGCCACTGCTTAATCGAGGATTTAATTTAAACACCTAACTGCGTACTAGTGGTATCAAATTATTCTAAACTATTTGTATCCCATGATTCGTTGAATTCATTGAAATGGCGGTTGGTTTATAGTTGACGTTAAACTTTCAACGCAGTTGGTAAAACGGTTTTTTCCTTACCTTTTCGGTCGAATACGCCGCTAAATGAGGACAAAGATGATTTAATTTAGGTACCATAGTTTTATAATCTCAGATTAAAGACTCTGGAACAGAAACGTGGCGAGCGACGAGAGCTGCTATGACCAGATTGAGGGGTGGATTCTGTAATGATACTCTCCTGTTAACAGTTGTTATGATACGACCTTCTCTTTAATTACCTAATTACATCTTCATCGAGAGCAGCGGGTGTTACCATTTATTGTCAGAAACAGTAACTAACGCAATGTATCAACGCTATACCGACGTCGATAATCATTCTTCCCAGGCAGGTACGTTGCAAAAAGTCACTTTCGACCATACGACCCAAACTTCTGTCACAATAGCGAAGGCAATGAAATGCGAAAAAACAAAACAAAACAAAACAAAAAAAGAAAATTCAAAAATAATGCATATATATCAGCCGACAATTCGTGACGTCGCGTGAAAAAAAAACTTGGGTTATTTAAATTTTTTCATGTTCGACGTCGCACGTATACGAATACGGATATAAGTATTGTATATGCGCATAAGAGTCGAAACTATGGGCGAAGTAAACTTTTCCACGTCTCTTTCAATATATTCGCAACTTTTCTGTGGAAAATAACGAGAGTTTTTTCAAATCTCTCTTGAAATAACTATCCCTTATATTCTATACTGAGTATGTTTTCAGGAATCCAATCTAGGGAAACCCAGTACCTCTCTTCCACGAGTTCTTATTACCACAGAGTTGAAAAATATCGTAGGCAGCTATTGGACATTCTGGAAAAGAGTTAGTCTTTCATTTGCGTATAATTATATTGCGTTATTTTCATTCGTATTCTATGGCGTTTGTCGACCCTACAATGAAATCGACTCGCGGCGAGCGAGGGAGAAAAGGTAAAAACCCTCAGGGTATTTTCGCCCATCCAACTAATGACTGTCTTTTTCCCAGGCATGGGCTCTTACGCGGCTTTCGATTTCTATGCTCGTCTCTCATACCTTCAAGGGTTCTACCTTGTTGTTTCATCCATGCAATTTTTTCGCTTTTTTTTTTCATGTACCGGTTCTCCCACCAACTTAACTTGCATTGCAGTTATAAACGGTAGTCTTTCCAACATAATTCTCAATTCTAAAGCCGAAAAATAATCAGCTGATATTTTGTGAACTTAGAAATCGTCCGATTCTTTCACAAAAATAAAACCGAATCGAAAGCGCATTGGAAACCACATACATGGAGTTTATACCATGTTATAACAATGTCAGAGTTTAGTTCGGGCCAAACCTGGTAACGGACAATGAGAAATACGCAATTTCCGAAGGGGTAATTGTATGTACCATCCTCCCGAATAATTCATCTTCCTTTGTACATCGTTTCATGATTCTATTTGTTCAGATGTGCGTAGAAAGTCTGGAGAATAAATGAATTTATTTCATCGCGTTGCGCAATCCTCATCTGACGATAAAAAAGCTATTTAAGCTTCGTACAAATTCTGATAATGGAAGACTATGATGTCTGCGTAGTTTATAAGCGGATATTAACCCTCTGGGCACCACCAGGGTCGCCACTGAGCCGACGCTATTACAAAAGTGGAATTCCTCGGATGGCAAAGGCTCGATGGTCGTAGCTACTATGCTGAAAATTAAAGAGAAGGTACAGTAGGTTGCGTAGGTAAATAACGTAGTTGGTTCGCCTCTAGCTTTAGAGTTGAGCGAATTTGAAACGATTAGAGGATCACTCACGAGCCTAAGGGTCCCGAATAAGTTGTAAAACGGCGACAACGTGGAGGTGGTAAATTTTGGATGAAAATTATTACGAAAATTATACTTTAGAAAATTTATGAGTGTAAAAAGCAAAATACACATCTAAAGCTATAGGCGAAAGACGCATTGCGTTTGGCATTATCGTGAGATCTAGCCTGTTTCGTGGAAAAACATCAACGGCTTGCATCTTTTTTAGAGTGTCCGGTGTACTCGGATCGCCACCGTCGTGCAGTTCGTCAGGTTTGCTCGGATCATGATATGATGCATACTTTTTTCTCTTCATATATTTATTTGGACATATACTTTGGATTTGCGGTGGATTAGCGATACTCTGTAGGATCGATATCGACTGAAGTTATACGCAAATAAACCTCCACAGTTGATAAACCTAAATCTTGGCTGTGAGTATTCCGGCGGTTTAAACAGAGTCGGGTCGACCGGATTGCGAGAGATATTCGTACGCAATAATGGCCGATAGGCATGAGGGAATACTGAACGAACAGTACGGATTTTCAGGAAAACTCATACACAATGAAACATGGCGAGTGAAACCAATGAATGTGGCAATGGATCACAAATCATGTTTCATCGTACCTTCGGTGATGTATAAATTCATAATTATCTATAGGAAATGAGCTGCGATGCGATGCCGAGAATGAACGGAAATAACCGAAACTGTAAATCCGGTAAAGTGGAAAACAAAAAAACAGACGAGAGAAAAAGGAGGAAAAAATGGGAAAGCTTATACTAGGGCGTGATTGGGAGCGTGATTTATAATGCTCGCGCAACCCAGGGAAGCGAAATGCGTTAATAGGAATTTCTAATTCGTATAAATCGCTGAAAAATTTATGAGTCCGGGGTTAAAATGCATCAAAGTAAAGTTTATACAGTTTGTGTAGAATAAAGAGATCTCAGAAAAACGAAACTCTAGCTCACGTCTAGCGTTATTCTTTGACACCTGCCATGCTATGTATAGGATAGGCACAGAATTTAGTGAACAGAAAAAATTATTGGTATACCGGTTGAATTTCAATTTTCATATCGGAAAGTTATTTTCTGCGAATTCCAATTTTTGATAATTTTTTTTTTCTGCAGCTACCACTTTCGAACTACTGAACCGATTTTATCATTTGTTCATTCAAACCTGCTGAATTTAGCTTGCAAATGAATTTCGAATTTCTCCAAAGTGGAGGTGTAAATGAAAAAATTTGCCACACTCACCCTGCGCGCGAGAGCTATCTTTCCGTAACAATTATGAGTATAACAAATTTTGGAATGCAGGAAAATATGAAACTCGAACACTTTCTCAAACCGTATAAATACCTATATGAACATTTGAAAATAATTTGTTCATACATTCAGCCTAGCAGAGTGTCGACCTCAACGATAACGGTGAAGAGAGTCGCATTAATTTTAAGGGTCGCAGCGGTAATTTGGCGTTGCGCACGTCTAAGCGAGAGGAGAGCAACGCTTGAGGTGAGGGGCTTATGTCGTTATAAATGGAAATTACATTACAGCCACGGCTACTGGGTTATTTAGTGTCACGTGGCCCCAAACTTTAATTGGTACATATCTATATCCGTACCAACTTAATTGGAAAGTAAACACGTTTTGTACATATTGGAAAACCCAATCAAAATTGAGGCTCTCCTCAACGTTCTGACCTTGCAAAGCTTAGTAGTATCAGCTCAATCCTCACACTGTACTCCACCAATTCAAGGTCCGACAGAAGAGCTCACCCCCGGTCCTTTCCCCTTTTCCTGTTTTTCCTGCATCCCTTCGCTCCGTCACGGTATTTCCTTTTCGAGGGTGAAACCATCACGTTATTAATTTACGAGCGCCACGTAATTACTGACGGCTTATGCCGCCAGAGTCCCGTGGTCGGTAATAATTCATATGTTGCAAACCCAACAGTATACCTGCGTCCCGGTATTATGGTGTGCATACACATATTTATATCCGTGTAGTTGCATGAAATATAAATATAAACAGGATGTCATAAAAGCATGTGTGATCGTTCCACCGCTCAATTCCAGAGCTCAAGATCAGTGAACGTTTATAATTCTGCATTCTGCTCAAAAATTATATCCGACAAAACCTAAATGTTAAGGTACAGGAGAATCGTTTTGAAGACGAGTTCTTTCAGATTACTTCAGGATCTAGAAAAGTATGACTATAATTTGTTCTAACCTGAGAGCTGAATCTTGCTGGATAGTTTCAGATATAGTATAGACAGCGTAAAAGTTTCCTCTTGAACTTTGTTTCGTATTATAGAAGATACCAATGTATTCTGAGTATAAGGGTGCTCATATACTTTTTGGATAAAAGGAGCCCCAGCTCTATCAGTAAATACACAAGATCCCTTGATATCGTTTCGGATTCTCTTCGGTCAGCTGACCAGTCTGCAAAGTCGAACCAAGAAATATGCCGTGAAGCTGATCCAGTAAAGCATTGCATAAGATATCTGTTCTCCAAGGGATTCAATATTTCTTTCCTCCCACGTCGAGTGCCTGTCTCGAGATTCATGCTCGAAAAGCACTATGGGATCATTGATGATATTTTCGGACAGGCCATTTCGACGGGGTTCGTTGAGCCTTATGCTGTGAGCAACTTATGACGTCCGAGACCACCAATAAGAGAATACCGAGTATACGTAGAAATAGACAAAGCCGAAATTTCATTTGATCTCTCGTGACAACGGGTCAGACACTGATGTATCTTATTTTTTCACTTGATCTGAGAGACGAATGAAATTTAGCTGTGAAAACATATCCCTATTGGGTGATCGTTTGCTGCAGCGATTTACCTAATTCAAAACGCCAGTTAATTGCCGTGCATCAAGTATTCAAGCGCCGCGCCGCGCCGGTAGGTGAATGAAATACTGCGGTTTGACACACTTGCAAAGAGGTAAAACTTCTCTTCATCCGGTTTGAAGTTATATTCAACGGTCACTCAGTCGAATTTCACTTTCCTAGTGGGTCTAATCGGTATGGATCTATAAATATGAAAAATACGTCTATACAGAAATGAGCTTTTTGGAAAGGTTTTCGGCCTTCGAGTAATGTTGTATACGTATCTAAAGCAATATCGGTTAAAGCCGATCATATTTTCTGTGTCACGATAAAAGTGGGGTATTCGGAAATAGGAAGTTCCTGAAGTAGATGACTGTCACTTGTTTTCTCGAGATCACGTCCGATCTAGACCACCACAGGGATTTCTCCGTCCTCGATGTCGGACGTGCGGGCCAGAGTTCTTTGCTGACCACTTCGATCCAATTTCTACTCTCATATCCGCCATTTCTTTTGTTTGGCTTTCTCTGTTATGTACAGTCTTGTGACTGATTGTTGTAATTATTGTGAGGCCCAACGTGATATACATAGTCCGTATCAAGCTAATTAGGGGTTGCGATTTCCTATAGTTTTTGTAATAAACGATGAAGTGAACATTTATAGCCACTAAAACTTCCTCTCGAGTTCACTGGCGTCTGGGGCACTGCAATTTATGATGAAAAGATTGATTCTCCCAAATACGTCATGTGCACAATTTTCCATCCGATTGCTAATGTTCTTCGAGTCTTATTTACCTCCAGTTCAAATGTAGTTATTTCATTGAATGGACGATGTTCGTTGGAACAGGGAATGTTCGCGCGTGTGTAGGAATAAAGGTAGTATAGGCAGTCAGGAAGTTCGGGTTTGCAAAAGACTGAGCTCCTAGCTGGTATGTTTCATGTAAAATAGTAGGGAGCAGCCAGCTCCCTAATCTTGCGTTAAACCTGTCCCGATCCCGTAGTTAAGCCGAGGACTTGAAGGTAAGTAGTTGCGGGCATACAGCGCCGGAGAATATCTCGTCGGAGCTTTCCAAGCTCTCGCGGTGTTATCAGTGTCTGTTTCTGTCGGCGAAGCGCGTAGCCGCGACGATAAGCTAAGTGAAACTTCGTATGCACTTCTCGTCCACAGCAGCTATGGTGGCTGCTTCCAGTCTTTCTCTCGAAATTCTTGCGGTATCTGCTGGAGTTATATGTAACTGGATAAAAAAGAAAAAACGTTCACATTACCACCGCGAAGTTTCCAGAATACATTTCATGATGAGATGAACATTTTAACGACCTTCATTTGGCTTTCGATGCATGTGTATGAGGATGATAACCTGTTTTTTTATTTTCCCATTGTCAATTCAGGCAAAATTTCTCATCAATTCGAGGTATAATTTACATGTTTCTTTCTGAATAATTAAATAAAACATGTGAAAGGGGATATCAAATATTCGTTGACGAATTTCCATTGCTTTTTCATTGATTTGTCTGGAATTGAATGGCGGCAGGTGGCGGAATAGAAAAATAATATTTACCATAGACAATCATGACGGATGATTACAAAAACTTTGATGACCAATTGACCCAATCCCATAGCAGTCGACTAGTATACCCAATCCAACTATTGTCAAAAAATTCATTCACTCTGACGATCTATACGCATATATATACGTGGGCTCCAACACCCTTGTCCGTTAAAATACATCAAGGATAATGAAAGCGAAAGGGAAAAGATATACGCCGCCCTCAGTTTCCAAGGCCCCTTCTGGCTTCTTACGTTAATGATTACAGAATTTAATTGCTCCTTTGTGAGGTTAGTGCTATACATATACCATGTAGTAGGCATAAAGATGTGTAGAGTACATAGCACAGCATAGTTGCGCGATATTATCGTTTTGAATTTGTATTTTATGTAAAATTCAAGCGCTTTTGACGACACAAATTCATTCTTGTCTCAAATATATGTTCAAGAGGTTTTCCCTCGAGATGATGTCATCGAAATCCATACCGTATTTGAGAAACGGTACTATAAAACCTGTTTTCAAAAGCTTTCTCAGATAAGCCAAAAAAGAGTGCACTCTATCATCTCGGAGATACTTTATTCAACAATAATTATAATTCATAGCCCCTGTTATGACCATAAGCTCAACCCAAAATCCCCGGCACTTACGCGGCCACCGCCTGCAGGTGGAGATCTACGGCCATACATATATTCATAGATCCGAATGATTACCGACAACATCAGCACGGAAGAGAATTTTCAGGTAATTTAGATCGCCCTTTGAATGTTTTTTTAGTACTCCAAAGAGACCTGCACTTAAATTTGTATACTAGGATCCTTAATTTTATACAGACATGTTTAAATTATCGAATGATTTCTTCAGGGGTGACTGTAAAAGGCTCATCTTTCATGATCGTCATAGTTTCAAGTCTGTTACTGAATGAAAGATTCAAATATCTGGCAACGTCATTTCTATCAGGTAGTTATATTTACACTTTGTTAGTACATACGGATCCCTAAATATCCCGTCACGCAAACGCAAACATCAAAGTCTATGAATTATGAGCCCGAAAGTACGTAAGGATAGGTTGCGTTGAACTGAAAAGTAACAAGTTATCGTGTTTGCTGATCATAGTTAGAACAAGTAAAGTTACGGGATCAACTTTAGGAAGCCTAAGCCGTCAAACTATATCGACTGATAATGGGAACGTGTAACATTCTGCTGCCCTTAAGTTACATCGTATACGTAAGCGTGAATGGGTAGACGTGAGGTACCGACTTAGAAGGTCCGCGTCAATCGGTTATTCTCGGGTATCGTCACAGAATAAGGTATCGTCGAGCTTTACAGCGGCAAAGTAGCTGCGGTATTCCACAGTTTTTGTTCTTTGACAATGAGCCGAAGTATAAATAGTCCACTGTCAACTAAATTATCTCACTAACTGACCTGAGAAAAATCTTCATCAGTTTTTACAGTGAGAGATGAAAAATACCACCTATTACTTCATTATTAGTTGAATTTGTCATCAATATTTCGGAAATAATAATCATTTGATACACTGTTTCCTGAGAAATATGTCTGCGACCCAATCAATTACCGTTTAGAAAAATTTCGGAGATTTCATTTTGGATCAAATGAATTCTCGTTTGTTCAATATAATCGGAATGATAACTTTCTTGTCGCTGGTAGTTTGGCTTCACTGATAAAACGCACTACCAAAGCAAATTCTTTACAAAGATATGTAGATATGTACTGAAAACTATGCTCGCTCAAGATGCTTGTTTTATCTTGCTGTGGCTGTGCAATAATGCAATATGCATGGTAATATACATAAGATGAATTTACGAAAATTTCTCACAACACGATATGGACAGTTGAACGAGCGAAATGTTGCAAAGTTTTTCTTACAGGAAAGAGTGGAAGGAAGGTAAAACGCGTTCATTCCATCGTAAGAGGTTTCTGGGAGATTTTTAATTTTGCGCTAATGGAAGCGATGGGGCATAAGAAGGAGAATAACAGGGGCGAGCCAAGGGTGACGCGGTAGAGGAAGCGCGCCCACCCATTCAGTCAGCCGTTAGAAAGTGGCAGAGAGTGGAATTGTAGAGAGAATAAGCTTCTGCAGGAATGTCGATAATTAACGTCTTTTAATTGGCATGATGCTTCAGTCTTTTCTCCTTCACGTTTCACCCACCCTACTCTTCATTCCCCCATACCCGTCACTCCCCCGTTGTACCAACCATACTACCTTATCCAATTCTTTTTTCCCCGTCGCCTTTATTCCCTCCTGCCTGCGAAGTAACTTTGAATCAGTTTTGTTTGTTCTTTCGCGCTAGGTTATATAGGACGAGGCTCTGAATCTTTTCATCCTGACCACGCTGCGAGCTTTTTTTCAACCTCAAATAAGACTCCAAACAGCGTCATCAGAGTAGCAATTTCTTGAATCTTAACCAGCAATCTTGATGTTCTGTTCAAACCGGCCTTTGCCCTCCACACATCAATATCTCTAGAAAATGCCCTATAACTCATGAAAATTTGACACGTAGTGTGAAAATAATGGAGTGCCAAGAATTTTCCTTGAAATTTTGACACTTGGCAAAATATTATCTAGTCTTCATACCATTAATTATATACAGGAGCGGGAAGATATGTAATCCTATTCTGATTTACTGCCTAACCGTTATAACAATTTATATTCTAGTAATGGATTATCTTTGTCTTCATTGTTTGATATATGTATATACGCTGGGTTATTTTGCATTTCACTTACACGGGAGACTAATCCCGCGGCAAGAGAAAAATAGAGCCCGCATTTTCTTTTTTGTGGTACATTATTTCTTGCTCATGTGTCTCTGCGAACAAATTTCTCTACATTATTGGGATAGCGTATGCGCTGACTGAAATTTTCGTTACTTTTATTCCATTTCTTTAGTTTAAAATTTTATACTTTCTCCCGCTTAATTTTCTCTACATTTTTATTGTTAACATCAATCGATAACCATTGAAACGAAAATGTAATTCAAATTCCCAGCGAACAAGTTGTTCGGAAACATTTAATCGAGCTAATTAAATCTTTCGAAGAAGGTACACCCCTGTGAACAGCCGAAATTGTAAACAACCGAAGTTCAGTGTCCCGCGCGTCTTTTCTAATTTGTCTTTCAAAATTTCGCTTCCCTAGAAAGTTAACTAACCAGAAAAATCACCTCACTACAGACACCGAGCAAACAAAAAAATAAAGTATAATAGGAAAATAGAAAAATTGGTGACCTACCCAACTCGTCTAACTCATATTATTATCGTGCGTTTCAAAGATGGAGCGGAAGGTAATCAAGTCAACTTCACTCTTCGCGCCGCCACCTGTCAACCGTTATTTCTTCGTGTGTAAATGCTTTATACATACGGTATATTATTGCCGAGTACGTGCAATATGCATACAGGTATAACTAGATGATGTCATATCACCTAAGATGCGGATCTCCATCGTATATGGAAGGAAAGTTTTCTCCACTGACCACTTTACATTGTTAATGAGGACATAGATATCAGAGTGGCTTCCACTGCTCATGTTTTATTTGCACATCAACCCTTCTTCCTCTCTCCTTTCGATTTCACCATATCACCCAGTTCCCTTCATTTCCTCGTTTCCCTTCCACCTTTTGGTTTTCTCCATTTTCTCTACCTTCTTTCTCCCGTTCTCATTTCCTCCTTCTTTCCTTTTGCCCTCTGCTCAGCGGGTCAGACTCTGGGGTTCCCGCAGGACGGCTCAGGGCTAATAATTTAGCGATATTTCTTCGGTTCCCCCAAGAGAGACCACTACCAAATATTGTGCCTTTGTAGCAGGCGGCCAGTTTATGTCTATATGAAAGCTTTCAGGAAAAATGATTGTCCGTCGTATTCCCTAAATTTTCCTACACTGAAATCCGTATTATCTGTATCTTCAAACCATCTGTAGATGAAAGCATCTTTCACTTCTTTTTTCCGTTTTCAGGGGCATCCGTTTCCCTAGCCGCGTGTATACATATACGGTATAGATGTGTGCGGGGTATTCTCCAATCGCCACATTTCGACAATCTATATTTTTCAATCAGTAAATGAAAATTCTTCGGAAAAACTTTTGCGAATGACTTTAGCTACGGGTTCGTGTCAGATTCACAAAGTACCCACAATATAACGAAAATGATATCACGTGCGCAATATACGTACGTTACGTAACGTGTATACAATATTTTCTTTTAATCCTCTTCGCGGGTTGGTTGTATAATATACAGCCGTAATTACGTGTTTCGGGTATACGTATGTAGAGACATTCTTATAAAGTATTCGCCTGCCTGTTACACGCCGACATTCAAGGAGATTACGCAGTTCCTAAGTAGCTTAGAGGTGAATCTCAAGATGAATCTACAGGCCACACGGCATGTTGTTAATAACAAAGTTAACATGCTATATACTTGCACTCGACTTCACCGCGTGCAAAGCCGAATCGTGGTTGATCCTGTGATGTAATTATTTTCGTAAAAGTAAAGCCTCCTCAAAATTATCAACGCATAACTTTTGATTCTGTTTACTGCCGTCGACATTATAGTGGATATGGTTTCAAAATATCAAAGTAAGTGGCTAGTTCTCACGAAAATGCGAAAATGACCTTGCTACTAGAAATAATATAAGTTGACGCAATTGACTATATCATCTACTCTAAAGTATGTAGGGCATAATGGACTTATCTTAACTGACTAATTTTAAAGAGAGAATGATGAAATTGAAATATAACCAACAAATTTGAAGCAATGTAGTTAAAAATCTATAGATGTTACATAAGTAGCTATACAGAAGTATAAGTTTTCGAGGAAAAATACTGAGTTAAAAATGCACATAGTTGATTAAGTATGAAAATGAGTATGGACACGATTTTCACAATTCCCTGAGAGTCAACCAGGTATGCATAATACAAATGAAGTCAGAACGAACTGTTCGCTTTTGAATCTGCCTATTATATACCAGTTTTGTCGTTGCATAACTTCAACCGAATTTTCCGTCATGCTACATACGAAAAAGAAGAAAATTTAGAACGTCTGCTGACTATGCGAGTATCACAGAAAAAATACTAAAAAAAACATGAACTCCGAAAGAATCAGGAATGGTGAAATTCCCTGGCAAAATGCAGGTTGAAATTATTTTTTTTTCAACATAAATGTGAGTGTGCGGAAAAATGAATTCGAAAGTATGACGAGGGTCGGTCGGAGGATACAGGGTCACCCAAGTACCACCATTGTTGCGAATGTAGGTCACTTTCCGCAGCATTGCAGCTATAAAAAACCTGCCACACTAATATTGTGTCAACAGAAAATGCTGCGCAGTTAAACAAATCCGCTTTGAATCATCCAACGCTCAACGAAATGAATTACAATTAACCTCAATAGCGATTTTCCAGACGATTTAGCAAAATATTTGATACATCCTTTAAAATTTCTAATCAGTCCATCAGAGAAGCGCAGTTTCCTTCTACAATAAAACGAAATCCAGTACAATAAATCAGCTGATTTGCAATTGTAGTATCTGCACAGTGCAGAATACCAACGGAAATGATTATTCAGCAACTGATAATTACCAACCGCACATTATCCGTAGATATATATTCATTCGTTACGGGTAAAATTTTACTGATGGTATAGCGCCCATTTTTTTACATGTACTATGTATGATGTAGATTCACGAAACGCCTTGAACTTTTCAGTAGTATGGAACCACACGAGTACGTCAGGCCTCGCGTCAGACCGAATCCCTGCGGTGGCGAGTAGTGCGCTAAAGTATAAGTCGGAGTTAATAACACGGAGTGCGCTACCCTCATCTATATCAAGACCTTTCATATGTTTCCGTCATACTGCTAACTAGCCTCTCCGTTTTCTGGTCTTTGGTCCCAGATTTCTTTTCAACGCTGTTTGTAACCCTCATGGGCCTCTCATTGAATACCATGTTCTTATGTTTATACGGAATTTATTATGTATTACTTTTCTCCTCGTTTCCTTTTTCGATCCGAGTGAGTATATTAGTGACAGACTCCAAAATTGTTGTACTCGTAATTCCTGCCCGAAATTTTTCACCATACCAAATTTTTCCGCCAATCAAATTTTCATCTCAAATGTTACTGAGACACTTCTGAACTTGCAGAGCTCCTAAATTAACTCATACGGTTGATTGGGGTGATAATATGCATTTCGAAGATACAATTTCTAAGTATATTTCAAATTTTCCAAAATGGTGGCGTTGGCTCAGATATAGGTATGTACGTATGTCTTCACTTATGAAACATGACAGAATTTTTTAATTTCTTTCATGCTGTCACGCAATTCAAACAATATGACTTTGGTAACAAGATGTGTCAAGCAGACGTCAAATAAAAGATCACAAATTGTGCGGTGGTTCCTTATTTTATTTCTATCCGTTTTAGTTGTTTCTTTTTTCTGCATGTAGCGAGCTGGTATGATTAAAAAATGAAATAAAATAGTGTTGTTCGCATTTCGGAAAAATTCTCGGTGGGCTTTGAAGCAATAATTTATGTACTGCCTCCATGTACATCAAAAACGATTTAGATTGGCAAGATATAAGCCATAAGCTTCAGCCATAGCAGTCTCCTCTACTTGTCATTGCCAGCGAAACTCTGTTCGTACGTGATTCGATGTTATTTCGCAGCAGCGTTACTAGTTCCACGATATGGTCCCTGAGATTGGCACTAAACCCGACTCGGCTTCTCGACGAAATGACACAGCGATGAAAAAGCAATAAATCCTAGACTCCGAAGTGCAGACAAAAGCACACGCATTGTATACCCATAAATTATTAGCAAAAGAAAGAAGCCCAGTGTATAACATCCCTCAAACTTTAGTTGCATACTCATCGCATCAGGAAAGCTTTTATTGATGAATATTGTTGTAATAACGCGGCACGTTTTCTAAGTCTTTGGAAGATCACCATATTTTTTATTCATAAAAAGTGCAAATTTGTTATTGTAAAATGCATGACTTTTTCCGCGCATTCCAAAGTTTTAATGTGTAATTCCATCGTAGATGTACCTAGTATGGATACTCGCCTGCAATGTTGCACTCATGATGATCCACTTTTCAGAACCTGCCAATGAATATTTTCTACCATGATCATGTTTCGTTTCGGTTAGTATTGGTGTCTTACGGTAACACGAGATGGTTGCATCGTTTTCTGTCTGGCGCTCAGCTTCGTAGACTTGATTATGGAATCTCGTTTCATCACGTTCACCCGAGGAAATGAAGAGCGAATGAAAAATTGGAGAGACCAGAAAAAGGTCGGCAAAGTGGACTTTAAAGTAAAAGCTAGTATAGCGGAAACCAGGAAACCCGGCTCACTTCAGGGATCAGGTTGATTTTAGATTGATCGACGCTAGTATAGATTGAGGTTGTTTACACCGTTCACCAGAAAATAACGCGATCATGTAGTGAACGCAAAGGTCAAAACTTTAAGTGAGCTTTTACACCGGCATCTTCTACATAATATTTACCCACGATATTGTTCAACACGATTAATCTCATTGCAGGATATGCTTTTGAAAGTGCTGATCAGAAATTGTGTAGAAACACAATATTATCTTTCAGATCGATAAACTACGTACCCAATTTCCGAAAACATTAAGAATGTTATCTGAAAATTAAGTTGACGAGTCTCTCATACTATAAGTTCCAATGAAGAATATTACCTTTGGAACGAAAGCTCTTGGTATAATGTATTCATCAATATGTAAACTGCGAGGCGCGAACATTATTGAATTTTCTTTGCACCGTGAAAATTTCTGTATACCCTTAAAGGCGAACCAATTATTTCTCTCATGCCTGTCCGCCCGTATAAAGGCAAGATTAATTTCTCTTTGATCGACAAGAACTCGTAGATACAGAGGAGCAACGATTCTAAAAAAAAGAAAAGAAAGACGAAGAAGAACGGTAAGTCGCGCAGGTGGCAGAAATGCCTCCGGAAAATGGTGGGCCTTCATTATTTAACGAAGGCTCAAATCGAGCCATGATTAAAGTGCACGATGATATACGTTTTTCGATCGTTCAATATTGTTACGGAGTGGAAGGACGCAAAGTGTTTGGGAATCGGTGGATTAAATTTGAATGCGAGCCGAGGATTTGACTGCACTTCATAAACCACATCCAAGTCACGGCAATCTCGTGTGACATTATCGAGAATTGCTTAAAATCGAACGCGTTTTCATGACGAGCGCCAAAGGTGCTTTTTACAACAACGTATTACTTACTCATTAATTTTCGGACATCTCTTTGGTGGACGCGGTGATACCGATAACAAGACGACTACGCTCGAAGTCTTCCATCTGTGGTTTGACCACACTCAAAGTTAAACCGCTGCAACTGGTTGTTTGTTGATTCGTATGAACTACAGTGTTTCCTGACTGTATTTTCCATGTAACCACATTGCAGTGTGTGAAAAAAGTTTGAGCCGTTTTCACTCGAAGCGCATAGTGTGCATAGTTGAATAACTAAAAAGTTTTGTATATGCCGAGAGATTATGAATGCTTGCATAATATTCCGAATAAAATTGGAAGGACAACTTTCGTTATGAGGCAACTAAAACTTTGATGATACCATTCTTATTTTGTACGCTGCGAACCCTTCACTCACGCGGGTCAAATTCGAGTGAAACGAGAGAATATGATAGAGTGTCAAGTACCTAAGTACTGTGACAATACGTTTGACGTGCGACCTGAAAAGTACAGACATTTGAAAAGAAAAAAATTTAGATCCGACAAAGTTGAGATAGCGTCTGCAAAAATGTTTAATCAAAAGAATTTCTGAAAGTACTTACTTTGCATCAGCCTAGAATATGTCAATTCGTAGAATTACTGAATAACAACGAATGAGAAGGAGAATTGAAATCGCGACGCACTCATATCTGACAAAGTCAATTGTTAATATTGGGTGCGTATCTGATTATCAAATCTTGTCGATTTTTTTTTAGACCACAATCGGACGACCTTCAAATACTGGTGTACTATCCTAACTCTTTGATTATATGATGCCATAATTCAATGTACCAAGTTTTCCAGTGCTCATGTTTTCAGTCTATTCTGCAGTGCTTTCATTCCGCGTTTCTGTTGTGTCGCCTGAGTATATGTATATCTACACTAAAAATCGCCATGAACCATTCGGCGGTGCATACCAACTGTTCCCGCTATTTTGGAAAATTATAATCAGAATCAGAGCATCAATTGGCTTGCAAATATCAATCATCTCTGTCTTTCATGATCCTATTTATAACGACTGATAAAGTACTTAACCCGCCCAATATAAATAAACTTCGAAACAGTTACACGAGCGAAATAAAGTTGGGTGTAAACGGGGCGCCTCGACAAAGAAAGAACTTTATATATTGTGCAGAAGTTTGAATAGTGCTTTTTACTTTTGATTGCTCAAAATAAGCTTCTAATTAATCATCAAAAACTCAACTCGCTACTCACTGTATGATTAAATTTGTTCGGAATAGATTTTATCAAAGATAAACTGGCCTCTATCCAGGAGACTAATAATTCCTGTGATTCTCATTTTTACCTTCAGTGTACCCCTGACTCTGCTCATCTCATCATCCCAATTGGTGCGATTCGTGTCTGAAGTATGCGAAATGTATTTTTTCTCTCCAACCTGAATTCGCACGGCAAGAATAATGTGGGCAGTTTGGCGTCATACGCCGAACGTGCCCATGCGGCTATCTGCGTTATTTGTCAAATCCAAAGAGAAAAGAATTCTGCGTTTTAGTGGCGGTAAAAGATTTCCTCAATTCATTCGCAAGCTGTAACGTCACAGTATGTATACTGTGATAAAAAATTTAAGTTACAACAAATTCAACTTCACTCTAAAGCTCTTTCTATTCGAATAAGAACTACGTCTCCACTATTCATTGCCAGCAATAGCGTAACTTTTTAATAGCTCCAACGACGACTCTTCTCAAACAGATTTTGAATCAGGTCGTGAAAATCGTTCACAGCGAAGTTTCAACAATAAAATTACGTATTACCACCATTAACTACCGTGTACTTGTTAAGGTACTAAAATTGAGATTAAACGTGAATCTAGAGATTATAAAAGTTACATGCAATTTTTTCGAAGAATCTCAAGTCCCCAGAACCTTCTACTTTTTTTTATGAAATTTAAGTGTTTTTCAGTGAAACATATTCCGAACATTCAACTTACCACGGGTTGTATTAATAGCGTTCAATCTAAGGTTACCGCTCTCTGGAGTCGTTCGTGTTAAATCTGACAGAAGTATTGAGCTCTTGATTTTCAAAGTGACCGTTACGAACTTACAACCAGGCAAAGGGACGTCCTCAGCCGTCCTGGGCGCGCGAGCGAAGAAGTCCCTTCGTAAATATCTGATCGAGGCGCAAACAATGTCATGCTCGTTAGCTTTCAATTGATTCATATTGCTCAGTTTTTGTCATTATTATTTTTTGTTCCGCCACCACTTTCTTGATTTCTCTTATTTTTTATAGTCAATAATTTTAATGGGTAAAAAGATGAAAAATGTGGGTCGAGGTGGCGCGTCGTGTATTTTCTCCCCTTTTTTTCTTCTTTTTATATCGTTGATAAAATATTACTTGCTTTTGCATTCAAAGGGAACTGGAGAAGGGGAAAAACGTGGAGGAAAAAGCAGTGCTGCGACGATGCGATGCTTCAGAGATAAAACTAAGTATAGTTTTTCCGTCCTTCTCGGCAGCAGTAGCAGTAGGGCTAACGAAAACTCTTTGCGAATACACGAAGCTCAGAAAAGAAAATTCGAGAAATAGGTCCTGAGATTTCTGGAATATTCTCGTTCTGTTTTCTTCGACGGTCACGAATGGATCGTTGTTTTTGTATCAAACGGACACATTGAGTCCGCAGAAAGCACGAAACATAGAATATTCAAAAACGAACTTATTCAATAACTGTTCTAGGCCGAAATAATCACAATTGGGCAGTGTGATTCGACGAGTCGAATGGACGAAAAAAATTCTGTAATACTGTAAATATTTTATTCAAAAACAACGGCACTGCATGACAGGGGTCCGCTCATGCAATTAATATGTGACACACAAAAGCTCATATCGTACCGGCACTCGAATTCCTTCTAATTAACTGTTATGATTAAATGTTTGCGCGAGCACATGTGACATCTGCTAATTTTTTCGCTGCTTGTTTTAATAACCATTTTCTGTGATGTTCAAATAAAGTTTTAACCTCACTCGCTGGTACTTTTTTCTGTCACGGTTTCATCGCTTCACCGAGCACATTTGAGAATACTCTGCGATGGCGACAATAAAAATAGTGAAACCGATTACCAAGCACGGTGTTGTACTCAAAATGGTATTCAGTACAGCGCAATAATATGGCGATAATGAGAAAGACAACAACAACAATAATAACAATGACGACAAGGAAAATAGGAAATGGCAGAGAAGTGACAGAGTTCGGAAGTAAACTCTGTAAGTCTTAAGAGCGGCTTCAACTGATAAGTGTGAGCCATGAGAGGGGAATGGATTATGGGGAAGGGGTAGGGCGGAAGGAAGAAACCGGGGAAGAATTCAGACCATCTCGCCTCGCATATTACAAAACATCTTGAAAGTTTCGACACCCCCAAGATTTATTTGAAGGCAAAACTCGTCGGTTCCGCTCGCGCGCGCTTGTTGAAAAGATGGGCCAAACGCGGGCTACATATTTGTTAGCTGGTAGGGGTTGCAGGTTACCTTGAAAATATACTCAAGCTACAAAGTAATGCTCTGCAATGGCTTTATAATTTGACATCGATATTCGATCAACTCAACTCAATTCACTTTTCCACGTTCGCGCCATACATTCTCAATTTATGTTTGTTTGCTACTGTGATACTGTTGCTGTTACTTAAGTTCGAAGGATTCATATGAATATCATATTCATCTTTCGTTAGCTGCAAATTTGAACGCTGTCCCATTGTGATTTATCATCACTTTTCTGCACTGTGAAATCGAGTATACTTTCTTTCAGCAAAAACTGTTCTTCTTCTTTGCGAGATATTTGAAGTAAATTGTGTGAATAAGTGCAGCGGTGGTGATCCCTTGAAGTGCGTTATTTAGTTCCTATGACCCTTCCATATCTCTGAAAAAGTAGATTTGAAGTCAAACGAGCGGTAGCCGCAGGAGCTCATTGAACTCCTGAAAATAATTTCTGCTCGTTTTCACGACCATCTCGGAATGAATGAGTAAATGAATTCATCATTTCATCTTGCGTCGATGCACCAACGATATAGAGAGAGAGATCGAATGAACGGAAAAGTGGGAAACAGAGCGCTCATAAATTTGACTCCGGGATTCCATTACTCTACAGAGAAGATCGATATTTCATCAGCTACGAGAAGAGTCTCTGCTTTTTCGGGCAGTCCTCTCTGGTGGACCTTCGTCTTTCGACTTCCTGCTTCACTTTCTTTTTATCACGCCCTTCCGCTTTTCCATTTCTCACTTTTTCATTCCTCATTCGTTTCCTTGACCGAGTAGCGTGCACGATTAGTCGATGATAACTCTGCCCATGAGTTGTGCGGCAAAGTCCTTAAGTTCTTTGGGATGCCGTGATCCGCTTCATCCTTCGGCCATTAGAAATCCCCTTTATCAGCTCCTACGAATCCTTCCAAAGTACTGATCTTTCGGACACGAGAGCACTAGATTACGAATAGCACCCGTGAATTGTTTCCTCTGAATTTTAAACGACGCTCAGCTTCTTTCTCATTTGGCTTTTTTTCACAACTACATTTCACGTTTTTCTCTGCGATAGCAAGGAATCTTTCGGCCTTCATGTATTCTACTCTTGTTGCAGTCCTCCGACGTGAATGCGGGTTTGCGTCAAAGATTGTTCATCTATATATTTTGCTTGATATAGCGAAGTGGTTCTTATCACCAACTTCATTAATTATTCAATATATAATATATCCGTAATTCGTCGCATGCTCGCTTACTTGTTCTGAAAATTTTCAAGTGATAACCTCATCCAGACTGGAACGAGTTAAGCGCGGCTCTACGAGCAGTTTTAAGCCCCTGCAGGCACCAGATATGATAGCTCTATACCAAAGCTACATCTCTTAGCGGATTTTCTTTGATGAAATTGCAGACATCAAAGTAAAATAAGTCACCTCAGCTGACGTCATTAGGATTTCTGGAAAAATGTGGTAAAAGTATCTTGATTGTACAATCTGAACAGAGATTTGAAATTGTAAGTACACAATTATAAATACTTTCCTGCCGACGACATTCTTGAGTTCTATACCGCAAAATTGAACCCGAATACTCATGCCAAAGTATGAAAGGATTCTTCATTTTTTTTGCATTTTTCTCTTCTTCTTGTTTTAAATTAGGAGCTTCAGGTCACGATGACGGGGGATGGGAAGTTAATAAATGGAAATGGAAAACTTGTGCCACGTGGAAGATGGATCAACTTTTATATGTAACGCACGAGTCAGCAGAACCTTGTGTTCACCTGCCAACAGTGAGGAGGATGTGAAACTCTAACTACCGAGCTTACTTTGGCTTTTCACATTTTCTGGCCTGCGCTATTGTTCATTGAGGTTGAACTTTTATTTCACTTTTTCCCCCCTAAAAGAATGTTTTGCACTAGAGCTACTTCTAAATCTATTCTATATGGTGGCGGGTACTGCTGCGAGTCGACATTTGAAAACTTTCACCTTCGTTCCCGTACGGGCTGGTTGGTCAATGATTTCCGGGTATAGGTAATAATGATTGTCCGACACAACTCCAATTAAAATATACTCACATACGGAAGAAGAATAAGACGAAAAAAGTGTCGCTGGTAACATGTATCAATTATTAAAAACTGAACTTTTCAAGCATTAATCATTTGCTACGCTCTAATTACTGTTTTAATTGCTCCGGAAAATTTGGGGGAACGCCGTTGCCTGCCTTGCTCAATTTTCACACGTCCTTCGAAATGCCGGGTGAGTATCTTTTCTTTTAAAAAGACGTGACTTTCCTTATCCCTCACATCTATCAAATACCTGATTCCGTGTTATGACTAATTAGTTTCTTAAAAGCCTCCGGAATCGAGCATGCCTGTGAATGAAATAAAAAATACATCGCATTGTATTAGATTGGTTGAAAAATATCGATTTGTTTTTGGCTCGCTGATGTAAATTTGATCGATTCTGCGTCCTGGGCAAATAATATTTCAGGCAAATCATACGAGTACATAGGTAGGTGTGCGATCACGGTTGTGTTGAGATTGACAAATGTTGATCTAGCGCCGAGCGCGCGAAGTTGTAGTTCGATCATCCGAGAGGCGTGAACTCCCCCAGGCAAGTTGGATAATGGATAATGGTGCGGTGAACGATTTAGATAACCTTATCCGTTTTTCTTTTCGCTTTACCTTTTCCTACAGGAGGCTCCGCCTTATTCCAAAGTCCTGTTTGCGCGGTGCGCGGCCAAACAAATGCTCCTAATAAATTAGGCATGTTAAATTTCTTCCATTTTCCAAAAGCAGCTACAACGAAAACTTTGAATATTCCCTCGGGTTACGAATCCACCGGATAACCCATCTGTCTCTGTCGATGTCTTAGCAAGTTGTAAAAATCGTCTAAAAAATTTTTGTAACCGTGAGATTATCTCCATCACGCGTAAGGAGGATTCCCAAAAAATTCTCTTATGAACGTTCGCTATGCTGTAATTGTACTCAAACTTGTTCAATTTATAGTTCAAGCCGGTATATGCAGAGACAGCCATTTTGATGAAAACCGAAAATTACTTCACGCACTGTCAATGTATGATATCTACTTTAACCAGTCATCTTGGCTAAAACTTTTATAAAATTCGCAATTATTCGCGTCCATGTTTTACGTATGCATTATAAATGAATCGTTTATTTGAGAAACCCCATAAGTCAAAAATACTAAATTTTTCAGGAGAAGCAAAAAACATTTTTCCAGGTTAAGTTTGCATTAACATCGTGAACCAATGATAAATAATAATAATGTTAGCATCCCTAAAAAAGATTCGAGCATAAAAAAATGTAATTGTTAATTACTACAATTAATAATGATGATTTAAAGTTGGTTGACTTATGGGGTTTCTCAACAAAACGAACAAAATAGTGAAAAAATCATTAATTTATCAATTTTTCTCTCTCAATAATTTATTAAATTTATAAAATAAGCTACAAAATATGTAGTAGAACTGCAATTAACGGAAATTATAACAAATTATCATTTATTTTTAAATTAAAGTCAGTGGAATCACAGTAAACAATAAAACAATAATTTAATTAAATTTTATCGAACTAATATTGCATAAATTATTAAAATTCAACTGAATTAAACATTGAACTGAATTAAATTTGTCTAATTATTATTACCAATATACAAATTCATGGTTATCACTCGTTACTCTTCAGGAGTTTCACGGTCTTCAACAGGCCAAGCGTAAATCTCGTCGTAAAACAACTTTATTTTTCTTTATTGTGGAAGATAAACCTTCAATTTTTCTCTGACTTATGGGGTTTCTCAACTAAACGAGATTTGTATTGACCGATTGGTTAGGTTTTGAACACGGATTTGATATTTTTTGGTGCTGGTATACGTGAGAGAATATTCAAAGAACCGAAAAATGCAATAAACCCAATTTCGAAAAAAATATGACTTATGGGGTTTCTCAAATAAACGATTCAAATTACATACATAGAAATGAATATCATTATACAGAACACTGCCAATCAAAATTTTGGCTCCTTCGATTTAAAAAGCCCTACACCCAATTCTAGTGCGCGAGAACAAAAAATATTGCATGAAAGCCTGATTTGAATTAATCTCGGAACGTTGTATTGATTATCGATTCCCGAGAAAAAAAAAACAACAACATATATCCGATGAAAATTGAGTTAAAATTGCGATTGATGATAAAGTCGGAAAGACGTATATGTAGAAAATGAGCGTACGCGTTCCCATATTTAATATGGAATGAAGAATAATGGTACGCCACCAATTATCCGCTCGAACAAACTTTCGTTGTAATTTCCATAAGCTGCTAGCGGTCCGTGGATTTCAGAGCCACAAAGTCCCGCCCATCTTTTTCATACAATATATTCGTTCTTGTTCCAAATTGCCCCGTGCATAATCGCAATTTTTCATGCTAATGTATCAGCGATGAGGAAATGACGGAAGAACGATGCTCACACATTTCTGTTGAACCAAATGAGAATACATTTTGGACGAAAAAAAATATACATATATACATATAATATACTTGACACGACCTTGGCAGGAGAATTTTGGGACTTCTCTTCACAAGGTAAATGACTCGTGCAATGGTGAAACCGACTAAACAAAATTAGAGAAGGTAAGGTAAGGTGGTTAGAAGTTACGGGGAGGTTCTACCCTGTGGTGAAACAAAGTCCTGAAGAACTATACCGTCATCTCTTTTACACAGAAGCGCCCCTGTCCGGACTCTTATTGCTCTCGTCTATTCCCCCAGGATTCAAGTTTGGATATAAAATTTGCTAGTACGGCAAGGCGAGGGGCGGCACAGTACAGAACACAACACGGAAGAAGGAGGCAACCCAGTACGAAGGAACGTGGAAGCCAGAAAAGAAGATAAAAAGAGAAAATGAGATAAATAGAGAGTCGGGTGTAGCTCCTGTCCTGCCTGCTTGCTAGGTCCAGACCGCACTTTATGTCTAGTACTTTACTCCATCGTGCAATAAGCTTTGTATGGAAATATGTTTGGGGAATTGCGCGGAATAGAGACTCCGGATATACATCAAGCCCATTTTTCTCACGAACACGGTCCAGTTTATTTCTGCAACTTTTCAACAGCCACACCAACAAACCTCAATTATCAAACAATTTTGAACACATAAATTAGGTAATTATCGCACCGTATTTTCATTAAATAAATAGAAAAAAAAAAAAAAAAAAAACGACAACAAATTTTCTGACGTCGGAAGAATTATTTTACTCGTTGAACGTGTCCTGGAATAGAACTTGAGGCTGATCAGAATTCAAGTTAGTTATTCTGACGTTGTGTGGCTATAGAACAATCGAGTTCCATCAGTTTTAATTAATTGAGCGATGTTTTGCAATTAACAGTTGCGTGCGAAATTAAATGCAGCGCTGGGTACGACGATGACGATCCAAGTTTCGAAGCGATGGTGCGAGACCCTATCTCGTAACTCCACGTCCTGTGTAAAATGTTACGTAATTTTCCCTTTTGAAGTGAAATAGAGCGCGTGATATAGTCGCAATGTTTAGTGCCAAGGTGGCACCGGGATACCTCGCGAGGCGGTTCCGCAGGAAACTCCAGAGCACGGCCAAAGCACTGCTTATCTTCCCAGCGTCGTATGTCACCGCCTTCTTACCGAGCATTTTCTTGTAGAGCTATATGAGAATGGAAACTATAACGTATATAATAGGAAAAACAATTTCAACATCTGCAAGGGTGGCTTATTATTACCGTTGCTTTGACATTTTTATCGTATTCTTCCATTATATCAAATTTAAGTGTATTTCTATCTCTACATATGATACGGAGAATTGCATCGGGAGAGAAATCAATGCCCTGCAGTGAAACATTCGTTGGAATGGAAAATTACTTTACAAATGTCACGAAATCAGGGGAATGGCTTACCAATGGAAGCGGCTTAACGATCCATTCGTCTCACAAGTTACGTGGTTTTATCTGTTATATTTTGGCCGCCAGCCTTATCGCGACATGACAATGCAATTAGCACCACTGTGCGATACCAACAAACCACGCAAACTTGCAGCGCCGAGTCAGAGCAGGCTGAATGATGCCTGAGATAAAACACAAATGTGCTCGTAAAAATGTTCTTGTACTGGACGTAGAACAGTTCTCATATATAGAGGTATTGTACCAGCTGCACCCCGACCTTAAGGATATTTCGTCGAGGCGGTTGAACCAAGTTCTTGTTTCTACAATGACGTAATGTGCGAGTGACCGTGTTGAGTTGGATTTTTCTCCTTTTCATTTTATTCAATATAGCGTGGCTTACCGAGAATGAACAAATTTATACCGCTGGTGAAAACCAACCAAGGAAATGAATCGTAGGGCATAGATCAGTACATAGACGAAAGTCCTTGCTCAATTACGCGTTTCTTTGTTCAGGTGGACTGTCCATATACACACGAAATAAAGGATTCTCTGTTTTCTTAGGAATAACGAAACAAAGTCCTTCGAGAATTCGAGGTCCGATTTTCTGCTAAATGAAACCTACTGTGTCCACGTCCTGCGGCAGTGGAGGATACGTTTTTTTTTTCATTCCTTATCCACCAACCTCCACCGGCAAATGGCCTCCCTCGATATTTCCTCTTCCGCTCTTTGCTTTTCAACCATAACCCTATAGTCGCTACTTCAACTAGTGTGAATTCACGGGCAGACAGTGCGCGCCCACTTGATGGTTTCAGGGACCAAAGTACTGATTGTTAGGACGAGACGTCGCAGCTCCTAAGGGTCTGAAGGATCGAGGGTCTCGAGGTGTGAAGGGGTTGTCTTCTTCACTAGTCTCTGCCGACTGCTGGAAGCTAGGAGGAAAGTGGACCCTTTGCCCTCTTAATGCGAAGCCAGCTCGCGCCGTGAAAGTACTTAGCGCTATAGTCGACAATTGAACCAGAGAAGCCCAGTTCTGGGGATCAGATTTAATTTTATGCCACTACCCAAAGGGCGTAGCATCGCTTTAGAGCAATAATTTCGGGCAACGTAATTCAGAATTACGTCCGACCACTCAGGACGTTTTCTTTATATTTTAAATTCAAGCTACCGTGACTGGTGTTGAGCAATTTTCAGAGCATTCCGTCTTTTTTTCTCTTCAGGTTTGCACTCCTCATTCAATTATGTACGGGTTTTCTGATGGATAGATGAAAGAGACCAGCCTCAGATTAATCCCTGAAGAGTTTATAACGTCGACTACCAGAAATATGGTTTGGAGCTATCTTTATAATGAAGGGAATGCATCAACTGAGGATAGCCGGTTCAACTGAGAGAATTTAGTCGCGGTTTGAAATGATTTATGCCAGAGTAGAACTTGGTAAACTGCTCGGAAGCTGTACGCCTCTAGCTATAACAGTTGAGTGTAATCCTAACCGCGCGTACCCTCAAACGATGCAAAATTTAATAATTAATATACCTATATGTGGCAAGTGGCATAGTCAACATGTTTCGGAATAGATGTGTAGTTTCCATATATTTTTGACAAATTCATTTCGTCCGATAGTCAAGTTTGAGCAGGAAATTGCGGAAGAATGAAAGAGGAAGTTTAAGGGAAGAAAAAGCAACGGGCCAAAAACATAATTAGTCTCTGAAACGCAAGGTGGAAAGGTATTTAAAATAATGTATAATGAAGAACAAGGTGCTGGAGCCTTGACACGATTAAGCCCGTTCAACCAGATCTCAAAGTCAAGCACTCAACCACTGGCCCTGTGAACATTTTCTTCAAAAATATTCTAGACCAGCGGAAGAAAAAAGTCTTGGGATTTGACAAGCTTTGAATTGTCACTCTCACATCCTACCCTGAAATGTCGTCGTCTACAGCAGACGTGAAATCTAATTTTGCTTAAATTACATGGATGCTTTGCCCTCTAAAAAGGTATGCACACAATCAGATTCTGTACGATACTCACGGAGTTTTGCCTCTCCGCATTTCTAGACACGACTGGAACGTTAACAGGCATTTACCCTTATGTACTTGGGCTCGATATTACGGATCTTATACAGGTAATATTCTACCCCCATTCATCCAATTATACTTACCATGAGTAGGGTATCCTCAAATATTGCTAATGTCTTGCCCCTAAGAGGCTCCAAAGTCAGCCGAAAATGCGGTGCTTTTTGCTGCTAGTAGCAAACGAGCGGTTTGGCATCTGGAATTGTATAGATAAAAAGGTCAACTTTCCATAAAAGACTGTTCAAAGAGATATATATTTTTTGAGGGTATGACTATCTGCTATTCTAACACTATTGTAATCGATGGTAATGGTTTTGAGACATTATTTCCAAGAAAATTATTTCGAAATCAAAATTTTTCCTCTAAACTTCAAACAAATTGGTATGAAGCCTGTGAATGTTTCATTAACGAGAAAAACATGTCTACAACCTGGTTTTAGATTTCTTTCCAAGAATCAGACGGTTTGTATGACAGCATACATGAAACAATGACATCAATTCATCCATAAAGGAAGCTCACATTATAACATTGGAACTAATTCATCTTTGATTTTGCTCCATTTCAATACGTATTTAGTCTCTCGTCTCTAATCATTGACCTGTTTTAAACATTTATCGTTGTATGCGCCTAGAAATAATGTTCCACCTCATCGTTCACTATAACGATAATCATCGAAGCCAAGTTCCCTCATTTCTTAATATCATGATGGAACGATGCCTGTAGTCACCCAGAAGAACGATGTGTGGTGATTTCCCGTGAAATTTTCGATGACACCGATGATCGGTGAATGTGCATCTTGAAAAATCTGCATCTATCAATACCCCCCACAAGTCCGGCTTTGCTAGGATATCGGATAACGGTTGGAGGAAATAGCCGGTCCATCAGCAGAGCACCCCGTGGTTTATTTCACCTCGTCTGTCGGTCTGTATAACCTCCAATCCTACAACCGATCGACTACACTTCCCCTTATGTAACATTCGATCCAGGTCTAAGGCGTCCATGAATAAAGGAAATTCTGATATAGATAAATAAAATGCTATAGTCAGTAGACTATGTTACCGACGGGATGTACGTACCAGATAATAATCCAGTGAGGCGCAATTCCGGACTTTTCTCGCCGTTTATAAAAATGTCGATAATTGCGACTGTGGGTTTCGGACGCAGATAAGACTTTAGGACTGAAAAATTTCCACGGAAAGAATTACGCGAAACAGAGTTATGCGGAGAAAATTCGCTGGGACCGTACAGGCCTGGGAGGGATTCACTAATTTGTTGATTAAGGTTCATGTCTGAATATTTATTAGGCCATAGGATAAGGAAATAGCCAGTCTCGAGGGGCTGCCTGTTTTCTGGTTTCTTAACTCCCTTAGTGGAAAATGCCGTGGCTTTTAATGAGCCTTCAGTTTACAAGCTTATACATTATTCAAAGTTTAGTCGGGTACAGAACGAGATGAAGATTCGATTTTTATATCGATGGAATTTCGGTTTATAGTCTAAGGTCTTTTGAGATTCCATTTCATAAACCTAAACGCAACAGCTTACGCGACAAGTAATATCACATATGTTGATTTTCAATTGACGTAATAATCGTGGATATGTTTCAATCAGTTGACTTTGATATTTTTGAAAAATTTATTAAGCCGAAATATGTAACGTACACTACTAACTTGCAGTATCCCAACTTGATTCCGCTTGTTTCGGCAATTGTTTTAATAAGTAAGCCTCACACATAGCGTCTGTGCTTGCGGGCAGTGAACAGCAATCACAAAACTTCTCCCTGTTGTCAGAGAATCGGAGTAATTTTTTATGCGCTGGATGATTTGGGATGCAATATCAAGGTTACACACAGAATCGAAAAATTCGACAACCCGATGGCTTTTGGTTGACTTCTTTAACCGGCTTTTACTTTGAAGTCCAACTCTTTTGATGGCCTGTACTCACCCGCAGACCAGCAGAAACCAACCAAGTTCCACTCAAGATGGAATTGCCAGAGTAGATACTCCAAAAGATTGCGCGTACGTCTGACTTCTGGTGGCATTGGTAAGTGCTTCGATTTGAGGTTGAAAAGCTACAAAGAATATTCTTCAATATGAAAATATCATACTGCTATGTTCAGTGAATATTATTCACTACCATCACGAGCCTAAACGTCGCGTCGGGGCCCTAAAGGACTGATAACATTATTATGTATTCAATTATATTATACGAAATTTTTTTCGCAGAATAGGAAAATTAAACTTGAAAAAAATATTGATGCAAAAGGTGAAACTATCTTTGTGAATATTGGATGCATTTGAAAATAAGATTTAATCAATGTTATAATAGAGTTGCCATTTTTTGTCGATAAAGATGTATCTCGAACAATTTCGGAATGGAAAAATCAAATACTCAGAATATACGAAAAATGTGAAAATCAAGAACAAAACATGTAATAACTCGTAGAACTTTCAAAATCTTTATCTGAGGGAAAAGCTCAGATTTCACTTTTAGAGTTCAAAGAACGCAAGCTCACATATGTATATCTGCTGATAACTACAGTCTTTAACATGTATATGTATGTTTGAACATTATTCTCGAATGCGTTGCACTGCCAAAAAATTGATCAGATTCTCTCCACAGAGTTGCAGCAGAGCTGTATAAAAAGCGATTCAAGAAAAAAGCGATGAAGTGAAATAAATATCGATAAAGTTATACTTCACCCCTATATAGATATGGGATTGTGTGTCATAATATATACATATATATTTTTATATACTATATATATATACATTATACATACGCGGGTACGTGGTGGAGTGGATAAAAATCCTCAGAGAGAGAAATTGTTCTTTGTTCGATATATGTGTTTGTGTGTGTTAATAATTTACCAGGTGCTTCAGATGGTGGGTAGAAAACTAGAGTCCAGTTACAGAAATTGTACCGCAAAATTTTTATGCGATTCACGAACATAGTGGAGCTAGTCCAGAGCGTGCTATGAGTTCTAAAAATAAAATAAAACGTGCACGTCTAATTTTATGAACACAAGAAACAGCAATTACAAAATATAACATCCCACGCTTGAAAGTATTTTGTAATTTTGGTGAGACTCAACAAATCTCGATCTGTTACATTTTCGACGTACTACATATGATAGAAATGGTTCGTACAATCTGCAGTTGCCATTGAATAAGTTCAAAACAATTGACTCCGGTATGGAAAAAAGTTAAAATATCTAATCGCATCAAAGAGAATAGCCCCAATTACCATCAAAATAATAGTGTTCGTTTAACAATAAGCGACAAAAACTGAAAGTCAATCTCGTTGGCTGCTGCATTATTTATTAGCCTGCAAAATCACTACGCAGCAGTTTGCTTCCACAGTACGACACGGTGGTTAGTTCTTGTGTGATGCAAACAATTGATTACTTTGAACGTATAAATACTGAAGAATACCATTATTTAGAACTCAACTATCCAATTTTTTGCCGTGCAAACATCATTCCATAGCAAATTACAATGAAATCATCAATTCATGTAGGTATATTCCAAGTATGGAACAACTTTTCGATTTTTTGTATAAAAACGATATCCATGTATCGTCTTGACGAAAAGAAATTAAAATTGTTCCGGCTTCCGCCACAAAATATGTACATGATGAGTATAGACTCACATTTACACAGAGCTCAACGCTTCAAAAACTTAACGACTTATACCTGCGTTGCAGTAGGGAATTGAAAATTCTAGTACAGTGTGCCGTGATATATGAATTGGAATTAATTAAAACCCTGCTATCGCAGAAACTCCAGGTCGAGCCAGGGAAATTATATCCAATCGAATTTTCATCATCTCATTGTAGTGATCTGGTTATATAATATTAGAAAACACTGTCTCCTTCTATACCGCGGGGAAACACTGTTTCGAACATGTAATGTATATGTTATATTCACTTGCTTATAGATATTTCCTCACGGCACGTTCGCGAGCGTGGCGTACGGTAATTAGGTTAATTATAGCCTACGGGGTAGCGCTGAGCAATACTAACGCGAAGAACACATCTCTTCACCCTCCCTAACTTCTTCAAACAACTACCCAATATACGTCTATGTGCCTATAATTCTCGGAAAATCTGTAAATAAGAGACGAACCACCGAGTACACGAATGATTTGATATCATACGGAGCCTTTTAATTAGCAAATTATTGATCATCAATTACGTAAGATAAACTTGAATTAATATAATTACCAGAAATTACGTGTAATGCGAAAAGTGATGATGAACTAGTTACCGGTTGTGGGGAGTGCCATAACCAATAAATTTGTACGAATGAACAGACGCCAAGCACCTTGGAGGTCGAAATCAATCTTACGGTAGATAGAGAGATGAGATAGAGAAGGGGGTAACTCCCAAAAAAGTGAAGAGAATATTGCCATGCGGACCCATCTTTGAAGAAGCGGTTCCAGCCAAACTTGTTTGTTTTTTTTAATCCTAAAAATCTTAAAAACAAAATTTAGAAAAAATCCGGACCTCAGATCTCTTAGACAGTTTAAAAATGTTGCATTCTTTAAACTAGTTTTGAGCTATCTCTTACAAAAAATGAGAGAAAAAAAAAAATTGAAATAGAAAAATGGTAATCGAATTTTTTAACCACATACATTCGATTTAAAATGATGCGATTTCGATGAATTGAAATTTCGAAATTTGAGAAGCTACCTGCCCGAAGCTACCTGTCCCTTATGAATTACTAGAAAAATTTGATTTTCGAGATATATTTTCGTGTTTGTCAATTTCTTTTGCTCTGCAGATCTCTGTATTTTATTGATTTCAAATCATGTATTAGGATATAATAATGGCAAACTGTTTGAACAATCGACATAATTCTATACATGCTCATCTGACATGTTCCAAGAGAAAAGCCAAAAATCCTATGATTCATTAGTAGTTTGGGTCTCCATTAATTTACTGGCCCGTCACCCTAAAAAGCCTCATAATTGCCCCATCTATATATTGCAGGGTAAATACTGTTTCGGAGGCTATCTATTTGAATACATATTGAACCCTGTTATACATTTAGGTTATCTCCAATACATATAAGCCTGATAACTTGTAACCGAAAGCCAATCAAGACAAGACAAAACACACTTTGCGGACTCCATAGCATAGCTGTATTAATTATTCTACCTACTATCCCTGTGACATCTCCACTATATTATTTTTATTGCTCCGCCATACCTACTATTATTGTCGCGAGAGTGCGTATATATCATTGATACTGGTTTATCGCTTGTATAATTGTATATCCCATGATGAACGATGGCGAACGAGAATCTTATCTGTAATCAGAATTAGCTATGCCACGAGATGTGCCGGTGCGATTTATGCATAGGATATTCCAAAAATATTGGAAAACCCTGTGATATGTTACGTAACTCCTTAAAACTTTGAGCATACACATTGAAAAAATGCTATGGCTTGTTGCAGGAGGCTGAGGTCATCCAAAATTGTATTTCTTGGACCATCGCATCGTATGCGAAAATGGGATATACATGTAAGTATTATACGCTATACCTATATATCCACGGGGCGAGTGTGGCTACTCTCAGTGTCGTTACTTACTTATTTACTTAGTGAAACTTTAGCACGCCACTTAGTTTCTTGGACACGGATGAAAGCGGCGTACGGTATACCGGCGAACTGCTGCGAAAAAGGATAAGAGCTTCCAAGTTCTTACTCCTCGACGTAGCGAAGAATATAGTATATTACGCGAGTCATGAGATTCTTTAATCGTCGGAACTTTATACTTGGAGAAATTCTACACTATAGAAACTGACTGGCGTAACTATTGCTCCGCAAATTTAACCACAAATACCATTGAGCCCGATCTATTTGCACGTAGATATACGAAATAGACCGCAAGCACTCGCTGCATACTGATTGTGAGTAGTAATCAATGATATCAAAGCTTCGATCAGAGGTCGAGGCCCATTAGATTAGAACCACCCTAGCCAAGGGAATAGGGTGGGATGCGGTCATGGAAAGTCAATATTCACAGTGGTTATTCACTATTATAGAAAAGAGACAGCCGGTGAATGGGACCCCTTGAACATTTTTTGAGAGTAAAGTTGGTGAGGTGCATTACAAAATTATTTTTGTAGGGCTGCTATGTGCCATGCAAAAAAAGATGACGAACGATGACCTCGTCAAAACTGTGGCGTGGGAGCTGAGACGCAAGAAGTATCGATTAAAGTGAAGAACGCAATAGTGACGAAGTTAAACGATAAAGCTTCGAAGCAATAAGTTCGAATAGACAAATGCAGCAACAGCGCCATCACCCTCCGTGTAACGTTTCAAGCTGCAGGCGTCAAGGGTGTTGACCCTCGACCTAAATAGGTTATCTCTTGGTCGAACAGGGTCAACCTGTTGCCTCCCTGCGAAAAGTGAGGATCACAAATTTTCTCATTCAAGTCAGAGTCTGCCTCTGGTCACTCTCCTGAATCAACGATTGAAAGAGCACGCTCGAGCAGTTATATAGGATGATCACTTTCAAAAAGGGTACAATCGGTTTATAATCCCTCTATTTGCATTTGGACGGAAAGCAAAAGCTTTGCATTACATTTTCAATTTTCTATCAATTCTCATATTAATTTTTTGCGGTAATTCACAAATAAAAGTGACAAAAATCCCGCGTTAGTTCGTTGGCGATAATATGCGCGTTATTCAATTCCTATCAAAAATCTATCGATGCACGCGGTTGTATATTCTGTGAAAAACAAATTGAAAGTAAAACCTTATTTTGAGCCTCCCAACGATTCTTTTTATCCTGTTTCTGTTGTTTTTCTGCACGCTAGCAAGAGGTATAAAAAAATAACCTGCAGGCGAAATAAAACAAGTTAGCTATACAGTCAAAATTTGTGGAAGAACAAGATGCGTGAGCCTGTGATCGTGTTTTTGAGGAACTACTTCCATGTACGAAAATATTTTGCCTGGAAATCAAAAGAAAAGAAAGAAAATTTGTCATTTTTATGAAAAATGACAATCGTTCTCAACGTTCAACAATTTGATATTTTTTTTTTCTGCTTTGACGCTCCATAACTTTTTTTCTATTAAGTTTAGGTGAAAAACTGAAGATACCAATTTTGTAGAAAATTTAATTTTCTATTAGATAGTGATTTTCATTCAATGTATTTCAAATGGAGAAGGGAACCCCCCAATGCATCAGCTTAATTTTTAAGGTATGAAAGGGCGATTTCGGGAGGATTTTTTTTTGTGGTGAAGAAACTTTTAACATACATTTATCCAGAAAAAAAAAGAAGTTCTCACGCGATCCAATATACATACATGTATAGACCCGCCAGCTCGCAGGACACGTCAAGACCTCATGTAGACCCGATGAGATATACGAGGAAAGGCTTCTCCTTGGGAACGGAAACTGAGACTTATATCTTTCGCGATGCTTAAGAACAAAGTACAATAGACTGCTAATGAGGGGACAATCTCGATCACTGAATTCTGTCGAGGAGTGCCAGCCGCGCATTCTCAGCTCTTTCTCTCTCTCTCCCTCTTCAACTACTCATGTCTTGTTTTCTCTCTCACACGCGAAAATATATCTTTTCAATAAAATATTGTTGGTTATGGGTCTCTAAGCTGGTAACAACCGAGGCCCGGATAAAATCGATCGACTGCCTCTCTCTCCGGAACAAATTAATTGACCCCCGACAGACTGTTCACTGTGAATACCATTCCCAATGTCAGCCACTTTCTGCACCACCTGAAAGTTTGCCCCGGTTATCAAGGGTAACATCCGGTGATCAATTGTTCAAAACATTTTAAAACCGTTGGAATATTCCTCTTGTCGATAAAAACAAACAAAATAAACACCAATACCAAAAAAATCAGTGACGTATGTAGTCGATATATTTCCTCGTGTTAATTACTGTATACTGTGAAGAAAAAACAGGTAATGAGATTTTTTTTTCATTTAATGATAATCGAAGTTGTATACATTGCGTGAAAGTTACGGAACGAGACAGAGCAAGGACGCCCGAACTTTATGAGGCGTAAAAGTAAAAGATAGATAGCGAGTTAGTGGGAGATAGCGCAATCTGCATTGTCTCGTAACGTTTCTGTTAATTATTAGCAGACGAGTCGAGAATTCCCATTGCGATCGAGGCAAGTACCGTTGCGGTAACAAATTGCCGGGATAATCTAGACCGGTGGAGAAAATTTATGAGTGGTTTTGCCGATCGCATGTTGCAGTTGAAACTCTGAACCGTTTCCGCGAGAATATTTGTTCTCTCGCGCAAAAATAAAAAAATTTCACACGCGCACATGATGAAGGCTGCTTTTTACTGCGTGTCGTTTGATCATCCGCTCTCAATTTACCTAGCTGTACTTGTACGTTTATTTCGACAACAAGTCAGCCAATCATTTTATATGCGCGTTCATCAGAAGCGTTTCTCTCCTGATGTAGATACCTCAATATCCATAACATGGTTTAAGCAGTAAACCCAGATACGTGCCTTCTCGCGCTTGCATGCTAACTAAACAAATTCACATCAACGTCTGTAGCATGAAGCGTTCAATTTCCCGTAACGCGTTTTTCTCTGTGAAAGCGGGTGAGATTCTCGCTTCTAAAAATGCATTTTTCGACGTTCGCTATTCGACGCTCTGCAAACAGTAGTCGATAAACTGAAGTTTATACCGGTACGTATGAACCTTGCACTATTTCTTTCGCTCAACGATGCTCCGGCCAAACAACATAACTTGATAGTATGGAAGGCTACTCCTTGCTACGTGCCTGTCTTAAACCTTCATCAGCGTATATATCATGGAGCGAGTTTGAAGCAAGTAAAGTACAATACTACAAAGTGCACCATACAAGGAGTACAAATAAAATCTCTAGGACTGCAGAAATCCAAGTCACACTACAGGCATTCGAAATAGGGTGAGAATGATAACGTTTAAAAAGCAATTTCGAAGGCGCTGTTTCACCAACTACAATCGAGGACAATTGTTTTTAACCACCATTGCACCTGTACCTCGCCTATCATGTAGCATCGCAGGAATGAATCAATTACTAATTCAAAATGATTTTGTTTGTTCGTGGCTGACCAGAGTCCCCTTCACCATACTTCAATGAGTTCTCATGAACAGTTTCAGACTGATCCATTTTGTTTTACTGAGGCGAAATTTGCAATATGCAGTTGCGCTCACACAGACTCCACACAATCCTGAAAAAATGAGATATGGTGGGGGTCGTTGGCATACCCTCAATATTTAGCATTGCTCTCCGTATATGTACTACGAACTCTGAAGCAGGATGGGTGTACCGTTGGGCCGGTGAAGCACTCGGGTACCTAATTGGGGCTGGAACTCCACCCTAACGACGTGATCACGAGAGCAGGGTGCTGCACCCGGTCAATTTACGTATAGGGTACGTCCTTCCATACCTCTATCCTCCATCCTCAGTCCTCCATCTATAACACACAGGGTCAAGGTGTCCAGGGGTTCAACCGCCCACTGCAGATACGGATTGTGACCCAGCCCTCTGTATACTATTTTACCGTTTAGTCTCTGTAATATCACAGGTGACAATGTCACACAATGTGGGTGACGTTCTCCATGCACGTCAATATCACCGGTTCACACTGACGTAGATAAATTGCAACACGAACGTAGAATATCTTGTGTTCACAGTCATAGCGATCCCACGAACCCGGACCCGAACACCCTGGGATATATCCACTTGGAGATGTCCTCGACCAGCACTATCCTAGGGACTGTCACCTCAGTTAGGGAGGTTCATTAAAAGCAGGTCGAACCGTGAACAACCATCGTTTGCACGTGGGCAAAGCTGCCGACAGAAGGCAAAGCACTCCTATGCAGATATTCGAGGTAATATAGCGGCGACCGTGGTCACGGTTATTGGGGTATAATCTAGCAACTGTATCTGTAGTGAGACCGTATAAAGGGAGAGAGAGTAATTGAGGCGTAGTGTAGGGATGAGGAAAACAGTCGTGACTCGGCTATGGAGAAGAGGGTGAAATTTTAATCATTGTAATCAGGAACACCTCTGGGATCGTAAACATATTCCCAGGTGCGACACGCGGCAAGGGTCGAATTGCCCGGCACGGCTAAACTAACGCTGAAACGACAGTCGCATCGTATCTTTGTGTTTGCACTTTAAATAGGAAGTAATTTCACGACGGGTCGATCTCATAGATCGCTCGGTTGAGATAATCCTGAACCTGGATTTAACGAGGAGAGTGTAAATAGTTTTCCGACAATATCATACCTGTATTCGGGTGTAGAGATCACGCCCGAGTAAAATAATACTCAAATTGCACATATCGTTCGCCCCACACCTTAATAGTGCCCAATATTTGTGCCTTGGAATCATCATAAAATTGGCTACATGAACCAACACTGTCGTGTCAATATTCCCCGTAACGTAAGGAACAAATTTCAAGATCTCGTTCTTTCCAAGTACGGCATCTAATCAACGAAATTTATAGACATACACTCGGTGCGAATCAATTATATGCCAAATTTCAAGTGGCACAGTCATATAGTCTGACACCGAACGCGGCAAGTTCAACTGAATTTCATCGAAGTTTGATTTTCCTCATACATAGATGTAACGTATCTGGTGAAATGTTCCGTTAACAGATTTGCTTTCTATTTTTCAGTTTTCAGCTTTCAAGTAACCAGGAATCTGCAGTGGCATTGAATAATTCCGTAATAAATCCTCACAGACCGCGGCTATCTTCGAATGACTGAATGAACTCCTTATGGATCGCCCGTTTCCGTACCGCAAACTCTTTGCGGTTTTTGCAGATCGCAGAAAACCGGTTGTGAGATTAATCGAAAGTCAGAGTGATCGGATAAAGGGTGAGCGTTAGCATTTTCTTTTGAAGAAAATCGATTTTGTTTTAATGGAAATCGTCGTGTAGCCCCTACCTGAATGGCTGGGACTCGCGGGTTGTTTCGGATCGAGGGCTTTCTCTTGACCTCAGTAAATAATAAGCACGATGCGAAACGGGGAGGGGATACTGACCACTCGAGAAAAAATCAAATTAGTGGTCAACCATGGATCCTCATTCCGTGGGATGAGAGACTTGGACAGGACATTCTAAAGAAAGAGGACATTTGGGAAATGAGACAGCAAGAGAGGGTGAGAGAGGGAGAGAGAGGGAGGGAGTTTTAGTGCTCGGACTTACAATTAGGTTTACGTTCCGGCGGTATGGATAATTCCATTTTCTTCGACCACTCTGCGGAAGGATGATTTGTTGTCGTTAAAGGTGGTCACATAATTATACTCTTGTCCATGATTCGGAGTGCTCAGCAGATCATGCGTATGTATGTGAAGCTTTAATGTGTACTGGGGTCAAAGCTCATTGTCATTACAAATACCTATCATATTTCCGATAGAACGAAACGCATCCGGAGATATGGTGCTATACGTACAAGCTTATGATATTATATTACATACATTCTCCGGAAAACGAATCTTTTATCTTACTGCAGATTCCTTTTGACACCATTATTGGAACGGATGTTATAATTTCTTGAAAATAATTACATCGTGGGTGGTGGCGGGAGCTCGTTTACTAGCTCTTTACTTGTATATCCGAGTCAGCGAACTGGATAGTTCGCCGTCCACCCCATTCCTCCTCATTCTGCTCTATCCGTGTTCTAGCAATTCATTTACAGTCCAAGAAAAGCTGACTCGGGTATCGTCCTGCGCATGTACAGCTTTATCTGCAGCAGGTGTATATGGGTGTGTATCTATGAATTACTGAACATCAAGATTGGTGCATGCAAACGGAAAGGTGAAACAGATTCAACGGTGGTTCACATCCTCCGAGTGTATCTAAAACTTTTCTATCGTTACTTGCTGGAACTTTGGTAGTAGGGTTCAGAAATTTCGAATCTCATTATAATTCGCGTTTAGTGAATGAATCAACCTGCAGAGTTAGTTCAAGTGCCGTAACAATGCGACCCCCATTTATTTTCATAATTAGCTTGCAATTTGAGTAACTTTTCACGTTTGAGTTTTGCTTTCTGTTACCCATTTTATTGCATGGAAACTTATGTTCAATGATGGAAATTGTCAAACTTCACCGTTATAGTAGCGCGAAACTCGGTTGCAAACGACTATCAACAGAAATTGTGATCGCCTTGAAACTACATTTGATAGCTGACTAATGAGGCGAAGGTGAATAAGTTTATAAAGTATCATTATCATACTGAGAAAGTTGATATCGTAGAATCGGATTACATGACAGAGATTGAAAAAGTGGCCAAGAGCAAAAGATTGCGAGACAGTCCATTTCCAAGAAGTACATCTACGAGGCTACCCAATCAACTCTGAATAAAATGGAAGTCCTCCGAAAAGCACGAGGGACACCCGAATAGGAGTTATCACCCCTAGATGGAAAACACTCGAGGGAAAAGCAGGCTGGTGCTACATGGCTGCCAAAGATAAGCGGCGAAACTCGCGTCGAAATCTAGTCCCTTGCCTCGATGAATACTTTTTTTTCCATCAGAAAACGATATTTAGTTTTTAGAGATCGCTGCATCTGTAGGATATTCTTTCGAAGCTATCATCGTCAGGAGGATCACCTCTGAAATTATTTATTCTTACTTTTTCCCAAACTCTATTATCGTTTCTACACTTTACTTTAATTCATCAAATTTGTGAATGATCCATCACATCATTGATCCAAGGTTGATTTTTTACTAGAAACTTGAAACCGACGCATTGCATTATCGATCCTGAGTTACTCTCATACTTACTTTCATATTATTTCGTCCAAGAAGTTGGTAAATAGCTATGCAGTCGTTTTCTTCAGAATTTATTTTATTTTTAATTCAAAGGTAATTAAGCAAATGCTTACGTAGCTCCATCTTTCGTCTACATATAATGAGGCTAAAGTTTCTTTGAAGCTTTGGATAGGCCCGCTCTGAACTGCTTCCTGCAAGAGGTGACAGCTTATATAACCCCCAACTTTTGAGATATAAATCAGTTTTCACAGAGCCAAGTAAGGGCGATGCACGACTCAGATCTTACGTGGATGACAATAATATTCACGCATTCTCGATCGAAATATGGATGATAATTCTCGGGAAATAATCATTTTTTGTGAAAGAAGTATTAAACAACAGAAATTGGGTATTTGATTCGAAAAATTCTGACATGTCGGGGACTTCAATTTGATTAGATATAAAATAATTACCGGAGGATGAAATTAACCTTCATTTCGAGAGGACTTATCGTAGTCTGCAGAAAAAAATGTAATTAACAAATGTAAAAGAAGAAGCGATGAAATTTTCTTCCTACACAGTATAGTTGAAAATTCTATTCAGATTTGAGTTTCACCTCGAATCAATTTTACTCTACTTGCAGCGTGTTGGTGTTCTGTCCTTAGCATCCGTAGCTTATACAACTACACTCTTCACTCTGCAGCAGATTGTGCAAGCGGCAAATAAACTTTTCGTACTTCTCCTACAGGAATCACCTGAAATTCCACATTCGGAATACTGATTGTGAGTGAACGTGATTATTCAACGCACGCCTATACCCCACGACGTATGCTATTCAATATAGGATACTATCCGGAGTTATTACCTCGCACGGATAAATGCTGCAGTACTCCCTGTTGAACGTATGTGTGTCTATGAGCAGCCTGAAAGGGTAATTTCAAGCCAAATTACCGCCTATGACCCTGGCCATTTGGCATTTTTTATAATTCTCGTCCAACAGTTCCTACTTCTAAAAAACCTCGATTAGAATCATCCGAAATTTTTCAAAAATTCATTGTTTTTTTTTTTTTTTATTTTCATTTTAAAGCGAATCCTACAGAACTCCGTGTCGAAGAACGATCAGTTTCAGACAAAAATGACGAGCGTAAGAATTTGGTTTCTTTGGTTTTTCAGAGGAATTTTTGAATATCTCGTATGCGATATTAGTTATGCTATGATAGAAAGAATCAATCGATCATCCGCCCTAATTTGCGATATAACCAAAGGTCAGATTATACACAAGGTACATACATTACATATTATTTTAACATTCATTAGAATAAATCTCGACTCGACGTGGATATCAACTTCTGGATCCTGACGTAGAATTACCACCTTGTAGTAGACATGTGTACTTAGGTACACCATTTGAAGTGTTTGAAGTGTTTGAAGCCCACGCAAAAGACCCATCGCAGAGTGTTGCTGAAAGTAATAATAAAGCGGCTGTAAAGGCATTGCACGAGGTACTTTCTTATGCATGAAACTATCACAAGTTAACAACACCTTTGGGATCCATTATCAACGAATGTTTGACAAGACAAATGAGAACCACATCAGAGAGAAAAAAGTGAGTGATATAAACGAGAATGCGGATGTTGAACTGCATGTGGTGACACTACCATCTGTTATTGAAATCGTCCCGTCTCTTCGTGTTCCAACTTTTTATACTTGTTATACGTATAAGTGTATACACACGTATACCTATCGTCATATGGCTTTTTAGAACACAGTAAAAAAGACGCCGAAGCGCATAACTTTGAATTTCATAACCTAAAGAAGTTTGGATCATACGACTCGATGCCCTGCGCGTGTTCTCCTCTTGGTATGGTCGACCACCTTCATTTCAACTGTACGATGATGCAAATACCTGTGCTTCGCTTTTTGTCACCCTCTCTGGCACACCGAGTTACTTTTTGCAAGATTTATAGTTCTTGCACCTCGCAGATTGGGTCGTAGCTGATAGTTTCACTCGGCCAAGGGTTCTTACACCCGTCTCTGCTCCCGTGATCCTGGTTACAGCTACATTTACAATCGAAGCTAAGCACAGCCTACCGCCGCCTCGTTTGAAATCCAGGTTTTACCCACCCACGACGTATTAGCCACACCCGGAGTTGGATTACGTATCGGAATCTCCCTAATCTTGGGTCCGTGGAGTTTACGATGTATGTTAATTTTAAAAAAAATCTTGATGAATGGGCCAATTATTCTACCATTTGAAATCTTTGTACACCAAGATTTACGGTTTCTATTCTAGTCGAGTGATTATCGAAAAGAAACGAAAGACTTTCTTGGTCAGAAGAACCAGAGATTGACTTGTTTCATTGTGAGCGACCATAATCATTCCAAAAGTTGCCTACAGAGACTTTCACGAAAGTCGTTCGAATTGGACGAAATTTTCGAGGTCGTTTTCAGTCGAGTTCCAGCGAGATTCGATAGAATTTCATTGGACTTCAAGCTAAGATTTTACGGAATTTCGTCACAATTTTCGCAGGGAATTACCTAGGACTTCACGAAATTTTATGGGGACTTCATAAGACTTCACTGTTCCCGCAAGACTTTAAATTTCATAAGGTTTTACGGGCTTTCCTATGATCTCATGATTTCGCAGGACTCATGAGATTTTAAGGAATCTGAAAGGTTTCAGAAAACTTCATGGGATTTCACAAAATTGCTAGGCGATACTCCATTAGACTTGGAGGAATTTAATGAAATTTCAAGTGACTTCATGTGGTCTTCACAGGACTTCATAAATAGGCGTACACCGGACTTGAAAGTTACCTCTTCCCAAGTCACGGATTCAACGTTTCTGACCTGTTTCTCTAAACGGATTGCCTTCCATAACCATCACGGTGGTTCAACTTTGGAGCCATAATAAAGGCATAGAATTATTGGTCGTGACTTTTATCATTTACAAAAACTGTTTGCTGCGGGATGGGAAAGTAGGCAATTACATAATATTTCGGTATCAAGGTTTACCCTGCAACAAAGTGCGAGCTGTTTAATTTTGTCTAAAAGTTACAAACTGTTCTGCACATGTCCAATTTATGGAGCACGAGGTGTCGACGGCCCATCGCTCGACTTTGATAAGAAAATACATCGAACACGTCGATTATACAGCCGATGGTTTCCTCCGAGCCTTTTACTCAAGGGTAGAATAAAATCGATAGCTATGCCGTGCCGCACCCGACTTCGTTCAGCCTCGACCACTGCTGCAGGGTGGTTTGTTGGTTGGTCGGTTCTCTCGCCGACTTGTCCAGAGTCCTCTTCCTTCCGATATACATACCTATATATATATGTATGTGTACCTACATAAGTATACATGGTAGATATAGGGACTATACCATCCGTAGATCTGAAAGAATGTACAGATATAGCGCAGGATTACGGAAAGCTCCTTTTTCCCCCGTTATGTTATCTTTTTTTTTTGTTCCGTTGTTTTTTTTTTTTTTTTTGCGAGAGCAACGTGACGGGAATAAATGTTGGGAATCCTTCTCGAAGCTATTCCGTATCAACCCTGAAGTAAAATACAATATTTTGCTTTACTTTGCATACATACATTATACTTTCTCTGCACCCATATACATATTTAGTGAATAAACCCTACAGGCCACGTATGTGCGATTCACTTTTTTCTTTTTTTGGCTCACCGTCCAGTAGTTCTTTCATGGTTACCTATTTTTACTTGCAGTGGTATACGGCGGAATGTATACGTATGGTAAAGTATTTTATACTCATACAGCTTTCTTAATTGTCATGTACGATGTTCCTCCGGCGAGGATAGCTCGCATTGCCTGCTGACAAATCAGTTTATCGATTATACGTGAAAGACGCGAAGGCAAGCAGAAACGACACTCCACACTTGCGAAAATTTCCAAATTGGATGAAAAAGTACTTTCAGAAAAACAATTACTGGTGAGAAACATCGGTATCCTTCGCCCCTTATTCTCAGACACTCGTCGATGGTAATAAACAAAATAGAAGATAATAACACCTGATGAAATTAGAAAAAAAACACTTTCAGAACATCGTAAATCTTTGAGAGAAAGCCGAAAATATTTGCAGCAATCTAAAGTAAAAATATCCCCTACGTTGTCGGGCATTAAAATCATGCGCGAACGGTGCTTGTTCTCAGAACTCTTCTTGGGACATCGACGGACTGTTATTAGCTTAAGAATTAGCACAATTTTCGATCACAATGGTCTTTCTCGTCTCAAAAACGACGTCACGTACTCGCGTGCTATGTACGGTGCACTACTCACTGCTCACGGCGATCAACGGTCATTTCGCGTTTTTTTTGCACGCTGGACGATTCTTCGGTTTCTTCGCTGGTCGTTAAACGACCGACGGAACCGAGACGCGTACCGCAAACAAACGAGAAATAATCAGAAAAAGGTATCTGCGGACCGACGACCTACGCATGAAACCAACTTCAGGATGGCCATTTTCTTTTGTCATAAAGTTGCTCCATAATTGTATTCCTTATATCACTTCTATCATACCGATTTTGCCTGAACTGGGAAAGGTCAAGGACTTTAATTCATGGAAAAGTCTGCCGCTGTAAATGAACGAAATGTCAGCAGAGAAGCGGTAACACGTCACCGCGGCGTGTCTGAGAAATCCCTTCATCTCTTTGGCCTGAAAAAGTTTAGCTAATAAATAAAGTCAACTCCCCTCTTAAGTAATGAATTAGAGGTAGTTACGTGAACGAAACTGGCAGAGCATGGGCAAAGGGTGAGACTGGAGTGAAAAGCGCGCTTACCGAGCCGCTATATGATGAAAGAGATAAGTCGGTTGGATGATGGTGGAAAGACGTGCACGTGGTAAGGAAGGCCGCTAAAATCGAGTCGCGAACAAGTCGCAGGCAAGTAACGTACATAAGTGTATCGATGAAAATAGATATAGCGTGATACGCGCGCGTTATAAGTGTTCCTATGGGGCGAATTTCTTCCCCAGGTTCGTTTCTCCTCATTTCCCAACTTACCACGACCCCGAAAAATCCCTTGATAATTCCCTCGAAGAGAACCCTTCTTTTTCCAAGACGAAATATGCGATATCCCTAATCCCCGAACGCGAACGACAAAAAGGGAAAGGGACTATAGGCGGAGGGTGGTATTAAAAAATAAATTTTAAAACGAAAATTAAAAAGTCTAATCACGGTCTCCAGAATCTGATTATTTCGCTCTCATGGACCCAAGATTCCTCCTCTGGCCTTGGCTTGCTAATTAGCGAGACTTTGAGGCTGTCCTAGCGCTGACTATAACGAAATCCGATTCGGCGTATGCCTAGGCGTTGCACGCCGTTAGGCGTAAATCGTACGACCAGCTGTCTGTGTGGGTATGACCAATTTAACCAGATGATGCAATATGCAATTGCGCTCATCCAGTGCCACGAAAATCATGAAAAAATTTAATGTGATGGGGGTCGCTGAAACCACCTAACCTCTTCACGTTAAATTCATAAATATAATTAAAAATTACGGAGTAATCTCTCGCCATTTTAACACTGGAAAAAGAATTGAGTTGAAAGGCTTATTGATGCATCTACTTAACAATAAAATCTTCTCTGCAAGTTTCAATCAAACGGGTTCAGCATAAGCGGTTCGTCTGGAGCCCCGCTTGCGAAAAATTCAACGACACATTCCCACTTTTGAAAATTTTTGCAGAACCTCTTTTCGGGTGCCAAAACGTGCTGCTTTTTTTTTCTCTTATTAACTATATAAATCGGTCAGGTTCGCCAGGCCAGGGGATTTCGTATGGAATGTCCTATGTATACGACCCTCGTCGACATTTTCTGAATTTAACTGAAATTCGGAAAGACGACATTAAACATGGTTAAGCCAGGTCAGTTTTTGTGTACCTATCGCTAATTAAATTCTAACACGGAGGCAGCAACATACAACAACAAAAAGCAGTCCTGATCAAACGCAGCGAATTCTTTTCGAAAAATAGTTACCCCAAAGGCCGTGGCAATTGCACACTTTTCGCCAGCCAACTGCATATACGTTATATATAGATAGGTACACTTCAGTATATACCTATAGAGATCCACGTATAAAAGCTCTTCCAAAAGTCACCAGATTAAGCACACACCAATTCATACTCCTAGCCTTTCCATCCTATTCACCAACAGAGAAAAAAAATCAAGTAATAGATAAAAAAAAAAAGCACAACGAACTCTCTACTGGAAGAGAATACGAATTTTCCTGAATTTTCTCTGCACGTAACGCGGATGCACAAAGGCAGTAGCCACTTGTCGGCACATGGAAAACGGGAGGTGAGAGGGAAAGAGATGGGAGAGTGTGACAGAATGAAGGATGAAGGAGAAGGGTGCGTTTTAAAAACAGTGCGAATAGTAGTTGCCGGCGAGTTACGCGGGGATCGAGACGAGGAGGAGATACGTGAACGGGTGCTCGTGCATTCAAAGATTTAAAATAGTTGAGTCAGCATTAAAGTTTACCGTGCTATGGCTTTGTATAGCCTAGACACTGCAGCCATCAGACTTCTTCGTAGACCGAAGCTCTTTAAGTAGAATAGGTACTTAACCGGTTGACTATCACGAGCCGGTGGATGGTGGTTATATATTTTATTCCAGCTATATATTTCTGCAAGCTCCATAGACGCCAGCAGCCAGGAGCTCCGTCTCTGCTATATTGCCAAACGGTATTTGTCTTTTTTTTCAGTAGGTGCAGGAAATTCAATTTATTCACGGTTACATACATTACGTGAGCTAGCCAAATCTGGAGGTTGTCTAATTGAAATGCTAAGTGTCAACCATTTTATCCTATAGATCCTGGTGTAGAGTTCTCATCTCTTCTGTCCCTTCATATCCTACCTAATTGGCATACCTGTGAACGGGTTGATGTCAGTTTTACAGTTCCCATTGATTTAGTTGTACACATGAAATACGTGGCAAAGGGTTCTGTAATTGGCTGTCATTCTTCGAGCAACGAGAATTCCAAAGACTTCCTTCGTACGTTATGCTACGTAACTTTGAAGATTCTATTCCGAAGTCTGAGGCTCGCTTATTGGCGGCAACAGACACCCCACCCTTATCCTCTCGAAACAAGAGACACCCTTTACCTTCAATGTCTTCCCTGTACATATATATAGCGTCACTGCAAATCACAACAACGTGTGTTTATTCATCCATTAGCCTCGTTCTTATTCCATACGAATTGGATAATGTTTCTTTCCTTCTCTTTATAATTTCATAATGAGTTGGATTTTTGTGTACACTTTCATTGAGTGGTTTGAAACCAAATATCGAAGGTACCCTTGATTTGACCGTGAAAGCCAAGAGTTATATGGCTTTTATACATTTTTTTTTCAATTTTTTAATGATTTAATAATACTTATTATTGAATAATTTAACATAGGCCAATATCGTATTCAGATAGTTGGTAGAACGTGCAGGTGGGTATCTTGGAGTAAGAAGATGGAACGCGAATGCTACCGCTTCATCTGTATCACCCGGCGGCGTGCGGAGCTTTCCATATTTTCACACCTACCATGTGCCGCATATAGGTGTACATGTAACATGTATGTTTATGGGTATTGGTGGGCTATAAATATCAAGCTTCAGGCGCAGGACACTATGATTTCATACTATGCGCTCCGTTTCTCCATTGGTAGTCGAATCCCTAGCATTTGATTTCTAGCTACCTACAGAAAGTTACTATAAAAAGTGAACCTCGATAGAAAGGCAGTTCATGCAGAATCGTGATACTATGTCAATGTTTTGGCTGTTTTGTGAACTTTTCTATACATCGCCGACATGCACATTTGTTGGATTTTATCAGCATCCAAAATTTGAAAACAAAATAATCAGATAATGCCTTCGACCAAAACGATCTCTCGCCAGCACTACGTGTTTTGAATTTTTATCACTTCATGTATTCTTCTTAAAAAAAACAATCAATGGATGTAAAATACTTGACAATAATTTGATCTGCTTACTTCGCAAAATATCCTGTATAATCCTTACAAATAAACGACCGAATTAATCTACCTATAGGGAACAGTTGGATCAGCAGCACTGCAGGTGCTTCAGAATACCAATCACATCGCCATTGTAATAAACTTCACAGACGCTTCAACGACTTTGCGGTGCAAACTTTGGGTCTCAGAAAATTTCATCCCGTCCATATATACCGAAGAAATCGACCAACCAAAAACCGACTACGCCCAATCCTGCCTGTTGGTATTTACCATATCCGTAGTACATCGTAAGAACTGTCAAACCGAAGGAAGAAAAAAAAATGGAATAAAAATTTATCGAAGTGCACGATATTTAGGGAAGTTTTCTGGGAAGAATGCACAATAGAATCCTCCTACCGATGCACGACAATAGGACGTCAGCCACTATGGAAACGCATTATGCATGCAGAATCCCTATCAGCAATCTATCGGGTATGATATATCTAGGCATATGCACACGCAAGGTAGAGTAGGCGTTTCCGTCAACCTTTTGTTGTAAAAATGCTTGAGAACTTTATTCAAAGTTTCCACTTTATGTGTGTGTATGGTATGTACGAAGCTCGAGACAAACGAGACTTGAAGATGCAATCGATTCCGTTCAAATTACAATTCTATGAAATCATCTTCTCTGGCAGTGAAAAGCGTTGTGCTATCGCGTTTTTGCACTTCCTGGAAGTAGAATATCTCTGAGGCGTTGAATCGTCTTCGTTTCTACTGTACAGCTGGCTACTGCAAAAGATTCATAATAAGATAAAGGCTGAAGAGTACCAAGTAAAAGGAATGATAGAGTAAGTGGATTACGATAGAGCTTTCACTTGACATTCTTCAAACCTTTCGATTCTACTTGGAGTATAATTTTCTTGTCGTGTTACCTGAATAAATAGCGTCACCACTTGAATACCGGATCGCTCGAACCTGGCGATCGACTATTTCACTTAATTCTGTCGATCACTTTACGGGATTATGTACCAAGATAAGTAGTCTTTGAGCATGAATGATGCTAGAAAGTAACGAAAAAACTTGAAAGTAAATCGCTTCTTGGGGAACGACGATGGCTTTTGCGGCTGTCTTGAAGAATTTTCCTCTTTCGCATTCTATTCTAGGACTTCCAAATACCATCTCGATCGACTGGCGGACTTTATCATACCGTCGATATATGCATGCTCCCCGTAAATGTATTGACGCGATTACTTACATACCTGCAGTATGAAACCGCCAAAATGCAAAAACGATCCTACATACATGTTTAGTGGGCACATTTCAGTGGAAATGATCACTTTGGTAAAAAAAAAGTGAATTGAGCATGCCGTGCTTAATAGACAAGTATCACTTTTGCGGACTATTTTTTGTTCTGCTCTATCTCACTTATCTACCTTTATCTATCGGTGAAACTTTCGAATATCAGAAAACTTTCCCACGGAGTTATTCCGGTGAAGTTATTGCGCGCCTTTTATTGCACGACTTATTGCGTAACGCGCTATAGAGGCAGACAACAAATTCGCCGTTCCAAGAGAGTTATGTCCATGAAACTGAAAACTGGAGTGAGCCAACGGTCTTGAGGGAAAACTTCCGATTCCGAGAAATAACTTTATATATTTGCCGAGAGGTCCCTTCGGACTTCCTCCACGCTCGCTGCGGACTCTCTTTTTCAGCGCTGGCACATCTTATATAGCTACTATATATCGTCTTACGGGCTATGACAGTAGACACGTCGACCTAAGATGCAGATATGAAAAAGAAAAAAAAAAAAAATGAACAAACCAACAGTCCCGAATAACTTACAACAGTCGCTGGCCAAGAATCGATCCGATTTGGACACTCTCTCTCTCTGCAACCTGTACTGCAGCAGCAGCTCCTGGAAGAAACTTCACCAATTCAATACCACAAACTATATTACAGATGATTTTCAATGTAATATTTGAATAACTGAAGATAATATTTGTTCGAGACAATCGATAATAAAATCGTATGGTTGGTTATTGCCTAAATATATCGTTCCAAACAACCGAACAAAAGCACGCACCAATTACTGGGAATAACATTTCTATCATTTTTTTAAGTTTGATAACTTCTTACGCCAGTAACCTAATTCTTTGGATATGTAGCATCTACAGCGTTTTTCTGCATCCCATTCCTTAATTGCGAAGAAATTATTAATTTACCTGCAGTTTTTATTTTTCTTTTTCCTTTTGTTTTTGCTGAGAGATTTCACTCTATCTTTTGACTACAGTTGTACGTGGCTGGGATTTCCAGCCTTTCATGAATCGGTTCAACTGTTCAGTCTCAATTATGTCTGGCAGTACGTAAGGGTTGAAGTTTCTAAACTTGGGCAGAGCAATCAGCTAGAAGGGCTCATTCCCCAAAAGTGAAACCAATGCAAACAACTAGCCCTTTTCGGATAAGGATTTATTTGAACTAACATGATTCGAATGTTTCCAAAATTTTGTTGATTGCCTGTATAGGATATCAGAATTTCCGATTTTTCGAGATTCACATCCTCCCGGTTCTCAGTCCTCCGATCGCTCCAAATATAATAGATATAAGAAAAATCCACCCTCCAGGTAGCATTGGCGGTATGTAGCCATACAGGTGTGTATGCAAGTGCGAAATCACTGAGGTAAATCAACCACAAACAAAGCTGTAGCGATGGGTAGCCATGACAACGGTGAAGATAAAGGTGGCTTCCGATTTTCTTCGAAGATCATCGCGATTTGATAAAAGCAAATTAAATGTATAGTGATACATTTACCTCTGAATGACACATTCAGACGCAATTAGATTTTGGAGATCGTTAGTCTTTCCACCGTTCACTTTCTACCTTTTTTTTTTCACTTCACGGATATGGAACAATGTTTCAAATTATCGCTCAGCCGAGAATATGTGGAGAGATGGTGCCGCAGTGAAAATTTCCTCTTTTGATATATGCGTTCAAAAATTTTCTACGTAGAAATTTATATTCCCGTCATGCAAACCTGCAATGCCCCATTCGTAAACATCGATGATTGACCTCCAGTTCAAAAGGCCGATATTTTATTTCTATTTCTCATTTTACCGTTTCCTCCCTATCTTTGTGTACCGCAAATACTGTAGATCAAAAAAGAGCTCGCGTGAATACTCAAAAATTGATATTAACCCCATACACGAGTGCACAAGGGGTCAATCTGAAACCTGCACGAATTTTTTTGAAAATGGACTGTAATTTTTCTCAATGCAATATCAACTTTGATTAAATTTTTCGTACTGTTCATATCTTCTTTTTCGAATAACAACTATTCGTTTGATGAAATATAGTTCATTATAACTAGAAAAAATCTCACATATGCTTGCCTTTGTTTTTCAATCGGGTAATTTTCGAAATATATCCAAAATTCAAAATGTTTCTGGGATCTCATTAACATCGTTTATATAATTTGTATCCGAAGACTGAACAGCTTATCAAGCACTGAATTGGCAAATTTTTTGTTCCAGGCAGATGATTATCTCGGAAATTTAGTGCCACCACAGTTGTAGAGGAAATCTTGAACCTGAGAAATTCAAAATTGCCCTTGGAGGCGGCGAAGTTTGACGAGCGTACCCCAAGCCATTTGGTAAGTAAAAAAATGAAGCCCATGCGTCGCATAGTACTTTTTCACGAGTTCATCAATAAATTCTAAGGGTTCGTCCCAGCTTTGCAATTTCGCGCAATTCCCACGCGTCCCATAGCACAAGTTTTTTTGAATCCATATCCGCTTCATTTGATGCTCGAATGTGAATTAATCCATCAAATGACTGACCCTTCTCGTAGCGCTAATTTTTCCGAAAAAATTCGCCATCATAGTTCAAGGTTACGAAAAAATCCACTCTGAATCTCGTTTCCATCAAATGTAATATTTCCTTTCGAATGATCATTATAGACATGTAAATCGGTACGCCTGTACAGATCAGTGGTTAGTCCATGGTAGACCAGAATTTGTAACCGAATCACCTCTAGCTTGTGACGTAATTTTGAGAATCCAATATCGAAGTCATCGATCACCCTTTGTACTTCGCCGGAATAGATTTTCGCTCACGCTACAGAGACGATACGATTGATGTATCAAAAGAACGCTTAATTCTGGTCATTCCAGAGGAATCTACGTTCGTATGATGGAAAAGGTAATTCATCGAGGTTGAATTTCCGATGAGATTTAAGTAGATGTTGTTGAGCCGTTAGCCTTATAAGTCCCACTTATAGCTGTTCATATTTTTCACCGAGAAAAATAAGCTTCCTGAAAATTTTGGAGCAATGGATAGCTAGAAGGATTTAATTAAAAAAAAAAGAATTATGCCTTTCAGTCAACCTGAAAATTCTTTCAATAAGTACCTACTTTGTTGAGACCTTCATCCATTCAACTCTGAAGACTCATCTGAATTGCAAATAGTCTTCAAAGTGCGATAACTCGAGAAATTAGATAAAATCTATTATTTCAAGTTTCTTAAATGACAAAGTCATGACCCAGCGACTTAAATCCTTGCAAAATTCTTGAGGAAGAAGAATGGTAATGCTGCAACAAGACAAATAATATTCTCATCAATTTTTAACAATGAGGTCAAAACCCAAAAGCCGAGAATCGTAAAATTCTCTCTGCTTTGCCGTATTGCCTTCTATTTATGCCTCATGCAATATTGATATGATGCTTCAGCAGGCTTCATGCCTTACGTACTGTACAATTGAACATCAGCTGCAAAACGGGAAAACCGCGAAACTTCAAAATTTTTGCAGTAACTTTGGAATAAATGACAGAAAGAGTCCTACTATTTCCTACTATTCTTGGCGCGTCAACTCTTACATTCAAAATAGTAGAGGACTCTCGCAAATACCTGAATAATAATTTGTGCAATTAAAAAATACTAGTCAAACAGCGTGGTTGGTCGTTGTGCAGAAGCGTCATAGGAAAAGCTCAAAGCAAAAGGAAGGCTGAAATGGCGGTTCAAAACAGTAGTAATAAAGTGCTTTTAAATTCTACCTTCCCATCTCCTCTCACCATACTCACAACTTCAGGTTTATGTAACGGAGTTAATGGCGATTAGCCGTACTCAATTTATGACCTTCAACTCGTGGGTAGTAAAGAGAAGAAAGGCGTGAATATTACCCACAAGTCTTACGAAGGAAAAATTAAAAGAAAGCGGCAGGAACCCCGAAGACGCGCATTAAAGGAACTGGGACGATTCGTCTCTGAAAGTCTTGCAGCGAAAGATTTATTAGGTTCTACTGCTCGGACTTGTAGCATGTGACCAAAGCACAAGGTAGGGGTGGAAAAGAATAAATACTCGAGGTATAATGCTAAAGCTTAGGGTGCCTAGCTGTATTGAGACTATTTTTTACGGATAACTTCAATTTACCAAGCTTGAACTGACATGAGTCAACACATATATCGTTTGGCAAATGTCTTTTTGAAAGGACTGCAAAAGGCGATATCTTACCAAGTATGAGGGTTTTCAAAGCTCGGCTGTTCTTTTGGCATTGCGGCAAAGAATTGGACACATGATGCCCGTATCCTAGACCACATTTGTGGGGTTGGTTATACGCACACTCGAGTGCGAAAGGGCATTCGGTAGATGGAGAGGGTTATTTTGGCTATCTCTGCACTCGACGTTCACTGACCGATTGTGAGAAACTTTGATTTCCCCGATACACCCACCTACCTCTGTAGCTATATGGATCAATACGTGACCTTTCGTTACAGTTACTCGTAGGACGGCCCTCTTTTAAGATCCCGCGCCTTTAGCCATCTATGAATCCATTCAAAAAGTTCAGGTCAATGCTCGTATCACGGAGACGAAGTGATCACATATGGACGGCTAGGAACCAAAAGGGCCTGATCCACCTCTGACTTTCGATAAGAGTAAACGAAACAAACAAAACAAACGTTATAGTTAGATCATTGCTTCAGGTGAAATGTGCTTGAATCTGAATGAAATATCTCTTTTAACGGACTTACGGACTTACAATCACTGTGAGTGTTCGTGAGAGCGCTTTTGTAGAATTCAAATTAATTTCACGCTTTTCTCTCGCAGTAAATAAACGTTTTAGTACAGAGCTGGTAAAATCACGGATTGTAAAATCTCAAATATATAGGGGACGGACGGGCAAGAAGGACACGTTAATTTAAAAAATTAATAAAAAATATATATTTTAATCACATTTATTCGTAAAACTTTGTACCTTGATTCTTGGAGTATTTAACGTTCAATATTGCGATAAAAAAGTAACATGAATTAAATTATTCTTGTATAAAATTATAATTTTCGAAAAGTTGTTGATTATCCGTTTTGCCCACCTATAGCGGGCAAAATGGATACCCCGGTCGGACAAAACGGATACCTATGCATTTGTAGATCACCAATTGAAACAATCGTCACAAAAATATGACCCACGCTCTGAATATGTACAACAGGCTTCATGAGTCCACTTTTTGCAATCCCCACATTGTATCCAGTCCTCCACAGGAGGATGAATATATTTTTCCGTCCGTTCGCTGTGTTATTATCCGTCTTGCCCGGTTCCGTTTTGCCCGCCGAGTACTTTTTTAACATAATTTTTAATCAATTGAAAATATTGAGTCAAAAAATAAAACTAAATATGAGATTTGCAACTCTATTTACACCATACTGTAGTGAGAATATCAAAATATAAATAATTTCGGATATAATCAAGTAATCTAAGTGTCTCTTTTTATCGATCGAACATCGATCAAGGACAATTATTCGTTTTGCCCGCCCTCTCCGTTTTGCCCGTCCGTCCCCTAACATAAAACGTTACAGACAAACAGATCAAAGCATTTACTCCTATATGAATGATATACTTGAATCACTGAATGATGCACGCAAAACGGAACCGTGCAATTCAACGAGTCATGTAGTGTTTTCACATTGCGCGTTTTCAACATTTCAAGATTTGCCATAAAGTTTACCGAACTGCCCCTCGAACTGCTCCGTGTGGGAGTCCGGAACCCATGGCAAGAGAAAAATTTGAAGTAAACTTGTAAACAAGCAAGTAAGCAAACAAACCTATTTATGACAGCCAATTCATCTACGCTGTCAAGTTTGAGAAACTTTTCTACGTTCGCTCTGTTCTCTCTTTTCCAACCCGTAACGGTCTCCCCCCCCCCCCCCCCCCCCCACGACCACCCCCTCTCTTAAATAATGAGGAAATAAAACTATCTCGCTGCTCATTTGTTTCCAAGTCTTATTCAGAATAGAGGCTATCATTCATGTGACCTGTTCTATCGTTGTCTATTCCTCACAGCTTTTATTCCCGTCTCAACATCGCATTTGTGATGAATTATAGAATGCATGAATCATTCGAAAAAAAAAAACCAGTATGACAAAATAATAAAATAGATTCTGAACTAGTATAACAAAATAATTATTTTCCTGTATGTTCGACCCTTCAAAATGATCTTTGTTGGTACGATAAATCAATATACTCTGCATGCGTGTAACGAAATTTCTGCAGGTTACCGCCAAAATGGTATATTTGTGGGGCCGATGCGATGTGCCTCGGTCCCTAATGTACGATTTTCCTGAGGTTTACACGTATATATGGGTATGCACATATATTGTACATACATAGAATTCATAGTACGTATGGGGTTAAGATCAGGTTGATTTTGTCGATTTCAATCAGTCGGAAACATCCACTGGAAGGCACTCACGTCTTAGCGGTAGGTAGGGTTATCCGGTGATGTTCAAACGGAAGCAACATCATTCGCAATTAAGAAGATTCAATTTCGGGTTGTAGACACTGCGATTCCTACAAATGGTTCAATTTCCCTAACCGTCTACAAATTTTGCCATTGCTGCTGCTAATGCTGTTGGTTTCGACGAACTGTGACGCAGTAAGTTCTTGCGAAGTACAGTTGAAAATGTACACCAATTAACCTTCTGGCTCAAACGTTCAACGAGTACTGTATTCTTACTTAACGAAGGTAATATTCACCATGAAAATTAACATAATATTATTATTACCGTAAATATAATCGTTATTCGCTTGCTTCACTTAAACCTGAAGTTCTTAGTGAAGTGGCCATTTCGCTTCCAAACAGTTTATACATATATTTACATCAGTGAATGCTGAGCCTATGAGGTAAAGAATGAAAATAAAATGCTATTGCACAAACGAAATAAAACGCTGAAATTGGCAGTATAAATTACGCATGATTTAAAGTGGAATATACCCGCCCATAAAGTTATAGACTACGGAGCTTATTGTAAAATGAAACGATTCCGCGGGTCGGTTATCATGTACGACCACATAAGGTTGATCCTTATTTAGGCCGTTTACGTTTTTCTTTTGTTCAGTTCTGCAATCCTTTAAATCGACGCGAAATGTGTTCAAAAAGGATTCTCTTCAAGACTAATTATCTTTTCATCTCGACCCTAAATCCGATGTATTTCGAATCGAATCACATCAGCAATAAATAAATTCGCGTGATTTTCGCCATGAGGTTTTCAGCGCATGAGAGAATTTTTATTTCTGCAAGGCTGGTGGATTTAGTCGAATCAACAGAAGACTATGCGCTTGCAACGAGCTTTTTAAACTCTTATAACTCAACCGTAGCACGAACTAGCAAGCGCTTCATTCGGCGTGTATATCTACCTTGGTACTAACCCCTGGACTGTTGTAACAGTAATTTAACGCCGGGTACACACATTGCATACTTGATTCTACTACCTAATTAGCACACGTTAGTTAAAATTGGTGAGCGGGTACCGGTAGACCTTCGTGAGCCGAAGAATTCTGGGTTCCTTTCGAGTTAGTCTCTCGGAATTGACGCACTCCACGGGGGTGTAATTAATTCGAAAGAATTCGAGCAGCAGCCTTCGAATCATGAAATCCCTCTGGGTGATCAAATTCTTTTCATCGTACAATTATGCGATACGAATTCGAAATAATTGAACGACAAATCAACGTTTCAGTAATAAGAAAAAAGAAGCTGCACAGAAAACACACGGGATCGTTGCCGTGGCAGCTAAATGCTGCGAAGATGGTGAAGTTCTACAAGATATCTTGAAAATAGGTCTGATAACAGCTTCAACTTATCACTCTTGAAGTTTGAAAATTATACGAAATGTCTGGAAGTGGGCTGCCTACTGCAAACGCTTTACGGCGAGGATAATATTTCCATTTTCTTTGAAATGTTGTCCGGGTTCGAGGGAACTTGTTCAAAGCATCAAGTATATATGAGCGTTCAAAAACCTACAGAAAATGTTCAGTTACAAGCAAACGGAAGGTGTAATAATTACATTTACAGATATACCTTCTACCCGATCTACGGTCTGTCAAAATAGTATTAAGTTTTATCAAAAACTTAATACTATTAATTCATTAATTGCAAGCATTTTAATTTCATTCACACGTACAAAACCTTCGGAAATTTGAGAATAATTATGAAAGTGATGGAAATACCTGTAGCAAAACACGTGCACACTTGTGGGATATTAGGAAATATTCTGAAGAGGGCTCTTACGGGAGGAAGTGAGCAATAAGAAAATTGCTATAAGCAAGCTAGGAGCGGAATAAGTTGTTAGCAAATACGTAAGGTCCCGTCGTTTGATACAAGAGCCGAGGATCATCTCGAAGACTTTTTCCACGATACGTGACGATCCCAGAGATTAAATAACGTTGAAAGAAATCCTCTCTCAAGAAAGATGGAGAAAATTTAGTGCAACGTGTGTACCAACCTATGAATACCTCTATAGAAATTGCAAAAGTTTTCCTGAATCTTTTAAGAGTTTCTTCGAAAGAATAAAAATGAAAAAAAGGAAGTTTGAATTTCTTGTAGGAAACGAGTTTGAATAATACAGCAACCTTGCGACAAGTAAACGTAAACATACTTGTGCATACTTCCTCGGTGTTAAATAATTAATAACCTTAAAAATTCGATACAGATTGGCGTGCCCGTAAAAACTCTAGCATTAAACGCCATCATCAAGTTTGTTACATCGGCAAAGTACGCCGATCTTTTAATAATAAAAGAACCCGCCTCATAAGCTGTGAAAAAAATATATGCCTTCATACCCCGGGGGTAAACTTCGTTCAACTTCGTATATACCAAACCCCAATTTTAAAATCGCTACAATTTTTACTACAATATTAGTTTAGGTATATACAGCATTTTTGCATGGATGGGCATAGAATTTATTTGCTCGTCGTCGTCGACCCATTCCTGTATGTTAATCCCCACCTCAGATATCGTTGCAGATTTGGGTTAAAAGCCAAATGAACTTCATACGAATTTTATATCTACGTATATATTTAGGTGTATCATGTCGTTTCTTTTTTCCTGGCGTAGAGAAGTACGGAATAACTTTGGCAAATCTCCCAAACCACACTGACTTTATATATAAGCAATGGTGTTGCACTAATTTCACTTTATATCGTTAACCATATAATACTTATAATTAATGCTTGGATTTCAACCCCATCGGGTCAGTGATCCTGTTTCTTGGGCTACATCAAAAAATAAAAGGTCAATAATTGTACACTGCAACTAAGGGTAATATATTCAGAATTTCAGCTTCACCACAAAATTAATGCTCTAATTTCAGGAAAACTATGTGTAGCAGGATTAAACAAATTCTGCGGTTTTTTACGAGTTTACGGCAACTTCCGAAGCACTTGAGCAACCTTCGAATTGTTTTTTCTTCACGCCCCCCGCCAGAAGTTTTTGTGATTTTCTTCTCCTAATCAAGTATTTTTTTCGGTCGGTGAAAACTTGAAATTGAAAAACAGAGCTTACTATGTGTCCCCTCGTGCAGTAAACATCTCCAACGCGGAGACTGGATATGCGAACGGAATTCCTCGAGAGTGCGGTATTTCACTCATGAGACTCACACATAACTAGTCACTAATTTAATAACCATCTAGCAATTTTCGAAGCGATGCGCACAACCGAGTCTAAACCAGGTAAGAGGATGATGGTGATGGTTTCAGCTTATGTTAGATGCTGCAGTTTAACTCAGCGAAATAGGAAACAACGTCTGCAAGGGTGACGTCTGCAGTATGCCTCGCACGAACTGCCAAGCCAGACCATGTTCAGGTGAAGTATCATTTAGTCGGAGTTCCTTCAGAAGCAATTTTTTTCCAAAAAACCTTCAGCTATTCTAGAGCAACGTCTGAATTTAATCTGCGTCGAAATTCACATAAGACAGTAAAAATACACTTAATATTTCTCATTTGTTTTTCTCTGTCTAGCAATTTCAGAGTATTCATAGAAAAACCGATTCAACGTAATCCCGGTCATAACGAAATCAGGACTTTGGTAGAAAGTTAAACTATTTACTGTCAGATGCATCGTTTTTGATCTGCATTGAAAAAAAAGGAAATTTTCTTATCGACCCAGTGCACGTGGTGGAGATACTTTGAAAGATATCTGTGGTAGTAAAAGAATATTTACCATTCGGTTTCCTCGGGCAAACTTGTACGCTTTCAACTTCTAATGTTTGCTCTCCGCATCGCATCGGTTAGGATTAAGGGTACCGGAAGTCTAAAAGATTTCGTTGCTCACTCGGTTAAAGAGGACGAGGAAAAAATACGTTTGGACAGAAGTTTCGAGTGGGAAAGGAATGACCCCTTTGGTTTACGGTCAGCATGAGCTCCCATTATACGTATTTCTGAAAAGCGGAAACATCACGCCGATTATTTCCGTTGATTCCTTTCCTTACAATGAACAGGTAGTTGGTATACTATGCCATACTCTTAACGTAGTAGGAACAAGGATTTTGACTTCTCAAAGAGGCAGTTGCGAGTTCATTCCTTTACATAACTTTAACTTAAAACTGGAATAAGAAGAACCATATAGAAGAAGGAAGCGAGAAGAAAGCGAGCGAACATTATGACGAAAATAGACCTGCATGGTGCACGTATACCGCCTGCATAGTCCTTTGGCGATGTGGATGCACCGTAAAGCCCAGAGTCGCTGGGAAGATGTTAGCCACTAGAACCGTCATTTCGTTCTAATGGTTCTAATATTCGAGTGTTGAATTACATCAGGGAATTTGATACGGTTACTATATTGTTTTCTTTTTTGTTAATGTATAGTGGTGAAGGATTTTAATCATTATTCTGCACATTTCTAATAACTTTCACTCATCAGATAAATTGAAATGTCCGCATGTATTGTACAGCGATCTTTCACTCACGTTTTTATAGATATTCATTTCACTTTATCAGGATAACGACAAGTTTTGAAAGCGCCGTTCGTGATATACAATGGAGTATCGAACGAAGCAAAAAGTAAGATGATATGATGAACGAGAGTAAATTTTATAAAACTTTCAGTGAACAAATGGATAAACAAATTGCCCATTAAAATTACTCATCCGAAAGTACCGCGGTATTGTATTAGACTGCACAACACGAAAGGTACATATAGTGCATAAGATACTTTTACTGCGGTATGTTTCAAATTTAATTACGCAGCGTACAGGATATAAAAGAAAAAAAGTCAAACAAAAGAAAAATGTAAAAAACAAAACATTCCTTCGTTAAGCACAAAAAAAGGCGGGAAAGAGTTTCAACAAACCGAAGTCAGCATCTGCATTCTAAAAACTTACAAAACAAGCTTAACAATGTGGAGTTGCAAGCGCAGAAGTTTTATTCAAATTATGTTTATTCCCTTGCTAGTCTCCCGCTGCGCGGCAGAGGAGAGTGAACTTTGGAATAAATTCTAGAGAGCAGTAAAGATGTGGAATACGAAAAAATTTCTGGTCCTCTATGATCACCACTACGCGGTGCTATACAAACGCGTGCAGAGATATCAGAAAATTATACTCCGTCACCATAAAATTCGAGTGATCCTTATCAGACTCGTAAGATCGTATTAGATTTCACAGAATCATGTTATACGGATTCCTACGAAATACTTTGTCAGTACGTTCGTTATTCCATTAAATTAGGTGTTCGATTATGATGATTTTTGACGCAGTGTTGCGTGTGAGCAGAATTTATCGTGGCCATTTTTTGAACGTTCTGGTAAGACACTCAAATTATTCTGGTCTGTTGCAAGTGCACGACAGTGACCTGATCTACAGTGACCTGCAGTTCTTTTAAACAATTTTGTTTGTTTCAAGAACGCACGCCAATGTAAGCTGAGCTGTAAGGTATGAAAGGTGACTGTGAAGTCAAAAGTCTTTTCTCATAACTTAACTGCATTTAAAATTTAAATTCAATTAAAATGTTGGCAACGTGACACGCTTGTTATCGTCTGAATTTTCAAAGAAAGAATTCAGTTTATTTAAGAAAAGTTTACAAGAAGATTTTATGCCTGATCCTCTAACGATATTTACGTCGGAAATATAAGTTAGTTTAATGACTTTGGTAAAAGTTTGCTGCTCATTTTTCCGTGGTTTTATAATACATCATTTTCGGAAGCGCCCCGCAATGCACAGAGTCTTTTTTCGACAAAACGGGCACACGATTTTCGTTTTGCAGACATGCACTTATAACGTTAATGGTATCGTCTGAGAATTAACTATATGCAGATGAAATCCTGCAGCAATTTATTAACACCCTATGTGTACGAACAGAAATGTTGAGCTATAGAGTTCAAAGATATTATTTGATAATACCGGTCAAAATTTGTGGAATGATAGAAGTCTCCAGCGCATAACGGATATTTCCTGGAAATGGATAAACGCAGATATGAGCCTGGTCACGATTCACGAGAGTTCTCCTCGTGATATTAAAAATAACGGATCCAGCCGTACCATCCTTATTACTAACCACGTATTTCTTGTCTCCTATATTACGAGGACCGCCTTATTTCGGTCGAAAATTGAGTATAAGGTTGGCTTTTCTGAATCTGGACTTATTCCATCCTCGCCATAACTTTAGTCACTCATATTTCCACCCGCACATAGCGCTCCCGAAGGAGTGGAAAAAATAAGTGATGAATAAGATTTTCCCAATATTTCAAAGTACTTTATACTTGATTTGATTTCTCTATTCCTTACTCGTAACATGATAATGTTGTCGGAATACAGTACATCGTACATTATTTGTTTTCACGAACTGATTCTGCAGCTTGTATTTCAAAATCTACGAGCATGAACCGAGGGGGTAACCGCTTGTGAAATACTCGGGACAGTCAATTTTGAAATGCATGAAATACTAGTGAAATGCTCATGAAATGGTATGAAATGGTATGAAATGGTGTGAAATGGTTAGGACACCTATATATCGAGTGGTTACCCCCTCGGCATAAACCTAATGCCGTGGGACTATGGGGCCGATCGCGACAGCCGGAGATATACATAGTGTGCATATCCATGTGGGTCACTGTGTACGGTAAAAGATTGATGGTACATTATTGAGAGCTAATGGATGGACTAAAACCAACCCACTGATTGTGAGCGATGCATAGGTTGATGACAAATGCATTTTTCCATGAAATTGAATGTACATGTTTTCGTATGTGTTGATTCTGACTTATTAGCTCGTGGCTAAAAGTACTCCACAAAAACGAGATACAATAATTATTGAATAGTTAGAACAGCAACTGAATCATACACAGGAAAACTGTGGCCACGTTTGCGCCAGAATGCACCAACTTTTTTTTTCCAAACATTGTACTTTGTGCACTAGACTCAGTCAATGCAGCTGCAGTACAGCAATGTACAGAGATACCGAAATTCCGTACAACGTCAGCAGCGGATGGGAGAAACACTAAACTTTGTACGAACACTGCAAGTGTTAAGCCCGTGATCGCTGTATGTTGGTTTAAGACTGAAACTTTGTTGGCAAGCTTGCCTTTCAATTTAGGAAAGTTAGTGTCATCCATTTCAATAAAAACTAAAATGGTATATCTGCAATGCGAGGTACTAGTACAGATACCTGGTATTTCTACACACATAATATACTACAGTGTGGCCCACGAAGAGACCCAGTTAACCTTAAAATGTAAATAAAAGCTGAACGCGTCGACGAACCCCGTCAAACTTTTTTTTCCATCGAAACAAGTTTTTGAAATTCACCAGAAAAAGTTGCGATGCGAAAATGTCTAGACGGATCTATTATCGAGAAACATCAATCAGAAAAACGGATTTCCAGGGTATCCCATTTTCAATTAGACAATCTGATAGATCGAAATATTAGCAAACATGTAACATAAAATTGAGGGACTCGCTGTGCTGCAATCTTCGAACTTTCGGAGCAAGAATATCCAACACTCGTCATCGGTCAGGCTGTTGGTTTTTGGCAAAGATTTGAAAATTTATCGATTCAGACTTCAATTTTGAGCCTCATTTTCTAAGCCAGCCCGTCTTTCCCACCATGTATGCTATAGAGTTTCACGCGTATTTTGCAAGTATTAATAACGGTATCCCGTAAGTCGCTGGTGGCTTAGTGGTAACCCGAACCTTACAATATTAGTTTGAGTAAGGAAGGGCCACCGATCCGCCTCAAGGCGCTAAGGAGTCTACGTGTGACCCCAACAGCGTGCGCAAGGGTCTGATTCTGCAAGTCTGTTAAATAGCCGAAAATCTCAAGATCTAGGACCCGGATGAGAGTCGAGCGAGGCACCCGTAACTACTTTGCACGTTCAAAACCAGCCTGTCGCCAGCCGAGCAAAGAGGAGAGTTATGATGCAGTATACGTATACATTATCATAAATTCTCTAAATCTTTATTTTCCCGAGAAATGAAGAAAAATTTAGCTCGAGAAGTGCAAATAGAAAAATGAAAAATAAAAAAATATACCGCAATTGTACACGAAAATTTTTCAATTCATCTTCGTAAATTTGCAGGGATTCTAGTATGATAGGTATCATATCGAAAGTCTTGTTTTACTTTCGAATCTACAGAATTATAGTTATTTCGCAGTTTTATAGTTCGACTTATAGGTTTTTGTATATCTTGTATATCTTTGGAAACGTCTTTCATCGTCGTCATAGTTCTGTTTTCACACTACTTTTGTAGATCTCGATAATCTTTATTTAATTCAAAATTTGCGCATTTGAAATTTCCGAATGTATTTGCTAAAAAAACTTCCTACGTTTCCGTATTACACAATTTTTCAACGGTGTATCGTAGAGAGAAATGCTTGGACTGATTGTGAGCGAGTGGATCGTGCATGTTACAGAGAAATATCCATTCAAAATATCTGCAGTTTATTTAGCTAGAAGTTGATAAAATTAATATATTTTTAATCCCAAACTCACACACGTGTCGGTGGAACATCAACCAGATTACTTCGATGTTCACCATTATAAGAGTTCATTTCAACTACTTCGTTCCGTAGCAGAGATTTACGTCGCAGTCGCGGTTTGTCGCTCCAGTATAATCTTCCAGCGCTACGAAATACCTCGTGCTCAACTAATTCGTTTTACGAAGTCTGAAGTTGGCGAAATGTTACTTTAGAGTCCTAAACTGGTGCTTCAGTGTTTGCTCCGAAATGGACACAGATATTCGCCCGCTCCATTCTATTTGCAATCATAGTCGCTAGTGCAGCTATGCCTAATTCCTCCAAAAACTGTTCCAACTAGCTCTAACTTCAAGAGGGTGAAATCAGTGGGGACATTGAAGGTACATCGGACCACCAGGTATATTAGACTGCTGTATAAGCAAGTATGGAACAAGCAATGTACCACTTATAGAGTGGCCCAATTTACCCAGTGTTTCAATGTACCCTACTTTTTTCCATAACGTTTCCCAAAAGACATTGAAAAATCTCTGGTTCTTACTGATTCGACTGTGTTCGACCTATTCTCACGTTGTCTAAATAAAAAAAAAAACTTCGAAAACATACGCCTTTCTGCCTTAAAGAAAAGTGAAAAACTCGAATTATGGCGCTTACGACCTTCTGGCCGGCTGTCAACTACTTGATCGCCCTTGTGAACAGAGCTGCAGTCCACGGTTTAATTGAGATCGATCATCGCCTTGTCAACGACGAATAACCTTTACCCCGTTTCTGTCAGTTCCGCGATTCTTACACGAGTTTTTGACAAGGGCTCGTGTCTTCTGAAGAAATGTTGACGTTTCCTTTTATTTTTTACCTCTGATAGTTTACGGTCAACGTAAAATACCTCCTCCACGATGACTTTCTGTGCATAATACTTTTTTTCTTATCTACAGTCCGGTTCTCTAGAATAAACTTACAAATTTATATCGATTCAGAGTGCATGGAGGCGAAATTGTTACAAATTACTGAGCGTATCATTGAGTTATGACCAGAAGTTGCCGTATTTATGCTCTTGTGGTCGGAATGCAGTGATATACCTCGGCAAAGGTAGTATCAGCTATTTCAACTCTATTCATATACCAATGCGCAGGTATTTACGGTAAATTAGCCAATTATATTGTTATGTAGCTTGTTCACGGATAACACACGCTTGCAAAATACAAATTTGATAGAAGAACAATCACATATGGACCTTTCACGTCAGATAAAACTTCGAACAGGCGTCATCGAGTGTCGCTTCTAATTCATAATTATAATATTCAGCAGCAACAATCGCCTAAATAAAACATCCTAATATCCACATTACAGGTATTTTTATCCCTTATAAGTTGGTAAAGAATTTTCCTTTCAAACTAGGGAAAACAACAGTGCAGGGTTTATTTCCCTTGTAGAATAAATGTGTTGAATCGAATAAACTCCATCCGAGAAACACCCGGGAATATCTGTCCCTGCAGTCTTTCACTTTCTCTTTTCATTTTTGTTTCTCTCGAATTTTCTCCGGTTCTATATAGGTAGATCTTTTTCTCTACCAACCAACAACACACTGACCTACAACGGCGCGGGTTAAGAGAAAAGCGGAAACCACACGATTCAATTATTGACCCCGGAACGCAAGGCTGTGCCACCTATGCTGGTGGTCTTAAATTAATTACAAGAGTTCAGCTCCCTCGTCGTCAGCAATTATCGTTACAACTCTGACGGCCTCATGGTACGTTACTATAATTTATCAATATCGTTATCTCTCAAATTCTTACGCCTGTGGATATCGAGTTTCATCTACCACCCTACAGATTTAATATATTCCTCGCAAGCTAATATACATCCGAACTGAAAATTCACGGCTTACCCGAAATTATGTTATACATTGGCCATCGCGGTTAATACGGGTCAACAATATCCTACTCCACATATACGCGACAGATTCTTTGTTATAAGTATACAAAAGTCGTTTTGGAATAGGAGTGAAAGACAAACACGTCAATACTTTTGACAACCTTTTACCGGGTGAAAAACATATGAACGTTAGACTTTCATTTTAATTTGAAAATTGCAAATTAGAATTCTGACGGAAGTGGATTTTCCCAAATTCTGTTAAATGTTTTTTGTTGTCACCCTGCTGCAGGTAGCGACTTTCTCAAGCGCTTTTTTCTCTGCTTCACATGAAAATGTTTTCCATACTAAAAAACGTAATGAACGATTCGTTCGTCCAGTTTTCATGAAAAAACATCGCTTACCACGATGCGTTCATGCATTCAGCTTTAGTTTCTATTTTGAAATTCGCCGTTCTTATTAGGCCCACCCTACATGTTTATCCAACAATACCTTCGCTATTAGTTTTTAGAATTTGGTAACACAATTTCATACGCATGAAAGACGATATAGGTGGTATAATACTGTCATATATGGATGGAATATAAACGCGATTGTTTTATTGCATGACGGAAATTTGTATAATTATATCCAATAATCGGGACGAAATTGATTATATAATCGGAAGTAAGAGAAATGAAATTATGATTCGATTCGAGAGTTATAATTAACCAATAAAGTACAATGTATACTCAATAACGTAAAATGCGATGAATTTTCGAATTCCAACGCATTATATATGGGCCGCGCTTTCATGAGGCATGACATAAGAGATGGGATAATAACTTTTATAAATACCATGAAGTAATTTATGTTGTAGTACATAATTTAAATTTCATATACTTGAGTAAAGTTCAAAAACTTTATAATTAGATTCTTTGGATATCCAGCACCTCCTGGTGCTGTTGTTCATCAATCAGTTATATTTAAAAGTCGAAAAATTTGCACGCTTCGCATACAGGTGCAGTGCAACTGGCGACATAATTTTTTCCGCATGTAATACTTTAGACTGAAAAATAAAACATCTTGACGAAAAACACCATCGTACATTTTGTCATTCCCATCAAATATACCAGTAGTGACAAGTACAAAGTTGGAAATCGTTGAAAACAACGCGCAATACATTAGAGTAAAATCAGGAACATGGATAGTGAATTTATTTGACGTTTGAATGAAGAGGGGGAAATGTCGATTCATCCAAAAATATGGGGTGGGGAAACATAAAGGTATTCGCTTGGGCCGAACTGCAAAATCAAAGAATTCCATACACGAGTTCTTTTTTTTGAAGCAATGAATTCGATGGATGATCACCAAATTTTTCATACCACATAGATATTTCTGAAAAATAGTTGTGTCATAGATTATGACGTAATGAATAATATTTATAATAATAACAATAATGATCACTGTCACCAAAAATGAAAAGGTGATGGAGTTCCTGCCAATTTTGGTAAATTCTAGTTGCCATCTGTATGCGTCAGCTCCGCAATGAAATATCTTCGAAAAATAGAATCTTTCAGATTGTACTGATAGATACGCCTTTGTGACTGAAACTGAACTGAACTGAAAAGTTTCTTCATTTAGTTGAAAGACCGAAGAATCGATTCTTCTGAAAATGCTAATTTTCACAAATACTAATTGAAAAAAAAATCCCACCAGCTTCAAAAAATAATTTTCTGCTACTGACGATAAATGCCGGTCCTAAAGGGTTGAGGGAAGCTACAACACAACTACGCGAGTACTTGCAACCTGAGAAATGTTAGAGAAAATCATCAGAGAAATTGAATCGGGTTATGATTAATGGGTGGCCGACTTGGCACGAAAGGACCCTATATAAATATTGTACCAATATCAAGAGAAACACGCGAGATATAACGTGTGTACGTACGTATGTACAACCGGTAGTCACAGACGGAGAGATAACCTCACGTCGTCATTGCTTCATGGCTTATGCAAATCTAACGCGATGGAGTGTCTACTGCCACGGTGACGTCTACTTCCACTTTCCACTCTGCTCGTCCTACCCGTTCCTCTTCAAGCCCTTCGTCGATTTAACCACCGAAAGTTATATTTTCGCAAAGGTGGTTCGGTTTCCCCGCAATCTCGTCCACGCGACTTGGATAATTGGTGAATCTGAGCCTCCGAGCTATTTATAGCCGCGTCAAAAGTGTTATATTCCATGTGTTTCTTTCTTACGCACTATCGTTGGTAAACGGAATGCCTTGTGCATTCGCTATCGCAATGAACGTGCTCTCTTAGGATTCTCAATTAATTTTTCTAGAATGATCCGTCATCACTTTCAAAAAAGTTGTCAATAAATTACTAAAACAATTGTGTGTGCGCACTTTTTGTTTCCATAATTGCAGACGAGCTTTTCGGCTTAATAAAACCCAATTCAATGTTTTCTTACGATGATTTTACGTTTAAGATAGTAAGGTCTAGTATTTTGATCTTATAATGGAAAAATAAACTTCTAGCCATATTTCAGAAAATCGCCGATTTTTTGCGTAAATTTTCCGCCATTATTTTCCTTCTTCAAGTTCATGCGTTAGAAGAATTACTACCCACGAGCGAAATCAATCGTGACACTGAATAAATGTTTTCCACGTACCAATGAAGTATTCTTCATTGTCGAGGATATGTAGAACAATCCAATACTTTGAATCACATACTCTAACGTAACGTAAATTGTGAAAATTAAATTCATTGTAGCATCAGTAATAAATTTTTACGTATGTCGTTCTTCTGTCCCATTGATCGACGCTGGGATACAATATAAAGTAATGGTCGTTCGATGCTCTTGCATGCTGCAGAAAAGAGATGAAAAAAAAACAAACAGACGATTGCAAATACCTGATGGAGGTAAATGGTCCTGGGACGTCTGATTTTTTATTTATCGATTACTATTTTTGTTAGTAAAAAATCAAGCCGTTCGGAAAATCATATCATTGCCCAACCCACGCACTTGTCAAGAGCAAGGGGAACTTCTTGGCAATTTTTTTTCTCATTTTTTTTTTGTACCATTCATTGCTGCGCTTCTGCACTATCTTGGTGAGTTTCTGTCAAGAAGACAACTCAGCCAAGTGAGGAAGTGAAAGGATGATGTTGAGACGAATTTCAAAACGGATCTAAGTTAACGAAGCGTATCTCGAAAGTATACTTGCATCTACATAATAACCTGCGTATACTTTGGCTTTTCATCATAACGCTGCATCAAACTTGCTTCGAACTAATTAGCCAAGTTATCTTGTCAAGATCTCAAGGAGCTAGGCCATGGTTAATTACCCCACGCAGTAATACCGAAGTTCTAAACACCTAGCACTTCTACTCCGTTCGAAGACGACAAGCTTTAAGTTCAACTCCATCTGAAACAACTCAAAGTCAACATTTCTTCTTTAAGAAGCGTCGCAGGCTTCAAGCACATCGCCTGATACCTTCCCCTGCCTCCTGCAATTGCTAAGTTATGTTAGTTAAGAAAAACAGAATTTGCTCGGAACACAAACGGTGGACTCTCATTCCGGTCACCGGCACCACCAGATCTTACTTTTCTAGCTAAACCTTGTGTCATTTCTCACGGTTATTATCAGCTTTATAGTGACCACGAGCATGTCTTCGTTCACTTTGAACGTAGCCATTGGTGTAACTGCGGGTACCAGTCACAGTGGAAACAATGTCATGCGATCGATACTTCCATGATCGGCGAATTGTTGAAAATCATTTACGCGTTCAGCTTTGAACCTTCGTGGTTATACCCACTGCAGGTCGGATTTGAATATACATGCAGTTGAAATTCCGAAACCAAATTTTTTCCAAATAAAAGTAAAGTGGAATATGTCTCGCTCCTCGACAAATCCAGATCGTAGCGTTTGGATGACATAGTAGCGTTTGAGTGGCTCGATTCAAATGGAACACCCTGTATATATCTAATAAATATAATTGGAAATAACCCCAGAAATGAATTTTTCATTTTTCTTCACTTACCTAGAACTCATGAATACGCCTCTCGATATATTTCATCTTGATGTCAGCTTATGTTCGGTATATATCTGGAAAATAAATCTTGATTACGGAATAATATATGAAATAAAGTACGTGGTTTGTTATATGGACGCAACCCTCCACTTTATCATACTCTGATTTTTTCTGCTCACTGACTGCGCAGAAATCACAGAGAATGAGTGGAATTATAAGTCTTTCTATTCATCGGCATAAAAAGCAATTTCGAAATTCATTGTCAGTCTCGTACGTGGGCGATTTGGATTCCTTTTTTGCGTTGTATTTCATTTCTTGTTTATTGCGAGATTGCTCCTCGTCCCGTTTCGATAGCTGTAGCAGTCCGCTGATGTACCTATTCCGATGATGCCAACTACTATCACAGAGGTAAATGAAGCGTCTTGGGCGATAAAAAAGAAGAAAGTATAAGTAATGATCTTCTTGAGGCTAACAGGCTGGAATTGCAGAAAAAATTGAACTGAAAATAGAAGACTAAGCGGGAGCAAAATTATTGGAAATATTTCGTACGGCAATAACCGGACGATAATAAAGATGTGGAGGAAAGAGAACTGAAACCACTTACCGATATTGAACACTAGCTCTTCCGAGGTAGACAACTCTTTTCTCTAATCTGAAAGTACCGACCATTAGTCTTTGCCTCACACCGAACACCAGTGTACACGAGACATCATCATCTGTATTGTATACCGATTAAGAGTGCACGAATTTCAGAACTCGGTGCTCATCGAAATTTTCGTATTCTACATTCTAACGAACAATACAGCTATAACGAAGGATGGGCTACTTTTTCCTTCCCTTCTTTTTGTTTTTCTTATTCTTTTTCTTCTCGTACATCCGCAAGAGGATTCTAAATTTTCGAGAAAGACCCATTATTAGAATTGTAAAATGCATGTATTGAGAAAGTCTTTGTTGGGTTTATAACTATCACGCAATTTTTTCTTCAAACATCCTTCTGTTAAATAAGCTCGAAAAAATTCAATATCTACGGAAAAACTGTGTTAACTAATTCAGTGTAATCTTCCTTTTGTAAATCAAACGTGACCAAAACAGAAATTTGTTCCTCTGTCATTTATCCACGTGCTCTGTAACCGTTAAAGTGAACTTTATTATTAATTGTTGTCACCAGTTCACTACCCATGATTCGATACAAGTTAAAAATTCAAGCTCTGGAGTGACTGGACTACTAAGTAAGTAAGGAGGGAAAATTTCACACCGGTTTCCTCAGTTAGGAAAAGTTCCAAAACCTTAAACATTTTATAAATTTTCTCTGATTGAGAAAAAAAACCCATCCACCCACTCAGACACTTAACATTCTTGGTTGCTACGTTAAATTTGATTAAAAAAAAAATCCATCGTTTTTGAGTGAATCGATTAAAAACTCGTTGAAGCTGATTCTCTGGATATCGAATCGTAAATATCTGAGGAAAATTGAATTTATAAATTAGCATCACAGGAGTAACTACGTGTGATAACTTATTCCCCACCAAAGCCTAAAGTTGAATAATGCTATGATTACAATCGCTCATTAATGTAGCGTAGGTTGCAGACGAGAGCTGTACGGCAGGGGGTGAGGAAGTAGCTTGTGAATTTGTGAGTAGGTGCTCAAGATTGGTGAAGCGCGCATGCAAGGACATGACACTTCGGTATTTCATAACTTTAGAAAGGAAAGCACTGGACCAGGTCGAAGACGATGCTGAGCTTGAAACTGCGGTTATTCCCGTAAGACCTAATCCATCGAGAGGCAAGATGCTGCATGAATGGTTGAGTGAATAAACAGATGATAGCGAGTGGCTTCAAATTCAATACGATACCCTCGATGCTGTTAGCCTCCATATCCAAAAGATGTTATAATCGGATTGTTGACGCTGTAAAACAGACTAGGTGCTATGGCGGTGTTGATGGCTGAAACTTTGAAAGCGTTATAAATTGTAGAGTAAACCCGTAGTGTCTGTATCCACCCTCCATCTCGTCGTCTTCTTCAAAAGACCACGAATAAACACTCTCAAGTTATTTTGACACTGTAAAATTGATTATCGATCAAAGACCTAATTTTTGTTTCTTTATAGTGATCTCTTTTCCTACTGGATAATGATTATTTGTGGCAATAAACCGTCTAAGGTCTCTAAAAAACTCGAGCGTCTTCGTCTTTATAAAAAAAAGGTACACCTGTGAGCAGGTATATATTTTTTTTACGCGGGCGATAAAAAATTAGTATAGATGTAATAGGGGGGAAAAAATCGTTATAGTCATTCGATTCGTACTTCGGGTTTGGCAGAGGAAATATGTTCGCAAATTTAATTCCTCAATATTAAAGATTACTTCGTAGTAAAATGTCTTGAATATGGAGCTTGCATGAGTGATAATTTCAAGTATGAATATTCTCGTGTTTTCAGTGTCGAGTAGAGCAAAGTTACCACCAAAACTCATAAAGTATTTGAACTTGACTGCTTCACATTAAACTTGAAATTGAATTCGAGTAATGAACTTGACTACCGATAAGGTATACTGAATCCCGAAACTTTGCACTAAATCTTTGTTCAACGAAGATGCTGATGGATCGAAATCAAATCGGATAGACAATTTGTGCTTGCAAACACTCTTTCGTAAAAGCACTCCTCCTGTATGGTACTAGACCGGTTTCTATTTGAAAGTTAAATTGACACGGAGTGTACAACAATTGAAAATCTGTTTTCCCTTATTCGATAAGATTACATCGACATTACAATATACCTGGGATTGAAATACCATTTGTTTTTACAGTAAAGAATTGGGAATAACAATTGCATATTGATAATCCTTTCAGTATCGATAGAAATATTCGCGTCAATCTGCGATCTGCTGCAAACTCATGAAGATATTTAGTGTTTTACTCAATCGAAGTTGTGACAGATTATCAAAAATGATCAATGATTCGCATGAGAAGTGAGATAGCCATAGTGTTTTTTGTATGAACCTTATCCACCTGGGTTATCAATCACAAAATGTAGAAGCCCCCCCATTATGGGATATAATAATTAGATCGCCGTCGAACAACGGGCAGGGGGGGAGGGGAGGAGATTGTTGTCTGCAGTGGGCGATAGCGAACGCGGCGATCGGAATTCGATATACAAGGGCCATCGAAGGTACTCAACGCAATAAAAGGAATGGAATTTTTAGATGATTATTGAGCTGTAAACCAGTCTAATGAGCGCCTAAAGAATAATCGTTAGTTATATCTCGATTCAAATCTCGAAGAAGTAGATAATTACAATGGCGATTCACTTGCAGTTTCGAATAACAAGATGACGGTGAAGGGTGGAAATTAGTGGTGTAGTCTAAGAGCGGGTTGAGATTCCAGGTGATTTTGTTGTAATTCAGAGACACCCTTTACCCAATTGCGTTGGCTGAGCCCATTCTTACGTCGGATATCGATTCAAATTGAGAGAGAGAAACGCGTACTCTCAAACTCATTTCAAAGCCGCCCGCACAGAAGTGAGGAGTTAACCAACGTGGTGGCAATCGAGGGATCCTAAAAGTTTAATACGACGATGAGATTAACGATATTACAATAATAATTTAATACTATTTGTTAAGAAGCTTTGCATACATGTACGCAAAGTTTGAACATGCTGCTATGGAAACTTTGAGGAAACTTTACTCTCCAAAGCACGCTCCTAGTTCACTGGTCTGTCTGTAATAGTCTTACCTAGGTATACCTATAACACAGTAAACGCAGCGATGGGACTTTCTAGGTTTCTCACAATGCTTATTGCGACTGAATTTTTCCATTACACTATGGGTCTTCAGCTGAAATTATAAGGGCGTTACTCATACAGACATGAAGTCATTGCCACGATTTATATCTTTGAATACAAGGTAATCGTGGTCATCAAAATCAAATCTGATTTTTTATGTGCTCTCATTCGAAGGGATATGCCTTTTTGGTCGATAAGCTTCGCAAATAGACTTCTTGAGTACAGTGCCAAATGCCTATCGATTTGAGAATATTTCCATTGGAAGGTGAGTTTTTTACGATTAAGATATATGGATAGTCGTACAAATAATCTCTCAATTTCTTTTCTGGCGACAATTGTAACAATTCTAAGACGGTATGTGGATAAATCGCTTCAATTTGAAACATCAAAACCAGCCAAGGAGAATGATTTCGAAATCTGTAAGAGTGTTTAATAAGTCATTTAAAAGTTTCTGACGGTTACAGAAAAATCGGCTCCCTAACAGGTTCGAACTTGCATAGATTACAGAAAATTGGCTTATTCATTTTGGTGAACCAATCAAATCTGGTCTAGGTACAACGCGATTTCTATCCCATGCAATAGAACGTACTGTTTCCAATTTTTTCCCCATCGGTATTTCAGGTTGAAAACCAATCCCATTCAACTTTTATTTTTATTCATTTAAATTTTACTTCAAATTGATGATCATTGTATGTAAATTGTCGTTGTACAAAATGAATTGTCTATTAACGCGGGCTGACACAGGTTCGTATATCTGAAGTATAATTAATTGCTGTTCACTTGGAAATCTCATTCTCCCGTTGCACGCTAATTTAGCATTATTTCCGGTGTGATGTTGGTGATCCGTTATCAACCATACACTAATAGACATTTTGCCATACGTATGAAATGTACAATAAAATTTCGGCGTACATGCCGAGTCAAATGAAATCCTCAGCAGCTACCGAGATATTAATTGCGAGCATAGCAAGTCAGAATATTGACAATACAACGGATAATTCAAATTTGATTTACATTAATCTTATAATGGAGTGCGAATTGGAAGAGAAGAGTACAGGTATTATGGTTATGGCGTGTATGCCCTGTGTGCGGATTCAATGCAAAGATACGAGTGTTTTGTTCTTTTGTTTTTTTTTCGTCATACTCATATCACACGGTTGCCGCACGCGCAACCGTTTACTAATTTGATGGAATCAAAATACATATAGGAATACGAATTAGATTTGATTAATGAATTCAAGAGCAGATATTTGAAAAAATTCTCGAACGTATTCACCGGAAAAACAAATTTGAAAATTTTATTCACAGTATAAATACTGCCTCGTTACAGTCGCGTACTAATTTTTCGATTGTAAAAATATCAAGTTCGTTATACCGATGCGTGCATTTATTTAACTTGCGGAAATTCATTCGCTTCTTTTTATCGAGTGAATTTTTAAAGGATATTCCAATTCCGAAAAAATATACCGACTATTATTGAAAAAAAGAACCAATAACAAATGAAAAAATTAATAAATAAATGAATGGAGGACATCTGGGTACAGCTGTGGACTATCAGCGATTGTATAATAGACGTCACTTACGTAGCAGTCGCATAATTCTTCTTCATCAACCCGGCTATCTAACCATCTAATTTGGTTGTCACTGTAACCAGAAGTGCAGCAGTGTTCTTGTGACATGTGTCAACTTATTGTTAGTAGGGATACCTACTATCCTTATGTACCTACCGACGCTTTCAGACGGGATAACGTAGTCGCGCCTAGGTATTTCTCCGAGAATGTAACTCCTGAGTGACATTCTGAAGAACACGAACAAGATCCCAGAGGTGTAAACGCACGCGAACGCGTTTGTGCGGGTGAAAGACATTAGCAGATGAAGAGAACCACCGGCAACCTCATTATCACATAATTGCGACCCAGCTTTTATTTATATCACAAATCTTGTCGCCGTTACATTTACATGTAATATACACCATGAGCCAGCAAAATTAGAAATTATAAAACATGATCAAATGAGAGGCTTGATGTTCGGCTCTCTCATGAACATGAGTCGAAAGCTTTGCAGTTCTTCTGGTTTTCGTAAGAAAATAGCTGGTCAGGATAATTCGTCTAAATATAGGTATACCGCGTTGACTTCACAGGTATAATGGGACACGAAGAATATAAACTATACGATATCGTCTGCTTCGATAAAAAAATTGGATCAATTAGCTTAGAAATTATTCTAGTAGCGTCTACATAGGTTACTAAAACATATTATAACTTACACTCGAAGTGTATAGCCCACGGCAGGGTTTCAATATATCTTTTTTCTTGTGTCAGCTATTTTGTGTATTTTGTTTTTCAAAGCCCCTCGGATAGGCCGTCGGATTGGAGATGCACGAGAGATTCAACCTCCGAATTTGATGTCGCAAAATTACCCTTATATACATACATCGCACGATCACTAGCGGTTTACCACCGTATAATGCCAAGTAGTCAGCTGGGTCACGTTTACATCATATTTCCGTATGTATATTATACATGGTAGCGGATAGTAAAGTCTGCAAATACCACGGTTACCATTCCAGGTGGGTAATTTTCCGACCCGGTATATATGTATGTACAGTAAACGTAAATACGCTTCTCTGGGGAAGTATAGGGAACATGTATTTGCATGTTTATTCGTCTGTTTACGCTGCAATACCTTCAAATTTTGCTTGGCCATTGATGCAGTACAGACTTATTGGCATAGGTATAAGATGCTTATCGAATTTACATCAAGACCACGAAATTGATTCGGAACTTAAGATGTACCGTAGAACATGAAGATCAGAGATGCAAAATCTAAAGATAGATTTCATGAAGAATATCGTAGGGCATGACGGGTCGAGTGCAAACCATCTAAAAATTGTTTCGGAGTATAAATTTGACATTTTTCGCGGGGTTTGAGGAAAGAATTTGTGTCACGAGATTGAGATCTGAGAACTATCCGCTAAATAAAGTTGAAAATCATTTCTTATCGTGAGAAGTCATTCCGAAAGTTTCGTGTTATGCTATTCTGTTATTTGCTACAACTCTTGAACTGCTATGACTAATCTCACGATTGTTTAAACAAAATCTGTCGAATTTTGATTAACGCGCTTGACTTCGATCAGAATATTTCTGGCACGGTTATACAGCAAGAAACAATAAAGGGTTGCATAAACGATACGTACGTTGAGAAAAAATCCTTTTTTTCAAGCACATTATTCTGGAAGGGATTACATTTCGTTGTCATTGCCTTGGGATTTTTATTGGAAAGGGAATACTCACTCCGGTGAACAATAAATTTTCTCCACATTTTTAACGTTCTAACTACATATGCTTGAAATTGTTGCACTTGAATCGCCGTGACCCTTCATTATCAGTGATTCATCGCAGTAAATGGATGTCCTCTTTCATCCGCAATTCGTACTCAACTACGAAAGTGTAATGTTTTACAAAATTTGAAAAATATTCGTTAAAACCGGTTCAATGGTCCAGAACTGCAATTATAGACTTGAATAAACGAAAACGATCAAAAAACTTTAGTCGAAACCATTGAAATAAAATGCGCTGTAGAACGACTACACAGATATAAAAGTAGGCGTACGGTATGCATAGTTTCTACCAGCTGAACATAGAACGTAATTAGCGTTCACGTTACATATTAAAATGAACTGTTGCATTGAATGGCGGAGGCGATTCATCTTATGACTAATTGGTACTGCGCTCGGTGTTTAACTCAGCGAAATGATCTGCAGTTACGTTATATGCGTGTAAAGTTTCATATTGCTATGATTATCTCGTAACGAGCCATAATTGCGACGGGGGATCGTATAATTATTATAATTTTGAACGGTGATAGCGCAACTCTTAAGCATCACAAAGCACCGACGCAGTGACTGGTCGATTAGTTGAAAAGTTGTTTCAGATAGAAGGTTATTGTACGATGCCTATAATATGTATGTGTAACCATATCTATGGAGTAACGTTGGATTTCTGCCGACGTCTCTGGGACTCGAAATCCAGACTGTTTGTTGAGTCTATCGGGAAAAACTCCAAGGTATCGCGAACTCTAAGGAATGGTCTATTTTAAGTGTAATAATTTCGCTAAATACAATCTGCTTTTTCCGTTAACTATTTTGTGCGCTGGCAAATATCGAGATCATCGAGATCTACCGTCATGGAATTGCCACCACCTGACGAACTATCGCCCAAATGCGATGTATATTCAAAAAAGGATGGTTCAAGATAGCGGTAAATTACGATAAAAAAAATTGCGATGGATGCTGATGATCGACGCTGATGAATTCCGGCGATGTTCCATATGGGATTGAATGATTCAGGGGATACTCGTCGAAATTTCCGCGTCTCTCTGGTCCGAACAAACTGTCTTTAATGCCACAAGTCAACGAACGTTTCTCCGCCGGTTGATCGAGGGAACGCATTATTTATTGAAAAGCGAAACTCAATACTTTATTCCCGGAACGATTTACAACGTCGTTGTTGTATCATGAAGTTACTTTTCTTCGGGGGCCACTTCTTCTGGATGAATATTTAATGGTTGTCAAAGCACCCATTTTCTGCGTATTACTTCGTACGTATATGCGACCTTTCAATTTTCACTTCACTGGTTTGATCTACGGAAATATTACACGGCTAGCGAAATAAAACAAAACCTCACCCTCAACTTATTTCACCTGCGAATCTAAGGCCGATGAATCGCATTGAAATACAGCTGAGTGAAACGCGATAGCTGGTATCCGTTAAATAGTTTAAATTCATGAGAGACAACGCATAAGAACATGCGACGCACAGTTTCCCCTAAACCCGACAAATCCTACGTCTATATTTTGAGGAAATCCAGCTGTCCCTCCACCGCCACGCCGTCCTTATCGTCGACGTATTTTCCCTGCGTGTGCGAACATGGGACAGGTATACATACAAGGTACGGATATTATATGCTCGTAAGTATATTTATATTGCACCTACACGCGTACCTTCAAACACTCAGAGTAGTACTTATTCACCCATATAATACCTGCATAACTACGTAGAACGGTGAAGCAGAAACGAGAATTATTTTGCCGGAGGCTTCGAACTCCACTCGTTCGGTAAGAGAGCTTTATACATAAGTGTATACATAGGCATATGTCTACATATGTATCGTATATACCTGCGTGAAAGTTAGTTGAACAGCTGTGGCGAATGTATCGCCATTATTTGTTTCGTAATTCCATCTAGCCAAGCCTGCATGAAGGGTGGCGATGGTGGTGGGATGGTATAGGGAATAGTTTGCCGCCACATTTTAGCCGAAAATTAACTCGAATCTCAACTGCTCGGGCAATTCGATTTGTTACCGGCAACTGTAATAACGTATAACATAACTATAAGGAACGTGGAGGGTGCCCAACCTCATCCCTAACTCAGATTTTACCCTTTTGTCTTATGGGAACAATGAAAATTGTACAGATATTATCAGAGTTTGGTAAAATCACACGGGCATACGATACCATAAAACTTATTACCGAACGCTGTGTCCAGTCATATCTACTTACTCACGTGACATTTGTAGCTGGTCATACGAGAAGGATCAGGAATTGGGGGTAATATTTTTTCAGTGTAGTTTATGGAATCTGAAAAAACCCCTGAACCATTTGCGGGTGTCCTGATTGTTGAAAATTAGACCTCTTCTGAGTTTGCAACTTTATATATGTCAACCTATAACTACACTCCATTCACTCGAAGCTTTATTCGACACGGTATTAAATTCAGCTTACCATTCCATTTTGAAAATTCGCTCTTACAGACCAAAAAAAACTCAAAGTTCATTGCCAATTTCAGGTGTACGAGGCTGACATTTAATAATCTTCACATTCGATTTTTGGAATGCCATTTCTACACGCGTTGCCGTACAGCGTTCTGACTTCAGGTCAATTTTGGGGACACCTGAAGCTACCCTATGGTATCAAATTAGAGTTAATCGGTCAAGCCCTCTCTAAATGAGAGGCCACTCAGAAATGTTTCGCTAACTTCGTTGATTATAGTATACTTCGGTAGTATCAAAATACGTTTAGATAGTGGGGAGCTTTGAAATTTCGAACCGAGATAAAACACGGTTTATCCGAAGTGCTGAACGTGTGTACCTACGTGTCTGGCTCTGTGATTAATCCAAGCTATTGTAACGCAGTAACTTTTAACTAGTGATTTCGAGTTTTGTAAAGAAAAGGAAAAAGCATACAGCCATACCTTCCAGGAACAGGTTTTACCGCACTCAACTTAATTACCTTCCTCCTTGCGAAAAACCAGCCTTTAGCAATCCCCCCCCTTCACAATTCAAGGTATTAACCTTGAGCACGTCAGAAATATAATTCCAAAGACAGTATGATGTACGAGACCAATTGCCAATCTGGCGATTTTTCGGCAATCATATTACGCTGCTATTGCTTCGGTCTCCGCAAGCCGCAAGAAACCGCCAATTGCGAAATACAATTTTTTTACGTAATTTTTGAGTAATTTCTTAATACTACCGGAATCAGGATGAGATCATTTTTGAACCTTTCAAACTCATACCTTGAAATGAAATGGCAAAAATAAAGAAGACTCTATCATGGATCCTTGACGTTAACTTCGAGCGGCCGAAGTGTGAGGAGCATTTCATGCCAAATTATTAAATCATGTAATAGTATTTGGGATGAGAGTCATTGTATACAATCAAAATAATAATGACCAGGGTCAGAAGCAAGCTACATAGTCTCAGTTTATTCAAGCTAGAATTCCGCACTTGCGCTGTACATTTTGAATAAAATGTTGATCAAGGCGGTTCGTAGTTAGAAGTCCACTGCAGAGCGTAAAGTTGAACGAAAGAAGCAGATATAATAGCAAAGAGTAGGATTAGGGAAAAATGAAAAAGAAAAGATGGCGGGTATCCAGAGACGAGAGAGAACGGTATGAGTTCTTGAAGAGATGTTTGTTGCGGTCCAGTATGCCCCAGTTTTTCAATAGGACGCAAAGAACTTCTCGTCAAAGTAAAGAAAAGAAAAACTTCCCATCCGCGAGCCCCAACTATACCGATATATCTTCGGCTCTCTCACAATCTATTCCCCTCGTGAATATACCTAGATACCCCACGCTACAGCTTCGCCGATATATCCAGATCCTTTTCTGAAGAAGGGCTTAATACTACCGCGTGCGCATGACGTTTTTGAGATTCTAATTTAAATATCATCAAAATATACATTCACTGGCAGCCACCGCGACCCGAGTGGCACTCTGCAGTGAGCTTGCTCGTTTGACGAGACAAGATCTCATCTCATAAGCTATGCATTTATGGGCGACAGGTGGCGAACGTATGACCCCCTCTCTGAAAAGTTGTTCGATTTGCGTTCAAACAAAAAAGATTCGTATGGGTAAATCGGGCGTATATGGCGCCCCGGAGTGAATAAATGAACAAATAAAAAGACAAAAGATGTATCCTAACGATGAGGATGTTAAATTTTTCCGATTCTTTCTTTCAAAGCACTGACAAATGACGTGCGTCTGATGGATCCAATTGATTTATTCTTGAGGCGTTCTGTACGCTACTTTGAAACGAGGCTGGCAAAAGCTCATTTTTGGTACTTATATATTCATAAACGAAAAATCACCTGGGGGTAACCCCGTGTTTATTCGTTATCCGTGAGCCGCTCAGACCTTCGTCAGGGGTTTGGAATTTCGGAGCACATGCTCCAAGTGAATCTTGCTGTAAAATAAATACCCAGCTGTAATCTATAGGATCAGAAGTAATTTGTGATGAATTGTTGGGCTCGTTCGATGATACATAGCTTTTGTGAAATAAATCTTCTTTTCACAAATGAATCGCACTGGATTATATTAATTGTGCTGTAGATTAAGTATGCGTTACATGCGGACACTGGACCTCAGATTCGGTTAGTATATCCAGATTTTGGTTACCCGTTGCCAAGAAATAGCTGTATTAGAAGGTCTTTGCCTGAAAAATGTTTGAAAGTTAATTTCGGAACAAGCCTGACTTCTTTCGGATTTTTTGAATGCATTATCGCCTTCAACTCAAGTTTATTTTCAGTCATAAGGAATAACATGAAAACGTTAAAGGTAGACTTTTCATGAGAGGCGCTTTCAAATCCGCGTTGTACCTTATGATAAAGAGTATTCTTATAGTTAAAGGTGGACTGTTGAATAAAGGAGCCTTCATCTTGAGATAATAATTCGGAATTTTGCCCGTAGCTGAGGGCTGCATGAATGATTCCTACACGATCATCAACGTTAAGTCCAAGTCCATGATATTAAAAGTTGTGAAAATATAACCGTTTCGAGCTTCCGTAGTTCCCGTGTAACCAAATCTGCATATATTGCGTTGCAAGAAACTTATGCAGGATGTAAGGTGTGCGCCTTGCCGTTGAAGGCAAATGTAATTTTGTCGGGTGATGCCGAGCGTTCACTTTACCCCAGCGAGCTTCAGATTCATTTTATCGTAAAATATATATTTACGGAATAATATTTATTCGACTCTATTTATCGATACAACGGCGGGATATTTACTCGCACAATTCAACACCTCCGTTGCGTGTTTGAAAATATATCCCACGTAATGGAAAAAACTCAATCCAGAAGTGCCAGTGACGAAACATGGTAATAATAAGAATATTAATAGAAATTTCTCAGTCGCATACGTGAAGATGAGCAACAAAATATTTATGCGGAATGAAATTATTTCGGCGTTTGCCAAATGGAGAAATTGTCGATGAATTCTGAGTACCCTGCAGCAGCGCGTTCTAAGATATTTTAAAAATGTAAAGTGAACACTCTGCCGGGCCGCTGCTGGCCGGTAATCGGTGAGTGTACGAAGGTCACACATGAAATGTCGCTCCACGTCGTAAGAATGGGACTGTGTCCCAGCAAACCGCTCACTATAGCCCAATATTTTTGGGGATAAAGTTGGGCCTACAACTCCGCGGAGAGCGAGAAATTTAGATGAAAGAATAAAGACTGCCTGAATTTTCAGAAAAAAGACGTTTCCTACGCTACGAACTCGATTGCTTGACATCCAAAGATTTTAGTGATCTGTTTTTGTAGAAAATTGGGTTTCCTACAAAAACGTCCGCAATAACCTATATTTCGAGTGTCTGGTTTTAGTGAAAGCAGCGATCGAATTTATTTTTTCATACAACTTTTGTCCGAAACTTTTTTTAGTATCTAATCGTGACTCGTATAAAATCCGACCCGAACTTTTAAAATGGGATACCCGGTATATACCTAAAATGATATGCTGTTTGTGAATATCTACTCCGAAAAATTCTCGGAAGATTGGTCGGTAAAATATACTACCTCATTTAAAATCTTAGTGATGATCTGCTCGCGCCTGTGAGAATCAAGCAACAAGGTTCATGATGATAATTCCATTGCTGAATTTGGCAGAGAAGTCAGTTTCACGGATCAATTAGACCCTAAAGCAGTCGCAAAATTGCAAAATTGGTGAAGTTGAAAAAAAAAAGGGATGGTTGTACAGTTAAGATTGTATTCGAACCCTGCGCTTGACTAATATGATCTTGAATGATGTAGGGCATAACCGAGATAGTGTTCACTCTATTAGCCTTTGCGCGCTAAGAATAACTGGTATGGTGGCATTGTATGGAATAAAAATACGTTTCCTGCCCTCTTCTTCCGCGAATCCATAAAATATTCAAAGCTCGAGACCATCGCAATTTTTCTACCATCACAGGATATCCCAAAGGATCTGAGTTATTAATGAAAATTGCTCGGTAATAAGGGGTAGTCCCATGAAACCTGCGGAATAGTTATTTAGTCCATCAGGCTGAAGGTAGTGGCGAACATTTCGTACCAACTTTGGGATATCACTTACATTTACAATACTAGGCTGTATGACATATACCCATACGCGTGTTCACTTGGGTGGCAATTTTTTGAATTCTATTTTTTAATATATAAAATTCATGTTCGGCTGAAGAAAAAAAAAAACAAAAAAAAAAAACGAGAGGGTCCTCGTACGAAAGTTGAAACCAGAAAAGATTTTCAACGATTTTTTCAAAAATGCCTGATTTCGTCATAAGTCATAGGACTTTTGTTAGACAAGACCAAATTTTGAAAATATACACCAATAAACATCGCCACCCGTGAGCGTTTGTGTACATGCAAACAGATTTTCTGTTTCTAGGTCATGCTCTCAATCCAGTCAATTAATTGCATAATCGATATAAGTGACACGAAAATAATAAAATTACGACATCAACATATACATATTTATAACTCGATAGAAAATGCGCAGGTAAAAATGTCACATCAAAGTGTGTTAATTACCCGCAGCTTGCATTTATCCACTGTAAAGGTAATCAACATGGATCAAAACCATTGCAACAAATAAACTTGATCGGGGTTTCGTTAACATTCGATAAAATCGCTAGATACACAATTGATTGGCTTTATGTTGAGTAATTCAGTTCATGGAAAATTTCAGACTCTACATATCCAACACCGGCATGAATTTCAAACCTCGCGGACTGTGTGTCAATTAATAGTTTGCGTAAAGCTTGATGGAAAAAACATACACTGTTGAAAAATTTGTAATGATTTCAACATATATTTAATTTGTTCCGTCTGGCCCACTCGAATTTTAGTGTTAATTTAATGAAAGAACAGTATGTTATAGGTGCTAGCTCGGAGTAAGATTTGCTATTTTTACCCAAGAAAAACAAATTTTGTAGCCAGCTTTACCTGTTCTTTAGTAAAGTGAAGTAATATACCAGATTCGTTGAATTTTGTGAAAATGTGTTGAATTTGAAACTGAACGCTAACAATTCGCTCGGCACAATAAAGTTTTATTGAACGAGTAGTCGGATTTGTAATAAATTTCATAAAAAATCTGCAGCACATGATATTTTCGACACACAAATACGAATTTTCAAACAATGTACACATAATGAAATGCAAACTTGTTCGAAGGTAATTGAATTTTTTCCTTCTTTTTTTTTACAGATTAGGTAGAGCGAGAGAAACGAAGAGGAAAAAGTACAGGAAGTCTCAACGAGACTCTCTCACGTGGGAGTTAAGGAAGCTCGAAGTGTGAGGGGTGAAGAGAAAAATTCCTTGCCCCAAGCGAAAACCTCTTTTAGGGTTGAGGAAAATATAAGCAAATTACTGGCTCGCCGCCGCCCATACTAATCACCTTTCTATCCCACCCTCTTCTACAAGGCTACCCAAGTGGTGATGAAATTGGCCGTATGAAAGGACCTCCTACTCTCTAACCAACCTTCGCGAATACAGATTAACGCGCTGCGAACAAAAAATTTCATAGGAGCAAAACAAATAAGAAAATATATATATATACATATTATACTTTCGGAAATATTCATAATTCCACGACCATTCTGGTTCTACAACTTTTCCCAAAGGAGACGTCAACAAGACTGCTTATACTACCGCTGCTGCCGCTGCTGCTGCTTGCTACGATTCTGAGTCTAGTAAAAAATACTCGTGAAGTAGCCCCAAGAGTAAAACCATCCTGCAGCTGTCCTGGAGGTAGAAACAGATCGTAAAGATAGCGATGCCGTAATAACTGAAGAATATATACGTACCATCTCGGTGATCAAAATGGAGTATAGACACTTTTACGAAATAGAACTGCGTCTTTGATTGGAAATCGATGAGCCTTCCGGAGATAGAAAAAAAGTAATAATAATCTCAATAATAATAATGGATATTGTCAAAGTGGAGTGAGGGAATGTTACTTTTTGAATTTGATGTGACTAATAATGGCACCATTCACCATATCTATGTGGGAGGGTATTTTTGGTAAGAATTGTAGGTTGAGAATAGCTGGATTTATGATAATAGTGTCACGAGGTCACAACGGAGGGCCTAGAGATTAGAGTTCTCCAGCGATAAATGCCAGACATTAAAGAAGAGAGAAATATCTCTATCAGTCGGTGGACGGAGGAAGAGTCTCTGCAGCGACAAATGTAACAGCGGGAGGGTGGAAAAATGGAAAAGGATACTAGCCGCCATTACAGGGCATACGAGGGGTTTAAGGCCGCTAATAACGGAAACACGTCGTCGTTAAAAAGAGGAGCTGAACTTCCGCAGTCTGAACAGAGACCAATAAAATGCCTCTGCTTCGGCGGCGTTCCGGACAAGGCCAGCCACCATTCCTTCTTAAAAGGCTTCATGATAAACTTGGGAATATGTGCGTTATTGGTCGCGTACACTCTTTTGGGTGGTTTTATATTTCTCGCCATAGAAGGTGGCACCGAAAACTTGCATCAACGAACATTGGCAACAACTATCGCCAACAATAATCAACCTATGAGACGAAACACCACGGCATGGCTCAAGCAGGTTAGTAATTCATTAACATTCCATCTTTGATTTTACCGATATTACTTCTTTTCCTCCAATCCATTTCTGCTTTTTTTTTCTTCTCTTGCGTGATGAGATCATTATCCGAGACTTCTTCATCTTCTTTTTTCGCTTAACCGCGGGGCTATTTATTCCATACCGAAATGCGAGACTTCATTTACGCGGATACGCGGCTTTCGTTGCTTTCACGAATTTGGTGGAAATTGTATGAGAGGAATTTGATCTATATACTGACTCGGTATGTGATACCCTGGACATGGATTTTAGGTAATCTCTGAATTATATGAAGGCCTCGATCACACCTACAAGAAATTGAACACATACATCGACTCTTGCTAAATTATAGCCACTTAAATATCGAATTATTGGACGATTCGTTAATTTTGGCGTGGCTAGGGAACGCAACAAACTCATTAGTTTTAGTTATGGAAAAAAGAATCTCATCGACAGAAAGAGAAAAATGTCTTTCCCGATTGGTGTGATTATCAAAGTATTCACCATGATTTAACAAATTGATGACGATTATCATTTCTCATATCCACAATATTCTGTAAGATCACTAAGTCAGTTCTATTGAATATTTTCAAAACTCCCTAGGATGAGTTTTTCGGCCAAAACTTTCACCCAACTTGAATTATTACAGGTTGACTACAATCATATTTGTTGCTCTTCAGTTCCTGATTATACACTTTGCTCAAAAATCAAAAACTCAGATTTCGAAGAGAATTTTTTTTTTTCACAGTGCTTTTTTTAACTTCTGAGATCTGAAACGAATAGCCGAATATCCATAAAATCCCGGACGTTACATTTCAGTTGATTTCCCTTCATATTCTCTAGTTAGCGTGATTCAGAATTTCAGTCACCATATTTATACTTTCAGATCAGCCACGAGGCTCGTTCGAGGACGGTAGAAAATATCTGGGACTTTACGGTGGAGTTGAATATTCTCTATCGCGAGAACTGGACCCGTTTGGCGGCTCAAGAGATCGCAAGGTTCCAGGATCAGTTGATGAAAAGGATAACCGAATTGGACATGATTGCCACACAGAATGCCGGTTCTATCACCCCTACACAAAAACACGATGGTGTCACCGAACGGAGGGTTCCTGACTATGAATGGAATTTCGCAAAAGCATTCTTCTACTCCCTCACCGTACTAACAACAATCGGTGAGTTCAAAGCGTTTGCAATAATACCATAAGGTCATCCACCATTTCGAATAACTCTCGGGTATATTCATCAAAAATAGACGAAAGTTGGACCCAATCTCGGCAGTGCGACAAAATAACCCCAGGGTAGGTTGTTGCCCACAGAATCTCAATCCAAACTTTGTGCATCTGCGTAAGGCGAGCAATTTGAATGTAAACGTAAAAACTAAATCTATTGAACTATATTGGCCCAATAGCTGTGCCAGCTCCAGCCGCTAAAATCAATCCACTTAATTTAAGAAGAACTTCATTTTTCACCATCGAAATTCATTGTTATTCCGATGACAACTATAAGCAGCTCGACACGAGGGGCTAAAAGGTCATTCGGTATCATACAGCTATTTATAGATATAACAGGATGCAAAATACACTCCGCTATTCTACTTGTTGAACAATGCAGAGGTATGTACAATACAGTTGGAACCCAACGTAGTACTACGGCGACCCCGAAGTGATTTATGAGAGAATCTATTTGAGCCTAGCGTAAATAGTAAAGTTTTGTTTCCTAGGGTAATTATTTCCTTGCACACGAATGCTCTTCCACTTAGACATGCTTTGAGACTAATTGGATATCCAAATCAGGTGTAGTGTTTCATCTATACTCATTAGCTAATACACACGTGTATAACAAAAAGTCTATTCAGATGGGCGTTCAAAATTCAAACTATCCAGGAAATGGAGATGAACATTTTTAACGTACAATTAATAGAGGGTAAAATTTCGTTTGGAAGATCATTTTACGTAAAAAAGTTGCGAAGGAATTGGTGAGAAATTTTTCTCATAGAATGAAGTAAAAATTGAGCAATTATTTCCCGTTGGTACTTTGAACTTGTTTAATAGTTCGACTTTTTTCTGTTTTCTGTAAACCGCGCAGCAGTGTAGGCTATCAGGACATACATTACGTCACTGCGGTTAGCTGTAAAATTTTTCATCTAGTTTCGTCTAATACCTTTGCAGTGTTTTAGCTCGCATGGGATACAATCAATTTATGAAATCTGTAGGAAATCTGGTGATTTTTATAAAGCAGTCGTTAGAGTTCAGAAAATTTACGATCTAATATCTGCTTCGCGTAACAAATTGGTTTGCAAGCACGATAAAGTTAAACGTACCGAAATTTTCTCTGCTATCAAATACGATGCCCATCATTAGTGAGGCGTACATCATACTTCATCGGTACATACCAGATTTGGCTGTAATATGGAACAAAACTCATTTCTCCGGACTTATTGCAAAAAATTATATTAGGTGCTCACAGTTGAATTCGCAGGTACAAAGTGTTATTGTAACGATATCCAATTATTGTAACTGACTCGAAGGATAAAACAAAAGGTATTTAAATTTTTTTGAATCCACTGTTGGAGAGATATTAATGTAAAATGTCGACGTGAAACGCGTATACTATAATGTGGTTAGATCGCTTCATTTTTTATTTTCTCTACCGCAGGAAACGATTGAGCTAGCATCAGATCGAACGCATATTAAATCTCCAACTGTTTGATATTGTCCAGATTCGACGGCTGATCCTTCCGCTTTTAACATTGCGAACTTGACAATATTTAGCCAACCATTTCAGCGGTCATTATTCGCTAATGTCAGGCTTTATTTACGCTCGAAATTGATCGCCGTCATATTGGCTTCGCGTGTTTTGCATCGTATCGTTATTGTAAAGCTTAATTACACATCCACGCTTACTACACCGCCAACTCCTGGAGCTGTTTCCCCATATAATAATTGACAACTTTGCTACACACCCAGCTGGTTCACCTACGTATTAGTATACATACCTATAAATAGTACTTAAGTCATGACGCGTCTACTTTACACAAAGGTGCTACGAATTCAACAATTTTTAATATCATAGGCATCAGAAAACATTTTCAGATTTTCAGCAGGATTATTGTTCTGTATTGCACCGCAGTACAGCCAAGCGAAAAAATCGCAGGTGAATACGAAGAGCAGTTTGTCAGGTGTTATCTGATATCATCGTAAAATAGTATCAAGAGTGAATATTTCGCGTAGACTGTGGATTATGATATGTACGTCACATTGTAATTATTTGGAACAGTGGAAAATTTCTGGAAGCTTCGGAAGTGACGAAAAGAACGGAAGCGTTATATTGGTATCATGCGGGCAGAAGCGTATTTAATTGTGGCTTAAAGCAGAAGTAACGGAATTGTTCATGTGTAGAGTCGGTTATACGGTATCGAGGTAGGAGAACTAAACATAAAACATTATACCCTTCCCTTCCTTTCTAGAGTGGAATTAGGGAGTTCATTGTCATGAGAAGTATGGATTTTCTGCGAATACGAAACCACGTTTTATAATGTATAATATTCGTCGTTATTGTTTTTTTTTCTTCTTACCTCCACTTCATGAAAATGCATAAACTTTTTCCAAAGCCTTTTTCCTTTCAAGCCTTTTGCTGGTTAATTAGGAAAGGTATTACAGTACAATTTTTAATAGCTCAACCGACTCGAGTACAACTTTGAACAGAAGAAAATCATCGCGTGAAAATTGAGAAAAATGCTCGACAAAATATTTACGACTACGTTTATTACATTGAATTAATTTAAACAGATTCCACATTCTTTCAGTATTTTTCCAGAGAAACTTGAATATTTGAATGTACATTTCGAACGAATTATCGTTGCCTACGCTCACAAGGAAATAGTCTTGTTGAAAAGCCTGGAAAAAATAGCAGTAAAATTAAATTTCATAGCTCATGTTAATGTTATAAGGTTCGAATATTCAAATACACGTAGAAAAATGTGAAGACTCTGGAATCTCACTTTCATAAAGTTTGGGTAAATTTCTTTGAAATTAAAAACAATGGCATTTTAGAATGTAGATGAAACAACTTGGGGGAAAGGCCGATAGACATAAAAGATGAAGAAATACCTCTTTTGCTTTTAGTTCTCGGGTGACGACTTTACCTATGAAGACAAGAATTAGAATAAACGGAAGAAGATCAAGGTTCTCTCAATAAGTTAAGCTGTCAGGGTCTTTTTGAGAACATCCTGATATGTAGAACTTTAAGAACACGTACGATTTTGGGTTAAAACTTCATCCAATGAGACCTCCATGTAAATTATGTATGTTAACAAGCGAGACAATAAGTAAACTCAAATGGCTACCAATTTTCACCTATTAGACTTTTTTTTCGCATGCATGTTACGGGGATTTTCATTTAATTAAAACTTCGGTGTAATATCTATGTGGCATAAAATGAGCTTTATCGTTATTGTCACACGATGTGAGTCAACTCCTCAAACTTTGTGGGTACTATAGGAAAATACTACGCATGGAATTCTCCTCACCTGAATTTTCACCAGGAGTAAAACCATTAGCATCATCAATCATCACGCCCTTTTTATTCGAAAGTTAACGCTGTATTTTATTTTCTCTCAGGTTTGATGGAAACGTGTTATCGTCGCTTGTGGAAGAACTCCAATCTTTTTTATATGTTTGTAGTCCTGATTCTTTGCGACGTCGTATGCATAGTATACTTTCACGCAATGCTTGTTACTCCATACCGTAAAATATATGGATATTATGTGAACCCGATTTCTAAGTGACCGGGGAACACTGGTGCAGGTACTGAGAATGAAATAACGCGATTTCTTTTTGTGTTTTCTACAAAATTCAACGTACGGTTCCGGTGATTTCTGTGGAGGGCTGAACCCAATAATAAACAATGTCTGTGTAATAAGCCTTGGAAATACGGAAAAAATTATTCCAATAATTTAAATTAATACATATGAAGTATCCGCACTACGGATTCCGCTGCGCGTCATTTTTACAACCAAAAGTGTATAGCAATCTAAAGCTCCAGCCATGAAATACATATTTCCTATACTCAATTTGCAGCGCGTTAGCACTTATCATTTTGCCATTTACCATACAGACATTTACTTCATACATCGTCGAGATTGGGAAATTAGTTTTAGAATCGATATTTATGCTCAACACTTCTCAATACGGTAAAAAAAACTTATAGTACGATAAAATGAATCCTAGACGCAGCGAACAAAGAAGGAACAAAAAAAAAAAAAAAAAAAATCGTGATGACATTTTATGGTGACCGAATTCATCAATTTTCAAACTAATGGTGAAATCTTCAGCAAGCCTACAACAAAGTTTCTCCAAAATTCACGCTTGTATAGGTTATGTTACTATTATGACTTTACCAATAACAGATCGTTTCTCGTCATGCGCTTTTGTAACTTATTAATGGATTCGACACTGTATATACATATGGATAGAGCTTCGTCGTTTAATTTTAGATCAATGGAATAGTCTATTGGATGAAAAGAAAGGAGTATGTGAGCTTGAACCGAGTTAATATTGACGCGCTTTACCGTTAAAAGTTACGATCATTATTCGCCAGCACGAAAATATACCCATACCAGCCTGTAGACTAGGGTGTCTCCATAAAGTGCCGAAAACGCAAGCTAAATCTAGGCGGCGCTACAACTAATAATTTAGTGGTAATAGCCGATCATTGACTATGTATATGTATACTCTATAGAGAATTTAGCTGTAAACCGGTCTTTCGTTGGTGCGCAGGTGCAACCAACACGAATTCGTTCACGTTGGTGAGACCAATGTACCTCTTCGTAATATACATCCTGGATGAAGCTAAAATGATCTACACGCACTCGCCGACTTCCGAAAGTTTAGTCAACGGTTCAAACACGAATAACTTGGCAAAAAAGAATCGCGTATGTCCATGTTCACTAGATAAAGTTCAGAAATTTGTAGCTAATCCAGCGCTGAGCTAATCCAATCGCAAGTCGATAGATTGCTAGCAAACAAAGACACACGTACGTATTATACAGCAACTATAGGACCTAAATTTTGAGTTATCCTAGCACCCCCGCGTTTTACAACAAACTTTACACTTAACACTAATTGCATGATATTTCTGTCGGGTGTTTCTCCTATAATGAGTGAAGGTTCGTCAGAGACAGGGCACGTCAGCTTCACATTGCATCAGCAGGGAAAGTATCATTATCAAACTGTAACATGTCCCAAAATTTGGAATGGTCACAACCTGAATAGTCATTTCCGTACGTCACATATTTCTGGTCATCTAAGTCACTAGAACTTTCAAACGTGCAAAAATATACCTCACAAGAATTACGGTAATATTACGTAAAGAGTGAAGCATCCAACGCAATGTGGCAAATCATTAGCGACACGCGTTCAAGACCACATAGCATCGTACTTGGTGGGGCTTTTTTTGTCATCATTAAGGGTAGTTGAAGTCCTTTGAAATAAACGCTGGCCACATTCGCATACATACAAGGGTCGATGCATGCTCCACATTCTGTACGCTCGCAAGTCAGACTTACAGCATATATAGAGTGCACATAATATAAACAGAGACTTTGCTAATATGCAAGCGAAACTCTCCACTCGCTGTTTCGTCGTCTGTGCAGGACGAATTGCAAGAGAGAATCCTACACACAGCACACACACGCATACATATGCATGTATGTATATATTTTATACATATGTATGCACAGCTGCAATATGTTCTCCAGCTACGTCTCATGCTCGAAGTGATTCCGACACGGTACATCGCCTGGAAGTAACCACGGTGGAAGATTAACGAGGTTGTCCTCATGCGGTGAACACGTTCAGAAACACAAGACTTAAGTTAGGTAGACAAGACTGGGTATAAAACATTCCTATAATACTACCTGAGGAAGTAATATCTGCATGATAGCAAGAGTGCGACTTACAAATGCCGCAATAAGACTCCGCTTTTCCTTTTTTCCCTATTTTTCAAATGCTGAATGTTACAGAATAAAAAAATAAAATATAATTTTAACGCCGTACCGAGTGACACTTCCCACACTTGCTACGCGCTTTTTTACCCTACCCTGACCTACAGTACCCGACATTGAATACGGCTACCTTGCATCGAGTTTAAATTGGCCAATGACAAACTTAACTCTGTATTCTAGGGACTCCAGCCCGCGGCTGCAGTTTCCCTTTTATGCCCATTCGTATAATCAGCGGTTAGGAAACGTCCGACGACGATGATGGTGAAACTTGTGAAACGAGCCTTTGCATCAATAACGAATAGCAAAGATCATCATATCTCAGCTCTTCGACCACCAATCTAATTGCAATTAGGCTCGAATGAAAGCTCTTCCCGGATTCGAATAGCGAAAGTGTATCTAAAAACCAAAAAGCTGATAATTCACTAGATAATCGACGAAACGCCTGGGTCCACTACGCTTTTCAGCTCCCGTCGCAGTAAACAGTTTCGGTTTTAATGTACCCGGCGCGAGATTGTACTTAGTCTCTTGATACCATCTGTGGGACTGTGAAGAACTAGAAGAACTCTCAATAGCGAAGCGTTGAACAGTCTTTCAGCTGTTTTTCTTTTCCGCCGGATTCGAATCATGACTGTCTTGTCGAGCGTTGCGGCATGTCGCCAACCACCTTTTTTTCGACCACCCGAATCCTCAGTCAACACCCCATTTACCCGAATAGTCGGCATCGAACTCATCACGGGATGTTTCCCAGCCACCATGAAATTGCTATTTTGATTTCCTATTTCCTTCATCCTTCGTAATTCGGCTCCTGCCAATCTCTGCCTCCTACCCTTCCAAGACACCCTCTTTTCCTCTTCGTCTTCCCTTCGTTTTTGTCCCCATTCCTCCTCATCGTTTTATTCTACAAGGGATCCCATGTTGTAAGTATCAGAGGACTGTCCTTGTTCTCTGTTTCGTTGCCATTTGGCACGGAATCAAAGACGCCCTCGCTAAGACAACAGTTGGATAAAAGAACTCAACGTAAAAGCTCGAATGGTGTATCACGAATGAAATGACGTGGTTTAACAATTCCAGGATAACAGACTCGCTCTCTGTCGTATACCTACGAACATTAACACTCATAATTTAAACCCACGCCTCATCAGATTTTGAGAGACGCTGAATCATCAACCGCGAGGTTTGTCGAAACAGTTTTTCTGCGTGCATCATCATGGAAACAGGTGAGCGTGAACGGTCTAAGACACAGAAAAAAAAAAGAAAAGAGTAGTGGCTCAAATGCGAGGGGAATCAGACTCATGACTAAATAACTGTATACATATTTATGCACATGCATACATACACATTAAGAAGATAGTACGGACGTATAGTTATAACATGTATACGGCATTTACTGTTTGTGCAACGAAAATTTTCACTCTGTTTTTTCGGGCTCGCTTTACGTCTCATCCGGCAATTTTGTATAAGCATCGATAAAAGCTCGCTCTCTAACATGATGTTAAGAAACGGTTCTATCAATCTTCATATCGTGGGTAGGTTAATAAACGCTTGGAGCTGGGATCCATCAACCTGTAACTTCGTCTCTTCGACGGGAAAGATATATCGGATGATTAAAGGGCTTGTTTCGCTGCCAAGTTGAGATATAGGAATTACATGCTGGCCTACAGCTTCACACGTCATGTGTGTAGAACTCCAGTAGGGGAGGGTGAGAGAGCGATGCATATTCATGAGGCAAATGATAAATCAATTAAAATTACCAGCTAATTTTGACAATCCCAACAATATATAATCAGGAACAACATCACTAGGGAGTAAATTATTAGCATTGCGAACGGCCGGTTTCCCCATCTTTCAATAGCAGGTGAAATTTAACCTGCAGTCATAGATGGTTCGGACCATTTGCCTGCGACACACTTTTTACCCCACTCCACAATGTTTTTTTCCAGGCCAAAATAAGCAACAAAAATTTCGTAGAAGAAATTTTCAATTATTCGTTTTTCATTTTATCACCATTATACGTATTGCTAGCTCCCACCTCGTCCTCCTTCTTGTTATCCTTGTCCATAAATTGATATCTCAAAAGTAACAAGTTTTGTTAAAATTACTGTGGATTCGATTGGGTCTGGAATTTCAACGGTATCGGCTACAATATAAGGTGTCGGACTTAAACCATCTCACATCACACTCGTAGGTAGACCTTAGCATAAACTTTTGGCAAAGGCTCGTCCATAACTTCTCCGGGGTTTGCCACGTGGGTTTTTCGAAACTATCAGAAACATGGAAAAGGGCCAAGGGTGGGAGAGCTACTGAATTGAAATATCTGCATCCCCCGTCACTTCCGATGCTCTACCTGAAGATCGTACCTTATATATGATCCTTCTATACCTATAGCAATCATCTTTGTGGACGATCGTTATGATCGGATTAGATATTGGATTACATCGTACTTAGGCTTTATCGTTTCATTTCTATGGAGCTCCAACGAGGCTGTGTTGGGTTCAAGGGGATCCGAATAGACACATACATATAATATTCAGGTTCTGGAATAACCCGCAAATGCTATTTCAACTGTCGTTTGATCAGCGAAAATACTTATTTACATATCTAGTGACCAAAGAAATGCTTGATACACGGAGAGAATTTCATCGTAGAATTTACGATACTTGTATGGCAAACATGGATTATACTTGCAATATGAGGTTCAGTCCTAGAGGAAATTTGAAGGTGGACCATATTTCTGGCAAACTTTGATAGGATCATAGGAACGCATTCGAGATTGGTATAGGACTGTTATAGGAGAAATACTTCGAATCTAGTTTTGAAAATTTGTTGACATATCCTTAAGATGTTATACTAACATTTTATGGAAAAAAAAAAAAAAAATTACTTTCTCGGAAATTCTCGGCCTTCCTTAAATGCTCACCAAGTTGGTAAAATATTTGGATTAATAATGAGAACGGAAATGTCGATGGATGTTCCATTTATTTTAAAAAGGTAAAAACATATTCCAAGACTTAGACCATAGGGGGATATTTTATTAATGGCAAATCGTGAACTGTAAGACGTTACAGATATGGTACGTCGCTTGGAACGACAGAGTAACGCTGAACTATAGGGATTTAACAGAACAATATTACTACCGCTTCCGCAGAAACTTTCAGTATCCTGGCATTCACGACGTTTGTGAAGTTAGCCACATACATACCTACTTTACAACAAATATTTCTTAACATTAAAACGGAATGGATGTGATAAAAGTTTAGTAAAATTGTTATTGTTCTAGAATCTAGATAATATTATTCGTTCGTTTCCAGAAAAGACTGCATATAATTTATAAGGTTTAGTTTACATCGATAATCTTCAGAATTGCAAGGAGCCATAGTCTGTTTCAAAAAATATATCTTCAGAAAAATCTCCGAGGTCATGTTGCATTTCAAAAACTTAATCACACGAATAAACCGAGCCAAATATAGGCGGGTACCTCCGTTTACGTTAAAATGGTAAATGACTCTCAAGAATCTGAAAGTTTTTTATAGGTATAGGTACCTATAACCTCTGATAATTTTTTTTTGGATGACTAAAAGAAGAACCGGGTCAAATTTCGCGATAAATATTTATGACAGACCTTTGCCTTCTTCTCGGGTAATAGGTACCTGAAAATGGTTAAATGATACTATAAATCAGGTATAAATAAAATGATGTATAGTAACGGATGGTATTATTTTTCAGAAATATTGTAAATTTATGACATTCAGACAAAGACGACACACGAAGACTGAAAATGAACAGTTCTTCGGGGAGCTGCCAGGTCTCCGTGAAAATGTATCGGTTACGATTGATTGGTGGAACAATACAGGAACAATACAGTGTCAAATCAAGTTGTTCCGAGCTTCCAAAAAAAGAAATGAAAATTGATCCACTCACAGGCATGGCGAGTCGGCATCAAATTCCCTTCAGCTTTCGAATATTCGGTAAATTTTAGTTTTGCATTCAGGATATCGTGCCCAATACATCTCTTCGGTGTTACACGTGCAGGTAGTAATAAGACAAGTGGCGTACGGCAGGCCAAAACCGCAATAGCGTTTGGTACTCCCGTGGCTCGCATTGCCAGCTGCCTCGGTTTTAGAGTATAGAACCAGAAGTAGAGGGTAACCAACGACCACCGCGAATCGGTTATTCGTTTGACATCCATTTTGTATCGGACAGGTAATTACAGTCCACGATATCTATGCGAGGCCATTGTGCAGACGTGCTTCGCATTATTATCGCCGGTGATTTCTCGACGTATAACTTGGAGGTATACCTACTCGATCGAGGTGTAGGTATGGCTAAGCACACATGTACAGCCCCTTATATCCGTAAATACCAAGCTGTATCTGATATCGACTAACTTATAAAACGTCTCAAGCCGTTCGTTCGATGGTATTGTGTTGATACTCCGTAATACGTGTGTCGGTTATAAGTCATACGTATAATAACTCTGCAGGCTGCATCGCGAGATATTGGACTTGGACTGCGATATTTGCTACGTGAGTTTTCTTTCTCGTATTTTATATTTCCTTCCTCAATTTCAGATGCTAAAAAATATCGCAGTTGTTACTTCAAGCAACAAACCGAAACGTTTTCGACAAGTGAATGAATCTATGCGTATGAATTCTTCAACGTGCAGGTAAATCGTATGATTGTACCACGTTCACTGCGTTACACACGTGGTTTAAATCGCGAGCAACTTACGAAATTCGTAAACAAATAAGACAAAATTTTCATTACTACATAATTTGATGACAACGATATTAATAATTCTGCAAAGTTGTTGAAATAACAGAGTGAATTAGGTGGGTATATTTCATCCGCAGACCCGTGATATCAGCTTCGCTTTTTAATCGATTATTATTTGTAGGCACGAGTTCCAAGCTGCCGCCATACAGTATATCAAACCAAGATCCCTACGTGGCGGAAGTCAAAACGTCGACGTGTTACGGTCGATTTTTATTGTCACCGTTTTCGATGTAAATGCATTTCTAACGGAGAGACCATCGCAAGACGATGTTCGAGAATGAAAAACTTCATAGAAATTGGACGAACCATTTTAAAGTATATGGCGAGATAGGTCGGGGAAATAAGGTAGTACGATAAAATATTTTTCACAAAAGTTCTCCGCTTTCGAAAAGTAATTCGACGGTGTAAGGTTGAAACTTTATTTTTGTTAATCGCAAATTCAACATTTTCAATACAAATTTGTTTATATTTTTGTGTCATAGAAACCGATAAGCTGGTTTCGAGACAAATCCAACAAAAATTATGTTTAGCTGCATCCACAGCATTCTCGTTACGTTCGATCTGTTTCTAATGAAATCAGCTATAATCTCTCTGGAAGATGAAAATAAGACGTGGAAATGTCGAAAGTTATCACAAGTTCTCGTAGTTTTAAACGCGGGAACAATGTTTTTCTCTGCATAGTATCCTGACTATCGCGAGCATCCAACTCAAAACCGTAGAACTGTATAAACTTTTGGAGGTAAAGACATTTTATTCTACGATCTCATTATGCGGTGTAATTTAAAATGGAGCACTTGTGAAGAATGTTGAGATTGATTGTAAGGAGCGTCGTTTGATGAGATGTTATTGAAGAATTAACTCATGGAAGGACCACTATCTAGAGGAGTTGATCATTGTTGACGTGAAACGGTATCTCGATGAGGGGTAAAAATTTTCAAGTTCTTCAATTTCCACGACAGTCCTGCATCGAGCCCTGCGGCATAGGAGATTATGTTAATTTATGCCAAAGGAAAACAAGCGTTGCCTTGTCAAAACTACGTTCATCCAACGCTCGATCGGCTTTCAAAATGCCATCAGAATGTTAATGGGACGAACTCGAGAGCAAAGAAAACCGGAACGAAATTCTCCTACCCAAGGTAAAATTCGAAGTTAAAAATTTCAAACTTTCAACTCATCATAATTTGAAAAAGATTTCAAATTCAAGGTAGGTACGCACCGTCTGGACAACTTGGCCATGTCGCAAGCCTCCCGAAGACCTCTAGAATTTTTGTGATACACTAATTCGCCATAGTTTAGGCTCTACACAGTTGCGGACTAATGACTGTGCAGGCCAGATGTCTCCGTTTTATGTCGAAACAACGCGGAACGAAATAGAAAATAACGTTCAAACGTTAGCAGCGAGGAGTGAGCGGTGGGCACCCTTCGGAATAGTAACAAAAGTGGAATAATAGAAGAGTAATTAAGCTTGCTAATGCAAATTGGAGTACCGGAACCATGGTGGATGAAATATTCCGAAAATATTGCTGAAATATGCTAACAAAAGGCTCGGTGCGATCTTAACATAACAATGTCCCGACATTCAGCATAAATATCATGAATATGCATACGGATGGGAACGCGATATGCTATACCCACATGTATGACGACGCAGCATTTACAAATAACCACTTTTACCGACCAGACGATCTCTGCTGCAATTTCACTCTCTTTTGTTTTAAATCTCCCGGCTTATTACGTTCACTCAAATATGCGAAAATGTCAGCAATTGTGCCGTTTCATAATACAAAAGCAAATCATTGTTGATGTCACGAAGGACGATTGTCTGCCCATGGGAACATCAGTTTTTTGCAAGTAATGAGCTCTTTTATCTGGAATGAGCTGAACGTTGCTTTCCACGCATTCTCCTCAGCAAAATTTAACATCATAATTTGATACATCATCGAATTGATCAATTATTACAAGAGACTCAATGAATCTCGCACAATGAATGGCACTACTCAAGGATTCGAATCACCTTTTTCAATCATGTCTGCCTAAATGCAATACCTGTCAGGTTTTATACTTGTTACTAGTTAGCAAAATGTATGGTTATTGGCAGTTCAAATCTGTATAGTTTCTTTCAAATACAACAGTAAAGTGTAGCGTAATGTGGAACTCGTTTCATGAGTCCTCTGATCCGTACAAAACACCATTCCGTAGCAAGAAGTATAATTTTCGGAAACGTCCATGGTAAATGGTGGGTAGTTAGCTGAGGCTATTCAGCACTGTGTTCGAAAGAATAGTTGAGAAGAATTAGGTATTGATATTGGATTATCGTCTAACTTATCACCGATGAAACGCGGTAGACATTTGTAGGTGGCCATGATCAGTCATTGTAACCAATTTTATGGATATACGGTAGATTGCCTCTTTTTTGAGCAATATGTAGAAAGATACCCATACATGGTACCTGCCCACGCTGGCGGTAGCGAACGAAAAATTAGAGCACCACCGAGGAACGAGAATAGCCTTTTACGAGTGCTTTTTTTTGTCGACTTTTCTAGATTGGGATGGTTAGGGAGACGCCCTGAATTATAACCCGCAATTTTCGGACAATATGGCGTTTTTATCAGATTCAGCGTTTCTTATACGAACGTTTATACGCGGTCAACCTCTCGGCGCCGACGGAAAACTCACGCGAAAGCCCAACGGCGACAAAGATAGATATCGCTCGTGTTCATTACATTTATGACACTTTACTACGACAATGGACAACCTGCCTCCGGGATACCCAGGGCTTTCTCAAGCATAAAACACGCGCGGGGCGCTAAAGTTAGAGAGGGCGAGTTACTTTAGCACCGAAGGTCAGTCAACCCTAGTGCGGAGTCATTACCGAATCAAACTTTTCACTTCGTATAGCACGAGCAAAAAATATTACCCAGGAAAGTATAAACTGTATGGAAGAAAGAATTAGCTGCCGTCCATCGTTGAAAATACACAATCGAAAAATCGATGAATTGTTTTTCATCTTATAAGTTATTATCCCTCATAAATTTGATACTTTACTACATCCAGACTGCAAAAACAGTTTGCTAAAATTCATCAATATGGATAAATTCGTAATCCTGCGCGTTATCTAAATATGGTTTTAAAATGCAGGATGGTATAAATTCAGATTTCAATTGGCGGTGACCAGGTACTCCAAATATTAGGTATAGGTACAATCTGACAGTTGGTACTGCAGAGATTACAGCCCACATTTTACCTCGTTATAAAATACCCAATTCACGTGGTTCGGTAGCTTCGTACAGGTTTCATACTATGAAAAAAAGCTTTTCATACCACGTGACGCCGATGGTATTCCTGCAATATATGATTCAAACGGCCCTCAATAGGCCTGTATTGGTATAGAAACATCAGGTGAGTACATTTTACAATTTTAATTCGGTATTACCAAAAAATACTTCACTATGTTCATACATTTTTTCAATACACCTAATCCAGCTTTAGGTAACAACTTCAGGGGGGAAAAAATTTCAGTGAACTATTTCATATAATGCCATGCCCACCTGGCTTGTTTAATTTGCCATTGGTTTTCATTTTAAGGTTTGATCCACTCGTTGACCTATTCGGAATAATTTCAGACACAGCAGGCTTAGAAGAATTCATATAAATCTCGAAACCCTCGAAACGCTTTGATCGTTTGACGTTTTAATTCCATCGCCACCATTTGATCTGTTTTTTTTTTTCTCGTTTTTTTTGTGGTAGTAAAAGTTTAGGAAGTCAATACGAAGTCATCTGGAAATGAAACTCAAATCTCAAGCTGCTTTAATAATTCTAGAAACTTTCTGAGCAATTCGTTTTATTTTTATTTCTAATAAAAACTGAAGCAAAATAGCGAACACTTCGTCCGTAATTTACAAGTCTGATGATAACCGGTAAGAGGCGAATTATTCAGAATCATAAAAGTGAAATTTGTTACCTTACTTGTCTTACTAGAAAAACTTTTATTCGACATTCAACAAACATTTACGAAAATTATAGTGGACGCGTCTTTTTTGACCATAACTCAGCCGGTATAATTGCCATTAATATCAATGAAATTCCCCTCCTAAGCCTGGCGAAAATCTGGACTAATAAATTAATACAAATATCCGGTATGTATACCAATATACAAGGCCACGGATACAACGGCTGATGTTCAGCGTATTTTTTTGCTCTCTTTGTATTTTCGCAAAGTTTGCCGTACAAAGCGATGTCGAATTTCCGAAGGCGAAGCGATCCGTTATCGTTAAATATTTATTGATTGATATATCGTTTCGTTTATTCTTGAGCCCAAACTGTATCAAAGTCGTGACAAAGTGTACAAATTTATTGCTCGGATCGGCGAAAACATCGGGCGGAACGAACAATTTCATTTTTATCATTATTTTATTTATTCATTTTTCATTTATTTATTTGTCTTCTGATTATACGGGCGTAGGTTTGCGCGGTACTAGTCGGATCGCGACACAAGGGCGATGATGTAGCTCGGACAACAGATGGTCAGAGAGTATAATTTTCACCCTGCCAACGAGCCCTCCCACTCGCGACTCGCGACTGACAAATAAAATCGCCAGAGTTCCCCAAAATCGGTAAATATCTGCGTTCCTTTTTTTTTTTTTTTCTTTCCCTGAATTTATATGTTATGTTTAAACTGTAAGGGCGGGTTAACTGTGCGTGTACATGTTGTGATAAATTTTCATTAAAACTTCGATTGACGAGCTAGCAAACAAATGTGGTGGGGAAAATATAATTACATGTTATTCCGGGACCTGCGATCAAAATGGGGTGGTAATTTTTCATTTTGAGTGAGTTCAGGCGATCCTTCGAATGGGTTTTAAAATGACTGCAAAATGAACATAGACGGTTTCTCATTCGATAGAGTTCGCTTCTTATCCTCTCTTACTAATTAACGAAAATACAAATCGAGTTGTAGAAACAGATTCGAATGTGACAATTTTTCTCATAGCTCATGTCCTCCAATAAGACGTAACAATGAAAACTTGACTATGAAAAATATTCAAGAGCTAATTGGAACGGTTTCCACCAACTGCATTGTATATACACACGACAATTATTTGCATGCCCTTGAACATATAATTAAGAAAAGAATGAAAGTGAAAATTTATAACATAACATGAACATTGCAGTGCGACGTGTGCGCGTTAGTCCTAGTATTTGGTAGTAGTAGAACGAGGGTCAAATGCTATCGGGCATTTTGAGCGGTTTCCGTAAACTGATTACGAAGCAATTTATGAGTAATTGATAGTAATGAGGTGTTTAGGTGTCATTTATTTGGATCGTTGCTTCCGTATTTTAGTGAGATGAGTTACCAGCTGAATTTTCTGACGATAATAATCAGTTTCTGCTACAACGATCCATTGACCTTGATACCATTTTAATATAAATGTAGATTGGGTACTCCGGATTCATAAGCGATGATATCCATGGTTTATATAGGTATATACCTCAGCCTTACATACCTAATCGATGGAGATCGCTTCGAGGCACGGCATGGGGACATATTGACCTAATCGAAAACAATTTAATCAAATCAGCAACGCGATATTGGTCGCTCCGCAAGCCACCGTCTTTCGATAACTTCAATATTCACCACTCTAGGGACACCAATTTCGGCGCAAATCCCTTCGGTATATCGATATAGGTATATTACATGGGGAACTCCAGCTCACTTTTGAACCGTGAAAGACTCCATCTTCGGCAAGGTCCCAAAAATCTGGATTCTGGACACGGGATTTTACAAAAAAGAATCAACGAAATCATCAAATCACGAACTCCCAAATCATCGATTCACGAATTTTGCTGCTTTATACCGAATTTTGGCGTACAAAAATAAATTTGAAAATTTGTAAATATTTCTGTTCAACAACCAGGATAAGGGACTCATTTATGGCACACCAGATTTCTGTAGATACGATTTTTCCACTACAAATTATCGGGGATTGAAAATTCCACGATTTTCAAGCGATCGCCAAATTTTGAAAATAATTGCATCGGAAGAGGCGCTCAACAAAATCGGAAAAAAAATTCTCTGTATTCATTTGAATGAGGATGGAAACAGAAAAAAAGTATCGACATAATCCGAGGGGATGAGGCCTGGAGATTGGTCGAGTTGTGCTCGATTCCTCCATGTACACACATGTTATATACCAGGCGCGCTCTTGGTCGATGATGATGATTGTCGTGGATAAGATCGATTATGAAAATAATCGACGAGGAACTTATATCCTCTGTTAAACAGCTGCGGGAAAATAAATCAAAAGCGAATGATAAGATCCGAAATTCATTGCTGTAACTTCGTGCCCATAAATAAGAATTATTAAGGAACTAATGAGTCGCATTGCATTTTATCGGACTGGGATCCCTCGACTAACGGACCGTAAGTAATTACAGTACTTCGTAATACCGTAAGTGATAATCGATCGTGTATTTTACAAAATAAAAAGCCGTGCAACAATCAAGCATCTGCAACTGCATTAGATAGGTCCCAATTGTTTTGCGTAATTTTAAGTTTTACGAGTCCTGGAATCCATCGGTTTTTTCAGTTCCAAAAAAAAATTAAAAAAATATTTATGAAGCATTACTCATTTGAGCACGGTGTTTTATCTCGAGAACTGCAGATGCAGTTGCACGCATGCGTGGTGAATTGCCAAAATTTGATTGAATTATTTTTTTTCACGTAGCAGGCTCCAACAATTTGTACCACACATAATTTAAACAAAAGATGACGTAATAGTGGTTTCCAATTCTTCGTTGTAAAAATTTATTGATTTCCAATCCAGTTTAAGTATTATGAAGTGTTTCGGTGGGCGCTCGCGCTTTTCTCTGTATCAGCTTCGACTTTGTGGTGTTGCGCATTCTGATTTCACTAGAAAACCTGGCCATCGAATTTTTCAATTTTCGTAGTATGCTACAAGAGTTCTTACCGGTGTATTTTTTTGCCCACGGCGATCTTTTTTCGTCCAATATTTTTTTGAAAGGCTAGAATGCAGTCATCAACCTCCGAAACGATGGAGATATGAGAGCTATAGAAATTTTATCGTGAGAAATTCCGCCAAGATCGAGTTGCCAGTTCAAGCTGGCTACAAATGAGGTAGTTGGAGCGTATCTATCCAATGTTTGCCTCTTTCCAAAGCACTAACAATCAGATGAGAGAATCGCTAGAACGGGGTGTCCCGTCAAAAGAAAAAGGGAGATAGAGTTCCTCTGAAAATGCTAATAATAAAAACGATTGGTACAGATAAGGAGGCAAGAACATTATGAGCACTTGAAAATAACGGAGCAGCTCGCGACGGTTCTTTGTTTGCGAACGTCCACAAACAATGAGCTGTCATTGTATTCCAAGAAGCTCCGGGTTTGTCATTTGCCGATTACATTTTTTCGTTTGTTCACTTTCAAGATTTTCATTTTAATTCAACAGTTTTTTAATAATTCTTCGCACAGAGCGTTGAGTTTAATTAGAATAAAATTTCATCAATTCGATGTGAAGCGTAGATCGAAACTTCGAGACGTAATTTTTTCGAAATCACTTGAGCATACATATACGTACGTCAAAGTTAATTGATTTTTCATAAAATGTCGACAGACATCAGCTACCTAACGCACGAATTGTTTCCTCAAGCGCAGGATGTGTAGCTGTGGAAAACATTTCAATCTTTAAATGCGGTACAAAGTTGATTACGATTTTCGCGCGTGAATACAAACCTGCCAACAAAGTTGGATCTTCAATTTACGTAACTTTAAAACTGCCAACTGTTTTACACCAAAACTTTACGTGTTTTAGGGACGGCTGAAAGGCAATAACTGAAATGTGTTTTTGAAGTGGAGGCAAATTTGTGGTATCCAAGGTGACTGTGAAGTTCGAAAGGCGAAGGCTTTGATTTACACCACATTCACAGCTACCTTCAAATACATGAAATCCTACTTTCCAAATTTCATGTTTTTCCATCGAGAAAACGTTTATAAAAATATATATATATTTGTTTTGATTTGTTTGGTTGAAGAAGCAACCGGAAACTAGCTTCCAAAAAAAAAAAAAAAAACAATTCCAAACAAAGCAATCACAGTGAACAAAATGGCTGAAAATTTAGCCTCGCAGGATTACAGGTATAGCTTCGACGCGGTAGAGATGAGTTTAATGCGCCACAGGGGTTCGGTTTTTCAGAAAGAAGGCTGAAAATGCCAACACCCCTCGTGTTCCTAAAAGTAAAAAGCATATATGTGCAATGAGAGGTACTGAGGGGATGCAATGGTGGATCATTTACCACTCCACCCCTGGAACATTAAAACGAGAGGCGGGACCCGTTTCCTCGGTTTTTTCCCCTTAATATCAATCGCTCGACAACGCTTTTTAATGGCACGTACATATGGTTTGTACTACGCGTCAGTAATCTGAACAATCGGAATCCCTTTTGCATTTTGAACCACCCTGAGTTCATGGTCGGCATCAAATAAACAACTTTAGCAACAGCCTACACGCTGCGCAAACCTGTTGAAAAATCATGACGAATGTAGATTCAGTTGTGATCAGTAATTTTCCGGATTTATTTTTCGTCCGATATATTCTCATCGTAAGTAACGATTCCGAAATTCTAATAATCGAAGAATTGAACATCAGAATTCGAATGACGCGTTTCTCATACTGTGTATAATACAAGGCGATGTGTATTACCATACCAATAAATGCAAACGTGGGTGGATTCGCGCTGTCTGGCACAGATCAGGCTTTGAAATTGGGAAAGTGATTATGCTTATAGCGTTGCCGGCTTGTAACGGGCTTAATGTTCACATATATTTCGTATCTCTCGCACATTTACATCGATGCGAATACGGAGCACACAATACGATATGCTTATGTGCTCGCATCCCAAGCTTACAAAATTTCTCACAAAATACATTTATCGATCCCCAATAGCTCGCGATGGAATGTACGCATATGGACATAGATGAATTATAAAGTATGGGTGGGCGAAACGATTTGGGTTGACGTGAAAATTTTTCAGGCGTGTCGTGAAGCCAATGACGTTTAGCCTCACACGTGACCTCATTAAAATAGTTTACTACACCTGAATCTCGTCCGGTGTGGTCTGCCGTTTTCTCGATTAATTTTGTCAAGGCAATTTCTTGCCGATACCGATGATCTCGTTTCTTGAAGCAACTCAAACAAGGGAGCCGATGTGTCGAAAGGCAGCAAAATCAAAAAGTTGAGAATTGTTTGAATTGGTTTGGTAATAACGTATGTCCATAATCATAATATTCATGATCCCTCATTATAAGTATATTCTTGACTTCACAAAAGGCGAACAACTTATAACAGTCACGGTGGCGCGTATCTCCGCGCGTATCAGGGTTGAAGTTGAAGAAGCAACGATTCAAAAACTTTCGGTCGAGAATCGATACATGCGCATCGATATACCTACAAGCATCATTGCCGAATCATAAAACTAATTGGAGCATAACGCGAGAAAATATACAGCAAACGATATCAGAAACACAATGACAAAGCCCTTGCCTACTCTGCAACAAATATATCAGAGATACATATACTCCCGATAGCAAGAGAATATCGCGCGGTCTACCAAATTTCCCCCCTACTCTGAGCGTTTCAAGTAGTTACAGAGCACACGCCAATGCAGCTCCAAAGTTATGAATTTTTCCTCGTTTCTATTTTTATTTTTCTCCGTTTCCATCCCAAGAAGTAGTCAAATAGAGACATTTAAATTTTAGTCAATTTATAAGAAACAATCAAATAGCAGTTTTGCTCTTCACCGTCAGAATTCTTACAACTGATAAATGTTGTTTGCACGGATGATTTGTTACTGTACTGATAAGGGTGGTTATTTGTATCACTGGTGACGGTCGATAATTGTTTATTCACATACCAAAAATCATAAAATAATTTTTATCCCAGCGAGCGAATTGGACCGAAGAACAAAGAATATAAGTAGTATAAGTAAAAAAGCATAAGCTTTTCGTCTGTAATGGCAGCCAAGCTGTTGTCGCTGTTATTTTTATTACAATTTTTTGTTTTCACTGCTTCGTCTTCTCCCAAGAGCTTGGTGACAGAAAAGAGGCCCGTAGGTTTATCGCCTCGTAAATTTCAGACTCTTAAAATGAATAGAGGATACTAGGCTGTCATCTTGAAATGAAATAGAGGTGCTTCGAGCTTTTCAACTCTACAACAACCGCGCCTTGCCTATTACCATTTTGGATGTTATTTTGTACGTTACACTAAAAATCGTGGTTTTATTAGAGTACAGCAGATGTGGGCATACGCACATACTGTCACATCCGTAATGTGACTATTGTTGATAGGAGGTTTCTTGGCAGTATGGATAGTTATTATTCATGATTGTTACTGTTGGGAGATGCAGGGGAGGATTACGTTACTAGTTGGCTTATGGGATAGTCGGTGTAGTGTTGGTAATCAAAAGGTTTCGGAACGAGAGGAAAAAGAACAGGAGATTAAATAGGTGTTGGCAGGTAAGGAAGTGTCGCTTGGGCAAGGGAAACTATGGGGTTGTGGGGAGTCTGGACTTGACGGGGAAGGTGAGACAGTATAATCACTTGAGGTTAGGTCTTAAAGATGTCTTCTAGGGTGAGACGGAGTCGGAGATGAAGTAAATGTAGATGACTAGAACTTTTGTACTGATTTATTGATATTAATAAATTAATGAATTTAGTGATTATGGATATTTATATACATATGTGTTTTTACCACATACATATATACATTCCAATTCCATAAACGAACGTTACGAGTAAATACCTGCAGTTTCCTCTGAATAGTTTAACTGAACTCAGTTCACAATCATTGGAGACTAAATACTTGTTTTTAATTTCCGTTACTACAGCGTTCCGTTTTTGATGTTATCATTGGTAGGATAGGAATATCAAATCCTTTGAGAGATACAAAAGCGAATGTATACTCTATGAACGTAATGTACCTGTATACAGGTCGGACAAAAAAGACTCGCGAAAGCGGGCGGTTCCGCGGTACTTTCCATCGTCCGAAAAATCATTCCAATCAAATAAAAAATGCTTTCATCAGAACCTTTGATCAATGATATGTTTTCTTTTTTTTTCGCGCACCCTCTCGTGGCACACCCTGAGTGATGCTCAAATACTGACTGGCAAAAGTGCAGTCAACGGTTCAAACACGAAAAACTTGGCAAAAAATAATCACTCGATAGTAAAAAGAAAAACGTTTTGAAGAGAAAGTTTTAAGCTACAAAATCCTCATGGCGCCATCTTTGTGCGATTTTTTCGACACACGGTGTACATCGTGAGAAAAAAAATCTCACGGTCATCGCTTCAAAGCTGTATAGCTTCATGAAAAGTTATGCAACAAAAAAAGGGTCAAAATAGCAGTTTCTCATTGCAACCCATTCACTTTTTACGGATTTACATTTATTTAAAAATGAATCTTTCACATGGAAAAATTCAAATGATCCCTTAATGGTTTTGCGCAGTGTACATATGTGAAAAGAATAATACTCTGTCACCAATGAATTCGATTCATTGTCAGTTCAGTAAACGATAGCTTGTAGATTGTCACCTACATGTATATATGTATGTATCATATTCCTCAGTATAGCTGTAGCTATATGAAGCGTTGCACAGTCGCATTTAATAGGCTGCTGTTAAAACCAGAGTTTTAACGGATTTTGTTGACCATCCAATCAACGTACTCAATGATCCATTCGGGCAAAAAATGTCGTCTGGCTTATTGAAAGAGAACACGAAATATCATAAAAATCGTACTCACAATCAGAGTTACGACAGCTGTTTCACGTTCTCTACAGTAATCGTTCGAACGAACATCGAATTTCATAGCTGTGGGAAATTGCTTGGTCGACCATTGAAAAATGGGGGAAAGAGAAAGAAAGGAAATAAATCTCGAATGGAAACAGGAACTCTATTTTTTTAAATCAGCTCATACCCAAATGTGTAAAAAATATTTAACTTCTAGAATTGAGAAGTTTTGTTATAACAGACATGTTAAAGCATTCATAGAGACAACTCCAAGCTAAACTCATCGAGCAAGCTAACCAGTTATTGTTGCTGAGCCAACCGTGTCGTTAACTTTGGTTGAGCTCATCGAGAGAGGATAACAATATCTGTATTAATTCAACTTTATATGTATATGGCTGAAACTACGCGGTGCTTCAACGCCCAATTATTATTATTCGGTTGAACCTAAGCGGCAACGCACGGCAGCAGTTTTTTTTTCTTCTAATTTTGTTGAAATTTTTTCCACCAATTAATTATTTTTATTATTATTACGATTTTCTGATCCTGCGGCTTCAGTGGTCTAGACGAAATTTGAAATTTGATGCAAAATAGTGTGGTCTAAAACATACATGTGGGGGGGATTTAGCAGAACAAACGGAATTCAGTAACAAAAATAATTTTCTTTTCCTCTTATTGATGGAGTTATATTTAGGTATTTAATTACTACTAACCTGCATAGTATTTTCATATCAAAATCGCATTTTCATCCAAAAACGAAAAATATAGTTGACAAGCGGCGTCGATAACATACAAACCATTTCACAAAGCCTGGTACATTCCCTAATTTATAATTAGCTATGAGCGGATTTAGTCTGGCACTGGATTAAACGAGACTTGATATGCTTTGCCAAATCAATTAAAAGAGTGTTGTATCGGAATATACCTACGAAATACATGTCGGGTGAACGACAAATGCTCGATACTCTGCTGGTATACATATGTGTTTCCATGTGTTCTACTCTACATCCATTCGGGTGATTTCGTACGGTATACGAAGTCACCTGATCTGTGATCTTCATTATAAATATTTTAGTAAAAATGCATTTCATTTAATTTATCTGTCTTTTTGGTACGGTTTTTTGTACAGAGCGACTGCGAACCACTCGGCTGGAAACCTCCATTTCGAGACACAATTGTGTCCTTGCGACATGATGTTACACTTTATGTGTGAAATTGCTCAAGTTCCTCAATACTGGCAGCTTCTAAATAAGTTGATAAACTGCTGTTAGCTATAATAAATCCATCGTTTTTTAGTCTTACGATTTTTGTGATAATATGTATGTGTTTTTCTTGTCTTCTGTAAAATTGAATTTTCGCAGTTACGTGGTTAATGCAAAAAAGGGACGATATACCATATAAGTTTGCTAAAGTGACGACAGCCCTTGGATAATGTGAACATACCATATAGAATCCGGGTTCTCTTCTTCGTCGTCTACACGCCCTTTGTTTTTATCCCAGCGTACTCAACTACTCATCCTTTTACAATGCGCTATCCTCTTACCTATAGACTGGAAGTACACTTTATGCTTATCGATGAAAAATCCCGTCTGCCATGTAAAAATAACATCAAAGGGCACTCGGTTGGTTCTGATAGACGGTCAACCGTTTACAGTCGAAAAAAGCAGGGTATATGCGGGTACTGCAGTTATCTCTTGGCGTAAAAATATAGATTTTAACAGTCTAGCGCACATCAATCTCCAATATACAAATTTCAACCTTCTATACTCATGTAAACGTGATTCAGCGAAGAAATATGAAATAATTCCTAATTTGTTAGACGACTTCACTTTCATAGGAAAAATAACAGCATATCCAGTAGACAAAGAGATCGTTGTGGATAAGTGGCCTGAAAATTCCAGAATAGAAAGAATTGAATACCTATTCAGAAAATATTAACATGCAACTATCAAAGACTCATGACACCCTCGAAAATTCGGAATGGCCTCGCGCCTGCCAGAATTACACTTTTCCATATCAGTGCGTGTGCAATGTTTTCAGTACGAACCGTATTCGCGATATGGCGCTGAAAAAATTACACAATCCTAAGTGCGTTGTGTTGCATCAGTATTGAACATTTGCTACTTTTCATATTAGCTATTATCATTTATCGGTAGAGAGCGAGAAGGATAATAGCGCGCGTTTACCGACATCCACGCCGAGCGTTATCGCTGTTTACATGAAATATATTTACGCTGCATAAATTAATAGCCCTGTTAAATTAGGATCAAATTATCTAACGTTGTAAAGTACAGTATTAACGGATTTTCAATTTTAATCCTGCCTGCAGGCTTTCACTTGAATTTTTTTTGTAGAATATGTCGTCGAAATGATGTGTTTCTTTTTCTTTTCTTACTCCCGCCTGTCTGTAGATATTTCTAGTTGTTGGAAGTGCACTTCCATCGAAACGTGAAGCAAAGATACGATATACTTCGGAACCTGCAGAATATCCGTAAGCTTCTACAATTTATGTGGTATTCCTTCTTCATTGCGTTTGATACGAGGCTCGTAGAGAATAACACAGGCCTTGTGCTCTCTTATACTTTTGTCTCGTCGCCAATAAAGTCCGCTATAAAAAATTTCAGAGCTGTTGAAGCACAATCTGTATTGTATTCTATAGCTGAGCGTACCCGCTTCAGGTCAGAGAAAGGAAAAAATCTTTGTACGTTTTATGCGAACTGGTTCGATTTATTACCTTGTACCGCACCGGTGATATCTAATAATTGCTTCCTAAACATTTCACGAAGCATTAGAGCTAAGTGTGAACTCCGAAGAGGTGAAATCAAAGAAGCGAACTAGAATCATACAAAGGCTATTACAATGGAAACCGTTGTAATTGTGGAGAGTCACCATCGACAGAGGGATGGACATGAAGGGCTTCTTGCGGGCAGCGACGTCCAATATTTAATATGAGTAAAAGCTGAAAAACCTGATATGTTGTCATGACGAGCGCGATGTGATATAGGGAGGCCAAAATTGGGGAAGAGATGAGAGCTAGGAAAGGTTGGTTTTATTATTTCACCGAGACAATTAGATGGCTGCGTCTGGCAGTTCACCTGTTTCTGCAGGGCAGGGGTTGGCCGAAAGAGAAGAGAGGTCAGGGGACGGGATGGGATGAGATGAGATGAGGCTTGACGGTCGTGTTAATTATATTTCGGGTTGAAAACTTTGCCTACTGTATTACCGGTAGAGTAAGTGGTCGAAATTAGGGAAACTTTTCAAAGATTATTATACATCATTTACGTGCATGTTTTATCATTTGTTTCTGCCAACATAAATTTAATTTGCAGTTACATAAACGAATCAATTTCGTATTTGTTACTCCCGTGCAGAATTGAGATAAAAAACTCAAATTTCTGGGGGCTTCCTTTTCATCAATTTGAAAGCGCTTGAGTCCCTGGGAGAATCAAAATTCCAAAACACCCTTTTCAAAGACCACCCTAGTGAGCCCGTATGGGCGCTGATATAAAGCTGGAAATTCACTCGATTTTGCGTCCTCGTGCCTGAGGTACAAATCGCGGTACATTATTTCGGCTGGTCGAGCTACGAAAACAAAATAACACTCCGAGAACAACTTTGTCGCCCAAAGAATTCCCCTCTATGCTGCATCCGTTGTATACAAGTAGCTGTCTTTTCTTTTTATTCTTTCGAGTTCCCTTAGAATCTCAAGCAGCTCCGATCTCTTCTAATACTGCGACTGCTTTACCCTTTGGTACCGATTCTAGATACTCTTTTTCCTTCTTAGTTATCTATTTTCTCATATAATCGGCTTTCGCGCTGAGATAAAAAAAAGCAAAAAAACTGGCAACTCGTTGACGTATCAATGGACGTGAATCTATACAAGAGAATACAAACGAATACCACCCGACATCCGTAATATTTGAAAGACTGAAGAATTGTCCAACTCAACCAACGTTTACGTTTTCTTCTTCATTGTGAGATCAATAAATTCTTTGCTCATATTTGCAACGTTGCAAATGTACACATATATTCTTTGCTAATTGTACGAATGACTTGACTCCGGAGCAGTTAGTTATGCGTCTGGGTTGGTGCGAGAATTTAATTCGAAACGCCCCCGCCTTCCACATGATTCTATATCGCTCTGTCTAGGGGTGGAACACGTGTACGGTCTGACCATGAGCTCAGAGGGAGAACATTGGGCAGACTTATATTGTACCTGTAATTACCTCTAATAGGTGCTTTCCTCGAAAAAGCACCGAGAATAAACTAGTTCACAATGTGCGAAATAGATATACTCTTCGCTAATAGTATATCTCGAGGTATTTTCGATGTAAAATACCCGAGATAACCAGCTCTGGAGGTGTTCAACGTGTAATCTAGCACCCTCAGATGTATTTTATGGGCTAACATTACGTTGACGACACGAAGTAACAACCGCGAGTGTCTCATACATCAGTTTCTTCCACCTTTGTCTCGCTTTCAGTTTTACCTTTATCCACTACATACCCCACTCTTCTGTCTCACCTTCGGGACTTAGACTCGCTACTCGTTTCTTCGGGAGATACTCGAGCTCGCCACAACTCGCCGCCTGCTTCATGAATCCCGGTGATTCTTTACCCCCGACACTTTTCAAGAGACGTAGCGTTAGTTACTTGAATTTCCACCCTCGTGTGAGCTGCGAAATATACGGACGGTGGCGAAAGGAAAAATCATCCAGAAAATACGGTCTATGATACGCGGCATAAACACGAAAGCTGTTGAAAGTGTCAGTCGATTGGTTCATTGTCAGTTCAGTTCTTTAAAATCGCGAGTTCCAGTTATGTCAATAAAACTCTCAACCTCCCATTTCGATCCCAAACTCATATTTATTTTTCATCTGAAGTAACATTGGTGTCAGAAATGAAATCTGGATAGTAAGATGGTTACACTCTGTTTGCTTCTCCGTGCTCTTTTCTTAGGTTGTCCAGCATCGTCGTGGCAATTCAAATCCTATTGAGCGAAGACTTTTCCGGATTCATTTTCTAGTGTCGATTACGAGTTCGAAACTTGATTCTTTGCGTACGCTATAATTTGTTTATTTGTAGTATATAGTTTAATGGTCCGGCATACGCTGGAGAAGTAAGCAGTTTGAGAAACCCGCAATCTGAAGAACCGATCGTTGAAAGCAGAGTATAGCGGGTAACGTCGCATCCTTGAAAAGGGGAATTAAAGAACGAACGTACGTGAGGTGAATTTGACGACAGTCAAGTAACTTTTGAACCAGTAACGACAATCCCCGAGGATAGAGTCGTTAATGAAGTGCCCTCTGCAATGTACGGGAACTTACGAAGAAACAAGCATGATGGCTTTATACATGTATATTGTGTACGACGATATATCCGGGCATAGTCTGAAAACCTGCAGGCGTGCTAAGATTCATGTACCAACACGCTGTTTTAATTACAGTGTATCTCACCATACATTGGACAGGTGTGAGTGACCTGCAAATGAATTAAGGAGGAGCAAGGTGCTTGCGGCGATGTTATTTCGAGGCTATGCCCTTGCACGTTTGAGATAAGGAGCCGAGGTTCAGTTTCAAAATGTTATTGCAGCCATGGTATTCCCATATAGAAATCATTTCTTGGCTTAATTAAAACGACAACGTATATTCAGACATTCCTTGCTAACGATAAACGTGAGAGAGATATTCCTGCGAAATCGCATAAGAAATTTGTAGCCAGAATAATGTGTGTACACAGATGATAGAGCTGGGGATAAAAATCCCTCTCTAAGACATTTTTGCCGTGTATGGTCTACGTGGGTCTTGATCTTCTTTTCTGATTCGCTAAAAGGTGAAATCCTTCTATACTAGATTTCGCCATGCAAACGATACTCGACAAGCTTACTTGAAAATCTTTCGTTCTGTTGAGTTTCAGTGAACAAACGGTGGTATTGTTGGATAAATCTTTCTCGGTATGCACGAGCCGTCTCATTGGGGGCAATATTTATTTCTTGTTTATCCAGACCCTAATTTTTGCGATTTTCTTTACAATAGGTAAACCACTTTCGCTCACGTATATAGGTGGAATGACGGGAGTTGAATAGAATGGGGAACTGTTTATTATTATAATCACTTCGCATCCAGATCACGGTTACCTCTCAATCGAAACGTTACGTGGTTTTTCTTTTCTTCGTTAGCGCACTTTATGGCGTCACATCGCCGCCTGGTAAATCATTTTGGATTCGGGGATATTTTTTGGACAAATTTTATCGCCCTGTCAGCCCCTCTGCAGAGCGCGTAGTGGAAGATCAAAATAAAAGATATTCCACATTTTTTTCTTGCTTCATCTCTCTCTCTCTGTCTTCTTCTTTTTCTCTCCTTTTTTCCTTTTATCATATTTATGTGTTATCGGGAGATTTACGACGGTCGATGAAACGATATTACGTGAGCTGCACGCTATTGACCATCACTACGTAATAAATTTATTGTTTTGCCTGAATCTGATAAAACTTCTTTCATAGCTTAGTTATCAATCGGTGATATACTTTTTCTTTCATCAATCGATCGACAGATTACAACCACTTGCTCGGAAAATTTTGATGCAGCGCGCTTCAATTTTTCATCATTCAAACACATGAGTCTTTGCCACACTGCTGAACTTTTCATAACACATTGACATTCAACCAGTTTCAGACGTTATCGGATTCATTTTACCATATTCCGAAATGTATTCCGAAATGGAATGGGGGAAGAAATCTTCTTTACCTTAGTATTTCTCTCCATGTCGGTGATTGAGGCTTACTTTCCCACAGACGGCTAAATAAATTCTGATCTACTAATTCACCTTAATTCGCTTCTACCAATATTCGTTCACCCACCACCATTTTCCTGCCATCAGCTGATGCTCCGTTGATTTCTTTGTGCCCAATACGCGAAGGGTTAATCCGTTTCTTTTTCGTGGCTCGTTAATAGTTCGATATAGAACAACCCGCGTTAGAGAAACTGTTCGGTTACACCGAATCTTCAGTTTTCCTATACGACCAGGCGCAGGTTGGTTGAAAGCTTGGTTTGGCCTGCCAAGGCTAAGCCTGCATTATAAGGGTTGACGAAGCATTAGCGACTTAACTTCGAAGGCGGGATGCCGGGCTTGGCTTAATTTTCAGGATATTGCTGTTAATCGGAATTACATCACATACTGTCCTTTTCAACCTGATACGTATTTCAATTTCTCTCTGTTTATTTTTATCATCAAAAAACTTGTGCCGAGTGCTCAAATCGCAAGTACCTAATAATCCTCGAAGACGTTTTCTCGATACTCTCGTGACTTTGCGACGAGTCAAGTCTTCATCCCTTTCGGTTACGTGCACCTTCTATACATACCTATGTACAAGGTAGCTGGTTTTAAGTGGAACGCCTCGGTATTTAGAAAACTTTGAGTGGTGCAGAAAAATGTTTCCCACAAAAGTTGTAGGGTTTGAAAAAGGAAAAAACTGCGTGCTATTGAAATTTTTTTCAAACGAACATTTCAAGGTCCAATCAAAGTCAACTTGAGTTTTTTTTCATACAGAACACAATTTCTGATTCTGAAATCGGATAGCGTAAAAAGTTTCGCATGAAAAACATACGACATTTTTTGACCCGGGGTCAACAACTGCGGAGATCACCGCTGTTCGAGGTGGAAGTTCGAGCGACTATCGCTTCGGCGCGTGGATTTCTCTTTTGTTCGATTTGAGGTGCACATTTTTTTTGTTTCGTATGGGAAGATAACAACGGCGACTACAATAACAGTTATAATAATGATAACGAGGAAATAAGATGAAAAATTATTGTTATTGTCATACTAATGAAAAATAAATTTCTTCGTTTGATTTAATTTAACATACGAAAAACGAGAAGATGAGAGAAACAATACAATATACCATTAAAGGCGAAGTCAATTACGACTGCATTTTAAAGGAGCTGTAGAGATGATCGAGAATCGTTTTAATTAATATTCTCAGCTTTGTGAGGGATGCTTTGAAATTAAAATCAAAAGAGTTTTGAGCTTCCGAAAATTTCATAATCAGACTGGGAAAGTAATAATAAACCTTGTTGTGTAGTGATAGTTCTTTAGTAAGCTCGAGAATTGCCAACACCAGCTTCACTCACGCATCTAATTATCAAAAACGCAAGAGTCCTGCGCTTTTGCCAAATTTTTCACCTCACTTGGTTCAAGGGCGCATCACGCGTCGACGAAAGAGCTCTCAGCTGAGATCACGACATATCAAAATCAGAGATAATTGAGTTAACTAAACTAGTTTGTACATGTATAAAGTGGCAAGGCATTTCTGAACTAACCTTATACGCTGGTAAAAGGCAGTTGGATTTTTTTCAAGCCAGCTTATATATTAACTGATTGCGCGGTACTGATGTATAAAATCTACCTTCCTCTTACAATTCTCTGCTGAATACGACAAGGAGAATCTTAATAAGATATCTTTGATCTTTCATCGCCCCCGACCAAATAATAAATCCAACGGTGGCGGTGTACGTCTCGCTTCCGTTCATCGATCGCCCTCTAGCCAACCAGCTCAACATGAGCATGACCACGTAATTTAATCATTATTTATGAATATAAATCGAAATCATGAGATTAGATTAAATCGACGAACCTAATATGAGGAACCGTTCGATGTATAAGCTTATACCGCTCTTTCTATGTATCTTGTGCTCCTATACTACGTATATGAGACCATGAGCTCAAAGATTCACCACTCAAGTTTTATCGGTGGAAAAGATCAATATTGAATAGTATGTATAGAAAAATGTTCCCTGTGGAACACCGCACTTTACGTTATTAGTTAATAAAATATGGTAAAGGGGATAGCTGAAGAGAATCAACGAAAGTACCTGAGAAATTAATGTCTGCCAGAAATTAAATAAAATGCAGAAAATCATTTTCGATGTGAACTTCGCATGAATTGTTATTTTCAGTTTTCGAAGTCATCGATACTTATAGTTACGTACAGTTATCGAATATCCTGTTTCCTTATCCTCACTTTGCGAGAGATGAATTCTCGACGTGTCAGAAATTTTCAAGCAATGCAGTCTATGAAAAAGAAAGATATGATCCTTACTTCAAACCATAATTTACTGGTTTCACTCCTAGTCATGCTTCCCCGAAAATCGAAAAGGTAGAATTGAACAGATAATGGCTGTATATTTTGCTGTCGTCAACCCGGGATCTGTCAAGGAACAATCCTGCCGAAATTATTATCTCATGAAGCTTATTCTTGTGCGATTCAAATTTCATAGAAATTGTTATTATTCATGGTTCATTGGTTTAATCGATGAACAACGTTCATCCTATTTTAATCTTTCAGTCGATGAGATTTGCCCACCCTGTTTTCAGAAGGGTTATATTTACTTTAATTTTTGGTAAAAATCCAACTTCCTTGACCCTTTACTTGAACCCCATATTCGTCCTTCAACCTCAGCCTCAGCTATCTTAAGAGGAACGTCGCAATGGAGCTACGCGACAGCAAAGCACTTTGCTGATTGCCATCGGCGCCTATCGGGATTCACGTAAAGTCTTGATTGTTTATTCTATGAGTACGTTTGCTGCAGCATTGATTTCTTTTATATTTATTTTTTCTTAACAATCTAACAGCTGTTATAGTAGAAATATTTCAACATCGTGCATTGTACATAATAATAACAGTAATATTAACATCGTTTCGCTGCAGATATGCAATAGATCACTTCGCGGATAGTTTTTTTGAAAGTACACCAAGGCTCCGGTATTTCCATGGTAATTTTTCCTCGTTTTCCGGAAGATTTGCTCCCAACGGAAATGCACACGGACCCGTCGAATGATGTCAGTATCTTGCAATTTCTTTTCATTGCCTCTTTTCAAGGCAACTGAACCGTACAGCCACGAATAACTGGCCAATGTTCACGTTGCAGTTTTATATTTAACCGTTTCCCCACACCATTTCAAACCCATTGGCCGAAACCCCGGTTCTTTAAATTTTCTCTTTTGTTCCAGCTGGATAGTGGAGTATTTTTTTTCAGGGATGTTTCGCGTTTTATGAAGCTGTAGTAATGACGTTAGATTCACGCCACATAAATTTAATAATAATTTGCGGAATCCGGTACCATTTTGAAACACAGTGTTTTTGGTGAAGAAAATTTTTTATTTTCATTAGTTTCAACATTGTCTCACACAGTTGAAATAACATGACGAATCAGAAAGAATAATGCAGTGAGTAGAGCGAACGAAAACAATTGCTAAGGTAAAACCAGTGTGAGATTGAGCATAGAACTCGTTGGTTCAACAGACGATAAAGTTTCTGAGAGATCTAGCATTTAACCAAGTAAACTCTACACTAGAATTAAGGTGCGAACTATCGCACTTGTGCAAATTCGTACGTATAATTCCTTCATTACCTTGTATAGAAGCAACCTTCGTCGATTCTCTAGCTTCTCGGTTCATCCTGTTTATCTCGTTCTCTTCTCATCGTCAATAGCAGTATAGTCGGAGAATGGAGTTTCTAACACAAGTACTCGACGTTGTACATTTTCTATTATAACTAGCCCACAAAGTGAAATGTCCACGGTAAAGTGCACCCCAACATTTTCATCAATGACCATTCATACGTATACACCTTCAATTCAGCGAATCTATTTACAGACGATACCAGATCAAGTCTAAGAGCGCATCTGGAAAAACGATTCTAGCCGTTCCTAATTCGAGTGTGAAAAACGATATTAAACACTCGAAGTTCTTTACAGGCATCGGTATTTCAAATTCGATAGAAAACTTTTTCCGCGAATAAAAATTACGCAGTGAAAAGAGAATCTTCAAAAAGTCTGGCATCAATGCACGTGAAGACGATATGGGTGAATTGATATTTAATTCAATAATTCCATCCCGAGTATAATGAATCTTATCTTCGAAGAGGGTCCGACACGTTTGTCATCATTTGTCGCTACGAAACACGAGAATGTAGAAAAGCTATAACCGAGAATCTTCAGTGACGTGTAATTCTCATGTCCCAGCCATTTTGATTTCGGGTCAAGGAAGCCTGAAAATGGATATGGATAGACAGTATTCAAACTCTCCAAAATTCATCAGTTTTCGTTGAAACAAAAGTACGCCAGGATTCGTCGACTCATCTAACTTTCATCAATTTTTTAGAACCGGCCGTTTTATCTGGCCTACTCTGCAAACGGTATTTATTGATACTGTCACAAAATTGCAGTGAAAATCTCCAAGTTCTAGAATGATTGACCGATACGTTGAGCGAATTTCATATTACATGGTCAACTCAAAGCTTTGGCATTTGATGATGCTCGGATTACTAAAGGGTTTAAGTTCGATGACGCGTGTAACATCGTGCATATGCGTATTCGGACCAGCTGCAAGCGAAATCTAAATCCGTTAGAACCTAAATGGAAGTGCAGTAGGCATGCAGTTTCGGCGCCGGATCAACTCAACGTAATATTACCGTATACATGGATGCACGATGATGGAGCATGAATACGATAGTGAATAAATGAACAATTACGCCCCTTTTTCCACAGGGTCCAACGACAGGTACCTGGATTTAGTCAAACCGTTGAAAGGAAGAACTACGAATAAGGAAATATTGTGCAATAAATTCCAGGACATTATAGAGCGTGTGTCAGGATTACAATCATCGCAGAAATTTTATTGCGCCAAATACAATAATCGCTATATGCCAATCAGAGCAAGGGACTGTACAATGCTGATCTCAGTTGAATGAAAAAAAAACAAAAATGTTATGTCAGTTGGTGATAAGTCATGCAAAGCCATACTTCGTGGCTAAGATTGTTTGAGACTAACCATTCCGCAATACCGAAAATTCTCTTTTTTCAAGTCTTCTGTTTGCAATATTGTTTACTGATACATAATTCATTGGTTGCATACCACGACCCGTTATCGCAATAAAAGGAGTTATTTTTTTCAGCAGTCTCTTGGCTTTCGATGTAACGTTGTCTTTTTTTATAAAGTGTTTAAACAACCCTCTCAGAAATGTGCCCTTGGTGTGATATCGATCGAAGGCAAAATCGTCGTTTCCTTGAAGCAGATTGGGATTTTCTGACAAATAAGTCATCAGGTCATTGTAGTCGGGTCGCACATCGGCAGGTAAAGTATCGTAATCAAGAACCGCTTCGATTACTTCACCGAGTGGTATTTCCTCGCGGAGGATGAACATTCCCACCCAAGTCCAAACGATGGGTAAGGCGCCGTTTCCTCTGGTGAGGATTTTGTTCTGGTAGTACTTCAGAGCAGCCATAAGTTCGGGGTTCAGAGGCAACTTGTCACCCTGAATCGCAGCTCGGAAAATCATCTTCAGTAAAGCTCCGCGTGTTGTATAATACGATGGGATGTCAATTCTTAATGCGTCAAGCAGATTTTGTATCCCAAGGAGAGATTTTATAGCATCAATTTTTTGCAAATCACTTTGATTATGTGGTGGTGGTAACGCTTTGATTAAACTCGTAGTATCTGGTTGCCAATTGGGTCTATTGCTCTGTTGAAACTCGCGAAAATGGGTGTAGTAATCGGTTGGAACTTTGCTGAAAAGTGCTACTGTTCTAATGCTCTCCAAGTATTCGTTTAATTTCTTCATTAACAATGGCTTTGATTTTACCTGATTCGAAAACATGAGTCTCTGAAGCACAGCGGTTAATAATGTGCCCTTGTTGGGATACATAAGAGGATCAAAGTTTGGACCCAAAATTTCTTGAACAGAACCATCGTTCATCAGCTTCTGGATAGGATTATCCTCATCTCCCTCAAAATTTGGAAGCAACGTACTGTATGGATTAACCGGATCCACTAGCTGCACCCAATATTTCGGATGGTAAATTGACAGCGTCGTAAATCCGGCGGGGATTTTTCGCGGGGGTTCTGAGTCGACGCTGTTCGCGTTCGGATTATTGGGATCAAAAGTCACATGCAGTACATCTGACAGGATTTTTCGTGAATCGATAACCACGGGGAACAGCGCTGTGGTGCTCAAGTAATCTATACCTTTTAGATAAAGTTGTATCGATAGCGCTAATTCAGTGTTTTCTAATATCATCGGATGCCCCAGGGCATGTTCTAGAAGGTCGTCTATCAATGATACTGCCGTTGGATAATTGGACTTATCAACATTCTTCCCCAATATCTTTTCAATGAAATTAGGACCGAACATTTGTTCCAAGGGTCTAAATATTTCTGGTAAATCAGGGAGTTCATTTACTTCGAATTGTTTTTGAGCCGAAAAACCCTTTAATAATTCCTTTATCGGAGGAAACTCAATTATGTGCCCAAAATCACCTGGAACTCTGGGTTTTTCTGGTACAATGTACGGTGGCGCATCCCCTGATGGAAACACAATGAAAATTGCTTGATCGTAGTAAATATTTGGTGGTAGTACCGGCCCATTTTCAACTGGATGGAACTGAGGCCCCATTCCTGTATATTCATTATACGGTTGGTTTTCTGGTACATAATCTTGTGCGATTGTCGGTGGCAGTGTTGGTGGCCTTAATATAGGTCTTTTGTTCGGAAATTTGATCGGTGACACAACCAGAGGTATGAGTGGCGGTCGGAATCCTTGTATGATAGTGAAAATAGGGGAAGGTTTCACAACTGGTCTAAACGGTGGTCGTGGTTTGGGTTTTAATGTTGACGGCGGCTTTGGTTTTGGTAGAGATGGTGGTTTAGGTTTCGGTATCGATCCTGGCTTTGGCTTCGTGTTTGATTCCGGTTTTCCTGATGGCTTAGAAACATGAGTGGGCATAGGTGACGGTTCGGTAATGTCCACCAGTGATGGATGCTCAGACGAACCTTCAGGGTACATCGAGTTGTTTATTGTCAATGTGGGCTGAGAAACTTCTTCCAATGGGTCATGTGTGATTGTCGTGTCAACTAATGATTCATTATCAGATTCGTTAGGATATACAGGTTTTTGAGTCGGCTCTTGGTAGTCAGTTGATATTATTGGAGAACTTGGCACTGTAGGATTCGAAGACTCGAGGATGATAGTGCTAGTAGTCTCTGAAATTTGGGGTGTCGATTGTCCTTCAAGATCGATCGGACAGTGTGGAAGATCTGGACACTCAACGTAAATAACGTCACTATTGCATTCCACAGAATCGTTCATCGCCGTAACCAGAGATTTGATGAATTCTTTCATGATCGTTACTACACTGGATGGAATTCCGATTTGATCAACATTTTGCGGCTTGACAGCTTCTGTAAATACATGCAGCAAGCATTGCATTGGACGATTGCAATTGTGTTTATCTTCGTTTAGGATAATTGACTGCAGAATCATCACAGCATTCAAATTACTCTTGAAATAGTTTTCAAGTTGCATAATTAGTACGGTTCTATCATAATAAGGGTCTGCTATTTTTGGGAAATTGAGTAGAGTAAGGAAATCTACATTTGGAGATACACTGAGCGCAAAAATATCCAGTTCCCGTTTGGATGTCAAAATTGACAGTAGCTTTGACACTACATCTTTTATTTCTTGCTTCTGAATCGTCCCTTGTATTCTGGTTAACAGAGCGATCAATAAATCAACTGGTTTATTGTAAACGTATTTGTTGAAATGCTGTAAAATATCCTTATTTGCTTGAAGATACGCAATCATTTTATTCTTAAGTTGATCTATTTCTGGAATGGCCGGATCATTCGGCACAATAGAAAATAATAACTGCACATTCAGATCTTTGTCCAAAAGCTTTCCCATGTCTTCATAGTATTCATCGGGAACAGCGTTCGAAACATCTTTGAGGTGCAACAATATGTATTGTAATGCAGTTCTATCCATGTTCGAAGTGTCTTTTCGATTAAGCAATCCAATTATTGCAGAGAAGATGATTTCATACGGGTTACCGTAATGGATCCGTTTTACAATTTTGTCCCAGTTTGTAAGCTGATTTTGTTGAGTAACATCCCAAATGTAATTGACGTATTCTTCAAGAATAGGATCCAGCTTACTGATTGGCATGTTTATCAGAACGGCCCCAAATAATTTCTGAGTAAATATGATTTGGCGATCCCTCAACTTACTGAAGATGTTGACAAACACTGGCCCGATGGTGTTCTTCGTAATTATAGAAGCTTCATCGAACGGTTCGAGTTCTTCCGCAGTAACTTTCATCTTGCATGTATCGATCACCTCTGCATCTATATCCGCCAAAAAGTCAGCGGGCTGTTTGATGGAAGCAATAAGCTCTTCAATGTCAATGTGATTATCGTCGATTTGATTCACCCAAAATTTGCAACTGCATGCTAAATAAACAGGCACTTGTTTCACTAATGCTTGCATTACTACCCTGAACTGAGTCTTCTTATCCGCACCTTGTATTTTTTTGAGAACCGGTAAAAGATTGAACATGTAAACATGTTTATGTATCAACGATTGAAGAATCAGATTAAGCGAAGTATACTGGTCGATTGTCAATCCGTTATTCGGAGCATTGAGTATTTGTCCAAAGACTTTGATTATATTACCACGAAAGACTACGCAGCCGTATAACTTGGCTTCGAGCTCACTGACCGTTGAATCTCTATCTGAGTCCTCGTAAGTTACGTGGGCTAAAAGGCTCGCGATGTCAGTGTCTAACGGAACGTTATTGTTCATATTCACATTTAAATTGCGTTTCTTGCTATCCGGTTCAGTTTTTTTGGTATTTGATTTTCTGTAATGTAACCGGGGAAAAGTAGTAGTAGGCGTGGACCGTCGAAAACCATAATTTCCATTCTCGTCTAAGGCAGCGTTGTAGATCGGTTTGGTCTTCAATAACAATTTGCCACTATCATCAGGTTCAAATGCTCTGAAATTGTGAGCCGGTTCCCTCCGTTCCAATTTGCGATAAGCCTGTGAATATTAAATCTATGAGCCATGGCCCACGCGTATATTTGAAAGAACTTCCAGTAATTGGCTAACCATCTGTAGCCATGAATGATAAACTTTTGTAACAAACATCAATAAGCACTGTTGGTAATACTTACAGCTAATGTGCGCGATCGATCACCGGACGCGGATTGAAATAATGGAAAACAAGCAATAAAGATGTGAGCAATCACGAGGACTTTAAATAGTCGAAATCGTGTCATCTGGTGGTCAAACATATCGAGTTAACCCCGCAAAATACTTTAATTGGTTTCACAGCAATTCGCTCCGTCCTGCAGCACATATAATATCTATACGTTGATGGAGGTAGATTCATGAGCAGAGACTGGGGCCAGGGACACCCTTACTCCGTATTTTATACGCGTCAATAATCGGTAAAGTGCACATACATGAAATGGCTCAACGTCATGTGGTTACAATTATATGCGGATCTATATACGACTAGAGCAGAAGCTGGCTGGCTAGCTGACTCTGCGCAACCGTGTTATTGCGGGACGATTATTAAGTTTCGGTATCAAATCCTCCCACCTTCTACGTACCTTCACAAACATATGAGCAAGAGACGATATCGAATTTCATTTGGGAGCTACATCTTTAAACATCTAACGAATTCATTTCATATTCCACTAATTACTTGTGACATCTCTGATTAAATGTGTACAGCTGCAAAAAGATATCGTGAAAACGTTTCAATGAATTTTTATGTGGTTTCATAATCATCATTATTATTACTATTATTATTATTATTATTATTATTATTATTATTATTGTTATTATTGTCAGGTTTTTTATTCTACAAATTTTAGGTTTCAAATCATGTAGGTGAAAAACATGGCATGATTATCAGTCTGAAAGCTTTCTTCATTACAATTACGAACTCATCAATGCGTTGTTCCATGAATGTTTCTGTCTGTTGATATGGATTTTCACAACTCATCGATTTTTTATCGTTTGCTAGTTCTTTTTTCCGTTCCAAATTAGTAATAAAAAGTATGAATTCCGTTCACTCTGGACTCAATCTATTTCAACTGCGATTTTAATTTTCGTCTATAATTAGTACCGTCGTGGATCGATGAGAGTGCTGGACTGTAATATTAATAATATATTGAATGAACATTGAATAATCTGTAATTAGCTTTTATAATCAAGTGGATCAAATCACTATAAATCCTACCTTCGTATCTAATCCGTCCGTGTTCGGAGTAATCAAACCCTAACGAATCATGCTACGTATAGTTCACTGCGATTCAATTACCTCCATCATGCATTTTGAACTCTATATACATTTGGTCAGTTACAACGCAATCAATGCGTGATCTTTCGACGTAACTTGATCGGGGATGCGTTTCATTACTAAAATAACTAAAAAGTCGATGAGATTCAATTTGATTTTCTTCTTTTTTTCAATTAAATCACCTCAAGCGCGCACGTGTTCAAAAAAAACATGAAGTGGAAAGCATTTCAAACTCTCTCTGGTTTTGTAGTTTCCTCCACTAGTAGGTAGCCTGCAATTATTCATAAAATGCTGCTATCCCAGAATTTCATCAAGTTAATTTTTTTTTGGTAGAAAAAACCAATGTTGCGTTACATCGAATCTATCGCATAGTTACTCAGGGAAGTTAATTACGCGGAGATGGTAAGTCAAAAATCAGGTAAAAGATAATAAATTTTTCGTACCGTTAAATGTGCAATCGAAAATCCAGCGATTCGGTATTTAGATAGCATTGGAGAGGCCCGAAAAATATTATTATTGAATTTGTTGATATGATATGCATCAAGGATTTAGGTTGACTTTTTTTAATATCAAGGTTCGTCGAATGTTCGTCCTGGGGCCAAGGATTATACACATACAAGAATTCCGCTTAACGTTTCGACGTTGAAGTAGATTGTTTAGAATGATTTCATCGTCATGATTTGAATGCGGACTTTAATCTTCAAAAGTTCAGAATTTCTTAAAGTATGGAAAGGATAGGAACATGAAAAATATGACATCATGTTTGAGATTCAGCTGTGATCTACAAACATCTTTGTTACTTCGCGAGGTATATATAAAATACGCCATGATTGTGAAATAAAAATCGAACCGTGAGAATGAATTCAGGATTCGAGTGCCAAGTCGTCTATCTTTGTTCGTTAAAAAAAATCATTGCTAGCCAAATCCCAGTTATTACGTTCAACAACGTTTTTATATCAATGTTCAATTAAATGATAAAAGTAATAAATGCTTGCCAACTACACGTATGCTATTAAAAATCAACGTACAGAATTCAACTTCAGATTCATTCGGTAGTATAAACAGATATGAGCAGTGAATATACATATGCAACATATGAAGCGAATCCCAAACAATTTTTACCGGCTTGTCATTTGAAAAAGAAAAGAAATAAATAAAGAAAGAGAAACAAATTCATATAAATTGAGTGGAATATAACAAAAGTATTTTTTCATCAGGTTACGGAAGCATCGCTCCCAGATCGTCCTGGGGAAAGGCTGCGACTATGGGGTACGCCACATTGGGAATTCCCCTGACCCTCGTCTATCTCTCAAGCGCCGGGGGACTTCTGTCCAGATGTGCGCGAGGCGTTTTCACCAGAGCTCTCTGCTGTTGCCTGTGTTCAAATTGTGGATACTGCTGTTACGACGAAAGAAGAATGCAGGTTAGCAGTTGTCCATTTCAAAATACTAAAATTCTACACCAGAGTTGAACCGCATAAATGTCCACGTATATGGTTGTCACGCGGAAGATACTCTTTGATTGGACACAGTAACAAGGAAACTGAGTCGAGGCTCAAGCTGACGGCTTGGCTTATAATTTTCAGTTAAAAAGCTTTTAATGTCTTCCGCGAAGTATCTCGTCTAATTAATCACCCAGTTTTTATCGCGACGGCGACACAAAATTTTCTATGCATTGCATACTTCTTATCCATGTACTCAGCAAATGATATAAAAGGCATTATGCGATGATGTGCAGGAAAAAGAGAGACGCATGAGAAAGAAACGACAGCAAGAAGAACTGGCACAACAACAGCAACAACTCCAATTACAAGAACCATTTTACGTCAGAGCAAACGCTTCGGCTCTTTCAAACGCACTCGAGGTGAAAACAAGCCCTAAAGACGAAGTGTCCAGTCTTGGCTCAGGGGATCGGCCGAATGTCACCATATTAGCACCAATCAGCATCTGCCTCGGTGCCATGCTGTGTTACATCATAGCTGGAGCCTTTGCTTTACATAATCTTGAAGAATGGGCCTTCATAGGTGAGACAATTTGACTTAATTCTTACTGTATGTAACTGTAAGATACTATCTTGAAAAAGGTGATTTTATCAGAAAGATTCAATCTGAAAGAATCCCCATCAAAATCTGCATGGTTCTAGGTCTCACCCAACCACGTTCCACACCTAATGCAATGATAATTCGGATAATGAGTCATATTTATCACACGACAATAAAGGTTCTTTTATACAGTTGGATTGATGAAAATGTTTGCATCATAATAAAGTACATGATAACGGGGAATTGACAAAAAACTTTTCTCATTTCCAGACGCTTGTTACTTCTGCTTTATGAGCCTCAGCACTATCGGCTTTGGAGATATGGTTCCAGGTTCCTACCCTCGCTACAATCTTAACGATTCCCGTAACGTAACGGTGTGGTTTTGCTCCTGTTATATAATGTCAGGAATGGCGTTAACAGCTATGTGCTTCAACATTCTCCACGACGAGATCGTGCATCGACTGAATCATCACATCGAGAAACAGGAACCTGTTAAAGTAACTCAAAGTGTAGACGAACTGGTCACCGATCCCTTTTCCTTGACCTCGTGACAATTTCCGGCTAGTACACTTTGTCACAGGAACGTCACCGAAGAGACCCTGTGCGGCGACACCCCAACTAGCATATTCGCTCATGAAAATGAGATTAACATTTTGAAGGACTCGTACAACCAGGTCGATGTAACCAGGGATTGTCAACCAGCTTTGAAACTTGAAGAACAATTGCTTCCGATTTCTGCGGTGTACACTCTTCCGGAAGTCGATGAGGAAGCGGAAGAAAACACGGAAATGTAAACCATTAAAACGTGTGACGAGAAAGTCGTTGGATATTCTTTCAGTCTCTTTCGGCTCTACATATTGAAATTTCAGTGCCGTGTTGAAACTGTCTAGTTTTTATGACATCCTTTGTAAAAGGTATACGCGACTCAAAAGCTGTGGCAACGTATGAATGTTTTTTGTAGCTCACTTGCATCTATTAATCCCCCCCCCTCTACTACCAACATTCATGATATTCACAATAAACGCACATTTCTTGTCTGCGAAACCATTGTGACGAGGCGAATTTCATTCAAATATGTGGGCGGTGTATCAATTCCATGAATCGCGCTAAAAGCCCGTCATTTATTTCGCTTGAAACATCAAGAGTCATGGTGTATGCTGATACACGTTTTCTACTTATCCAAGTTTTATTATAATGGTAATTCTGCTGATGATTATAAGTGCGTTTATTATAGGTGATCAACCCATTTCGGAAGTGATAAAATCTGTGTGCCAAGGTTTCGCAATATTCTGTCTGATGATCAAACTGATTCATTATCATCTTTTCGTAAGAACTGTACACGTGGCTGATTGTGTACGTACAATAAACTTTTTCACGGCATTGGAAACTGCAAATCTCCGCACTGAGATTTTCAATGATTTTTCCGAACATGTCATTGTCTTACCAAACAAGGGAATATCGCCGCAATTGATTCAGTTTGGATCCGTAGAGACACACATCGTGATTGTGAAATAAAACCGTCCAATTACTGAGTTGGGAAAATACGTAAGCGGAAACTGCCGGCAGACGTCAAATCACTTCTACTCGCATTTGTAAAAATATTCTTCGGTTCTCTCCCTTTTCCATATGTGGGTTATGTATTTTCTTATTCAATGTTATTTCCCGTTGTCGTCCAATTATTTGAATCGATATTCAGATTCCAATGGAATACAGGTTGTGTATTCATGCCTCTCAAATACAGCGTAGAACAGCTCCACTAAATCTTGTGCTCAAGAAAAATGTCTAATAACCAAAAAACAATTGTATGAACAAATAATAATAATATTGACATAATTGACTCGATAAGAAGAATTTCGCGTTTAGAAGGACTATCCACGTTATTGAATATTTGTATATTCGAATTAATATATCGTAATAAGCTATAGAATAGAGAACAAATATACCTATATATAATTATCAAATTATAGAAGCAGTGTATGAATTTCATTTCTTAACATATCATAAATTAAGACATAATAGCGTAACCGTTAATTGTATATATGTGGTGAGATTGCAAAAGTGATGTGCACTCGAGCCAATGAAAATAAGAGAAAAAAAAAATGACAATCGATAATTGACGTTTAACGTGCCACTGCGATTAATGAAGTGACTATGATAAGAAAAACTTGTAAATATTGTACATAAACGAAAACATTCGTACCGTATGTTGAGAGCGAATGAAATTGAACTGGAAAAGACCTCTTCGTAGATAATTAAGCATGCGAAGTACATCATATGTAAAATTAACCTTTTCTACGTTTTGTTGATGGGTTGAAAACTTAATGGAATATAAAAATATTCGTATACTGAATTCTGGTTAATGAATTTGTCACGAGTTAAAGAATTCTCATATTGCTAATCTGTACGATTCACGTCCAATTGCAGATCGACATAATTGAAACGTTACAATCAATACCACAAATTTGGCACACCGCGCCACCGTGCAATGAATTGACTGTTTTGAATGGTTTGTAATCTTTAATTATCTGCAAGTAAATATATCACCGATGTTTTCAATAAAACGAATCCACTTACCGATAAAAAACAAAAAAATGAAATCAAATCACCAGCTCAATAAAAAATTGAATAAAATCTCTGTAACGTAAAAAAACTTGACACTTATTTTCTTTTCTATTCCATATCACGTTTTTCAAAAGTGTACGATGCATCGACGCTATTTGTCGTGAATTCACGGCAAGAAAATATAAATGGAAACAAGTTCGTGGGATTCGTGGGATTGATTTGTTTTTGTTATCATCTATCAGCACGATCACGCATCGTGTAATTGCAACGGTCGATTTCAAATAATTTTATACCTGCTTATTCCCTTCCGCCAATCAGAACCATAATTGTATCACGTGAAGAACTTTAATTGTCATCGCAATTCTGAAAGCGTGAAAAAAGTAAGAATTAATACTATGTTATGCGATAGACGAATGCATTTTCAACATTTTAGCTGAAAACACAAATTTGTTTGTTACAAAATTATTGGCGTCCTGATAATTTTATGAAAATTTCGGCGGCTGATTGTAATTAATTTTCATTAAGTATAACAGATAATTTCTCAACATTCTGGTTTCTCATTGCTTTATTCTCCCCAGGGAAATATACAAACTTGTATAAGACCTTGCGGTCAGTTGCGAAACTTCAGTCGCCAATTTCAAGGCAAAAATTCCAATAAAACTCTATCCCCAAGGGGGGTATTTTTCTTCATACTTAAGCCGAGAACTCTGCGTCTTTGTAATAATCAAAACAAGAATATTAATAATAATAATAATAATGATAATATTAATAATCATAACAACAACAACAATAATAACAATATTAATAATAATAATAATAATAATAACGTACACGATTGTTAACTATATTGTTTACCACCCAATTTTCCGCCTCGCAACAATGCGGCCTCACGATGCGGGCATTGTACCAACAGAATTCTAAACACACCGATGTCTGTCGCCAAACTACACCTATGCAACATATATGTGTAGTTATCCTTTCACCAACATTGAAACAACAAATCAATATAACGAGGGAATTCTCTGAATTATTGTCGGTAAATACAGCGCACGTAACGGTGAAGACCATAAAAATAATATCCATGTCGACCTACCTTTGACAACCGGCATCAAATCGAATGATTGTTTAATCAACGCTCTTATTGAAACTCCTCCGAAAATTCATTCGAAGAACTTTTGAGAATTTCATTGTGAACCAACTGTTATCAATATTCTTATTCAACGCCAATCACGCATTGGCGTTGATGGCGTTGAATAAGAATATTGATACGAGTGATCTGATTGTCACCACCATCGAGACGAGGTATTTCGTGACTCTCAGTTGTTGAGGATCACTCGGGATTCTTTTTGTCGCCAGTATAATCATATTAACCCCTGTAAGACCAGAAAATTTATTTATAGACGCGGTCTTCGTCCAGACATTTGACACTGATACCAGGCCGAAGTCCCAACACATTTTTGTCGATTAGTATGGAAGTTATGAACCTCTGAATGCCAGCCCTCTAAAACGGAACGCGTGCAAACAACAAAGAAGTGGGGATAACATAAGGACCTACTTTAAACGTGAACGTAGCTCAAGAGAATGAAAATTATGTTGATAAAGTGGCACGTTCTCCAAAGGTTCAATCTTCCAAATCGTTTTTACTCCTGAGGGTTGAATTTTCTGAAAATGCGTAGAGCTTCTGTCAGAAGGGCTGATTATTTGAAATTCAAACAATCAATAATACATAACTCCTAAACGGAGTTGATTCATCTATAGGTTGACTTCTATTGGTTTTTGGAAGATCATATTTTCCAACAAAGCTTCCTCACTTTTCCGTGACTTACGTCATTCCGATTCTTATATCCTCTGATATAGGTAATCCGCACGGATGAAATTTCAAGTCATTCGGTCTCTGTTCGATTTGCAAGTTTTTTAGTAATAATTATCTCTCTTCCCTCCATGAGGAATGAATTATCAACTTTACCACGTTAATTATGGAATCAATCGATTCGTTAATGGAATTATGTGCTATCGGCGTGTCCAGACTTCTACTGGTATGTGGAATTTATCACCCTCGTTCGATCACAGCGTATACAAAGGTCCATCGAACGTATGATATAAATAGCATTTTGATTGAAATTTTACTCACGTAATTACCTTCACGATATAGCGCGAATGAAATAGCTCCGAGTGTCAAATATCGCGATACACATTGTTTTATAGTTAACGAGAGATTCGCGCCATTGATAGGCTCGAATATACCCATCAAATATTCATCACCTATCGAAAATACAGCGCTAAAGTCAGTCTATTACGTGCTTTGTGAAAATTTCTATCACGCCTTTGAATAATCATAATTGCATGTTCATTAATCACACAGTTTCATATTAAAAAATCCAAAAACTTTGTTGGATCAACGTTACTTTTTTTTTCAAGTTTAGCTCAAAGTCTTCTGCCAATCAAAACAAATTTGGTTAAAATTATTTTATTGGGTGACAATAAACTTTGATACATAAAATTATTGGGATTTTTGAGATCACAAAATGTAAAAGTCGGTGAAAGCAGAGTAAATTTCTTCTTTTTTTTTTGGAAGAACGAAGATTTTTTTGTCGATGGGAATAAATCTCATATTTTTCCCGATTCAATGAATTATATTTTCGAGTATAATTTCCGATTTGAATTCCATCTATCGAATGTCGTACAGCGTGTTATAACCGATGAATTTCAGATGAAATGTTGAGACGCAACGACTGGTGGAAACCGCATTTCATCTGCGATAAAAGCGAGAAAAAAAAAGAACAAAAAAAAAAACAAGAATAATAAAATAACACCAGTTGAAATCTTTATCGACACTGAACATAATAATAACAATGCATAAAAAATTTGCGATGATATTTATTGTACGATACGGCTGGCGATGTTATAACGTCTTGACGTTATATCGTTGATGAGTATTATGCGGGAATGTCGCCACGATATAGAATCATATCGTAAAATTAAATGGCCCGTAGGGACATTTAACTCCGAATACTTACCTAGTTCCGGAAGGTTGAACGCATAAAACTTCTTTTCACCATTCTATATCATTCCGAAAAAAACAATTTCGAAAAAGAAAAAGACAAAAAAGAGATAAGAAAAAATAATAACGATAAAAAATGATAAATATAAAATAGAAACATAAGGCGTTCAAAATTTATGGGCCTGTGATGAAAATTGTTCAACGCTCTGTAAATGTATTGTACATCTAATAAATATTTCGTATGGCTGCCATTGGTAATGATCGTATAAAAATCGGTCCAATTAATATGTTATGACTAATAATTTGTAGGTATAAGCACTTAAAGATTCGATTAGCTGAATAAAAAAATATGAGGAAAAAGGTTCTTTGAACAGAATATTACCTTATTGCGCGTGTGTGCGGGTGTGTGTTAAATTGCGGAAATTCGTGGGGCTATGAATATTAAACTGATCAGTAGTAGTACGAATTGCGTGTAATAATTGTGTAATAATAAAATACAGATAAGTATAATACAGAGATAAATGAATGTTAGAATAAATAAATAACACTTGTATACATAAGAATTCTACATTGAAAAATATTTGTACATATTTGACACCCAGAAAGCACTGTAAAATACACAAAAGATAATCTATACGTACGTCTGTATAATCATTTGTCAAGCATAATGTATCTTAGATAATACATACATTATGAGGATGGTCCTTAATAAGGGTGTTTCAAAATTATTATGCTCCCGGGGACTTGAAGGCTTCTAAGTTGATAAGAAAAAATTCCCTATAAATTTGAGTGTCCAATCTCAACTCTAAGATAGTCCGCTTGGTGACCAAAGTTTCGTGCATGGAAATAACGTAAGAAAAACTTTTTTCACATTGAAATTTTATAACTCGTTTAATTCACACTTACGATAATGTCGGAGAACTATTTTTGTAAAAAATTGAACACTCTACACAAGAGCTCTGATGCGGAAAATTTTACAAAAAACACAATTTAAAAGTTTTTATCTCGGAGTTTAGTTGGGAAGCGCAAATTTTCAGCGATTTTTTTTTCCATCAATTTGGATGTGTTTAAATCAGTAAGAGCATAAATATTTTAAAATACCCTTAATGAGGACCACCTCATATATGTTGAAATATAGGTCCGTCTACGTGAAACGTACATGGCCAAAAAATGTTCTTCTCCAAACATTGAGAGAATGTTCCCTTAGTATTTGTGTAAGATTTGAGATTTCTCAAAATTAATGGTTCCGATGTACAGCAGCATTTTTCGTAAGGGGGAAAAAATGGCGGCGTCTGAGTTTCGCCAATTTTTGCACTTAACATGGCCAAGAAGGTGTCGTAGAGGTCATAGAAGGTTAGGATCGTAGTTTTTTCTGAAGAGACGGGGAATTTGCTGAAAAAGGGTGTCCTGAGTGTTTTTTTTTCATTTATTTTCGCTCTGTTTTCGTGCAATTTATTATTTAGAAAACCTGATCTTAGCGAACATCACGTTTTTGACCGACTTTGAACTGTTGTACATCGGAACCGTTAATTTCAAAGATCTAAAATTTCACAGAAATACTCGGAGGTACTAAGGAAACAAGTTTAGCGAAAACAAAAATTTAGTCTATGTACGTTTCAGGTGAAAGGACCAATATAATATATATATACGAAATAAAAAAGTACCGGAAGTAAAATTTGCGGTCTCGAATTAATGTTGGAGTATTATTGATTTGGGACCTCTCTCTGCGTGATAGACTTGTTTTGACTGAAATCTCAAGTAGTTTAATAAATACTTTACATCTCCTACCGAGAAATTCTAAATATCCTGAATTATTGTATAGTGTATAGAAGGTTGATTTGACAAGGATATTTGCATATTTATTGTAAGGTATAATGCGGACGCCAGCCGCAGGAATGAAAATCCTCTTGCGATCGATGCAAATATATCCGAGCACATATCTGTTTAAACATTTGCTGCTAAAAGCCTTATCGTAGAAATAGTATTGAGATCAAAATGATTCAAATTAGCATTCCCCAAATCGCGGATGTAACCAGGTATTGTACGCTTCCGAAAGGTTACTGTATGCTACGTAGAAATGTGCTTCCGCATTATCCAACAATCTGTGATGTTGTTAGCCGGTATTTAATAACATATGATATAATTTCGCAGACCTCACGGTAATGACGTGTACGAAGGCAACATAATTCACGTATTCAGCGAGCTTTAGTTCTTGGTGAGGATTAAATTAATTCAATTCACTCCGCTGTGGTATGAATACGAGTTCAAACAATAACATTACAACAATTTCACGAAATAATTATATGACATTAGATAATTGAATTATAGTGACGCAAATATGTGGCACCATAGATACAATCTATGGTGATACTACGCGAGACGTATTATCATATTTTTATTGATTCAATTATTCTTAGGACAACTAGATATCGGTGGAGGAATTTCCGTATCAACCAATTTTTATCTTTATTTTTTGACCTGAACGATATACAAGGCGAGTCACCTGAAGTGTCCGAATAGGCGGAGACAAATCGACGCCACGCAACGCCTTCAGCTATCGTCTCTCATGAAATATATTGTACGATTTTACGGGATAGATCTTTGCAGAAGATTGGCGGGTGGTATATCACTAATTGTGAAACCAAACAAACTAAACGCTACGAGGTTCAATCTAATCTACGTAGGTATTTTTTTTCAAAACCCATACCGATCTATCATCCCTTCAACGATAGCTTTGGCGATTTTCAAATTCGGAGGCATTCTAGTTTTTCAATTTTCGAGCAGTCGATCGACCTTACCACGCCCGAACGGAGCGGCCATCTGAGCTAATGTGTAAGTATATGATATATTTATCTTCTAGTGAAAATGGGAGGAAGTAAAATACCTGGCACCAGTTGGCCAGTAAAATAATGGGCTTGGCAATAACATCACTTTACGTTCTCTGGGTAAGATGGGGTTTACTTTCGATAGCTGCTGATACATCGTTTGAAAAATTGGGATGTGCACGAGCGAAAAGAAATCGGGACCCTTCGGCTTATCTTAGGTACTCGGATAATATGTACTTCCCTTGACTATGCCCGAACATATTCAGGATGGGTCGATCTGATCAAACGATGTATCTTCGCCTCCTCAGCAATTTCGCCTGGTTACATCGACAATTTATGACTCGATTTCGATTCCATTTCACGCCACAGTTTGTTTACTTATTGGCATCAATAGCTCGTATGTATACCTATATAACTGCTGCTCGAAATATTACATTTATTTTGTAACGCCGACCGGGGAATGATACATCATTTCTTGAAAAGTGTGTACATTTATATTCTTGCACAAATACCGTAAGCAGGGTGACCGGAACACGCCATTCGATGGAGTAATTTCAAATCTGATTCAGGGCTGAACTGCACTTTACGTCGTGAAGCTCGTATTTTCATTACCCGGACCAAAAAACACTTTACGAACCTCATCGAAGATTTTTCTGATAATTATCAGCCATAAAAAGTATATAATATGTGGTTCAATGACTTCAAAACTACAGTGATTAGTTTACGTACTCTAATAAGTTTCTGTAGCATAATTAACATAACGAAGCGAAGTGAAATCATTGAGACACGAATATTACTTCACTACTTTTGGAAGACAATTCCTCACCAGTTACTAGAAACGTACAGGTCTACCCGGTGTCCCAGCGCTGCCTACAATCCCCGATTCGGCATAGCATAAGATGGCCGCTCGCTGAATTTTGCTGCTCGGATCGCATATTCAGTTTTTTTGTCGCCAAATCACAACTATTAGTCGTACAATTCAACGAGATGATCGATGAAATTAGCCTAAAGGACGCGCTGGTAGGTATTTTGGTATCTTTTCTATGAATAGGGGGTATTTCGAGGGATCGTTGTACCATGAGCTGCGAGTAAGTATTGGTGAGAGGTGATCCACAGCCTCGCAGAAATAAATAAATTACTTATTCAAAACCATCTTCTTCGTTCGTAGCTAACCAGAGCCCTCTTTATCACACTTCAATGAGTTTTTCCAAGCAGTTTCAGACTGATCCGTTGTTTTACCGAGCCGAAATTTGCAACATACGAATGTGCTCACACAGACGCCACACAATTGTGAATAAATGAGATGTAGTGGGGGTCGCTGGGACAGTCTTGACTTTGTCCTACAAAAGATCAATACTCTACCTACGGTACCTACGGTAGATTTCATCCAACATCAGTAGACGTTTCGTCCGCACTTTGCCTTGCCGGCTGCAAAATCTTTTATAATTTCGGTACGGGTATCGATTTGTTGAAAGCTTGTACGCTTTACTATCAATGATAAGCTTAGGTGGCATTCTCATCATCGGCTAAAGACAAACGATGAGAAGGGTCTTCTACATCAACAATAGGAGTGTTATCGATGCCTGATGCCCCGCATTTATCGAGAAACGGTCGAATCAGAATGATACCAACGGAATATGGTCAACTGAAAAATTTCGTAATCGAATACCTTCTACCACCCTTACAGATTGGCCGATCAGTGATACCCATGATGCAGGTATCTTCCTGATTCTTGAATCATGCATCACTAATTAACTAGTAAGTAATGCTAATTCGAAAAAGGCTTTCGAAAGGGACGCTACCCGGAGAACACCAGGTGATGAGAAGAATTCGAAAGGAACGTTCGACACTATTTGCACGATGGCATGATATCAACAGAATATGCATTGGGATTTTATTTCATTATAAATCTTTACAAAAAAATTTCCCTATACCCAGCACAAAATCTCGTTTCTTCTTTTTTTTTCAATTGTCTTCGTTATTCAATTTTATCCAATAGGAATATTTCTCGGTTTTGATAAAAATCAGTAGAATAGATTAGTGCACAAAAATGTGCGTTAATCGAAAGAGTTGCAGGAAAAAAAAGTTCGAGTGAAAGTACTTAATTTGGAAGAATGAATCAAAAATAATGATGAGGCCAGGATTCTAATGGAGAAAAAAATTAACACTAATTTATCTTGGATACTCACTAAATTCTCGTGCAAATTTCATAAAAGATGACCCATGTCTCGTTGCAATCCATCAATATTTTGCCGTGGTGGCCACTTTGTTTCGATCTTCTCTAATGTATCTAATCATCTTCGTATCAACCTACTTTCCATTTCTGTATCTTTCCGTCGATGAAGATTTGATTAGAAGAACCCTCAATGAATCCTGAGTGAGATCGAAGTAAAATCATTGGATGTGAAATTTCTTGTTAACAGTAATCGCTTACAGCTGGGTTAAAGATTATAGGTGAACTTTGTTAATCTTAGTAAATAATTTTTTTGACTTCCACTTAATTTGTCGATAATTGGTGGATTTGCCAATACATGAATTGTGATTACCAATCGGTTCTTCTGTTCTTTTCTCAAATTAATTTATATACAAGGCAAGTACAGCAATGGGAATTGGAACCGTGACTGTGACATTTTGAGGGCAGAAAATAATGGTATGAAGGAAAGTTCGAACGGTTTTCCGATAGCTTTGTTGCTAGCCCCTGGGATGTGTTGCAGTGCACATAGGTGAACCGCATTACTGCAGGTCCCGAGTCGATTTCTTGTACAAGTTTGACGATAAGATTGAAAAGGCACTTTGGTATGCGGCTATTTTCTCTCATGTATCCCAGCCACAACCAAGTTTCGTGTTTGAAATTGGAACTTTGAAGCATATTCCGAGGCATATTCCAAACTATTTCCTACACTCTGCACTTTCAATTATATTTTAAGCACATGCAGTATTCCGAGCCAACTCAACAAATTTTTCACTCGGATGAATTCTTTTTTTTATCACATTCTCACATTGACCTAGCCCAAGAATTCGAATGAAAAAATTTATAATAGTATCTTACCAACACCCCGGTTTATTATGTAGTTCATATAGTATATTTAATCAGTTTATACATACATACAATATCTATAAGAAATAGCTTTTATATTGAAACGAGATGAATAAATTGACGAAATATTGAAGTCCCGTACCATCGGTGGGTCCGGATATGGCGCCATCGGAAATTCAGTTGCATGGTAGAGTGAGAAATTTCGAGAAAAACATCGAGGCCCAGTTGATTGTGAAATTAAAAAACAAAATTATTCGTCCTCTTCTGAAACAGGTCGTTGCTTGTGAAACGACGTTGACAAAAAATGTGCAAGATTAGTATGCAATGCCCAAGTGGCATATAAAATTTTTACCACCCAATTCACCAAGTAATTACTATTCAACTCGATCAAATCGTATATACGAATTACGATGTTGAAAATTTGCATGTTTTCAGAATAAAAGCACTCAATTCTGCGCCATAAAATTGTCTCTTTTTCAAACGGAAGGCTATACCTACGATGTGCATAATCGTAATAGCGATTCCATTTCTCTAAACAAAAGGAACTAGTTAATTCTAGAAATGCAGAAAGGACTTTTCATACCTTTCATATTCTATGTTTTTCTATCTGTCGTTAGATTTGAATGATTTGCAGAGTTTCTCGGCGAAACGGTTATTTTTCGTAATCGCGGAGAGTGGAAAAAATTTCGGTATTACATAAGCTGGTACACGTGTACCGCACTCGTGGTTTCGGTAGGATGGATGAGATTAATTTTTAAAAACGAAACGCCGCTCGAACGTTGTTAGGCTGAAGGATTCATCCCATACGGAAAGCATTATTATTTCCAGAAACGTACTGTACACCGTGGTATATGCAGACTATAAACATATATCTGTATAAGTACACGCAGGGCACGCCCGCTGCCCCGGCGATGCCCCGGAGAAAAATTTCGACGCAACATTGCCCGGAATTTGGGTTTCAGTTAATTCTACCTTGTTCCCATGGCGTTCCATTCTCCCGGTTAATTCAGAAGTGCCTCATTTTTTTCTGCTTTTTAATTTTTTTCCGCTTTGCTAAACCCACTGGGTACGTGTACCTATATATATTGCGTATTACGTTTCACGTATACGTAGCAGGTATGTATAAATATATATATTACTTTTAGCCCCGTTGGCTTGCCGCCCGAAATCTACAGAATCACCCTTTTGGCCAAGTAGAAAGCTCCAGACTGGTTCTAGGTTTAATTTGGCGACTGTTTATTTGCCCACACGGTCGAGGTCCCTCAGAGCTTCAGAAACTCGCGCCAGTTATCACAACTGCTTTGAGGGCAGATCCTGTGTCTCTCGTCTTTCCTGTATAGTTCCTCGCTCTGCTTCGCCCCTGAGTTGGGTGGAAAATATAGAGATATAGTTTCCTCGGAGATGGACCCCTCTGGCCTGTCGGCAAACACCAAGAAAGACAAATAAAATGAACCCTTTGTCATCTCGAGCTGCGTGCGATGCTGAGCGAAGTTCACCTCGAGGTTCAGCCACACAGCTAAGAGCAATTTCCGAACAGGCTGCGGCTCGGGCACTAAAACAGCCAGCGGCGTTCGGGAGATTTTCGTGTTTGCTTGGTTGGATGCGGAACACGGCCAGATGAGATGACATTCACGCTAGGTGGAGACGAGCAACGGGTAATAGGACGATATTGTCTTTTTTACGCGAACCCTTCATAATTCGTGTTTCTTTCATTAGACGTTTTATGCTTTTATCGCGAAAATTGCTATACATACACATAAATGAAAGAAAAAATCAGCGCCTTGCTTCTATTGCGATTCCCTTCTACAACTTTAGGCGAATGCATGTTTGGGACAGAATTATCTTTGAACATCCGAAAAGAAGTCACTCCGAAATTCAATTAAATGAAACTTTTTATTCAAATAGTGTGAAATTAATAGCATCGAATGGCCTGTAGACCACGAATGCTTTTCGTCGAACAGTTGCCTCAATTTCCATTAATTATTTGTCTACAAATAATCAGTCACGCTACTTAGAAAAATCTGTTTCAGCGTTGAGGGTTGACATGAAAATCATAAATTTTATAATCATCCTATAATCATTTTTGTTAAATCTAGTTTGTTTTTATTCCAAGTGAATTCAAGATCCACGGGTCGGTAGCAAAGAAAAAATGTTCATACCTTGTACAAGGACTACCCTACAATGTGTACCACAATATTATAATAAACTGAAAAGGGGCGACAACAAAAGTTGGCGGATAACAGAAATTGCAATGGTCCTAGCTAGGAAACTGTACCCTACTTTTCTGCGCCTACCTTAGAGCATATACCTCACCATTATACGTTACCTACCACTTACGGCGGGAATACGCACGTACCGATATACAAGGTGGCCCAAAAGATGAGATCATTTCAGAACTTGAATGCATCGAATAATTCTAAAATACTTTGAGAAAAGCAAATAACAGTTTTATTTCGTCTTGGAGGTTTCAAAAAGTTTCTACCACGTTTTTAGAGAACGAACGCTTGGGAGACGGGGGTTTTCATACAGTCGAAATATTACAGGATTTCATGATTTCAACATGAATTACTGATGAACTTTACTAAATATTGAATGATATTGCTGTCACATTTGTCCCATTTCTACCCACGTACAGGACGCAAATGAGCAGCTTCCCGCTCGCTATATTATAGGCCTTGGAACCTTCACTGACATGCGTAACATAGAAGGCTGTACATGCTCTGGCGGAAAGTCGTTTCTCACGAGTGCGATCGCAGACATTCATCTTCGGATTATGCTGCAATATTTCGCACTCATTGTCAGCAGAAATGGCCTACTTTTCGCTCTTGATATACATAACCATGTACTATTTAATTTCTACCACTTTTTTCATTCGTATCCCATGCATTAGTGAAGAAGTGAGTGCGAAGGAATTTGAAAATCCATTCCTGAGGATACATTCCATCTTACACTCAAGTACCTTCAATTGTTTGTACGAGTTGCCCTTAAAAATTCGCAATAGTCATGGAAATCGAGTTCGATGTAAGCCTCATTGTCGGTGTAACTTGTGGCCCTGGCAGCGACTTTTTTATAACCTTTACCAGGTAGAGATTTGTGGAATTGGTAAAAACGATGTAAAAACTTGATTCTTCTAGTCATCTTGGGAAAAAAAATTTACAGCGGGAGTCATTGATGTGTAATTTCGCTCTCATTCGCGTTTGAAGGTCAACCGTTTTTTCCCGTCATCCTGTATACGCAGAATAAAAATGTATACGAAACATACACTGCACGAATAATACATATGTATAGTACATAAGTATATCCAAATACACATAGGGAGATGGGTATAATAACGCAGACCCTGTAGCGTGTAGCCTGACTGTGGAGTATCATGCAAACTCATTCGTGACGATATTCGCCGCAGAACGACGGAAAAAAGGGCCGGGGGCCCAGCCAAGATATAAGGACGAACTAGATGGAAGCAGAACGGGCACAGTAGGTACGGACAGATGAACGGACTCCTGTACAGACCGCGCGGGAAGCAAGCTGCGCCCAACAGCAGCCAACAGGGATATGGCACTGTTATTAGGCTTACGCTCGCGTTGGTGAAATTGAAAAATAAATTGTTGAGGGACTTGAAGTCCCCGGTATAGTAGGCATGCCCGTTATACGCAATATTTACAAAAGCTATAACCTAACCTTATACTTTGCTTGTAACGCCCTTGTCATAATATATTATACTTTACTTCTGTCACTTCCAAGAGAAAAGTAATTCCGATACTTTCGAGTTGAAGAACACTCCCGCTGCGCCCGTATTGCTGTTTTATTACTACAGTCACACATATTTATGTATATATACAAGATTATACCAGGGACGGGGTGAAACAGTTGCGTCCCGTCGAGCTTTCTCCTACCCTGGAAAAGCTCTACAAATGAATTTTAATCTATTTTCAAAGGTGTTTCGAAGTCATGATTAAACTGGAAAATAATCCATAATAACTCCTCGCTTAGACAGCCCACAGCGAAACACTGCTGAGCTAAAAGGCTTGATCGCAACGAGCTGACTCACCTCTCGCTCCATCACAATCCGATTTATATTTATCTGACTAAGGGTAGTATACGTGCGTAATGTACAGGAAAATGCGAAAGCTGTAACAAAAACGTACTATCCTTAGAAGTTGAACTGAATAAAAGAGAAAACATGAAAATTAGGCTAGTTTTGATTTCAGTTTTTTTTTTTGGTTTGAAAACATTGGAGAGAATATGCTTTTTTTTAGTCTCCAAAACCCATGTAACCCCTTAATAAAATGATAAAGGTAAGTCATTGTGAGATTTTGGAAAACCACTGTATTAAATATACTCCCTTTCGAGGGATGGTAAGGATGGAAGGGCTCTTATTTCAGAAAGTCAACCGACTGTCGAAAAAGTCGTGGTTACGCCTTTCTGGTTGTTAGCATTCGATGTAGAAGACGGCATTAGCTCAATGGGGTGACTATATATACGCGGGGAGGAATAAGATAAGAACCTGGGATTTTACGGCCCTATGAATTTCCGAAGGAAATCTCCGGTAGTCCCAGAGTTATAATACATTGTTTACAGGTATAAGCAGTTTGCTTGGGTACCTAAGTGATTCACGGCTATGGAGATACCCGGGGCATAACTCGGTGGCGATTCGCCACCGCGAATCTTGATACTGCACTTCGGTCTCTTTGTTGTACGAGTGGGTTGTACGGAGCATAGTACCAACATATCGTATAGGTTGGATAGGTATTGTACCATATACATGTTACACACACGCGTATATATATACATATATATAGTCCCGGTTTACAGGTGACGCAGTAATACATCCTGGCGTACATTTAACGTCAAGGTCCTACCTCCTCCAGCAGGTCACGGTAAGGTGCAATAATGTAGCACATCTCGCGTGCGGTAGACAAATGAATCGCAGCGTTTCGCATCTCATATACACTGTAATCTTCCTCCTTTATAGTCGTTTCGTTCTTCGTCTTCATTTTGCCTGCACAAACTAACACTGAGCTCGCTACAATATATGCGTATGTATACGTGTGGATACTAGGATGCTTCTTATGAAGATCATTTTTGAATTTTAATCGATTTGTCGCCTCATGTATAAAAATTTCTCCAACTCGAGCTTTTCTACATCATACAAGTGACAGCAACTATATCAAATTTCAAATTTTTTTCATCAATAACATCGGAGTTATATAAACTCAAATTTTGATTTCGGAAAAAACATGTATTTTCCCGATTAAAACTGGCCTCGTGCAGAGATCGGGTGGGTATTAATATCAAAAGCTCAAACTTAGCGGGGGTTTTTCTAATATTTTTGGAAGGGTTTGAAGGGACGTCCCGATTAAAATTCAAAAAATGACCTTCATAAAGACCACCCTAATGTATACCTCTTTATATGTATATCGTATGTATATGTGTACCGCAGTGGTTGGTTTCTTGATACAAACATGACAAGAGCTATTCATTTCCTCTGGAGGAAACCAACGCCTCACCGTTAGTCGGTGTGGTCCTGATTAAACATCCGACAATCAGAGCGCTCTCCGTCACTCATTTGTTTCACGGTTGTCTGAGGGGCGAGGGGATCGATGAAGGGAGTCGAGGGAAAGACAAGTGAGAAAGAGTGAGAAGGAAAAGAGAGAATATACGTTTACGAGAAGGAAAGATCAAGCAGGGTCGGAAGGGCGAAGGGAGTGGCAAATCCAACCTCCAACGAGTTCCCTACCCCAAAAGCATTGATACCGTGAGGTAGGGATTTTTATTCGAGAATTCTCCAACTTTCTGGTATAATTGCCCGCGATGCGCTGATATGAACGTTGTATGAGCTCTCTTTTATTTCTTTTGTGTTTTACTTCTTTTTTTCTCTTTTCTTTTACAGGGTATACGTACCTGATGTACGTACGTACATACTCACGTACCTTGCTTTTCCACTCATCAATTTTAATTGGCAACTGGTAATTGATAATGTTCGTGTGCGTCGCGATAATTGAGGGGGATTTACGTTGCTGGCGCGAACAGATGATGAGGTTCTAATGCCATAATATGCATACTCAATGTCGTATCAATATTTAGACGTACGGTACGGAACATACGTATTTGTATAGGGTAATATCGAGGGGGATGGTCATTAGAGAACGATAGTCAACGGTCAAGGACTAAGACATCACGAAAATCAGTCGGTGAAAATTGCAGTTCTTATTTAAACAACCATGCTTACGACAATGAAAATTTTTCGGATCTCTCAGCTCTGATGGGCAAGTCCGCGCAAACTTGTTTAATCCATGAAATTTTCCTAACCCTGAAACTCAGAACTTTTCTGGAGAATTTGAGACCCACCTTCTTTGAGTTATGAATTTTATTGTTATTAATTATGTGGACTGTTAGTTCACGGAAATCCAGTGAAAAATGTAGCTCAACCCTTCATCGTCAAAAAATGTAGAGAAAATTTTCTCTATCTCTCATTAATCTGTCGAAGGATTGAAAAATAAACGTCATTCCAAATATCTCAGCTCTATCCCATTGAATCTTTAGCCTTTAGCAGGAAAAAATCAAAAATGTGGATGAGGCAATATTATCTATCGGTTCTTCCAATCAGCTGGTAATTAGACGGCGTGTCGATATACGGTAGCGCTGTCGTGTATTACAACTAACATGGACAGGGAAGCCTCCCTTCTAACCTCTCTGAATCAAATTTACTACCACAATTAAATTCTCTTGGGCCTTTACCCAGCAAAATACAAGTACGCAAACATTTACCCACACATAACACGCTGAGGATAACGCGTTTATACACTCATTGTTAGAGCTGGGGGGTTCTCTGCTACTCGTTCGGTGGCTAATGACGAACTATCCGGAATAACTTCTACCTCGACTACGCACTGTAGTAATATCGATTGATTACTCCGAACGATGTTTTCACTAGAATTCACTTAGGAAAAATTAATATCCAGTTAATATCATAACGTCGTTGGGTTCGAATCCGCCCCAGTTTTAGACGGCGTCAATTTGGTCATGTTGTTCAACGAGACAAATAGGTATGCGACTCGTAGGGAGGCATTCAATTTCCTTTGTTCAGGGCATGTGATGAGAGAGGGTTCGTTAGTTTGAGGGCACGGTCGTTTTACCTCGCACGTTTTTTTTCATCCTTTCTTTACGCGTGCAGTGTACACGTATATGTTATATAGTGTTTGTTTTGACAGGGTGTTTTTCCCTGTGAATTTAGTCAAATGTAATCTGCCACGCCCTTGTATCATTTCAACACGTTTACTGCCATCAACGAGAATACTCGTAGTTGGCAAACTGAGTTCACTTGCCAGCTACGAGATAACTCGTAATATGTTTAGGTGTTTGGCGCACAGGAAGGGTCTAAATTACACTCTTGGCGGGCTGAAATAGATCATTTATTTCTCAAAACGTAGACACAATAACTAAATCTTAAGTACCTACGCTTAAATAATAAAGCAACAGAAAATAATTTAAAAACATAAAAATGCAAATAGGATCTTGGCGTGTGTGAACGGAGACATCATTTTAGCTCCGGTAACAAACGTGTAAAAGAACGACGCAACAGGGGTACGTAAGGCTATAGAAAGACGGTTTAAGAAAACGAACTTTTCTTTCAATTGTCCTAAGATCGAGGAGAAAAAGCTGTTTACCCTATTTCTGGCAAAAATTAACTTCGAAATTGTAAAATGAAGCTCCAGCACCGAATTGTTTGATATTATGCATAGACCCGCCAAATCGTCCCTACAGCACATCGACTGCACATTGTTTCAGACTTTATTTAAAGCAGACAGTTCTCTGCAAAATTATACCCTCCGGGAGTTATTTCAGTTTCCCCAATCAAGAAATATCCATATCACAACATAGGAGTATAACTTTCACAGAATAATTAAATGGGAAAGAGCTGGGACCGCCACCCGCCCCTCCCCTCCATTTAACCCGCATGCTGTAAAATTCATCTACAGCTTCCGCTGTTAAGAAGAATTTGTTATGGGCTAGGAACGAAGTTTTTCTGTACCTAGAACAAGTCTGAGAGCAAAAAAATGTGTTAGTTATGGGGTATTAATAAGACACCTTGATCTCTGATATAATTTTATTGACTACGTCACACCCCAGAGTACTCAAATCGGACTGAGAACTTTTTTTTGGATGTATTTGGTTAACATCAGCCCTCTTTCGATTTCTATGAAGAGTATCTTTATATCTGTTCATAGCAACAGTGAATATAGTGTCGACTATGTTAGTACACATAGTGATACGATAAAAGATTGAGTTTTGGACTTGTGTATTTCATAAACCCAACCAAATTAGAATCGATTTATTTGGAGCACCCTATAAGTATGTATAGTGGATGCTCCGCGGCTGTAATGACATTTATTGATCAGGGAAACGGTCGATTAATAAAATGCGAGAGAGCAGCTGGATCCGTGGCAGGAAACGTGAAGCCTGCGTTTAATAAAACAGCCCGTTGGAACGAAAATACCAACTGGATAAAGACGTGAGTATAGGAAGAGGGTACAGGAGTGATAAAGAACGTTGAGGGAACGAGCGAATGAGGATGGGAAGGAAGAGACGACATCGCAGGGGGAGATAATGAGCGAACCAGGGGGATAGAAGAATGACTGCAGAGAAAAAGAGACGGAAAGAAAGGTGGAAAGAGAGTGTGCGCGCCTTCCCCCCCCCCCCCCCCCCCCCCCCCCCCGCCCCCCGCGAGGAGGGCAAAAAGGAGGCTATAAGTGAAGGTGGGGGTTGAACCGCTCGGGGCTGTAAGACAGTTGAATAGGAAACAATATGCAATGCTGCCAACTCTCCCTCCCCTGCGCCCTTGCTCTTCACTCTCTCGTAGCGGCAGAGAAAACGCTTCGAGCTGAGGTCCCATTCAAAATACAATGTCTAGCAATAAGTTACCTTGAAAATGGAGCATTAGAATCTGCCGGATACACCCTTTGTGCGGATTTCTCGCTTAATTGAGCTTTACAATATTATAATGCGACGAACACTGCTTATATATTGTCCATCTCGATCTTTTCCCTCTTTTCCCCCGTCCCACCCGCCAACTCTGCCGCCGCTGCTGTTTGAGCCCTCATACAAATGACGAGTTCTTATCTTTATCTCGAACAAAACTCAGATTACAACCTCATAGCTCCGGTTTCTTTTCATCCTCTTATATAACCCTAAAGATTGCAAGCACGGTAATCTTAACGTTTTTCACCAGCTCGTAGCAATTTCAAATGTGTGCAATTTAAAAACGTATATAAGGTACTGGTCAACATGGACGTCGAGTGGGAGCTTGATTTCTTTTATTTTCTTCAACCGCATTCATTCTTCTCTCCTTCGGTATACTGCAGCGCATACGTCCATGCTGCAGCGTGACAGGAGTGCAAGATGCGCCTCCCTCCTCCACCTAGCCTTGATGTCGAGAATATGTGGAGTTGTGTGGGAATTTCTCTAGCCGATAAAAGGCAATAAGTGTCTGGCATCGAAGCTGCTATCGATCGATCGCAACAACATCAGTAGCAACTTGAGTCTGCACATGAACCGTGAGGAGAAAGTATATTTCAACTGCATCTATTCATTGATATTTCTATCGGGAACGTCGAAGAATCGCGTTAGCGGCTTCTATAATTTCATGGACTACTATTTTGTAGATGACCATTCCACGAGTACGGCATTATTTGGTTATTACCACAGATCGCCATCATATAAAGGTATACGTATTTGAAAAATTCATGATAGGTACAAATTTTATTCGGCGATATTGGAACGGGAATAATTTGGTCTGAGGTAAGTATCATGGAATGCGAGGGAGTCGGAGGAATGCCTATAAGTCCTCCGAATGAGAAATTTTTTTTCGGGTGATTTATGCGTCATCTTTCGTGGGATTGTTTGAATATACCGAGGGAACTAACCACTCGCTAGCTATAGTATAATAGGTGTGCAAATCATTTATTTGTTATTTGCATTGTAAATATTCATGCTTATATTTGTATCGGTGGTGTGGCAACATAAGAAGCGCGTAGCCATGTATAAGTACTATAAAGCGCAAGGTGAGGTTAGATAATACTTGAGAGAACGACTGCGCAGGGGTTCTCCCTTAAAAGTTCAGCGAGTACTGAGAAGTTCAGGAAACTTTGTATGTATATCGTTTGCTATCGAGAACGCAACTAGGAGGGGTTGGGAGTGTAGGAGAGGTAGGGAAAGTTTCGGGATGAGAGGGTGTTGTTGATATATTTTTAAGAGCGCTCCGTCGTCCGTATTTAAGCCGTTTGTCAAACAAAAACCGAACGCGAATCTCGTTAGCTGAACGTGAGCTTGCTCAGCTTTGTTTGCCAAGTTTCGCTGGCGCCGCGAGGAGGGGGAGGGGAAGAGGGGCGAGTTTGCCGAATGGACTGTGGGACGGGTGGATGCGAACAGAGCGCGCGGACTATGCATTTGTTTCGATGTTTATTCCCGATTTGTTGCTTTCCGTACTTTCCGCACAACTTCAACGGTGGTCGTATGGTCCGAATTGGCGAGAAAAAAAAGTCATGAGCGCAGCGCGTCTTGAGCTATTTTAGTTATATCCACGGGTAAACGGGCTTGAGTCTGACACATCCGGATGGGTTGCGCCCTGGTTAACCTCAATCCTCTTTACTCCACTACTACATCCATTAGACACGTAATTACATCCCTCTTAACACCTGCTTGGCGAACGACTTCTCCTGAAAGTCGATACGTAATTTTCAGTATAGCTCCTTTGACGTGGGAAAGCAAATAGATTGATTGAATGAGCGCATCATCCAAGGAAATTGATTCATTTTCAAGGCGTAGGATCTACAGAATACGTATTTTCTTGTCGCCAAACTTTACTGGGTACTTTTGTCGATTCAAAACCATAATCTGATTATGGCCATGGAATTAGGTTGGCATCATCGGTATTAATTACTATGTTCTTCAAATGACAATGAGCCGATCAATCGATGTGAAACAAGAGTAGTGCAGCACTTTATTCATGGTCGTTCGGATCCACTTTGCCAGTTCGCGAGAAAACTTGAGATAGTTATTCTTGCTTTTTTTCTTTCTATTCGAGAAAAGCCCGGTAGATGTATAAGGGAACACAGGACTCCAAATCCAGGCTTGAAAGCCCATCGGTAGAGAAAATAGATTTTTTCACCATACACGGCCGCCCTGAATTTATCAAGTGTCAAGTTGCCAAAAAACCCCGATAGGAAAAGAACTTGAAAAATAGTTTCGTGATATATTTAAGTAGAAACTACCTGAACTCCTCGCACCTATGTATTCCTAGATACCGTTAGGATATTTTAGGCAACAGCAGCGTAAATTCTTCGTCTACCGCACGACAATCGAGTCAGGCAAGACCCTTGACGGTATTCAAAAGTAAGGATCCCTGGAAAAGGCTAGGCCACGCCATACTCCGTGACGGAAAATCCCATGAGGGTAGAAAAAGTCTTTAAATCGCCCAGCACCCTACCACGCGCTAAGATTCGAGCTGAAACATTCATCGCTCCATCGCAGGAACACCGGCCAACATTTCCGGGTCGGATACAGACTCTGTAGTAGGACAGCCGGCGGCAGGATTGAAGGCCATATTATACTCATTGGCGATATTGGCAAAACTGAAGAAGGTAAAAAAAAAAATGAGTTTCCCAAAACTCCCACTTCCGCCTCTACAACTTTCGTAGTTATCATATTTGGTCGTGCGTGGTTGAATTACTTACAATTAGATATCGTGCCGTAGATTGATCGGAACCAATCATCCACTGTATACATTATATGACGCAACTTTATTCAGCTAACGATATATGCCTCGCTTCTCGGTATTAGAATTCCGTGATACGTGACATTATATCGATACCCGTTCAATCATTTGCGACAAATGTGTGTTGCATATCCTATGTACCTATGGGCACCTATGTATATCAAGGATCTTTTTGGAGGAGTATCCCATCAGCCAGCTGTCTCGTAGCCGGACTAAGATTAAATTCATTCTCTGAAGTTTTGCAGCCACGTAATTTAAGGATGGGCCTGTTTCGAGTTCTCAGGAAATTCCTCAAGGGTTCCTTGGTCTAGAATTTCGGAGGTGATTTCTACGTTCTTTGACCAGAGACCATTCCAAGGTGAAGATTCTAGATCCAAACCCAGCTTCCTTGCTTCATTCGACTGGATGAATACTTTGTCTTAATACAAATTTGCTCAATGGCGAATTGAATACTTGATTTCCAATTTGGCGTATAATCGACGTTCGTTTCTTCCCTCTCCGGTTCTCAATCTCTCCTTCGGGGTTCTCTTGAGTCATCCTCCTCGCCCCAACGACGGTACGACACGGTTCGCTAATGCTCTACCTTCAGATGAACCTGAATTTCCACCTATCTTGATTTGGACCCCCTTCACTTTTGATTAACTTCTCCTTACTAATTCTCTTTGGATTTATTCCCGCCTACAATTCCTTGAGGTATTTTCGATTTGGAAATTCTCGAATCATATAATACGCGTCTCCGCATCTTCCATCATGAACTGCGTGCACTAATTCCAATTTGCATTTCAATGAGAAATCATCTCAACACAAGCGTACCATCCGACATTGATTGAAAAGTATACTTTAATATTGTACTGGTTGTATTTATACCGTTGCATACTCGGTACGAAGTCACTCGTTCCTTCCACAATTGTTCCACTAATGGAAATATTCCCAATCAGAGGTTTGGAACACTTGAGTCCGGTGAGCAGCCGAACATTTGGTAGGTACAGTCAGTTGACGCAAAGTTAATCAGGGTGAAATTATTGCCGCGCGTTTAATTACTGGGCTAGTTATTGGCCGCATCTGGTTCTGCCCACTGTGACCAACCCCGTTCCTCCTAATTTCAATTATTATCCCATCCGTTAGTTCCAGGGACCGCCTCTTCGCGGGCTTGTCGGTTTCGCCACCCACCATTCAGGGGTCGGTCGCTCTGTAGCACCGAATACCTTCTCGTATATAAATAAGCTGGCAGGAGGAAGTCCCGCAGGAACGAGGAGTGTGTGGAGGATGAAGAGCCGTCGAAGCCACGGGAGATACGCCAGATATTCGTTGCACAACTTCTCCGCGGGAAGGTGTGTATATGTCCGTGAAATTCGTATGAGGTTGTCAAATAAAGAGCATGTTGATAAGGAGTAGCGTGCGTCGCGCTCAGCTGTCAGAGCCACGAAGAGTCTTCACTTCGAAATTTATTACTTGTGTAACGCCGGCGTCAACCCCGCGACCGTGCAGACCACTGCCCTACTTTATATATACCTACTCCTGTTACTTCTCTTTCCCAGAAAAAAAGAAAAAACTAAACCGCATCGGATGGACCAACAAACAGAGTTAAACCCGACATAGTCGAGGAAAACTACCCCCTACCGTCAGTCCATGAATTTTTAAAAAGATGCCGAGGGAGAAAAAAATTTCTGAAAGCGATGGGATATCAGCAATTCCTTCAGGATGCGAAGGTACATGTACGTCTATGCATAAGCATACATATATGTGTTATATGAAATAGGTACGTGCGCTATGTGATATAATAGGCTTTTCCCTTCACATATGATATAAGAATCCCTATGCCAGCTGCCCACCTCCTATCTTTCACGCGTTGCTTCATGGCAGCACATTTTCCCACCTGGAATAGAGTTTTACTTTCTTGTTTAAAAGATTTTATTCGATTCTACCGCTGCTGTTAGAGCTAGATTTATCGCTTGAATGAAAGTGTTGCTGTTGCCGCATCGTACGAACTATACCTACTGCACCTTATTGTTATAGTTTTTCTCGAAGGAGTTTTCTCATCAAATTCCGGTGAAGCTTAGCCTGCGTTTTCGAAGCCCTTCAAACTTTGAAGTTGGACAGGCTCAGATTGTTGCCGGACGAATTTCGGAGGTGATTTTTTTATTACTGAATCATTATCCTTTATTCAGTTTTTTTTTTTTTTTTTTTTTTTCTAAATCTTTTCAGCGCAACCTTCATCTGTTTTTCTATTTTGAAACAAAAACGTGAGAGTTTGGCATGGGACATACGAAGTCGTGAGAGAAAGGCGATCTCGAGTTGATTGACGTTCTCGCGACCCCAAGACAGTGCGGGGTACGCTTCGAAGTGATGGATTCGAGACGTAATATTGGGCAAGTCTGCTCGTGGTGAAAAGGCCAATGCTTTCTGAAGATAGACATCTCCAGACAGCCACTGACTTGCCCTACGGGATAATAAACGACTGTTTTACGAATAAAGTTACCCAAGAATGCTTGTCTATGTCGAGAATTGTGATGTCTCGCATTTACCACACGGTCACCTTGCAGTACTTACTCTACCACCATTTCGCTCTTCTCACTTCCTTAGTTGAGCACATGATTGGTTTTTATTTTTTATTTTTTTTTGGTATCTATCTTTATACAAGGAACGTAATGACATGTGAAAAGAACCGATTTAGATGTAATTTTCGGAGTTGAAAAAGATTATCATCTTTTATGTTGAGCAATTTTTATTTCATATCATACAACTATTGAAAAATAATAATCGAAACGGTGACCAGAGGAATCAACTGGCAGGTAGAAATAAATACTTCTCAGGCTCAGGCGTTACAGGCTCAGGATTGAGACTGAAAAGGTTTTTTCCTTCGAACTGGAGATTCAGAAGATCCCCGACATTTTATATAAATATTTCTTGGATCAGATCATGGTAACAGCGATGTGTACGTTATCGGTTCCTTGCATATTTCCATTCGTTTGTCTTTTATTCGCTATTTTATTTACCTATCTTATGTACGTAGATGACATCTAAATCCCGTTCAAAACGATCAAATCTCTGTTTCTTGATGTTCAGAAAAATTGAGATCGAAAAGAGGAAGATTGAAACTCGTATCACCGTGTCAAGAGACTTTTTAATGCAACAAGGGTGGATAAATACTGGTACCAAGTGAGGCCATCTTTCTCAAAATTTCTTGGCTTTTCAAATAAATTGTATGTACATATGCATCCCCTTGTACAGAATTCGACTCCGTGAAACCTAATTTTTATCTCTTGCCAAATCATTTGCAGACCGGCGAAATATACCCATGTGTCAAATGATATGAATATTCGAACACGGAATGGGTATTCTGTTCATCGTACTGGATATTATATATGTAGTTTGAAGAAGGCGTGACCGTTGCTCACAATCAGAATATAACACACACCTGACATCACTGAAGTGATCAATCGTGTCGAATTAGTGTAGCAGTAGAGCAGATTTGGCGTGTTTGGTAGTATATTAAATATGAAATTATAACTCGCTGAATAATAATACGCTCCTTTGACCGCTTAAGCCAAATCCCTTGGTGTACGAGCATGGTGCATGGAGATCTGAATGAGACTAATTCAATTGTGAATGTTAAGGCGACTGGAACAAATTCGCTTCAGTACCTCATACCAACTAGATCTACTTCCTTTCCTAACTCACAACAAACGATATTTATTCATGCCATGAAATGCCGGCTAAATTATAACTATGAAAATATCGCAGCAATCCTTGAACTCTGCAAATGTTATTGAGATAAGGAAAAGATTGCCTGGTTTCCTGGTACGTGATATTGTGCATGAAAAATTGAGAGAAAGAAATTGAACGCACCACTATAGTCGAAGCATTTATTATTCATCGCCACGCTGCTGGTCCGTCTGATCATACCCTTTACATTAGTACTATCATTTTCTGCCCCGGCTGAACAAAACTCATGTTGGCAGCTATCACTAATTTCCCGTAGCACCGTCTTTGCCTGTGACATGAGATCTTAAATACCGATCACCCAATGAATTTTCGCATCCTCTGGCAGTGTGAAGTAAGAGGGCTACGCGCGCATGAGCACGGGTCGCGCTTGCGCTTATCTTTTGTTTTATCTATAAGGGTAGCTACCCGGACTGCGGGTGGTTAGTATCTGCCTGACTTGATCTGAGCGAGCGTCGAGACGTTGCGTCGATTAGGCCGAGGCTCGCGCGAGTCGTTGTTGTCATATCGTTACGTTAAGGTTTCTCTCTGGTGGCTCGTCATTTTGCTGCTGCTGACAGAAGCAATCAAATCATCAGTCGGCTGGTTTTTTTTTAAAATATAAAAATAGCAGTGTTACACCTGGATTCCTGGTTTGGACTAGTGGAAAAAAAAAAAAAAACCGGAACATAAACAGTTGAAATATTGCAGGAGATGAATTGAACACCTAATGATTAAACGAGGCTATTTTGTCGGTTGAATTCAATCGCACGTAAATCCTGGTTCCAAATTGGAACAGTATATTTATACTCTGTTCACTAATAAATCGCAGCTCGATTTGATGCCACTCCATTTTACGAGGCAGCCACAATCTCACAATCCTCAGATGTAATGATACGCGTTTGTCTTTATTTAACTTGCTCTCCGCTCTTTCCTCCTCCTCCTCCTCCACCTGCTCCTTCCCTCTCGCACCGCCGATCTATCTATCTGGCCTCGGCTCGCTGACTCTCAGAATAACTAAAGGCGTACTTATCTCGCCCATTCATCCGATACTTTTTTTTCTTTCTTTCCTTTTCCTTTTCTATTCAAAAGAATAATACATCGCATCCCGACCAGTTCTTGCTGGAATTTCTGACTTTCCGGACCATGGTTGCGGACGGGAATTAACAACTGAAGTTTACTGCAGCAAGGCTTATAAAAATAAAAATAAATTCACAAACAAGTATCATCGATATACAATGGGCGTTCCCGATGTCGAACACGCCAAAAGACGTCTCCAGGATATCCTGCGACGAGCTCAAAAACTGGAGGTTTCCACTCAGGAAGTTATCTCGACAAGAACAGCCCAAAAACTGCTAACCAGATCCAAAAGCGCGCTGGCTTGGAGTATTTGGATAGCTATCTTCGTTTTGACACTTTCCGCTGTTGTTTACTCACGCTGGCCAGTCCAGGAAGTTGAAACTGTACGCACTGTCCTAAGGAGAACGGTAAGTTGAATTCGTAACTCTCATGATAATTGAATATCGTCAAAACAAACTCGAGCGAATTTCAGACAATGGTACTTCAGATGCCACTTTGCCACTTAACACTTATATTCGCGTCCCTCTGATTCGAGTCAAGCAAATCCATCACCTTCAATGATACTTAAAAGCCACCGTTTATTTCACGAGAACGGTTACGGTCACGATCAGCTATCACACATCATTCGCACTTAGCTCGTGTTTTCGAACGTAATTATGCGCAAGTGATATCTACGATGTCATTGGTTTTTCGGCACGCTTGTTTCTCTGCTCATTAGTCTTCATGACCAAAAGACATTTGAATGACAACTGGTTAATGTTCTATCACGTATCAAGTGACATTATCAACATTAGATTAATAAGCCACCGCGGTGGAATAGCCGGTGGAAATGTCGGATGGAATGTTTTTGCTGTTCTCGATGTATCCATCAATTTATCCATAGTTTCTAGAACCCCCTCGCTTCGTAAGCAGAGAAGGAGTATGAATAAGACCACGCTGGTGTTCGATATCATAAAACGGTTATTTGGGCCGACCTTTATGCGTTTAAGCCGATCTACCACGTACTCGGAAAATCTATAGATAGGTAAAGTACATGCTATACATGTGCATATGGGAAACTGATCTCACGATGGCGTCGTATAGTGTTAGTGTGGTTTCAGTGCAGGTAGTAGAGGAACGCTGAAACCGCTTTTGCCAACCAGCGAAGAAATGTTGGCTTGTCAGGCGGAACCGAAGGCGTGGTTCTATAACACGTGTTTGGGAATTGCTTCGTTGAACACAGGGAAAGGAGTAAAATCGAACGCAAATCGAGCTATTCGTAAGGATAAACGGCTATTTTCTGTTCTGCAGCTAGCCATCAGCTAGCTTCGATGGCGTCCAAAGGCTCGGAAACGGTAGCTCTAGAGAAAACGACAATAGCAAAGGTATATAATACAACCAAAAAGTCAAGGAGTTTAAGAAGCAGCAGAAAGCGGTGCTCATCCGTAGGAATGCCTGGTATTTAGAAATTTTGTGGCTTCTTACACCAGGCATGCTTCCATCGATTTCCAAGTTCGCATTCACCGGAGGCTAGCCCGGCTACAGGTATGCTTTGATCGTCCGTATGTTATAGTCAGGCGGGCTCTTTGTGTCCGTGTTGAAGACCTGAAACGAAGTGGTGAGAGGGAAGGGGGGCAGAAGGACAGTTTACAAAGAAGGGAGCAAGTGCGGAAGAGATAAGGCGAGGGTGCTGGAGAAACAGGGGCGAGGGAGGTTGCTCATCACCCTTATTTGTTTGTCACTTACAATCAGTCGCACAAAGTTGAAATTACGGTTGAAAATTTATTTTAATATCTTTACGGCAGCAGCGCTATGGTATGTCTATAAATCCTCATCCGTAAACGCGAATGACTCGCTGTGCAACGAACACAGTAAATTGTTTGGGAAAGTAAGTTAATTAACTTCTCGCCGTTGTAATTATCATTGTTACACACGAATAAGTTTTGGGACTCCTGCGACAGTAGGCGGTTGGAACTGTCGTTTGTCCGTTGCTATTCACAGAGATATTTTCAGACATAATTTTAACGTTTCAACGCGCAGCTAGGCGACGCCTCAAGGACATCTGCAATCGTATCATCTGGAGTGTCAATTATATCGAGCTCAGTAGCTATTCTCCATATATAGATCGCATGTGAAAGATCTCGCCAGAATTAGATACTGGTATAAAACGATGGTGGTTTAGCCGGAAAGCGTTGTTCATGTAACTAATTCGCGTAAACGGTATCGAATGAAACTTGATAATGAATTTTTATTGGCACTTTTTGTAATTCATCATCTATCTCTTGAGTTTTAAAAGTACGCTACAGAGGTAGAAAATTCATTCGGGCAATGGGATTCCATTGGGTGAGAAATAACAAGCGGCGAGGTAGAAGGAAACGGAGGGTATCATGCATAGAAGTAGAAAATATCAGTTCGTAGGTCGTGCAGTGGCTGAGAAAAAAGCAAATTCCGACATGTTAACCTATACTCGGCTCCTTGTCAACCGAGACGATCTATATCCGGCAGTATTCCACTGGTGGCACTCTCTATGAAGGATAAACTGTCCCCAAAGGGTCAAATGACATAGTCCGTCAAACGCGAAGGCGCTTACATACAACGAAAATCATATCATATCATACACATTCGTATACACGATATCCCTGCTACAGAGTGTCCCATTTTTAATAAAGGGTCGCATTATTGCAAATCAAAAAATGTTTCACACTACAGTTGCAGGTTTTGAAGGTGACAACGAATACGCATAATCTGTGCACGAGTAGGTAGCACCTTTTTCCAGAAATTCGGAAAATAGCTGGTTTCCAGAGGAATCAAAGAAACACCAGTGGAGTTTTCCAGCCCATGATTGGTGAAGATCTGTGAAAATTTGTTGCCACAAAATTGATCTCGACCCTGTGCGAGCTTCGGGTCAAAATTTTTAATGGCTAAAAACAATTTACTCATCACTAGAATCAAAAGTTTCAGAGACCGTGGGTCGCTCATGAACACTTCGACCTAAGAATCATCACGAAATCAACAACAACCAAAAATTAAGGGTCCATTTGTATATCTCATTGAAACTTTATGGAGGAAACTTGCGTTCTTCGCGACGCAACAAAACCTCTGCACCTTAAATTCCAAGGTCGAGGTCAATTTTGCTGTTACAAATTTGCATAGTTCTTCAGCGATCTCGAGCTGATGAATCACTCACTGACCAATCTATGACACATCATTTTTATCATATTCATCTTTGAAACAACTACACAACAATTGTAATTATATAATCGAAAAATCGGATTCCATCATCTTAAGCATTCGACCCCTTGGTTTAATGTAACTAACTAACGCTCCACCATGGCTTACAGAACAAAACTCGCGCAAAATTATACGAGCACAACACTCCTCTCAGATGACCTGACGAAAACAATGCCGCACTGGACTACAATTATTTATTTCTGGTGAAAAACCTGCAGCCGCAACGCCGCACCGTATCCCACGGAGTGCTTTGTCCGTGCCGGGTATAGAACTTTATGAATGTATGCTACTGTGTCGTAAGGTGTGAGGTTATGTGTAGCGCTGGCTACATTTATACGTACATTGTGTAAGGGATGAGGAGTGTAAGCCCATGGGTGATGGGGTAGAAGGAAAAGTTAATGTCTTTCCGTAATGGCGTAACAACGGGCTGAAGGAAATAAATATAAAGAAAACACGGGTATTTAAATTGTCTCCTGCCATTTATTTCTATTTGCGATAACGCGCTGTAATCTTCCAACGAGGGTTGGCAAGTCATGACTCAGGTTGCGGAAGCTGGGAAAGAATGAGCCTTAGGAATTATGGAGAAATAGGGGCATACGTATACATGTATACCGGTGCACACTTACCGCGTTCACTACGCACAGAAGCGATTAACGAAGCGCGGCTCAATAAAAATCTTTTATATTTTCGTCTCTTCTTTCGTTTGTTATTTTCTCTTGAAACGTGTTTTTAGGCTAAGCACTCGCAGGTATACGGATAAGAGATAACGAAATAAAATAAAATGAAAAAACGAGAAAGTGAGACAAATGTAACGAAACAAAAGCAAAAAATAAAAAAGGAGAACGAGTGCAGAAAAGTAGAACCTGGAAAAGGTTCGTTGTTATCTCACAGATAGCGGAAGCTTTCGATGAGGGAAAATGTGCTTCGCCAATATCGCCCTGAATTCTTTATTCCAGCTCCCCGAGATGAAATTTATTAACGACTTTTCCTTCCGAAATAAAAGGGGACCATGTCGTCGAGGGGTTCACGAAGAAAGTAATTCTTCAATAATTTACAACCATAGAAGCAGTCGACCTCCACTCACAAAACCTGTAGATAGAATTTTCTTTTTTGTTTTTTTTTCTATCTTTCTTGTCTTCTCTTTTTTCCCCGTTGAAACTTTCCAACTAAAACCTATATTATTTATCTTCAACATTGTGCCCGTCACTGGCACGTCGGGGTCTCGTAAAGCGATCCCTTTGTAAATATATCAGCAGGTGAGGTCAATCTCATTGGTACCAGTTGCAGAAGTAATTTCCTGTTGGCATCCTGAATAAATTCATAACATAGTATAGCTACCTACCTGCCTACCTTGCTACCTACACGCCCGATATCTTAGATCGGATAATGAAAATGGAAAGACTTGCGGAAGACAAGTGCCATGGCGGTGGCGTCGTTCTGTCTATCGCTGGGAAAAGATCGAAGCCAATTGAATTTCCACGCATGTGTATAAACGGTGCGTTCAACTTTAAATTACTCCGAGTACCTACACCTACCAAGTCTTTGACGAGGTTCTATTGAAAGTTGGAACCATCATAATTTTTTTTCGGAACATTTTGAAATATTTCTTTTATTTCCCTTCCATTTGTTTTCGAGCATATTTTTAATTTGAAAAATTTATCAACATCCAGCTGCGACATCAATATGAAAATTCCTTTGACATTCTTTAGAAATTGTTTTTCGATAGATCACAGCGAATAGCGTGTGCTTTGATACCACCTCGAAATTAATCACGACAAAATTTTCCGTCACATTTCGCTTTTTCTGTATCGTGACGTTTTTCGATTTCGTTTTTCTGTTCTCTGTTTCACAGTTTCCACGCACTGTTCGCCAGCCAACGAATCGAATAAACTTGGAAGAATTTGAAAAAAATTATAAAACTCGCAATATCTCCAGAATTGGATCACTACCAGTAAGAAATGGTACGCTGCATTGATCGCAATTGATTTAAAATATATGACGTATGAAATCCGTATGAAATTAACAAAGATTCTTGTCTATTTCAAAATCGATCATGGGCTGTCGTAATAAATTCAATTTCGTTTTTCTTTTTTTTCCAAGCTTTCGTGAGTCTTATTTTCACTTGTCCTTACCTTTGTCAACGTCGTTCTACTTGTTATTTTCGTCGTAAACAGGATGCGGCAGACGAGGGTTGAACAAAATATTATGAGATCTCATCTGGTCTACTGCCTCCAAAGCTTCTTTCACTTGGAAATTATTCTCTTCTTTACACCAATCAACGTTTTTGACCAAAGAAATTATCTTATTTTTATTTTCATTTATATTATGATTTTTGTTTTTATCCCGACGTACACCTCATACCTACCCCTCGTCGCATGGCCGCATCTTATTGCCTTCCTTCATCATGAAAAGCTTCTTAACAGTATAACTCAGGGGCCTGATTGTCTCCACGTCGTGCGATGGTGGAGAAGCCGCATAGTTTTCCAAATGAAATTAATTTTGCGAATTTTCACTAAACGCGTTCACGTTTTCCACGAAATAACGTTACTTTCAACGGTCTCATGTATCCCGATAAATAATTTTCCGTCCAACTTTTATTATTTATCATTCTGATTTTCGACGTGAATTATACTATCACGAAATAGGGGCCATACCGCATCATGTAAGGTATATGTTTTCATCAGGGAATTTTGTGTTTCTGGAGGGTTGACGTTCCTCTGGTTGCTAGGCCGCGCCGCATCGTTTGTTTGCCATGAAAATTGACGCCCTCTTCTTGTAACCAATTCTTGTGAAGTGTCGATCTAAATCTCCGTCAACCGTTGAGGGGCTGAATTCAAACATACGCCTCTAGTCAAAACAAGAACCTATCCAGTTATACCGGGATTTTTCACATATGTATGTGTAGATAGCATAGATCACCCAAATATTACACGACGCGCTTGGATCCGGAAATTCCAAGCCGAGTTTAATCAAAATAAATAATTTTCATGTTATGTTTCAAATTTTTTCATTTTTTCAAGAGGTAATAAAATCCCAACAGCTATCTATTGATAGATTCCAAGATTTTTGTTATGTAATTTTCTTTTGACAGCTGCTTTTGCCTCATTATGATTTTTTGAATAAGTAAGAGATAAAAAGATATTATGGTAATGATACCCCAGGCAGCTAGTACAAATGTATTATATATAGGTATTTATCCATGTATACACCTAGCTATATGTGTAATCGATGAAGGCTTCATCTATAAGTATAACCTAGAAAAAATCCAAGCGGTTTCAGTCGATTTCTAATTCTACTGCGATACATAAGCAATAAATCCACGTCAGAATTTCAAATACCGGAATATACATATGTATTCCCATAGACGAAATACGGATCAATGCTGCAACCGCGTATACTACATAGGTATATACGATGTATATAATCCTCATCGCTGCAACGTGTAGATCGTGCAGATGTGTCATGAAACTAATGTTTTATTGCTCTGCGCGTGAAACTAGTCCAGGTAAATGGGGTATACTGTACGTGTATAAATATACCCGTCATCCACGTGCATCTATAGGTATATAAGGATACAAGTTACGGAGAATTTCAACAATTTTTTTAGTCTATGTTATTTTATTTCCTTTCATGTTTCGGACAGTTCTTGCCTCCCTTTATTAGGCAAAGTATAAATAAAGGGACAGCGCTGCCGGGGCATGTGAAATGAACAAAATTTTCACATCGCAGATACATATGTGCGTTTATACCTATATGTATTCTATATAGTTTCGAAGAAAAATTCTCGTACGATACACAATAAATCTCTGTCAAACTTTCAGTGTGAATATATATTGTGGTAGTGGAGAATATAGATTGATCAATCGAGGAATTCACCGATAACGGCTATACCAAATCGCCGTTCGCACAGGTGTGTGTCTGGGAAACTTGCACGTTTATTTATTTAATTATTTATTTAGTTTTTTCTTTTTTTTCTCATACTGCAGTTCCTTACCCTGCGCCGATCTCAATCTTGCCCTCAGGCAAAGTGTTTCCAAGTATTATACATACACAGATGAGTTCTCTTTTCTTTTTCTCTTTAACTTGCAGTATACCTACCTTGTATTATAATTGCAAGGTAAGAGCGAGGAGAAAAAAGAGAGCCGTTGAAACAAGAATCTTTAATTGCCGAGAACTAGATCCTTGTTGTGTTGTTAGATCCGTTGATTGTGCATTGTGTTCCCCGCGATACCATCCATATACTCAATACCAGTAGCTGTATATAGGAGATATCGGAGGAAGATGAGATAGAATTAGTAGACCGGTAATCCGGTAGTTCAGACTGACGAAGTGAGTAGGGTTAAGGTGTACAGATAGGTATACAGGCCTAGGATGAGATGGGTCTAGACTGATTCTGTTTGCATTTCCAAATCCAGCTAATTGTCTGTCAATACCGCGCGACGCCGACTTATCGAGCGAAACTAGAGAGCGGTAAAAAATTTTATTCACAATATAAAATAAGTATACACACGAAACTACCTATTTGGAAGAAAATGTACTACAAACTCCGAACATATCACGGAGGGAACTCGATCCTTGGCGTTGAAAACTGATGCGAATGTTCCATGTTTTGTTGTGTTATACTATACGTACGTCGTAAATGGCGTTGCTGAAACGATGACGAAATCACCTTGCTGGCAAATAACTGTTATTTACTACCTCACAGCCACACGACATTTCCATTACCGTTGTTGTTGTTGTTGTTGTTGTTGTTGTATCGTCGACGAGGTTACCACGGTGCGGCAGTCTTTTTAGCATTTAAATAAGTACGCAAATGATCTCTACCTTTTTGCGTTCTTTGTATTCTCTTCCTGGGGTAATATTTTGTATTATCTACCCCGTAGTCGGTCACGCGTCAAGTTTTTACGACATGTTCAATACAGTGAACAAAATGGAGTTTGAAAAAAAATTTATGTGTCCTAACAAGCTAGATAATTGCAGAGCATGCTTCATAGTGCTGTGATAAACAAACTTACGCGGCAAAAATAATGAAAGTCATATTCAGATGGAGTACAATTAATTGACACAATAGAACGAAACGTTGACGCTAGCTGACTTTACACATTTTCAGTGGTTTCTGCTAATAATCAGTCCCTTGATGAAACTGATAGAGTTATATGAAGTTGAACTGCAAATACGGCAACCATTTATGAGTTATTAAAATGGTAAAATTCGAAGTTAACATGAAAATCCGAAATTTAAATGAAATTTCTTTTTACTTGTTCGGAGGAGATATTTCCGTGTGACCTGAAAATAAATTCATCTATCATATCATGAATAAGGACAACCATTATACTACAGCGCGACAGACATATATACACGAATACGTATACGTGTTCACGCGTGTCTAATCTGTACTCGATTTAAAAGCACCGCACGTTATATTTATGCTGACTATATACATAATCATAAAAGATATTTTATTCCGGCCACTAGTCCTGCAGGGTTGATCTGTCCGGAGCAGACGACATGGGGATTTTGCGGGCGAATATTCGCGTGATGTGGCTAAGGTTGGGTGTATACATATGCACGTACAATACGTATCTACATACCAGGCTGTGTAATACCTACAGCTGCAAAATGGTTGCGAGGTTATAAGGAAAACCTGGGACCCTTCTCGGAAAACCTGGGAGGCTGTTGGACCGCCGCCGCTGAGAGATTTTAATTAGGATAACCACGAGCCATGCTCTTGAATATTACATTAGCACCGTTGGCTACCAGTCCTTATGCCTTCTGTTTCTGGCTCGTACAGCTGTTGAACAAACATGATGTTTTGTACGGTCAAGCAGAAGGCTGTTAGAATCCACAGTAAACGTGTCTTTTTTTTCGCGTTCTTAAACTTTGCGGGTCGTTCGACGAACCGGCCAACTAACCATGTACCTGGTCATTTCAGGAAAAAACAGGCGAAAGTTGGACCTGATTTCCGGCAACGCGAAAAAATAACCTCAGGGTAGGTCGTTGTCCATAGAATCCCAATCCAAAATTTGTGCATCTCCGGAGGGCGAGCAATTTGTATGAAAAACCAAAGGATGTTTCCGACGCTACGACCTCGAACGCAGCGAAAACGACGCTAGATAACGAAAAATGTTATCGTATTTTTCGTAGGGAATTGAATTTCCTGCAAAAAAGTCTGTAACAGCCCATACCTGAAGTGTCTGGTTTCAGCGTGAGCAGCGATCCAAGTTGTACGTGAAGAACAGGGCCGAAGGACATCTGTGAAAAACTTTTACCTAATTACGTAAATCCTCTAGATACATAGATCCTCCTCCAATCCTCTAGTCTACATGGTCGTTAATTACTGTGTGTATATATAAATCATATACCTACTTCTCAACGTATCATATAAGCACAAATAGATTCATTAAATACACCAGCTCGGTCATGTGGAAAGTGCAATTTATTTTTGTCACATGACATTTCTGTCGCGTGCCAATCTAACCTAACCTTTACGATAGTTCAATACATCCGTCAGTTACTGTTGATTAAATTATTAATTCATAATAATGGGTAACGTTTCTTCAATTAGGTACGATTATTTTTTCTCCGTTACTTTGGTTAATATAAAATACCAATGACGACGTATAGGTAGATAGACTGAAGATATTTATGATTTGACAATGAAAAAGATCGTATGCAACGCGAAAATATTGAACAGTACAGTGCGAAGGAATGGGCCGGTATTTAATGCGCCTGCCAAATATGCAACTGTCGGAATAATTTTTCGACATCCACTACACGAAACAGCGAGATTCCACTATTTGCTTGATTTCATTACAAATACTGGCAAAGGGATTTTAAATTTGGTACTTGGCAACGTATTGTTACATTAACAATGTTTTTGCCATTATAATATATTTCCCGAAGTTTAGTCGGTCAAAATCATGTTTATAGATGTCGTACATGCAGCAAATGATCTGTAATCAAAAAATTTAATTAGGAATGTTTGAAAACTGAAGAAAGAAAAGTGAAAAGAAAAAGTATCTAAATCTCGTCATTATTGAGCTCGTAGCAACGGATATCGAAAACACTCCACGAAATGAGACTTCGGACATCTCGAAGGCGTATCAGTATAACAAAAAGCTCTTGTAAAAAGCAGATTGGAATCACAGCGTTGATCATCTTGATGGTGTCCTAGAATGAATCTATACAGTTGCCGAATAAAGGACTCAGATGTCTCGAGTTTTTATCCTCGTCCGAAACAGGCACAGATGGATTTCAGATCCGGATTACAAGTCGAGAGAATTCTAACCACCCGATCTAAAAAAGTCGATGAAACTGAAAATGAGAGATATTATTTTGATATTCTCTGGAGCATAAATTTTTTCATACACCGCATCGTCGCCGGCTAAAAAGGAAAAGGAAACAGGAATCGTTGTTTCCGGTATTTGCTTCCGGGCTGACCGCGACGAATAGAGAAGGACATATCCCCGTGGGGGCTCGAGGAAAGGAAGTGAGGAGGAACGAGACAAAGAAAAATAAAGAAAAACGTGGAATCCATTCCTCGAGAGCTGCCCTCCGCTGCAGCAATGAATGTCTCCGTATAAAGCCGAGTCCATAACTGTCAACTCTGACCTGTTCGCTTATGATATATAACCGTAGTTTTCTGCACGGTTACGCGCTGCGCAAGCCAAAACTCTACCCTTCATCCCCCGTTTGCGCGTCCTGACCGTCCGTACCTCCTACACCCTTCAGGCGAAATCCCCCTGGAACTTACCATGGTGATTTCAACGGACCCCTCTCTTTCGCTCAACGAAGCCTGGCCGAAGTTAACTGCCATTAATTACGCCATTGTGTGTTAGATTAACGGGAGTGTGAGTGGGAGTCGTATCAATCACTCAGCGACGCACCGTATGTAGAGAAGGGCACCAGTGTAATTTCAAGGGGTTAACTGGAATTTAGCAGTTTGAAATTCGGGGAAAAGTCAGACGTGCGAGTGACTGAAGTACCTTTCAATGTGGGGAGAGCGTATTCCGGATGCTTTTGCTAACAGGATATCTCACGGGCCTTTGAACACGCCCGGCTATACCGATGTAGGTAGATCTGGTATATGATTTAGATGCGCCGAATTTTTTTTCCCTCCGAATTTTAGTTCCGTGAACCTTCAAAAGGTGCTAGAAGCCGTAACACTTCAGAATCTCGAAGGAGCTTGCGATTTCACTTGATCTCCGAGTCCCGCTCTGCACTTTTATTTTTGTTTCATTCGTGCTTCATGTGAAAAAATAAAATCAAATAAACAAAGTAAAGCTGTTCAGCCAAACCGTTCGTTGTGTTGAAAAAAAAAGCTTCCGAGCTTCAAATTCTAATCGTTTCATTCGAGAATCAAATCACTGTAAAAACATGAACGCTGGTGACTGAAATCATGAGAATAGCTACTTAGCTACCAAAAATAAAGGCGAGGGGTGAAATCTGAAGATTGAATCTAACCGTGAGTGGCTCAAAGAACTCCGATGCTTACCACATACACAGAATCATGGAAGTAAAATTGGAAGAATAATGTGGTATTTTATATCGCAAGCTCCACAGATCCACAGCTTTAGCGTCGAAAATGAGCTAATTTGATTATGGAAAAAAAAAAAATTTAGGTTGGCTTACCCTAAGTTACTCAATCTCAATGAGTGTGGGAAAGCTACGGGTAGTCGGTTGAAATTAAACGACAAAAGTAGTGCATGACGAATAATGGAGGTATTTTATCTAAAGTAACTACTTACTGCAGACGTACCAACGAAAGTAGGTGGTAACACACGCCACACACCGGAGCCAATCTAAGTTGTACTTAAGTACTAGTTTAGCAGCACTTACAACAGACTCCTCTAGACTTTGGTCTCGAGATTTACTAGTGTAAGATTCCTCTTCCCTTACCGTAATTGAAAGATAACATCAAGTGTATATATATTATACTTATAGGTATGTACCGGATCCTTAGTTTCTCTGGAATTTCCAAGGCGCTTATACCCATCCTAGAGACACCAGTGCGTAGATATTGAATATTTGAATATATGTATAAGTATTCGCATACCTATAAATAGCATTAGTCTAGTAGACTCAGACATGCAGGTTCCATGACTCGCTCAGTTCACGCTGCTATCTCAAATAGTGATCACACACGTCCTACGAATAATTAACAAATACACCTCCCACACCAGAAACCCGGTTCACCGAGTTCGCGTGCGCGCCACTCATGCAGAAAATTTAGCACTGCTTGAAACCCGAAGTGGAGATACTCATACTACTATATGCTCTCTAACAAACATTAGAAACTTTCTAACGGAGGATTTAGCCCCGTGTGTCACATCTTTGTACTCGAGGGACGTTTCCTGTTTGCTTTGTAGAATGACCTACGAACATACTATATACTTACAACCGCGGTGCTGCGTTACAGGACCTATAGGTTTACTCCGACTCACCTTTCCGGCTTAATTCGTTGGGTTTTTGAAGTAGCTAATTTAGACAGGTTCAAAAAAGTTCTCGAATTTCGGATTTTTCAGCTTCCACGAATTTAGAAAATTGCCACACGAAAATAGCTCTCGCCCGTGTATCTGTGGTCTGCGTGCTCTGTAAAGAAATTTCGTGCGAATAACAAAATCTGAAAACACCGTGTAATTTCGTCGCACGAACTAAATTTTGGACAGACAAAATCATCGACAAGATTTAGCAAAACAATTGTTAATTTTGAAAGAAGCAACAATTCAATAGAAATTTCGTTTGTTGCATTAGATTTTATCATCGTTAGATTGATAAAAAGTCCATATCAAAATTTTTCTTCGACATTTCTCTGATCGATGAGATTTTGTTTATTCTTGATGATGCATCATCCTCTGTGGAGGCATATTTTCGAGAAAAGTACATTTTTGAGAATTTTAAAATACGTTCATGTTCCGCGGAATCCTATTCGGTGTGTTTATTATTTGTGGAGAACCCGAAGGTCTATTCAAATCTCAAGATGATGTATTTTTTCCTTCTACAACTTCTCTCCCGCGAATTTCATTTCTCCTTTTTTTCTTTTTCTTCTTTCATATCACAAAACGCAACAGAACGAGCATCCGACACAACTTTTTGAATTCTTTTGACATTCTAAATCAGGGATCCCTAGTACTAGCTGCCGTAATTGACTCTCGAAATATTGAGAGTGGAAAAAGATACATCGACTTGAGGTTTCGCAAAAACAAGAGCGATTTTTTTCTAACCTGAGAAGCGACAGTGCACTTTCGGAAGCAGTGAGATAAAAATAACCTCAAATTCCTGAGATTAAGCAGAAGAGAAAAAGAAACTTATATTTTCGGGTTAAACTTGTAACTTATATCGGTACCTACTCAAAAAGTTTCACGAGATATAAAACGTATACTTGTACAGTTGATTGTCTGAATAGCAATGTTTGAACTTGAATCATCCGAATATCACTCGACAAAGGTGAGCGAAAGAACATATTTTACTCGTAACTCTAGGTTCTATCAAAAGTCACATGGTTGTAGAGAGCAGCTCGATGCTCGAGGCATTTCACTGAAATATTCAATGGCGCAAGTAGTTACGTGAAAAAGGTCAACTTTACTCTTGCTAAAAGTTAGACTAGCCCCTGCAGTACTGGGAAAAGTAACATTGTCATGAATTATTATTGCCGTCCCCGAAGGCTTATATCTTTCCGTTTACGCCTCGAAAGACATTCCCAGTTGGTTCAAACTTCGGCATCTACTGTAAGCGACTGACTGCGGAGACAAACGCCTATATTTTTTTGGCACACTTTTCTTATCCATATCCCTAACCCTCACGCGCCCGCTGCACTCTCCATCGTCGCGGTCGGCTTCGACTCAACAAACTTTTTATCTATTTTCGTAAATTGATAAACCGAAATATTAAATTTTCGTCCCAAGGGACGTGTTTCGCCTACGCCGCACATTCACTTGTCTGTTGAATGAATGGGGTCTTATCCAAGCTGAATTAAAGAGGATGAATGCACGGAGAAAGGATACGGAAATGAGAGTCGGCAAGGACAGTCACTGCAGTGATAAAAGGATGTGCGAATCGTGAATTGAAGCATTGTTCTCGAACAATGGACGAATTATGCTGGGTTAAAATCAGTCGACGCCAACGTCGCGAAGAAGTTTTAAACTAACTATAAACGCCGCTACGGCGCGGCCGTTCGATTAATCGATGGGATATTTTTCTCTCCCAGTTGATCGCTTACACCAAACATTATGTTTATTTCTACGGGTTGTGTATGGAAGTGGCTACCGCGCTGTGCAACGTTTCGTGTAATCAGGTGGACTTTACGATCGACCCAAATATTCTTTCGAATAAAGGCAAAGCAACACTTCGCGGAAAGATATCCCATACATTATGTATCTTGAAGACAAATCGATACCATGTATCTTGAAGATATGCGTTACCGCATAGCCAGCGTATGCGTAAAGCTGATATATTACACACATGTGAATAAAATTTGTATCTACATTACTTGAGGTGGCCCTTAATCGGGTCATTATTTTGTTCCTATATACCCTCGTATGAGCTAATACATTTTCAAATTAATTGAAAACCATATCTCTCGAATTTTGTATCCATACTGCTAGGTATTCCGTTGAAATCTTGACAGGTTTCCAAAGACTTTCGGAGTTGTGGCATGTGTATGTCGTGTGAGGATTTTTGATTCTTTTTTTCTGAAAATTCTCTTTTGAATTTAATTTAATATTCTGTTACATGGAATGTAGAATAAATCACATATCTATGCCTAATCTATTTGGTTTCGAATGTGAGTTTTTAAAAATATACTAAAGGGATCAACTCAATTCGTGTTTTGGTTATTTTTTCTTCAATTCAATCAACAACTATTTTTGCATAACACTTTTACAATTAATAACCGATTTGTTCAGTGATTTTGTAATGCTAGTCCAGATTTGAGTGTCGCGTTGATTTTCTTTCTTTCTTCTTTCTTTATCTTTTTATATATTCCGATACAATCAGACTAATGATTTCTTTCAGTGTGCCATAATTTCGAAAATTACATATTATTGAAATCGGAAAAGTATGGCTATAAGTTGCGGAATCAGAATCGTTCGGTAGAATCAGAAATAAATAAAAAACCAACTGGGAAGTGTGAACAGTCGTGTGATATTATTCGAATTGGGGTTGAAATTGAGCTGCGAATACGACCCGAATAAAAAGCACTCTAAAATCTCGGTACACGTACAATTAAACGGACGATACACTAACAAAGCTGATAACATGTTTCGCGTCGCTCTCGCAAAGGTGTTAGCGATTTACGTTAAAATGCACCGCCTGAGAGACAAGTGCGATGTCGTATAAGACCGGTGATGGGTCCATTGAGATAACACGTTGTTGAACTCCATTGTTCGTCAGGTATAGAGTTGGCTGATCGTAGATTAGACAGGTCTCCGATTCCCTGTAACCCACCTAGCTAGGTGCGTTATCGCTAAAAATCCATGGGACGCTATATGGGGTGACGTTATTCAATGGTCCACCTTTGCAGAATCAAGTAAGCGCGGTATACCTTCCTCAGCGGTAACCTCGGCGCGGGCGGTGGCGGCTATAGGCGGCAACTGAGAAGGTAGCCATCTTAATTAACATCTTATCTCTTTTGTTTGGGCGCGTGGCGTATCGCCAGCTCGAGTCGCGTCGTTGTTTAATTTTGATTAGGATTATTTAAAGGGTGCTTACCAGATGAAGGGGTAAAGTACGTTCCCCCTACCCGTTTGCCTCTCCTTCTGGTACCGGGTGCTAAAACGGGGGGTGAGAAAGGCCCGTTAGAGTAATGGATATTCTCCCGATGGAGGATCGAGGATCGAGGATCGGTGAGGTGAGAGGAAGAGCCGGGTAGAAGAGGGATTGGAGAAGGGAAAAGAGAGAGGATGTCCGTTTAATGATTACAACCGAAAATTCAGAGAGATACGGCGTATACGTTATAGCTGCTGCAGGAAAAGGGGAAAGGGTGAAAAGTTAGATAAGAGAAAACTTGTGAAAAATAATAGGAAATTTTCACCTCGCGATTCGTATGATATATTATTATAGTTGTATGATATTATTTCGTTTCATTCAAAAGTTCGCTGGTGGGATCCGCTGAGGCGTTTACGTTAGCTTTTATTCGCGTTTTGAATTTGGGAGTTTTGTCTGGGCCACCGTATACGTTGTCAACGGCTGGTTTTTTGGCTTTGGAAACCGAGTTTGTCACGGCTATATCCGGTTATATGAACAGTATAATTACACAAAGTCTAGACAACGGTGGATACCGTTGCTGTTATTCAAGTTACCAGACTGGTCGCGCCTCCGGATCTAAACTGGCGAAGCTAATATCGAAACAGGTTTGTTAAAGCGCATGAATCCGACGACAAAATAAGACCTATTTCACTTTGAAATTCATTAATTAAACGTGATTCCGTTGCATGAAATGAAGGAAATTAACCTCAACGATCGTCGGGTGAAAAGGAGAGAAAATTATTATGCTTGCTGGGATGAGTTGGCGGACCTAAATAGAATCGTTGAAGAAGAAATTGTCAGCCAACTGGAGAGAACAAGGAAACGACGTGCGACTCGCGCTTCTAAAATACCTCGAACGGTTCGTTGAACAGATACCGAATACCACAGTGCAGTTTGAAAACTTAGTAAAGTCTAGCGTCCACTGTGACACTAACTGACTCGATTCATTTTCATAAAAAATAATTTTGCAATGTTCGTGATTCTCTGCATGAATCCCAACCATCGATTAATACCGACCAAGGTACCAATTACCGTGTGCTACAGGTAAAAGGACCTGCTTATCTACGATCTACGCTAGTGAACTGATGTTATCTTGGGGGGGGGGGGTAAAAATCTCGCAATTTTAACTCGACTCAAAACTCAACCAGGGTAATGTAACTGACTGCGGAACATTAGAACAAAGGTAGAAACATTAGAAATGGAGGCACATTAGCGTTCCTTCGAAGTGGGTCGCGTCACGCAAGGGTCAGACTTTGAACATTCCTATACAGCTACCCGCCGTGGTGCGGCGGCTCGGTGCGAGTCCATTCGACGTAAAATTAGCCAAGCTTTTACCTCCGGTCACGGTAATACGCCGTAAGCCAAAGGATCTAGTGGATCCTACACGTGTGTAATTCACCTACAACCACATAAATTTGCATATAGACTCATAACTACGTGGGTATACATATGGGTATCTATTTCGGGGAAGGTCGTAACCCAACTGCGAACCTCAACCGCACCTCCCACACCGTTGCATCGCCTTTAAATTCCATTTCCCGATCCCATCGCGCTATACCCGCCAAGAATTTTTCCGTGTTATCGTTAACAATGTTTTTGTTACTATTAGTGCCATCACTGTTCCGTAAGTAACGAAAGGGAGCAACTTATTTTTGATAAAATGTTTCGCCACGTTATTTCTACCAACGAATGAAAGTAAAGGCGGTTTGGATTATATACACCAGATCCTACTACAGTGCTCTTTCAGTACTTTAACGGGGAATTTTATTGCAAGCAGAGCAGGATACTGGTAGAACCTCTCTCAAAAATTACCACGTGGAATGAAATAAAATTGGAACTATTGTCGCTTTGGTACCGTGGATAGTTGTGTTTTTTATTTACGGTTTAGAAAAGTGCTTTGGAGGAATGCCGATTTTTCGTTGAGGAGGGTGATGAAATAGAAAAGCAGCTGTCTTTGATGTCATTTTCTTTATCATATTCGTTGTTTAAATAATAAAATAATTATACTGATAACGTTGGTAAGTACAAAAAGATTTTCAAATAGGTGCGTGGCCAAAAAATTCCCCATTACGTCGAAAGAAGATTGACATTTATTCAGTCCTATAATACTTTCGGTTTCAAAACGTACCAATCGTGCTGGTAATTTCTCCGAAGGCCGCAATGGCCTATAACCATTGGTTATGTCTCGGTCGATCGACAAAGAGTATCCATTTTGTTCATTCTTTGAGAAACCAATTACCAATTTCCTCGAGTCCCCCGGGGTTTAATTGGGAATTCAGGTAATTCATTGGACAGAAGAAAACCATACTTGTTAAATAAATTTTTCTCTTCTTTCTCAGTGTTAACATAGGGATTTTCGCGTTCAACTATTCTATGAAATAACGTTTTTCCATCACCTTGATTTTATTTATCTTCCTTCTCTTTTTTTATCTTCCGATATAGCAACTCGAATGGGCTTATCCACTCGCAAGCGAGAAACATCTACCCTGTGGTATTCAACGGGATCAGGGTATAAACTGGATTATTATTGCTCGTTGAAGAAAACCGTGTGAATAGGGGATGCGGAATCAGGGTTCATTCACAGCATTAGCCTATAATCGTAGTTACCTAATTGCTCAAACAACGATTATATGTATCTATCGAGTACCAATTGCGAACACAACATTCTGAGAGGGTTACAGAAAAGCTACTCCACAGATTAAGCTGGTATCAAAATCATTTGCTATAGGTACACAAAGATCTCGATGTAGTCCCGATCTCTGAAAATCAATTACACGGCACGTTTTTTCTGACATTAAATAAGTTGAGAACAAACAGAGTTCATCGACATTTGAGAGATATGATGTTAAAACTTGGTCAATAAATGACGTAAAATCAAAAACAACCTAACCCAGAGTTAAGCTGTTATTGCATCCGCATCCCCTTTTGAGTGGTTAACGGAATACCTTGAAATTTCTTAATAAATGATACCGGAATCAAATCTGCCTGAGCATAGTTTCTTGACACGGAATCGCTCCGATGAAATATCTCTGCAGGATTGTTATTTGTGATCACAAGAAGAGAACAGAATGATCAACTTTTCACGTGTTATTGTGTATATGAATTGTTGGTAGAATAAAATTATTTCTTTTTTTTTTTGGTCATCTCGAGGATGATCGTCGACGTTATTGTTATCACTTCGGCTTGGTCGTTTATTTTTTAACCCGTGTTGTGTTGGAAGCACGAGCTGGTATGTGGTTGTAAGTGGAAGCGTAGTTTCGACGTCGATTGTCATTTATCAAATCGAATCCCTGCCTTTTATAACCCTCCATTGTTAAACGACGAACAAAATCAGTTTTGTTCAGGTTCAGTTTGTTGTCTGCTCGAGCTGATCCTCCCCCTGCAGGGCCTTCGGTTCGCTATTCCTCGGGTCAAACTACTCGATTAGCGGGTCTTTTATCAAGCAAAACTTCCGCAGCATTGACGTGGATAGTTAACCAGGACGCCTCGCTCGAGGGGTTTGTGCCGCCCCTCCTCTTTGTGAAAACCCCACCATCCCATACCAAGTCCCATACGACGTTGACTGATCAGCCTTCCCTTTGGTATTCACTGTGTGTTCCGAAAAAATATCGTAAGCCTTGTAGCTTGAGCGTTGTAAGCTGACACGATCGCCCACACCACCGCAATTTCTAAACCCAGTCCCGCCTCATTTCAACCTCCTTCTTACGCTGTGAGGGAGTTTCCATTTTTTCTTTGCTTTTTTTTTCATTTTTCATTTCTTCCCCCCCCCCCACCTCCTCGCCACGCTTTTTCTCAGAGAAAGTTTATAACAGGTGTGTTGGGGCGTGCGTGAGTTTGTTAGCGTACGTGCGCGTTATACATATGTGTATAGTATGGGTATATATATATACAGTAGACCTGTAGAAATAACTCGAACGCTAAGTCTGGAAAGAAGCCATACCTACAAGCCCACAAAATTTTTAGATTTTATCTAACGTTTTTCTTCAAAAGCCTCAAGTTTTATCTCATATTCTCGCTAAGTCACATCTATGTGTGGATAAATTCAAGAGGGATTGGCTCGAAAACTTCCGAACCGAATGTCGTCATATGTTACTTAAAAATACGCGAGGTCAACAGCGAAGTCGATTCGCTATACGTGAAATGATACTTTCTTTAGTTGATGAAGGATTTCACGATCGAAAAATATCATGTACGAATCATGAAATATATGATTCTACGATATAGGTAGATGAAAAACGATGCTAATATTGTCACTGCACAATTATAGGCGTCACGAACACTGCAGGCAGTATTTTATTTCTTGCTATGCGTAGCCGAAGAAGTTTTGGAAAATGGAAGTTCAGAGCATCAGTTCGTGGAATTAATCACACTACGAAAGTGCCGTCATGTAAAGTAGAGAACGAGTGGAAGGACATTCGGTATTAACGCTCCTGGAAACAGCAAGTTGGTCTATAACTTGATGTTGAAAGTTGGTGGAGGAACTGAACAGTGTGAAACGTACTTATACTTGAAGGGATCTAACTTGACATAGTCTTCTGAAGTCTAACTCGTCAGACATAAGTAAATATTTGTAAGATCTTGTCGCGTGGAGGAAGGGTAAAAGCTTACTGACAGGCCTGACATCAAATAGTTATGTATGTCTCGTACACGGTTATTATCGAAAAGTTTTCCGAATTTGGCATTTTGAAGGCGGGTCTGCATTGGCAACTGGGATGTTGTTTTTTTTTTTTTTATAAAATCGAGAAAACGCTTCGAAAAGGCATCAAATTACGTTGAGCTTGCGTCCAAATGTATCTTGGAGTATTTGGAATATTGCGCACTTCCGAAGCGTCTTCATTATACCATAACTATACATACTTAGAACTCGTATGGTTCTCTTAGCCCTGACTGAGGTCAGATTTTCTCTAATAAAATGAGGGACTGTTCGGTGATAACTCGCGCGAAGATATACAGGGTGGTTCACTCCAAGTGTCGAGAATGGGAGGGGCTCAATAGGTATAAGGTCCCGCCCCTTGAGCTAATCAACAACTAGAATAATTACCAAGAAATTGTATCTTGTTTTTTCGTAAGAATTTCGGTCGACCAAATTCTTCTAGTTGTTGAATGGCACAAAGGATGGGACTTCGTGCCTATTGAGTCCCTCCCATTCTCGACACTTGGAATGACTCACCCTGTATATGGGTTATACATATGAAGAAGATATAGCATGGTGAAAATGGGGAATTCGCGCTTTTGGGCGGCTGTTTTATATGATATGATAACGTACACCGCAAGCCGTGCAACATAGAGAGCAATACACATAGTTCGTCGCAACTTAAAACTACAGCGAGGACTATAGAAATTCAGTAGATACAAATCAGAAACAAGGAGATAAAATTGCAACGTTAAAGTGAAATACTGTCCTGACGCGTAGAGTCATGTAGAGAGTCGTTAGCAGCCATGAAAATCACACCACGCTTTGCCGCATCGTTCTCGTGATTCACTCCCGTTCCACGATTTTGGGAACCACCCTAAACACTCATGTCCTCATACATGCGCGTTGAACTGAACGAACAAAAAATCTATTTTTTTATTTTTTCAAGGCATATTGCGAAGAACTTGATATTTTGTGTGCACACAATGCTCTCCAAATGTCATAAAAAAATTTCAAGTTTTTGGGGTCACTCAATCACGTTTCTTAAAATTGTAACATTATTGAAATCGAATTATCTCATCGTACGAAACCAACATGGTGTACACACCTGTGAACACATGTACATGTGAAGGGCTACCGATGGCCTGCTAGAGAATGCAAAGAGTTGCGGAATTTTATCAGACCTGGGGCCTTCTTCAGTCCATGGCGAGGCGCGGAGCGCGGGCGCTGGGAAGAAGGGAAGTTAGGTATTGACGTGGCATGGATATTTTCAACCCCATCCTTACTCAACGGAGATATATCCGAAAGGGTGAGAGTATACAGACAACGGTAACGGCCCCCCAGCCTTCGTTTCTTAGGGAGTTGGTAGAGCGCTATTGTATCTTCCTGAAGCTTAATGCTTGCGGGCTGAGTGCTGACGTGGTCACCACAAAGAAAAGGACCAATCTGCATTTCATCGGGTCTTCGATCTGAGAGGAAGAAAATAAAAAAGAATCCATGACGTGATCTATTACGTTCGATTGTTGAGCGTAGAGATTCCAGTACATTGTTGAGAGAGAAAAAAATGTCTGTCAAATATCGATACTGAGTCAGCGCCGGTATTCAACGAGTGTCGAAGTATCTTTTGTTTCGAAATTCTTCGTTGAGAACATCAAAATGTTAATGAAAAAAACCACAGAAATCTGTTTAAAAAAAAAAAAAACGCATTCTTACAAGTTTCTGCAAACTTTAACCTTAGCTTTTAACTTTGTGTTTAAGCACAAACAAGAATGATTTAATTAAGCTTTTGTGATATCTTGTAGAATCGCTAGAATCAGACTTTTTCCACAAATTCAACCTCTCACGTGAATGTAAATAAATGTTCCGAGGCCCGATTCTCTGATAATAATGACACTGACAATGAGATAACTGTATCCGTAGTTTTCGGGTGTAGTTCAACAAGTTCAATTAACTAATAATTTATGATTTGAGACGATGAAAAAAATATTCATGATACTGCGGTTGTCGATAAAATACCAACGCAAACATAACCGATAATTTATCGAAAATAATTGAGACTCGCTCGCTGCGAACAGAATATACAATTTGACCTCCTGATTTAATTAATTTTACAATTATAATTGCAAACGGTACTCTTGTATAGTACTCTGTTTTCCACACATGTAATTCCTAATAACATATGCAAACTTTAGCTTCTACACAGCGGATGGTATATTCGAAACAACCATCCACTTCCTTTATTTACAATTATGTGATACACATCCGTAGTAGTCATCCGTATGTGAGGTTAGGTTTGCAAAAGCAAAGTGCATTCTACGTAGAATAGACGAATGCATTCACCATTCGACATCACAAAGTTCCGCGCTAATTAGCGATACCCAAGTTTCATCGTTCAGAAGTTGATATGTTTTCGAGATGAAGAATGATTTTTTGTAGAATGAAATTTTTCAAGGTGGGTGCTCTGATTGTTCTTCAAATGACATATATAAATTCGATGATCGTCTTTTGCATATGAATAACAAATTTTGGGTGGTATTTAACATCTCATGTCAAACATCTAATCTGCTTGGCAATTGTTTTCGGACCGGATACACTATAGTTCGCATTATAAAAATACACTAGAGTTACGTACAAATAGATATGTGGAACACAAGAACTTCCTAAGTGAACCTGCATGACGTATACTTGTTATTATCATTGTTATTACTGTTATTGTTGTCATTGATGATTATTATTAATAATAATTTTTTTCCTTGTCCAGATTAGCGTAGCATTTTTGATCAGCCAAGCGCGATACCCCAGAAACCTGCTTTTCACCTATGGTTGCAAAAAAGAATAAAAAATAAAAACAAAATGAATGCGCCTAACGCTGCACATGGCGCTGACGATCAAACGAGTGAATTTTTCCAAAACAGCCTTTTACAAAATACTCGACATGGGACGTATTTCAACAAAACAAGTGGGGCGTACCAGGCTAACAAAGAACAAACAGAAGAATAAATGAAAAATAAAAATGAATCACCTGCAAAGCAACCAACGAATAACAAAGCAATACTCCTATGGTGAACCCGCTCAGCTTCAACGAGATAAATTGTAGTACAATCTCATTATTGCATATACATTGTATGCATGTGTAGGAAAACAATATATGAGGACCAGAAAATAATCAGTGTGTCTCATACTCTTTTTCTTTAGCATTTTATTTATCAAATATTTCTTTCTTTATTTTTTTCTTCTATTGACAATATGCATGAGAGTTTTACCTCGATTTCCGCTTCATCTAGGATATTGCTTTTTCATTTATTGAAAACTGAATGGAATTACGTAAAATAAAATACATGGACCGCGGAGGCTGAAAGCTCGAAAGAACCAATCTTGTGTATGTGGTTCAAGATCGAAGAACGCTGATGATTATGCCTGATCGGATCATATTAACCGAGTATATCCGCGGAAACCGTAGATATTTCAATAGCTGAGTTCAAATCGTTTTCAATCCTGAAGAATATTATCCATAGTGAGTAAGGAATGCAGGATATATTTTCACAAACTTGAAATAAATTTAGACGCAGATACAAACCGTCTAGAATTCTTGAACCATGTACCTACCCATCGTGAGAAACGTGATTTTATATCCAGCTGTTACACATCACTACGAATAAAATTTACACCGCGCCTGCATCTGCAAAGGCTGTAGACTATTGAAATGATTTTTCTATTTACTCATGTATTTATTTATTCATTTATTTATTTATCTTTTCCTCATTACGTATTTCATTCCGGCGTCAAAGATATATCGGCACAAAAAGACCTCGTGCCGTCAGAACCCAGTTCATTATTACCACCATATCCTCAGGCCGTTAGATCGTAAGTAAATATAATCTTCTCTCAAATTATTGTACCTGGGTGAATACTCGTCCGGAAATGCATAGTTGCAACGGGTGATCAGTTTTCCCACTTTTTCTACCTCTGCAATACCCGAGTGATAAGGTGTGTGATAGAATATACATGAAATCTACGATGTCTCACACCGGTGAAGGTTACAAATTAGATGAATTGTTTTCAAATTAAAACTCAATCAATTCATGATATTTGTCATTAGTATGCGAGGGTCAATAAATCCGAAATCATCCATGTCAGGATGAAAATATGAGTCTGATATTCATTCTTCGCATGCGTAGTGTTCCGCAATGAGGAAATTCACCCTTTATATAAATTTTACCGCGATGGGAGTAATAATAACAATAATATTGATAATGATAATGATAATAATAGCTTTGCTCGTCGTCGCGTCTGCGGGTGAAAATCTAGAGACTCTCTGTTTGGCTACCTGAAAACACTTTAATCAGAGGGTGAAGATGGTCTTCACTGTGCGGAGACCTCAATTAGTACCAGCATCTCGAGTCGCGTGAGATAGTCGGAGAGACGGTGGGCGGACACCTGAAGAAAACGACGTCAGTTGACATGGCATAAGATTGACCTAGATACAACTGTACAGTAGAATCTCACACTGCAGTATCAACGATAAGAAGACTATCAAGGTGAGGAGGATCACAAGTCATGACTTAATGTGCGTTACGACTGAATGACAATGCTTAAAGTCTCGAAAAACTGCGCGAAGACCGTGAGAATTGTTATTTTCTGATTTTAAGATTGTAATGGCCAAATAAACCCTTAGAAGACATGAGTTGGCGCTGGAACACCAATACGATTCGCATGGATTATAGTAATAAAATGCATGACGCCTTATAGGGCAGAGAAACAGTACTGAGAAGAACACTTTCCAGTACTCTAGCGCACAAACGGTTACTCTGTTGTGGACGAAACTCAGGCTCGAAAAACGCGTAGTTCATACTTGCCGTAAATAATAAAGAATTTCAACAGTTTTCCGATAACTTTCTAGGGTAAGGGCGCCTGGTAATTGATTTTCAAGTTGCAAGAATCTGCTTTCAACTTCATACAAATGATAGGTTGACTAGCTAAAAGTTTTTTTTCCATTTCAGTCGCTAGCTCTCTAAAAACTTATTTTCCAAACTTTGATTTGTACAGTCTATAATGACTTAAAAAACAAGGTGAACTCAATCGTTAATTTGATAATTGGTCCGTTCGCGGTGTTGCTCCAGTTGATTCCTGCGTTGAAAAGAATAAAAACTTACGTCAGAAGAATAGATATTAACCAACGCATCATCAGGCCGAGTGTCCCATGCAATTTCAGCATTTTCACTCCACTCTAACGTGCATATGAGTTACATTTTCATATCGATGTATGTAAAATACTTTTTCCCAGGAGACTGAAAAATGCGATACATGAGAAGTAAGTACATCTCCTGGTCGTTGTATTCATCCCCACCTCTTCTCATACTTCTGAGAGATACAAGTTTTACGGGGGTTGCGGGTCACTCTATATCGTCCCTGATCTTCCGCGAGTTGAAGGCGCACATCGGATCCTGGATTTATAACTCGCGAAGGGTATCTAGCGAAAGGCTAGATTCACGCGCGAACGCGATCAAACACCACGTGTGTTCCGAGTCTCATAATCCAAACGAAGCACGTCACACTTTTTGTCGACGTACCATGTATAGATATAAAATACCCGCGGAATTGCGCCACTCGAAATGCGCCGCATATACACATAGATATAGCATAAAGGTTAGGTATGAAATGGTGTCGCCTATTATAGTTAACGGCGTCGTTCATCACCCGCGGCCTACGCCAGTTTAAGTCCTAGCTAAGCCTCTCGACCCCTGTCGCTTTCTCTCTTTCTCTGTATCACTTTCTCTCTTCAGTTTACAAGTAAACGACTATACAGATATAGATGGCTGAGCAAACACCTAGAGAACGTTGGCTACTTCCCTTATCTACCAGAAAGTTAGTTGCCCAACAGGGGTTACCAGGATAACGGGTTGATGTCGAATCGAGTAAGAAGCCCTATTTTGGCGAGTCGCCTACGTTTTGTAGAATTGGAAAAATTAAACGCTCGAAATTTGAGTTACCTCTTTCGATACAATATGTTCGCCGCTGAACGTATGTGTGAGGTCTATAGATGCACGCACAACTGGCTTCTGTCACTTTATATTAAAATAGATTACCGAATCATTGGGGTAAAACTGTTCGATTACAAGAGACAAAAGTTGTCGTGTCGCCCAGTTACTGCAGCTGCAGTCCATTGTGAATTGAAGCTTACAGACCATTCCAGAATCAATTGCGGATCGTCGTCCCCGTAGTGGTCTGTAGATTTCAATTGTTTGAACGGTTAACTAGAGTAAATACGCGAATGCGGCATACCTCGATACCATATGGCACATTCAAACTGTAGTATCGGTTTTCCGGGAATGGTAATCCATTCTATAGCTTCAAATATTTGATTGTTTGTCACCCAAACATCAAAACCCTCATCCCAAGTTTTTTCCAATCGAGGATCGACACGTTTCAGCATTTCTCGGTCATTTTCAAAGATCGAGTATCACCTCTTTGCATCGCACATGAACGTTCCATCGATGTTTGAACGGTAGGTGAAAATTTTCAAGCCCTCGATGTAGGGAAGCATCGAGACTTTGCATTCCGCGATTCTCACGTTATATGTCTCGCTGGATTATCTATTCATTATTTCTGATTTTGAATACAAATGAACTTTCCCATCTCAAACTCTAATAATCTTTCGATGTGGAGTATGTTAGTCACACATTGTACATTAGGGGATAAAAGTTTATAGTCGCAAAGCATGGGTCTGGTTATCGCGTTTGAAAAATGGATAAAAATAAATGCATCGCCGTATAGTACCGTATATGTATACAATACTATATACATTTATAGATATAAGAGTAGAGGAAAAATGTGGGAAAAGTGGAAAAAGAAAACCTCATATATAATATGGGCATATCTTATCTGATTATCCGAAAGCTGTCACGTGCCTCCGCTAAGGCTGCGGAGAAAATCTTGCTGCAAAGAAGTAAAAGTTTTGATCCTCGAATCCGCGATGTGTATAGGGTTCCGTCCAGCGTGCCAATGTGGCATTACGCGTATACATTTACATATATCTTACACGTACATCTGTATACAAGGGTTATTCACAGATGATGATACAGGCCCGATGTATGTTGCATACATCAAAAAATTGTGTGACCAGGCAGCCGCACGGGTCACTCTGAAATCCCCTGTCCGTCGCGTCGTCTGCAACACCCGCAGTATAGAGAATATTGAGGAAAGAAATTGTAGAGCGTTCAGACAGACATATGTCGAAGTCGTCCTACTCGATTTCCGCAAAAGTAATTTAACGGGCCTGAAATAACAATAACACAGAAAAAAAACGTATGACAATAACATGATCATGTATATGAAAAAAAAGCACCACAGAATTAATCCAAACGTATAAAGGAAAACAGTCTTGTCACGATTAGAAACGTATGTATGTACTACATGCATTTAGATACCGCGGCTCATCGCACACTGTCCGACGCGTTAACGTTCATCATCTTAGATAATATCCAGAAATCCGTGAACGTTTACCAACACTTCGAAAGTCGCAATCAAAAGAACCTTGGCGACGTCGTTTTTCATTTCTTTCTCGGCCTTTCTCCCCCTCTCTTTTCAACCCCTTTTTCTTCCATATGTATCTGTGATATACCTATATACATCAACCCTGAACGGGAGTGTATAAGCGAGAGCAGGAAAGTATGATATGGGAGAGAAATAAAACAATAAAAAAGAAACCTGCTGCAGCATTCAACAACTTTTATACCGCAGATTATTCAAGTTTGATAAATATCTTTTTTTCCTCTCTATGTTTTCGAATTATTTTCTATCGGAACAAGTCGGACTCGACGGTCCACTCGTTACGGGGGCACGTTTACAGCCTCGCGTCGAGTTTAGGCTTTGTTGAGTGTAACGTTGGGTTGAATTGGGTCGGGTTAGAAAATGTCCAAAGCTTGTATTTAGCAGCGAATCGCCCGTTTCCCACGTTCAGCTCGATTGAGCGATAGAGGGACGGGGCAGGATAAGGCGGAAAGCGGAGAAATCGAAGGAGAGAAAGCGGAAGAGAAAGAGCAAAAACACCCGCCTCTGCGATCAACTCGTTGGCCGTCGACGTTTTCTTTCTACGTATTTTTTTCCTCTTTGACCCGATTTCCTCAATTCTTCCATTTCCGTCGTTCGTTTTCCCGTTGCTCTGCAGCGACGTAGCAGCTCCGACACCCCTGCGCCCCCTTTTCTTCCGCCGCTTCCTTATATTGGCCACCCCCCCCTCTCCACCGGTTTTACCTTCAGCCCCGTCACTGTCGCTGTTGTCCCCGTCGTTCGTCGTCCCCTGATTCGTTTGATATCCCTATCATTAAGTTACCCTGTTCAGCCCCGCGTTCTTTTTTCTCCCTCGGTTCTCACCCTCTTTCCATTGCCCACCCCTTCCTCTGCTTTTCCATCTTCACCGTGTTCTCGGGCTCGACCCAGAGATTTCGCCTCTATATAGATACGATTATTCATTCCCCTATCTTATCCGTCCCCTCTTTATATTTTACCTCGATAAAAAATAGTTAGAAATAACCGCTTGTTCGCGTACGTATAGAACGAATAGACATACCCACGAAGGGTGTATAAGTAAAGGGATAGGAAGAATCCAAGGTAAAGTAAGAGCTGCCGTAGCGTTGGTAAAACACCAAAATGGGGAGTATGCTACTGTAGAAGGGAGTAAAATAAACGTTCTTGAGAGCAAGGGGGAAATTTATTCCTTGCAACTATCTGGCCTTTACGGCCGGCCAAACAGCCAAAATCCTGCTTGCCAGACAAAATGTGCTTTCCGCCGAAAGAAACGCTGTCAGATTCGCGGTGCGTTGTTGGCAAGGAAAAGAAAGTATTTATACATACCTATATCTAGCTCACATAGCCTCCCTTAGAAAAGACGCATTGTAAATCATAACGTCGAATTTACACCCTTCGATAAATAATTTCTCCATTCCGTGCTCTGAATCTCATTACAGCCGATCACTTTTCTGTGGAATCGCTAATAATTATTGATAATTAAACGCCGATCGAGCCCGACTTTTATATTACCAAACTAGATATCGTTGATGGCGAACAACGCGACGCTCACGTACCGCTGTGCACCTATATGTGTAGGTTAGGTATGCTGTACATATATAAAATGAGCGTGTTACACGCATGTAGGTGTAGGTGCGATCGTACGTTTCACCCTAAGCTTAACGACCCCGATGCGCATTCTATTTCGTTTGTCCGTAACTCCGATTACGTGGAAATCGCACTCGTCAATCTAACTGCAGAGGTGGCGAACACGCCTATCGTACGCGCATCAATTTTCCACTGCACGAGATCGATCTATGTACAATGAAGCGAAATTGTCGTTATGGAATTATATTGTCACGAAGTAAAAAATATTTCCCCTAGCCACCTGCGTACGTACAAAATCTCTCATGTTGTACATGCCATTAGGTGCACGAAACTCGCGAGCTGTCTTCGCCCAGGATTTTATCCGACTCATCGTTGGAAGTACAGATTTCATAAACCGATATCTCTCATGTCAGCGATACGAAAACGTAAAATGAGACGTTCCATAAACTATTCGAATATATATCGATCAGATTTGCGTTGAGACCTATGCGATTTTTGAGGCCCTGTTTAGGAAAGGTTCGTGAAGATATAAGATGAAGTGGTTCTCGAAATTCAAAATATTCTGATCCCAAATTTTATTTGGGTACGTGATTCCAAAAACTTGGATTCTACTCCTCATACATGATGATCGTAGATCAAACAACGATATATCTGGAGGGAAACTTTCAGATGAGAATATTTCTCAGATGTACCCTTTTTTACTGTGAAATTGTATCAACGAACCTGGGAGAACTGCTCCGACTAATTTCAAGTGGGTTCTTCATTTGTATACTTCACAATTTTTCAGAACAGGAACTTGAATAACGCTATTTGACAAATACCGTATGACTATAACATGAAAACTGAAGTTCAACCTCTCGAAAAATTAATTTCAACGTTCCAACTCCCATCATTCTCCTACTTGTGAAAATTCCATTCGACAAGAGAGGTCTACAATGTCCAATTAGAATTCCGAGTCCCCTATATGAGCGGAATACACAATTTTGGAAATATTTCTCAGATGGGGTTGGAAAGTCGAAATAGGATCCCGCACGATCATGTACATGTATGCAGGTACTTTGTTCGTCTCCCGCGTCTAATTCTTACAAACGAAAGAAAAAAAGGAGCAGCACGTTGTTTTCAACCGTTGAAATAACTCTGATTTCTGCAAATCCCCGCCAGACCTAATCCCTGTCTGACAGCTTTGGTCTCCTCTTCATTCTACCGAAAAGTTTCGTCAAGGTTAAGGAAATTTGAGCCCGAGTCTTGGACCAACGGTTTTCTTATTCAGTTGAACTCTTGTCTAACTTCTCTCTTTTTATTCCATTACGCAAACTTGCATAATCACCGCACGCCTAGCTACGGGATGAAGGAAACTGCGCGCAAGTACACCGCCACTTGAAATATTCAAGGTTTAATCTAAACTTTCATCTTATCACTAAAATCCAAGCCTCAACCCAGGTCCTGACGCTATACGTGGAGAAAGACGAATAGAGAAAAGGGAGGGATGAGATCGACGCACTGCAGAGTTTAGAGTAACATCGCGCGGGTGTTCGATTGCACTACGCGGATTTACTGTGAAAAACCCACCGCAGCAGTAAATTCAAACTCAGGTCCTCCTTTCGAACTAGCAAATCGTACTTTTTGACGTGTTTTCAGGCTCGTTCCGCAAATAGAAGCCATTTGTCTGATGCTCCACCAGTGGGTAATCCCACAATACTAATTGGATGGGAATAAGTAATGAGTATGTCGGGTCAACATTTTGAAAAAATCGTACAATTGGTACAGATATATAATTCTCATCATGTGGGTTGGGTTTCACATTTTTCCAATAGTTTTGTGAAATCATTTATTTATTTATTTCTTTTTTTCTTTGATTACACGTTCTTGCTTATCACCGTCCAATTTTAATCTAGATCCATGACTTTTCTCTTCGCTTGTTTTTCCTTCACTTTTTTCTTCATAATGAAGATTTTTCTTTTCTCTCTCTCTTTGTATTGCGTTTCCTTGTACGGCCACCCAATGTCAGATTCACATGGCGTATGAAATGTCGATGATTATTGGATTCCATGCTCTTATTTTGGTTGAATTTAAAAAGAGAGTTCTGGGAATTCCGTAGCGCTGCAGTTTAACGTAAAACAAAGTTACATCATTCGAGCTGCGTCGATTCGACGAATAATTAGGGGTTTTGAAAATTACCCCGTTTGTGCATGCGTTCATGCGATTCATAATGATCCTTGCAATTTATTATTGAAAACTCTATGCTGAAGAAAAAAGTTTCGTTTCAATGAAGAACAAATGGAACATTTAATAAAGAACTGGTGGACAATGGATGCACTTTGCACAGTGCAAATCGTCCTGACATTTTTCTACTACGGGAATCGTTCCATTTATTAAATGTCTTTGTATACTACCCAGCTTGTTGGTTAGGTATGAAATATTCCTTGAATACATATTTGTGAAAAGTAATATCTGCATGAGAGCCAGAGTGCGACTTACAAATGCAGCAATAAGACATGTTTAATGACTTCTACTTTTCCTCCTTTTTTTCTATTTTTTTACGTTTACTTTTTATTCGTTATTACGTTCAACTGTCGCTTGCGCCATGAAAATTAAAACTTTTAAAATAACTTCAGAAGCTAATAGTAAAACATGACTACTGTAAAATGAATGCGTTCATTTTGAATGAAATGTGAGAAAAAAAGAAACAAAAATTATAATTTTTACACCGTATCAAATGACGGTTCTACAATTGTAACGCGTTTGCTCACCTAACCTGTACCCGGGTCACCGTTGATTGAAGATTTCAATGAACGAATTTGCCAGTGGTTCTGATTGGGCCCGGAATTAAATTTTGGCCATTTTTGTATCGAGTTCAAATCGGCTAATGAAAAACTTTGATGCGGTGACGATACTGTGTATTTTAGAGACTCGGTAGACTCTGTAGACTACAGTCTCTACTTAACGCCGTCTACATATAGGCACTACGCGAGAACTTACCTTTCACGTTTGGTAGAAATATTTTTTAACGTAATTAAATGAGGCGTGGCGGCTGCGGCTTCTCTTCCGTACGAAGCTTCAGAAAATGTAGTTCCCGATTCACGAGAAAAAAAAAAAAAATCACTAAATGGTTTACTTGCTTCGCTCCTATATTTGCGTTTGTAAATACCTTATTTATTTTTCTAGCCATCCAACTGTACGCTCGGCATCCCCTACTCGCCACACCCGGTAGCGGTTGGCATTCTTAACTTCCTAAATAAATGGCGTCGACAAGCTTTGATGTTAATTAAAGTGATAACCTTCGAAACACCTCGAACGACGGATCGCTCGGTGCTGCGTGTGACGCGTTCTCAGAACGGAATCTGTCTGATTATGAGAACCACCCACGTAAGATCAAGATTAGCACAGTTCCAAGTGTTACTAAGTTTAGATGATCAAAGTCTGTTCCTTCGGTGCTTTCAAAGTTTACCTATATTACCCCTAGTCTAGAAGTAGAGAGAGGTGAGGTATAAATACATCATAGTCAAGGTATAAGACAAGGTAGGGCGAAGCGCAAGGCAATGGTGGCTACGTATACAACCGCGAGGTACAGGCCCGCGCAGCAACTTTTACGACTTCGATAACTACACACGTATGGTATATCCGCGTATATAGTCACATGTTTATGCATGTTTAGTTAACCCTTGGATATGCTGTGGCACGTGAATGCCCTCATCTCCATAATGTCCTACGTTTCTCCATGTTAATATCAAACTTTATACTTCACCGCGCATAGAGTTTGGATCATTACAGTTTAACGCGACGCGAACAACCGTGCAAAACTCGATCTCGTCGTATTGTGCAACGATGCCTAGTCACATACGCACAGTATTAGTATGGTTGGGAGAGAAGAAACAGTCAACTTCCAAAATGTAAGTAAAAGCTGAACGCATTAACGAATCCTGTCACACTCCTTCTTCCTATACACTAGGAGAACAAAGCTTTCGTTTCATTTTTGATAATTCAAAGAGTCTTCATTTGATTGAAAAAAAAACACGTGCTTGAAGGACGTGCTTCCGAAAATTCGCTGCCAGGATAGGAACACCGGGCATATTCAACAAGATTCACTATTGCCGGATTTCAACGCGGTTATTGATATGGGTTTAATAAGTATGACGATTTATTGATTCGTTTTGACAAAAAAATATATCTCTTCGTCATCTTATTTTTAAACTGTCGAATGTTTGTTTGAATTGCCTTTGAAAATCGGCAATTATAAAAATTCAAATTAATGCATTTGACGTCATCGCTAGCGGTTATCTTGGCAGCGTCTAATTTTTGAAAATGCTTTGCACGTGTTTGTAACGGATAAAATTTTTCTTCAATCCATAAAACCATCGGGAGCTTCAACTTCCTGGTTCGCGAATAAATAGATTTTCTAGAAATCGTTCACGCCTTCAACTTTCATTCACATCTCAAGATTGGTTATTTATTTATTTTGTTTCCTCTGCACCCTGCGTGCAAAGGTGGATCGATAATTTATATGCATTCAACTTAAAAAAATCACGTTCGCACATTTGGTGCTCCGTAGCACGCGCCTACACGCTCGTTTATTTAATGGAGTCTCGATAACTGCGCTGTAGAATACCTACTCACGTTGCAGTTTAACGAGTAAAATATCGTACCCTTCCGATGTAATAATGCACGTGCATGGCTGCAGGCGCAAAATCCGGGATTATTCGTATCAATTTCTCAGCTCTTATTTCTTTTTTCTTGTAGCCGTAACCTCGTATCACGTTAATATTTTTAATGGCGTATACGTTTACCGCGTTAAAAGCCAGCAACAGTATTCAAATTTGCGTTACACAGATTCGGATTTTAAACTAAACTAAAAAAAGTCTACCAAATTGAATGGAAAACCCCGAAAAAGACCAGTCGGCACTAAAATGCAGAGATAAAGCTTGGACAGACTGATCAATTTTAGGTAGCTTTTTCTTATTGGAATCCTAAAAAACCGAGCTTTCATTTCGTTCTTGAACTTTAGCTGGAATCGACCAACACCCTCCAGAATATATGCATTTTTTAGTGCGGACCATTCTTCGAAAGTTTTTCTTCATTCAAATAAACAAGAATTCATAAGTGGACAACGAGAGTTATAACGAGGTTATTAGGCCGACTTTTTAGTGATGCCAAGACGCACGACTTTTGCGCACTCCAAAGGTCAAGCGCGATTCGCGAAGTTTAGGGATCATCACCCCGCGAAAGGAAATCTGTGATGTAAGGATCCGTGTAAGTGCGCCAATACACTCGGCAAATGTTGAAGCTTTTTTTTTTATGCGACGGCTTCTCAATCAATATATGTATAGCGTAGCGTCTCCAACGCAGTATAAATTGGACCGTGATAATTTCAGACACCTGCCAATAGAGGGAACGATAACTTTTTCAGCCGCTAGCAGAGTCCTCCGACTAATTGAGAGGGTTGAGGGTGCAGCAAGAGGTGCTGGGAGAAGGGTAAGGGAAAAGGGAAAAGGGAAAAGGGAAAAGGAAAAGGAAAAGGAAAAGGAAAAGGCAGCGAAAAAGAAACTTCTCGCTCGGCTAGAGTCGACAGGTATACTGCGAGGGAGGTCAACTTCATTCGTCGAGTCACACCGCTAACTAGCGAAGAGCAATTCAAGCGGCTACCTAGAGAAAAACTTTTTCCTACGTCAGCGTGTGCAGTCGGAAGAAATGAAATAAAATAAACAACAAATCTTCATCTGGTGTTACACTTGCCCTCATCATGTGACTCGCCGAATCTGGCCGACTCTACATGACGTGAAACGATCGAGGCTGCGATGGCTGTTCAGCGATGTGAAAACCCTGAGTTATGAACCAGTGCTTTAATTCAGCATGAAAAATTAATAAACGACTTCGACGACTTGCAAATTCACATGTGCGCTGATGAAACTTCTGAACCAGCTATTTGGAATGAAATCGTCGATAAAACAGATCCACATTTCAAGCGGTTTCAAACTGCGTGCGATTTTAGAGAAAAGTCCCACCGGAAAAAGGCTCACTAGGAAAATACTACCGGTTGAACTGAGAAATCCAAATTGGGACGACCATAGATATTTCAATATATCTATGGCACGACTCATTTTGGGGGTGACAAGAATCATCCACTTCAAAATTCCATCCCTAATAGAGTGTGTAAATTCCGAATCTGGTTCCCGAGTTATATGGTTTATCTACGCACAAACTGCACTTCAAATGCACTATGATACAAAAGCCAAAATAATTCGAATTTGTGCCAAATTTATATACGTTTCTACCGAGGGGTAACCGCTTGTGAAATACTCGGGACAGTCAATTTTGAAATGATATGAAATACTAGTGGAATGCTCATGAAATGGTGTGAGGTAGTTGTGAAATGTGAAATGGTTGGGACACCTATATATCGAGTGGTCACCCCCTCGGTTTCTACACTTTATTCCTAAGTGACATTATTTCAGGTCAGAGGCCAGTTGGATTTTTTCCGATTAGCTCGTTGAACACGTTGCTCCATTTTCAGCAGCGGGTCTGCATTCGCAATTAACTCGATTTCCGACCCGCTGGGTGGCCTTTTTACAAGCATTGAATCGCTCTTTCATTTTTCCTTACCAATGCGCGCGTTGTTTGCAATACTCAAAATTTCCGCTTGCTTCAAGGGTTAGAACTTTTCATTCATTAACCACCGCGCGATCGGAGCTGCAGTTGAATTTCCCAAACCCGTATGACGTAGTTCTGACCATTGTTCGGTTCAATACGCGGCGGAAATATTGTTTTTTTCTGCGCGCTATTTTTTTTTTTGTGGATTCAATTGTTATCGCGAAAACCTTGACGAATAGTGCATAATATTTTTGTTTGAATATGAGAAACCCGGCTGCACCTACATCATACATGAGAGGGGTAGGCGCGAATCGCTTTGGAAAGTTCCCATAATGAATAACTAATTTGAATTTAATATCCTTGCGTAATCAAATACGATATTGCGGTGCAAATTGCATTTTAAACACTCCAGAGTCAAAGCCGGTAATACAACTTCCGTTTAAAGCCAAACTTGCGATGAAAGTTTAAAACGATTCGCCTAACTTTCTTAATTACACGACTCAGTAGCGTGGACGCTTATTATTATCAGTCTAATTATTACAGATCTTTATATCATCATTGTTATTATTACTAATGTCATCTTGTCATCGTTACTATTATTATTATAACCTTTACCGCTGATATCATTCTTGGTTGGTATACCGCAGGTGAATCGGGAAATCCAATTATCGCCAATTGTTTCAAAACGAATATACCATCCCACCTAATTTTGTTTCCAAACTCATATTCTGTATACAGTGCAAAGGTGATAGAAATCCAATATATTCGATACAGCCGCGGCGGAATGAAAATCGGAAACCGAAAATTTTCTGGTCAACAATTTTATCGGGCGTTCGGTACGAAGGAGCAAAGTTCGGAAATCCGACGTACCAATCTTGAAGAGTTTGAACGGTTACGGGTGAGGAAATAAATGTTAAACTGTAACGAGCGAAGTAATACCCATCGCCTGGGGAAAGCACCTCAGAGTTTGTAGCAGAATGAAGCAGGAGTTGTAGCGAAGAGCGCTTAATTGCAAGAGCTCACTTCGCAGGCAGTCAGAAACACGCGGTAGTAACCTGAATGATTGAAACACTGTCCCTTTCTTGTATATACCTAGCTAGAATACCTTTGAAGATAATTTCTGTTCGCTCGTTTTATAAGCCGCTTATATTCAAGCCCATGCGTTCTTCGGGTAACACCTGAGCAATTTAAGCACATAATGCATCAGAATCCATGGCATGTACACTTGGCAAGATCATAAGTGGCGTATAGTTAGAAACTACGCGATGAGCTGTAGGTTGGCGTAAAATATCTCTAGTCTAGGCAGCAAACGAGGGTTTGATTTTTCGCAAATAACTCAAGAACTAATTAAGATTTTTAAAATTTTTAAAAAGATTCGAAAAGAAGAGGAAATTTCCTCAAAAGAGTCTTGACTTCCGGGATAATTTTTCTAGAGGCATGAAAATACGGCCGAAAACGGCTAGTCTGGCTTGCGCGCAACACGCAATGAAACGGCCCACCAGCCAGGTTAGCCGTTTTCGGCCGTATTTTCACGCCTCTGGAAAAATTATAAATAATGGTCCTCTAGTTCCGGGAGTCGAGACTTTTTTGAGGACATTTCCTCCTCTTTTCGAATCTTTTTTAAAATTTCGAAAATTTCAATCAGTTCTTGAGATATTTGCGAAAAATCAAACCCCCGTTTGCAGCCTAGACTAGGGATATTTTACGCCAACCTACAGCTCATCGCGTAGTGTCTGACTACGTCACTTGTGATCTCGCCAAGTGTACCTATATACCTATACACATGTGTTACGTGGAAAGTGGAAAATGGGTACATATCGCCCACGATTCAGTTTGCGTGCGAGCGACCACCGATTAAATTATATCGCTCCGTATCATCGTGTCAAAAGCAATTAACTCAAGCGTGATGTCACGCCGGTGATGTGTGACAAACGACGATTGGACTGCAGTGAATACTACAGCTGCAGTCAGTAAGCTCGCACGGCTCCATGAAATTGATAAGATCGAACCATGCGTGATCCACGTAGAAACAATAAGCTATGTACGCCACGGTGTCCATGTATCCCCGCATATGAGGAATATGACTTATTTACTAGATAGCTGCGGGTATATAAATGCACTAATCGCTTATCAGAACGATATCGCAGTTCTGCGAGCCTTTCTTGAGTATTTGAGTGGAAACAATCATTTTTTCAAACTTATCACAAATCTGAACGTAACGTGCGCGATATATATTGTCACTTTTTTTTATGCCCTTTTCCATATAATAGCGAATCTGATGTAACGAATAAGTTTTTTTTTTCTCCTGAATACGAAGTTGGGCATCAGATACTGAACCCGAAAATGATGATGTTCATTCGATGGGTCTTTCAAGATCGTACAACTGCATTGAGAAATTTTTCGGATTCATCAAGGGTATAATTTTCAAAAATAGAACGCACTGTACATAATATTCCTGCATGCTGCAAAGTCAAATATATCTCGCAGATCGTCTGAAAATTGTACGATCCGTTGAGTGAAAACCAAAAAGTTGTTCTCTTGAAGCAGTGACGAGGAGTTAAACTCTCGCGGAACCGTACTTTAAAATCTCTGAGTGAGTTGCGAAAGGGGGGGTGGCGGGGGATGGAATAACGTAGTTTGTCAAAAGTACTTCGCTCTGTCGATAGCTAACAAAATCTACCGTTCCTACCTTCTAAGGTCGCTTCAAAGGGTTGGAAATTTCTCCATCGTAATTAGAGAGAAGAGAATGAATGTGCGAAGTATGTATGAATAAAACAATAATGAACAAACGAAATTGTACAGGAATATAAATAGAGTAGTTTTTTTTTCGAAAGTCTCTACCCCTAGCTGCCGAGGAAGGTGCGATTGAAGAAGAATTTTCAAAAAAGTCGCCACCAGGGTATGCAGACGTAAAAACAGTGAAAATGAGCACTCAACATAATTCACATGATTGCACGATTTCAACGTGGCTACTTAAGTTTGATTGATAACTGATCAATTTTCAGGACTGAATCTTTCCGATATTAATACCTATGACGTTTGAGCGGCTCATTTATCATACTAACCAGATTTCAAACAAATTTTTATCCCTCAAACGAATCGAAAAATCATACACATTTTATGAAAGTGATCAAAATCAAAGCAGCGAGATGTAGTTTTAAAAATGTATTTTTTTCAGCATGAACTGGCCTTAATCAAAGTCAAGCAATTTCAAACTATAAACCGATAGCAACCCGAAGATTATTAGAAATTCTTTGAGTCTAAATTTTCGGCAACTTCAAAAATTCGCTCAGAAAAAAAACGCTCGTCATTTCTGAGATCTGCGTTCTCAGATCAAGGTACAGAAGAAATTGAAAAGATCCAATAGAAATTTCGAGTCAATTTTGCGAGAAGCGACGGTTTGAAAATTTTGGTCATATGTATATAGGCTCAGGACTACGTTAGTGATTCTCAAAATATTTACCTCCATCAACCATGCGACTGATTAAATAAGCGCTGCAGGGGGATAATTAGTCGCAGTTATAACGCATCGACAAATCGCGTGCCACTAATACCGTGAGATTATTACAATACATAACACTATACATATAGCTGAATTTGTATAGCCGGCTCTGGCAGGATCTACCACCCAACTGCCACCGACGCGACGGCCACAGCGAACCTCATAGATGCCACAATTTGATAAACTGTTCTGTTTATTGGAGGTTAATTTTCCTCTCTAGTTTTTCGGGATACCTGAATCAAGATTAGAACCCTCACTAATGTTCCTTGTGATTACCTCCGACATTTTTTGACACCAAAAATCGCAATTTTTGTTTTTGGAATCCAACAAGCTCTTTGAATAAAGCAGACCGTATGAAGGGTAGATAAAAGTATATAGAACCCACTTGATTTATTTTTAAACTAATCACTGATCTTTTTCGCCAAGATTTTTATTATTCTAATGATCGAGAAATTATCGTATCAACTGCACACGTATACGTGTGACAATTGAATTTAATCAACGGTTTATAATCGGCCATGTTTGATGGGATGAAATGTACCTATTCGATAGATCGGTGCGAGCGACATCCGATAAAACTCGTCGTATAAATTCTGGGTTCAATTTTTACGACGTCATTTCTCTGTTACCTTTTTTCTTTCATTTTTATTATTTGTGTTTTATTTTATCATACGACGGCCGTACCGAAGAGTATCTGCAGCTTAGATTGTACTGCGCGAGTTTATCATTCCTTTTACGATATTGAAATATGAAAAAATTGTCTCTTCACATACATACAAACAATGTAGAATATTATATTTTATATCTAGATGAAAGTAACTTTACGTGCAATATATAGGTAATCTTCAAACAAACGACTGCAGCTCGCGGCTACGAATGTTTGAGCTACAATAAGATCGACGCATGTCGATTTGCGAGAACGCTTTTATATTTTTGTGATATGGGCCTTTTCAAACCGTTATACCGCAATTATACGGGCGTAATTATACAGTTTCCACCTCAGTTCGAACAACTTTCAGACCTCACTCCTTCGGGTTAGGTCGAAACTTCACTTTCTGTTTTCACTCTGATACAAATGGATGCCGAAATTCGGTATAACGGAGCAAAATCCTTGGTACGATTATTTGGGCATAAATGATTTTGTGGATTTCTTTTTTTCTAAATTCAATAGAAAAAAAACAAGATTTGTGGGACCTTATCGAAGATGGAGTCTTTTATGATTCGAGAGTTATAAATTATGTAGTAAAAAAAAAGTAAATAAAAGAAAGTAAAATAAAATAAAAAATGAATGAACAAAAATGAAAATAAAAGATAATACGCCCGGTTTTTGTAAGTGCGATTTTTTCACTACCGCTGCAGTTATCGGGAATCGAGAATCCCTCAATTTTAAAGATCGTCAAATTTTGAAAATCAATTACATTGGAAGGGGTACTCGGAAAAATGGAAAAATAATTTTTTATCTTCACTTTAATATGGGTAAAAACAGAAAAAAGTTTCGACCTTATCCGAGGGGGTGAGGTCTGAAGGTTGGTCGAATTGAACTGGATCCTCCCATCGCATGCAAACGCAAAAGCCGCACATCCCTTTAATTTCTTCCCGCCTGCTTTGGAAACCGCAAAGTAGTCGTGTACGTTTTACCGCCCTAATCAAGGAAACAGCTAAGACATAGCGGTATTCACTTTGGAGCAAAGGCTCTTAATCGACGTACCTTATGGACATAACGAAGCCGTTATCCCTTACCCGGTTTTACTTAAGAAGCTCGCTAACTTTTATAGTCCCGGTCGTAGGCATATACAACCTATACTCGCGAATATAATCCGACTAGCAAAATACGGAACACGAAGGAATAAAATGGCGGCTCTTGGAAATCAAACAGTTAGTTCGAGCTTTCGACGGTCGGTTCTTCTTGATTATATTATACATGTATCTATCTGTATACGTAAGTATGTACCGTCCCGTCCTTCAGGCAGTCCCCTCTTAGGCTATAAACGCGTAGACGGTTCTTTCGTTTCGTTTCGCCAACAGCCATTTCCCGCTTTAGCAGCCGACCATTCTCTCCGAGTGGCATCGACCAGATACTGACGGGCGAAGGGGACTACATTTTGTTATACATTATCGATGACTTAACGCGTTTGGAATAGCTGCAGTTAGTAAAACTTCCAGTCCAGCTGAAACTGGAAGCCTGAAAAATCAATGAAAATCGCAATATTTTGATCAGTTTTGCTGACATTGAAAAAAAAGGTAATTTTTTTAGTAGATTACGAATCTGCATGAAAAAATATGGTCGTGTCCCGAACATTTCCCCAAGAAATCCTTAGTATTCGAGATATTTACTTGTCTCAAGTTAAATAAGTTACCCTGTACATTCGACGATCACGTTGTTTGAGGTATCAAAACCCTCCCCACAATGCAATGAACTAATTCATTAACGATTCAACGACGAAATAAGTTTTATTGCCAGTCATCAAGGATTTTACAGCACACGTACCGGAAAGCTCGTAACGAAGGAATGAGAGAAAAAAGAAAAACAGTGCGCTGAAAAAGAAGAAGACAAATAAAAGGGAAGAGAAAACTAAAAAGAAGAAAAAGAAAAATAACGATCGCATATATTCATTGTAATTGCGTCGTTAATAACACGTGGGCTCTTTTTTATATCCTCTAAACATTGGGCAACGCTATGATCTTTGAAATGTGGGCTCTGTGGTTATACGTGTAGCTTGAGCTCCGGTGGTGGTCATAATAATGGCCAATGAACCCATCGCTGTACCATAAGTGAGTCTATCGATAGTGGTTTATTACAGAACGCTTCAATAATATCGAACTGCAGGAGTGTAACAGTTGATAATATTGATACCTGACTAGGAGACACTTGACAGACTGAGCGCCATAATCTACCTTTCATGAAAGGCTATTATGCTAGTAGATGAGTACGTGTATCAGAGCAGATCAAAAGTTTTGAAATTGCCCGGATTGTTTGACATTTCATACGCTGATTTTGCGTCTTATTGTTGGTGATACTGAAAAGTGCGTCGATGTAGACAGCAAACTATCACACGGTGGTCCAGGAGAACGATTAAAGCGACCAAAAGTCGAGTTTGGAATTTGATGGTAAATTGATTTTTTATTGCATTATAATGAATTATGTACGCGACGTTGTTAGTTGCCCTGATTGTAGAATTGAAAAGCAAACTCTGCAAGGAAAAGGAATGAGAGGCAAGCAAAGTGGAGACACATGAGCGAAGGTAGTCGAGAGTCGGGATATCCAATTGCGATGGTAGAATCGTGATAAAAAGAAGTGGACCTTGGAACGCGATGTGCCGCGGCTAATATACACGTGATGTTTTTACTCCCTTATAGCTATGGAAACGGGATTCCAGATACTAAGTACCCATGAACAGATGTTCTCGTAATAAAATTGGCCGTCTAATGCAGCCACGAGCCACTACCCTGCCTACCTTATTCGAGTAGTAAAACCAAGTGACGATCGTACAGTTGTGGGTATAACAGGTATATATCTATCTAGCCAGGGTGTTCGCGCATGAACGCTTTACTGGACGCGCTGCAGTAGCACCACCTTGTATTTACCTAATCGGAAACTCGGCACTTTTATGTTTAGAAGATAGACTACCCGCTTATACTATTATTCGCATCCCAACACCTCTGAAACTCGCGAAGAGAAACACCACAAAGTGAAAACATAAACCTGCACCAAATCAGAAGGCAACTGTTTTTCTCATTGAAACCACAAGCGATTCTAATCAGATTCTGCCAACGTTTCATGGACCAATCGTCGAATCACAATCAGCTGCAACATGTACCTTAGTAGCGTTGATTGGAACAGTTCGTGTACCGGAGGTACGAGTAATGATTAACCGATTTGACCTAATTCATGCTAAGCCGAAACCTCGCGGGCAATCTTTGACCGGGCAACGGAGGGATCGAAGCAGTGGTAGCGTTTTTCTACAGTGAAGCTTCTCCAAAAATCTACTGACACGTACACACGTTATGTTATACATGGTACTCTATCAGTATATGGAAACTGTATGTATCGATGTACATACATCCTCGTACCTTCGTGTCGCCTGGGAAAAATGTGCGAACACGTGAAAGCGCCGCGAGGTAGATAACTGCAAAAACCAAAGCTCAGAGGTACTCGAACCGTTCGAACTCTCGACTCCAGTCGACGCGTTTAAGGGCACTTTACTGCTACTTCGTGATCAGAAGCGACAAGGGTAATGGCCAAGGACAAACGGTTCTGGTTGCACGGTAGGGACGGATGCGTGAAAGTGAGGAAAAACACCTATCGGTCGATAAACTCTGTGTATACCATCGACACGCGCGCGTTCCGAGATTACCAGTCTATCCCGGGAGAAAAAGCCTGCAGACACTTTACCAGGCGGAGTATATACGTATTGTCACTTTCCACCCCCAAATCCGCTAAACAAAGTAGAAAATTCACCTCAGCGATTTCTTCGTTCTCGCTGAGCTCGAACCGTTCATCGGAATATCCCAAGATCCCCGCCCAGCTGCGGTACAATACTACCAGGGAACGGAATGGGAACGGAAACGAAAATGGCAACGGCGGTACAGCGGGACCTTTTTGATATTTTCTAATCTATTTTTATTCAGCCTCAGGCAGGACTCCTCCGTGCGATACGTATACGTATCTAATATACTCGCGATGTCTGATGTACTCTGCGCGCTATTCGACTGAATATTTTTTTATTCCATGAAGGTGTACCAAAATTGTGTCGATTTAGGCTATAAACCAGAAGGACGTAATCCACAACTTTTCAGTTATATAGAAGTCTGTTCGTTGCAAGTTCGAAGTCATACATGTTCCGCTGGAAGGTAAACAAACGATTTTTATCACAGTTCCAGTCGTGCCTAGCACGATGTTCTTCGTAAGGGAGAGTTCTTCGAATGGGAAAACGCTAATGGAAGAGTAGGAAGGGGAGCGAAGGGAAAGGCAAAAAGGGACTGGGAAGGAAGAGAAGGAAAAGATAGGGAGCAAATGGGAGACTTATATTTCATATTATTCCTCGGTCACTTAATCCCCGCCGGGAATCGGTATCACTCGGTGATACTGATTAGGTAGCACCCGGGATCGTTTCGAGGATCCTTTGTTGTCGAGAGTGGCTGCCATTGTGTGGAGGCAGAAAAGGGATGTGAGGCTGTATCTACTTGACGGTAATTTCATTGATGATATCGAAGAGACGTGGACTTTCGGATGACGAGGTCACGATGCTTTCTCGATTGTTTATTGTTATCCGATATAACAATGGTTTTTTCCGGCTCGAAAGTTTGTCATCTACAACAGCTGCATTCTTTACTATTATACCTTTCCGTAGAACTCAGATAATGTTCTATCGACAGATAATCATGCGATTGGTTCGAAACTGAAAGATTGAACTTGACTGGATAGTCAAAATAAGGGTAGAGATACACGGAGGGGTAGTGTTTCATCCTGTCATCGTTTTGTCTGGTATTAGCCGCTAATTGGCCTTAAGCTGAAAATTAATATAACGGGTTCTTTTTGGATTGTAATGAACTAATTCCCGATCACTTAGTCGGGCGGGGGTTGCCCTTAAATTTCAAACTTGGCGGCGAGATACTTTTCTCACTGTAGAGACTGCAAAGTTCTTGGCAACGTTTATGCGGCCATATAGAATAGCTATATACCGAACCGAGCTTATGAAAGTTTTCAGGCTCACCGCCAAAAATCTTGTCTTCGGTTGCCACAAGGAAAATTTAGCATCACTTTAGAGTGGTGGTTTAGATTCGAGTTACCGTTTCAGGAGAAAAAATTATTCAAGAAATATATGTATATAGCTATAGACATACACTATCCGGGTTAGGGGTTCGGGAATAGCAGGCATTTATATTTGGAACGCGCGAAATGCTGTATGAAAAAAAGTTAGAGAAAAGATATCTTCTGAAATCGCTTAAAATTCAAAACGCTTTATACGAAACGCTGCAAGCTGGATTTCCCGACCTGGACCTTAACCCGACTCCCGTTGATATGGAACTACAAAATCGCCCATAAAATATGTAATTTAGAAACACGCACATATTTCCATGGGTCATAACATTTTTTACGCCTACGGAGGTTCTCGATCCGAACCTTCCCCTATCGTTTTCTCCATCTTCGTCACCCTGCACCCACGAATAAAATTCACCACGCCGACTCAACCCTCTGGTATTTTCTGCCCACCACCCCTGTCCTCCGTTCTTGCTCCGCTGAAAAATTCTCTGCATTTTCCTTACCCTCTCTCTCTCCAGCTCTCTCTTTTTCCGGTAAATTCAGCAGATCCTCAAAAAATAACGGAAACAAACATATGTGTATTGTGTATAACATGCATGTATACAATAAAATTTATATATAAATTTATATACAAGCTAATTCGTTAACTTCACATAAAACGCGGCATGTAGCATTATACGATATGTATATTGTGAGGGTTTTAAAGTTTGTAATGTTATTCTAATTATCAAAAAAGCTCTCCCCCGTGCAGCAATATTGCTGAAAAGTCGAGTAAAAAAAAAATCCTCAGTAATAGTGAGTGCCCGCAGTGAGCAAATCCAAAACCACGAATCAGACGAGTAGTCACCCCCAAACAATCGATCACCCCTAATCGCCTTTGCATTCCCTGACTGGCCCCGGATTTGAGAATGCCTCAAACTCCACCTCAAACCCTACCGTAAACCTCTACTACCCTCTACCTACCCCTCCTCGAAAATACGTGGATAGTTAACTACGACCGCGAAACCAACCGCAACTTCGGACCGGTCACTCGAGCAGCTGTGTGCCGAGCCAGAATGGAGGAACTCCGGGATAAACTCGCTGCTGTTAACGTTCATGGCCAGAGGCCTCTGACCCGGAACGTGATAAATATCTTTAAGTATGACCGCCTTCGCCTCTATCTGTCCATCCGTGTTCACCTGACCGAGAAAGTGTTGGGGTGATTGACGTTTAAATTCTCCAACCGTTCACTATTTCATCCCTAGTGATTATACCAGAAGACTACCCCTCGCCAATCCGTCCCCACAGAAACAATATTATCCCTAACAACGGCGTTGGTCAATGGCCATGCCTGTGCCGGGGAAAAAACAATTAACGCTAACAATGAAAAAAAATGTTCAGTTCAATTCAACTTTGAACCAAACCCTCCTCCGAGATTCTCTTCATAGTTTCAATTGGGATAACAAAAATAATTGAGGGGATATCTGCAAAGGTGTGTATCTGAGTGATATTAAGATTAATAATTTTGCTCAAAGTTTATTCTCCGGATACAAAAAAGTGAAAATTGGAAAGGAAAAAAAAACAGAACCAATACGACATTGAAAAATGCTCCTATATATGTAGCGTGCACTAACTACTTCAATTTGGTTGGATTACGTGTATAAACATTTATTGTAATACCGGGTATAACTACCGGGTAACACTGAACCGTGACTAAATTCGTTACAGGTGAATTAGAAGAAGAGAAAAACTTCCGATCGATAATCTTCACGGTGCCCAAGTGAGTGATTTCGTTAGTATAGCTGCTCGTTTTTCAAATTATTTATTACTTTTTTCGTTTTTTTTTTTTTAATGAGTACTGATCGTTCGAAGAAATCCGTTCTTTCTCATACCCGCTAAAAGGAGTAAGGTATACCGGGGCAATTTAATAACTCAGGTGCAATCTTGGTTGGAAAACGGTGGCCGATTAAATTCAATGAGGGGCGGATAAAGTGAGTGAACCGTTCCGCAGTACTCAGCTCGGTTTAAGTAATGTAATGATATAACGGTTAGAAAATATTTGTGGTAGCGTAGAAAATACATTAATTTACCATTAATTCGTAACAGTCTCCGGGTGCCTTGGAGGAAAGTACTAATGGAGGTGGTTTTATAGGTTAGAACCATCCGCGGTAGTTCACCTTCGTATAGTTGTAGATGAGCTCCTTTGAATATTTAACCCAGTAGGTTTCCCGTTTACGTTAATGACCAGCCCCGTCTATTCGTTGCCTAATGTTAACTCTTGCCCCTCGTTCTACGAGACGTGCACGAAATGAAGAACTCCAAAATTATACCTAACCCGAGAAGCTCTCTCGAGCTTCGTTTCACACTATAGCTGCCGTTACCTTTAATTAATCTACGAAAATCGCCAAAACGAGATTAAAAAGAAAAATAAAGAAGTAAGTACAAAAGATAATGAGAAAAAGAAAAGAATCTTTTTGCCAGTTCAAATGATTATCTCTATTATAACCATTGAAATACCAGACACCCTTGATCTTGGCGACGTAACCCAGATACTTTCGAAAATATGGCAAGATGGGTCCCATTATATTGTAGCGCTTCGGAAGATAGCCCCTTTTTTCTAAAGAGAATTGTGAACACTACGCCCTCTCGGTTTTCTCTAGCGTAATTTCTACGGTAAATAATAAGGCCAGTAGCATAGTAAAGTTGAGTGCAGCCGTCTTCTTTTCTTCCCCTGCGACATCGGAAGACCTTCTATTTTGTTAGATGTAGTTTATCGTTTTCATCACCTCCCCATGCAGTAAACCAGTGTAATAAAGAGACCCACCGATTAACTGCGTGCTCCCGATTTTTATTTCATAGAGGAATAAATTATTCATGCAACAAAAAAAAGTTACAGCTGATTCTTCCCCGAGTTACATAAAACGTAGAAACCTATTCGCGAACTTACGAATAAGTTAATCCTTATACATTTTAAAAAGTGGTGCGGTGAATAAGAGAAAAAAATTTGTATTATAAACCTGAAAACTAAACAGAAATAAAAAAAATGTATAAAATGGGGAAGAAATCTTGAATCCTTATTTTAAATGGATTTACTCGAGTGTCAACTGTTCCTGATGCTGACAAGTGAATAGCGCCAACGTGATATACAACGTGCAAATTCAGCGAAGAATTACGCATTTATTTCAGACCTGGCGTGCCGCAGAGTAAAATCTTTCTTTGACTCTGAATGGAGCTGAGGAATAAGAGAAGAGAAAAGAATAAACGCAAAAAAAAAAAAAAACGAGAGAAAAAAAATGGATGTTAAGGAGGAGGTAAGTGTGGAGCGGGTTGGAGGGCGAAAAATGAAGAGCAGGGAAGACCAGGGTTAGTTTGAAATATACGCAGCCGCTTTTGCTAAATCTACCGGAATTAAATATCGAGCGTTGGCATCACCGCTCATGAGTTATGTGCTGTTTAGCGAAACCAACATCGGGATGGCGGAAGGGGAGGAGGGTTTGAAAGCTAAAAGCTGAAAGCTGTAAGCTGGCTGCTTCGTGGTTAGGGTTTTCCCTTTTCCTTCAACTACAATATAGTACAAGGTGTATGAAAATTACGCGTGGGTGCTTCGCTGGGTGATTTTCAAACTCGAAATCGGTGAAGATTTATGAAAACTTGCGACCGTAAAATTGTCATTGGCCTTGTTGAAACTACTCAAGTTCAAAAATTTCTGTGGTCGAAAAGCTACGCTCATCGCAAAAAACAATATTCTCTTAGCTGGACACTTATAATGAGTAATATTTTGATTACTAAACCATCATATACAACAGCAAATAATTTTAAGAGAAAGAAAGTCTTTCAATTGGTGATTAAAAAATCAATTTTTCAATGTACAGTCTCGAGGAGCTATTCCTACGTTTTCTTATTAGTTACGTAAACCTGCCGAGAGATAAACTTTTCAAATCGAAGGTGCGTCCTGCACGTCCTCAAGACATAATTAGGAACTCCTTCGAGACTTTTTTCTCTCTTGATAAGTATAGAATTGCTCGAGCCAATAAGAAACTTTTATCTCTGAGGTCAATTTTGCGGCTGTACAAGTTTTCGCGTATTCAATATCAAATTTCATAGACAAGTAAACTTGTCGAATTTGAGAAAAATAAATTGTATCATTTTTATCCAATAAACCCGATCTTCATCGATCTCAAATTGAAAGAATCACACGGAGAAGCAGGGACATATAATTTTCACTCCACGTACATGGCATTTCCATTTTTCGACGGAGCATCGCACGACATTGTACGTACATCAATTGAAACGTATGCCGGAATTATTCAAATTCGAAAATTTTCCTTGTGTTCATGCCATGCTCCTCTGGATGATAGATACATTTGACATTTGACGAAGTTAAATTGTGACTTTATGTATGACACTACGGAGTAATTTTTTTTTTTTTCATTTATGGCAGTTGATTCGGAAATTATTTCATTGTCAATTCCTGATACTGGCGTGAATTAGTCCGGGCACAGACTGCAAATGATACTGATCAATTAATATTAAGATATAAAAAATTGTAGTTTATTTATACTATAATTTCTTGTGGTGAAATATTATTCGGAGAAATTGAAGAGGCCACAACCTTGGTCGTTTGAAACATTGATATATCTACGGCAGATGGAGCTGTTCTGAACGTAACAATCCTCGCACGTCGACGCATTCAGTTTTTTTTTATTCATAGACTAAATCTGATTGTTATTTTTGTTGTATCTTATTGTTGTTAGTTTCTCTTGCCCATCTGTAATACCTAACGTACAATCGGTATTGCAATCGCAGGGAATGAAGTTTATTTACTTCGAATTTGATTCCCAACCGTAAACTCGCTGGAGAGGTGGGAGATGGAAGAAAAAAATTGATCATGAAAGAGGAAAAGGGATGACTGGGAAGGAACGTGTTTAATTTTTCGGGAAACTAAACCGTTTGTCGCCATATTGAATCGAGCGACAGCTCAGCGAATTGCTGCAGTGCGAACGGTTGGTCCATAAGCATACCCCTTGGTTTGATTGCAAAGCCTCGGGCGGGCAGTTGTGTCCCGCTGAGTATTTCTGCCTATGCCGAGTAACTGTAGAGTATAGAATGTAGAATATAGAATGTAGAATGTAGAATGTAGAGAAGGCTTAGCCGTACGCTTTATACCTCATAGTACATGGGTATGGACCCTGAGTTACACATATATACGACCCTTGCAGAGCTACGGTCGGCCATTGTAGGTATATACAGGTATATACCCGTGCGTATACGTATCTATCTATCCGAACGTTCGTATATATCCTTGTGTTAACCACGGCGAACCTGAAACATGCCCGTTGTATTTCCGCCATCCACCGCGGGTTCGTATATACGACCGTATTGTGTTTGCTTTCGGACTTCGCACCTGGTACCGACGCCAAGGGAGTTCCTGTACATGAAACCTAACTACTAAATCTCGATACCAATATCTCATTACTAAAGACCGTATACGTATACCGTGAGGATTTGCGGAAGGTCCTCATAGGAGAATCATTGAGTTTTAGTGAGAAAATTTTCGACCGTTTCAATATCATCTCCACTTTCGGTTTAGGTATACCCAGGCCTTCCTCGTTCCATAACTAGAGTTCATACCCAAGTGTATTATTTTTCCACTAAAGACTCGGCGTCGCTATATAAAACAATTTTCACAATTCGTTAACAATCCTCGATGAAAAATTGCGAAGGTTGAATAAGAAAATTTGAATATTCAAAATCGGACCAAAATTTCGATACGGCTAGGTAAAATTAATTCGGCAATAACCCACGTCGATTTGTCTAAATTAATGTCTTCAAAAATGATTTCCTACTCGTTATTGGGTGATAATTTTCGTCCGAATTTTCCAAGTCTTTTACAAGTCCTTAAGTGGAAGTATTATGTATAGTTGTATATATATAATATATATATACAGTTATATGCAGATACACATACACCGAGAGCCTCCGCGAGCTTATACCGTGGAACCTCATAACGCTGCTTCGTGGGGGATGTTGTTTTTCTTTCTTTCCTTTTTAGAGCTCTCTTTTACACGTCATCGCCAGCGAGGAACAGTTTGTGTTTTAGGGTAGTAACAATTATACGACCACCCCGAATATTTTCTTATATTTTTATGACTCGTGTATGTTTTTTTAGTTCATTTCAGTTTTTTTTTTCTTGTCGTTTTTATTTATTCTTCATTTCAACTGTTCTTTTTTGCAGCACTGCTCATTCCCAACTAAATATAACTGAAGGGTCCGTTTTAACTTTTTTATGTCGCTCCAGATTTGTTTTTTATTTATTTGTTCATTCGTTCATGTTATTTTTATTTTTATATTTTTCACGTGACGTGGACGACGTTCAGCGAGTTATCCTTCGTATAAGGGGTGCAAATTCGGTGCGCGAGTACTTTGTAGAAAATTTAAAACTTGATGTCAACTTCCGTATTGATAGAAGAATGTGGAATACATTGCCAGAGGAAAATTGACAGAGGAAAATAGTAGTATACGTAGACGCCGCCGATTCTGTTCACTTTTCCGATTTATCGCGGTTGCCTCGATAATTATCACCCGATGTATTCGCTGGCGGTTTAACCATATCCAAAACTTTCTTGCGGTATAAACTGATCTTAAACTGAAACCGCATAATCGAGATGAGCATGCTACATTTACCTATCCTACGATTTCGGATGTAACGTTAAATCACGAATAACACGACCGCCATAGTTTCTGGGAAGTTCTGTACACGATGTATTTGATACCTAAAATCTGAATTGAGATCAGGTTTGGTTGTACTTACGTGATGCAAATATTCATAAACTCTAATACATCATACACTTCAGTTTATATACTCGTTGCCATCGCAGTTTCATTGATGGGCCTGCGATGATCGAACAAAAACATGATTGGTTCGAATAAATTCGGTTTCTTTTGATTCACAAACATACAATGCAGTTTTGCAAAAATGTAGACTATTTTATGAGTACGAAGAAAACCCAATTTGTTACAAAGAACCAAACTCTTTTTGGATGTATAGAAACTTCGAGCTATACGTAACAATTTATTTGATCACATTCGTGAAATATCCATATGTTCATCTATATACCTATTCTTATCCACGTATCGGACATCGATATTGATGAACGCTTTTTTTTCGAAGTATGAAAATCGATAATAAATTGTAGGAATTTCAAAAGTGAATGGTAAAATTCAAGATATAGATCTTATGTCATCCTGATTAACAGCTGTGTTCTCACAGGTAAAGAGTGTCAAATTTTATTCGTGATTTTCTAAAGAGAATGAAAAGTAAAAATTTATATTAAGACGTTTTTCTTAATACGTTTCACCCGTTACGTGGGGTTATACCGAAGCTCTTTTGATGTAAATGGAAGTAGAAAAGGTTGGGGGCTGCGACGGTTGGGTGTGTGAGAAAGGCTGCTGGCTGGTATAAAGAGAGTTGGAACGGAAGGTGGCAGCAATACGGGTAAGTAGGGGGCGTCGAGTAGTAGATAATTGGAACACTCTACGCTACTTGAAAAGCAGGCCAATACTGAAATGTCGCTTTATCAGAATTTCTGATATTGATCGGAGAGTTTGATATTATTGCGAAAGAAAAGCTCAGGTTTCCGCGAGCTCCATTGCGCGTCAAATATATTTTCGTATTATTATGCCGCATGTCATATAAGTCCTGTATATTTTGGGTTGAAGACTAGGAGAGCGTAATTCAGCAACAAAAAAAGAAATCCGAAGAAGTGAATGAAACTAAAAGACATGGAAATTAAGTCAGCCTCAATTGAACTCGTTTCAAAAATGTAGTCTCTTAGATTGTTCCGATTCTAGCAGATAGCTTTTTGCAGTTTTTTAGACTCCAAAAAAAAAAAACGAAGAAAATTCAATTTTGAATCTTATGCTATTTAAACTAAAGCAATTATCGTTTTTATTTTTTTTTGTTCCAACTTCCCGTTTCATATATATGAAGCAAAAAAGAAAATTATTGTAATCACCTCACAGAAGATTGAATTTTTGCTGAATCTCCACGTTATCAGGTCTGGAGAATCACTCTTGACCCTCCTTAGTTGGCGGTGTATGTGATCAAATTTATGTCTGGCGATAACTTGAGAACGATCCAACCAATTTTGATGTTTCTGGGCCCAATCGAAACGTTTTTTCACAATTCAGACCTAATTAGATTTCGACCCGATTGAATCCAGCAGTTCTTGAGCTATCCAAAAAACAAAATTTTGAAAAAAAAAAGAGAAGATGTGGAAAAATCCAATTCAGAGGAAAAAAAGTTCAAAAGTGTTGAAGGTAACATAGTAAACGTTGTATGCATAACTCCGCGTCTAGTTTTACGGGTTACATTTTTCTGGTTCTTAAGCCTCCATGCGGGTATCAAATTTTCCAAATTCAAGCTCTCATTTAACCGGTTGAAAAACTCCCAAGAATTCTCTTTTAGTGAGAGTTCAATCTATTTATTAATTCTGATAATCCTTAGCCGACCAACTGTATTAACGAGCTCGAAATCTCCTTAAGAACCCCATTAAAATTTGAGACGAATATTTGGTTTGAAAAAAAAAAAAAAAAAAAACATAATAAAATGAAAATAAAATAAAATGAAAAACAAGTCGTTCGAGACGTTTGCCCTCGTACGTTACGTATTTCAACGGTAGCGCTCCGTGTTGGGAAACGCGCCGAAGGGGTGGGGAGAGCCGTGTAATAAAACTTTATATTGGTGGTCGACGGCTATCTTCTCCAACCCTCCGCCTGACCCACCTCCCCCTGTTTTTTCTCTTTCCTTGCCCTCTGCGCCCATCCACTTTTCCTCCACCCAAGTTGATCCCCGAGAGAAAACTTAAGCCGATACCGACTGAAATGTATACAACAATTTTTCATCCCGTTTTCAAACTTGGTCTTTTTTCAAATCTTTTATTCCACAAATCCGTTTTGTACCGACTTATGCGGTTGTCGTTTTTACAATGTAACACCATATAGTATACCTGTACGTACAATATACCATAGACTACTTATATAAATACGAGCGACATACCTACTATGCAAACTGCGTGTCAACATTTTATTTATGAGGAATTACGGTGCATCGTTTCCTCGCTTTTATAGATGCGCGGGTGTTTTAATTTGCAAACTGGCAACTGGAGTAAAAATATAAAATTTGATTTATTAATAATTTCAGACGATCATTTGAATAGTTTAAACCACTGCACGAGCGTTCGTTCAATCCTACAACGTAATTGAATTGGATTATCATTTTTGATAAAAGTGTATAAATCGAATATTTTCATGTGATATTATGTGCATGATATATGATGCGCGTTTCGGTCTACTCATTTTAAAAGTTCAAAGTGGTTGGAATTGGAGGCCGTTGATGGTAACGTGCAGTGGAAAATCACATAATCCACGATATTTCCATATCGATATTGGTATTTATTTATTTTTTCTCCCACTCGATATATAATTATCGTATTTATTTTGCGGTGTTACCAATCAGAGGGTGTTAAGATATTCGAAATTTTCTTTGTGAAATCCCACTCGTTTTGAAAATATAGCAATTAGAAAAAAGTGTAGATTTGATACGCGGCAATAGATATCGTCGATATCAAGGAAGTTAGTAGAAAAATAGTTGTGTATAAAAATAATTAACTACGCCTTCCCCGCTTGGTAAATCCGATTAGAAGGACTTTCACAATAACTAATCCACCTACTCCTAGCTCCCAGTATACTTCTAGAGCTTCTCTACGCCGATTTTACGGTCTGAGCACATAAGTCGACTGTACTATTTTTCTTCCGACAAATCATCGGTTTATCGACACTGATTGCAGCTGCGAGGAGAATAGGAGTAAATGAATTTGGTGTCCGCTAAAGAATTGTAAATTGACTTTATCTGCACTCGTCCAATTTTTTATGAATCTATGTTATTTGTGTTAGGTGTCCTGTGATGAGGTATCGAGGTATTCAAGCTAACGATTCTGTTGCTTCGAGTCGCTTATATTGGTGAGGTATTACACATCTACCTCGGAGTTGTTCGTGAGTTGTTTTATCTCATTGTATGTTGGGAACGATTATTAATTCATTCGTAAGAGGTGAATAGCAGAACGGAACGGTGAAGTAAGATTAGTATGCGGGTAATGAGGTGCGACTAATTTTCTGCAGTATTGTACCGTCTTGAGTGACACAGTTAATAACATCATTGCTGCAGATACGCTCGCGTGAAATAAAATGAGGATCGGAGGGTGCACGGGGAAAAGATGTAAGATGACTTAAGATTATATCGTGGGATGGATTTTAGGGTCGGGTTTTTGGGGTAGAGGAAATTTTCCGGGCGCTCAAATCTGAGCCGCAAACTGTCAGGGTTATACTGCGAGGGTCCGCTGGCACTGCGTCGCGCCGTTCAGACGATGTAAGTGGCCTCTGTCAGAAATGGCAGTGAAATGGTATGAGGTACTCATCATTTAGCGATGCCTCGACGCTCCAGCGTCCCTACGCCACATCATACGTATACCCATATTCCGCGCTTTGCGGCATAACCGTCGAGGAGGCGTTGATGCGAAATGGCAGTATCCGAACAACTACACGCACCATTGATTCGAATCGCTCGCTTCATTCGTATTAGCTAATACAGTGGATGGAATTTACATAAGAACCACATCGCCCATAAATATTGGCAAACTGTTATAGCAACACCCACGCATACACACATGACTACCTATATTCGCGTACGTTTCATCACTACGTCTATGAGGTTGAAATTGTCCAAGTAATTTTCTAGTTTGGCACACGTGAACGCTGAACAAATGAAAGGGTCCAACAACAACAACAACAACAACAACAACAACAACAACAACAACAACACCAACAACGAATAGCGAACAAATAAACAATTCTGGAAGTTGTTTCGCGGTCGTTAACGAAGTTGGCCGAACTAATAACGTTTTTGACCCTTCCAGCCACTTCTTTTCGCCTTCTTTTGTAGTTCGGTCACGCCAACCTCGGTTTGCCAACTTGATATGGGTGAAAACTCTTGACACAACGAGGCAAATCTAAATGAAATTCCAATCCACCCTATGATTTATTACGACGACGTGGTTGACGAATATATGCTTTCGCGAATATATTTAACCCTGTATGAGACGATTAAACTGGGGTTGAAATGTACTCAAGCTAAATTCAAGGTGGGTATCCCACCCATATAATTCAATCCCTCATTTCAGACATTGAGTCAAGTGCGTTTGAGTATCGGTGCTCCAATTTTATTCAAAACTAGTCATATTCATTACTCGTGATTGGTTTCAGTTTGAAGGAATTTTCTGAGAGCAATTTTTATGTGATGTTCTTCGGCACTCTATACGCTTGGTCTTGCTGATACCAGTTTTACGTGGAAAGAAGACTTTTGGGCTGACAAACTCGAAGGGTAGTAACTTCAATTTCTCGATGAAATTCATGAATCTTTGATCATTTGCTTTGGTTTCGAGATATTGGAAAATGGTACGTGTTGATGCTTCAGAGGTCGATCTTTCTCTCTTCGATAGGGACGACATTTGGGGGGTAAAGGTTACAGAGCGAACTTTGAGTTAGAAAATAAACCAATAAGACAATCAGGGCGGATACAGATTTCGGAATGAAAAGTTTATCAGTATCACGTTGACAATTATAACTGCAATGTAGATGGATGCATGGCAATACAAGATATGTATATTCAAGAGGTTTTTACGCGAGGGATGCTGGAGACGTAAACAAAGGATAGGATCTGTTTAGGTACTTTAAGAATTTCGAAAGTTTAGACTGTAAAGTAACGAAATATATCCACGCGCAACATGTACGTCGTACTTTGAAACCCTACAGCTTTTTTTATTATCCTTTTCCCCCTATTTCGCAGTTGTAGATCTATGCTTACTCGAGTACCTCCCCCTCGCCTTTTCAGATTGTAAGTTCCATTTTTTATAGTGCTCCAATTTCTAGAGGAATCGGCGAATATAACCAGCCCGATTGTCAGAAGTGCTGCTTTCACTTTGCTACATATAATACCTTGTACCTCCAACCTACAAGTTTTCCCTTATCCGCAACTATCTTTTATTGCTCTTTCGCGTTCTCCAAAAATACGACCTTGGACATCATTTTCTTTTGAATTGAAATATAATAGAATCTCACTTGTTTCTTACACGCTGCACAAGTACATTTCACGAACGCTATAAGTATACTGTAATAAACCCTATAGAGACTTGCGGATATTGTCAATTCCAAAGGGATAGATAGAAAAAGTTGGAATGACTGTTCCATTGTCTTTATTATTGTCATCATTATTATAGACTATATATATTGCGTCATGAACTTCCAGTTTCATATTACGAGGTAGTAGAGCAAAAATGCCAAAGTTACGCAGTTCACTCGCGAGTGCGCAAAGAATCGCGTCTTGATAATAAAACACTGAAGTTTTCACTTCTTTTAACATATAGGGTTCGAGATGGAGTAACCCTCGTAAAGAAACTGGTCGCAACTAAAAATATGGATGAAATTGAAACTGATCGATTGATTCCCAATCAATATTCTCTTGCCGTAAAAAAGACAAGGGCCTTATCACCGCCTTCTCTTCTATGATTTAATTTTTGAAAATGGATTGATTTCCTAAACGCTCATATTTTTCGGGCGAAAGATGTATCTTCAGTTTTGAAAACTGGTCTGAAAGCTGCACTTTCCAGTTCCAATCAACGGAAAGGTTGTTCAGTTCATCGATCTGTTTAAATTCTATCCCGTTTGTTTCAGAGCTGATCCGTTTTTTGAAGTTTCTCTTCGTTCAAGCCTTATATTGAAGAAATGAAAACTCTGTACTCACCAGAATAGAAAATATCGATTTTAGCTTCATCAGGCAATACTGACAAACAACTTTTGCGTGCGCTAGTGCCGAACAAAGCTAGAAGTTTGAGCATTTTTAGTTCGCCCTAGTTTACAATATTTCCGATCAAGCAGATTTCTCTATCAACCGACTGCCTGAATAATCCTCGGTAATATAACAGTGGCAATATAACAATTTCTATCAATATTATCTTTGTTATAACGAACATTATGATTGCACAGTTAACTTCATGACCATTAGAATATACATATATTCATCAGAATTATGAGGGGTATTAGTGCGATGTATGCAGACTAGCGGAAGGCTGGATCGCGAATTCATTATTAATATACGTAATACAAGAGAAGAGCGTCAATAATTTTCGGGCGATCCATACAATCCACGATAGCGTGTTACCCCCGATCAAATATAGGGCTATTCGATAAGCGATATACATTTGGTTTGACCGGAAATCGAATCGAGAAATTCAACCGAATCCGATCGAACCACTGCACTGTTGGAAGAATATCAACTCCGTTAACTATGTGCCTGTTGGTACATACGTATGTGTATGATGTACGAAACGCAATTTGCTGTTCATTTGCACGCAGTTTCAAACAAAATACGACCATCCACTTTTCCTTGAAAAATGAAATCGAATAACTAGGATCCGTAATAATCGCCATATACCTCTGTATGTCCATTACGTCTACCTTGGCAAGTGTTTTCGGAGAATCATGATTAATCAAACATCAAGAGTTCAATATTTACCATCGTCGTAGCTCCAAACTCAGAATCCAAACACGGATCCTGTGGGAAGTCCAGATATATACCCTGGATATATGTTCAGTGTATTTGACACTTCAATTGCAATTCAGAGACGACGTGAAATAAATCATTTCTCAAAAGCCCATTCAGTGGTTACGTATTATGCGACCCACGACGAGGCAGTTTTCGACATTCCTGGGCAGTTGTGACCAATGACAAATAGACTACAGCCTGCGATGACTTCTGACGTTGTTCAAAGTGTCCAGGGTTCGCGTTCCATACAGTTTTTGATATCCTGCATATCTTACGCTGCATTTTATTTGTTTGAAGATCTGTTGTTTTACAGTATAATTCAGTTCGCACATCGTGAGCTGTATCTTTGACATTATCTGGATATCGAGAACTTAGAAATGAGAACTCCGGAAACTTTGGTCCTTGGATTATATTGCTTGTATCCACTCCGATGGTATTTACTGCAGGCTACAAAGGTTATCGACAACTGTTTACCAAACTGGACAGATATTGTTGGTAATTAAAAAATATCAAAGTATTGATCGTATCTATTTTGAAAGTTTGTACTTTGGGCTTATCACCCGGTCTTGCACAAAGATTTCTAAGTGATCTATGACTACTCAATCATGCATACATTTGTATAAAAGAGTATGAGATAGAATGCCAATATATTTCATGGACAACGTTCAAATGGCATGATTTATCATTCGGGGCACAAGGCAAGCAGAGTATTGTTTTGCATGTAAATCATCATCAGAAGTCGCTCGGCTATTTTACTGGAATTGCGGAATGGGATTGGCTGAGCCCAAAGTCTATTTCCGATAAATAGACTCGCGGAGCGTCTTATCTGGTCGGGTACGGTGAAAGACATGTTAGGGGATAGATACCTTTATTCAAGGGTTATAATTTGCCGCCATTATCCAAGAACACGTCGAGCATAACTAACTATTCCATTTCCTATTTTCGATATACCATCGTTTTCTACGTGTGCATCAATCCCCTATGTTACCAAGGCCTGTTAGCCCGACATGAAAGTCCCCTCGGTTTCCGCATCCTCTTGATTCGACCTCTAAGAAAATGTGAACTTCCTCCTACTTCAACCTTGTTTCACCTCGTGCCCTATAACCGCGAACCCTTGCGAGCATAGACATCTGTTCGCCCGCGGACGCAAACTCAATATACACCGGCATCATTTAAATTTTAGATGAGAGGTATAAAATATTACTAACTTCACCTTCAGCATATGCTCGAGCTTTGCTTAACTTGAAACCTTGTTCTTCGGGTCATAAATTTTATGAATTTAATCCCGCTGAATTCATCGGTAACTCTCTTTCTTGTATACGTACACATGTAACCATTCTACTGCATGTACATGCTTATTTTCCTATACATTATATACTCGGAACCATATAAATGCGGATTCAACGTATAAAGTACCTACGTAGGTTAAAACTTTTACTCAAAAATACACCCGTTGCTCACTCGATATACGGTGCAATACACCTATACATACGTACATCGTTACATATTCCGTCCACGTATTTCTTCAATTTTAAACAGATATTTGTGAGAAGTAGAAAAAATAAATCAAAAGTTACAGTACGAGAGGGTATTATATCAGGAGCTTATAATAGCTCACGCCTACGTACTACAATAAGATAAAATGGGTCGAAAATGATTGAAAAAAAAAGAGTCAACGTCACGTACCGCTTGAATGCATGCCCTCTATCGTCGGGCATATCGCTTCCAGAAAAATACGAGGGTTCGATCGCGGCTGCACCTTGCGGCACGCTTATTAAATCTCCTATTCTTGGAACCAGGTGACTTGCATATGCATGGATATGCAGTGCAGTTCCCGACCTCATTCCGAGACCATTACGGTTCGATTCTTCTCAGAACAAACAACACGGCTGACTGGCACTCTGCCGTCTTCATCGATATCCGAACCTCTTCCTTACAGTATTATGCTCCCGTCATCCCGTCATCCTTCTTTTCTCCTATGTTTTTTTCTCCTATGTTTTTTTCTCTTATGTTTTCTTACGTTTTTTTCTCTTTATTTTCCCTTTTTTCCCCCGACTCCTTTTGGCGGGCGTCCGTTTGGTGTCGATCCTGATTCCAACAGGATCGCAACTGCTACTGCGACTTTGACTGTCCCCATACATAATTCAAGAGCTGTAGAGGTAGCCCACCTCCGATACCAACCGTACCGACCTGCCTTCTCCTCTTGATCTGTCCTCCCCCTTTTCTCTCTCTCTCTCTCTCTCTCTCTCTCGTACACACGCACACACACTTCCCCCTTTCGCGCACCCTTAACTCACGCCGGTGGCGACCCTCGCCAGGGAGAGCCCAAAGTGTATCCACTCTCGCAGTCTCGCGCGGACCTGTATTGATTTCGAGTGCTTCTCTCTAAAGCCCCAGTTTCTGACGCCACGCGACTACAGGAACCGAACATAGCTCCTTGGACCAGCGAGAAGCGAAGAGTCCCAAGTTTCCCTGCCCTCCCCAAACATCCATTACGCGCCCAGGAAGAAGAGCGTCAAAGAAAGGGGACGGGGTAACAGGGAGGAGAAGGAGGGGATGATGAGAAGACGTGTAGCTTCTGTACCTATAACACGTGGGTACATGAAACGAAAGGGAAGAGAAGAGATGGTACATTTGTAAAGCAGGGAACTCGATTTGTTAGGCACCCTGATGAATACGCTGTGTTTAGTAAACCACACGTCGACGAACTCCCGGCGACCTGCAATCCACGGGTATATATCGACCTATAGAACCGGCACGAGGCACTTTATTTAATAGCGTCACTTGCTATTTCGGAACGTAGGAGCTGCCGGAAAAAAAAAAACCAAACAACACGAAACAAAACGAATAGAATCTAAAGACGAATTAGGGAATGTTTGAATCCTTTTTCTATCCATGATTAACGAGTTCGTGACTATTGTTACACCCACCAAATTACTCAGGAAAACCAGCGGAATACTCGCAACATGTCCAGCCATTTTCACATGATTTGACCGCTTGATGTGAAATTTAGTAACAACTATCGTTAGCTCGTACATGTCTGCAAAATCTACCCAGTCTCGGAGCTACGATGAAAAACTATATTCATAATACCGAACCGATTTGGAAAACAAGAGTCAGAATTCGAGTAAGAAATTTTTTTTTTCCCTTCCAACGTCCTGCATATCCACTGTTGACTTGCAATTCGAACCTGATAAAAATTTCTTCAAATCTAAAACGTGCATGCGAACGCGTGCCAACAGCTCTGAGGTTATTTTAAAATCCCCCGTTACATTAACGGCGAGGTGCGGTCTTAATCTCCTCGCAATCATTAGTACCGACACGGCTTACGCCTCCAACGTTCTCGCCAGTTTTCTACAAGACAGCGAAATCGTCATGTCTTTTGTTTTTTCAACTACCCGCAGCTACTTAGCACCCCGACAAGAGAGAATTATTGCCATGATAAAGATTATACCAGAATGTGCGAGTTCGCGACAGTGTCCTCATCGTGTCTGCAGTTGAAAACTATGTATATTATAACGATCATATTACTCAACTGCGGCTATACCGCTCCAGCTGCAACGCGTTATGAGAAAATGAGAAAAAAAAAATTGGGAAATTAGAAAAACGAGATAAAATAAAATTATCCACGCTGCACGACAATTGGGAACGCGTTCCGTTGGGAAAAAGTATATCATCGAATTCCATTTGATATCACGAATTTATTGTTTTTGGTCGAGAAGTATAAGAGGAACTTAAATAAAGTGAAGTTTGGACGGATCAAATAAAATAATGTAGAAAACAAATGAGAGAAATTTCAGTTTCTTTGTACAGCGTAGAAATACGATTGTAGATATACAAGGGGGACAGAGCAATGATTGCTTGTAACCGGTTATACGTATACATATGTGCACGTGTAATACTCGAAGTAAAACGTAAACTGTAATATCGTAGTTCGGGACACTATAATTTGATAAGTTTTCCTAACCATAAACCTTAATTTACCTTCAGCTCCGAGAAGTCGGTATAGTTGGATCGTGTGTTCAAGGATAATTTTCTACGAGTATTAAACGTACAACGATCGTTATCTCATTTCATTCGAGGGTCGATGTATTTCAACTACTGTATTACGTACCTTATGCATGTTGAAGAAAAAAAAATATCATCATCATACCCAACTGAGATCGTCGGATAATCGGGAGGGCTGAACTTTTGAGATATGTCGTCAGAACAGCTCGATCAAAATTCAAAGGCACTCATTAAGGGGCCGGTTACGGCTCCATTTCAGCTGGAAACGCAATAATATATCATGTTATTTCATTCGCAATGTATAATCTAGGGATTCAGATGATCATTGCTTGATTAGAAATGACCGAACAGTGACGATAAAATATTAAAAAACCCGACGAAACCAAACCATGATCGATGTATATTGATAAAAAATTAGAAAAGAACAAAAAGAAGTATAAGGAATAGAAATAAATGAGATATGTAAAGCGAAGATGATTTAAACCTATCATATGTACAAGTTTACTCGTGAGTTTGAAGCGATCACGTATAATTCAACTTCACATTACTTCAAATCGGCCAAATAAATTACGTTGACTTCATCTATCTTATACCCCTCGAACCTCGATCCCTTTAATTCCCTCGTGTTTTCGCCATGATACAGGTGAACCTGAACAAAACACGAATTTACAATGTGATTCGTAAATCCAATTCTAGCAGGCAACGTCGTGATTTTATCGTAAGCTCTAATAACGTGTCGCCTCGTTCTCTTGCTTTCTTAATCGTTGGCGCGATTATTTTTACTAAACGGTAAAGCTCAAGATAGAACGTACCACGCTGGGAAAAATAATTATAATTAAAATCAACGCTTATCTGATCTAAAAACATGAGATTCGAATATTTTTATTTTCCACTTTTAATTTCATCAAGGAAAAGCGAATAGAACCAAAAAAAAAATCAAGGATAAACCATGCAGTGAATTGCGCGGAATTGGAGTGGAAATTTATAACGTCATTTATGGCGGTATTTAAGTCATAAAAATATACAACCCATGCTGTATATTTCTGTACACCCGATTTCTTGATTAAATTTTCTAAAGACCGTATACAAGCGAAATAATAGCCTCACATTCGATGAATATTCACGAGGATATAGTTGTACATTAAACCATGGATCATGTTAATCATTCCGGTCGACAGATTTTGTCGCACTTCGATATTTTAAGCTTTTTTTCTGTTTGTATTTTAGTTTTATTCATTTTTTTTCCTTTCGTACCAACCTGATGGAGATATATATACATCGTGTACATGCAGCACCTTTGATGTCAGCTGTCCGCGACAAATGAGGACCATTTCGTGAAAAAAATTTCCAACCTCCACTCAAATTTTGTTTTAGTTTTAAAATCACATCGCGGATAGTTATTATACCGACCGAATTTCAATTTACATTCTTTCAAACTTCGCGAAAGACACCCTTAGCTAGTCCGAACCCCAGGGATTTTTGCCTGTAGGCATCCTTTCTGCTTTACATTTTTCACCCTCTGATGATATTCACATTTCGATATGCCTCAGCGATGCCAATCGACCGACGGACTTGGCTCGGTCGCTCGACGTAACTTATGGGAAAACGTAATTGTCCGCCCGGATACAATTTGTACGCGATTCGTCAAACTTGTTATGTATTTCCTTTTTTACTTCTTCTTTCCCACTTTTTGCTTTCGCAGTCTTCCCGTCCCTCTCTCTCTTTTTTTCTTTATCTTCATTTACCTTTTTTATTCTTCTCGCTTTTTTTTCTATAGCACCTGCACGTGGAAGAGCAGCATCGTCTTGAAAAAGAGGATTCCTCTGCTCCTCCAGGTCACGTCTGTAGAAATTCTTTCAGAATTTTCTGCCTGGAAATTCGCCCTTTCCAATAACTACTTTCGCGTCAGGGTTCCCTGCCGCATCCATTCCTGTTTGAATGCGTGAGATTTTTCGTTTCGAATCAGAAGTATGTATAATATACATATAGATGTCTATACAATATTGTATTGCACAGGATATACAGCTATACAGTACACGGAAATAGTCGTACGGAAAAGTGGCCTTCCAAACGTACGCAAAATATTTCTATACGTGGATACCTTTTACACATATGATCAATAAACTAGAGTGTACATGTACGCATACCTATCTTCTTTTCCTAACCTCAAATCAGCCTACTTTTATCACATCTATTTAATACAATTTTTTTCATAACCGTATCCATAGCGTGATGATAGTGAGGTACATGAATGGAAACGTACAGAGTATTGCCGACAATACTCTTCACGGCCACGTCGTGACTTTGAATCAGGCAAACAGTGGCGAGAAATTTCGTGTCGCAAGAATCTCCAACAAACGTGTCTCACCTTTGTACTAATGGGGGATCTTGAAAAGAATTTTCTGTGCCCAGTCAGAGATTCGAATTTGATTGAATTCTCACGTCTCTGTGCCACAAGATCTGCGCTGCCATGTGACAAAAAGCTGAATGAAGCTGCAGACAAACAATTACCTATAACTAGGTTCCGAAGTGATTCCGAAGGTTGAGTAACAAACATGTTAAGAGCACAAAATAAATATTGGAGTGGTAATACTTGTAGCTATACTTTATAATGCTCCAAGATTCACTTCGAGGAATCAATGAGATTGGTTGAGGGAGAACAAAACATTCTCGAACAACTTCTATTAAATTCGAATAAGAAGAAAAAAGACTCATCGTCGGTTGAGGTGTTCGAAAATCTTCCTTTGGTTAAAAATCGTACGACTGGTTATTTTTTTTTTTTTTTACTTTTCTTTCAGTACAGCCATGAAGATGACCGAAATTTTCATCTAGACTATTGATATCCAAAATCGCTCTAAAGTTCTCAACTTTCTGTCACTATTCCGTCTTTTAGTTTCATTGAGTTTTCTTTTATCTCGTTCTTATTTTGTGTCTCGAATTTGCAAAAGAAAGTGAAATTAGGGGTGAAATTATTGTTGATCAGCGAAATTCTGCGATCACACTCATAACTCAGGTCCCTGACCAAAAAGATTTAATTTATCATTGATTTTCAGAATTTTAAGATTCTGATTATTATCGTTGATGTTTCATCATTATTGAAATAGAAATAAGAGGGATCCCCTCACCCAACTTCGTCAGCGAACGTTTCCATCGCAGTTAAAGATTTCCAGTCGTTCTATTTTTATTCGTTTTTTTTCATTTTTTTTTCCGAATGTACCTACTTGGCGCAAAACTCTACCGAGTCTCTTGATATTTTCGCTTCGAAAAACAGCACTTCAGACAAATCGAGAGACTGACATAAAATTTTCTCTGCGGTACCCAAAGAGAGAATAAAAAATGTAAAAAAAAAAGAGAGAAAAGAAATACGAGAGGAAGAAATAATTCTTGGGTCTTATAAATCTCGAGGTAAAGAAAGATATTGATAAGACCTGAAGATGTAACGCTCGTTCAGCACTGCTGCTTCAATGTGTAATACGATTAGAAGATTTTAACGTAGCCACTTCTTTCGCATGGTAATTATTAATATAATGGTATAATTCATAGGGCATCCTACTGCATCGGAATTGCCTTAGGATTCTTGTCAAATTCATGCGCACTTCAGGGGAACGAGGCAATTGTATTTACACGTGTCATGACGTGCCACGCGCTAGAGTGGCGGCATGGCATGTAATTTAATTAACACGACATACCGACTCGTGCGATTTTCATGTATACCTATGCAGCTCCGCAGAGAGACTGAGACCTCGAGCGAGGATCATATAATAAGGTTAACCCAGTTTTAAATACAGGTGAGTAACGTGGGTTACTGCGCAAAAAAAAAAAAAATCAGATAATTACCTGAATTGTTCACCGACGTTCTTCATTTTATTAATGGCGATGGCGCGCATTTTTTTTGTTCTTCGCCTTGCAACGTATTGCAGATCGTATGAAAATGCATACCATATTTAATTTATTAATATAGAACCGTCAGATTTATATAATCTTTGGCCAATTTACTTTGAAATTGTTGCTAAGGTTTTCCCCGAGGTTTTCCCGGCATGATCGGTTGGGACAAAGACAGAAACTGAAAAAAAAGAAATCGTCGATTTATACTGCCCATGAAAATAATTCTCCCATTTCGAATTCCCAGTCCGCATGAGTGAAAATACCGACGATGCAGCAGATTATGGTTGAAATTTGATAAATGTATCACTCTAATAGGACAGAAATCGGGCTTTGGATTCCAAACGCTGACCCAGCGCTTCGTCTTAATATTTTTCTGGACAAAGTTCGCCCTCGGTCTACCTCCCAAGCATTCGAACACTTTCATATAACTATATATTCAGTAGATATGTATACGTACACGTACATCCATACGTGTGTATATGTAGAGAAATATAGATATATCCATATATATGTACGTACATACCCACGATCGTGCAGCGTGCTGGGTCTCTCCTGGGGTAAAGCTGTACCACGAGGTTGGGAAGACGCAGAGGTGGTCTCACCCCGTGCAATATGTATTGCCTGTACGTGCACGATATTCTGTTGCCTTTTATTGTTATCTATTTGAACCCCTCGGCATCGTCCCTCTGGACCATTGCTGCAGGCGCACTTACAAGTTCGATTCAGAAGTTCCAAGAAAAAGTGTTGAGAGTTACTGTAAAATGTACCAGCTTGACTTATTTCGCTAGAATGTCATCGTTCCTTATACATTATTTATTCCGCACTTCTTATGGTCAAATGTTCTCGTTATTAAACAAGTGGTTCGTACGGGCTCGGTATGAACTTAGCTTTTTTTGCGCGATCCACTGACTGTAATTTATCGCGCTCCTCGATCAATGGACAATAAATTATGATGCCGAGTTAATTCCTTTCAAGATGCGCTGGATTTTTATAAGAAATCCAGATGGTTTGAAAATCTCCAAAGTTCAAATATGTACCTATATACCCCGGATTTTGAGATCAGAAGGGACGTGGGACTCAAAAATACAGATAAACAAATTGCAAATCTACGTAGAAACTTCTTCGAAAATATTCGTTCAAGTAAGACAAAAAATAATTCTCATCGTAACGCTGTTACGGTTAAAAGCAATCGCATCTGTGTCGTGTATATCATTCAATTGTGTATTCTTCCCATTCGTTCATTATATAAAATGCCGCACCACGCTGGACCCAGTCACGCTTCCATTCTCTCGAATTTCAAGGGTCTGATAATCTCTGATAACATCTGCAGGCCATCCGTACCTATATACCCATTTTCTTAATTTGAATTTTCGGAACAGCTACGCTGCCCGTAATTGCCGGAGCTACCGGGTGATCACGTTTAAAGAGATTTTAATTTCCTCGCTCTCCATAGGTGTCCATTTTAATTGTTATTTCCAAAACTTTTCACCGGCAATGAGTTTTTCCTTTCCAGACTCCGTGCGACTGAAAGCAATTTAGATTCAATCAAAAAAAGAAAACCTATCCGGAGACCAAAAAAAAAAAATCGAAAAAATTCATAAAGGACCGAAGTGCCAGCCATGGCACTTCTGTTATATTGCAGGACTCGAAAACAAGCATCCATGCATACATACTACATAGGTTACCCAGTTCAGCGAGAAAACGACACACCGCTAGAATCGTTCTCCCTTTTCAGCATCGTAGTTTTATAAAAACTGTCGTACGCTGGGCCTTGGCCCTGGCTCTGGCCCATAATTTACGCCCTGTATAAGGAATAGGTGTAGTGTCCGAGTCCCCTCGTCAGCTGTGGACGGCTCCAACCAGCAGCACGACCCGTTTGGGAAAGTAGAGAGAGTAAAATGGGCGACGCGACAGACAGGATCCAACCGAGGCGGACGAAATTTGGTTCGGAGCTGTGTCGTTTTGATGTTGAACAGGGTATACACGTATACCTTCAGAAGCTTCGGCAATTATCGTTAGCGGTTCGCAACCTTCTTGTTACCGAAATTAATTCAATTGCCTCGTCCCCCTTTTAAACGATTGAACAATACGGTTATCTATTATTAACGCCCACTCTGATAATAGGTTGGTGGCTCCAAGCAAGAAAGAAGGAAAGCCTTCCTGCATCTGTTTTGTAATAACAATTATGATGAAGACGGTAATATTTTGCATGAGAGAATATAGAGAAGGTATATGATTATAAAATTGATGATCGCGTGCTTCTTAACGTTAGCGAATTAATCACGAGTGAGAATTCAGCACTAGATCTTGGTCACGAAGAGAATCGCATCGGGGTCGAGTAGTGCATTACGAAATATCGAAAAAGGAACAAAGCACTGCAAGGAGAGGACAATCATGTGGAGGGCTTCGGTCTTGAGTAAACTCTTGTGCTCGATGTGAATGTGTACGTGAATGTGGATATGGATGTGGATGAGGATAGAGATGAGTAAACTACGTAGGGGTTACATTACTTATGCAAACTATGGAACGGGATCCCACAGTATCAGATAGATATCTGTTTGACTCTGAGATTTGAGTGGGCATATACGCGTTTGGGACTCCTCCACAGACTCCATTATCATTTAATCTAAAACCCTGAATGGTATTGATGCAGACAAACAGTCGATTCTCAATAAGTCATAAGTGGGCAGGCAAGCACGCGGACAGTAGAGCTGTGGAGCCAGCTCTCTACGGATCTGGAGAATCAGTATGCACTAGGGATATACGGGATAGAGTTCTCTCATAGAGTTCCAGTTGAGAGTTAGTGGGAAAGATTGGAAATTGGGGGATGGAGAACGAAGAATGGAGGATGGTTCTAGGAGGTTCTGAAGGGTGGCGGTTGCCGGTACGGGTATATAGTATTGGCGAAGAGGCGAAGGGGGAAAGAGGGATGAGGGAGAAAAGAGGGAGGCAGGGGGGGAGGATGAACCTGGGGGTCGGGCAGCTGCGGGATCGCCGAGTAGCAATGGTGGTGTGGTTCGAATTCGACTCTCGATTGAGTCGCAGTTGGAATGCGCAAGTGAATTTCCGTCTACTGGGGACCAACAGGAGGTGGCTAGGCCAAAGAGTAGGGCAAGGGACCAGCCTGGGATTGAGTTAAACTTTCAATTCAATATAACCTTCCGTCTCTCCTCCCAATCTTTAATGAATTACATCAAAGGACTTCGTTATTAAAGGCTTAACTTTGCGGCCGAAATTTCTCTGCGTTCGCTTAAACATTAACCCCGTAACGTCAAAAATCGAAATGACAAAATGAGCTTTCTGAGTTTACAATATGTATACGTATCGTTCATATGTATGATACCGGTAGTTGGAAATCAATTTCCGCGTGTTCCAAATTTCGCCACCGTTCCCCATCTCCCTCCACCCTTCTTCATTACAGATTGAATCTTCGTCCAGCTACAGCTGAAAAATGAAGACAGATTCGTGTCGATAACGTACATTGTTTTTTCTTCCTCCGCCGATCTTTTTTCATTCCGACTACGCAATGCTCATCTCTTATTTTTATATCAAAGTCAAACCCAATTACATCAACCACTAGGTGTTTGCTTATGCCACCGCGAGTCAGTCGGTCGAGCGTGAGAAACTTCCTTTAGAAATCTTCCCGACCGTATCGTAACACGCATTGCAAGAGGTCCCGAAAAAGATTATCCCTTGGGATCTGGTGGTCTACTACCGGGAAAAGCACATATGTAAGATCTCTTTCCTAAACATACAAGACCTTCGTTTTGAAGAGGAACGAGTCTTGGATGGTTTGATGAGGTTTCCACATTTTTCATTCTTCCAATAGCGATACATGTACTTCTTTTCATACCCTTGCCAACCTTCGCCAAGTTTATTCGAATCGTAAAAGTAATAGACAGAAGGCAACCCCCGTAAACGCCGAGCCATTGAAATATTGGAACTGACCGCTGTATATGTGCGTATTAGTAGAATATAACGTTTCGCTTTTATTCTTGACTTTATTTGAAGAAGTCAATGCGATGGATTCACGCTGTTCTCTAGATGCAATTTCTACCCTCATCGTTAAGCAAGTCCGAGTAAGACTGGTAGCGAATGAGACGAACAGCGTTGAATAATGCATTTTGTTCGATGGTCGTGTTTCTATCTGCCGTGGAAGGGAACGACGACGTGGCCAAGTCTGAAGGAGGAATCGAAATAGGGGAATGAAGTGGTGAAATGGGAGGAAAAGGGAGAAGAGAAGAGATAGAAGAAACCTGCTAGGTATCCTATCCAAAGCATCGATGGGACCAAAAGCGAAATGGTTTCGAGGGGGACTGGAGAGCAAGAGGATCAAGCGAAGCTTTCAGGTGAAGGGGAGGCGCAGGGTAGAAAACCTACGCTCGCCGTCTGTCTTCACTCGGCAAGCCTGTGGCTTGTACCAATCTGTATTTATGCGGAGGTGAATCGGAAGAGATACATTGTCTTACCGAGGAAGTGTCATTCTTTCCCCACCCTCTCTCACGCTCTCCACCTCGATCACAACCTCAGTTTATCTCGAGTATTTTTCCTATTTCTCCTTTTATATAGCGGGGTGAATTTCTCTTTTCTTTTTTTCTTCACAGCTATTTCGTTTAGCTCCCAGCCCATCGACATCACACGTAGAGTCGATTGCGCGATTGATTTTTAAATCAACCTTCACCGCGCTAAGGACATTGGCCATCGTCGCTCCTCTGAGCCGTGTCATTTGCCGGATTGCATTTCCAAGTGTAACTTGATTCCGGCGCGTTGAATTGGGATAACGACTGGAGAGGGGTTGCCTCGGCAAAAGCGTCAAAAGCCGTTGGACAAAAATTGGTTTCGTGTCGCAAGGTTGATCAGCGGTGGCTGCTACAACCGCAGAAACAACCAGTGGCCCCTCCCTTACACAAGTTATTCAATCGAGTATGGCGTTCCAAATAGGATGTTTGCTGTGCTAACTTAGAGTGGCCCGACCGGCCTTCAACCTCACCCTACATTCTAGCCCTTCCTTGTAGTCAAACTAACGACTTGATTGAGAACGAAACCTTCGGGTGCGTATAACAGGGTTAAAGTTTGTTCTCGCGGGAGAGTAACTAGCCAGGGACAGCCATCAAATTCATTATTCAACAGCGCGCGGGAACGTCACAGGAGATTTACATGACGGTCAAGGGGAAGCAGAAATATTGCAGAATTTGAGCCTCCACCGGTCTGCTTAAAATCCACCATTTGGTATCCTGAACTGTTCTCTGGATGCTGGCAAACCTATAATCACCGGTTATCCTGCAAGCTAGACGACGATGTCAGCATTTAGTCTTGGCGATAAAAAAAAGGGCGTAATCTCCTTTCCCGATTCTCCATCCAACCCCACGGTTAGTTTTAATTCTCCACCATCCGGCGAAAAGCCCTGTTTAATCTGGACCGCAACCACGCTGACCTCTATGGACTATGGTATATATCGCGTCGTTTTTCTAACAGTTACCCCGAATTACCGCAGAACTCGGAACTCAAAGTTCAACGTTGGTCGTTACCGCTAGTGCAGGTAAACGTGAGACGCCCGTAGATAAACTGTCCTATTTTCAATTTAGACGTCCTCCGCAGAAGGAAAGGTTTATTTTGGAAACCTCTGATCTAATTTGCCGGATTGGCTGCTGCGACATCCTCACCGTATGTTGTCCTCTGCGCTCTCCGTAAAATACACAACTAGGTATACTGCGCATCCTACTGGAACAACTGCAGCAACGGAATCCTCGATTCACATGCCAATACACATTCGTAGCTACCAGCAACACCACTTTGATTGAACACATGAGCACGAATTTACTTAGCCTCAATTTCATCCCCAAAATAGATACGTCGCTCCTATTTTTCTCTGAAGACTTCAATGTACATGAAACACGTCATATTTCCGTTAGATTATTTCGTAAGAACTTGAAAAGAAAAACGTGTTTCCCTTTACTCATATAACATCCGAGAAAACCAAGCTTTCTGATATTTAATTACTGGTTGATGAATAGAATCAGATTTTGAAGGAGACTTCGAATATTTAAACGAGTGGTTTCAATTTGGTGAATCAATATTCAAAACATATATGCGACCTATATTGAAAATAGGCACCATCAAAGTTGATCATTAACCCCGAACATGATGTCGGATTTCGAAAATTTAAAATGGCAGACCAATATGGCACAGTGATTGAACGAATGAATGATTGGATTACGTACTTGCAGTAAATTCAAGTCTGCGGGTTACTGATTTCGAGTCTGAATTGAAGATTCAAAAATTCAAAATAGCACATGAAATACGGCGAATCGAAAATATCAGACATTGAATATTTCCGGATATTTACCTGAAGTTCGCGTGATCATTATTTTAGATTTTTTTCTGGTAAAAATTGTTTGTTAATCAAACGGTAAAACATTACCACTTTGAAGCAATGCCGATTGCTATCCAAAATGAACAAAGAACTTAGAATTTTGTGGGGACTTTCCTGGAATCTGTAGGAACTACAAACAAAGCTCGCTCTGGAGTGAATCCTGTTTATAGTTGCAAAGGGACGAGTAGCAACTACGGCAGATTGACTTCCCTTCGAATCATCAGGAATTCTGTACACATGCTCGAAAGTTGTACATTCAGCTAGACGACGAGAGGAGTTGGGCGATGACAATGTCTTTTTCTGCATACCAACGTTACTACCGTCCTTTGTTCATGTACCAAGTTGGACGAGGATTTTCGGCGTGAAGATGTACGTTGGTACCTTGATCTTTGGTGCCGAAACTACCCGTTAGATGGATATGTCCTTCGTCGAAGCTCGAACTCGCTGGAAGCTTGAGATTGGTAGCCTTGTACGCCCTCGAAGCAACGGTGTTCTCCAGCTTCCGCACCACATCGTGTTCATTTAATCTCACGGTTTCTCGACGAGGATGTTGCTTCCGTATTTGTGTTTCACGGACACACAGCAATTCTGCTACTGTTGGTGGTGCTGCACCTTCAAGATTGTCTGCAGTGTACACCGTAGAATGAAGCGCACGAAAGCTCACGTTTGCACTCAGTGAATTTCTCCCGCGATTGTTGGCTCTCCTACAATGCGCCCTTTTCTCACCTTCTTCAACCGACAGCCGACAGACTCTATCCCCGCCTTTGCCTCTGACTCTGCCAGCCTGCACCTCGGCAACTGTAGGCATCACAAATTTGAACGCATATGTATGTACATGTGTATACTCTATGTATATATTTTACCTTCGGGGGCGCCTCGCCCTGTTTACCTCCTCAACTATATACTCCGCTCCGTCGTTGTATTTGCATTGAATTTCCACAATACCTACGCCAGCCTTTCTTTCTCGATTCGAGACCGAGAAGTTTGTTGTTTTTCCTGTTCGCGCACCGGTGCTTTCATGGCCTGCGCTGGCCCACTTGCTGGTTCTTCGTATAAACATGACACACATACGTACCATGTATATGATATGAACATATGTATATATTCACATGGAGAGACAACGGTATCCCTATTGGAACACCTGAAACAGGCGTAGAACGTCACAGTCGAGCGTCCCGCGTTTGCATAACTTTACCCGCTCCTCCGTGTATATGTATACCTATACCGCGCGTTTACCCGTCCAAGAATGAAAGTAGTGCAAGTGGTATGCAAACACGCGGAGTATCAACCCAATCTAAACAAATTTCTACCGTCTAGAAAATTCAACGGCAGTAGATATGTACCTATCCGTAAATGAAGTATATATTTATACATATACCCCATACATACAGACCCGGAGTTAAAACAGCTATGTACATACCTATATTTAATAGGTACGCAGCTGCAGGTGCAACTTTGACTCTGAGAGTTTAAGCCGAGCTATCTAAAATGCTGAAAAGCTCAAGAAGACGCCCAAGAACAGAAAAACAAAAAAAGAAGAAAAAAGGAGAGAACCAAGTTGGAAACGCTGTGCGGTACGCTAAGGTCGATACCATCTGGGAGTCTTAAATCCATCGGTCTTCATCTGTTACGGCAAAGCTGGTTTGAAAAAGTGCTTACGTATACCTATACACCTGTAGGATGGGTATACCGCAAAGTGCCCACTATTCATACTCGTTAGTGGATAAGCTTAAATTCCAGTACTTCCGGCGAGTATAGATTTCCAAGAAGATGACTCTCATGAAAAAATATATATGCACATGTATATATGTACATGTATGAGGTGCATGTTTGGCGTGGCTAAATAATTGGATGTAAAATACCAGACTGGATTTTAAAGAGGTAGATCGTAATGATTTTCATGATGATGGAGGAGACAAAAAAAATGTTGGAATTTGATTCTTTCGTTATCATCAACTCCGGCGGAGTCTGCAGGATAAAATTACTATGATATTATTCCGAATTTCATTGCGAGCTACGGGAGTTGTTACATGCATACTCGAACCAATATTTTTCATAACTCATGAAATTCTAACTGTAACTGAGAAAAGAAAAATTTCTTGGAACGTAGCAACAAGCGCGCAAATCGGCGCCTCAGCTACCTGCTTGCTGCCATAGGAATCAGCTTTAAGGTAAAGAGGGGGTTGCTCGTCCTAGTTCTCCGTTGAAGTGAAATTGCAAAAATAATTCATGTCCGCGACAGAAGCACCTTGATACAAAGCCCCACGGAATACCGGATCCTGTACTATACAAAGACCTGGTAGAAATAAGGAAGAATGAAAATGCCCGAGGAAACGTCAAAATGTCATTAAGCTCAGTACACCGTTACGGAAATTGACTGCAAGATAGAAAGACGGAAAAAAAAGGAAGAAAAAACGGTAATTTAATGTTACAGAGGGTGTCTTGTGATAGTCAGGACCTCTTTAATACTACAGGGAAATATACTTGCAGCAATATACTTGATTTTATAACCAACAGCAAGGCAACGTGGACGGAGTAAGAGGAAAATGGTAGTGACGAGTACCACTCCCTCAGCAGAAGGCGACTCCGCGAGGGCACTTCTATCAAATATTTTTCGCGCCCTGATTCTCAAGGAGCACATTCAACCTGGTGGTGCGCACAAAATCAATTGCAATACCAGCCTCGATTCAAAATTCGAATCTGATTTGGGTTACTTCACGATATTTGATGCAGCAAAAAGTGCTACTCGAGGACTTTTTCGTAATGTCTTTGAATTTTTTTTTTCATAGCGTTTTCAACGCCAAACTTTTGCGGAATAGTTATTGCTGTTGCATGCGGGTTGCAATTTTTGTAATCGATTTCACATTGGATACAGTGATTCGAAAACCCACCAGAACCAAAAAAAGACCTGTTTCAAATCAGAATCTTAATTTATTAGCCGCTATCATCTCTGTAGTTCGACATAGCGCACATGATCCGTAGAATTTTACTTCCAGATTACACGAAGATTATTCGAGACAACGCTTTCATGAATCTATCGAAAATCGAGATAGGATAAAATTTATCACCGTATATACAGAGAATAACTAGATATAGGTCCTGGAGTCCGGCGAGCTTGTTTTTGTAAAATTCAAGAATTTCAACGATATATAAACATGCGAGTTGTTTTTTCTGTTCATGTTTAAAGAACATAACATCAGGTCGTAACAATTTGAAATGGAAATCCTGCTTGTAAAAAGACTTATTCTACTTGTGTAGGTATATAGGTTACATAACTTCGTTATTTTCCTGGTGATAAATCTCATTCGTAGGAAAGTAAACTTGGTTCCAAGAAAATTCTTAAAAGCTGTATATAACCGTGTAAAGAAAAGAACTTCTTACCCAATTTTTTTTTCTTAGCTTCGGTTTTTTTCATTTCATTTTCCTTGTTGCACGATAGTAGGCGCGCATACGTGTGAATTAAATTTGAAACTAAACTCGAGAGTTCTTGGCAGCTAGAAGTTGGTGAAGAGCAGAGGGCGTTACTGTACCAGCTACTCCACAGTTTATACGAATTCTGTCTGAAAGAAATGCATAATACTTGAAGCATAGAGGACGGCAAAATCGCGACTTGTATACCTTCCATTCTCTTCCATTCCAGTATATTACTACTTCGTGGAGATGTTAAAGGGAAATAAAAATAAAACAAACATAAAACTGGACCGCGGTAAAGCCGTTGGTGGTGAAGAGAGGTGTCAACACTTAAACAAATACCCCTGGGGTTTTGTTCCTGCCAGAGACTGCACGAGTTGTAAAAAGTGTATCAAGTGCTGGTACTGCATCGAATCAAAAATACAACGCACGACGAACACCCATGCAATATTGCAATATAAAGGCTGAATAACCCGCATCCTGATCCTCTGGGTATAGATTTATAGACGTAAAATCCCTGAGGAAATCAGCATTGCAACGTAGTTACTTTTCTTTGTCTAGGAATATGCCGCCCAAGAGTTTTAGATATTCAAACGCGACGTCTTAAGTGCCTAACTTACTCAAGCGTATACCGTGCCCGGTGCAAAGTAGCAGCTGACGGTGAAAGATACTGAAACGACGTTTAATCCGATTACACAATTCGTCGGAACGAAAAATTATCTGTTTTCTACGCTTTCTCACACTTTTCCTCCTTGTATCAGATAACAGGTATACAGGGTGGCTCGGTACAAACCGACCTGTTTCAAAAGTGAGAATAAAAATTGAGCCATACTCAACGAATCCTGTCGAATTTTTTTTTTTCAAAAACAAGAAGCGATAAGAATTTACAAAATAATTGAGTAACGAAGCCTTATCAACCACCTCTTCAACAACAAACCTTGAAAGGAAATTAGAGCTCCGTATTTCTAGTTCTTAGAGAAATAAAAACATTTGATAAGTTTCTTCCAGAAATGCGTTCAGCTTTTATTCACGTTTTAAAAGTTGCAGGTCTTTTACAGGACGACCCTGTATATTATGGTAATGTTAATTAAAGATAAGGCACTGCAATTTCTGACTGCAATTTCCAATCTGTTATCGCGCAGAGTTTTAATCCCTATGTACCGTACTGGTATGTTTCGAAATTCAAGTAACATCAGGGATTCAAAATCGTAAAAATTAGAGATGGCACGATAACTTCGTAATAGCGAGTTATACGGTCGGGACCAACGCCGTAGTTTAAATTTCCTGTCAGCCAATAGACCCGAGTTGATACGGTCTTAAAAATGAGTGTGCGGTTATCTTTTCATCGGGCTACAGGTCACGTCAACTGCTACCTCAAATTGTCAGCTTCTAGTTTCATTCGGTTTTATTATACTAGACAAATTTTACCACTATGCAAAGGGGTAGTAAACTGTCCTCAAAATTGCATGCGCTTGTCTCGCGGATATTTGCATGGTGTTTATGTGCATCTGGTAATACAGTAAAAGCTGTATGAACAATTTTCAACCCACCATGAAATTCCTAAGTCATGCAGCGAAAAACCGAACATATTCTACACCTTCGTGGTTCCATAGCGTATATCCCGTGCGGTACATACGTATTTTTATTGTACGTTTATATGTTCTTCATATGCAATTTTATCTACTGGAGTCTGGTACATACGAGCGTACGTCTACGAAAGCGAAGTGAAAATGCTCAAATTGCGCGCATCACGTCTGGCCCATATATACTATGCATCCGTGGTTAGCAAAAGTTGCATTTTGGCGGCGCTAAAAAGCGTGCATATAAAGAAGGATTCTGTCAATCACCGTCTTTTGCATTCGCAAGTACCGTAAAGTTTGAGTTGATTTTTTTTTTCACGTACACTACCTTTACTACATAATATTAATAATATTGTCGGACGGATAAAGTTTAGCTGATTTTTTTTTCTTATGTTGGAAGCTGGTAATTAATGGAGCGCTCATTCCGTTCTTGGAATTCGGAGCTGCCTCTTTTATCAGTCACAGAAATACAGGGCATGTGTAAAATAGCTTTCCAACTTTGTTACATCAGGTGTCACGAAACGGCGGATTATTTTATTCTCGTCAAAACTTTTCACATCTTGATCATTCATTTTTATGAATTCAAACTTCACTGAGTCATTAATTTTCCTACCGTCCAAAAATGTCAGTAAAATTGATGAAGTCTCCAAATTTTATCAGTTTTGATTCTATTGGGACTTTCTGAAGTTTACTCTATCCTCGAATCCTCCAATATTGAAAAAGCGTTTTCCAGCTGTTTAGGTAGATATATTTTTTGAAATGTCAATAACATGCAATGTTTGTGCGCTGCAATTGCCAATATCCACGCAGTTTGAGTATACAATGTTCGAGAGATTGAAAAATGAAAGTCTTTAAACGTGCTTTTGTTTTTCTGCATTTCAGTGTGGCGCTGGTGCGACAGGAGAATTTTCCGAAAGAGTTGCGGCGCTTCTTCACTCGTCAACCCAAGATGACTGCTAGTCTCGGTCATCGAGGCAATCTTCCCAAATGTATCATCAGCTCCGAATATTTTCAGAGCTTATTATAATATAAACATTAAATTAATTAAGAATTCAGTTTCAATTATAAAAGCGAGCTGATATGTGTGTGGTATGTGGAGAACGCAAATGAGAGAGTGCGTCCTGTGTATATCTGCAGTCTTGGTTGAATGATCTTGTTTGCAAGATGCAGAGAAAGAGATAAAAGAAAGTAGAGAAGGATCTAAGGAAACGAAATGGAATAGCGAGGCGAATTTGTATTCCAGAAGACTACCATGGGCGGAAGAGAAGGGAGTCTTCGATTTGGGAGTAAGAAATAGACGTGACGTCGGGTCAAAGTGCAACGGGGATCTAGTTTAAACTTCGATGAACTTCTTGCTCAGATGGCGTAACTTTCGCTTTCGGTTACCACCGCATCCTTCCTGTGAATTCTCCTAATTTACACACTCACCCTTCATATAGCTCCTTCATTGTCAGAGGAATCTGAGACTGTCACATGCCGAGATGAATATTGCAATCATATTATGTAAAGCTGCCGCTGGATAACCTATTCAGTTTCATGAATCATCTGCGACTGTGTCGAGTGTTTCACTGGATTTCAAATTTCACCAAACTAATGGACATGCTGGCTACCTCAACGAAAATGTGTAATTACCTTACGTCAAATCATTCGATCAAAAGTTTACATTACAATGTCATGAATTTTTATCCACCGAAATCCACCAACTGCATCAAATTAGGATCACAGACGTTACATATTACTGCATATTATATGCAAATCATCATGATCATTGAATACGAATAGGTGAACATTTAACGACTAAATAGACCGCCTAAATAGATTATTCACTTAACTTAACATTCAGACGATCATTTCACCCCTCAAAGCGATTCAAATTATATTTTAAACTCATTCGAACAAAATAATTCCACCCTTTGTCAATAAAACGTGGTTACTGTTGAAAGCGAGCATACATATATAGGTACATTGTTTGAAATGTAGTCCACCAAAATTGTACAGTACAATAAGCTGCTTTTCATTGCTGCGTTTTGTGAGTGGGTGAAGAGAATGTTTTCATCGCATCAGGGGTACAACGGTGCAGAAGCAAAAAAAGTCGCAGTTGAAACTTTTACTTTCGCGGGATATGTGGGAGAACAAAAAAAAAAATTAAACAAAACTAAAAACGAAAAGAAAATAATAAAAAACAGAACTAGAAACAACTCAACGGCATTTACCAGACATTTTTTACATTCTATTTCTTTTATGTCATCGAAATTCTGATTATTATCGTTTTTATTCTTCTTCTAATTATTATGGATATTATTATCATTCTGTTTTTTTTGCTACTATGAACTCAATTGTTTTACGTACTTTGTACGCGTGGTATGAACAGTTGGCCGCATGTTTTGTCCGATAAAAATAAGTAATACCTAATTGTAATTTCATTCACGTATAACCGCGAATTAATTAACGCTCTACTAGACTGTTTGGAAAATAAGAAAGAAACACATGAGCATCAAAAGCAAGAAATACATATACATATAATTTATCACAAGGTGGGTGGTATCTCCAGTCAGTCTGATCAGCTCAAGAAAGCGCAGATAGAATTTTCGCGCGCGTGGGGAAGAAAGCGAAAATTGAGAAGAATATATAGATAGAAGACGATAAAAAAATAAATAAAAGAAAAACTAAAATAAAATAAAAATATATACTTTAGGAGAAGAAATGGAGCAAAAAATCTAAAAATAAAGTAGAAGAGCGATGAGTTGGGTGAAGCAAGGCGAAGTTGCGCCTTTGAAATGGGTTCGGAAGGTGTTGGTGCGGTAGCCACATAGAAAAATATATATATATATATATATATATATATATGAATACATAGCTATGTATAAAAGGAAAAGGAGTTGCGGAGGGGGAGAATATAGCGTGCACTTGCATCGAGCTTGAGAAAAATAAGAGAAAAAAAAAAAAGATAGAAAAATTACGGTGCAATATCGAATCTTTATGAAACAGTTTTGAACGGATGGAAATGATTCGCGCTTGAGGAAAGTGTTGAATTTCAATATAAGGTGTGAAATGAGTATATGCGGGCTGCAGAATTGTACGAGCTTGCTGTGAAGGGGTGTGAGAGTGTAAGGCTTGTTAGCTGATGGTATAGTTGCGCCAGGATGCCTGGATTTATGTTCGTAGTATATCATTCCAACGATGTTTAGAAAGAAAAGAAAAACCGAAAACAATTGAACCTGTAAGTCGATGCTGCTCAGGCTGCAGGAGATGATTGAAAAAATATCATATAGGAAAAAGATGCGCGATCACGTACATTCGTATTTATCCAAGCAGAGCGGTGAAAGAGAAAATGGATAAAAATAGCGGTGTACGTACACGTAACGGATTCGTACAACGTGCAGTAGAAATAATGGAACCAAACGTAACCGAATACGCATATATCATAATGAGAGGTACCGGTATGTGTGCCGTGTCTGCCATGGTATAGAAAGTGCATTTGCAGCCTTTCGGCTTCCGGCGTACCTGTATAGATGCTTCGCTCCGCTTCTAGATTTTCAATTTTATCGGACGCTGTGTCACGAGAACTATAACTGGCACAAAACTACAGAGAAACGGGGGTTGGAAATGTTGACCAATGCAATGGAATGGTTGTTTTTCAAACACACATATATTATCGTGTATAGGGTGGCCCAAGTGAATCCAAATATCATGCACGGTTTTGACCTCACGATTTTGAATTCAGTCAAAAAAGGTTTTTTCGAACCGTTTTCGAGTTGTGATTTTGATTACTAGTTCCATAAAAACTATACATTTTCTAATTCTGAAACCATTCATATTTCTCATTCGGAATATTTCGAGCTATGGTTCATTATGGACCGATTTTGTTCCTATTGCTTTAGTACTTTCAGAATTTTGCAAAATGTAGTTTTATTTTTTGTACTTTAAATAATCGTAACTCAAGAACGATTCTGAAAGAAAATATGAATTCAAAGCAAAAAAAATTACCACTAGTTCTTCGAAAAGTTTTGGACCAATGTCAAAATAGCGAGGATTGTACCGTACTCGAGCTTACCTAACCACCCCATATACAAATACATACGTATGTAGATGTATAAAACTAGCAGCAGAAATGAATATGAAGGGTAAATGATGACCTTTGTTCCATGTAGGTTTCGAAACGAGTGGAAGGTTACTGGAAATAGTTGCTTGATTCCCTTTATGCGTCGTGGCCATTGTTGCAACTATTATCGTGTACAATAGAAATTGTATACCGACGTGTATGGTACGCGTAAATTAATACAAGGTCTTAATTACGTTTCATGGTACATGTTTTTACGCAAACATCTACCTCATAATGATGGTTTGCCCACTCTGCTATCGAAATTATGATTGCAGTCCGACTCACAATCAGAGAGCTGCTTCGTTGGATTATCCAAAATGTTTTTACAAAGCAACCAAAAAAGCCGTTCGTTAAAAACGACGAAACAAATTGTGTTAGAATTTTTTCGAGAATTTCCCAAGGATTATGTGTTTTCTCAGCAATTAAACAGTTTTTTCGTTTAGTTTCATTTTAATCTTTTTTCTCCTTTATTGCGAGCTCTTTCAGCTTTTCTTTTCTTCAATATTTTGCAGTAATGAGTGTAGTTATAACTTCAAATTTTTAATTTTCAGTCTGACCTCAAAATTTCTCAGTTCATAACGTTAGGATGGGTTCGTGGTGTTTGACAGTCCTGATAAAAAAAAGTTGGTTTTCAATCCACTTATTTAGTAATTATCAAAATCCTTGAGAATCCTATGGAAATTGTTCGATCGCGCAGAAAGTTTAGGACGCTCACTCAAACACCTACTGAAAACTCTAAAATTTCAAGCGAAGATAGGAAATTCAGAATTCAAAAACGAAAAATTGTCGCCCTGATATCCTATAATTAATGAATCTGCAGGACCATGAAATTACACTGATTGTGCTCGTATCAACGACAAAGAGAGAGATTGAGAGAGAGAGAATAAAACAGTGAAAATGGAAAACAGATATGGATCAGATGTTGAATATAATGGTTAAATTTACAATTGAATATGATCTAGTCATTAATTATAATTACTAATAGTATATTTGAACTTTTCCTGTTTGACTATGATGAATTGGAAAAATTATTCATTCAGAGCTCTAGCAATGACCAAGTAGAACAGTTTGTAACTTCCTTTGATGAATTGAACGTCGATGGGGGTTCAACAATTTATTTTTAATCTAATTAAGGAAAAGACGTAAGAGAAATATGGATGCCAACAACTCCGTATGCGCAAAAGTAAATTATACATACATATATTCATATATATGTACTAATTGTAGTAAATGAGAAGGAAAATCAGACAATGCAAATGGTTTTCATGCGCCAATTGTCTCTGTGTAGAGATACGTTAATTTGCTGTCGACGAATTTGTTCCGTTGTAAGTCTACAGCTTACGACACTCGACGAAAGTTTATGTGTAGGTATTACACATACTTATACGTGCTTTCGCGCGAAAGCTCCTCATAGGAGAATCAGTGAGTTGGAGTGAGAACATTTTTGGCAATTTAAATAGCGCTGTCCTTCTCTACTTTTGCTCTAGGTACCTAGGCAGGCCTAGTCCATAACAAAGGTTCATACCCAAGTGCATCGTTTTTTTTCTTTTACGAAAATTCGGTGATGTTATGCAAACAATTTTAACAATTCGATGGCAAATCTCAGTGAAAAATTGCGAGGGATTGTGAAAAAAATTTGAGCCCTTAAAATCGAACCACAATTTCGACACCACTAGGTAAAATAATTTCGGAAATCACATATCCGACAAAATTACATATCGATTTCAAACATCGAAATTATACTTAGATTCTGATGATTCAAATTTTGTTCACAAGCCTTGGTAATTTTTCACCGAGATTTGCCATCGAATTGTTGAAATTGTTTGTTCGTAATAACACCGAGTTTTTAGTGGAAAAATAACGCACTTAGGAATGCACGCTCGTAATGGGACTAGGAAGGCCCAGCTATCTAAACCGAAAGTGGAGAAGGACAGTGTCGAGTTAAATGGCCAAAAATGATCTCACCCCAACTCAATGATTCTCCTATGAGGACCTTTCGCGCGAAAGCACGCTATATTATACACCCACCTATTAAATATAAGCCTTTATTTGAATTGTATTTTAAGATCGGTTGAGACCAAGCATATCGTAGACAACAGAAGGTAAATTGTTATTTGTTGTAACCAACGATTTACTCAAAATTTTCTATAATATACATTAACCACTCACATCATATAATATCAAGCTACTTACCTTTTATTAGACACACATGTACCAACCTATACAACTCATATACCGTAATATCCGTTGATTCGTTCAAACCGCTGTTTCTCTTTTTTCATTTGTGATTCATCAAGACGTTATTGCGTCATTGTTTTCAAGACCCTGAACTTCTTTTCGAAGGAACAAAAGACAGGGTGTAGCAGCCTCCTTGGGGGATTCCGGTATACTCGGAAAGTTGGAAAAAATTGACAAGCAAGGCTGCTATTTTACAGGCCAGTTTCGCTTCTACAATTCATACAATATAGGTACTGTAGATACGACGCGCGCGACTCTCTTTTGTCTTATACAATTTTCGATTGTCTATTGTTTCTTGAAGCAACCCACCCCTTCCTGGCGGCTGCCATCTTGATTGCCGGTGAAAGAAAATATGAAATAAAAATTATAAATGCAGGAGACAAAATATAATACATAATGGTATAAAACAAAGTACTTTGAAAGACAGTATTTTATGGATAATAATAATAATAATAAGGATGATAATTATAATGATATTGATAATAAGAATAATACCAATAATAATAATGACGTAATATACTAACTAATATTCGTGACGATGATGATTAATGGTAATGGTTATATGTACAATGATAGCGAATATAATAATGATGATATAATGTTAATCTCCGTTAAGAAATTTTATCCCATTAATTTTGTTGATTATTTATAATATTTGTATAACGGGACCGAGATCGCTTTGGCCTATAAGACCACACATTTGTTAGATAAAGTGTGATAATGTTAATGGAGGGTAAGAGAGAAAGGAACAAAAAAAAATAGGGGAATAAATAACAGAAGAATTAACTTACATTTATATAATCTGGAGTCATAAATTTTTATGCCACATTAATTATCTAGTGTTATAAGGCTTGCTCATCAAAATATAGCTGTTTTCATTTTACAAATGATTAATTAAATAAATTGAATACAGCTGTATCAGAGAATCAATATTTTTTCCGAACAGATCGATATTGATTCTCGGAATATTATTTGAAAGTGCATAATCAGAAAGGGCCGACTGAACTGTGCGTAATGATAAGCGCGCTTGCTTTATCTTTATGTATAACAATGCACAGAAATTACGTGTATTATACGTAAGCGCGACTAAAGATTAAGGTTCGATCGGTGCTTTCGCTTAATTTCGGATTTATCTAGATAATTAATATCAAAAAACGAAGAACAAGTACAATTATCTAGATGATGAGATCACATATTGAGTATATAATCGAAGAAGTATTATATATTATATATTATATTTAATATAAAATAATTATCCGTTGGTACATATCGTATTCAAAGTAATTGAAAGCTGAGAAGTTTAAATTTAAGCAATTTGGCGAAGATATAACTAATGCATAGTATTAACATTAAAAACTAACAGTAATAATATTAATAACGATAATAACAATAATAACAATAATGATAACGATAAGAATAATACCTAATTGAAGATATTGATAATTATATAATATTTCAAACGTACATCAATTATTGTAACCCGTATTGTAATAATTATTATAATTCATGAAAATAATTGTACAGTACTTGAAACAATTTTGTGACACCCTGTACACACAACGAATATGTAATAAAAATAAAAAATGAATAATTTCGTTTTCTACATACATATATGCAAAGTTATAACGTGTACTTCAATAACTTTCCGATAAATTCCCCTGGAGATTCAAAAATTTTTTATTCATTCATTATTGTTTTTTTTACATCGTTTCTCTCCTCATTTATTATTCTATTCTTTCTCTCCTCCCCCTCTATGTCCATGAATATGTACAGGTATACCTGGGTATATATACTCATGTTATTTCATTTTCTGAATTTTTCACCTCTACCCACCCGCGTATGTTATTGAAACTAGGTATACGCTACAAGTTACGTCGGAAATTCTACCTGCATTTCAATTATCGATATGCAGATACGTTTCTCATTTGAATATTCACCATCACAGTGCGTCCCGGATGATTACAAGTTTTTTTCTTAATACAGCCAGCAATCATATGCGATATCCGCCGTGTCGCGTTTAGTAAAAACCATATAACTGATTTACAATAACGACAGCGGCGTATCTGCAGAGTCGTGTCTTGTGACATATTAGATAATAGATAATAGATAACAGGGGAACAGTCAAAAATAGATAATGAGACTGAAAGAGAGAGCCAGAGAAAGAGGTAGAGGTTCTCTGTGTTCCGATCCAAAAATCGTTTCAACTGTTTTGCATTTACTTATTTTCATTTGCACAATTATATTAGGTATTCTGTATTACATATTTATCATGAGTGACCAACAGATAAAACCGTGACAGTGTGCAAGTTAGATTCCAAGATTATTCAAATAATGGATTACCTGCGAGTGAACAATAGTGAAAAAGGGTGAATTATAATATTTAACTTTGAATCTAATTTCTTTTGAAGGTATTTAAATGCATTTGATGGGGGATTCTGAGTGTTGTTGTAAAATTTATTACCATTGAAATTATTCCGATTGAAATTTAAATCTCTTGATTAAGAAAGAAAAGTCAGAATTTCACTCCTACTGTGACCTCAACATGTTCTTTTCGTTTGTGGATATTTTTATCGAGATTTTTTAAGAAGGAAGATCTACGTAGTTATTTCAAGGGTATTCGAAAAACTTTCTTTTTCCCATTTTTTCATGGCAAGACTAAAGCTGTACAACCAATAATAAAATTGTTGCTAAGTGCTTTGGTACGAAATGCCTCATAATTATTTCTTACATACATAGAGCTTGGTTTTAACGGCTGATAAGTTTTCTATGCAAGTCGAACGTGGAGGAATGTCGAAACATAAGCAAACTTAACACTTCTTTTCCCCCCTGTGAGCCAACAAGTAGGTACTACAAGGGGTTATTCTGTGCCGCTTCAAGCTTGAATTTAATTAAAATTTTTAGTCGAGAGCTGTGAAGGGTAGCGCAGTAATCAGCTGTTAACAACATTCCACTACCGAAGAGTTGTTAACGAAAAATATTTATCGATGTATGTATATAAAGTATAAATTTCATTGAATAGTCACTGGCTCGAAAAGTTATAACGTATTATTATTATCTTCAAAGTTATTAAAAGTTTTAACAAATTCGGAGACTCGCGTTTCAAAGCTCAAGTTGAATTGCCTTGACATGCAATTTCACCGCACTGTATGGGCAAGCGGAAAATCGAGGAACGGCGGCCGAGTTTTAGTACATGAAATTTTTTTTCTAAGTATATATTATATGCACATATACACATACATGAATGAATGAATACATAAATAAATATTGGACGATCGATCGGGTCAGATTGGATTTGGAGCAAAGAAATGCGCATTTTTCTGAAAAATAACTCGAAACTTTTAACCTTATCTGTAGCATCGTAATTTTAAAGTACAATTCACCATTAATTTTTGGTAAGAGTTTCCATCTCCTGAATTCCGCGAATGTATGATTTTTTTTTTTTTCTTTTCTCTAACCGTGATCCATAATAAATCGTAAGTTTAACAGAGTCGATTAATTCAAATTGTGATTGAATCGCTTCAGATACGATTCAATGTTTGAACTCAGCAAAGCGTTATTATTGCATTTTGCAAGGGAACGCTTTTCTTGAATCACGTTAAAACTGACAAAAATGAAATCTAAAGTTTTCAAGACGGAGGCGGGGAAGGAAAAACCTCGGGTCTGTTTAACTGACCGTATATTTGGCCCCGGCTGCAAAAAAAAACTCACAAAAACAATGTTCAATTTGAGTTTCGAGCAGAGTGAGAAACTTCGCCGAAAGTTTTGTAACACTGTTAAGTAGTAGAGCGGTTCGTTAGGTCAGACATCGTCCGCTTTTCTTTATGTATACAACCCGTCACTACGTGCAGACTATAGCTATACCCATTTATAGGACTCTCACTTCGTACCTGCGAATTCCATGAGCATCGAATCGATTAGAGAACACGTCATTCCCCGCCGGCGAGGGTGCACGCCCTTACCTTTAATTTTACATTCATTTCGATCCTCAGAAATATCGTTTTCGTAAAGCGTGATAAATCAACGAGATTTCATTTGTTCTTTTATTTTAAGGAACTATGAACATCATTACAGTATTCGATAAAGAAGAAAAAGTAACTGGTTGAAGAATTTTTATCACAGGTGTTTCGACGTACCGTCGGAATTACATTGATAGAAAAAAAATAAAATAAATAAATAAAACTGGAGTAACAAGAAGAAGAGAACAAAAATACGATGTAGTCAGTGGTTGTACGTTCTTGGCAAGAACAAGGTAAAATTAAGCTATTAGCAATCAGGAAGGCAATTAGAAAAATCCCTTGGTCGCGTTAATCTCTTCGAGAAACGGCAAACGAGTCTGGGATAACTTGTTTCAAGGGAGGGGGTTGTGGAAAAGCAGGTGCGAGAAGGGTGAGTGAATGGCGAGGGAACGAATCGGAAGAATAAGGACAGGGAGATGGGAGGTGAAGAGGAAGAGGCGGGAAAGAAGAAAAACGGAAATAAAATAAACTCAAAAGAGTTAAAAAAAAAAAAGAAAAAGTGAAAATAGTCATAAAAATATATGAAAAGTAATTTGTGGTCTTATAATGTGCAGTAGCGGCGCGCCAGGTCTCGCGCGGGCAAGGGGCGTGGAGCGAAAGTAGGATTTCATTTTACACCGTCTTTCATTCGGGAATTAATTATTTCTTGAGAGGAGCGAGTGAAGGCGATGTAGGCACTGCTAAAGCAAAAATAGTTGAGCAAAAGAAATTCTCGTTAGATACATACATGTATGGGAAAGGCGCAAAGTAGAAGGTGCATAGAACTATTTTGTTTTCTTAAATTCAGACCGTGCGTTAAACCTTTGTAACCATATAGCAAGCAGCGCGCTATAAAACTGCTTTCATTCGATAGTTCCTCTTATTTTTTCTTCCTTTTTTTTTTTTTTGTATCGCTTGTCGTTCATTTTTCTCATCTACCAGAGCCACGTGCATGGTATTCATTCATTGAATTTATACATATGTAAGAAATTCTTAATAGGAAAAAGAATTTTCTGAAAGTAATTTTTTTAGAACGATGTATCTATTGATATGGAGCTGCAGTAGTGGAAAGAGGAGAAATGATGAAAGTTTGAGACGATCGATCGAGTGGCAAATACCTAGAGCGATCGAACGATTTGAGAATTTGTTGAAATTCACTATGGATAGTTCCTAGAAGTTCTAATAATTCGAAAATTTCTAACGCTACTTTGGTGAACTTTCGAGCTGTACCGCGTAGCTTTCGTTCTTCGAAACTCGACGAACGTCCTGACAATATGTCACACAATAAGCGAAGCCGTAAAAATAATTTATCCTTACGAGACTCGTAAAGGAAGTTTATTACATAACATGACGAATATCTATACCATATTTTCCATACGATTAGTATTCTGTGCTCGCGCACAGTTCCGATATCGGTTTACCATACCCGTGGAAACATTGCCAGGGTGTTCATAACGAATTCCGATATTGCCATTATCCTGAATATCATGGCAGGTACCTATTAATTTCTAATAAAACAGAACTCAAATAAACCTTTGCGGCCACTACTGAATGAATCAAACATTTGTTTTTCGATACTATGATGTCTTCATTTTAATCTAGCGAGTATAATTCTAACAGTATACCGTTGTAGAAGTCATTATATTCGAAAACACAGCTGTATAATAATGACCATTAGATCAACAACTGGCGGAGATGCAATACGACGTTTTATCCCTTCGCTACGGAATTATCGACTGAGAATTTTAGTGTTCGATTATTTATGCACGAAACCTCAGCTACTGTAAATACGAATAGCAGAGTCGTTAACAAACAGAAGAACGACGTCCCAAAGTTGTCATTTATACTCTCACCTTCCGGTTGCGGGGGTTTCAATGTATGTATATATTCTCTTTTTCATTTTACTTTATTCTTTTTTTCTTGCCTTCTCATTTCACCCCTCCGCGAGGCGGCTTTTTCGGAATTAATCCCAGGGTAGCGACTATACGTTTTCCTAATTGCTTCCTGGTGGTAATACTTTCATTTCCTTTTCTTTCCACCTTCCAACGTGCGTCGCTCCTCTCTTCTTTCTTGATCTCCGCTTTTTACTCCGTGTGGTACCAGAATTTGTTTTTTCTCTCTCTCTCTCTCTCTCTCTCTCTCACTCTCTCTCTTTTTTCTTCATCCTTTTTATTATTCCCATTACCAACCTCTGCACCAACACGCGAATTCTTCTCCAAGTTATTACACACCGTTTCCAGTTCCTCCGGCATGACATAACTAAACTGTTGTAATATGACACGACGCAGTGACATTAGAAATTTTGGAAGGTGCATTATGCTTTTGTTGTCACTACAGAGTTATATCTTTGGGGAAATGTTTGATGCGATTTTATTGAGCGAATTTTATTGTAGTGAGGGAAGACACGATTGCACTTATGTCTGCGAGCATTATCTTGAAGTATAAAATATTTTTAGTTGGTGCAGGACGCGGTAGACTATAGAATCCTTTGCCCGCTATAAATATTCGTAATATCCGAGATCTCGTTTCACCATGAGCCAAGAAATCGAGATTTCTGCATCGTGCACCCAAACAACAGAAGCTACGGAGCGAATATGGCGAATATATCGCGGCGTGCGAACGAACGGCTCCGCTCTACGCCTCCACCTCGTCTTTTAAAGATTTGCAAACGACTCAACGATTTCAACGTCTCATACAAACCAACATTCCTCAAACCTCATTCTCAGAACCCGAGCGCTCTGTCTCTCTCGTTTTAGCCCTTGGCACGCTTCCACCTTTCAGCCCCCTCGAACTGATCCCCTTTTATACGATAATACTGGCGCAGCGATCATTCTGTTAAAAGATTTTTCAGCTCTCTTATATCACGATTAAAAAGACCCGGGTTTTACAGAAATTAATAATTCTGGCGCATTCTCCCGAAACCCGACACACGCTTGTACCTTGCGTCGTCTCCGATTTCTCTGTAATAGGGTCCTTTTATTCATATAATCTATAAGAAAGGATTTAGGGTGAATTTATCGATTTTTTAGACAATTCATTCCTTCACTTGGACACCTAGAAATAGAACAAAGTTTTCGTATCCCGCGACGTTTGAATTGACCTACATAATTGACTCTTGGAAATCGCAAGAAATAGAATGTAGGAATGTGGATAATTATAGGCGACCCAGAGAAGACTCAACTATTGAATGACTCTATAGAGATTTTTGATATGAAAAAATGGTAATGCAATGAAAAAGTCCATGCAAAGTCTAGTTGGAAGTCACCGCATTTTCGCAGGCTGCATGAACCGCATTTCCCGATGTGCTAATATGCTTGTTTTCTGAGTTCTTTGATCTTTGAAGCGGCCATATAAAAAATATTTCAGCTACAGTATAAAAATTCAATACAGAGATAGATCAGATCTGAAGATAAGGTCAGCTTGTCAAGTCTAATTAGATTTATTCTGATCTTACATCGAGTGAATTTTAATATATACAACTCGGTGTATACAATATCAATAGATCTGATCTCACCATTCTCAAATTTCAATCTCTGATCCACAAGATCTACTGGGATCCATCCTTATAGGTTTTAGTAAGGACGTAAAAAACATTTTGCGCCCATGTCCTGCGGCGGTGACTATGTATGGACGAGCAAGAAGAGTACCAGATTACACCCGCTTTGCAGCCATAAATAAAAAACTATCTCTGGCATACCTGATAAAATTTTTTTTTTAAATATGCATACTCGATTGGCGAATCATGCTTCAAAGATGGATTATGTGATTTTTTCGGACGGTGATTATGTCGATTCTCACACGAAAAAATTGCAAAAAATGTTTGTGAAACCAATGAACTCACCCTTATACAATTCTTAGGGTAGGTATATAGATGAAAGTAAAGCAGAGATTTCGCGGTCGATTCTACCGTGTACCATGAATATCTAAAAGTCCAATTTGTAGGAAATGTTACGGATGATAGTGCGCGCACGTATAAATTGCTGCACTTCCGTTTCATTTCAACATAGCGAAATCATCTGTTTTTTGTTGTATTATTTCTCTGACCAGGTTTTTTCTTCGATTTTACAACTTGATACCATAATTGTACTGCAGATATACAACAAGTCTACTTTGTTTCTTTGCAGAAATATCACTCGCGACGAATTATTGTACATGCTACTTGCTTTACGTTGATATGTAGACTTCTTGAGGAATTCAACCGTTGTGTGGAGTGCCGATACTACTAAAACGCTTGGAAACCATGTTTATCTTTATCTTGCGAAGACATTTCCCGTTCCGTTCTACAAAAGTGGGTACGGAGTTCATATATACTGAACGAGTATGGGTATAATACAACCATCAAATCAACAGGAAGTGACTTTCTTGAAATCTGAGTTGTAAGCCAACTGAATCATATTATTTTTACAAGAAACATACGTAGGTATATGTAAGCGGATATTGGCTTGATAACTAATATATTAGAAATCGTATCTTAGATATCGCTCGCTTCTGTAAACTTCGTCTTTTTCAAAAAAAAATCAGAGAGGAAATGGGGGTATTTTACCCACCTCACTCCTAAAATACAAATATTGCGCGTGATTTAAAAGCAGCATACGTTCCCGTAAGATTTATTCAGAATTAGGGAGCTACGAGTGATACAAACTTCAAGCGGTCGACGATCGCTTTATTACAAATCGAACACTTGGAGTAATAATTAGCGGACACGGGTAATGCTTCCTGATACCAGTCCGTGCCATGGACTACGATTTTCCATGTCCGGCGCGGTCGTTGGGGAAGAGTAATATCGTAATCTGCATGTGCCTCGTACAACCTACCTGTTTATGAATAATTCCGGATTTGTAACCATAGTAGCAACGATATTGGTAGCATCAGCGAACGTGAGTTTAACTTTTGCCCTCGACGTGCTAAGTGCATTTGCATATTTGTTCACAGTGTATGGTGCTTTCCATGCTAACTCAGCAGGCATCCGACCCTGATTAATTTTTCAATTACGACTGATCTTTTTTTTCTTCGAACTCTAACCTGACGCAAAAAAAGAATTTTTCACAGAATTTTTAGCCCAACTGAATTTTTGATGGGTTATATTGCGACAGCTCTCGATGTTATCGGAATTCGAAGCCAGACTAATTTGTACATTTGTGTATATTCCCAATGCTGCGTTTCAAATTATGTTTTGCAGATTAGTTTTCATAACATCCGATTTTCCGAGAACTCAAATGGTGCTCTTTGATCCAGGAAATGAGGGAAAAAATATTCCGATCAATTTGAATAGCAGAAGACCTCATACCGTGGTAGTAGGAGACATTTTTGCGCCCCTTAATATATCTGCCCCAGTAAAAGAGGACAAAATCTGCTCGAAACACATTTGAAAGGATTTTTTATTTTCCTAAATGAATTGTGAGACCACGCAAATATGATTTGAAAAATTATGTTCCACTTTTCTCAAAACTCTTCAAGTTTAACACTTTTTCTAAATTCTCAAAAACTAGCTCAGTCTCTCGATTCAAACCTCCGTAAATTTGACTACGGGCTGAGATTCTTTCTCGAATCTCGTGACATTTCTAATTTGAATACAAACTTTGACCCGGGTTTAGTACCAATCGATTCGGAGAGGAAAAAAACAATTCTGTTGAAAATAATAGTCCCTCGAATTACACTATTTCATGGGCACGTTGAAATAAAAACTGCAGTTCAATTTTGACGTAGAATAAATTCTCCACTCATTATAAAATTTGCAGAGGTTGAAGTTGAGGAATGAACTAATTCTGCATAATTTAAAAAGAATGGTGAGTCCTGGGAAAAGTGAAATTGCAATTTTAAAATCATAATCTCGTAGTTTCACTTTGGTTATTAAAAAATGCATAATTCCTCGTGCAAGTAGGGAACAAGGTCTTTCAACATGTATAGCGAACGAGAAGTATATAACGACTTGAGAAATCGTGTTGGCACCCATCTCACAATCAAAATGGTTTAATTCGACGTCCGTATCGGAACCCATAGTCAATTTTTGCTTTAAAATTGATGCCGTGTTCAATAATATTTTTTTCAATTTTATTCATCCGTCGATCTCTCCCCATCACGTCCAGAACGATTTCTTTATAAGTTTTCAGGCGTTTGGCTTTTGCGGAGCGGTATTGAGAAGTATAAAAAAGAACATTTCAATTTGATCTACAGATTTATTTCAACGTTTAATTGGATAATTTCCATTCGAAAGTCGACACGATGTCTAATGAAGCTGGATATTTTCATACCTTATTACTCTTCGAATTTTTTCTTCAATCAGTCTCGCGTAACTTTATAATCGATGTTATTCAACGGTAAGGACACACAGTTATATATAAACATTAAACGTAATTTTTATCAAAGCGATGATTTTGTCCTGCACACACTGTAGGGAAGAGGCAATAACGATGCCATAATTAGTTGAGTTTGTGCTTTTAATGTGCAGTCTAATTTCAACGAAAGTGAAATTATAATTCGAGTTTTATAAACGCGATAAACTTGACGAAGTGAAATCCGCGTGACATTCTTTCACTTCGGTAACAAATATTGTTCAATTAGTCCTTATTATCTGCAATCTTCTCGGAAAGCCATTTGCCGTTTACTCATCGACTTTCACGTACCTTGAACGATTAAACAAAAGGTGCTATAGAATCCCGGTCCCCCCAGTTACTTAGGTATACATGCCGGCACCAGAGAAATTTCAGAGAACCATTTCCCATCACCCTTCTTCTTCCAGAAAAGCCCATCATTATGCCTCTTAACAAAGTATTGGAGTTACAACTTGAGTAAATTGACACGGAGGATGTCACACTGTGACGATCGTTTACAGTACCATGTACTTATTATTGTACCGTGCTTTCGCGTGGAAGGTCCTCATAGGAGAATCAATGAGTTGGACTGCAAACACTTTCAATCGTTCAAATAGTATCGTACTGTCCTTCTCTACTTTCGTTCTAGGTACCTGGGCTTTCTAGTTCCAATTGCAAGGGTTCAAACCAAAGTGCATTGTTTTTCTACTAAAAGTTTGGTGTTGTTATAAAAAAAAAAGACTGAACAAGTTTGGTCATCGCGAGTGCATGTTATCGCGCACGAATCGTCATCCCCTATGTTTATATCGTTAAAAAAAAATTGCTGAATCAAATTTTCGAAATTTTCGAAATTCATATTTCGACCACCGATTTGCGCTGCATTATTTCTTTGGTTCGTGTTACTTTTTTCTCTGACAAATCCAGTTGACATGAATTTCAAACTCAACAAACTTCGGACATATCGGCTTGCATCAGATTAAAAAACATACCCATGTATACGGGTATAACTGTACTTGTGTCTACCCATGTTATACCGCTGTACGTACATGGTTATACTCATGCGTATCCGTTATCTACTGACCACGCCAAGACGTCCCCATAAACCCTTTTACGTTTATGACATTTTTTAAAGCCCGTCTCACTCAAGAGAACCACTCGACGTGGTATTAAGGCATTGTAAGCGATATCCATTGTGCCCAGGATAAATCTTCTTATCTCTGCCCTTTTCTGATCTCTTCGAAACCCCTTTTGGACATCACCATCATATTTCACGCACTCACACCTATAGCTCGTGGCTATACATATAGAATACTCGTTACATTCTCATCCCTCCGAAAAACAATGCGATTTGTACTTTATACAGGAGAAGGTGTCAGAAACATGACTTAATTACAAATTAATAATTAAATACTGCCAACCCTAGTTTGATCCAATTTGATATCGAGAAGGGTAGACTTATAAATTATAATAAAACGTTTGCAGGCTGGTGAGCGGATTTGCGGGGTGGAAACGAAGGGGAGCAAATTTTGGTATGGGTCGTGGGCTTAAGTAGAGACGAGTTTGAAAAGCAGTAGGCTAATGGTACCCACGCCGAGTTTCGTACCGCCAATCCAAAATGTGGGGTGCAGGACCTGGCACTTTGTACACAATGCCCCATTCCCTTGCCATGAGTTTCCTACCTCCCCATCGCAACCGCTCACCATCCCTTCATTCACCCCCGCCGTTAATATATACAGGGCATTTTATGTCAATTCCAGAGGATTCTTATCCTCGCCATTTTTTTTTTTTTTTCAATTACAATTTTTTCTGCTATAATGTTACTCTAGCAAAGCTACATTTCTTCGGAAACATCCAAAACGATTTCGCTTGAATTTTTTTATAAGTCACAGCTGAATCGGCAATTCTCTGAAATCGAAAGATTATTTTTGGTGATCCCGCGTGCGATTTCGATTGTTCAGGGAGCGGCTCGGGGAGGGCAATGGGAAATTATGGGGAGATTTTCTCAATCTTGTAGAATTTTTAATACGATTAGAGACGAACGATAATATTGTTCCATTTTTGATAATGTTTGATATCATTGTTACCAATTTTTGAGATTGTCAAAAATATGTCTTGAAAGCCGTACAAGAAAATTATTTGCTCTTAATTTTTGTTCTAAAAAATTGAAATTGAGTACAGAATTACAATTCCAAAATTTTTCAACAGTACTATTTTCGAGATGGTCCATAAGCGTTCGATAGCTCAATAGGGCAATTTTGGGAAAAAAAAAAAAAAACTTTTATTGCGTGCTTCATAAGATGACTAGGAGCTGAAAAGATCATAAAAAAATTCAAAATATTTTGTGTCGAAGCCAGCTGGTCGAGTTGACATAAAATGCCCTATATATGTCATACACATTTCCTTGCACCCGTTTGCTGTGCACGACGGTGAGATCCGCGAGTTTAAATCGGGGTGGAATCTAAACTAGGGATGCGGCTGTGTTATGACGTAAAAATTTACCTAAGGATCGAAGGATAATAACCATGATATATCGTCGAATAACTTCTCGAGCATTACGAAGCGATTAATCTCCATGCCGAATATCTAACTGGATTTTTTTGTGTCACCGATCTATATTTCTTCACCGCTCCTGTCTTTTTCCCACCTCCTTTCATTTATTCTCATTTTTTTCTCCGTTACTTCCTTCTATCCCTTTTTTTTCTCCGTGTCTTTTTCTCGTTTTCTTAAAACCCCGAAGAATTTTCTCAGGCTTGCCAGTGTTGCCTTATCATGTCCTTCGCGTTTCAACTTTTTTCTTCTTCTTTTTCTTTGTTCATTCGTTCATTCGTTTTTTTTTTCATTCCTCTCACCTGACTGCAATTTTTCTCATATTTCTCTGGATTTCTCGCTGTTTCGTAACGCGCTGATATCACACGGACCATCGCATTGTAGTTGTGATTGACGGCACGAAAGTACTCTTAAAAATTACCAACGCCATACTTATAACGCACCCTATAAACTCCAAATTTTTATTCCCAGCAGGTCCCCAGAGAAATATACTTTTCACCGACGTCTTTGTATAGGGTAAATGTATAGCAATAATAATGAAACACATATTTGCACATATATATTTCAAATATACTGTATCCACCCGTCTGACTATGTGTCTATTTTCTTCCGTTTTTCGTTACTGTATTAAAGTTATGAAGTTCGTTTTTTTTTTTTGGATTTTTTCATCGCTAATGGGCGTGATCAAAAAAATATTACACCCCTAATATCTAATCGCTTTTCCGTCTTTACGCACAGTGCATTATCACTGAGCTCTTAATTCCGCGTGATTTATGTAGGTATAAGTATGATTTTTATCAACTGTGAACTCGAAGCTTCTGAAATCAGAAGAACGAATAATTCTCAACGGCAAAGAAATACATATTTTTGTGTAATAAAAAAATTAGGCATTCTCGTTTACAGTTGGACCTGCGATCAACGTTCGTCATTTCGATTTATAGACATCTAACCATCTCAAAATGCTTTGCATACATTTTCGATGTGATAAAAAAAAAAAATCAGACATTCAACCCGTTCAACGTTACGGAAGTGCAAATCTTTTTGTAGATTAGCTATTCTTAGTAACGCACCATTTGGACAATCCCATACAACGTCAGACGAAACGGGTCGACGCTATATTGTTCCCCGGATGCCACGTGCAACTTGGCAAGGATTAAAGGAAAGCGCGAGATAGGGGACCGTAGGGGCCTGTAACCACTAAACTAGACGCCTAATAGTTCCCCCCCCCCCCCCCCCCCATCCCTTCTTTCCGCAGCCCACGGACAATAGCCCATGGCGACTGTTGGTCGGGCACGACTCCTCCAGGAGTCCCAGAGAGATCTCGAGCTTTTCCCAGCAGCAGTCGGTGTCGCCGGTGGGCGGGGTGAACCAACGGCGACGCGGAGCGCGGAAAATTTAGAGAAGAGGATGGAAGGCAGAAGGAATGGGGAAGAACGAGAAATTGTGGGATGATAAGCGTAGGGAAAAGAATCGTGCGCAGAAGAGACCTTTGTGGCATCGTAGTAGTGTTGATACAAAAACGAAAAAAGTAATAAAAAAAAAAAAAAAAACAGAAAAAGAAAGAAAAAAAGGACGTTGAGAAGAAAAGAAAGTCAGGCTGATTTGAAGTCATAACGAGGGTACGGCGGTGACTGTCGTTACCAGGAGAGATGACCAAAAGGACCAAGCAGGATCAAGTCAAGCCAGAAGGGATCACAGTTTAGAGGGATAAGGCAGGCTGCTCTGGGAAGTATGAAAAAGTTATCCAAACAGAGGACGAAATCTTCTTTTATCCCAAGATCGAAATATTCCGACCGCGCGATTTATTGACATATCAGAGAAAAACTATAACAAAACTGTTCAAGGTTGTCCCTATCTATGGAACTAAACATTTTTTGTAGTTTTGAATTTAAAACTTGCTCAGGAAAGAATAAATCTTGACGGTTCTGCTTCTAACACATCAGTAACCACTACACCCATTGGAAAGACGAAGAAAGGCTCTAAAAAATTGTTCGAGTTTATGTATAGCTCTTTGTGATTTTGTTATTTTGTTACAAGATAACAACTCTTACACAAATGGAGCCCAAGATATGGCATGTATATGTATTTCGGGAGTTATTTCCTTCTGAGGATCTACGAAAATCTGAAACTCAATTAGGTAGTTCCTCGAATCGCGATTCGATACCTTGTTCGACTACGCAAAATATTAATATTCTATCTGATGGACGTAAAGCGCATTACGAAACGACTGCAGTTGCGCAGATATGATGAACAATGCAGATGCAAGAATTCATGCCCATCGATTATAACGAAGCAAGAATCAGACCGCTGCGCTTTCGAACGACGCATTTGTGTGCATCCAAAAGTCTTGAAATATGCAAATGACGGGTAGTAGGCAATGCTGCAGGCTGTTTGTTAAATGGAATGACAAGGTGAAAAATGAGAGTGTTATACGAGGTGCAACGTTTGAGGTCAGAATCTGGGAAATTATTTAGCCGGGTTCGTTTTACGAGTTCGACGCCTATAGCATCGGTCGGAGTGTCTTCCTCCGTGCCCCCCAAGCTCCGCAATCAACGAAACGAAATCCCTGGACCACGTCGCCCGACGGAAGAGATAATTAATTCTGAGAGCGAGTGTCAAGAGGCAATGGGCGGAAGGAGAATGGATGAATTGGTCGGAAACCCCTTTGTTCTTTTTGCTAATTATTCAGTAAAGAAGCTTTTTCCTTCTCTCTTTATCTCTGTTTGGATAGAAACGCTTTAAAAAATTCAAACCCTCCAACGGGACGTTATCTTTTTTGATGGGTTCGGCCTCCCCGACGCCAGATTCGACGAGAACCTCTTACTTCCGTCTCGGTTAGTTTCCGTTCTTGGCCCTTCAAATCGCACCTCACGGATTATTCTTCCCATATATTCCACCGTATTTGAAACTGCACCTTTGTCCACCCCATACCTTATGAGGAAATTCGGCCACATTTAACCACTCGCTGGACTTGAGCCGCCCTGGAATTTGGGTAAAGCTCATTTAGCCTGGCTTATTGTTAGATGTAAGGTCCGCATAGATACGCTAACACGACGTAGTGGTGAAGCGGTTTGGATTTTTCAAAATCTGTGCACTATTTATTTCGGCTTTTGGAGCAACGAGGTATAAACCTCAAGGCGTCTCATATGATATGCGCTTATTCCATCTCAATCAAGAACCGGACCATGCAATGCGTCAGGTCCACTTCGATCCAGACTGGATGTCAGCCAGTCTAGATCACAGCCGGATAAATCTACCCGGGACAAAACTATCGAGCGATTTCGTACTTCGCTTCACTGACAGTTTATCGATACTCGTACAGGGTAATTTCGACGGTGTAAATAATGCAAAACATAAAATATGGATCATGAAGCACTCCATCGGGCCACCGGAACGAATTGTCATTAGTTTCAATTAATTTTGATTATTATTCATTCGAAAATGTGCATACTCCAGGGGTTCCATAAGATGGGTAGGGCCGAAGATCCGATTTCCAAAGTACACATTCGTTCGAAAGTATAATATAATATCCTGCGTGCGTGTACTCTGAAAATTGCACGGAGACATTTTTTTATGTTTTATTTTACACGAAGATACCTATACATCCCGAAGCGCAGAATCTGCTTGCAGAAGCACGTCTCATGAGCAAACAGCCGAAACTTGTCTAGTTTTGAGAATTCTCCCAAAATAATTTCACTCAATTACGATCAGACTTCGCTGCGGAAAAAATCTTCGACACAATTTTGGGGAACTCGCTCACGTATGATATGCTAGCACCCCTCAAGATGGTAGTTAGTGGCTCCTCGATTAATAAGGAAGGGATGAGGAATCCGGGAATCGAGTTTGTACGAGGATGAGGAGGAATACTACGGTCCTTCGGAATTCCGGGTAGTTTTGTAGCGTGGAGCGAAGGCAAAAGCAGTAGAAGCAGTAGCAGAACCAGCGAAGGTACCATATTCAGCAGCAGCAGCAGCAACGGTTGTAGAGTTAGAGTCGGAGGCAGTCAGAGTCAGACCGGGTGTTAATTACATCAGTGTGTGCTGGCACGTTGCCCGCCTACCGCGCTCTGAAGGTAGGTATGAGCGTAAAGGTAGTAGACGTGAGTTGAAAGAGGAGAGAAGATCAGCGAGACAAAGATGGAACAGGCGCGATCGATGAGGGGGCTTGGTACTGTGCTGGCACGCTGCCCACCCTATATCATCTTCACGGTAACTTTTGCGTTTTTGGCTTTTACCTATATTGACAGTTTTTGTGTCCTGCCGATTTGACGCATTATCATCCACCGGCCTATAGGTACATATATGGACCTATATACATATTCAATATACATACATACCCACTATGGACGACGGCAGGAGTAGGTAGGTATGTGACTGTAAATAATTTCGGGATAACTCTTCCCCGGGGAAAACAGTGGTATCGAAACGCGATTCAGTTGTTTTTGCTGGGGGTGTGTAAGGGTATAATAAACACGGCGGACGAACTGAAAGTATACAATAACAACGACGGTCCATTTTGTATAGCCGTATACACGTGGAGATTGCCTATATAGCAGTGAAATGTATATCGAAAACGACGGGGATTAATTTTGGTGTAAATTAAAATCATTAAATTAACCTGATATCAATCGTTAAAGTGACGTTAAATTATTGCCCGTGGGATTATCTGCAGAATTATTAACTCTGTATGAAAAGCGGTTGTGCAGCTGTGTGAGTTTGCAACGCGGTTGATAGGATCGATGGAAATTTCAACAGTACTTTAAAGTATACGTATAGACGCGAAAGCTTTCCATTGGTTCTGCCTGTTTTTCTGAAATTCATATTCAACCGTGTAGAATAAAACATCAAGATTAGCTTAAAGTTATTTCATTAATCCGGTCATGAATAAAAATTTGCTTCATTCATATTCATGCCTACGTCGTTCGTCCCTCTCTACATTTTACTTTACAGCACATATATACACATATACATATACATATATATTAGCTAACTGACAATTTTTTACCAAAAATTCTAAAATCTCGATCTCACCCCAGACGACAAGAGACTTTTATATTCGACTTAATCTTCAAGAACAATTTTCTAAGGTCGCGCAAGAATTTCGAAAACAATCAATTTTGACGATTTTTTTTTATCACGACTCTCATCCTTCATATCCCTTCGAATAGCCTCAATATATCTTTTTGAAGCGTTCGAAAAAGACATCATGCGATGATTTTGATTTATCTTACGTTCATGTCACGAGAGAAGGCTTCAAAAATAGATTTTTGTTTTGAATCCTGCAAATTCTGGAACGACCCTTAAATTGGGAATACTTTCATGAAGATAGCAACGACAGAGGACTACCGATTCAGTTTATTCAGTTTCAGATTTATTTTGTTCCATGCCCGCATATCGGAGAAAACTATTTTCAATCCTGTAACGCGCTATCAAAATTTCGAAGAGCAACCAATCCCGAATCTTGAACCGTTTATAAAAAAAAAAAAAAAATAAAAAATAAGGACATCAAGAATCGTGATCAGCGAAAAAAAATCATATTGTCAAATGGATTTGTTTTCAAAACACTTGAGTGACGTTTGATAATTATTTGAATACGCTAAAGTTAATCACGGAGGCTTTTTCGGATACTAAAACACATTGAACATTTTGTACGTGAGAGAGAATATTGAATTTAAATAAAAAAGTTTCTACACCAATTTGTTGTACCTTTAATAGTTGAAAGTTAAACTATACAACCCAGTGAATCCGCTTTCGAAAGTTACCATGAACAGGGTGTGCATCTCGACCCACGTCATATATCACGCGACAAGAAGCACCGTCAGTGTTTAAACGCAGATCTAAGCTAATTTTAAGTAATTGCCTCTAATTGCATTCGAAATAATTATGAAATTTTAGTCCCCTGGTACCCCGTGGTACCCGTCACAGCTACTCCCACTCCTTCATCAACTTTCCGTCACTCCCAGCTTCTGCTTTTCCTTCACCTCTGCCGTCGCCACCGCCACCACCACCGCCGCCACTAACGCCACCAACTAGGACCAACCCTCGGCTTTGTCCCGCTATTCTTCCGCATTCGCCATCTCTCTCTTCTCCAAAAGCTTCGCACGAAGCTATGGCCCGCCCTTATGATGTAAACGAATTAAGATCTACTTTCCGAGTCCTTGTACCCGTCTTTAGCTCCGTGAAAACTGGACCTCATTTCCCTTCTCCTCTCTTCTCAAGGCTCGTCTACCGCGTTCAATCTCTACTGCTGCTAGACCAACCCCTCGATGGTAGAATAAACTTTCGCGAAGTTGGGACGTTAAAATTGGAAGGAAAAAAAATATTTTTTTTAATTTAAAAAAAAATGGGAATGATAATAATAATATTAAAATAGGAATGATAAAGCGGACAAAATAGAACAACAAAAAACGGTGAACATTTCTTTTATACCCGCTAACGAGGGAAGGGCTAAATATCTGTTGGTGAAGATTGAAGGTTAAATGTTTGAGGTACCTTTTAGTCATTGCTCGAACAAACTTTTCGAGTATTTTTTACGAAGTAGTAATCTACCGGAATCCAAACTCGACTATCCGGATAACTTTTTGAGAGGACACGTCTTTGGTCTTGAGTCCTTTGATCTCCAGTCACGCGGCAAATCAGAAGCAACTGTTTGGCAGCAACGATTCTTTTGTTTTCACCGCACAGTTATCCCGTTAGCACTGTAACAATGAGTGATGGAAATCGCAAATATCGAGAGTTGATATTGCAGCAGCTATGAGTTGGAAGTGAATTTTTTTTAAATCTCATTCCAACGAGATCTCGTACTCGAAATGTCTTCATTGAATCTGTCTCCACCATATGCCCCGTAGGTACATCGCAATAACTGAATAACTTATTGGGCGTAAAACGGGACGAGTTATTCAGCGCTACCCCGATTAACGCTACAAAGTGCCGTGAGTCAATAACTCCGAGGGTTTCTCAGGTGAGCTACAAGTGGTCTCCTTGTTTCCATAGGTACCTACGTACCTAAGCATGTAGACACACATGTAAGTATGAGGTTTAGGTTTACGTGAGTGGGGGTATGAAGTATATCTACAGAGGTAGATAATATGACTACGTATTTGATGTATTTTAGGCTGAGTCAGCTGATAATTGTCACACAGCCATGTTACATTTTGTTCCATTTCTCTCTTGCGTACCCTATTAGTCTTCCGCTCAAAAACCATGTAAGACTTTTCAAATACGATTTCAGAGGAATTCATTCAAATTATGTGATTAAGACTATAATTTTATAATGGATGTCATACGAATTTTCCCGAATTTGAGTGTCCGCAATTTCAAGCCGTGGGTGATGAAGACGAGTGGATGGATTTCTGTGCAAAATTCATCCGAATTCTATAGCAAAACTGGTGCGGGATTCAAGTGTTTTCTACTTTCTAGAATTATAGACATTAGATTCTAATAATTTTGAGAGACGCGATCGAATTCGTTTTGGTGATAATATTATTCAATTCCTTGAATTTCTTCGAACGAAAAATGATGGTATTTTTAGGACAGCTAGGAAAACTTACGGGGAAAAAAAAAAAAAAACTAGTTAGAGAAAGAAGAATCACTTTGCGTTGAGGGTAGTTCAGAAAACAATTTGAAAAATTGTGAAATTGTGAAATGGCGAGGAAACGAGACTAACAATAAGTGTGATTTGCCGAGAAACTCCCTATGTACGTACGTAGACATAAATACTTTTCGTTACTGAGGTACTTGACGTAGAATAGAGAATATCGGATAAGAGGGAGCAGAGGTCTCGTCGGATGGACAATAACGGGAAGAATCAACGAGGAGAAACGGGTTACGCGAGTCGGGAAGGAAGCTGTAGTTGAAGGATGAATTCAGGAATGTTGGAACATAATTTCCGTCCGCGAGCACATCTTGCCCGAGTTGATTGAACGCCGCTCTTAATTATACTACCCAAGATTACACTTCTTCGGATTAAAGTCGTCCTTGAGTGACATCCGGTCCTCAGCTGCTGAAGCTGGCCATGGCTACGTGCTTTCCACGTAACTCAAATAACTTTTAGTAACACGGTAGAACCATATTACAATTATAGCTCCCATTTAAAAAAAAAGAAGGTTGCTCTTGTTTCACACTAAAACGATGTGGAGTAGGAACTAGAAAAATATCAAAAATCTGTGCCAGTCTGACAGCGTGATTATACAAGTAAAGTTACTTTGAAAGGTGCTCGCGTTTAGAAAACTAGAAAATATTTGTGCGGCAAAAATTGTATGCATATAATATGTTTACATGCACGCATTACCCAATCGATCAAAAGGGTGACCACGAAGTCGGACCACTGGACAAGGTCGAAAAGTCCCGGACACATTTATCACTGCAGGGTAGTGTATTTTCCACGGGGCAATAACTCCGACCGTGATATAGGAGGACCTATATTTTTGGTAGCGAAAATAGCGGCGTCGGAAAAGCTGGCAATGGTAAATGGGTAGATAATGTATATAGGACTAGTTGGGTATATACCTATACATTATACATATAAAACGGAGATAGGTGGTGACCGAGAAAAGAGGCCTATTAGGCGGAGACCACAAGTGGCCTCGTCAGATAAGCAAGGCAAAGCGCCTTACCCGAAAATGAATTCTGCACACACATCCGGTCGCTTCGTCTCCGGCGGCGTTGACTCACTCACGAGAGCGAGTGACGTGGTCAGTGGTCACTACAGTATCAGGATGGTTGTGGGTAGTGGGCAGGGGATAGAGATCAAGAGTTTTCCCCTTCATCCTTTGCCCCATTTCTCACCCCCTCGACACCCTGCAAAACTGGCCACAGGACCCGAATCCCTGATAATCCTCGCCTCTCTCACACAATCAGCACACCATTTTTCTCGTTTAATTCTGGATGCCCGACCCCTACTGCCGTATCGTTGGAAGGTCGTTGCGTGTCGGTGACGCCGGGTGAAGATGGAGACGGTGGTTGTCGGAGAAAGTTGGTTACCGGTGGTTGTGCAAGGTGGGTTGGGGGTGTTTTAGGAAGCTATAAAAGGAGAAAGAGAAGATTTTGGCCAACAGTAAAATCGGGTAAGACAAGCATAAGCCGGGGCTTACGCCTCAAAACAGGCACGTCAACAATTTCAGGTATACCTAAGCCTTTTGTTGGTTCCTTCATTTCACGCAACAGCAACCAATTATTCGGTCGACGGACATAGATTTACATTATGGTAAAAGGGGAGGCTGCGTCGTTTCCCCTCGAGCGCTATACTTTCTGACGGTACAACAACCGTTCGTAGCAGTTTTGTGTATATCATCAGGCCAGCAGAATTAAAAAAACAACAAACGTCATTTTCCAAACATGATTAAGAAATAACCGTTTTAACGATGTTTGTCATGCTTGATTCCATCGGTGCCCAGCTCCCTTTTCGTCCCTAAAAACTTTAAAAAAACTCTCTATGCTGTGTTGAGAAACAACGATTTTATCAAAACCTTTTTCTCAAAGGCATCATCTGATTCATTGGCAAGGGATAAAGATTTCCGAAACAGCCATTCTCGGGTCACCCTTTACATCACGGGCGACCTGAGCTGTGTGTAGAGCGCCCGATGTAGAAAATTACTTGGACATCCCATAGAGGCATCCACTGTAAGGACTTTCCAACTGTCACCTAATTCGGGTCAAGAGAGGACTTATTGAGGCGTCAACTCCGTCCAGGCTTGCCCAATCTTTGCCAAGAATATGTTCCCGGGTTCGAATCCCGTGGCGGTCAAAAACGGATCGAATTTTTCTGACCGAAAATTTCTGGAGTCGGTATATGGTCATGTTGTAGCTGAGTACCTTGTTAGGCATCCAAGTTAATTCTGTATGGACTTGCCCAACCTAACTTGGGAATATTTGGGCCGTCAATATAGGCATAAGTTTAACAATCTATGCGAGGCCAGGTGGAAAATACATAAATACGCAGAAAAACTAAATTCGCCGTTTTTAGCGCCCGGAAAAAACAACCACGCGAGCTAACTCGAGTGCCTCGCAATTCGCACGAGCGCAACTTTGCACGGTCGCCGCTTCATATCAGGACCTGATCTGAAAAGCGCATATGAAAATTAAACCTAATTATTTTGACAGATTTTTCGATGCGCGACGATGTAGATTAGTGTCAGATGAGTCGGTGGAACGTACGTGCAGATGCGCAACGCGAACAGGTGTGTGGTAATTACCTATACATATACTATTAGCTGCCGCGGTAGTACGCGATGCACGTGATTCAATCAAACCGTCGAAGAGCAAACGGATCATCTGGTGGGTTGACCAAAACTTTGTGGAAATTTTAGAGCAGGGTCACAAAACATTCATATATCGGCTACATCGAACACCGCACTATACATGCGATAGTATGGGGGTGAAAATTATTTATCGCTAGCATTATCACCGCGGGATACATGTACGATAAATTACCGAGCGGTGGGCTCCATTCAGCAAATTGCTGAGCAATGCAATTTATTGCATTTTTCGGATTGTATTTTATTTATTTATTTTATATTTTATACATTTCGGACCTCGTCTAGCTTCCTGGAATATAACGCTGCACGTTTATGAGGTATACATCCGATCATCGGCCGATATATCTTTTACACAGTGGCGCGGTGAAAAAACTCAGAATCACTTCACTACGGGTGCCCAAAAGAAGCTTTTTGAGTCCTTCGGCAAACGCCTTCGAACTTTTGGTTACTTTTTAATACAAAGCTAGGTACCCTGAATTTTACAGGGTAATTCAGATCAAATTGAATACAGGCATTTTTCAAACGCTTAAAAGACACACCTGGAATTTCGAAGGATGGAGTGCCGACCGACTGTCATGTTAAAAAACGATCGGCTAAGGCTTTGGCCGCCACAGAAGAGATTGCTTGGTATAAACTGGGATATAACTCAGTTGTTAGCAGAACTTTGAAACCGACAAAACCGCACAAAATCAACAACTTTTGGTATTTTCTGGTTCAGAGCACCGTGATATAGGCGGAATCCAACAGAATTTTATTTTTATTTGCAACGTATAATTGAGACTCTTGTACCACAGCACAGCCCCGCGCAATACCCTCCAATCACGGTCACTCAGTGATGCAATTTTCCTCAATTAACGGGGCTACGACCCTCTAAACTTGTGGCCTATAACTAAACCGGACAAAAACAAGGTACAAACCATATAGTATATATGTGACGTGCAGACATGATGGCCTTATTTGGTCAGCTCTTCCATGTCCAGCGTCAATCAACCGCTCGCAATTACCGACCAATCACAAGGATTCTGGAGTGTCCAATTCGGTCCAATCAGTGACCTACGCACACTTGTGTCGTGAAACGCAATTTCATTATCGAAGGATATTAAAAAAAAAAAAAAAACTGAGAATACCATAAAATAAATTTGGGCTTCCAAAGCTCAGCGATTGGAGTACGAAGAGAATTCATTGGATACGTCATCGACAAAAAGTCACCCTCTCACGTTAGTCGGGGTCTATAACGTGACTTTGTTAAATTCCAATTCTTCGAATGAGTTTTGCGAATTTTTTATCTATGAAAATTGTCACGTTATAAACTCTTTGGATTGAAACTATTCGACATCGGACGGCGGATTGCTGCATATCGTTGTAACTTTCATAGGGTTCGGGTATTTCTATAGATGTATATTTATGCCACGAACCGTAATTTGCCTGTCGCTAGGAAGGAAGAAAAATGATCGTACCTATATCAGCCGCTGCTATGGGTTACCATTACGAGAGGAGGACGTCTCGTACCAACATTACCTAACTTCTTCGTATATAGTCATTGCGTAAGCCAGTGGCATTTTCTTGGCAAAGCTTGAATTTTCTTCGCCTCCTCACCACCTCCGTAGCGAAGCTTATCTTCGAAGACGCCAAACCCCGAGTGTCATCACATGAACGCAAACTCATTTGATACTCGGGTCATCTTGGCTTGCAGACTAGGAAAAATGCAACGCTAGTGCCAACAGACCATAGAGACATTTACGAACCTCGATTTTTTTCACACATTTTCCTTCATTTTTTGTCCAAACACATATTCCAGGATCAAACAGATTGATGTTTTTTGCCTTCCGTTTCTTGGTACATGAATCTAATTGGTGGAAGATACATGTAGACTCACCGATTTTAGTCGAGTTTGATTAATCTTTTTTTAAAGAATTATTCATTCGATGTTTTTGAAACTCGACGTATGGTTCATTTATATTTTTAACTATTGACAGAATTTTTTTTTTTTTCAACATTTTGAAATGGCCGATTTACAATGCAGTCTACCGGGAAGGTTGCAGCGCGAGTTGTTGACTGGTGTGGGTTCTGGTATCTGTTCTATTGATCTAAAATCAACAAACAAAATCTCTGAGTATCTAATAAACTCGCAATGTTACACTAACATTTTATTAAAGAAAAAGGATTACTTTTTTGGAAATTTCATATGTATCTCCCCCCTTAAACCTTGTGGAGAAATCGTCCTACGCAGAATTTGAGGACCCACTCTCGTGAGCTTGCGCTCTTTGGTGTCGACAGTAGATTTTGGTATTCCACGCACGGAATTATAGCTAAGGTTCGTTTATAATAGTAATATGCGTTGAGCTGCTTTACTGCCTTATTTAGGTCCTGGGACAATGATATATGGCATATCCACCTTACAAGGTAGTTTTGCCTTCGAAATTCAACCAAGGACTCCATGACATTGTATTTGGATTCCATGTATGTACATTTTGCATTATATGGGTAACGCGATACATATTACACCCGTTCACTATATGGTGTATCTATTTAAGGTTTGACCTAAAAATTTTTGCTATCATAATTTGATAACGGGATAGAATGTACGGATAGTGTGGCGATGGCTGTATGATAACGATGATGATAATCGCGATGGCGTTAAGTAAATCTGAGTTATTTGGGTGATGATCCCTGTATCTACGATGATCCGCCTTATAGCTGTTGTGTTGTTTCATAAGGATCACATGGAAAGGAAGCTGTGTATGCTGAAAATGGAAAATGGAAAATGGCTCGAAGCTGATCTCGAGAGCATGGTGTATATATTCGGCTTATCCCGTCTGTTATAATAGCGGTGTTAAGTTATAGTAGCCACAAAATGACTCCCCCATGTACACGTCCCTTATTGGATAAAGCTTTCGCCTAGCAACATTCGTCCCATCTGTATGCTCGACGACATAGTATGTGCCATAGTTATGTTTTGCGAGGATATACCAACTGGTCTAGGTCTCCCTTCCAAGTACATACATATATGCGATCAAGTGACACCACCACGTATATGTTATGTATACATATCCGTATGTATATGTACTATAGATTGTATACGTACTGCCGCCGGGACTCAACGCACCGATGTATGGGACACCTGGGCCTTCGAACTTCGTAGTTGATTACAATTTGAATTTATTAGCCTGACGTAAAGTTGTTGCGCGGTACCCACACACCCCGTTGCAGGCCGCTTTTAGTTATACACCTACTCCATCGACATTTCAGTTTGATAATTCACCGATAAATTTCCAGGTATGAATTGAACTTGTAAAATGGATCAATAATGTACATCAACTAACCCGATAGGAAACTAGAATATTAATTTGATACACGATTGTTTTCTTGTAATTTTGTAATGGTTGTCCCATGTGCCTTATATTCGTTATCTTAGTCTAATTAATGCGCGGGAAAAAATGCTAGGATATAGACGTATGTGTATACACAGGGTTTTTGATTCTATATTGAACGGCGAAAACGATCGACGAAATTGATTTTTAAGGCAACAAAATGTTTCACTCGAAAATTTGACCCTTTTAAACTGGACAATGAGGCATTTTGAGAACTTATTATATCATAACATCGGTGTTTCTCTGAGCTATTTTTCGGTGCACATTCTTTTCAATAGAAGCCCTCTACGCGGAACACGAACAAAGAAGAATAAAAAATTGGTGCTGAGCTCATTTTGCCGACGTGTTTTGCAGTATAATTCAAAACTAAACACCCAGTATAGGTAAAATATAGCATATAGGTAGACGCGTTATACATACGAATTTAATCCGCTTTGCTCAGTTATCGCCATTAACAAATTACTTGGCTAAAGTCTTCGCGCTTCGCGATACAAGGAGTCATTAGTTTTAGATCCTTCAGGGATGGATAACCGTGATATCCTAAGAAAATGGCAACCACGCGTGACATTAAACTCGAAACGTTATTTTTCGCGTGATATAACCTCACTTATCTGACGATCATATTTGCATCAGACGGCAGACGGAAAATCTTATGGTCTTACGCGAACTCAAATCGAAAACTCAAACTATCTCTGGTCACGTTTCTACTTCAGAATTGACGAATGCCGGAGCGCACAATCGAGTTTTATCAAGAGACTCGGTAGAGTCTCGCGCCAAGTACATTCAAACGAACGTGCGGACTACCGAGTATCTTTACTGCTAGGGGATCGAGAAAGCGCTGTACGGCCAACCGTTCTATCCAGTATCTCCGAAATCATAAGCATTTCGGGAAATTTGGATGCACTTTTGCGATATAAATCGCGGACGAGCTCTCATTTAAGCGTAATTTCAATAACGTCAGTGGTCGGAGAGCTGAGGTATGATAATTCTCTGATTCTCTGATCACCGTTAGGCTTGTTTCACGATTAAGCACCGCCGTCATCGTCGGACGGTAGCTATATGTTATCTGAAAACCAAACCTTTTCACATAAATGGTATAGAAGGGAAGCCGCGGCTCGCGTAATATTCCTGTCAGAGCTAGCTCCTGTCAATTAGGAAAAAGGTTGTAATTCCCGTCCGCCTAGCAGGTGGCGTCACCGTAGCCGGTACACTACGGTACACGTCTGATTTCTTACAGAGTCCGCTACCGCACAGCGACTCCTTTTCATTGAGCCCCAGAAAAATGGCGCTCTCATGGCTACCGTTCAAAAATTTTTCTTACCCCGTCAAACCATAATTAACACTGCAATATTCTCCAACAAGATACAAAAAGTTATGAGATCCCCCCAAAAGGCACCTACGGTGCAAAAAACTTCGCCAAGTACATTCAATGTTTGAAAAATTCATTAATAACAAGAAAAAAAGAATCCAAATCAATTATTGTGCCAACTGCCAAGTACATGTAACTATGCTTCGTGTAAAAATATAGAATTGGAAAGTAAATCAATGAGAATCAATTCAAAGAATCAGAAAAAAAAAAAAAAAAAAAATAAAATAAATGAAATTTAAAAAAAAAATCCAAAAAACAAATTGGAGGTAGTGGGACTTGGCGGGCTTTTTCGGAAACAAAATCTAGAATTTTTTTATGGCAATATAACATTAGCCCGCCAAGAACCACGTACTCCAATTTGTTTTTTGGATTTTTTTTTTAAATTTCATTTATTTTATTTATTTTTTTTTTTTTTTTTTTCTGATTCTTTGAATTGATTCTCATTGATTTACTTTCCAATTCTATATTTTTACACGAAGCATAGTTACATGTACTTGGCAGTTGGCACAATAATTGATTTGGATTCTTTTTTTCTTGTTATTAATGAATTTTTCAAACATTGAATGTACTTGGCGAAGTTTTTTGCACCGTAGGTGCCTTTTGGGGGGTAAGATCAACGTTGAAGTAGACAAGCAGACGAGTCTCCAGCTCCAACTCAGGAAATGTTTGAGCAGTGTTGGCATATGTAGTTTGAAATTGTATTCTTCCACATACTTGTACAGAGATTCGAACAAAGTTATTTCTTTCCAAATTAAGGTGCTCAACTCTGATAACTTCAATAGTTTTCCAGAAAAACAACATCTCAAAAATGGAATCTTTTGATTGGCTTCTTAGCTATAGACGTTCCCCCTTTAACAAGTTGACACTGAAAAACTTAATAACAAATTTATAGTATATCATTTCCTGATTCTACTGGACTTTTATTCCTGTATACGCCCGAACCTAATTGAAACCATTCGTAATTCTCCACGAACTAATTAACGTCGATGGGATTGAACCAACGCTATTTATTTGGTCTATTATAAGTAAAAAATAAGAGTATTAACACGTATTTTGTGGGACGAAGAAAAACAAAAAACAAAAGCAAAGAACTTTACAACACATCGGCGTTGTTGGAAGTGCAAAAACAGAAATTGAATGAGCGGGAGATCATTGAAACCAGTTGGAGGGCTGAAAAGCTGTTAGCGTGAAAAGGGAGTAATAATAATATAGTACATGTATAAATTCTACGGGGGAAAAAATTTACACCCCGACGCAGGAGCACCAAAATTAAATTTCAATGTGTCGAATGAAACGACGTTAGTTTTTCGAGGGGTAACTGAAGGATTTATGTGTGAGTTGATGACGTACGAATCTACTGACAGCTCAAATTTGGCTCGAATAAGTTTTATGTTTCGAGACTCGAGAAACTCGCACGATGATCGATAAAGAAATCGGCAATGAGTTGACGTCATACATAATTAAATTCCTCAGACTATTAACTCATTCGATTCGTCGTTCCATATTGTTGACCGTTAAACCGGGATATAAGTTTCCAGTTGGCAAACAATCGAATTTCATGCAATAAAGGAATTACATTGGTAGGTAATATGAGAGAGACACAAGTGAGTGAGTTTGTCGTAGTACTTATCAAGTTAAGCTCCAACGAAATTGGAAATAACATTATTTCATTTGGATTGTTCAGTCGTCGTGTTTTATTTAATTTCAGGCTATTTCCATTCGAAGCGTTCACAAGCGTCGAGCTGGTGGCCAGGAACTCTAATTACCGATTCGTGTCGAGGAAAATTCGCGAGTCAGACCTCTGAACTGCGAGTTTGCGTGTATGGCCTCTACGAGAAGTGCGACGTACGTAACATATAATAACATAACATAACGAAACACATAACGCAACATCATAACATAACAAAACATAACAAGCCGTACCCATCGCGTAGGTAAAAGGCGCTTATTCGAGTAATATTTTCACCGCAACTAAAAGCTTTTTGCATCATCGCAAGGGAAATTAGACGAGCAAACGAACAGTACTGCGGAGTCCACGCCGCGCGGCTCAACAATCCCGAGGGTGGGGTTTGCTTTCGATTCGCAGGCATATAGGTAGATGGATACCTAACCTGACCTAACTTAACCTACCGTATATACCTCCATGGATTTAGTACGAAGCAGTCGGTAGTGGGTTGGCAACAGAGCAACCGTAGCAAACCTTCTGATATATGTCCTTTTACGCCCTGGTCTGAATCATTCTTTTTCTTTGTTTTTGAGCACTTTTTTCATGGTAGTACAAAGCTTATGTTTCATTCATTGCACTTGCAAGACGTACTACCTGCTGCGGTATAGGTATAACAGGTACTAGCGAATAAAAGGGACGGTATTTTACCGTTCGCCTCTTCCAGGAACCGGATCACGCCGTCTGACGAAAGCGATACCACGCCGGAGACTTCGAGTAATTCCCCATAAAAGTTGACGCTTTCAAAAGTCATAAAGATCCGAATTACCTACTCTGATTTTCTATCGGCCAACTATATAACATTCTTACAGTCGTTCGCTGTAACTTGAAATCTCGGAACCGGGATGATGAAAATACCAATCATGCGACATTATAAATACGCGAGTTTTGGCGTGGCGAAATTCAAGCGAGGACAGAACACTGTTTCCTGTAAACTTATTTGTTTACTCTGAATCGAAAAAATACGCAGTGGTGACCATCAAATTTCGGCAAATGGAGATTGGCCTTCAAGGCATTAATCCACCAAAATTTGATCTAAAAAGAAAACCTAAGATACAGCATATCTTTTCGTTACCTCATCCCTTTTGATATCAGATTCTCGGAATCTTCCAACACTTGAAAAACAAAAAAGCCTACATGATGAATGAGGACAGGCTTTCTGATTTCAACTTCGCTACGAAAAATTGAGTCAACCACAATTTCGTACGAGGCCCTCATGGGCTTGAACTTTCAACTCCATGATTTCAACGAATCTATACACGTTTTCATCCCTTCTAAAGCAATTATTTTCAAACTTGGCCCGCTTTTGACGTCAAATTAATGACGTTCTGAGTAATCAGGCTCTTTTAGAACTAGACTACGTGGAATATGAATGTAAGGTTGGCTAAAATGCCGTATTTTTGCTTTTCCTTGTGTTTTTTGTTTTTTTTTTGTTTTTTTTGTTTTTTTCTCCAACTCCATAACCTTGTGAAAGGTATCAAATGTAGTGAATAAGCTCCCTCAAGCCTCTCGTCACAATGAATTTGATTATCAATAGTTTCATATTCACCGCAGGATTTAGGATTATTTGCAGGGTGGAGGAAATGGAATTTCAAAAAAGAAAAAGACATACTATCTAATATTCTTATACAAATGAATATAATAGATGCGAGGAAGAGACTGCGGGGATTAACTGCAATCGCAAGCTCCTTTGGGGGAGCTTAAGTCTTACAAGATTTAGGAACTTTCGCAACGTTGCGGATTCGAAAACTGAATTTGGAAAAAAGAAGAAGAAATTTAGGTCCACCCTAATGTACCACAGCTCATATTTCCAAGGCAACCATACGTCATGCGTTGAAGATCGGAGGAAATACATGAATATTGGATCCGGTAGAGTGGCCACTTCAACCCAAGGCGGAGCTAATTCGAAGCAGAACATTAGGCGTAGGCTAGAGATCGTAAAACGACAATAGGTAACGTTAAGGTATGAACATAAACCAGTAGCTAACCCTGCAGTCGTTCGCGAGTGGTACTTCTAGACTAAGGACACTAAACGTCGAAATATCTGGAGCATTAATGTCGAACCATCTTACATGCTCAGAGATAGAAGCTCTCGTTTCACCATCAATATTCGCCCATTATACGTGTAATCTGTGGGGGATGAAATTACGAAAAGTTCACGTTTGTATACGTCAATCCGTCTAGCAATGACAGTAAATTGTCGAGTCACGTACTTTCGGAGCATTTTATTTCCGTATTTTGAATTCACATAGAGGCAAATTAGTGTTTCTTTTTCCTTGTGTCATTGATTTACTTCTGAAAAGTGCAAAGAACCAGAACGGCGTAACCTAGAAGACTGATTGTGAGTCAAAAAAAATATCATCGAAATCAGGGTTGTTCAAATTAAATGTGACGCGAAAAGAAGTTCTTACAATGTTTCAAATTGAATTTATTCAAGTGTTGATACACCCTTACCCTGCGTAATTTCAGAAAACTTAAGCTCTCTACGTTCCGCAAAAAGGCGTATAATTAGCAAAAAAAAAATCAAATTCAAAAATTGTCAAAAAGCTTGTCTTCGCATCTCATTTTATGATATTTTGATGTTTATATAAGATGATATTTTTTTTGCTTACCTTTGTGGGTTACGTCCTTGAGCCAGAAGATTACTTGAGAGTCCAAAAAGTGATGGTTACGCCTCTCTGGTTCGTAGCCCTCAATACATCCATGGTTGCCGTCGGTAGTGGTTGGTGGGATTTCTAGTGTACTTGAATTGTCGGCCAGCCATAGAAGCAGAGTGAAGAGTTTTTAGGCTGCTGCGGGGAAGCCCGGAAATGGGAATGGAAAAGTGAAGGAGTGATACAGACGAACAGCCGCTAACGAGTCTTGGTGGAAGTAGCGCAGGATTTCTTTTTTATAAACGCGCTTTGAAGTAGAAAAGGACTAACTTGTGCAGTTGCAGTCTTGAGTTGGTGCGACATGCATTCTACACATTCAAATTTGTTGATTAGCTATTTTTATGTAAAATTATGTTGTTCCGTTCAGCGCTTTGATGATCGTAGTCACGTCGTAGAAATGTTACTGAAAAATAATCACAACTTGACAAAAGTCGCAGTAAAAGATCATTGTAGATTTCTTTTATTTCACATTGCTTTTACCTACTGAAATATTTTAGTTTATAGTTCAATTTGAGATAAATGCCATTGTCTGATTTTGAAAGCTTGTCTCATTGGAAGAAAAAAATTAAACAAAACAATCGCAAACTGCAGTTTCAATATTGAAATAATATTGAAATAATAGTACTGATTCAAATGTCGATAATTTTAGCGACTAACGAAACAACACGATACCACATAAAATTCCAATCACCCATTGTCGAATGTCCACAAAATCGACAATTCAGCCTTGGTCCGTATCGCGTTCATATTAGTCGACGGACTGGGCCTAGATATATTCACGTGGTGTGTATGAGAACTCCGAAATGTGCATGCAAAAGAGCATACAAGTATAAAGAAGAGAATGAGTACGAGAGGTAGAATATGTGGGCGCAGGCGGAAAAGGGTGCACGGATGTTGGTTATAGGAAAGAGAAAAGGGGCGAGGGTGGAATTCAGGGTTAAAAACCCGCCGCGGCTAATGAGCACGTGAGATTGCGAACAAATGAGGGGCACGGACGAAGAAGCAAAAACAGCAAGAGCATCTCTCTAAAGCAGACGGTCGAAAAAGTTCCTCCGCAATATTAGGGATATTTTTTCCACTATAAATCAACGGAAGATTAAAAGGGTCCGGAGTATTTTTGTTTCGAGATTCAAAGCTCCGCTGCAGGGATATAAACCGTTAGAAGTTACCACCTACTCGGTGTGTACTCATATTATGCATAACAGCACTAGATATAAAAATGTATGAGGGTGAAACTGAAATCGTATATTTGTGGGTGAAAACGCACGGATACTTTGCCAAACCGCATGCGTGTACATTCGAACTACATTCAGGTAAAATACATAGCAATGCTACACTCGCCCCTCGACGGTACGTAGTGCGTAATTAACTCACGTAATCGACTTGAAATGCTGCTCACTATTATTTGCACCTACTTCACGAACAAGTTTCATAACTCATCACCTTCAATCTATCTTTTTTGTCAACATCATCATCATCATCATCATTATGACTATTTTTTTTATTGTTATCATTATATTATACCTTCTGCCGAGCCTTCTGCGATTTCCAGACGGAAAACGATTTCATTTTTATCACGCCATGAAAGTCATAAATCATGTCGTAAAGCACCTATATGCACTTAAATATATAATATGTATATTTGTATATACCTGGGTGGTGCTATGTATAGGGTGTGTTAATGTTAGGCATCGGCACTTTGTTGGCGTGTAGAAACTTTTTGGACTTCTATACGAAGAAGCGAGGTATTGCAGTAGACGCGAGAAACCCGAACCTTGTTTGCTTTCGTGTCCAAGACGAAGAAGTTTCTCTCCTAATGCTATCAGGTTTCATTTTCACTCGGTCCTTCTCAGCTCGGCTCTCGCGAGCGACGCGGCACCGCTTCGGCTCCGTTTCACTGATTTCCAGTCAATCTCGCACCCGATAGACAAGAAATCGATTCCAGTCGTTTCACCCTTACCACGCGCGGTGAATCCATCCAAATAAAAATGGCAAACGAACCCCGTTTATTGCAACCAGAGATTGCGTTCCCCTGACGCCACTCCCCTTCAGCCTAGCCACCCTATACCGAATGCAAAAAGGGGAAACGAGGAACTCGCGGAAGACGGAAAAAGGACAAATACTCAACTGTCCTTTGTTTCGGAATCTACTAATGGAGAACGGGCGAGACGAACACCGAGACTAAAATTCATAACGTATCGAAATTCATTTCTTTCATTCACCCCAAAACATATGGGATTGGAAATGGTACATCACATAGGCAGTCCGAATTGTTTTTCGCCTGGTAATTTAATAGATTCGTGTGAAGTTCCTTATGAGATTGTACGAAGGCCAGCGAAATCTTACATCCGGTTGGCGGTTATGTGCAGGAGACTGTGCGGTGCAATATGAATCTCCACAAGCATCCGGTGAAGTCCAATGAAGACATAAAACATCGTGAAACCTTCATGAACTTCAATGAAATCTTATGACGTCCTCGAAGTCCGATGTAATTCCACGAGTCATGCCAATAAATTTCTTGTAATAGTTCGCACGACATCCCATAAGCCGTTAAAAAATATTAAATGGAGAGGTTGAAGTCATGAGAGATCTCAAGATCTTCGTGTAGCCCAGGAAAATTTCCAAAGTCCTACATTTACAAAATTGAGCTGCAGGAATTCCGTGAAATCTTGAAATTCTGGGAGTCCGGTGTAACGCAAGTGTACGCAGTTTGTAGAGTTATTGACCTCGCAGATTGTTCTAGAATAAGAAAATAAAATTCAAATGATTGTCCATTCATGTTGTAAATTTCCTATATCAGCTTCTTAGTTCAGGAAAAAGAATATGAACCGCTACAAAAAATTCTCATCTCGTCACTTTTTACAATCAGTTTATACACCCGTGAAATTCCATGAGCATTCACATCCATACAAGTAACACCGTAAATAATTTCATCATAATTGATAAACCTCGACTCTGATAATACACTCGTGGAATATGAACAGCGGACTACGCCGCTGATCCAGAAGCCGTAGTTTACTCCGATAATTCTGCTTTGCTGATTGTGTGATTCACTGCGTCGGTAGTCCCGGTATATATGCTAACAATAAGTAAGTACAGCGGCAGTAGCAAAAGCAAAACCAGAACCAGTACCAGTACCAATTCTGCGGTGATGGTGCCGCTGGTTCTGGCGGTGGTTGAGACTCGAGGGTGGTAAGAGGAGAGTTGGGTGAGAGAAGGAGAGTCGCCGAGTGTCGAGAGATGCGGACGCCCTGAAATAAGGAGGGTGGAAAGTTAGGGGTAGGTAAGGATGGGAGCGAATTGCGGGGTGGCTTACGAAGGTGAAGAGGAATAGAGGGATGGAGCGGGGTCACGTGGGGGCCTGGAATTTCAGGCATGCTAAGTGCCTCCTTGATTTACTCAATCACTTCAGCTCACTCTGACGCTGTGCGGCACCACGCTCATACCTACCGCCACCCTACGCGACTCGGCTCACTCGTAGGTTCGTTCGCCCTGGTTTGACTCGGTTTCCGTCGGCTCCTGCAGCACCGTCGTGCACCTCTTGAACGAGGATTGAGAAGGCGTGGGCGCGTGCGTCGGAAGTCTCTCCGTCAGCTAATATTTAACCCAGTGTACCACTGCAGTGGGCTCTTATTATCGCGAAGGCTAAATTGCTCGCGCATTACATATGTACTTTCAGCCGTCCCACCGACATTTTTACCACTGGCAATGATGCGCATATTTTGCAGATCTGTTGTTTAATATTTCGCAACGTAACGGTTTTACTGACACTCCCTGCGAAGCGAGTCACGCCGTGCGCTATATCCTTGATTAATACAACATAACTCGGAGTAACGAATTCCCATGACACCGGCGTTATGACCGAACCAAATAATTTGCCGCCGCACCGCGTTTCAAAAAAACAACGCCCCTACCCCGTAACACCCGTAACAACGGACAGAGTGAAAATATTACTTATTTCCTTTAATTAATCTACCGATTCCCCGCAGACAACGAGAGGCGTGAACTTCCGGGATATACCGTAACTCAAACGGAAAGTAATTCAATGCCTGGTAACCGTCGACCCAAGAGAATTCTACACACATAACTCGGTTTACTATTGTATTCGTCGCAACATAATTGAATTACCTGACTTACTATACCTACCCTCGCATACCTACATAAATACATATGTATATCATGCGTATATATACCACGTATACCTTGAACAAGTCGTACGGTTACTACCCCAGGCGCTGTCGAGAGCAGAGAGATGGATGCTGTACTTCAATTATCAGACCACACCGCTGACGTTGGTCGAGTGAATTTCGGGATATCATTAGAATGCCATATGCGAGCATCACCACACTAGAGGAAATCCCGGGGAAAATGGAGTTTAGTCAGCTCGTGTGCAAATTCTTTGAATCTCTCCAATTGCGAGAACTTCATTCGAAACAACGTGGTGAAAATATCCGTACAATACTGGAAAACAATTAATGAGGTACCTAATTTGTTTTATCATTTCGACATCCATTTTCCATGTGAATCGCACTAGGATGTAAATTTTTTTGTTTCCTTCCGAATTCTTCCAGGTTATATTGTTGCACTTAAAAAATTCCATGAATTCATCCTGTCTTTATTCAGTTTTAATGTCATCGCTAACAAACAAGTTGATACCCATCCAAGGAAAAAAAAGATCATTCGTTTTAAAAATGATGTGTGGGAATCGATCGTGTATCCGAAGTTTCAAAGCTCAAATTCGAGTAATTCGATTCTTTCTCATTTTTTTTTTTTACACGCAGATCCCAATTTACCGTTCCTAAAACAAATGATAACAAAACAATGTCCCTAAATCAATTTGTGTAAGAATGGATATTTAAATTTTTCTGGCCATTCGTAATGAATGCATAACAGCTAACATCAAGTCTTCTACGTTTCACTGACAATTCCAAACACTATGCTTCGGACACATGACACATATACTCATGTAAAGTGAAAATTGATTTCAATTATTGAACCACAAGTATATCAGAGCATATGGGTATGTTTAAAGAAGTCAAAAGCTTAAGATCAACCTCAACCTTTTAACTTCACTACAGCATTTGACGTCTACATTCTTACGTACACACATGCCTAGAAGAACCTGTAGAAAGTTTTCACTCTCAAATATACCTATGGACACGTGCCCAGAAAGCATACACCACCAACAAGCCGTAGGTACTCACCGCCTGACCACAGCGCGAGTTGTACTACTTGTCGAGGCTAGAAGGAGGGGGCGGGGGTCTCGTGATTGGTGGAGGTTGTGCAGAGTAGCAGCAAGCAGCCTGCAGCTACAACCGAAAGCCGAGCAGCGGCGGGCGGCAGCGGGTACTCTGTTAGGTGTGTTTCGTAATTGTCTGACCGCAACGGCAGACTCACTACTTGGTTGACCGGTGCTCGACTGGACTACTGCGACTTTGCGACAGAAACGTCCAGCTGCTAGAAAAGCCTCTAGGGGAGGTAGTATGGTAGCTACGTTATGCTATGTAGTTGTGTTTCGATGGTGTCCGCGCACATATTCAGGCAAGAGAAACTGATTCGGTAAGCGAAATTCTGTTGAACTTACCCGAAGGGCAGTTGGGGTAATGAAACCACCCGTCACGTCAATTATTGCCAGGCGAATTTTCACTCCTGCAATTCTGTGAGTGGGTAGATGGTCGGGAACCCCGAAATAGTAGGTGGGCTTAAATTCTAATTCAACGCCGGAAAAGTGGAATTTAATTAGAGAAATTAGAAGGGAACGTGACTGACGGTGAGAGTTAACGGTTAACGATTGGGCTATCCGCCCAATCTCCCTCCCGTCCTCTTTTACCCCCCAATTTCATTAGCTGATTAATTCGTTCCCCATAATAATTCTACTACGCCTGATTCAATCGGCCAATTCGAGTAACTTCACTCGAGTAATTGTCGCGAAACGGTCATGGTTAGGGAAATACCGGGTGGGAAATTTCTAACCTAATATTTGGGAACGATGTAGAAATTAAGTGAAACAATTGATATGGGGTATTTTTCTGTACCCCCCGGTAGGAATACCACGCAGAATCAAGATCTTACAATTATGGGAAATGAATGTTTTTCGAGTACATAAAGTATAGCAGTTCGTCGTTGTTCGGCCAGTATACCTCGTAATCCTTGGATGGTCTTTTATTTTTCTCTAAAACTCCGATGTCCGTTTTTCCTTGACTCGGTGAAGTCGTGGCACATACATCTACAGTACGTTTAGAAAAGAGTATAGTGAAAACTCCTTTCTCTGGGTTGAAAAAAAAAAAGAAAAAAAAAAGAAAAACTTACATATATAAAGGAATACCAGACGTATAGGGGAGAGCAAGGTTTTATCGTAAACCAAGATCAAGAAGAACGAATCGCTGGAACCAAGAAACCGTAACTTTCGATGATTTTATTTACGGGCTCTTTATACTTCTATGAAGAAGGTTCAGTTGATTAGCGCGACGCTGTGGTGGGAGAGGAAAGGGCAAAGAGGTCGCACGTATAAAACTCCGCCTGCAGGCTAACCCAACGCTACACGTATTTGTCGAGGGAACGTGGCTCCGGTAAATACAAATCATTCGCCACGGACACGTGGGCAGCACTCTGAGAAACGTTTGCTTACCGGGATCTGGACCAAAGTTGTGTCTGGAAGAAGTAAGGGATGGGATAGAAGCAAGGGAGTGGGGAAGGGGGTGAGAGAAGCGGATCTCAGTGTGAGGAGAAAGTATAAAGAGATATATAGACTGAGCGACGAAGACGAGCGAATACGAAGAACGCGGTGCATTACGGATTTAGAGTAGCTGAATAGAGAAAAGGAATCTTCGGAGGAGGAGGGCGAGGGATAAGACAATTGCCAAGAGAGCGGTACAAACCACTTACCGGTTTTAAGTAGCAGTTGCCTCGCCAAAGGAAAATGGTAGCCAGTATAGGTAGAAGCAACAGCAAAAGAAGCAGCGGCTGTGGGGGTTAGCAGCAATAGCAGCAGCAGCAGCAGAGCGACCCTTCCGTGAATAATAGCTCGTTGTATTCCTCACTCGTTAGAAGCCCCCGTAAGCTAATGTCAAAAATAAACCACTTCAGTTTTCGCGGGGTTAATTGCCAGTGAAACCGACCGAAGAGTCGAGAGATTTCTATGGTAAGTGTGCGAATATTATACCTGTCTTCTGAAAACGTTTGGAACAGCTAGTTCTGGAAATCGCATCTGCTTTGATTTCTCTCCTTCGCTCTTTTTCGAGTAAAGAACTTCTTTCATCTCACACGCCCGCCCTCGATCTTCAAAAAACACTAGATACCCACTAGAGTGACGAGTTCAAAACTTATACTTCTTTATTTCACGTAGCACCTACCATAAGTGTCCGATATCAAGAAAGCAGGGGTGAGTTCCATACGAATAACATTCGTAAGTGAACCACCGTGATAACGAACATATACATACCATATCTGGACTTCGAGGGAAGTTACTCCGGGTGCAGAGGATAACAAGCGGTGAAGAGTCAACGGGTAAAACGAGGAGCGCTTTCCCACTGCAGTAGGTTGTGAAGGGGGCGAAGAGGGTAGGGTTTAGGAGCGCAGTATCCTAGCCAGCAGTGATTCGCCGGTAAAGCCCTTCTAGCAACAAACAGAGATACATTGCCTGCGTAAGTGCTCCTGGCTACGGTATACACTGCGTCACACTGCGTCACTCTCTCCGCGTTCCGCAGGAGTGCAATTATGTCATGAATATATTCTTCACTTCCGGAAACCGTCGTGCAACCATTTGCGGATTTGCTGTTGTAGTTTATTCCTGCAATTCAATCACTGCATCCTCGTCTAGTCCATACTGGATGGCGACGGCAAAGCGAATACCATGCATGAAATGTTTTTTTCCCGTTAGCCGTTTATTTATTTTATTTCCTCGACCTTTCAATCTTTGAATCTTTTGTATCTCATCTAAAATTCAATATCCCAAAACCTGGACTAGAGCCAACAGTCCTGAAGGGGTGTCTCGATCAACTTATAGTTTTTCAATTTATGTAAATAACACCTGAAACGACCTATTTTTTTTTTTTTCTCAATCTCACGGAACTTTGCAGTAAAAAAAAATACATAGTACTACATACTTCTAAAAAAATACTTGGAAGGCGAGAGATTTTTTTCTAATATCAAAACTATTCCTTATTCTATTTCACTTTGATACCACGAATTAACTATCCGTATGAATAAAATGACCAGACATTCTGAAGAGAAATCCTCTTTTCACCTTTCTACGTACAAAGATTTCTATCTTTATATCTAAAATTTGGAAATTTGAGATTCCGAATGAGGAACAACAAAGATTACATGTGGAATGTGTAAAATAATAATTAAAAATTTTCTCTCGTACCCTAATTAGAACACTCTACACAGCGTCAGTTTCTGAAAATATATCCACAAGTTTGAAGTAGTGAGGTCAAGTTGGCAAAAAGATGAGACTTTCGGTAATAATCACCTTCTTGAAATCTTCAAGACGTTTTTCTATAGATACAATTAGCTGTGAAATGTATAACACTGAACGGTCTGAAAACGGAAGCTTTTAATTTGTATTGCATTATTTGACACGAGTTGGTATCTGACCACAAGCGAGTAAATTAATTATCACATACTACATAACGTTCCCTACTTGTAAAAAGATATTATCACTTTGCACAACGCGTGTAACGACATAGTTGAATTCTTTGTTCACCGCGTGTAGGCGGCGCCGTATTATAATAACTAACGACTGTTAAAAATCTCTTGAAACAACAGCAGCTGGACATTCTTGACTAACTACCTTATATTTTCTCTGCACGTATGCCGACCCCTTTTGCAAATCTGATTACGTTGAAGGGTTGACGTCAACGGAAACCAGCAACTTGATCTCAACGACACGAAACCATATGGGAAATCTATGGAAAATTTACGGTAATACCAATTTGTATAAAATATTTTGGCCAAAAGAAGTCTGGAAAGCACCTGTAAGTTCAATTCAATGGCTATGTAAATAATGCAAGATTATCTCATTACACTTTCTCATCTTTTTCATCACATCCTGACTAATTGAAACAATTAACTTCCACATGTACACCCCTACGTGACATTTGAAATGGTCGCTGTTCGATAAAGTTAGTGATAAGACCTGATTTTTGGTAAAATCATATTTCCATGGTCTACTCGAGTTCGCTCACTCTTTGTTGAATTACTAGAAAAGTGTACTTGAATTTTGAGTTCACCTGCAAAAATTGTTGATTTGTCCTAAAGGTAAATCGTACAGATTTTTTTCCAACGATCAGCATGATTTAACATAATTAGCAGTGATATCTTGGACCGTAAGAGACTTTTGTGGGAATCATTCCTTTCTCTCGTACTAGATGTTCAAGTTTTTGATACATCATGGTCGAGCGATTAAAAGATGAATTATTATGTGCGTTTTTGTCGTGTAAAAAGTCTCACGTCTTGATATAGGTAGTTTCATACCCCCAAGCAATGTTGTATGATCTTCAAGTGGTGCTCTGTTCAATTCCAACTCTACGGCTTGGCTTGTGAAGAATTTACTGTGAGGGTGGCCTGCGAAGGACCCTCGAGCTCACGAGTGTCTTTTTTTCAGATTCCTTCTCCTTATGCGGCCTTCAGAACGGATCTTCTAGAGTTTCTCTACCTCTGAGAAAACGATGTCCTACTATCTACCATGCCAACGAGCTATAATCTCGATCATTTTGCTATGAAGACAAACTATTCTTTTCCAGATAGGACAACCTGCAACCTTGCGCGATGCGTTTCCCTTTTTACGGAGAAAAAAATTCCGGATCTCATTCTTTCCAATTTGATCCCTCACTTCTACTTCAAAATAGGAAAAAAAATATGTATAGTTATCGCCAATTAGAGTCGAGATTTGAAAGCTGAGGATAATACGTATGTTAATCTTAGAATTACTTGTAAATTGTAATTTAGTTATAAATTATAATCCATCCTATTCGTACTGTTATCCATTCTATTTCCTGAATAAACCAATATCATACGTATAAATCCTTTCTTCCCACGTGTCAGTTGCATTATTTATTCCGAGATTTATTCTTCCTTCGGCCTACCCAGAATATATGTCCAAACGTCCGTGATATTGAGTAATTTTTTTAATTAATCATTTTCACGACTTACCGCCGAAGATTTATCACGTATATTGTTCACATATAGACATATATATGTATATTATCTATATGTATATACAGAATTTTTTTTAATTTGAACCTAAGATAAGATTCCATTGGATCATGTCCCGAATGTATAGAAAATATACTTATACTCAGCTAGAAGCTCTTACAAAGATAACCTTCGACGTATTTGCATCGTTGAACACGACTGAGTTGAAAATTTTGCGCTGCCGTGGAAAGTTTGTTTGCAAACGCTCAACGATGGTATGCTTTTGTTTACCCTCAGAACCGCTTTATTTACGCGGCAAACCGATTAAAACTCTCTGAATAAAGCAAACCCCATCGTCCTGGAAAATACACGGCAGACAAAGCACCCCTAATTGTAGGCCTAAGACGAAAACGTATAGATATAATAGGTATATATAACCTCTATATCTTGTATTATACTTACAGTAGTATTATTATACTATACTTACCGTACATTTTTGTCATTCTGTTCCGAAAACCACTGGGATCGGACGAAGCAGAAGTCAAGAGAAGTCGCTCGAGTGGGCGGTAGAGCATTGATGGAACGAGGAAAATAGCAGGGGAAGTGGAACATAGTTGTGAATCAAGTTCACAGTGCGCGTTTCGGGAGGGTGGTCTGGAAGGGTGGAAAAGAGGTTGCAAACTGTGTCGGTTAATAGTTGGATAATTCGATGGGGGAAGTTGGATCCCTGAAAGTACGAACAATGCTCTCAGTTTAGCCGAACGAGAAGCCGTGTAAGTATGTATCCGTTTCAGTCTCCATCTCCATGGTTGAGTGTAACGTGGGCCGAGGCCATGGCACGGCAAAAGTCAAGAAGAGGTTCGCCCCGGGGCTGTTGTTAAGCAACTATTTTCAAGTAGAAACTAAGGAGACGTGCGACAGTCAGCTAGCTCGGACCTTTTTCTCCCTCCAACCCCTGGGCGTGCCCTTGCAGTATTATAGTTTTCCTCCTTTCAACTTCTCTTTTCATCTACCTGCCTCGCTTACTCTGTATCTACCCATTTTTCTCACATCTTCACCTAACGAAATTCGTATTTCTCCATCTTACTTTGTATTCAAAACGCTTTCCGGAAGAGCAAGTCGTACTTTGAGAAAAGCTATGAATAAATACATGACTGAGACATCCGCTAAGAGATAATAAGTATGGCTAAGAGACACCTAATCCTTCTGCGGAGCAGCTGCAAAAACCAAATCGTCATTTACAGACCCAGCTTAATATACGTATGTATATTTATAGAAGACAGTATACATGTATCGAGGACTACTTCTGAGAACCAGAAGAGTGTATGGTTATCGGAAAAAAACACTAAGTTGATGACGCACTGCTGATTTGGAAGGAAATTAGTACGAACGCGATTACCGCAATTACCTGAGAACCAGTCATATAATTATGGGGCCGGAACGAGTGTATAAGTGACTTACCAAGCTGGTAAAAAAGTGCTTACCAAACAGCATTTTTGGTTCGTACCAGTCCATGACAGACATATCGTAGAATCCCGGCACTGATTTTACCTCAGCTAATAATTATACAAACTATGAGTAATTTTTTAACAATTCTATGATAGCTGATGATCAGAGAAAATAATCGTATGATTCGCATCGGTCGAACTGAGTTGTCACTACAGAATGCTGACGAACTAGCATAAACACTCATCATATATACAATATGTATTTATTCTTTACTTTTCATGTTCTCTGATATTGGGAGAAAAGTACCCATTGTTTCAGGTCGGAATGGTACACGTATTGTGTGACAAGTGCGGAAGGTAGGCAATATGGTATGTGACTCGTGTAACGCGCTGGAAGCTTAACACTTGTCAGACATCGCGCATCGACACTTGGTGTGCGAAGTTTAATTATGTTTGATATATATCTGTCTGTCTATCTGTCCGTCTGTCTGTCTGTCTAGTCAGCTGATTCGTCGATCTCTCGATTCATCCCGACGAACTCTCGCGATGATCTCAGAAACGAATCCATGATAAAATCTGAAACTCACGGAACTTGACGGTCACATAATGGCCAGAAAATCGCAGCATGCCGCGTTTTTGTAACGCCCACTTCTGCTGGAAAAAAAATCAAAATGGCACGCGTGGGTTCTAGGGCCGCCAAATATTAGAATCAATTTGGAAATAATATACCTCAATATTGAATCATATGTCATTACACATGATATGTAGTGGTGAATTGAATATTTTATTTAGAGAACATTTAATTACCTGGATACCGACAATGGAACTACAAGGGTCAAGGTCGAACATGAGACAAATGTGATGGTTGTTTGACTTACAATTTACATTTACTGCGAGATTAACTTCTTGCGCTTCGACACAACCAGCTTTTTTTTACAGCCGTTTTAAGATTATGCAATCTAAAGTAACCTAACCTGAGGAATGTGGAAGGAAGATCGGCAAGGTGGGAGGCCACGTGACGCTGACGATAGGGGTTTCGTGGGTTCACGGATTTGTTGCTCATGCTGACGATAGTCGAGACAATTACTGGTACCGACTGGTAATCGGCTGACAGGCAGACGGATGTCAGTTGCAATCTCTGGTTATGATAAATTGGGCACACAGTAGGTAGTAAAGGACAACTTATGCTATCTATAATTGAGGGAAAAAAAAAACAAAATTAAAATCAAATGTTTTGTGAACGTTTTTTTCCCTGACACATTTCATTTCAAAGACCGTTATTTTTACAGTTTTTTGTCTTGTTTCATTTTTGTAAGATGCGACGTTATGCCATAAAATTGACTTAAAGTTCAAGAAGTGAGGGTGTTCAGGGGTGGAAGACCCTCCCGCGCGGGACTCTTAGTGACCAGCCAAGGGACTACTGCGTCTGGCGACCACTTGAAAGTCGTAAACTTGGGACGTTGGAAAGTCCCAAATGCGTAAATTAAGTGATGCAGAACGGATGCTAGCTTTGTCTCCTTTGCTAGTTTTTCCAAGCATGGTTATTGTCGGTAACAACGTGCGTTCGTTAGAGCACTAGGAATCTTGAACGGTCAGACCTGGCCTGGGATTGCCCCCCTTCCAGAAATGGAAAATTCTATAAGTCAATCCGACAGTTATTCTATGATTATATTTACGAATTATTATTTATGATTAAATATACTATAGCTATCTCATATGGGACCGAACAGAGGGTTACGCTCTTCTGTTTCTTAGTTCCCAATATTTATCATTTTTCTTCAAGAAATATGTACTGACGCATGCGACAATTTTATGGACTACATTTTGCAGAACCGGTCGACTAAGAATAATTCATTATCACCATCTAATTCTGCGACGGTGGAACGGCCGAGAACTATGATATAGTTCCTCCGGAACGTAATTTGAAAGTAGAATATGTTGTGAAAAAAAAGAAAAGAAAAGTAATTCGCCAGTCTTCTACACGGTCTACATATCATGTCGTTTGTATAATAACTTGTCGCAAAAAAAGTGTTTTCCACGGTAATCCAGTACGTCGCTTACAATTAGTGATCAAGCTTAGGGGGTCTTGCTTGCGTCGCGGCCTGAAAGAGATGTTGCAGATGTTATATAGTTTGTAAGCAAAAGTAGACAGTTTCGGTTAGCAGAAGGTGTAGACTGGAAGGTACAATCACGTACGGTTCGTTGTAAGGATGAAAATAGCAAGGAGCTGGAAACCAACGACCGACCTCAAAGGAGGCCGCTAAACAACCCGCGCCACGGGTTTCACTTGTGCTCGCAGAAATTCACACCCGCTCGCCCTGCATAGCGTTAAGTAACGCTAACTAACCTACCCCTACACCCAACCTAAACTGACTCCAGCCTCCCGAGAGAAATGGACCAATTATATGCTGCATATAAATCTCAGGGGGCCTGGGGGAAAGGGGGGGAAAGAGGAGTTCTGGCTAACGTATGAGCCGAGCCATTGTGCGCGTGGCAAATTTCGTCAGACAATGGAAGGGTTGATTTGTGTTCATGAATTTATATTACATTAACACTCTTCGTTTGGATTTAATAAATTTATAGCACGAACCTAAATTGCAAAAAAATATATTAGATCTGTAGATAACTGAGCTTCGTGTAATATACTCTGATACCGATAACCTGGAAAGCGCTCCAAAAATTTTCAAACTAATTTGAGAAATTGAAAAAATCAGTGCAGCAATGATGTAAGTATAATTGAATAAATATTATTCATGCGTTGTGGTCATACTCGGCATTTAATAGCGTCAGAAAAAACGCTGAAGATCAGGATTTATGGATATTCATTTATCAAATTTTATACCAGGGCTTGGAATTCAATATGCAAACCATCAAAATCGGAAAAAAACGAAAAAATGTTCACGGGATAGGTTCCATAAATTTCACTTTTTTGTACACATTTCAATCAATTCGACCGAAATGAAATAATTGCCTGACTCCAAATCAATCATAATCATATGGGCACGTGAAAAAAATTATTCAACCAACTAAAATATATTTGACATAAATACATTCGAAAAATATGTACATTTGAAAATAAATAAATATCTAATCCTTTTACATTCTTAGAGCAAGGGAGTAGAAACTCTAATAGCGTAGCATTCTTTAGAAACTCGTGATTGTATTTTAACCTTTCATATTAATTATAATTTATTAAATTCCACCAATTAATTATGCCTCATTCATTAAAATTATTTCTCACTTCTTGGAACTAATGAAGAATTTTATCAAGTCGAGTATAAGGTTTAGTTTTGAAGTGGATTATTTCAATTGATCAAAGAAATTTTGTTCTCACAGTAGCATTGATGCATAATGGAGATTTTATCATTTTCGAAACTCGATGGGATACAGCGTAAGCTAATCTTCTGATTTAACACGATCAATTAATACTTCGGCAATAAGCATGATTAGGATTGTTTCCGGTTGAACTACCTGGCTCGGTGTGGGCGATGCTAATCGTTTCTTGAGTTCGTTGAAATACCGGGTGGGAGGAGAACGTTGTAGTTGCATCGTTCCTTTTGCCCAAACGTCTAAATTGGTCATAATTGATAATTACTACTTTGAATTCCGTATACGATTTGGTAGGGTAACTCGTGGAGTAACCGCAAACTATCTTCACCGAATAGTTCAACGTGGTGTAGTATTAATAGGCGTGGTATGGCGTCGTTTTCGTCGTCGACTAGGTAGCTGGGAACTAGAAAGTTTCGAACTTATTGGAAGAGATTATCGCTCGATTGTTGCCTCGTTAATGCAGCGTATCTATTTGGTGTAAGCTGTTACCTTGGGTAATTTTAACGTCTTGCTACGGTCCGCAGTTCCCGAGGATACGATCTTCCTCGCTCCCAGCTAATGCCGCGTGAAAGATTAATTTATTTAACCCTTTTCGCCCGAAAGTATTATTTTTTTTCAATAAGATTTAGCAGATTGTATTGAGGATGCCAAATGGCGTCACTGAGCTGGAAAGGGGTACAACTCATCGAACGTGCGGCGTAAGTGAAGTGTTCATTGAATGAATTTTTGCAGATAACGGAACTATTATGCAGGGTGAACTGGTGCACTGAAACCGCAGTACGAACCGTTGCGTAAATAAATGAAAAACAAATACTGAACGTCAGTTGGTTTAGTTCACCGCCTCTTTTCCACCTCGCCGTGTGCTAGTCCAACTTTATATCGAAACCCGTAGGCTGTAAATAACACGAAGCTGTCAAAGCCGAATTCGAACCTATATCAGCACGGAGTCACCGCCATTTCAACAAACCTGATAACACGCCAGCTCTGTTATAGGTTTATATCATTTACTATTACACTTTTCAGGGACTTCCGACTGCCGTTGTTCCGTTACTCGCAGGATGTTCATATCTGTACACGGAAGGTTTCGCGTTTCTCGTATACCCATTTGCGAAAAATTCACCGATGAAAAATGCGCCGCTGTGGTATGATACGCTTGTACAATGTCCCAACATGCTTTGCTAATGACTTCAATCTGATTTTATTTATATGTCTATTCAATTTTTTCGTTTAATTACATCTCTGCCATGGGTGCTGGCATTCGTACTTGAAATTAGTACGCTAGCTGTTTAACAATATAAGTTGAATATAGTGATCTGTCAAACCTACCCAGAAACTAATCATAACTTTGGCGATAACCAAGTTACGTGGTGTAAAACACACTGGTGCAGACGTGAGACCGAGGAGCTCTCCAACACTCCTTCTGGTATTCCTATGGTGCGGTATATCCGGAACGTTATATACATACATCATTCTTCAGTCATAATCGCATGAGAAAAACTATAAGTACAGGTATAAAAAATATGTGGCAGCATGGAGATGTGGAAAGTTGCGTGATACTCCGCAGGAAGAGAGCATGTAACTTGATATGACCAGAGTTCGTTACCGCTGTAAGTGAAAACAAAATACACACCTACCCTGCAAGAAAACTTCACGCAAGGGAAATCAACCTCTATACACATCCTGAATATGCAGACTATCTATATACACTATTACTACACACGTTGCGTATATGACCGTGACCTTTTGATCTTGAAGATGTGTAGCTATACATATTTTTTTTCTTTAATCCAAGTTCTAGAGAAATTAATAGCATGCGATGAGGAAAGTGAAACTAATCAAAAAGGTACCGGCGGCTCTTATTCTCTTCGAGACGTTGCATGGTAACCAATGAACCTCCGGTTGTTCGTTAGCCTAATACTTGGTGAAATCCGGACGACCGTATCCGCACACTTTCACCGTTTCTCTTAGCACATGTAGCCCCATCTTCCCTTTTTTTACCCATTACTATCAAGAGTCCGTTGTTCATTTTCCCCTCCCATTCCATCTAGTTCGCACCCTCGGAACGGTATTTTCTGGAAATGACCGGATCGCACCCTACAATAAATTGATCATTGCTCAAGGAGCTTTTCTAACCGCAACTCACCAGCTCCGTTCAAAGGGGTGAGCACGAATCGATCCTCTTTCAATTATCGGAAAGAACGTTAAGAGATGTCAGTCGAGCAACGAGTTACTTACAAAGTTGAGCATGTGTACGTATATATACCTACCTCATTCGAGGTCCGAATGCTGTTTTCACGTCTTCGAAAAATAAAACAAAACCTGTAGAAGAAAAAGTTACGGTATCTCATTCTCATCATAAAAGCAATCAACTGAATAAAACGCATCGAACACAATTGCGACGGTCCTCATCTACCGAAATTATAGGGCAGAGCGTAAACACTCGAATTGTACTCGTTCCCGAATAACCTTTTTTATACGAGAACGTTGGATGTAATTGACGCTTTCCGCTTCGACTTTTTCCTTTATTATAGTGAAATTAGACCAAAATGTGACTCACAACCAGCTTCGAAAAAATTCAAAGTGAGCTGAATTCTTGTGTATACCGTGATTTAGTGTTTTTAAACAAAATATCAAAAGTACCCTTATTTCGACCTTGAGCTTCATGGGTTTTCGCCCATATCTTCTTTTCTATTGAATTTGAATATATAGGACATTTCACAGAGAACTTGAAGATTACAAAATTTTGCTTGAAAAAGTACTGGGGTAGTTTTTTCGTCGGAACAACCGTTTCCGCACAATACTTGTATATTAGTGTTGAAAGCATAATACCTATATAAGTCGAGAACTTTGATATATTTTTTATCTTTTCTAATTTCAATTCAGATATAACTATTTTGCGCTTAAATCCAATATCTATTTTATGTTTCAAGAGTTTTTACATTCCCGCTCTAAAAATATAGAATCCTCGATTTTTGAACGAGGGATCCATTTCTTATAGTAAAAAAAAAAAAAAAATGGCGGAACCCAATGTTAAAGTTCATAAAAAGTCAAAATCATAATTTTTTTAAAAAGTACGGAACATTTGATCAAAACGTAGCATCCGGATTTTTTTTTATTTCTGCTTCATTTCCGCGCAATTTAAATTTGAACAAACGAGACTTTAGCAAGTATCACGATTTTGGCTAACTTTGAACTGCTGTATTTCTGAACTAATGATTTCAACAAATACTCGTAGGTACTAAGGGAACATTCTCACAAAGTTGAAAGAACATTTGTTTTTGTGCCACGTACATTTCACATAGACGAACCCGTATCTATTTCCGGTTAACCTTTTCCAGAATTTAAAAAACGAACAAATAGTTTTTGTCCATATTTCACCGCAGTTTTCGGTTTAAATTAGAAGTATATGTCATTCTGCGAAATGGCTCTAACATTTGATTTCAACAATTTTCCCTCTGCAGCAACAGATTTTTCGACCGGGGAAAGGTTTTGGCTTTTTAATATGATTTCCCTATTATTTTTTAACCTCCGGCCATGAGTTGCTGAAAGCTTACGTTTACGAAGTCCATATCTCCGGAAATGAAAACTCTATTTTTCTATCGTGAAAAAAGTAAGCCGGAGCTCATCGACTACTACAAAAAAAGATATCGAAAAGCTATAGTAATCAAGGGTGTACCCATATCATTTTGGTTGTGTAATGTTGATACACCGCCATTACAGTCACATAAGGGGCCCATCCCTCGAAGTGAACAGTTCAGGAAAGATGAAAATCACGTAATGAAAATTAGAGACATTATTAACATTATCGTTATTATCGTTATATGAAAGCAACTTTTCTCATTTATCTATAGCTGCGCAGATTCATGAAGTATTATACTGTACGTATAAAAAGTAATGAAGATGCTAACAGTAATATTATTCCTGCAGATAAAAAATTATAGCGAAAGTCACATATCCTGCAGTATCCAATTATACCTATTGTATATGTATACGTATGTGTGTATTTGAATATATGAGTAATTCTTCATATTTTGAAGTGATTTTTTTCAGCGAATTGAGGTCCATTTATTTTATACCTTGAGCCGATGTAAGGTTTATGAAATATTTGGAAGTCAGCTCAGATGAAAAAAGTCCGTGGCTCGTGCCGCACGGTGTAGCGAGGGTAATCGATATCATAAAATACTACCCTATCGTCAACGAGATTTATTAATATTTATATTCAAGTTTTCCTTGTCGCAAAGAACGATGCCCGTGTCGTGCACTAAAATCCTAAAACTAAAATGGATGGACTATTGTCACGCGAGCAATCAGACAAAAATTGCTTATACATAATATAAATATACATATATATTCGAGATTAGAATATATGGAAATGAAGAAGTCAAGGCTGATCGGTGATCGCCTGAGATCACTTCGAACGTGTACATAGATACCCGTATACATGTATACGTATACGTACAAAAAAGCGCGAAAAGCGTAGAAACGATGGCCGGAAAACGGGATAAAATAAAATTCGGGTCTGCCGGAAAACTGCGCGCACGAGGCGCAGAATGTGTGAGACCTCAGCTATCCACCGCTCGACTCCCGGGGACAGGAATAAAATAAAAGGAGAGGAATAAAAATCAGAAAAATGGTCACAGAAGAGTAAGAGCAGAGTCCGAGGGTGGAGTTTCCCATCTTCCATCAGACCCTCCGTTTCACGACCCCCACGGACACACGCTCAGTAGCTATGTAGTGGTCACCAACGGTGGTCCGGTTGTCTCGGTCAGGAAATATACGACGCCGTTGATATAAGACGCAGAAACGCTAACCAGGACGGCGCGGCGCAGCGCGGTTGTTTCATAAGTACGTAAATCTGATATACAAATGCATGTACATGTACAGACACACACACGCATTATGTTCCCGCAGAGTATCCGTGTGATGTACACATGGAATCAACCGAATTACCTAGCATATATTGCCTAAGAGTCGGTAGGAATGTACATTTGACCAATGCGTCTCGTTTCTGAATGATCGGATACTTGGCGCACAATTCATTTCATATCACTGTTTCGGAGAAATTCGAGAAAATAATTCGTGTCGGTGGAAGAGGATTGTAGCACCCCCTTAATCTGGCAGTCACGTTCACCGAGCAAAGTGATGTATGTATCTATAATCTCTTCATCTGGAGCGACTACTTGGTGTGACGAACAGGCGATTTCAACCTCGGATAAATTCAGCCCGCAGGTAGTTCGTTGAAATTTTGTCAGGAAAACTCAACCAGACGAAAGGGTTCTAAGAAGAATCTGACGGTGCAGAGAAAGGACCGCGGTTAACTTTTCTCCCCACGTACGCATTTCTGTTCAACTTTTATTTCATTTCGGTTTATTATTATATTTTACTTTATTTTTTCTTCATTTGGTTTTCTTTCCTTCTCGAATCGCAGAATCGATAAGTAAGGAAAAGGATGTTTAGTGAGGTAATAGAATCTGATGGGATTGCGATTGAAAATACCGATGGTAGGTACAAACAAGAAAAACAAGAATTCCGAGAAACTATACCGAGACGGGCGAGAAATTTCTTCTCGCAGGATGGTCTCCACGGTTTATTTTTGTACACTCGAGACAGAATTTTGCCACCGGAATTCCAAGGCAAAGAAAAACTCAAAAAATGCCCTTAGCCTCCGTCAGTCTTGACTCGATTAGATTAGATTAGATTTTATCGTAGTCGCGAACATTAATCTACATTGCGAGCTAACAATTCTACATAACCACATTTCTCACGGAACTTTTACGTACACCATAACTGGGAGCAATCTGTGTACTGATGGAGAAAAAAAAATCTCAAGCCTCACAATATTATTCAGCAAAAACTATAGGGGTGATGTTTTTATATGTAAAATCGATAAAATAAAAATTTGAAATGCACGATTCTACAGGAATCATTACTATTCATGCTTGTAACCATACGTAATACGTGTACTATATTGCTTTTGAGTCTCGTACGAATCGTGAAATATGACGTAATATACATCATGGGTTTTTATTACTAGACCATCTGGAAGTGAAGGAAAACTGATCGTTGAAGAGGCTTGACGTGAAGGCTAAATTTTCAAGTACTTTTCCTCGATGGGCATTAACGTGTACCGCAGTGGATACTACAGCGCGAAGTTCTGTCGTTGCTAAAATTGAAAGACATATCCCAGGTGAAAAACGAAGTGTCGAGGTATACAAAAACAAGACTCTTGTTTGTCCATTGGCCCTTAAGAGAGTTCTCGAACCCTTTTCAACGAAACCTTTCCCGCCAATCTCTTCCCATTTTCACCCCCCAGACGCCGAAGCCTAAGACATTCGACAAGCTCTTCTCCGCTTTTCTTCTTTTTCTCCAGACCAAGAGAAAAAAAACAAGCAAAGTCAGGTTGACTGTTGTTACCAGAATGGCAATACTAGACCTGAAAAAAGCTTTGACAGTTTTCACAGAGTTGCGGTACGAAAGTATTTGCAATGTTTGTTGCCAGTATCTTTGCTTATACCGGGCTTATTTCCACGTCAACGTACTCCCATTGCATCTTGGCATCGGTTGGAGAGGTCGCGGTGGGTTAGAAAATCTGATTTTCTTTTGTATTCTTTTCTCTGAATAACTGTCATTTGATCAATAATCACATTGTGACATTCGCCTAAGTCAACCGAAAATTTCCAATCAATTGCATCAGGTGATTATTCGAATAACATGAAACTAAAGTTAATTAACCTGAAAAAATCAATATCTTTCTTGTAGCATTGATTCTGAAAGGCTCATTCTTCGCTGACATTGAAAAAAGATTTATCGGAAGATTCGAAATATTGAGAAATCATAGCGCTCACGTGACCAGGTGCGTAATCGGGTCCTTTTCAAAGTCATGTATAGAAAAAGAAGTAGTCCAACCTTTGATTCTGCGATTATTTCGAAACTATACATTCTTTGAAACAATCCTGGACAGCGTAACTTCTTAATAGAGCAAACGACAATTTTTACTTGAAATCCAAACCGAATTTGTAGAAAAATTTTCAGCACGAAATGGAACTTTCCTAAGGAGATTTCCTCAAGTTAAAAATTCGAAACAAATTAAATATTCGAGATGATTTTTTCGCTGTAAAAATGTGTAAAATTTTTTATTTATATCAGAAGTTCCATTACGTTATGGTCTTGGGCATGTATAAATCATTCACCTTGAAACATTTTACTTTCAGATGACGGGCACCCGGGACTACGTTCTCAGGCTGGAGCTGCGCCCTACGCGGGACAACCTACAGCGGTGGATAATTTTCATGCTTATCAACTTATACGTACCTTTCTTATCTTGGATTGTTTCTTATGACATTCAAAACAAGATGTCAAAAGCACTGGTACAATGATTATTTAGTTTTTGAGCGATAATCCCAGGAAAAATGAAATTTTTGAAGTTTCGTTTTACTAATTTCGTTCGATTCTTATTCTGTTCACACCCATTCTCTACAGAAACGTATTCTCCTTCAATTACACAGAGGGCATTCTCCGATATTGATATATAGTGTTCCTAGCAAATCCTTGAATAAATTAACTTATTGCAACTCAGAAACAAATACCAAATATTTTCAGCCAATGATTGCCAATAGATTGCTGTACACAATGACTCGAAGAAATTGGATTGGAGCGAACTGACAAAACGTTTCATCATTCGAAAGCATTATCAAATGCGCATCAGATGTGAATGTGTGTAACTAATGCTTTTTGGGAGCTTTATAGTCTATTTCTTTATTCATTTTATTTTTGTTTGCAAGGCTATAGATCATCCCCTCGTTCAATGTACGGGGAAGTTTGATTATAAATTTTTTTCCACACTTTTCCGAACGCCAATAAAAAAATATGTACATATAGGTATATGAAATAAAATAAAATCAAATCAAAGAAAACGACCCACCGTGCGTTTAATTATAATCCGACAAAATCATCAAAGTTTGTGATTAACCCTTTGATGGGTTTAACGAACAATATTTGAGATAAAATTGGATAGAAACAAAAAAACGTCCTTTTTAACTCCGTAGGGATTGGAAGCTCGCGCCCTTAATGTCCTAATGTCCGGTTGGGACCTCCCCATTAATATATGTTGTCATACCGCCAGAGCATCCATTTATCACCGCTAAGTCTATATATATTTGAAGCACAAAAAACCCTGGGCGCCTGGGGGCGGTTGTCCGTCGTTGGACGGGATCACCTCTGCAGCTTAATTTCGTCGGAAAGGGCGGGGGAGGGAAGGCTGGAGGCGGGGATGAACATTTTTCAACCTATACAGTGCACCTCGTATTACACAGGTCGATGCGGAGGTATGTCTTTCATCAAATATGCACAAATATAATATCTTTTCTACGTTGTATTCCGTCCACGTGTATGTAGCGGTCATTCTGGCTCGTCCCCAGGTACATTCAAATAGGTATACGAAATACAACGATGAAACTCGAGGTGAAAATTAAAAATACAACGGTTGATCGATCGTACGTCCTGTTTGTTTGGTGAGATACCACCCTCGTTACCAAAACCACCATCACACCACTTTATTGATCGACGAAGCAATACATATACACACGCCTGACACTACACATCGTTCAATCTGTCAGACATAACGCATTGACAGGTATATAATAATGCGTGTCCTCTTTCCTAGAAATTTAATCTATTGTTTTGTCTTTTTTTTGTTCTAACATTTTTCCATCAGACTTTCGGTATTAGGATACGTGTTAGTTTTTCCCCCATGTTCCGTTGTTGGTCAAGAAAGGTGAAAGGCCGAGAGCAGAGGTCAACCACGAGATCTCCTCGGATTATGATTGTTTGTAGAATGCATGTATATGTGTAGAGACTACATGGTATGATATTGCGGATAGTAGGAAACAGAACAACGTGTGTAGGGGAAGTGGACCCGCGACAGTCTGCATCGTGGAATAATTCAAGTAGCTCGAGTATAGCCCGCAAAGCTGTACTAGGCTCAGACAAAGCCTAACGAAGCTTCTATTCACCAACAGTAGGTAGGTACTGCAAGCCCAACTTCACTTCCATTATACTTATTCACCACTCCGAATGTATCTCTACGTGTAGGTATGTACACATATAGTATATGGGATGACATGTACGAATACGAAGAGGAGAAATTGTTTGGTGGGAGCGCCGCCACCCGCGTAGTGTATCCGGGGCATTCAATGCCTACTCGACAAGCCTACGACCCTATGAACATTATTTTGCGAGTCATTTTCATTTCAAATATTGATCCAAACCAGAAGAAGTTGAAAGATAATTTTTTAAAAGAATCCAAACTGGTTATATGGATGATTTTTTGAAAATACCTCATTCAGCATGCAATTGAACTTTTAGGATAAAGAAGAGCTGTGGATAAAATCACAAGTTCTTTGAAAAATCGCTTCATTTTCACGCCTTTCATGAACTGAAAGCCAGTTCAGGTTTTCAAAGTGATCATAGGCTTCTGAAAAATCGAATAAAAAACAGATTGCTTCTCATATTATTTTCTCAAGTATTCTCGAAAGAACTTGAGAACCTCAAATCTTTTCCTTAAGCGACAAAACGTTTTTGTTTCTTCAATTTTATGAAAACTAAAAAAAGTTAAACCCTCATAATTTCATCTCGAATATTACAAAACAATCTCCATCCGTTGCCGAGGAACTCATATTGCTTGGAAAAAGGCGATGAGATATAAAGTGTACACCAAAAATAAGATTCCCAAAATCTTAACGTTCCAGTCATTCCGCGATCTTTTGAATGCCTTGAATGCATGTCAATATCAATTCGCAATTTGGAAAATAAGAAATATTATTAAAAAAAAAAAAAAATGCACTGTCGGGGGGTATGGGTGAAAGTAAGCGTAAAACATTTGATCAATAATTGGTGAAGCCTTATCAATAACTATTGTGAAATCGTGCGATTGCGTGTAAATCATGTTGAATACGTTTTGGTATCGTCTGTCCTCGTCCAGAAAGCTGCTTATTGTTAGCAGATACCGTTTTTCCAAGCACGTATCTCGGTGTTATCGATACTACAGGTATAAGGATTTTTTTAATTCTCAAAAACGAAACAAAAGCCCCATTGTTGTATAGGTTTTAACATGAACCAGTTTGACGGACGTCGTTCATGCGTTCAGTTTTTATCAATTTTTAAAAACTGGCCGTTTTTTGTTGCCGTTCTGTATGCGCATCGGGTGCTTCCGGAATCCTGGAACCCTCTTGCGTGATATCGTGAAACAAAAACCGACGGTTTTTTTAGTCCGCAAGTGACTCGGCCCGATGCCCACAGGCTTGCGGTATGTGAACGGAAATTCTTCTACCGCTATCTAGATATTGTAGAAAGATATTTCCGGTGTAGTTGTCCGATACAACAAAGCTGGCCTGAATTTCTACCACTGTTTGTTTATATAGTTGCATCTTTTGTTATTTTTTTCTGGAACCCAACATATAGACGATCTCGGTTTTCCATTACTGTCGTTGTTGAATTTATACAAAAAGTTCGCTTATCTAATTTAGATTAAATTTTTGGAGAAGATCGCGTGCAACTTGCCCACAGTATATGTCTTGGAGAGTTTCAGACCCCCATCACTTGTGGTTCTAAAAGGTCAGACTTTAAAACTTTGGGGAAACTCAAAACATTTACATGTCTAATAAAAATTCAGTAAAATTTAAAAATTAAACTCACCCCTATAGATGTATAACTTGTCAAAAGTTTGCTTCAAATTCTCTGTCGTATAAACGAAATATTTTATGAGTAAATTGGTCGAACCTCATGTGAACGAGCAAAAAATTCTCCAGTAAATCACTTTGTTCCTTATTTTAAGGGTGAACTACCAAGTTCGTCGATTGGTCAATTTGTTACCCACTGACGGCATTCCTGAAATTAAACTGCATAATAATTTGAAAATCTGCGTCACTCTAACATTTCGTCAAATTTTCGCCGGGGTTGCCCTTTGTCGGAAAGGAATAGATCAAGATTGATATCTGACATCGCCTGTCACCGTCCTGCAGACAGCGACTTATACAAAGTTTCTTTTCTCAGGTGCGTATTTCTCGACTGTAAATGTAAATGCGGGGGACTTCGAATTCTCAAAAACGAAAGCTTCGTTCTTTGTTAAATATGTTGACTCGTGGCTCTAGCTGGAGCCTACTGAGCGAATTTTGTCACAATCGCTACTATAATATACACAGAAAAAAAACGTCATCTCTGAATCCGAGGTGCAAATGGGGTTCTACGTTCGTAAAAACAAAAATTGTCCGATTTTCTAGGGATGATGCTCTCATTTTGCATATCAAGTAATCGTTCTTCTAGTTCCAATGAAAAAAAAGTTTGCCTAGTCTCCGCAGCATTCCAAAATTGGCCGATATTTTGCGGCCTGCCCTGTATAAGCCTGTGTAGTTTCTTGGAAATGAACGAAAAAAGTAAGGAGAACGTCTGACGGAGTTGGTTTGGGGGATGAAAATACATACAGTAGAAAATGCCTAGAGCGGTTTGTACATCCCCGGGAGGCTCATGGACCTAGAATACCGAGGTTCCCCGGTGGTAGATTTTGGTGGAATTATATTTCTTCTGGGGCGACCGCATGCGCCGAGAGACTCGTAAGAAATCGCGGCACATAAAAATAAATACTGAAATAACATGGCGGGACCCCCCTTGTACAAACATTTCCTTTCGGGTATCTGATTCGATATCACGACCAAACGTTTTCTCGCCGATTATATTTGCCTGCAGGTGCCTTTGACGCAGTGCCAACAAACCGAGTATTTCTTGCGGTATAGACCCTATATAATAATATACAGCTGGTATATCCGCGGTTATGGAAAATGAGTGACCGTACAAATACCAGGAACGATTTTCCATGCGAAATTATTGTTGGCTCAAATGAGAGGGTAGAATTATTATAGGATCAACTAGCTATAGTATACAGAGGTAGGACATGCATGCTATCGCGTTATCCATATAGGTATGTACGTACACGTCTGTAATAATCTACTTTACCGACAACTTTCCGCTTCCTATTTTCTCGTGATTTCGCTTCTTCGGAGTACAAGCATCATAAAACCGATACAGGAACACGTAACGAGTGTATGGTATAGGGTGTATGTTTAATACATAGATTTCCTCGGGCTTGAGTTTAACGAGGAATATTTACGACGCAGCCACGATCGGACGTGTGCGGAGGGGGTTGGTTGTTTTACTTTATCTTCGACCCTGTCAGAAATTAGCTGACCGTGTTTACCTCGCTTATACCGTTATATAAAAGAGACCTCCCATGCCAACATAAAAATAAAAACAAATACCTACCCCTGAAATTCTATGATTAAGGTAATAAAATTGGAAGGGCGGAAGCCAGAGGCGTTTTAGGGCGCTGATTGGCTCCGACTAAGCACCCAATTAGAGCTGCTATTAACCCCGTAACTGTGCCCATCGTTTTACCACACCTTAAACGAAACCTGATCGTCCCAAACGTCCAAGACTGTATTAAGGCCTACCGTATAGTATCCTTAACGCCCTGGACGTATCTTGTTAATTCTTACTGCCCCGAAATTGCTTCTGGAAGTTGAATGCAACGGCTGTCACTTTCGAATGTTGGTCCCACATCAGATGGTCCAAAGAATTCTGTTATTATAATTAAATGACTGCGAAATATTTGAGATTTTGAAAAGAGCATTTATTCAGAATCGATTCCTGTCGACATATTAGGGCGTCGTTAAAAACACGTTTCGTAACGTCACGCAAAAGTATCGCCAAGTAGTATCTGAAGATTTATGGAAAAAATTTCAGAGTAGAATTAAGGGGGACTCTGTAGAATTTAACAAATTTTGAAGTTTAAATCAGTGGAGATTGCCTGTCGCTCTGTCATCCTAAATTCAATCCTGATTTCCTTGATTGTTAATCCGATAATTTGGCTAATCGATTTCATCTCGGAAATGATGAGATATGATTATACCAAGAAGACGAAACTTTTCGGTTATAATAACGTTCTATTAAATCGCTGATGGTCCTCGTCAAAGTCTTCCCAATCACGTTTTTAGACTAATTTGCTATTAACAAAAATCGAGCGACCATAATATTATAGGTAGACCTCCTGAAGGAATGAAAAAATTTCTGAACAGGAGAAAAAATCCAGTCGCAATTTATCGCTGTATAGAGTGAAGAGATCCACCACGCTACGGTCGACAGAAATGGCAATTTTAAAGTTCTGTCAACGACTACGACAGCGACCCAGCCATTACGTCGTACGCGAATCGTATATAAATTGCGCGATCGAGTATAGAACCTCCATTTTTATCCCACTACGAGTTTCATCTTTACCAACAGCGCGTTCATATTGGGGGTGGTAGACCTGAAAATGAAATATCACGTACGACGTGAATAGGGTGGTTATATTAGCAAGCATTCACGAGGTATGTACTCGATGTGAGTTAACACCGGGTAGCTAAGAATCTCATTCTTCCTCCCCCCTGCTTTTACCCCCCTGTTCTTCTCTCTCTGCCCGCCACTTTCCTTCACTTGTTGGAACTGTGACAAAGCAGAGATCTGTCATATAAAGTCTTCCAACTACACTCGCGACCTGCTTTCCTTCTCCCATAGGAAACCAGGGACAACGTGACACACGAATGACAGTCAAGAGTTGCTACACGGACGTAAAATCGCACGTCTATCCCACAGGGTAACACACGCACGGTGCCCGACTGTCAACTTTTCTCATGACTTAGATCCAAACTTTTATCGCATTGGTTAAGTCCCGACCAAGTTTTGGTTGTTCTTTTGTTTTTTTTTACCAGGCGATCTCACAGTTCGGTTGTTTCTTTTAACATAAAGAAATGAATCAAATAACACACGAACAACGTCCCACGCAAATATAGACAGATCATTATAGCAGGTTTGATTCATATGCAGGAATTGTGCTGCAGGCTCCTACGAAGCAAGATTTGGACTCATTTCAATATAAAATTTGACACATTTGAAAAATCCCAATAAGAATTTCACCCACAACATTTTCAAGTTTGTAAGGATCGAATTCGATAGACTTTATTTGATGATCAGTAATTTTCATAACGAAAACACGGCGTCACCGATTCAATTTTTTCAGGAAAAAAATAATGAAATTAAAATTTGGTCTATGGGATTGGTTTTCATAATAATAAAATTATCGCTTAAATATAATTACAGAAATCGATTTGAAGATAAAAAAAAGATAGTAACCCTTGTGCAGTTCCCTCAAAATGAAGACCGTCAAATTTTCAACTTTTTGGTATGGGTCTATAAAAGTTAAGGAGTTTCGTCAAGAGATATTATCAACTGATTGACGGCATATATCTTCTATAAAAATGGAGGCTGTAAAACGGTAGATTTTTCATTGTCTTACAAGATAAACAGATACCAAAGAATAGCAGGCAACAGTTCTTCAAGTTGGGCAAAGATACACCCCGCGCCGTCATATAGAACCTCTAAATAACAAACATAAATTGCGGCGGACCAGTCCCCGAATAAAGCATCTTTCGTAGAGAATAGCTCTAATTTATCGTTCGCGCTCCGGTAGTGCTTAAGGCTCTGATAGAATATATATATATAATATCGTTATCATTATTATTATCATTATTATCATTTCCTCCATTTTTTTTCAGGATTCTCCTCTATCACGGCTAAAGCATAGCCTCAATTCCGAGCCTTAACGTTATCATTGCTTGCCTTTGTATATTCGCTTTTATTAGCACTTAATTAATTAATCTATAATACAATATGTATTGTAAATTCGATTTGATTGGCACTTAAGTAACATCAGAGCTATTTCATTAATTCGTTCAAAGGATTTCTTACGGTAAGCCACGCAACTAGAGTTACTGCGGCGTAAGCTCGCGGACACACGGTATATATCTAGTCGATTCCACTCTATTCGAAAATACCTGAATTCGTACAAGGCGAGGGTAATCCATGGTAGCTGAAGCGATTGATGCAAGCAACTAAAAGGCACCTACCCATGCGTTCGGAAAATTGGTTTGCAGTGCCTCTACTACTTTGCCAGTGAAATGGTATGTGTGTGTGAGTGTGTTTTTTTTCTTCCGTTTTTTACCTCCGTTTTTATTTTTATTTTTATTTTGGTTCGTGGGAATGCAGTACAAATTGAGGCGCGTGTGGGTAACACACATATACTTATACATATCGTAGCCCGCCGTTACGCGGAGTACTATGTGTATAGTGCAACAGAGCATGAATAACTGCGTGGCTTGAGTTGGTGAAAGACAAAACAGCATTGCCGGTTGTGAAACGAGCGACATGCGAGGGGATGCTTGAAAAAACAAGCGACTGTCACGAAAGGGGATTAAGAGCGGGGTATATAAGCTGTGGCGCTGGTACCAGTCGAGTCCTCGCCCTGCACCAAAGCAACCCTTTCTTTTTATTTTCTTATTCCTAGCTTCCTTCTTTCCTCACTTCCCGCACAAATAGATATCGTTCTGATGTATATCTATACCGTTATAGTTCTTCAACCAGTAAAAACAATTTCAACTTTCAGAGGATTGCGGTTACTCGGTTTTCGCTGTAGAGTAACGGATACCGCCCGAGAGTATACGTATATTTAGGACGGTGGCACAGATATACAATATTATTTTGTCTGAATGTTAATTATAACAAACTTTAAGATCAATTACTGAACGTTGGAAGTAAGTCGCGGTTTTTTTATCCTATGTATATATTCGTTGAACCGGCTCAAGAAAGTTCACTGTAAGTTTCAGATTTTGCGGCTCGTTAAAAAAATGTTTTGTACTACTACGTCAATTAATTTGGATCTTTTTTTGTATTTTTATGAAAAGTAATATTCGTAAACCATAAATTCCAATAACGAAAATTGACTTTTCAGATTTTCATAATTTCGAATTAGGTTTAAATCCATTTATCGGAAATTAACAAGAGAATTACATCCTGCGGAAACTTCGAATTCATGACAAACAATAAACTCGCCGTTAAATGCTTATTAACGATTTTGAAAACGGACTTTTTCCGAAATTTCATCCTTTTACAGTGGTGAAATTAAATTATTCCTCAGTCCCGAGCTTCGAGTAAATCTATTTTCACGTAACAAGATATTAAAATCTTTGGAAGCACAAAAACGTGATACATAAATGGCATGTGACAGCAGGAAAAGCGACAGTCCCAATTCATATACAGAATCTGAATAAAAAAAAAAAGCCCGTGAGGTCAAAAAAGCTCGTAACGATGAAAAATAAGATATTTATATTTTTGCTTCGAAACTCTTCCGATTTATTATTTTTAATCGCAGTAGGTGAAAGCTGTACGTTGAGCTCACTGTACTTTCGATAGTACATAAGTCACATAAAATTACAAAATCCACCCAATTTGGCATGTTAATGTCTTTGAAAATATTATTGTAGGTAGCGCTCAGAATATCTGTACAGACTTTAAAAAAGTACGTTATAGCGTACAACAAATCAGTGGGAGTGGTTTGTCGTAATAATTCAAGCATGGCTTAGTTATAAGTCCATACTCAAATATTGATATAGCTGTCGGGTCGGTCGTTAAATAATTGCACGGAGAAGTCCGGAGGTTTGGTAAATATGGAGTCCTGAATATCCAACAATTACAATAACTCATCTGATAAAATTTATAATGTAATATATGATGTATTATATATTTTTTCTTATTCAAAATCGCTATTGAAAGCTGTGTTAATTGGATTGATTCGAATGTAACAGGTTGCCGATCGTATTTCTATCCAGACATTTTCGCTGTCTCTGGGTTGAACGATAAATGTAACGCGCTATGAATCTTATGCGAAATGATGATGAAAATGATGGTTGGAATCGTAATGGTGAAAGGAGAAATGGCATGTGATCATGTGACACGAGGGCGGATTGTGATCCGGCGGAAATATAGTATCCTTCGAAATGTAAATTTCCACTGGCTGCTCGCCGGAGAAACATGCGAGCTTTCGTGCTTTTGGAATATGGAGGGAGGGGAGGGGGGTGGCTGCGAGTGTACAGACGATATTTCAGCATTAGAGACTCCCTGTCCTGCATGTTAAAACCTCTCTCGTCGCTATGCATAGCGCTCTTGTATCGCGTGTATTTGCCTTACCAGAGTTTAATATTCTTCGTCTTATAAAGTCACTCCACCGTAACTTCGAGACTGCTGACACTCTCCCGGGCTATGGCGAACTGTAATCGACTTTTAATAGAGCAAAACTGTTTCGGTTTACACCCAGCAGAAGCCCATCGCTTAGTGTAATACGTATGGTACAATACATGTATATCTACAAAAAAGTCACGGTGGCTCACTTGTTTTGTTTCTTTTTGTTTATTCATTCTTCTTATAATATATTGACCATACTCGCTTCATACATGAACCAAAACGGTAAGGCAAAGGTGAGTTTCCACTAGATATCTACGTTTCGATAGATCCGGAACATCACCTTCGAGCATTTTTAGTTGGACGTCTATTTGAAAGGTCACTTATTTACCTGACGAAAAATATTTGGCTCCGATTTGATCTACTTAGATCTAATTGGATCCGTATGAGGCAAAATTGGAACTTTTATGTCTAATCATTTATTTGGACCGAGTTCAAATTATGAGACCTCATTTTCGAAACTGGTTGAATTGTAAAAATCCCAGAATAGAGAACTAAATAAATAGAAAAAAAAAGAATTCTGGTACCGTTACAAAAATAAACGATATGTAATCCAAACATTTTACGTCTTGTCATTTCTGAGGTGTTATAAGCATCAAAGTATACAAAAACTCGGCCAAAATCGCAAGGAAAAAGACAAAATGATAATCTAAATGGGTCACCCAAATGTAAGCTTGGCTCTTTACTGATCACGACTAACTCTACTTTACTTTTGTAAGGTTATAACTGTCACTCGTTTTCGTGGCGGGTTGCGACGGAATACCAAACGACATTGTCTGTTATGACGACGATGAGAGAATGCTTCAGATATCTTATCTTATTCCTAGAGCGAAGCGGGTGAACTTCTCGTCGTATCAAGTGTCCTTGGCTCCTCTAGTCTACGTGTAAGCTTGGCGGTTTAAAGGGTCAAATGGGGAATCTACGATGGCTGAAGACTTTCGGGGGTCGGTTAAACCGAGGTAGGAAGATCATTTTTAGACCAGTCCTGACGTATAAGACGTACTTGAGGCCAGCTCAACAAATTCCCCTGTGCACGATGCGCGCGATTACCGCCTCCAGGTACGAAACTGCGAACGAGTTCATGATAAAATACGGTGCAGCCGTTCCACGAGTTACTACATCACGTTTTAGCATAAGACTCACCTTCACACCGTGTCGGCGCAAGACGTGCCCTGACGTTTTTATAGCACTCGATAACGCGGCTGGGCTCTACCCCAGATGGCGAGTCTGTATCGACGATATCGCCGTTCGAATGTCATTGCGCTTGGACTTAAGGAACTTGCTTCGAAGCCCTTGCAAACGAACTTCTCTCGATTTATATGATAAATCTTTTAGAAAACGACACATGATTGTGGTGAAGAGTAAACTGGTTTTTTTCGAATTTTTTAACAAAAACAAAAAAAGAACGCACACACGAAATCGAGATTTTCGATTTCAGACATCGTCGTTTTATAAATGTCAAACATTCTGTCAGTCGCATAAGTCGTGGGTTTTGGGGTGAAGCGAGAAACGAGTTCGGCAGGGGGGGGGGGGGGGGGGGGGGGGTTGTCATCGACAACACAGAGCAAAACGAAGCAAGCACTCCAAACCTACAATGCGGAACTATAATATAACGTGCAGATGTATAAAAATGAAAAAATTCATCTTCTCAGTATGAAGTTGTACGGTAAAATCCCTTCCCCAAGTTAGGGGGTTAGAAATTTCTCAACTATTTTGTGAATTCCCTAAAGTTTCCCTCGAATTATCAACAGCAGCGAAGGTGCGGGTGGTGTGCAATGGTGCCTTTGCCAGTAAACTGCGCATTTTCGCGATTTATTTCTATTTGGTGGCACCGTGTCTTCCTACGATAAGATTACTGGTCGTGAAACAAAGTCAATTATAGTTGACCTTAAATATGAACTCGTACAAGTTTATGAGTCAAAGTCTCACAATCACTAAAGCACAGCATGTTAATAGGTATATCTGGATTAAATCCATATGAGATAACGTAAGTTCTTGCGGAGCAAAATTTCGAATCACCTGCAAATGAAAGACTATTTGGGAAAACTTCTAGTTTAAGACTTCACTTGTATTCATATTCTCAACCAGAAATATCAATTGACAAACTTTTAAGCCAGAAATAATTTTGCATCTCCTAACGTAAAATTATACTTTTCGGGGCTCAGTGCAGCTGTGAAACTGCATTGATATTAGTTCGCTGTTAAAACTGTATTTGAATGATTGATGAAAACTTTACAGCTCTTTGACCCTTGACAAATGGAGCACCAAACTGAATGGTTTCGTATAGTAAACTACATTGTCCTAACGAACTCGTTAGAAGCACACTATTCGTTTGCGAAATGTTGGAAAGTCGAAAACGGCGAGCTCCGGTTGAACGGTTACGGCACACGTATAGTAGTACAGCTGGCGCCCAAAGAGCCATTATTTCGTACACTATGGCCGGCTATTAGTCCAATACTTGGACCGCCGCGGTGACCGACCACATGATCAAACTCTTCTGGCGACTAAATTGGGGCACCCCCCCCCCCTCCTCCTCCCCTTCCTCCTCCCGACACCATTGCGTTACGACCTTTTTTCAAAGCCCGAGGGCGACGGCGTGGATGAAAATATACCAATAGATTGCACATGGACTTCAAACATTTACCCCAAATAAAATTGCCTCGCTCTCTAGTTGGAAGAAAAATCCTTCGGAGTGTCGTTGGTGAGTTGCAAAAGTCTAAAGTTCAAATGTATAGAGTATATCCAAGGTTCCCTAGGGAATCGGAAGGACGCAAAGCAATCAAATATTTTGTCGTACCGCTGAAAACCACCCCTTCCCCCTTCCCACGGTTCACCAAAAGCTGTTGAGCGTCCCTTACTATCCGTTTGTCCTATATATGTATATATTCTCGCTATTACTGAGATTTACATTACATACATACAGGGTGAGTCTTATCAAAGCTTCAGAAAAGGTAGGACTTAGTTGTTGGGAAGATACGCCCATTTGACCACGCAGCGTAGTCCAACCCATAATTCTGAAGCTTTGATAAGACTCACCCAGTATATATGTACACAAGACGTTTTATCCGAGGATATAGGTAATACAATACCTGTATAAGGCAGAAGCTTGCACCTGTCGTATTCTCTTTTCCTTTGAAATCTGTGACCTTCGACCCTTGAAGGACGATTGTGATTGAAATTAAGATATGAGATTATATACAGAACGACTTTTAGGTACGATGAGCTACCGGCTACCTATATTTGGCACAAGTTTTTATTAAAACATAATTCACTTTACCTACTACCTTCTCTCGTATCCTTCCACGATAATATGCGGAGAAAAAGATGCCCCAGCTCTCTTTTATATAAAAATCCAATTTAAAAACTATTTCTGATTGAAGACTCTGACTATTCCGAACCTTCGCGTGTAATAAAAATCTCGTTGCAGAAGCAGAGTAGGTACTCTTTATCTGACCCGTAGCTAATTTGAATTTTATTATTTCATAATTGAAATAGTTGAGTCGTTTTAGATATATATCTGCTCCCTTAGAAACTGTAATATTTACCAACCAAGTACCGAGGGTGGTTAATGGCTCGGAGCGACGAATCCCTGCAAGTCAGTTCAAACCTGTCTTTTCTCATATAACATCGGAGGCCCATTATCGCGCGTGGTAAGCACTATAACGTGATATCGGCACCTACAATACGGAATATGAACTTGCCTAAATTGTACATCGATGAAGGGCTAAGAACCAGAAGGGCGTAACCCACTGCAAAGTAGAAGCGTTGCCATAAAGTCGTAATCTTGAAAAGAAATAAACCAAATTGAACAAACATCAAAAACGCGTTACTTTAAATCAAGTTTGTTTCTGAATTTCGATATTTCAAATTTTTGCAATGCTTTAGGGACACGCTGTTCTCATACAGAGACAGATCATGTAATTCTCAGAGAATCAAGCTCTCGCACATGTTTTTCATTAACGTAATTCTTCACGTGTAAAAAATCCAATTTCCGAGCCGTATTGCACTTGAGCTGATATGTGATTCTCGTGATATTTAATTTTGCTTGTTTCTGAAGTTTTCGGCTAGGTTTCAAGGCTGAGATATCGAAGGAGTGAATATGTTTGCCGTCTGAGTGATAAGGATAATTCATAATTGACTTATTTAAGAATCGAATAAGACTTCCTAATTTTCGCGAACCTTCGTCCACGTTCCGATATACTTATATAATTCCATAATATTCCCTAACCCGTGCAAATCACAATATATATCATGAGAAGTAAAGAATAACAATAAAATAAATGAAAATGAAATTCAATACGTTATTAGAACCAGTTTCCATTAAATGCATACAACACGAAGAAATGAAGCACGAAGCGTGAAGGTTTCCGCTAGCTGCGATGTAGTGGAGAGTATCGAATGTTCACTCTTTGTGTTCACTCCAATAAACTTCAAGCCTGAGAAGTTCTCTTGCTTTGGTACTCATCCTGCTCTGAAGAGGCGTCGCGATGTCACAAGCTCACGTATACCGGGTGTGTAAAAAATTGAACCGAAGCCTTCAAATATATGGTGACCTATATTAAAGACATTTATATTATTCAGAAAATAAGAACTTCAATTTTTGTTGTTTTTTTTTTCTTCCAAGTACCCACACGACAAAATTTGTCCGCCTGACCAATAATTTGCTGTTACACAAAGGTACCATGTATCATGTATGTACGGATAACGATGTAGCAGGTTTATTGCTACATCATTGTACGAATATATGTATGTTTTTTCCTATGTTTCGGTCAACGGAAATGGCGGAGAGAATTTTTCGGTCTTTAACGGAAAATTGTCGATGCTAAAGTGGTATGGATTCAACCGAAAGTTTTCGGAAGTTGTTATAATGTAACTGGAATAGACAGCTCTGAGGCTGATGTAGACCCTGAAATCGAAATCACCAGTGCTGCACTATAATTTGAACGCCGCCTTAACGTTTGAAAATTTGATGTTATCGATAATAGAATTTCAGCGTTATACCGAATGCGGATAACAATTCACCATAGAATATTAAATCAGTAGAGTTTTATCACGGAATCCGCATGTATGTAGGCGCCTCACGTATACGTACATACGGTAGATGGCATAAAACCCGAGAGCATGAATTCCGGGAATTATTGAAATTCTGAGGAGAATGCATGTGAAAAATGCAGGCCGTGCCCATCGGGCGTCGTCATCTTTTCATCGAGATGTCGAGTAAGGTAGGTTGGTTGTACGTGCAGCGTCTTTTTGTGTATTCTGCCCGGCCGTTATCAGTGCGGGTGATGCGACTGGGCGTCAGAATCCTCGGTGGCAAAAAGATAAATGATAGTATTTACGTGAATCCCAGCAAGATGAAATTCCTCTACCCACTTGCCGTTGACTAATTGCAGCCTTTCCCCTCAACCCTGCCCTCTTTTCCAGCTTTACCCTCGACCTCCTCGAATCCACCCGAACGAACAACCCGGCTGCAGACTTACTTCTTCTTACTTGGCACTCACTGCAATAGTTTATGTACGCACGCAAGCTAGGCAGCGGAGAGGAAAGGTGAAAAGCCCGTTTTAAGTTCGTTCTGTCGGTAGAAAATATTTCACTTTTATACATGCATTTCTCTGTAGCAGAAAAATTAACGATCGCTATAGTTGGAACGGGAAGAACGTGCTTTGTGAACGAGAAATAAAATTAAGAAGATGTCGCTGCACCAGCTGTTCGGTTTACGTTCGATAATATTAGCTATTTACGTTCCAAATTGAAAATTATCACCTCCTTGTTCTCTTCCTTCGAATGAAAAATTAACAGAATAACCTAGTAACGGAAAAATCTCCAATCGCCGTGAATACGGCGACAGAATTTTTTTTTCTCGTCATAACAGCCGTGTGTCAGCGGAATCACAGATGATAAATTATTTATACATGCGAACTCTAAGCATTAAAATATTTTAGAAATTGATCAAGTGATTTCAAGATACTGTTTTTTAAAAAGTGTACTATTAAAAAAATTGGATGGATGTAGTACTCATTTCCAGAAATTCACAGGTAATACAAAATGGCACTACGAATGTTTTCCCGGATATCGAGCAGTCTTACCGATATAATGAGCCGAAAATAAAACTTCGGCTGTGGTAGAGTCAAAAAAATGTACCAGATATTAATGCAGCATTCAACGGTACAAATCGTTTATCTTGTGACGTTTGAATCACGATAACAGCCGCAGCAATAGTCCCATGATCAGGACCGAACGAACGTTTCCTGGTTATCTGCGGAAGTAAGTTATTATACTATGATGATCATTTGGATACTTTGAAAACGATATCAAGCTGAACACGGCGTATATTGGAACCCAAATGAAATGTAACCATATTACAAGATAAGCTGATATGATCGGACAAGCATTTGGCGAAGCGGCAACCAATTGAAGATATAGAAGGAAACGTCCGACCATACTCGAGCCCTACTACTCCGTTCCGCTACAGCGTGGCGACTCGATGAATTTGTGGATCTGTGGGATATATCTTGATCCATCGAATCCGAGTGAGAATTAACCGTGCCCTGAGGCGAGAGTTGATAAAGGTGAAATTCCAAAAATATATCATACATTATCACATCATTCTATCAAGAATTATCGTGTCAAGGATCTCATGTACAAGTTAAAGACGTTATGATCTCTACCATAAATTCTTAATATTATAATATACAACACGTAGGAGTTTCGGCAGCAGTTTATTCGAGAATTTGTTATACGTTCGAAACGTCACCCTTGCTTCAGATGTAAATTATACCTTGACAAGATTTATTTTCAACCCGACTTGGCAGCGCGCTATTGATTTTCGGAGAAAAAATTGCTTCCAACTAACAATAAGCAATTCAATAACACTTTACAGGACTCACCGTTTCTCTACTGCACATCAGCTTGTCGCGTTTTGATATATCTGCTGGTCACGGCATTGCTCACAATCTTTTACCTTTCATTTTTTACCCTCTGTAGTTTGTGTATCGTGATGAATATAGTCTAACAACGTGACTCAAATTCCGCACGAAACCATATTGTAACTCGAGCTCAAGTGCAAGTGCATAATTCATTCGAATCACTACCCTATTAACAGAATTCAATTTTCAAAAAGTTTGGTACAAACGTTGTACAGTTTAATTTATAATGTAAAATGTTAATGAAATATTTAATTGCAGTTCGTCCATTTGGCCAACAACTTCTGTGATCAATATTTATTCTTTCATCTGCAACAATCGGAACTGTTTATGTCACAGAACTAACAATAAGACTGAAACGACGATATGCGCATACAAGCGTCTATAACCATTGTGGACCTAGCAGGTTCCGAAATGAGCGAATAATTATTCTTCAAATTCGTGTAAATTGTGTTTATAAGACAAGTAGTCGGTTATCGTATAAAAATATTCATTTATGAAATTTGGTAAATTAATATTTGTACGTATCGATCGCCAGGGTCACATAATACTATAATTTGTGCGTTTGTAGCATTCCACCGGCGGATAAGTGTCGACGAATTCTTACGTAATCTTTTTCGATCTGTAACATTTCCCTAATCGATCTCTATACTAATAGCATTCAACACCCCCTCCCCCCCACACACACATATTTTAGGGATAGTTTCGCATCCGTAATATAATCATCTAGGAATTATTACCTGTCTGCGTATGGAATAATTTATTCGGGTGTTCGCTAATGATGACACAACTGACCAATTATCGCTAACGTTATATTGATTTATTCAAAGGTCTTTACCACAAATCGATTTATGGAGAATGCAGGTCATCATATTCGTCTTAGCGACGAACTGCGATGTTATATCTCATACGTATTAAAATAAATTGCGATCACAGTGTCTACGTGATTATGAGGAATGAATTATTAAAATGTTATTAAAATAACACACATAGGATATGATGGATATCTTGGTTCTTAGATGGTTGCAATAATATGATATGTTCTCGTACAAATATTGGTATCGACTCATAATTTATTAGTATAAGAAGTAGTACTGTAAGTAATACTTGGCTGACAATATTTCAGAGAATAGAAACCAAACAAAAACCATATGTAATTTTGTTTTTCTAAATTATATAGAAGTATTAGGATATACTTTACTTCGAACCGCAAACCGGTTCTTTACCATCATTTTCATGCACTACCAATAATATACGGAAACCTGTTTATAATATAGTTTTAGTGTCTTTGACCTCTCTTTGTTGATTGGCAACGGTACGGCAATCACCTATTCGTTCTTTCGCATGAATTTTTGCATGCCTCGCCAACTTTGGTTTAGTGACAAAAGCCTTGTTACAGATAGTACAGGCGTAAGGTTTCTCACCAGTATGCACTCTTTGATGTATTCTTAAATGCCCGGACTCAAAATAAGATTTGGAGCATGTTTTACATTTGAATTTTTTTTCCCCGATATGATAATTCAAATGCCGATTCAGTTCTGGACGTGAAAGAAACGAGGTCTGACACAGATGACAAGGATATTCCCGTTTACCTGAATGTACCTGTACATGTCTGGCCAATTCGGAATTAGTGTAATAACTTTTACCACACGTCTCACAAACGTACCTACTTCCTAATACGTGTCGTCTCATATGCATTTTTAAGGATTGCACGTTCATAAAGTTTTTATTACAAATATTACAAGTGGACGGAGCATCGGTGTGAATACCTTCATGGTATTTAAGTTCAGATTTCTTGATAAAACTTTTACCACATATAAGGCAAACGAAGACTTTGTCCCCCGTATGACTTCTCTCGTGTTCTTTTTTTAGCGCATTAGTGATGAATGCCTTATCGCAAAAAGTGCATTTAAAAGGCTTTATACCAAGATGCCTTCTGAGGTGTAAAGTATGCTCATGTTTGTGTGTAAACGTCTTGTCACACTGCGTGCAGGGAAAATTACCAGAAGGTCGAGACTTTACATGATCTGTTGCATACTCTTCTACACAATAAAAAACATTAGATGTGGAATCAGTATCATTATTTACTCCTAAATTCAGTGCTAGAGCTACTAAATCATTATTAGAATTGAATTTCTCTCGAGTACTGTTTGCATTGCTCCCGTCAGTAGTTATCTCAATTATACTATCTATTGGAGCATGTTCCATCATGTCATGCTCTAAACTATCATGCAAGAGTGTTTCTGAATAGCTTGCATTATCCTTTGAGGTTTCCAACACATATTGGTAATTACCATGGCGAACATTATCAATATTATCAGTATTGTCTACTTCTTTCTCCGCTTTACCATAATTTCTCTCAGTCTTAATACTATCCAGGTTTCTGCTATCATTAAAGTGTTCAATGATATGGTTTTTCAGATCTGCTAGAGTGTCAAAAACCTCAAAACATAATTGGCAGCTTATGGACGTTTTGTAGACGTCCAAATCTTCACTGTCTCCTCCATGAGCCATTAGAAGGTGATCATTCAATCGAACATTGCTCAAGAATATTTCATGACAAACATTGCAAGTGTACACCCTCTGAACTTGAGGTTCTGAACGTAGGGAATGAACATTTTCGGAACTCAACAATTGCCTTATCCCCTCTAAATCATCCAACTCCAGGGTGCTCTCATTCTCTTCAGACGCTTCACATGCAATTGGGTCATCTTCCTTCTTAGTGTTCGACAAATACTCGTCTTTAATTTCCCCTGAGTCACCTAAATTTTCAGTATCCTTGGCACCGTCAATACTACATATGTTCAACATTTGACTGCCATCTTCCGATTGTACTAGGATAATGTTAATAGCAGATGGATCTATGTCAGAGTTTGATAGATTATTCTGCAAGAGGAATTGTTCTAGATTCATGTTTTCCTCTTCATTTGCAGATTCCATATTTTGATCGCAACATTCTTGTTTTATTATCATTTGTTTCTCACACTTTTCAGCCTGCACCGTTTCCAGACAGTTTCGTAAGGTGCGGTCAGAGATCTCCACGAGTAGACGAAAATTGTACGACTTTTCCACCTGATGCCGACATTGGTGACAAATGAGTGCTGGCAAGCCATCGCCTTTGTGAATCTAGGAAAATGTGAAAGTCTTGAATCCATCTTACAATACTAAAAAGTGAGTGCTATGATTAACGGCAAACTGCGAACCGTCCTAGTTACTCGTATACACGAGGTTGCAATGACGGCATTATTAATAAATGTGTTAAGCAAATAGAAATAAATTATACAAGTGGGTGCCGAAAAAACTTCTTTGAGGGTGTTTATATTTTATGACTTGCTAGTGGCTGGGAATCACGACTTCCATTCGTGTTACATAGTCCACACGTATTTTATACGACTTTAACCTCAAAGACGTAAATAAATTATTATAATTCAAACGAGCGCGTATTCGACGTCGAATTGTATGCTGATTTTAATGGTCGCATACGTAGAATCAATAATGCCATATCCGACTATATGCAAAGTCGAATGTCATTCGTATTCTCAAAGAAACGCGCTATGCCAAAACTTCAAGTAAGTTCCATGAACCGTCAAATTATTTGTGTAAATGTGTACTCTATACAAGCAGCTCCGAGGGGGGTGTATTCTTGCGCGCGGTGTAGTGTGGAGTATGGCACTGTATAGAGATCAGTGGGTATGTGGTATGGTCTGTTGGGTATACGATAAAAACAAGATAAGATGGTGGCATGAATTCACAGACGCAAGAGTTGCGTTCGCTCATCAAAGAACAGCAGTGAACGTGGCCGCACCCACCTGCACACGTGCAATAGTAGCAATTCTTTGAGCAAGGGAAAAATCGCCATCCTCGGCATCCAGAGTTCGAAAGATAGGTGCCATAACCCCGTCCTGCTTCAAGCAAAGCCGGCATATATCACTGAATCGTCGATGGAACGCTTCTCCCGTCGCCATAATATACGAAAAACTGAGGACTTCTGGTTTTAGCTGTATGCTCAATGACGCGCAGTAGCGATCTTCAATTTTGTCTCGCTCGTCAACAATTGACAACGAATCTCATTATTCCTTGAAATTATATTCCGTCTAATGTTATCATGCATGCATTATATTATTCTATCATCAATTAAGATAAAAATGAAGATACATAAATCAAACGAATAGACCATCATGCCACGCCAGACGCATGCGCAGACTTTGTTTGATGTTTGGACAGTTTAGCAAAATTCATAGGTCAAAACTACGAACCTGTCCGAGCAACAAAGGTTTTGGCGGAAGTCGTGTATGAATGAAATAGTATATATATCAATGGTCTCTGCTAGAGTCCCTATCTAGTCTATGCTATAGTCTATAAACATTGAGTAACTATACTTCGTACGAATGCTCAATGCTATAGAGTATATTATACATAATAGTTCAAATTTTCAGTGAACGAGTTCAGTGATTCAAAAAGCTATGGCTGAGATTCAGTCTGTTTGGTACAACTACGAATTCTTGTAAAATTTCGCCAATGCTCAAAGCATTCTGCAGGTAATCTGTGTAACGCCGAGCTGAGCAAAACGATCATCTTTGCGAGACACGAAACCTGTTCTTACGATACTCACAACCCATTTCTTTTACTTCATCTTAGTAACTGGGAAATTTGAACAAGTTGCTATGTAACATGCTTTTTTTCTGGTTTGTTGTTTTATCGGTTATTCGAAATTCTTACCTCTGAAACATTTCCCTTTTTTCTATGACAAGCTTTGGCAATGCGTGCATCACCACATTGCAATTAATTGAATCAGTGAAGGCACCAGCGCGCGCTCTCATTTTACACGGCTAATTTTCGTCAAAGTTATGACAAGTCTGAATTCGTTGGTTATGTTTTGTAAACAACGCAAGTATTGTGACACACTACCAGATAGCGTGTAAATCTAATTTCAAGTAGGGATCCTCTTCAAGGTTCTAATGCTTCGTGACAAGCCCGCTTGTGCGGCTCTATGGAGGAGAGAAGTCCTTCTTCAAGTCCTTCTTCGAATCATCCCTTATGCAATCATATGCGGCTCATACTAATCCCATATCCATGGGCTCAATAGCAATCTCGTATCCAGTGTGCATACCTATATACCCTATTACATAGTAACACACATATATCAGTGGGTCGCACCAACACAGATCCGTAGCCAGAGCAAGCCTGCCGGATTGGTGCTTCCTTTATGGCTGCAATGCCAAGTGTGGTTATGACCACCGGTCCTGACAGTTAACATCGTGGTTCACTGGCTGCCCACATCTGATCATGTCATCAATAATATAAGCCACGACACTTGACTTGAAAACTGATAACATATATGTGTGCTGCTTCCTTGTGATAAACCCAATGATATTACAGACATGGACATCACGAAAATCATTCACTGGCTAATTGTGATACTCATTAGTTGTTTTTCATACTTTAATTACGGAGAATGCGTTATTCCACTGATCCCCATAGCAGTTGGTGGTATTGCCAGTGGTCTAGCAAGTTACATGTCGATGTGCTACTTCAAAGAATGCTGCACAGAAAAGTATATCCCAGCTAATTTTTCTAGTAAGTAAAAAACGCTATCCGCAAGGGGAATACCATGACAATGGTGAACAAATTAATCAATGAAAATGCTTATTCATTTGTAATTTAAAAGAACCAGTCAAGCTCCACCAGAGTACACAGGTACAAATTATGTTCTAACAAATTGTGTGTGATCTAGATATTAACAAAGTTTATCAATTTCATTGTAGAGTTAGAAGCCTCACTGAAGACTGAGGTCTACGGGCAACATCTGGCATACGACACTGTACTTAATGCATTGAAAGGTCATTTTCGCACAACCGAGCCAAAAAAGGCTTTGGTCATGAGTTTTCATGGTTTACCAGGAATTGGAAAAAACTATGTGGCAAATTTCATCACAGATGCACTGTATAAACGTGGGGCAGAGAGTGATTACGTTCACTTCTACAAAGGGCGTTTGAACTTTCCCTCGGATGGAAAGGTCGAGGAATACAAGGTAGATGCGTTTGATTCAAATCTTATCAATCAATTATATTACTTTCATCTGTTTCTATAACGTTTACTTGAGAGGATTACTTATTACAAAGTCATAAGCTTATTAGTGAGCCAAAAAGTGTTTGGCTTTTACTGCAAAATATGATTGAAAAGAAGAAGCATTTATCAATAGGATAGCATTTAAAATTGGATTTGATACAGGAATGGATTCAGAAGGAAATATCAAACCACCTTCGTACATGCAAACGCTCACTCTTCATCTTTGATGAAGTTGATAAAATACCAGAAGGTGTACTGAACGCGCTAGTGCCATTCTTGGACTATCATCCACGGATCGCACACGTTAACCCAACTGAGGCCATATTCATATTTTTGTCAAACACTGGTGGTACTCTCATCGCACAGCGGCTGATCAAATTATGGAAAGATGGAAAAAAGCGGGAGGAAACTAAGTTACAAGATTTTGAAAATCTACTAGCAAGGGGAGCATTCAATGAGAAAGGTGGTTTCCACAAATGTGAAACAATTGAAGTAAGCCTCATTGATTATTACATACCTTTCTTACCACTCGAGGAGGTTCACGTCCGAGCGTGTATAATAGACGCTTTTCGAAGAAGAGGAGTTGAGCCATCCGATGCGATGATTGCCGAAGGTCTATCGCATGTTACGTTCGGACCAGATACACCGAATATCTACTCAACTGCTGGTTGTAAGAGGTTGGATCACAAAATCTCTCTTATTATTCAACGCGACCATATTTTGCAAAAGCTAAAAAATCCGAACTCAGAGATCGATTCTAATACATCAGAATAAACATGACTATCATAAAAAAAAGAAAAACCACAGTTATCGTAATTCCAAGAGTGATTCAAGCTGAGTATCAATTACCAGAAAACTATGGTGTTAGTTGAACATTGTGTAAAGTTAATACAGTTGGTTAAATTAATTTTTTTATTACAATAAAATGATAACGAGTATCAGTGCTTTTAACATTTGAATGGATTGTAACAATTTAAGATGTCGAATAGTCCATGGCTCTGAGAAATAATAGTTAGTGAAGGAAAATTGTTATTTTTCTATTATTTGTGTATGTAAAACTACTTTGATACGAAAAAAGTTAATAAATTGATATAGGAACATTCAGTTACGTTTCTGTGATTGCCTTCCGTCCTGTTTTAATCACGAATAGTTTTTTTCAGATCAGCATGCTTTTAGTGAATTTCAAGTGAAATTATGGTCAATTTAAATTAAATTGTACACTTGCCGAGATCATAATTAGAAAATCTCTGGTTAGACAGAACGCGATGAGATGTAGGTTGGCATAAGATATCCCTAGTCTAGGCAGCAAGTGCATTTAAGTCAACATTTTTCAGCAGTCTCGGAAAAATATGAACGAGGTGTCATTCAATTCGGGACAGCACGTAGAAGTTGTTTGCAAAAAAAATCAAGTTCCGCTCGCAAAAATTACAAAAGTTATAAACAATTTAGTGGAAAAAAAACAGGAGTTTGGTTTTTTCGCAAATATCTCAAGAATTGATTGAGATTTTCAAAATTAGAAAAAAGATTCGGAAAAAAAAGAGGAAATTTCCTCAAAAAAGTCTCGACTCGCGGAACTAGAGGTCCATTATTTATAATTTTTCTAGAAACGTGACAATACGGCCTGTTTTTTTTTTTTTCCACTAAATTGTTTATAACTTTTGTAATTTTTGCGAGCGAAACTTGATTTTTTTTTTGTAACTTTTACATGCTGTCCCGAATCGAATGATACTTCGTTCATATTTTTCCGAGACTGCTGAAAAATGTTGACTTAGATGCACTTGCTGCCTAGACTAGGGATATCTTATGCCAACCTACATCTCATCGCGTTCTGTCTAACCAGAGATTTTCTAATTATGATCTCGGCAAGTGTACAATTTAATTCAAGTCAAGTGTACATATAGAAATGTTGGATAACGATTTGTTAAACAGAGAGTTTATTAATCATTAATTATTGGCACAATTTGAGAACGAATCTCGTACGATAAAAATATTATATATATATATATATGTATATATATATACCTCTGTATTATAATAGTTATAGTGATAGCAACATATATAATTGTACATAATATATATAATTTTATATAATAAAATATATCGGAACCTCAGTGTAATAGGGCAAAAACTGTGAATAGATTGATTCTCTTTTTGCAAAAATAGAACTTTGACTATGATTCAAGTATAAGATCGAACTCTTTTTCGTTTATAGTAAAATGACAATCGGGATTCACCTTTTGAAAGCTGTTATCATTAGTTCACAATTCTTTCAAATATAAACCTCCGAAATAGTCTTCATCGCTGCTGCAAAACATAGTCATCAAATTATTCATTACTAAGTCTGCAAGACATTACATAGGTACGTCTATTTATCAGCTACATAATTATACGTATTTATACATAGTATACCCGACGTTCACACTATAACTGTTCACAACAGCAGATGATTTGAATAAAATTCTCACATTGTTAATGAGAATGTAGCTTAATACATCTAGTGTTATTTTACAATTAAAAATATACATATAATGGCAGACATTTATCATATGATTACAAGAGATTGACAGCAGTTAGTCAAGTTTTTATGCCAATAAAACGACTACATGCCGAATCGAAAACGTAAACATAATTCCGCTACTGACGTAGTATATTAATTAAATTTTAGTACTAATTAGTTCGATTTCTTATATTACCAGGAATTTTAAATGACACCTATGAAGAAAACGGTTTATTAAGAATCCTATGATATACAATAACTCTAAACCAAATTTGTATGCAGTTACTGTACTGTTACACTGAGAATTCAGATATTGATTATCCATAGAATTGATTTGAATTATTGGAATCTAATCTTCGGCAACATATTCCTTTGGAAAAAATCCCACTTGGTTACCTATTTTACCTTTCCACCAGCCCTTGGCGTCTCCTTCCTTACTGAGCACCACTACTCTGTAGCCTTGACGCAGACTCAATTGATTGGATTGCTCTGCTTTGAAGTCAAACAGTGCCTTGGCTAGCACTCGTCTGAAAGGCCATAGTAATCGCTGATCCAAACTATCGAAATTTTCCCCTAGCGAAGCTCGTTCATAGTGCTCGACCAGATCGACAACACTCTTGAAATAACGCGACTCGCTGAGGTAAAATAGTGGAGCACCTTCTACATCTCGTTTAAACACTTTTATATGCTTCACGGCTCCGTCTGCCCTAAAATGATAATACAGGTGACAATTCGACATCAAAATATATTTGTGGGTAACGACATTAGTTCATTTCAGTAACCAGCAGTCTACTAACTTGATACTAAGCGCATATTTAGTCTCGTGTTCTAGGCGAGGCTGGTCTAAATTTCGAACTCGTAACATGTAGGTACCATCTTCTCGATGTTCTAATTTTAGATCTGCCACTTTTCTCTCCATACTACCCACAAACCATAATTTCGTAGATAACGCACGTTCACAAGGCGAAGGTGGCGGCGGGGGTGGAGAAGGTGGTGTAGGCATGCATCGACCGGAATAGGTGATACACTGTTTGTGCACCGCATAATGACACTCTGAGCATTTATAACCCTGAAAATAATCCAACTATTCAACCATCATGGTCTTTTGCAGGTAGAATTCCACAGATGCAAATCGCTGTGATAAACTAATGATTATGACTACCAAGATTGCATATGATTTACTTATTCTAATAGACAACTTCTGATAGGGCAAAAGTACTTAGTGCCCATAAATATCATTGTAAGTCAAATGATTGAGAATTTCATAACAACCTCATCATACCTGAAAAATTCGTCCCTTCAGAAACTTTCCACAATGCTGACAGGAGATCGCGATGTCGAAAGTGGTCAATCGAAATTTATGATCAGTGGATTTACATGCAGCCGGATTAACATTGTCCATCGCATCTCGCAGGGCCTTGATCCATGTTTGCTTTTGATCGTCAGTCCGAGCATATAAAGTATAGGCCGTTTGACCCTGTTTGTGTACTAGAAGCCATTGGAAGGACCATCGAGCATCTCGTCCTAAGGTACGTCTCTCAATACAGTCCTCTAACCTATAGTCGTCTAGGCGCAATGTTTCCTTGTAGCAATACTGATCTCCTCTTCCGGCTTTGCAAATTACTACAGCTTGTTCGAACACAAATGCCCATCTTGCTTTACTTCGCTGATCGTCATGTGGTTTGACCTGTTAAAAAAAGCAAATTTTGATTTTGTGCACGGATTAAAAATCCCAATGACTTTGAAATTTTCAAACCTTTAGCTCTCCGTCTTTCAGTAAACGGCCAAAGGCCTCGAGTTTTACATTTGCAGAATCCCAATCTACAATAGATGCTTGAATGTCCCGAATGATTTCTATTGTGTCCGAATCGCGTTTCACCTCATTTATGTATTGTGCTACGTCAACCATGGCTTCTCTGGCTTTCTCAAGTTGACGACGATGGTCAATCCATTCTCGTGGTGCTTCTTCCACTAATTTTTCCAACAATAAATGATATTTCAGAACCCTTTGCATTGGAACTGATAATATGTCACGGAGTTTGAATTTTCCGTCGTTAGCCTCCTTCTGGCATCTCTAGAAATTACACATTGACCTATGATTTCTCATTGACTCGTGGAAAGTATCTTTTGTTATTCCAAAAATTTTGAGAAACGTCAATAAATTGTCGAAAAATACATTTAACTTGATTTCAACTTACAATTACTTCTTGATTGATCAGTTCATTCCTAGAACAAACATCTTGCACAGTAGTCCGTGCGGCAGTCAGGTTGGCACAATAATCTCCATAAATCAAAAATTTTTGCCGCCAGTCAAGAAAGACTTGTCCTAGTTCTGCTCCGTGACGTGCTTTACGTAACTGACTGTGAAAGCCTGAATGGATTTCAGAGAGCTCTTTTATGCCAAAAAAAATTCGTGCAGACTCTTCAGGACGTAGGATTGATGCCAAGGGACGAGCAAAATGCTTCAGCAAACTTCCCAGCACTTCTGAATAGTTGTGCTCAGTTTCGACTAGCTCTTTGACCACATATTCATACTTTTCACCCCCAGTTGCTGCCACCCCCTAAACATTCAAAAAATCCAAACAATGAGTAAGAATTTTTTTGTAATTTTCATAGTGAATATTCAAAGTAAGAAGGGATCAATAAATATGAAAAGATATTTTGTATACATGCAAATTTGGTGCTCTACTTTTGTGAGCTTTGTATGCAATAAATTATATCATTATAGAATATGTGCTGCCAAAAAGATAAGTGTGATTTTGACAAAAAGCAACTAATTGCAATGTGTAACTAAAACTTAGATCTTTGTTGATGAAAAATCATCCATTTTTGCTTTGTAGTTTTCTCTTCTATGCAAAAGTCATGTCAAGATGTGAAAGGATTTAAAAAATGATTTGAGGGTAATGGTGGGATCCCCCTGTTTTTACGGCTGATTTTTAGCATTAAACAGTTGATATTTCCTATCAGCTTCAATGTTCTTTCGATCAACCTACCGCTTGTAATTAAAGGTTCCGCTAATAAGAAATAAATAAAAACCTGTGTGATACTCGGAGGCGGAGGCAGGCGTGAGCTACAGAGGTCCTGGTAGATTTCTTCGTTTTGAGCATGAGTGCAGTAATCGCCATACCCATCTTCTTCTACGGCATCGTCGCTATGCCCCCCAACACCCGCCTCTTCACCTTCTCGTCTTCTAAACCTCCTGCGTCGGCCCTCGTCCTCCCGCCTTCCATACAAAAACACAAATAGCCATGCATCTAACTAATTGCAACAAAAATCTGACAAATCATTAAATTAAACTCTAAACTACCATTTTTTAGAGCAAGAAATTAAATCAAACTTATCTGCTGATACACAAAACGAGCTAATAGAAATTGAGGTGTGCAACTAAAGTAAGAGTGTTGGGTGGCGATCAGTATGGTAAAAAAATGGAAAGTTTATAATTACGACTAGAACATCGATTTAAATCGAGATTTGAATTCAAATATAGATAGATTAATATTATTATCTGGTCTGAATTTACAAGAAACATACTATCTCGAAGAAATTAATGTGACAATTTTTCAATGTCAACTTCGAGGGTAATTTCAGAAGGTGGTATGCTGAGAATAACAGATGCAGTATATTTTCAAATGGCTCTGAATAACAATTAGTTTGTATTCTAAGATAGTATCTGATTTTTTCTTCTATTTCTGACAACGTGTGTGCCTTTGATAATGTAAATCAATTCAAAGAATCGAAAGTTGAGAATGGAGGGTGGAAACAAAGATGGAAGCATTGATCAGCTTATTGTTCGCCTACCATGTGTAATGAAAATTTTGTTGCATGGAGCAAGATAAGATCAGCAACAGTTTAGCTTACATGATTTGGAATTTTATTATATAAATGAATTTTTGGATCATTACTGATTCAACAATTATTGCATGAGTTATTTGAAATGGACCACCTTTTGAATAAACTACTGCAATTCAATTCTCTACAGTATATGAAATTCATGTAACATTGCAAACTATAACACAAAGAAAAACAAAGCTTTTTAAACGAAATCTCAAATTCAAATTTGACTAAATTAGTTAGGTTGTACGTAAATTTGCCGCAAGACTTTGTACAAGGGTAAGAACGACATATACCTCCTTTGTGGAAGGCCAGTCGTGTTGAGGGGTGGTTGAAAAGCACAGTAGTTCCTGATAAACTTGGGACTCACCTAGGTCCACCCCCCTAGGTTTTATGGTAAACGCCACCCCCGCTGCCGTGGGGCTAAACCCATTAACAATTATTATCAAAAAGATATTAATACTAGAGGAAGTTCTGTGAACTATATCGTGAGCTGCTTACTGTCATCATACAGAATGTGAGCTGGCCTTTTGCTGTAGAATCTAAAAAACTTGAACCAGCATAATCAAGAGATTACGGGCCAAATATGATATTGAATAATCTTGGACTCACAATCAGTTGGTCATAGAGTGGTTGACAAATGAAAACTAAACAGTACAGATCACAGTATCAGCTTCAACGAATTAGAACTTTTGCAGTATTCATTAAAATTCGAACTTAGGCTAATGAAATAAGCTCATGAAAGGCTAATGAAACTTGAAATATTTTTAGTATAATAATGAGACTAGTATTTCCAAAAAACACCCTAAGTTGTTGCACGGTTATTTAGACGGTATGGCTATTTGTCTAGCAATCGTCCAGAGACTGGAATACAAATTGCATAATGGGACCAATATAGGGTTTTACACGCTACGTATGCGTTGTATTGCCAGACATTGTTTTATGTATAAAGACAATATGACTCGCTGGCAAGAGACAGGAGAATGGTACAAAGTTCTTCTGTAATAACATAGTATGAGGAATTATATCCTATATCTGTGAGTTGCCAGGTATGATTTTACCACTGCTCTTCAGTGGTATTGAAATCTCTGCAATTCTGTGCACGAGCTCCATTTGAAATAACAAATAACTGAAAATTACTCACCCCACACCTGCGCTTTGCAAATCTTTGTAAATATCTTCTTGTGCATGATCTCTCCCAATGTAAAAACCCCTAAAAGAAAAGATATACCGATATATTCTTAGAAAAGATTCAGAGAAATTCTGGGTGTAATATATGTACACACAGGTCCAATGATTTTGCCTCCCAACTACTGGCACAATTTGAGAAGAAAGGATCAGAATTGATGGATCTAGGTATAGATATTTTCTTGCTCATCTATACTTTAATTATGAATGTCTAGAGTTTGAGATTGATTAAAATACAACAGCATTACAGTTTTTCTATACACTCACTCGATTCCTTTACGTCTTAGTCGTGGGCAGATAGATAGAGCTGAGAGAGTGCACAGCACACGATGAAAATTGGACAAATCGAATAGCATCGAGGGTTCGAAGAGCTCAGAGTCAGCAAGGCCAAAGACAGATGAGCATGCCGAGAGGAATATCTTGATGTTGCGGAGGCAAAGAAACTGCGCAAGCTGAGGTTTCTGGTTGACATCTTTCATATCAACACAACCAGGATCCACTGCATTCAGCAAATTGCATAGCAAGACGCCGTCACGAAGGGTGTACGCTAGGTCAAAAGCGGTTGCACTGGGCCAGTTGGCTTTGTGATCACTCCGCAGTGCTCCGCACCTTGTCAACCACTTCGCACATTCGTGCCACCCGTTGCTGACATCAGCTCCACTGTCACCAGAACTCATTATGATAAACACTTTCGATTTGCACCCACAAAATTATGATGTGACACTGTTAACGTTCTAGGAAGAGTTTCCTCTGAGTTTTGCTCTCCATCGTTACCCGAGATTCCAGTCACTTATAAGTGATTTTAGAATGCGTGATTCATTGTTTGTTTATTTAGTGGCTACCACCATTTTGATAAATAGAACCTTCGTCATACACAGTGTTTTCTTTACAATCAATGTATATTGTGACGTCTAGCCTGGCCAACGCCATTCTGTACGCCACGGGCTGATTCGCCGCAGTTCTTTACCTAGACGGGACGACTCTGTGGTGACGGTGTTCGATCGATTTTCAAACTCTCGGCCACACCGGGAATTACAATTCAACAGTTTGTCCAACTCCAAATTTTGGGGATTTACCGGTGACAACGTTTGAATTTGAATGAGGTTCGAGTGAAGAGTTGGAGATTATTGAAATTGTGCTCAATCGTGAAATCATTTGATTATGGATTAAATAAATGAATTTATTTGCATTTGAAGCGGTTGAACGAAGTTTGTGTATGTACGATACATTAAAAATCTTTGGAAACATCATAGTCCGTTTTGTTTCGTTAATTCTAGAGTCAACGCTCGAGCGTTGCCTGAAGATTTCAGTCAACGGCACGGGTACATTATTATTCAAACTGATTACTGGTAGATAAATTAATAATGATTATGTGTTATAATAAAAGGCATTTCGTTTTTTCAATTTTATTTTTATTGCTATAATACAATTTGATTGTTGTGTAAAATCTGTTAAAATATGCTAGAAATACTTATGCTTTATTATTCGAGAGTAAAAAACATAAAAGTATAGCACAGTAGAACAGAACAACAACCCTATCATGAACATTAGATATTATGTAATATTATTACATCTGCTAATAGATATAACTTAGTTATAAAAATATGGTGGTGTAATAGGTTCAAAAATATCTTAGTTTACTTATACAGTAGTTAATACTAATAAAACTCAGTACTTTTTACAAGTTACAAGGAATAACAAATTCTATTATAATAATTATGGGAGGATTGTAACTTATTATAGTTATTTGCGGACTATATTTAGTATATTTATTCTAACACTTTAACACAGAATGATGGTGCGTCAAATAGAACAGCTGGCATTTAATTTTGAACACATTTCATTGGTCCAACAAGATCAGTTACGTAAACATGTACGTATCAATCAGTATCGATTATTGTTCTTCTCCATAGTCTGCACTTATTGTATGAATAGTTTGGCAAAGTCAGAATTACATACTTTATGCTGAAATAAACTAATCTATAAGTCAGTGGTTCGTTAATTGATTTTGTTCTGGTTTGTAGCCTAACAAGTAACACCTTTTCTGCCTTTCCGTGGCACACTCAACATGTCCCACAGGTAATTGTGATATAGTTTGAATGTACGTAACATTCTAAGAAACTCAAGTGAGACTGGTCATTATCATTCGAATATAGACCTCTCAATCGGCATAAACAAACAATAATTATGCAACGTGGCCATTGGTATAAATTCTCGTATAATTTACAAGGAGTTATGCACACTACACGTATGCTTAAATGTTTCCAGACAGAAGTAGACAATCGATTCAAGAATCCCAACATGATGGTTACAAATGTTGGGTTCAATTATTCAATCTTATTGTAATTTTGTTACAAGTACCATGATCTAAAGCGTGTGACATACGGCGTATTTAATGAATTGACTTTACTTAGACTTGATTGGTTGGAATGGAGGACTCTAGTAGCACCATTGTGTAATCAAGTATTGCATTTTGAATAGTTGCAAATATACCAGATGCAATAGCAAATTACAAAATGCGTGAAAAATTTATGAATAACAAAGTTGTAAACTAGGTTGATTATCGTATATGGACCATCTTACAAAAGTAATAATAGTAATAAGATATTAGCTAACTTACTAATCATAAAAATATGTAAAAACAGTTTGTACAAAATCGAGAGAAAAGCTAATTATAAAGATATTTTTATAGAATATAGGTAAATAAGATAAAAGAATATTTACAATTTTTGACAATGTAAACTTATTTTGAGTAATTTTTACCAGATTCCTCTCCAACAGTTTTCATGTATTTTTATAGAATATACTCAGCAAATAAATTATGGTTTCCTCCAAACCCATAATTGAATAGTTCTACTTTCTTGCAACAATTTTTGAAAATACTCATTACGTATGCTGCTTGATCTTATCACCAATATACTACATAAACTCGGCTGGCTTTGGTAGTCAAAAATCAGAGAATTCAATTACTGTCGTCAAACATGAGCTTAGATACACGAGATATTATCACTAAATAATTATTCAAGATGCATATTCATTAATACACAAGTATTTGGAAGACAAAGCACAAAGGATAGAAAAAAAAGTAATGAAGAAGAAAGGCAACAACAGGAAACGACGTGGAATGTTTGTATGGAATATTATGTTGGAAGGCAGTAATCGTTTCTCTGGCGATCGGCTATCTGCACAACTACCTCATTTGCGTATCTTACAATAATTGATATTACATATTAATTATTAATCATAAAGGCCATTTGGAAACTCTGCATTTTCTCAAATGCATAATTTAGTAATTTATCTACGTCTGTTAACTACAGTATCAAAGGCACAATTCTGATATTTCGAATATTTTACTAATGATGGGGCGATCGTTGTCAACCAAGACACTAAACGTTCATAGTTCTAGACGGTTAGACACCAAGTATCAAATTTCGCGTACGATACCAACAGCCCATGTTCTTTAAGATTATCAATCTGCTACCTGCAACTGTGCCCTCAACTTGTATGAATATTAAATAAAATATATATATTATACTAAATTATCGAAATTGATTATTAGTATAAATGGTCTCTCATTGTTTATTTACAATACTATTGTAATAGCAAGGTTATGTTCCCTAATTATTGTCTGTCTGGTCTTCACTCTGGCAAGTCGAAGGCACCATTATATTGAGCTGAACTTTGAAATACAATAATATGATCGTTATAAAAAATATAGTAGCTATGAACCATTCTCATGTCATTCGTTTAGTAAGTGTATAGAGAGGCACAATGGGTGTGAGTACGTAGTAGCATAGTATGTTTTAAGTCTCTACTCTGCTTATGTATAGTCATGGTCGTGCTTATCCTTCAAATCGTGATTACGATTCGATAACCTTTACAGTATCTGTGTTATACTTATACAGATACATATATTTTGTTTCACACAGCAGTCCCAAAATTTGTGTTTTGAGCGCTGCTGCTAAACTTACTTAACGCTAATCACAGTGCTATGTTTTTTCTTCAGGTATGCAAAAAGATAGCAATACAATTCTACAGATCACTCTAGTCACTGGGTTAAACAGCGTTTTCACTTGGGAGATTGCGCGCACTTCTAAAATAACGGTTGTACCTAGGGATATTCTTCTCATATGTAAATAGCTTCAGAGCCCTTATTTTGGTGCTGCGCTCCACTGGTGGCGTACGCATTAGGGGAGGCCATGCACTCAGACCAATCGCTGTTAGAATGCGGGGAGCTGGACGACCAGTGTCCAGGGCTTTCCGGAGAGGGGGTAGGAAAGCTCTCTGGAGCTTGCATCAAATGTTGCGGCGTCACGTCCGGTCCAGAGTGGTGCGATGGTGGCGTCAAGTACTGATAATATTGCTGGGTCTGTTGTTGCTGTTGCTGTTGCTGTTGCTGCGCGCTCTGCTGTTGCTGTTGCTGCTGTTGCTGTTGTTGTTGCTGCTGCTGTTGCTGTTGCTGCTGTTGTTGCTGTTGAATTTGCTGTTGCGTCTGCTGCATCTGCTGTTGTCCAGTGGAATAGGGAATATTTTCAAAGTCAAAGCCAACCGGCGGCATACCGCCATGCTTTTGATGAGTTGCTTGTCTCATGGCGGCAATGTGAGTAGGTGAAGTAGGAAGTGAGGGCCTACTCTTAGCTGGGGACGGAGAGCCCATGTAGCTCGCTTGAGGTGACAGGGTCATGTTTGATTGCACGGAGTGCGGCGGAGATTGGTTACTGTACGGCGGCGAGAGGGTGTTCACCATTCCCTGAGCTTGCCGCTGATGCGGAGCTAGTAACTGGTCGTGAAAATTAGGGGGCAGCCCATAGTTGGCAGTGAAAGTGTCCAGTCCAAGCTGCTGCAGCCCTTGCATGGATTGACCTTTGATGCAATCCTCGTAGGAGGGCGGCTGTTTCCCTGTTTGCGTGTGGCCGACCAGTGGCAATGCATTGCTATATAGGCTAGCGCTGTCATAAGGGCTGGGTAGGTTTCCCTCGGCTCCCTCCGCCCCCTGAGGGATTTCCTGGTTTGGGGGCTGCGCACCGCGTTTTGCCGTTGGCTTCTTGACCGAAGGTTTTCGCCTGACCGCAACAGCACCTTCCGATTCTGGACTGTTTGGGTTTCCCGCTGCTCCAGCCTTCGTTCTCTTCTTCGATTTTGATTGTTTTGGCGCTGATCCAATGACCGTTGGATGTGTGATGAGTTGCGGATGGTTTGGAGACCCTGAAATTAAAGAAAAAAATTTTCGTCATACAATATATTCCACGCAATCGCCATTCACGAAAAACAATAACACAATGATCTTGCCTCTGTACGTACCCATGAGGGGGCCGTTTGGTATGACGGACACCATCTGCGGTGATCTTGGAACGTGCTCGTCAAGTAGCCTGACGATATCGTGGTGCAGTCTTTCGCTAGCAACGTCGCGAGGAAGTCTGTCCATGTGATCGGTGATTTCCCGGTTCGCGAATGTGTCGAGTAATGCCTTGCAGGCTTCAAAGCTGCCTTCCCTAGCAGCTAGGAAAAGCGGGGTCTCGTCCTTGTCATCCTGGGCGTCTCTGTTCGCCCCGTGTACAAGAAGTATGTTGACAGCATCCACATTATTAACAGCGGCTGCCCAATGAAGCGCGGTCTTTCCGCTATTATCGGCTGCGTTTATGTCAGCATCCGCGTTTATCAGATCTTCCACCATTCCTTCAGTGGCGAGACGAGCCGCCAGAATTAAGGGAGTCGTTCCATCATGCATACGAGCATTCAAATTCGTAGCTCGGTTCCGAAGGAGAATTTGAAACACACCCATGGCATCGGCAGCGACCGCAGAGTGTAACGGAGTCCTACCGGTATTATCCTGCGAATTTGCTTCTGCTCCAGCATCGAGTAATCGTTTTGCTGCATCGGCTCTTGCGTATCTTGCTGCAAGATGCAGAGACGTTTCCCCGCTCTTGTCTGTAGTGGCATTAAGGTCAGCACCTTGAGCAACTAAATCAGCTATGACCGCAGCTGTCCCTTCGTTTTCATCTTCCTCTTCCCCAGTGTCCAATCCACCCCCGCGTACAGCGGCGACCATCAATGGTGTCATCCCACAGGGTCCTCTGGCGTCTACATCCTGTCCATGTTCCAGGCTGGGCGGCGTGAGAACCCCAGCTTCAGGTCTGGACCTGATTTCAGCAGCATCCAAATGCTGCTGGGTCCACATTCTTGGTTCGGTTTCCTCATAATCGGTGATAGCCGTATGATCGCTGGCGTAGCCCGGTTCGATGGCTCGCATGCGTTTAGAGGGTGGCAAGTCAGACTCGTCGTCGGACCACTGTTGAGCACGCCCGTTCCCGATGTCGAGATCCATGCAATTAACTGATGGCTGCTTATTGAGATTTCGCATTTCCTGTCCGTCAGGGCATCGTCTTCTGGATCTGCGCCTCTGCCCGCTGCCGCTGTTGGTTCTCAGGAAGCCTTCGGGGAACCACGTAACTCCGACGGCGCGTTTTCGCTGGGCAGTGACTAGCACGCCGACCAGAAGACCCGCGAGGAGCACTAATACGATTCCGATGAATACGTACTTAAAATTTGTGGGCGTATCCGCGTATGTGGGTTCTTGCGGCCCAACGACCCCGCGAACTTGTTCAATGGGGAAGTTCCTCGATAAGGAATGTTTAGAGGCGGTAGCGGCTAGGTATTCAGCCGCCTCAGTGGCCGAGGGGAAGCAGACAGCACCAGACATGACGGTGCACTTCCGGTTGTCGATCTCAAGATAGGCGATAACTCCGCTTTGATTATCCGTGTAGATCGCCGTAGGTCGTCCAAAAATGTTAGTCTGTAATCCTGGCTCACCACGATCTCTTTTCCAAGGATATATCATGTCGTTTCCAAGCTCATCTTGTTTTACGCGAAGCGTAGTCCTCAGCTGATGTCCCATGTCTCGTAGGAAGGCGACGATGTTTGATCGGAAGGTCTGCATATCCATTAGTACTACCACGGAGATCACACCCTCAGCTAATGACGGGGGCTCACCCTCGCAGTCAAGTCCATCCCAGTTACACTCCTCGTTATTGCAACCGTAATCGCAGTGGCCGTTGGCGTAATGTTTGCGGCAGTATGCATCGTAGATCGGACTGTAAAAAGGACAAAATTTAGTTTCAGTTTTAAAATTTACAGATACTTTCAGTCCGTCAATTTTCGCTCTTCAAGAGTATAATTGATCAAATACAAATTCTCAATATTTTGCAATAGTATTGATAAACAATAAGATACATGCACTACATTCCAATAATTCCAATAGTAACAAAAATGGTATTTGTCGCGCAGTTGATTTTATTTTAATGAAATATTTCTATTTAGAAAAAAAGGGGAGATTTACTCACTTGCAAGGCTCGAGCTTCTTCTCACAATCTCTGCCGTCAAAAAGACATTGAGCATTATTACAAACTTCGTCGCATACTCCGTTCATGAAGACATCCCAGCAGTTGATTGGGGCAGTGCAATTTCTCCATGGATTGATACCAAGAGAGCAATCATTGCCGTCAAAGTTACATGCGTATCTGTTGCATTCCTCATCGCAGTGATGGTTGCCAGATTTTTCGTCGCAGCGGTTGTCGATGCACTTTTTCCTCTCACGTTCTAGGTCCAGGTCATAAGGTGAAAGGGTTTTCAATATGCCATTAGAGTTTTGTCTTCCAAAAAGTCCGCCTCTATAACTCGGATCGTAGATTTCGCAGTTCTTCCCAGTCCATTTCGGCGGACAATAGCACGCATAATCACCCATCAAATTTTCGCATATCGCTTCCCGTTGTTGACACGGATTACTCGCACACTCATCTTTCGTGTCGATCTCGCAATGAGTTCCTGTCGTGCCAGGGGGGCAGTGGCATCTGTATCCTATATCACTCTCAGCAATTCTACAACTTCCACCATTTAGGCAGGGTTCGGAGTCGCAGTAAGATCCAGAAAATTCGCAATTTTTTCCGAAATATCCGACCGTACAGAGGCAACTGTGACCCGCTTGTCTGGCGGTGCATACACCCCCGTTTTGGCATGGTGAACTGTCGCAGAAGTTGACTTTGACTTCGCAATGTCGGCCCATGTATCCCGGTTTACAATTACAGTGGTAATTGTTCACCAATTGGACGCAGTCTTGGGTTCCCGAACTAGCACAGGGATTCGAAAGGCATTCGTTAATATCGCCTTCACATCTAGGTCCAACAAAGCCAGGGGGACAGCGGCACTCGAAACTCCCGACCTTGTCGGTGCATGTACCATTGTTGTGACATGCACCAATGACGCAATCATCGACATTGATTTCGCAGAGGATTCCTAGGGTTCCAGGAGGGCAAGAGCAGCTAAAGTTGTTGATCAAATCGTGGCAGGTTCCTCCGTTCTGGCAGGGGTTCGGATCACAATCGTCGACATTAAGCTCGCAGTTCTGTCCTTGAAAGCCTGCTTTGCAACGGCACTGATATGAACCTACAAGGTCTTTGCATGTGGCACCGTTTTGGCAAGGTGCCGATTCGCATTCATCGATTTCCTCGTGGCAGTATGAGCCTGTGTAACCATCTGTGCAATGACATCGATGACTGTTTCCAATATCCTCGCAGGTTCCATTGTTGCAAAGATTCTTCTCTGGCACCCCTTTCCTTACCGCTGCATCCTTGCAAGAAACCATTTCCACATCGCAAACTTTTCCAGTCCAACCAGGCGAACAGTTGCAGTGATACTTGTTCTTCCGTTGGACACATGTTGCTTGATTTTCACAGGGACTGTCAGCACACCAGTCAACAAATTTATCACATCGATCTCCGGTGTACCCATACGGACAGTGGCAAGTGTAATACTGTCCATGATCATGGCAAGTAGCTCCATTCAGACAGGGCGAACTGTCGCATTCGTTTATTCTGTACTGGCAATTAGTGCCGGTGTACCCTGGCCGACATACACAGGTATAATTGTTTATGCCATCGATACATTTGCCACCGTTCATGCAACTACTGTCCGTACAGTCTTCATCATTAGTTTGGCAGTTTATACCAGAGAATCCCAGCTTGCATTGACAGGTGTAGGAATTTACGTACTCCTTGCAGATTGCACCGTTTTGACAGGGTGCCGAAACACATTCGTCAATGTCTATTTCACAATGTTTACCGTTGAATCCATCTACACATAAACAGGTGTAATCGCCAATTCCGTCTAAACATGTGCCTCCATTTTGACAGGGGTCTGTAAATAGAATAAATCGTTAATTCAATTATTTTCGTTGATCGGCAACCATCGTTGGTCGGGAAAAATTGTTGCCCGCAATACTTACAAGAAGCGCAATCGTCGGTGTTGATGATGCAATCCCTGCCCTCATAGCCCTTAGCACAAACGCAGTGATAAGATCCGTTCGTGTTCCTGCACGTTGCGCCATTTCTACAGGGTGACGTTATCACGCATTCGTCGACGTCCTCGTCGCAAAGTCGACCGGTGTATCCCACGGTGCAGGTGCAGGCAAAGTCCAAGAAATTTGACGACGGAGAGCATTTTGCTCCGTGAAGACATCTGAAAATATTACAACTTGGTTAAATCGGCTTACGAAATCGATCGAATCAATTTGTTCCTAGATAACATGGACTACGTGTTCCTACCTGTTCGGAGAGCATGGATCGAGTTTGTCTTCACAGTTTCTTCCGGTGTGAGGTAATTCGCAAACGCATTTGTAATCATTCACCAGGTCGATACAAGATCCACCATTCTGGCAGGGGTTATTGGCACAATCGTCGACGTTAGTTTCGCAGTTTGTACCGGTGTATCCAGCCAGACACTGGCAGCTATAACCGTTCAAATGGTCGTTGCATATCCCTCCGTGTTGGCACGGATTTGATCCACATTCATCGATGTCAGCCTCGCATCTCTTGCCTCCATACCCAGGGAGACAATGGCAGATGAATTGATTGACACCGTCTTCGCACGTCCCACCGTGAATGCAAGGATTGCTCGCGCACTCGTCAACGTCGCTAAGACATCTTGCATCGTAATAACCACGCGGACATTCGCATCTGAATCCGTTGATCAAATCGATACAACGACCCCCATTGGCACAGGGATCGCTAGCGCATTCGTTGATGTCCGTTTCACAGTGCTGTCCAGTAAAACCAGGAATACATTCGCAGGTGTACCTGAGAAACATAGAATATCGAAAACTTAATGAATCTGGAAGATATTGTGAGACGAGCATCAATTAAGATAGTATTCGAGTTATTCTCAAATTCGACGAACCGTTTACGGTGAAAAATTTCAAATTTGTCTTAAAACAAGTGCAAAATAATTACAGAAGAATAGAAAAAAAGTGGGATATACATATACGTAATGCAGCAGGGTGTGATAAGAGTTAATTATAACTGTATAAAAACAAACACACGCGCACACAAACTCCTGATTATTTCAATTTCGGCATTCTCAATATGCGGAGCGAAAATGTGTACATACCACTTGAGACCCGGCATCCGATTACTTCGCGACATCATTTGAAAATTGAATGAAAGATACGTTTCTATTAGTGAATCATGCGTTATAAACATATCAAAAAGAAATATCATCCGGATTAGAGTCTATTTCATGGAGTACGTGGATATGTTATGCTTGCTTCGCTCACCTGTTTATACCATCCTTGCACTGTGCTTCGTTTCTACATGGATTGCTGTAGCACTCGTTGACGTTGACCTCGCAATTAGTTCCTGACGTTCCTGGTCTACAAATGCATTGATACCCATTAATGCGGTCTTCGCAACGACCTCCAAACTGACAAGGGCTGCTTTCGCACTCGTCGATTTGTATTTCGCACAAATTCCCAGTGAATCCCGAAAAGCAGTTGCAGCTGAATGAGTTTTCACCGTCGATGCATGTCCCACTGTGACAGGGATTCGACTGACAATCGTTGATGTTTGTTTCACACGAAGCCCCGGTAAATCCTGGCGGACATTCGCAGGTATATTTTGCTATAGAATCGTGACAAATTCCACCGTTGCGACAAGGAGAAGAAGCGCAGTCATCGATATTTATTTGACACCGACTACCGGCAAAACCATCCGCGCAGTTGCACTTGAATGAGTTTATCAGGTCGTTGCAGATCCCATTATTCAAGCACGGATTCGCCGCGCATTCGTCGATATCGATCTCGCACTGGGTTCCGGTGAATCCTGAAAAATGAAACGTAACGATTCATCAATAAAACGAATTGCACTCGATAATTATTATACATCAAAATGTATAAAATCGAACGGGGTTTTTGTTTCTGTTCATCTATACTTAAACCTAAACCTACGGCGGATACGCAACGAAATTGTTTGGTTTGAATAACTTTATCTGTTATAAGATTATTAGCCTGAGCTGTACAGAGGTAGTAAGTTTCCCACCAAAATTTTTATAGTCAAAAAAAGAGATTGTAGCACGTCTTTCATAAAAATTATCTGAAGATTTCAAATCACCCCCGTAAACTGAATCATCGAAACTCGTCAAACTATGTAACATCGAAACCACCACACCATAGCATATCGACGCCTGCAGGATTGCACGCTCCGCGCGTGCATCCTGAACGTACAACAAGTCCGATTTACTCGTCCAGCAAGATGCCAAGGCGGAGTAGTGATTTGCTATACTTCATATCCCGTGAGATTATTACATTTATTCTCTAGTTCTATTTAATTGGAAATACGTAGATTCATATAGCAGCGCAGCGGTGACATGATCTCAATGATACTTTTCCTTCGCGTCTTCGTCCTGTCCTGCACATGCACATACAGTCAATTTGTGTTTACATTCAACTAACCGGAATATAATATATGAATGCGCAATGAATCTATAATTATACCCATATAACTATGTACATTATATATGTGCAGGTTATACACGTTCAAAGAGTCGCGAGTATGATTCATAGAAAAACGAGGTATCGACATTGATTAAACGTTCTAAAGAATTCTTATTTTTCTTCACCAAGTAATCGAGATTCTATAAGAGTGCATAAGACTAACAACAAATGCTAGGTATATACCTATACAGCTGTCAACGCAGCAACGGATTAAATTGATTCGTAAGTATGCCAAAAATAAAAAGAATTAAATAAAATTGAATAACAATTATATAATGTTTTCGAAACAGAAGGAAATTGTCGATTGATATCATGTGTAAAAGAATTTCCTGATCATCGATATATTTCGTTGACATTTAAATTTTTTACATATTATATGCTATCATTGTAATCACGAGTTATGTGTTTTGAGTGAAATTTCGATGTAAAAAAAAGAAAACTAAAATTTGATCATTTAACGATCATAAAATTCTAGAAAACTTATTTGCTCATTAAAATTTGATGTTGATTGCACAAATCATTTTCTTATATATACGTACATGTATACCTATACAACATGATAAATGCATCAGCGGTAACGGCGGATAACAGATTTGCTTCCGTGAAAGTTATTTCGCCGTTGCGTTTTTTACTTTTCTTTTCGTTCTTTTTCTCTTTATTTTGTTTCTTCACCTGTATTATAAATCGAAGGTTCTCTGATTACATAGCAGCAACAAATCAAGGGAGTCAGGCCACGTCGTGATTTCCGATCTTAGCTGACGTTTTGCAGACATTGGTATTATAGCGAATGCAACTGAGGTGCAAAAAATAACAGGAAATCAGCGATCTGCGAGTGACTCATTAACGAACATTGTGACACATAAAGTATACATAAAATAACCCGGTCCAGATCTCATTAAATGAAGTTTCATCTAAATAACTTTTATTTTTGCCTCATCCCCTCGGCGCTTAAGTTCGAACAATTGAACACACCGAAAGGTGATCGATCGGGATAGGCGATCGGAATCTACAATATTTTGTTTCTGCAACTCGATTATACAGATCGTACGTATGTATAGGAATTTATTACGTATCGGTCGATTTATATAATGTCGTTCGTACATATCATTTAGGTATGTATCTGCGAACGAAGATTAGTATATCAGGCGTAAGTAATAGCTTCGCTGCTGCAGAATGTACATATAGGTATGATAGACTATACGTACAACTAGTCGGGATCTAATTTGCAAGAAGCCTCGTTTTATCGCGTGCAGTTTCGCAACGCGGCGGCGCAGCAGTTCGCGGTTCTGATCCACGGAGACATGGAGAATGGTAAACGGGGAACGGCGAATATATCTATAAAAGATATATATGTGTGTCTACATATAGTGAGATTCGCAACGAAGGTAGATCTGGGCGTGGTACCTGGTTACAAGGAGTTCGCCGCCGTCGCGGTTACGAGGACGGCTATTGCCACTCTCCACCGCCGATGTTGCCCTTTTGTTAAAAATACTGCACTGCTACGTTAAATTTTACTGCAAATCTTTTGGATGAAAACAAATTCGAACCGGATTTGCTTGCAAAAAATTCATTTATGTCAGGCGCATTAGTAGTATTATTATTATTCACATCATAACCTTGGATGAGAATTATTTTCACATTGATTCTTACGGGGAGAACTAAGGTGGCTCGAGGTAATCGGGGTGGCCGGTTTGTGGTTCATTTGTTTTAAGAGCCCACAGCAGGTTTTGACAACCTGACCCAAATGCAATTTGCGAGGCACGACGATTCGATCGACAGTCAAAACACGGCTGGCAATTTAACGCCCTGTGTAATAAATGCCCTGCTACGCTTCGTTTTCTAAACGAATTTGTTCGCGAATTTACCTACGCGTACTATTTGGCCCAATAAAATTATTTTTAACAAACGCGCGGCTGTAATAAAGCCCTTGAAAAAGGACTCACCGATTTGCCGAAAAAAAATGTTTTAATCAAAATTCAATAGCAAAGATTCTCAGGCGTATAACGACGATTGGTTTGTCGGAATGAAATTTTTATGTTTTCACCATAATTTTAGAATAATGGCCATAGTTTTCCGCATCACCCAACGCCGATGAAAAAATATACAAAACGAGACACGCCCCCCATCGAGGACTGACGTAAAAAAAGATAAAATTCATTTTCGGCTCACAATTATACTTCAGCTGGAAGATCAGTGTTTAGAAGAATAATATGTATATACGTATATGAGATGAAGAATTGATCTTCGGTGCGGTGATATTTCAAGTGATATTCCAATGATGAATCATATGGGGACTGCGGGATGAGAAGCAAGTAGTTATAAAAAGATACCAATTCACAGATGGTATTAAATGGACATTGCACTCCCACGATTCAGGTTCTATATTCACAAGCTCAAACACCCCTTCTCAACATGTTGGGATAATTGTAATCTACGACTCTCCATTTTTTGTTCATCTCCACAGCGTATAAAACGTTAATAAACCGCGTCCAATGCAGAAGAGATGTAGGTGCAGCAGCTAAAGGATCATTTGGATCTAACTAAGTATAAAGATATATGTATATATCAGACTCGTGTATGTATACCGCGCCTAATCCCGCGGGGGAATCAGAGATGCATACTACGCCCCACAGGATCAAGTGAACTTGTGGAAACTCCAGTTAAATTAGTCGAACGTTAAAGAATTGCGAAATCGTGTATCTTCGTCACGGCGCGGCGGTACGTAGATGTACATTACAGTACGTGTGCGATGCAGGTAGCCCGTGTTCGCATTATACAGAATCTGCGTTCGACATTCGTCGTTAACGAACTCTAACTGACAGATGTATCTGAACGGGTAGTACAGAATTGTGGTAGTGGTCGTGGTCTACCATTCACGGACATCGAATTCCTTATATCCCGGTTTGTTGTTTCCATTTTTTGAGGCAAGTAAGTAAGTCAAGTTTTTTGCGATATGCACAAGCTGCAGTTGCACAAGCAATAAAGAAGCTAATGTCGTAAATTCTTTTTCTTTGCGTGCGAGAATCTTTTAGCTGCGATATCGTAATCCCGATAAAATGCACCGCAAATCGTAATTCCACATTGTGCAGTCCACCTGCTCGGATCCTTCTATCGTGAGTTTCGCAACAAAACGATCTATAGAAATAAGTTCTCCAAGATTTTCAAACCGAGGATGTGATCGCCAAAATTTCGTTCGAATCTTGAAGTAGTCAGAAATTAGAACGGCGTCACGGTATCACGTGACTCGAAAAGCACGTAGATTGAATCCCGGCTGTCTTAATTCACGTTCTAATCTTAATACACCGTACTATTACTTATTACATCTATGGCTAATAACGTTATCGCTTATAATATTCGTTGATGAGTCGGAATAGGCTAGATGATAATTCGGGGGCGGTTGAATTGATGTGGTTGGCGCGGATTCCTTTGAGGTTTTGTAGAAACCTTGGTATACGTGAGAGTGATGGTTATATGCGCAAGGAGCGGGTAAATCGAGCGTTGACTGTTGATTGAATCTTGTAGCGGTATATCCGCGTGGTGTCCGTTCGTCCATCCGCTCTTGCTAAGTGAGTTGTAGGGGAGCATGTACAACCTAACAGATTGGAACCTTGATCTCATCCAGTATACAAGCCCAGCCAACGAACAAACGTATACGCGCCAACAAAAAAAAAGAAAAACACCGATAGATTGAACACGTTCCAACAAAACATAAAACCATTTCCTATATATACCATGCAATATACTCCTGTAACTCGTACCGTTCCTCCTAGTTTGTCGAACGAACCGCTGCATTCTGATATTCTAATTCTTCATTCAAGTCACTATATATAAAGTGCTATTCATAATTACAATTTTAATCGATAAAATTAAGGTCCACGAATTAACGCCATAATCGAACTACCTGCGCAGATGCAATTAATTATCTAATACAAAGAAAAACAACGCGGAAATACATATATAATTTATGTATATTATGCATATGTGTATGTAACGAGACAATGGCATCTTTGATAAAAGTATAAAGTACCGATAGATCGTCCATGCTGCCAGGAATGCCATGACGAGAAACAGGATTAAAAAGATAAACGAAATAAATAAAATGGTAAACAATTTCAAAAGGATAAGATAGAGAAATGGAAAATCGACGTAGTCGTGATGACTCACGACTAATGTGAGTATACATAAGTGCAGTAGGTACAGCTTCGATCGCGACTGTTGCATATTACGCTGCTCGTTGCTGCCTGCAGCGCTTTTAGAAAGAGAAGAGTATAGATAGCGTATCAGGATCTGGACGGTAGCAACTCGGAGCTGCAGCACGAAGACGTCGTATACAAGAAGAAATCTGGGTGTGGCTGAGAGCCTTCGAGTTTTGCAGTCGCGTAATCGTCGCGTGTTGAGAGATGTTTATATATATGCATATAAAATAATACATAGATAATTAAGCTCTCTATGCGATATATATCCGTGGCACCCGGGCATCGTAGATATATATATATAATAATTATATACGCATATAAGGTTATATACTGCGACTAAAAATCGAATTTTTCCAAGTCTGTATATGCAAACCTCCAGGTATATAATAGTATCGTTATAAATACATGAACATAATATTCATATGTAACTAAAAATCGTTTCAGAACGCGTGGGAGATCACAGTGCCCTTAAATGCCGGGTATACAATCATATTATAATGATAAAATTTTTGCAATGATAATAATAATAATAATATCCCGTAGCTGACGACGGTGGTGGTGGAGCCACGCCCTAAACAATTACCTATCTCAGGAGTCGTCGCGGTGATAAATCTCGCGATATAGTATAAGGTAAGTATATACCTGTGTATATAAAGTAGGTATTACGTACGTGTATATAAGTATATATTAGTATGTGTAAAACGTGCTGCACCGCAGTGCAGCAACAAACCAGCTGCTGTCGAAGCGATAAGAGAAATCGGTTCGAAAATGGCAAGCTATGCTTGTAACCGAGTATATATAAGTTCTTACAACTTTCCTTGATTTCGAACTCCTATTATAACGATAACAACGATATTAATGATAATAACAAGAACAATAATAACAATGGTCTAATTATATTTATATTAATTCCATACGTATCAAAGGCGCGAGGTCTTGACCCTCTACACCACCTCGGATAGAAACGGATAACCGTCTGCACCGCCGTTCTTATGAGATTCTTCTTTCAAGATTCATTACGTATATACCCGGTGGGTAAACGTATACAATTGCAAATTGTACATATATGTGTATTATATCTAAATGTACAACGTATAACGTACATGTATGAACTCAAGTGGACCATCCCTTCTCTTCAATTTTATTCTCAGTGGTCAAAGAAGACCGTACATATTATCCGCACATACATTCGCGTGCATGATACGAACGCTGTAGAGGTGTGGTCGTTGGAGCAAAGAAAGAAGAGAAAAAGAGACAAAAAGACGGGATAAAAAATAAAATGAAAAAAGGTAGAAAGAGAGAGATCGGCCTCTGCACTCGCATTCGCCGTTGTAACCTCCATTCGCTCCGGGCGTGCCGTGCCTTACTTCGCCCTCGCCTGGACCACAGCGCACTCCTTCGTCTTCTTCTTCTTCTTCTTCCTTTTCTTCTTCCTAGTGTAACGGTCCAGGCTTTTCTAATACTTAACCAAGTCTCGCGTTGCGCTTAGTATCCTTCGGATTTTGTATTATACGTATAGCGTTAACTGACACCACATTTTTAAAACCTATATATACGAGGAGGTGGTCGCCCTGCTTACCTCCCTGCGAATATAGAAGGGGCAAAGTAAATTTGGATACGGGTGGACCGCGATCGATTGAGTGCGGAGAATTTGACCCCGGGAAAATTGATCGTCGATATCGTGTCGCAAACTATAATATTTTGCAATATCACACCAGGACTTTAATGCTAATCGTGTATCACCTCATAGCCTTATAAGTGCAGTATAGACCTTGCAATCATTTTACATTCGATTGCTGCGGCTATAATCATCTGGATAAACTATAATATACATTACTTCCAATTATTTATTCTGCATTTATTTTTTTCTTTTACTCTCAACCACTTCGAATATATAATATACATATAGTAATCTTAAAATCTAATCTTTGTGAAAATCAATTTTGATACGATAACGTGACCTTTAATATATATATTACATGGTTGTGGTAAAAAGATTTTTGCAGTCGGGAGCAAATACGCGAACTCTGCACATTAATTGTGTGTGCATTGTACATGCATATACGTCTACGTACATACATATAAGCGCATCGTGAAAATGTGCATTTGGTCGAGTAATGCCACAGCTAATACGCCGATGCAGTCTCAGCGTCTTCCTGCGACCGCTGAGTAAATAAACAAGTTAACCCCAAAGGTTATACCTGGATGGCCGGTGACCCCTTCGGTTGTAGGACCGTTCCAGCTGGATATACCTAATCGACGATTAGAGATACGCCTCCAACTTGGGCATACATATACATAAAGAAGTCGAAGAACTAAACGGTGTGCAGGTCGCGTGTATTCGCGATGTTTAATACCCTTCTGCAATAATTTCATAGTACACCAACCAACCACCGCGGTGCGATCGCAGATCCCATATAATACGTACGTCTCGATCTGCGTCCTCTGTATAAGTTGCGATTATAGCCTCCGCATGATTGTATTTATATATCACCAGATATATAATTAACGATAAGTGCAGCATAACTTTATATCTCGGAGGACAAAATTTCGAATTTAATAATTCGGTCATATGCAACCTGCGTAGTAATACATATAGTTTATGAATTGTTTATCGTACATGCTTAATTCATTTTTTTTTTTCTCCAAATATAATACCTACGCATTATCTACGGTTTATTTTTTATTCGCATATGACGCAGAGAATTCCTGTACGAAAGGGGCCTCCGCGCCACTCCGGGTGTGGGCATGTCCGGAGTGACCCTAAGCGCCCGGCGTTTCATTCCGAGTTGTTGGTAGCTGCATGGCAGCAACAGCTGGACTGAATCTATGCGGTACCGCTAGCTGTTGGTTCGCGGTACATACCATAGCCTACATACTGAACTTATTATATACGAAGCTGGTTAACTCTCCGCTAGTTTGATATAGAAAATAAATACAGCTGCACCTACTGCAGGATTATTTAATGGTCACGCGTACGAGGTGGACATACATATATGTGTGCAGTGTACCTAGTATATATGTTATACATGTATATGTAGACATTATATATTTGTAAGCGGTGGTCCTGCAACGCCCGCTATACATAACGCCCTAGTAGAGGTCAAACGGCTTTTCCAACTTTCTGATTGGACGACACTACGCCGCACGATGCGATTATGCGGTGATGATGGTGGTGCAGATTGTGCATGGTTCCTCTTCCGCGGGTGCATATGCACGATAGAATCAAAGAACGAACGCGCGGTAAATCGAGGCTATACATCGATAGACGAGGTGAAATTCAGACGTAGACCGCTACTTAATTCATCAGTTTTTTATCCGCTGCAACACAGATGTGTTATATACGATAACGTCGGTTTATAACGTTACATCTATACGAGGAATCGGTAAAATTCGCCGGGGCATCTAACAAGTCTAATCGCAATCTAATATATACGGCAACTTCGCTTATATGTATATGTAAAGAAATGCTGTGGACTGGATCCTGAAAAATAATAAATAAAGTGGCATGAAAAGCGGATTTGCGATCAACCGAGAGATTTATACCGAAATATGGCATTGCAATGCATTTTCGGATTGACGAATTAAAAGATACGTCGATCAATTTTATGATTATCGCAAATTGGGAATTGTTGGCAATATAACCACATTGCCAATCTACCTAGATCTATACGCCTATATATATTCGACATAAACAATATAAATTAACGAGCGTTTTTGGTACACCGTGCACGCGGCCACGTCGATGCCCACCGCGTCCCATTAACGCTGTTGACCGACGCAGAGAATAATTGTCTTCCATTTTAGGAAATATAATTACAGGGTACTTTTTCCGAACCGGTGTTCCGTCGCTCAACTGTACAGTATATAAAGTATCGTTCGCCACTTATTATTGTACATATATAGGTACGAGTGCTTCATGATCGATTTTAACCTGCACGTTCAAAAAGTTATTGTAAATTATCATCAATATCCTTCGCCCAATGCGTATCCGCATAATCGAGCGGATCTCTATACATTCACGTGTAAACTTGCATCTCGTTTCCAATGCCATAGCTCTGCTGCAGTTAGACGGAAATAAAAAACACGAATAAAAAACCAAAAGGAACAGAATCCTATCATAGTTTCCTAGCGATGTGGATCGTATAAAATAAAAACTGTGGATAAACGAACAGTCGTCGTGTTTTCGGGTATTATAAATACGAGGGGTAGATAAAAAATGTATTGAAAATGCAAAGAGCGAGCGAACTTGAACAGGTTGAAAAGGGGGTTCAGGAAATCACGTAGCTGTGCACACGGCGTATCATGTGCGACCTGACCCTTAGATTCTACGTCGACGGCCATCCTGCGCAGGCCGGCCGCCCGGTTGGCTTACCAAATCCAATCAAGTGCGGATTGGAATGCGGCGTGGCTAAGAGAGCGAGAGAGATAAAGTTTGTTGTCTCTAATATGCTACGGAGAGAAAGAGAAGGTCTGAAGATATATACAGAGACTGGACCGCTCGGAAAGTCTCATCCTATTTCTCATAACCTGACCGTTTCTAGGCTTGACGCCGTTGCGACTCCCGCTCGATGATGATGATGATGATGATGATCATCATCATCACGATGATGATGATGATGTTTCATGCCGACAGCGCGTAATCTCAGAGATTCAACTCCGCGGAACGAGAAAAAAAAAATTATAAAATAAAATAAAATAAAATGATATAATATAATATAATTAGAAATGGATATTTTATTCTCATTCACGTGTTTTTTTTTTTTCATTCTTTTTTTTTTTCCATTCATCAAATGCGACATTGGAAGAATTATTTTACTTTGAAATGTTCATTTTTATTACACGGTTTCGTTAGTCCGATGAGTCAAATGCCGTATTATACGAGGAGTATAAATTACATTATTATAGATATATGCACCGTTATTGTTGTCTACGAAACTTAATTTTATGAATGATTATTGGAAAAATCAAACGTCAATATCAGCACTAAAATAATTGATCAATTCTATTGATATGAAATAAGGTGATCAACCAGCTGAAAATAACCAGTTCACGCGCTATTTTTATAATAAATTTATATAGTGGGTAATTCAGACCGGTCTTTATTTAGTCATTTTTTTGTGCCACCCCGTTGCACGTCATGTACTTATATATACGTAATAATGTATTTATAAGTATATATGAATGGGTGTCTATATATGATAACTCGTATACATATATTACTCTCGAGTGGAGTTGACCTCATGGTAAAGAAGACGCCCCAGGTTCCAAGTACCGCTATATACTTATAATAATCTCCCCACGATAACACGTTACTCGATAACCCTGCAAAATGGACGGTGTGTACGTATTGCTGAAAAACGTGAAAAAAATTTTCCTAATAAAAATTATGGGAGTTCAGAAGAAAGGTGATTACAAATTGGCACTTTGCCTATTTTTTTGGTTTTTGTTTTTTTCTCCAAATGAATAGAAACTATCCCGGCACTCCGACACGACAACGATTTGAAGTAACGATCATGAGCAATCGATGATAAAAAATTTCAAAATTGATAAAATGTATGGTCGACTATTATAATTATATGATACGTATAGATACTTGTGAAGTTCCATCGGGAATTGTATATTTATTCATGATCCACTGTATCAGCAGTGGTAATCGAAAGTTTAAAAATGATGAAAAATTGGATGATGAAATATAAGATTGGTACAATTGCCGTGCTCCGTTTAGGCAACGGCCAATCAATCACGCGGTTGGTGTCACGATCGTATGATCATCAATCTCGATAATTGAATCGATATCATTGCAGTTACATCGATTGTATCGGGTCGGGCAGCAGTAATTATCCGCAAAGGGTAATAAATCAGTTTAAATAACTCTGCGCGCGGTATAAGGTTTAACCTGCAGATAGCGAGATCCAAATATCAGAGTAAGAAATACTAAACGATCAGCCCACACCACGCCGATCCTAGACACACTAGACAGCACCCCCTCCTTTTTCATGAGAACACCTGATACCGCCATCCGTCCAATGGGGGTCATTGGTAGCAAACGGATGATCAATCGTTTGATCGATGATCGAACGAGTAACGTTAAACAATTGCACAAACTACCACGTCCGTCATATGAATGTACAATAACGTTTCAGGATTGAAAAATATTTAACTATACATGTATAACGTGTACATGTAATAATGGGCTTTCTTTGCGTTGATGGATAAAGCGAACGATGAATAAAGAAAAAAGAGGTTGTTGGACAAACAAAGGATGAACATTGAAGACCGTGACGTCATTGTTCCGTGAAAGTCACAGTCGATGAACAGGAAGTAAACGATAAAAACTGATAGTTAAACAATAATTAGTAACGCCAGGGCCCGCACGAATTCGATCAAAAGATCTTCTTGATCGACAACAGCTGTACTTCTTTAGGTGGTCAACTACGTTTGTATGGGTTAGTCGGTACGTACCCTTACCGATAGCTACAGTACTTTTAGGATGACTTGAGGATATATTTATAAAACGGACAATGAACGTTTCTACAAAACTCGCATCGTTAATTATCATCAATGATTTAATAATTCTCTTTTATACTTTCGTGTACATTCTAACATATGTAATCGTGAATAATACGTATACGAGAATTTCTACTCTGATTCAACAAGACCAATAAAAGAAACAGTCGTACGAGAATGTATAATATCATCTAATTGGAAAATAAAATGATCGTAACCCAAAAAAAAATATACAGAAAAAATAACATTATACGAGAATTGTCGGCTCACTTATAGTATTTTGTGCCCTCGCCTGCATAAAGGCGCTTTCATTCTGCTCATTTTATACACACAGTTATGCAAGTTTCCAATTTCTTCATTAAATATATCCTCGATTACGGCAAGTACTGATCTTACTGCGCAAAGCAATTGAGGGATCGCTTGAAAGTTTGACTCCGTCAAAACTGAACCGATTAAGCAATGATAAACGATGTCAAAAATATCGCACAAAGATGGCGTCATGAAGGTTTTGTAGCTTGAAACTTTCCCTTCGAAAGCGACGAGCCAGTGAAATAACAACGTTGACAAGACCCTCGTGCATATATATGTATGTGATATCACATGTTTAAACAGTGCGAGCCGCATGCTAAAAATGAAAGGATTTTATAAAGAAAAAGGGTAAGAAGCGAGTAGGAAAAAAAGAGAATCAAGGGAGAGAGAAAAAAATATTGATTCAGAATTTTTTTCGCTTTGCTCATAAAGTCCCAGCGGGGTATTATTCGCGGTAAACAAGCGTGGCAGGTTGAATGAGTCTTATACATTATATAGGTATTATTTTTACGACACATATATGCACTTCCGGGATAAAAGGTATTAAAAAAAAAAAGAATCAAATAAAAGAGAAAAATAATGAGCAACATATGCACATACAACAGCATAAATAATGGAAGGTGCAGTATACCGCCGGCAATTCGCGCATCCGAATACCACGCTAGAGTAGCAGTAAAAAAATTATTGTATATCATTGATTTTTTTGGTTTTTTTTTTTTTGGCGCTTCACGCGATGCAGTAAACGCATTTGATAAACCTACAATCTACATAAAGGTATATGTATAAATATGCATTTATTTGCATCGTGCATAGCTATAACTTGCAATTAAACTCGTTCACGTTATTTTGCACCTGCATCACCGCGATCTCAGCGCCGCTATGTGCACATATGTATTACTATATTAGCGCGTCGGGGGTCCAGAGCTAATTAATCCCCCGATAAGATGTATTATTATAATATAATAGAATATAAAAGAGGTATTCCGCCTCGGTACCACGGGATAAGGACGACTACCGTACAGAATTTGTTGTTCATTGTCAACAGAGTTTTTACGCCAATAAATTTAATATATACAAAGGTTGCGGGTTTCAATAAAGGCCGTAAACGCGACATGCGAGTCTGCAGTTTATAAGTGAGTTAGGGTTTGATCGGTAAAAACTGATTTCGCGTTGGTATACAAAGCGCGAATTTGCCATTTCTGGTCTGAAAGCCAATTATCCTGCGGGAGTCTCGCGCGCGGTCAATTCTCCATTTATAAGGTGGACGCGAGTCCGTATATAAATATACGCAGCTATTATATGGCGGGCAAATAAATGCATATATAAAGATGCAGGAGTGTGAAGAAAAGGCAAAACTTACGAAAGAGAAGATGAAAAAGACGCCGTTTATAAGGGCATAATGGGAGAGGCGATCTTTAATTGGATTCCAAACGATAATTGTCACGTTTTACGATCCCACTTGTCATTCCGCGATCCCTAAACGACACGCAACCCGTTTCTAATCGACGCGAAATGCGGAATGACGCTCGCGTTTCAACTCTATACCCCTTCCCCCTTCCAGACGCCCTTTTTTTTCAAGGGTTGATCGGTTCTGTACGCGATACAAAATTAACCATAATTGCCTCATCCTTCAATTAGGTATTCGCGACCTGCACAGCCGCAATTATACATATACGCTGCTCTATAAGTGGATTTACTTGCAAATATTCACTTATACATACACATACGTATTATACGCTGCGGTGTAGAATAATATACGATATAAATAATTTATACATATACATATATATTGTTCTTCACAAATTTATAGACATTAATTAGCAGATACACCGTTAATTGTATTTATTATTTTTTCTTTTTCCTTTTATCTCGTCTACTGCAATTTTCAATCTGAAGCGCTGAAAATTGTGAAATTAAAAGTACAATCGATGCAATTTAATTGAATTAGCAAAAATTCTAGAAAAAAAAAAAAGGTCTTCAGTAGGTGATAATTTTATATTATTTTTTCAACTTTTGCTGATCATTATACTTTTTCCTCGGATATAAAAATCATAAAAAATTTATCGAATATTTGAGCGCGGATATTTATCACTGAGAAAAAATTGACTTTCTAAATAAGTTTTGAGGTGTAATCGCCCGTATGGGTTATAAGGAGTCATAGCTGCTTTTACTACATTATACCTACCTTACAGATACTTATTATACTTATAATATCGATACGCGATGAAGGAACCGCGGCTTTTTTTTTCTTTCATTTTTAAAAAAACCGACAAACGAGCATCTCGCTATAGAAAACTTGGTTTATTCAGAAGGACCACCGTGCAGGTATTAAACATGAATACATACATACCCGATGTCTAGTGCCATATAGTCTCATTAGCTCGGCTTAGAATCGAGATAATTAACGGTATATAGAATAAATATAATAGTAACCAGTTACACGCGCGGCTCTTTCTCGGTTGGCATTCAACGTACAAATATATAGTATATATTCGTACACGATATCCTCATCCAAGGATTTTATTTTATGTATATAGGTATATACGTGTTCTATACGTTGATTAATTCCAACTTCGATCTCATATACGTGCCTAAATTCCGGTGCAGCAATGGGTTGGATCGTTGACTCGTTAAAAATGTTATTATTATACGATTAAAGGAAAAAAAATAAATAAAGAAAGAAAGAAAACTAAATGGAAACTGAAAATGAAAAGAACGGATAAAACAAACTAAAAAAAAAAGTGTCAAATGAAATCTAGCAGGTCACGCGCATCATACATGCAGGCAGAACTCGAGGTTACGTGTCATTATAATATACGCATACGCTTACGTCACTCAATTATCCACTTAAATTTGTATTCGTATAGGTTTATAAAACTGGTGCGAAGTTGAAACCAACAAAAAAAAAAACAACAACAAAAGACCCGGAAAAAATGAATGACAAACTTTATTATTGCCGGAAACGAGTATAAGCCTTCCGCGTAACACCAGAGATATAATTGTTATTTCCGTGCGACTTACCCCTGCCAAAGATTTTTATTTTTTTTTCAATAAAGGTTGGAACTAAGCGGTAGAAAAATCCAAATCTTACCTGTAACATAAAACAATAAAGGTGATTAGCCGATATTAATAAAAATATACATTAAATTGCGATGAAGAAATTCTTTGAAAATTTTATATTTGATCCTCGAGCTTCTGCAGCTTATCGTTTGTATTTTGTTTTAATCGCCCCCCAAATTCGCATACCTCATCGCGTTCGTGGAACTTGATCGAAAATCGGGTGCAACGATCGGTACCTTTTATGTACGTACATACGTTATATGTATAATATCATATGGAATTCTCTGCGCGTCGGATCAGCCGCTTTTGCCGGTATTCTCATTGAAAAATAAAAGATATTTCGAATAAATTTAATGAGGAGTCAATTCCGGAGGTTTTCGGCCCTTCGTCCAGGGGGATAAATTACCCCCCCCCCCTCTCTGTCCCCCCAATTTCTCTCTCTTTTTCTCTCCTACTTTTGAGCGGGGCGTGTCTCGTGCCTATACGCTGCATCTTCTTCGTTAATTGGTTTCGAATATTTGGCCGCAGTTATATACCCGGTCTCTTTCCGTAAACAGCTATTTCGTGATGATGCTTCTGCCGCTGCTGCTGCTGAGCTGCTGCATTGCTGTTTTGTACTCATGTACCTAACCTGCACCGTCCGCATACGTCTTGATCGTGCGGGCGATATTTCTTGCGCTTCAAACGTGCCACCGAACAGATGGTTATCGTTAGCCATCTCGTTTTTATATAATATACACTTGCGATTGTAGTTGTATCTAATTTTTTGGACGCGGAGACGTACGCGTTGCTTTTTTTTTTTTTCTCTTTTTGTTCGAAGGTCTTCGGTATATACTCGTATAATCGTAATTATGCAGATAAAGATAGATGGACAAGCCATTCGAATTGTGGTAATTTTTGAATCATTTTTACACACCGCGTGTTAAATTTGACTAAATTTTTATTCGTTAAACAGCAGAAAATTATTCCACTGAGTGAGATTATACATAAATTATGACATACAATCTAACTTTAACTTAAATATATAAGCGGCATAGACAATTTATGGAATTATCCTTCCAAGTGAAAGCTGCACTTTAAGCTAGAGACATCGCAGCGGACGATGATTTTTAACATAGTTGAGAATATACAAGCGCTGCACAAGTCCTGCGGGTATAAAATGTATAGCTTATATTTATACCGATATCTGTTCTACGTTCTGATAGTCGTCGTCGACGTCGAATATAACGTGTGGCGGAGGGTAAGAAACCAAAAGAAAAAAGTTGTAAAAAAAAAGGAAAAGAGGGGGGCTGGTCGTGATGTCCTGGGGCTACTGCGGACGCGGTCGGGCGCCCTCGATGCAACGCCCGTCCGCCTCGCCGGTCACCAGAGAATGGGCTCCTCTCCCGTGAGTCTCAAGCAAGTTATACTATAGGTTAGAACGGCGTTCGATTCGTTTCAAAAATTTGAAACGAAAAAAATCACTGGGTATACGTATTCTACTATACATATAAGGTATCGCGATATGTACGTACAACACAGAATTTTGTTAGAATGATAAATGGAACGGTTTTCTTTATTTTTTTTTTTTCAAATTCTAATTTTTTTACGTCGAACTATTATCTTCATTGTCCCTTTGATGGTCGGTCAATGTGTAGAATCACAAAGCGCGTTGGAGGATCTAAAAGGAGATGAAAGGAGAAAAAAAATAATAATATAAATAATAAAGGAATTTAAACTGGTCCGAATGCGATAACGGTACATCCGTGTTTAGAAAGCACGATACGGTCGAGGGTATTAATATTAATACAAAAACTGTGATGTATGGATCGCCGAATCACCATAAGCATTGTTTGAAATAAATCATGCGTAGAAACTTGACGCCCGTGTAAAATAGATCTCATAGAATATTTCAAGTCGAACCGTACGTTATCTAGTCGTTGTATTAAAATGAAGAACCGAAATAAAAATTGCACGATTTTCATTCCCACCAATCGGTTGTATATAAATTAACCAAAAAGAGAAAAGAAAAGAAATAGGATAAAAAAATGCGTAAGTGAAGTCTTGTTGTATTGCAACATCATTGAATTAGCGGGATTGCCAATATTTCGTTGAACTTATCTTGGGGTTGTCTAATTAACCCTATACTATTTTTTGATCTTTTAAATTTAATTTGATACCCGCAGGTATACCTCGGGGTTCCCCATGCATAGTAAAATTTTGCTCGTCAAAGGATAAGTTAAACTGCAAGTTAAAAAGAGCGTGTAGAGTTGGCGCCAGGGCAATTAGCGTTGGGTATTGTATATTTAAGAATAAGCAAGTTATTTAACCTGGACTTTGATCCATGGGGAGGTGTATATACATATATATACATACGTGGTATATACGGTTTATGGCCGCGGTTAACCAGCTGACAATGAGTAGCAGAGCTCAGGCGAATTATAAGCGGTGTGTCGGAGTGCAGCGCAGAGGTATGTATGGGTATGTATAAGGAGATATGGGGATATAAGGAGGTACCGAGGTGAAAGAGAGACCCGATATAATCCATCGAGAGTTTGGACCTCTTTGGAACGTTCGGAGCTATACGGAACGCCCGCACCGCAGGCGACGCGCGGCGTGGCGCGGGGGAGTTCGGGTCCCTTCGAGGGTCCCTTATTTTCAGTTGAGCTTCAGCTCGCCCTTCAACTCGCTCGCTCGACGCGGGTCCTTTTAATGAGCCACGGCGCCTCTCAACTACCGGCCACTTGCCGATACCATCGCCTCCAGGACTCTGATCCTGCTTCAGCGCAGGTCCTTTATGTCGTTGTACATACACCCATTGTTACGGGTTCGGTATCGCTCCGGCGTTCCCCTTTTATAATTAAGCACCGTACTCTCCTTTTTCAGGCTGCTGCTGCTGCAGTCGCCTCACCGCCATAGCCGTCGTACATTGCACGTGGATAAACGGCCGACCAGAGGGAATCGGAGGAATTGCGAGAAGGATGCTGCTGATGCTCCCGTTGGATCTTTTTCGACGTAATACACAGAGCCGTGAACGGATGCAAGAATGGGAGACCCTGTAGAATTGAAGGAGAGAAAGGGAGAGCGAAACGCGTCTCGTATATGGCGTTACCTCCAACAACAACAACTTGGGAGTAAAATTACAGAGATTCAGCTTATTTAATTACTGGTATTACGTATACGCGGCTGCTTCAGCAGCGAGCAGCTCCTGTCGCTTTCATGTGGTCCTGAAGGATTTAAAGTACAATACGCGTGAATCTCGCATGACAGTGCAGTTGATCTGCAGAAGTGACGTACGCCCCGAAAGAGGTCGTTGGTCAGGTGCATGTTATTTCGGTATGAAAAAAAAATGACTAAAAACAAAAAAAAAAGAAAAGACCGCTTGCTGCCCGCAGACTACAGCATGAAATCACCTTTCGTAATTCGTTATTTGTAATTGGCACCTTCAAATACCTCCTTCTGCAAAATTATACCTATCATTCTATACGGAGTTGAGAAGAAACCAATTAGAATGTTCTCATAAGAAAAATGTTCGTGCGGTTCACCAAAGGAATTTAAACCAGACCAGTCTCAGAACAAATGCACAACCCGCGTTGATTTGTTACAATAATACTTGAAAAACGTTAAATATTAAGCGCGTTTAGACTGCGTTTCAGATGTTCCCAAAGTATTATTGTACATTTCGATGAACATTATCATAAATTAGCGAGAGATTGAGGAAAAGAGAATGTTGCACCGCCTCATATACCGAGGTTTTAAAGTACTAGCGATTATTCTTTAGATTAATGTTTTACTCGCGTCAAACAAATTTGCCGTTGCTCGTTGCCTTCGCGGTTTATCCCGAGATTCGAGGAACCGTTAAAAGAGTGTTTGATACTTGTTATACCGCATCATACGAGATACGGGTTCAAAGTGGATGTACTGCACCGGCAGAGCACGCACATATAACATATAACAAGGAGACCCAAGCGAGCGAGAGAATCGCGATCCTACCAATAAATAAAGAAGAAACAGCTCACCGAAGTTTTGGCGTATGGCGCGAAGCACGAGGCGCATCCTTTGGCAATTAAAGCCTAACAAGAAATTGCGCCGAGAGTAAAAAGGGGGAGAAAAAAGAAATGGACAAGGGAGGAAGACGGCTAACTACTAAGCGTATATGTATTACGTACGTACTTCTACCGACTCAATACGTACATGTGAATACCTGTATAACCGAATGCGGTTCGTTAAGCTAAAATCAACACGAAACTCACTTAACACGCGCGTTTCAATTTTACTACACGATTTTTATTACGAGTCTTATTCAGAATTAAATCACATTTCAAGATATAATGCTCATACATTGCTATAGACAATCTAAGGGATTTCTAATTTCTAATATAATATAATGCTAAGTAGTTTCGAAGAGCAACTAAGCGATTCGTGCAACAAAGAGAATGGCACATCTTTCCATCTTATTTATTAATTCATTTCTTTATTCATTCTATTTACTGCCCTGAAGTAAATCATGGGGATTATTTCACATGCGCAAAGCGTATCAAAATGACGATTATTCGATCGGACATTTAACGAGACCTTTTATTATTACAGTTGAATTATAATTCAACGATTATCTACGATATATCTTAACCTGCAGCTGCGGTGAGCGAGAAAAACGATCGCGTTGGAACTATTAAATTTAACACTATAATATTACACCGTTTTATCGCTATCGTGAAATACTACCCCGGGGTAAAAGGTTGCACAAATATCTTACTCCGCGTTACCTATACATATATACATACATTTATATCTAACAAAATATAATTGTTACAAACGTCACAGTATTTTACTGATCTCTAACTACACCGTACTCCGGATTGGTGATAGTACGATTGGTGTAATGGAAATATAAAGTGAAGTTAATTTACGATCGTTAACGTGGATCGTAAATATCGATAGGATACAAACTGTGAGCCGAAAGGTGCAAGAGAAGGGGAGGGGGAATTTTATCTCATCCAACATGCAAAAAATATTCCGTTGATATTCACGCGTTGCAGGCGGTTATAAGAAATAAAAATTTCTGTATCAAGTGTACAAGTCCAAAATAATCCCACGATGTTGGGGGTGTTCGCTTGTTCTATATATATAATCAACGATTCATTTTTATTCCCAGGTCTTCAGGTTTACGATGTATCATAAATTTGAATCTATTTAATAACTGGACAACGAATAAAATCTACGTAGAGACACCTGGTATATATAGGCTGCTAGAGGACATAAATTTCAGCTGAAATTATTTGAGTTTTTTTTTTTTTTTTTTTTTTTTGACCCAATGCATCGGTATTTTGGATTCTGTGTTTTGTTTCTTCATACCGCAGGTGTTTATCGACTTTTCCGCGTCTCCGTATAATAATGCGCAACTTCAAGTACGTGCAATTTATAGCGCGCTTATACGCGTTCCTTCAGGCGAATCTGACATAGCTAAAGCGAGAAAATGTCGAAGGGATTCAAGTTGACTCGGCTACTATAGGGAGTCGAAGAGAAAAGTCAACGCGAGTGAGCAGACCCTATTAGGAAGCAGAACTATCCCCGAGTCGTCGTTCTTCCTCGATGAATTCTAAGAACACTTTGCGCGGCGCGTCAACGTGGTCTGAACCTTATTTTACCGTGGAGTTGTTCAGTTCAGTTAAGTTCCAGTTCAATTCGCTACACCTACCGCGTGTCTCCATCGCTAGAGTTGCACCGCGTCGCGACGCGATGCGCCGAGTACAACGAACAAAAGACAGGCGGGAATTAGCACGAGTCACCGGTTAACCAGAATCCTCAAGATCTCAGCCCCGGCGCGCACCTTCGGTTTCTGCTTCGGCAAATAGTACTGCACTTATCCGTGAGATAATGCCGGAGAAGGTCCTTTGCTGCAAGGGTTACACGTAAAGGATCGAAAGATATTGTGCGAATCCGTTCCCATCTCTCTCTTCTTCTTTCGTCATTCTCTCCCTCCACATTACATACACATATACTTCAGCAGCAGTCCTTCTGCACTCTCCGCCGCATCGGCAGCGTTGCTGCAGAGATACTCATGTTTATGTAGCAGCTGTTCGCGGAGCGTTTCATGAGTGACGTGTGAGTACGTCTTCGAGTATCCATGATGGGGTCCGGTTTGGGGCGATGAATAGGTGTGGATACCTGAGTGTATATGTGTTGTATATATAACTATAGGACCCTGACGATCGATGTACGGTGCGACGGATGAGGGCGATGGCAGTGCGGAGAGGGGCGGGAGGGGGAAGTTTTTTGAAACTGGTTCCACTGGTCTTCGGGTTATTTCTTGCGACCCTGACTCTAATCGCGGCAACCTTCCCGCAGCAAGGAGAAGGACTGCTCGGAATATTGTCTAATGAGTTCTCCTTGTCTCAGCTGCTGTCCCTATGCAGTATATACCTATATACATATATTGTATATGTACAGCATCCTGAATTGTGCAGGACCAAAATTCCTCTCCAAATATATCACATGACTCAGGACCATATCCAACATATACTTTACTGCAGTGCTAAAAACAAAATTCGAATTTTTATCATTTTTATTTTTCCCAATTCCGCGTTGCTGCATGATTAATGCACGATCAACTTTCTTATTATCCGACGACAAGTTTCTCGCGCCGTATTTTTTTTCATTGCGGTTTTTTCTTTTTGAACTCTTTTGATTCGAGCATGAATATACATAAAAACTACTTAGAAGGGCATATCGCGCCAACTTTGGAAGACAAAAATTATTATACTCGGTTTTTTTTTTTTTTGCTTTTTTCTTTTTTGATTGAAGAAATTTGCTAAACGAAACACTCCGTGGGTATAAAAACGCGGGTTGCCGTTGAAATAAATTACGCGTTGTAAAGAAGTTCGGTATGATACATCGACAAAAACGGATTAATACAACACCGTGATCGGTCGGGCGTCAAATTTGATACAATTTTTTTACTCGTTCTTTTTGCTACGTACTTATGGGAGAGATGAACGTTTAATAAATTGCTGTACCGTGTAGAAAAGGCTGAAAAGAAGAAAAAAAAAGAAAAAAGAAAAGGTATCTGTATATATCCACGTATACAAATGTATTTGTGTACAGGTGATTGTCTTTATATTTTCACGAGAAAAAAAAAAAGAAGAAAATACTAATTATAAAAATCCTATACTTTTCTTCGAAAGTAACGGAATAAAATAATTTCAATCAAAGATATTGATCTTGAAGACTTTCTTCAAAGTTTTGGCCGAAAATCAGAAGATTCTTTTATCCGAAATACGATCATCTGTACGAGGGAAACTTGTGACGAATTTGGGATCGACCAATCAAGTTTCGGTTGGTCGCATGGATCCAGTAGGATAATAATCTTGGTTTGAACTCCTCGTTTCTCTGGTGGCTTTTGTTTTATTCTTGGAGATGTGCAGCCTCCGCTTTTATGGTATCTATATATCAGCTATACCTGTGCATATATGTGGTTACTTATATAGTCGGCGGAGGACAACGCGGTTGAAAAAAAGATTCTCTGACTAACAATTTCTGCGCTCGCTGCAGCTATGGTATATCGCATTACCATGTGCTTCGGCAGTAGCAGCAGCAGGAGTAACCATTACTTGCAGCGAATACAGTGCTGTTACTGCATAGTAACTGTATTACTATTTTTTTAACGATATATATGCGTTATTTTTATTATCCACAAATAAAAAAAAAAAACCTCCTCTTTTATATAATTAACGTAGATTTTGTCTAGGATAAGGGAACTGGAAAAATACATATTTCTTCGGGACCGTGATTTTCAAACTTCGTCATTTTTGCGCTGGGCAGAATAACAGGTGGAACGGTGTCGTAATCACATGTTCGTCAAATTTTAATCTTTAAATTATTTTAACCAGATAGGAAGGATGGATCGATTTTGGCAGTGTACAATAACGCATACATACCTATAATGTGATCTGAACTTACAAGGGAATATACGTACACATGTGTAAATGTGATCTTGTATTATAAAAGCTGGATGAGGAAGAGGAGGAGAAACATAAGATAAGGAGCTGAGGATGCGACATCGTGTAGGTATTTGCATTTTAAATACGGTGGGGCGCTACCACGGATCTGAGACGCCAGCAGCTAACGAACTAGGTATAGGTACCCCTGTATACATCTTTGCATCCGTTGTAAGTGTAGGTATGTTTACCCCAGGGTAGTAGGTTGCACCATGTAGATACACACTAGATTCTTACCGGTTGTTTTTGCATATTGGTTTTATCCTCGGTTTAACAAGTTCGTGACAAAAACTCCGGCGACATTCCTTAATGCGGCAAACTAAAAGGTGCGGGAGAGGGTGAAGATATGGTGTCGTATATAATCGACTTAACGTAACTATGACTTTGTGAAAACCAAAAGGGCAAAGTTTTGAATATGATTTCAAAGCGTTGCCACGAGTCATGTGAGTCATGATCCTTATTTCCTCCGCGCCCAGTCTCGTCTCATGTCGGTGCGATAGGGTCGCGTCGCGCGTGCCTCCGTGAGTTTTAACACCTGGATCAGAAGAACGGGAAATACGAGGAAGTGGTCAGTAACTTCCGCGGAGGCTTCTGTTTCTTCTCGCGTGCTGAATTTTAACTCACATCGGTACTGCGTTTGGTTGGTTTTACGCAACTACCAACAGTAGGTATAACAGCGCCGCAGCTTCTCCCGTACTACAGAAGTCGCAGCTGCATCGTAAGGAAATGGCAATTCTATATTAGGAAAGGTGTTCTACATCTTGTAAACCCATTCGAAATCACACATCGGATGCTATGGTTGAAATACCTCACGTTTTCACCTCGTATACTTGATTTTAATTCATAATATGTGAACAGCGCGGTAAGATATATTCTTACACTATAATGTCCTGCACGCTGGGCGGTGGTTTTGGGGTACATAATTCGCCGGATTTATAGTAATTATGATGCCGCTTAATCGCGAGAATCAAATAGTTTCAGAGGGATGAAAGATCCTTCGTTTTTCATCATATTCGCTATGTTATGAAACAAAATCACGTCCAACTTCGAGTGAGTCTATACGAGTAGTACATTCATCCGTGGCCCTTGCGCTGCAGTCCCGTTATATCCCTTCAATGTGTATAATATAATGGCCTGGTAAAGAAGCTGAAGACACTGCAGCTGAGACAATCCCTGATCCTTCATGGCAGATACGAATGGGTGAGACCCGGTAGAACATTGATGAATAGACAAGAGAGTGAACAAACGTGTACAGATACCGGATGGCGGTGTGCTACTGGCCACGACTCACAATCAGATGAAGACGATGATAACTTCATGTGTATGCATTTAGTATATATGCTCGTACACATCGTATTTACTGCGTGCGATTTTCTGACGTTAGGTAGTTTTCATTGCAGTTGACATGCGGTCGCCATCGTCGATCGCCGAAGAACGAACGAGGACTTTTATCACTATTATTGATACTTTTTACACAAACCTGACGTATCCTCTACTTGTTTATGGTGACCCGCTAATTATAATGCATGTTCACAGCGATCGCACAAATGAGAATTTCTGGATAAGCGCGTCGGCTCGGAACCTGAGAGCTTTAAGAAGGCATGTTTATAACGCAGATTACCACTTCAGCTTTAGTTCCACGGTGACAAACGTTCGCTTTCAAGGTAAATAGTATCCTAAGGAGGGATCAGACCACAGGGATGCTATTAGCGATCCTACGGAAAGAACTTCGGGATACGAAAAAGAGGAGCGAGGAGAAAGAGAAGGTAAAGGGTCAGAGGGAGGTACATTATTATCAGCTGAATACGCGAGTGCTAATGCATTGCAAATGAGTTGGTGCGGTGAAAAGGTGTTTCAAGAATGGGGCAGCCAAGCGCTCGTAAACTTTGACTTTGTGTGACCGAAATGATTCTCTGTCTCTCTCTTCCTCTCTCGAATAGTTTGATCTTTGCTCTGTATTATACTTTAGTTATTTTGCTTTCTTTTTTTTCCTCTTAATTTTATGTTTCTCCTATTCTTTGCTGCAACGATTCTATGGACCGATATCGATATATTTTTCTATTAGGTCGTTACTTACGCGCGTGTACGAAAACTCCGCAGACTAATTTTTCGCGATTTTCATGAGAGAAAAAATATGTATCAAAATGTCGGTCGAATTATGCGTCTTTTCTTCAGAGATTCGCTACAGCCTTAGACGACTTCTGAGAATAGTTGTTAAGGGATTCAGCTGGTTTAAAATAAATCTTCAATTTGTGCGGCCTATTTCACCGGACTTTTATATTTGCGTGACAATAGCGGGCGCAATTTTTGGCGTCTACATCGACGCCAAAAGCCTTCGCGTATGGGTATGTAAATACATACACAACGATGCATACATTACACACCTATATAGTCGACTATATACTATTCCAAAAGGTACGTCTCCCCACGGCCAATGTATATCGAGTTCTTTTGGTAAAGTCTTATAGTTTCTTCTGTCGCGTTGGTCGCAAGCATGCACGCATCCCTGAAAGGTCTTTTCTTATTTCATCTTCTTCCTCCTTAGGGCCCCGAGGGCGGAGGATTCGCGGTGCAGGAGGCTCGCGTGTTCGAGATAAATAACGATTGGAGACAGGACAATGTGTCTGGGCGCTGGTGTCCTTGCGAGCCTACCGCTAACTTTGGTGTATAGGTATATATATTAAGTTGCTGTCGTGACTTTGCCTTCCAGTTCGATAATATTTACTTACTTTTAGATAAACATCTATTTTACAATATCTTAAAATTAAAAGGCAAAAAAAAAATTACCAAAGAAGAAAAAAAATAATAATCTTTGAATCGTCGTAGATTTCATTGTTGCGACTTTATATACTCAACGACGATATGTATGTGGAGTTGAAAATTCCTCCACGGAATATGCATAATGTATGCATGTATTATAAATATATATATATAAATGTATACCGTGTTTGTCGTTACATGAGGCGTGGTCACCTGGTTCGTTGTTGGACGCTGCAGTAATAATACGTCACCGCAATGACCTAAGCACGACTCGTGCCAGTGATAAAAAAATTTATAAAAGATGTGTACATATATCGGTGTAGAGTCTGAACATTCCGATGATTTGAAGAGAGTGAATGATGCTCATAGTGAAAAGAACACCGTAACGTCAACAGGACGCCGTGCTGGGCGACACAAACGTCATTCTGCAGCGCGTATCTATATAGTTTCGCCCGAGCATGCGATCGTCTTGACATCTAACGAGCTAACGATTTGAAATTTTTTTTTTTTTTTTTTTTTTGTCTTTCCAAACAATTCCAGGCTTTGTTCCTGCAACACTACGCTGCAGGGTTCTTCTCGTAAGTTATTATATAACTTCCCTACGTGAGATTTACCGATATACCTCGGCGATAGCGTTTGCCAATTAATTCTGACAAACGGATGGATATTACATCCTATAGCTCGCTACAAAACATGGAAAGAAAAATAAAAAAAAAAAACCAATTCCGAATATAACACAATACGTGATGTGACTGTGAATGATTTTTCTCTTTTCGTTCCCTCTGTTCTTTCAACATACCTAGCCGGATTTGTTATACTTTTCAGTATTATACAGTTGGCACTACGATAAATTTAAAAAAGAGTCCTAATTCATCGGAAAGATAAAATTCACCCCGTGATTTTGCTGATAAAAAATTGAAAAAATACCTTGCGGACGTGTGCGGGGGTAGGCCGTTTAAATTTCTGATAAGATCTTCCTTTCTTTTTTTTTTCTTTTAGAAACCTACGAAACACTACGTGACGCGGTTCAAGTCTCTACAACTACACGTCGTACATTCATGTTCCGGGTAGGTTGGGTAGTACGTGTGTTTCGTGAATCCCAACACCTTCTCTGCGTTCTTCTAGATATCATAGAGTACGTATATTTTATCTTAGAAAAGTAAAAAGGGAATTTGAAATTTTGGCACAGTTCTTGAACTTGGCAGGATTGTTTTTCTATATAATATTGAAGGGTTTGGAGGGGTCTACTGATTGAAATTCCAGAATGACCTTCATAAAGACCACTGTAATATATAAATATACACCCATATATTCTTACCTACGTGTTTCCCACCTTCTATGATTTACGTTTGCGAGTCTTTAGATCGTGCGCTATCTGTTCCTTGCGGATCTGGTTCTAAACTTTGAGCTCAACGGACGCGCGCTGTAGGTATAACGGCGAGAATTTATATACACGCGGGTTAAGAATTATCTCATGAGATGAGATCTCGATCGGGTTCCTTTTCCTTTTCCTTTGCTTGTACTCTCCCCCTCCCTTTAAGGTAGGTCCTTTAATTCCCGGAAACTTCAATCTTGAGGTATAAAACGTGTAGACGATCTACCGTTTGTACGCTATTAAGTCCGGTGCAGGGTCGAGTTTGTTGCCGCTGTTGCTGTTACCGCGAGGTGCGAGGCGATAATTGGCGTCCGACGTCCGGCGTCCAATCACGCGTCGTCGGAAGTTATCCGCGAAAATATATATACAGGCATATAGGCAATAGAGGAGAATAAAGCAACAATCACGTTTCAAGCAAACCATACACATATATAGGTACACATATAGTTATAGATACAATAATAATGGAGGCGTCGAGTGCTGCGTGGTATTCGCGCGCTACTATAATCGTTCTTCTAAGAAGACAATTAAATTAACCCCCAGCTCTCTGGGGATAAGAGCCAGAGAGATAGACTGTGACCATAACGTTCCATTCAAAGCGTCCAACAGACAAATGTACGCGTCTTTTTACCCGGACAAAACGATCACTCCTATAATTCCAACGCCCCCCGTCTTCTTCCCCCTCCATTTCATCCTTGCGTAGTCGGTTCACCGCGAACGGGTCTCGAGATCATTTTTCAAACCGTCCGGGTCCGGAGGAAGAGAAAAAGAAGAATATTTATAAAAATAAAATAGAAATAAATATCAAAAGTGAAACGCGTTAATAACGATTACATAAACATAGTGTCGGTCGTTACATAATTACATGGAAAAAAAAATTATTTCCATCTAATCAATTAATTGGTTTTCAAACCGCATATTATTAGACGGGCGATCGTTGTACAAATTGGAAGACGTTTTCCTCCGGAAGCAAGCAATAAGCGATGGAAAATTGTATGGAAATTGAAAAACTAGAAAATGAAATGAATAAACGAGAGCGAGAAATATCGGCAAAATAAAACTTGCAATACGTACGCGATGGAGGCCGCGTGCATTGTGCGTTTTGCACAATGCGAGCCGCCGCATGGTGCTCTTCGGCAGCAATAGCATAAGAAGAGGCTGCTATGCCGCTATGTAGAGAGTAATCTACATCTTCAATAATATATCATGAGGTTCTGTAGTTCCACGGCGAGCGCTGCATTCATCCTATACGAATGGTGTATACGTGGGTGTAAAAACGACCCGCGATATACCCTGCAGCAAGTTTGATCGCGTATAATAATAAGGGTCTTATTCTTATACTCGAATTCTGCAGCAGCAGACCAACAGCTTTACCTACATACTCCATTGAGATATCTTCGCCCCGGTGAGGGAAAAATTCATTTTGAATAACCTCGTATACGCGTCGAATGCTTTAATAGGTGTATAATATTTTATACATCAAGATTGAACTATATGTACAGGTAATCATATACCGACAACAAAATCGCAACCGGTAATATACGGCGCACCATTGAGTAACACATCGTGTAGACGATGAGAAACAAAAAAGAAAATAAAAAATCTGTTCAAAATTTGTCAAATCTTTTATGATAAATATTATAACTGATACAGACGGAATCAAAATCAATTTCGGGCAATCAACTTTGTTTTCCATTAATGAAATTATAACGATTATTCATAAGTGTCCTGTGTATCTGCACTTAAAAACTGACAAAGGTCCGGTACATTATTTATTCCACGTCATGCGATTACTTGGAAGATAATTCCGATGGTTTTCTCTCCAGGTGTTCTTTCCACCTACTGTAGCTGCGTTACATTATCAGATAATCGTACTAACCTCAAAATGTAATTGGAAGTTTTGTCGCGTCACCATCCATATACTTATATCATTATAATCCTTATCATTATTATTTATCGCGGAGTGCAGATATCAGTTTTATCCAAAGTATGCGTAACTATTTTTGAAAAATTTTCTCTAGTTTTCGAGTGTCATGTGTAAGGACATAATACAAAAGATGGAAGGTGCAGAGCTGAAAGTTAGTTAAAGATAATAATTCGGCGGCGGCGGTTCATTCTCCTTTCGAAAAGCAACGTATAGGTACTGTACCGCATATATATACGTACACGCTGCTCGAGGGTTGAATTCAATCTCATGCTGGTGCGGGGTGGGGGGAGGGGCTCGGGGGAAGACGAGACGTCTCGGGACAAGATAAGCCTTTGTATAACCCGAAGACCGAGGACGACGACGAATGGCGGAGAATCGGGGTCCTGAGTAGCTCCCGCGATCTCATATTTCGCGGAGCCCGCGATCATATTTTAAACCGACAACGCGACGTCTCGTTCTCGCAGCATCGCGCTGCGTGCACGTAAACTTGAGTAGCCCCGCGTTTCCCCCTTTTCTTCTCTCGAGGATATGTACCGAAGATATACGTGTATAAGTTAGTATAGGTACACGTATAACATATGAGCAGAATATGCTCTACATGTAATTTTCACTTTTTCTTCTGACGTCGGTTCTCTGTCTATATGTATAAAACACTGCAGTATCCGAGTTTGGTAAGAATTTGAAATTCTTTCAAAGTTTTTTACACGTTCCGCGTCGAATGCGCAGGTTGATCGGGTCGCATCGCGTCAGTTTTTTTCTATAATCGAAGACGTATAGACGGTAGGTATACCTAATACGTGCCGTGATGCACAATGCGCAGTAAATTCACATGGGGGAGTATTTGTCGATCCTTCGCAACGACTGTACATACTAAAAAGTAATTAAAAATCCCGCGAGTCCTTAATACGCGCGTTCCACTTATAAACTTACTTTATATATGTATAAACACAGATACACATATGTACATAGCAACGTACCCCGAAGCTTTCTGCTTCTTTACTCGACGAGTAGCCGCCGCAGTGGGTATATACCTGTACCTTATACCTACCTGATATAAAATTTTACCCCGTCCGCACGGTCGTCGTCGTTAACGCGCGCGATGCGCGTTGCTATATAGTGTAAGTAGCTTCGCTCCGTTAGTGAGTTACCAAGTAAGGGTTACCCGCGACTTAACTTGTTTTTATTTTGGCTGTCACTGCTAAGGTATAACGTACCCTACACCGTACTGCGGCCAGGGAGTTGAACATAGATAGGAGTTACGCTCCCCAAGAGAGCATAAGCTGTAGATATAGTCGAGAGCGAACAGCATCAGAAAACAGAAAGCAGTGAGCCTGCATATAAGAGCAAACGCGGCACCGAGGAGCCTTCTTCTCTCGTGTAACACAATACGGGCTTTGTTTCGCCGCTGCTTGATCCTTCCAGCCTCGCTCATACACGTATGGGCTTCAGGGCTGCTTCCTCCAGAGAAATAGACCCCGAGAGGTCCTTTTCCTCCTCCTTACGTTCACGGTGCCCGGGCTATCCAACAACTTTCTTTATACATCCTCGGACTGCCAGTTTTTTTCATCGTCATCACCGTTATTATTCGTAGGTCTATGCATTTATTTTCTGCAAGGACCACTCGCGGTCTTCTTTTCTGCAGTGTCATAACATTATACGTTAAAAATGGATGAATGAGTGTCTGTCCCATGGGAATTTAAATTTTCAAACTTTTTACCCCTTGATATTATGGATATCTGTAATTGCAAGGGTGGGGATAGACACCCTTATGAAAATGTTGGATTTACATATCGTTATCCCCTCCCCCCTCCCATGTACCGCAGCAGCGAGCGTTGATTCCGCGTTCTTTGATCCTCCGCGCGGGTGTTGAAGAGCGGGAAATTTATAGGAGAAAGATAAGGCGTAGACGAGTTTCTCTGCATGTGCGGGTATGGGTGTAGTCATGTATACGTATATAGAGAAGGGAAGTAGATCGGAAAGGTTTAATAAGTCGCGCGGCGGGCTGCTGCATCGCCGCCCTGCGGTAGCTGCACTTATATAGCTATATACGGTTAACTACAGCAGTGCACAACGCGTTCCGGGACTTCCCATGGCGAAACAAATGGAGCATTAAACGAGATAAACGTACGTCTTGAAAATGCCCATACTACATAACGTCGTCAATTTATTGTGGGGTGTTAGATTTCGTCGATCTAAACTATCGAGTCTCACACATATCGCGCTATACGTACCATAAACGCGGTTCAGTACCTTATACCGCCGTAGCTGCGAGGGATTAAGATTTAAGTCGCGGCCTTTATTCCGGGTCCCCGTGGAATCCCCCTAAAATTTTCTTCTTTTTTTGTTTTCTTTCTTTCTTTCCTATTTTTCATTAACGCGGGTGAGGATTGTCACTTCTTGTATAAAAAATGCCGTCCTCGATGATGATAAATTAAGAACGCCTACGAAAAATATATTATCCAATTAACGGAACACACTTTATATGTATGTAAGAATTCCTACACCGCGCCTTCGTACGATCGTAAATCATCGTTATCTCGCGCATCTTCGATATATTTACTTTACTCGCTATTAAAAGATAAGTTTTTAATTTGGCACTTGCGCCGATCACCTTTCCATATACTTATATCGTTCGATTATATAGGAAATTTTCGGCTTTTTTTTCGTTTTTTGTTCCGTCAATTTCAGAATTTAAAATATAAGTTCGCTGATGCTGTGTATATCTGATCTACTCCGGCAATTCGCCTACAATTTCATCAAATCGATCGATCTTTTATGACTTTATTTTAATGTAATTACAGGTGACTCAACCAGAGCTAAAGTTAATTCAGAATGAGACAGAAGCTGATTTAAAATTCTTATAAGCCGCCAAAGATTCGTCTTATATAATACACGAGTATGTATACATATACATATATATACCTAAAGAATATCCTGCATTATTTATGAAGCGTAGGTTCATTCCATCTCTACCTACGTTCACTTCTTCTAATGACACTCGAGATTTCGTTACGTTTAGCTTCTCCAAAACGCATTCCAGCAGCGCACCATGGGCACCATAAATAATCTATGCATAATACATATCAAATCACAAATATCATGTATATACATACCTATATAGAGAAGACCCCGGGTTAGATATTAAAATCGAAATTTTTTCCTTTCTTTCTAAAAGCTAAATTTTAATTCCGGTAATCAATAATTCTGCCCCTAATTTTTTTCAATTTTATTTTTTCAGTATACGTGTCAATGTACAAACAATTCGGAGTGACGATGTATACCAGATTAAATTTAAGTTTTGTTCTACATTATTTACAGCGCTGTAATCCAGAAGGTGAAGTTTGCGGGTCAAGCCGAAGAAGAACAGATCGATTATATCTCGTTTATATCGCGCGTCTATTCTGGCGCGCTGAAGTGTCAAACAATTAAAGTTGACTTACGCCGGGCAAAAGTAACGAGTTGTTGCCGGGTGTTATCAGATCCTGGCTTGTCATCTCGGAAGAATTTACCGACGACACGAACCCGACGTTACCACCAACTCGAGTCGCTGTATGCGACACGCTATCGTTACTTACGCATCTGTTCGCAGCCAGCGATACAGCCGCGCACAGGATTGCCACCATTTTTCAACCCCTCTTCGGTCGAACTAGTCTCGAAAATTCGATCGGAGAAGTAGCGAGGAAAAAAACGAATGAATAGATAAACGTAAATAAAACAAATAATCGGAACGAAACAAACGAAAGGCAGAGGAGAAAAAAATTGGAGAATAAATAACCGAGGGACGAATAATACGCCCGTCATGGTTCGATATGTGTGTCGATGATTTCTTCATGATAAAATAATAATTGCGACTTTCTCCTCTCGCACGGGGGAGACGGGTATCTATAGATACGTTATGACGACCGATATTTTCGAAGATTAATAGAGAGGAGAACAGATCATCGAAATATTACTTATTTCGCTCCCACGATATTTGGCCAACGAATTATAATATCTGTACATGATATATAACTATATCTAAATATATACATTTTCGATATGCGGTTGAAACTTTTGCAGGCAATAATATATGTATAGCAGCGCCTCTAAATCCAGCTCAGTCTTCATTTTTTTATGTTCAAACTTGAAATGATGGAGAGGTTAAAATTAATTATCTCTTTCTTGACGAGTTTAAGAAAAAAAATCTATCAGAAAACTTAATCTCATTAAATTATACATATATATAGTCTGAGAAAGGTTAAACCAAACGAAAATTAGCAAATTTGAACGCACTTGTATTATCTCTGTGCATCTCGAAAGGGAGAAAAGAGGAAAAATTTCATGAGATGAAAATTGAAAAACCTATGAAAATGTGGACTTACCAGGCATGCAGACGCAGCGAAACGTTCCCGGGTCGTCGAGACAGGATCCATCATTTTGACACGGATGAGATTCGCATTCGTTGACGTTTGTTTCACATCTTGGTCCTGTAAATCCCTGTGTACAATTGCAGGCGAACGATCCTGGAGTGTTGACGCATATGCCGTCGTGCTCGCATGGAGAACCTAGTAAAACAAAATCAAAAAAGAAATCAGAAAATTTCATTTCACGATCATTACATACGAGCAAAGAAAATGAAGCTCATTGAGAAAAAACAGTGAATAGTTATTGAAAGTTATTCTGCGAGAATTTGCATTTTTCTTATTTATATGGTGACAATTTTTATTGGAATGCCTTAGATTTATATATACGTAAGGATTTATTCACGGGGTTGTTTTTTCGGATTTCTGATAATTGTTTGAAAAAACATTTCTGAAGATCTCAAAACATTTGTATGACACCGCGCTTAGCTGCTGTATTTTTCTGCACTGCGGTATCGTAATCTGTAGCACGTTGACACGAGACGCGCGCGGACTTCGCATACCGCGACCGTGTAAACCTGCACTGTTTATATGTTTTTCCACCCTCATAATTATCCTTGAGTTGAAATACCGACGTAATACCCAGCGAATACAACAACTGTACAAGAAGGAGCCAAAGGAACGCGGCCGAGTCCGATTTGCGACTATTTATACCGCGTGTGGATTACTCGCTCGGGTTTCACGAGATGCTTCGAACGTTTCGAAAACGCGAATCGCCAGAGTTTTTTCATAATTCCAGAAAAGCTAAATACTCAAGACGTAAACTTTTTGCGGAAATAATGTGGGTACATTTTTATATACAGGCTGAGTCATTCCAAACTCCGCTAATGGGAGGAGCCTTATTCAGCTTTCTTACCTAGCCAAGGCCCCGCACACGAGATAAATGGGAAGCAGAAGTAGAGTCGATTAGAAAATTTAGCATGCTCGATGAATGAGGAAGTCGAGTCCGAGTTGAGTGCGTAGCTGCCGAATCAAGCTCCTCCCAATCTCGAAGTTTGAAAAAACTCACCCTGTATAATATTAAAACTATTCACGCGTCGTATATCCGCAGGCACGCGACATACCAGCTAAGGCCGATCGTGAGACGTCTCACGATTTTTTCACTTTACTATAAAACGTTGCAGGTATCTTACGTAAAGTAGTTGGTGCTACTGCAGCAGTAGCTGCTGGGTCGTCGCGATGGAATGTTTTCTATACTTCGTAACCGAATATATAGTTCCATGGAAAATCTAAGTAGTGAGAGAAATAGGTGAGAGGAGAATGAGCTGAGGATGCTCAGACTATATCAACCAATTACGGTATTTTAATATGCGCTTATTAGGCATTTTAATATGCGCTTATTAGGCATCTTGGCACGTGAGAAAAACCAGTATTGTAATTCGCACGGCGCTGCGTCGTCGGCGCGGGCGTCGAGTACAGTGTGGCGTCTAAACCGCGCCGTCTATATCTGTGAGAAATAAGGAGATCGCAATATATAGAAAAATATATATAAGTTTTTGTCGCCAACTGTCATCAACTATGAAAATCTACCGCGTCTTACATCAATCATACCACCAATTTGACTATTACGACAAATTTGTTTCTTGAATCTACAATTTTTCGTTTATCGAAACGGGTAAGTTGGTTTCTACTTTTTCAGAAGTTTGTAAAATTATCGAAGTCTTTGGGATTCAGAGACAGAAGAGAAATAGAATCAAATTAAAAAACATCGCTGATCAAATCGGAAGTCTCACGATTCGGAATTTTCGGCAGCGTGGGGGGATAAAAATCGTCACACGTTTTGCATTGATTCAAGAAAATATACTGTACGTATATGTAGGAATCCGGACCGAGTATCCTTCGTATCGTTTTAAAATAATGAGTTTTTACCGGAAATTGAATCGCGGTAGGTACGTTGTTTGTACATTCATACATGTGAGCTCTACAGTGTGCGAGTAACGCCGTTGAGTCAAGAAGAAGATGCACAAGTATAAGTCCAGGAGTTGGGCGAGGGGCACATGGATGCGATTCATTGCACGTGCTCCTGTGAGCTGCTGGTACAGCAGGAGGTAAGCAAGTTGCCGGCCACACGAACCATAATTAAACGCTAAATTGTTATTTTAAGTTTAATAACAACTATAATAGCAGCTCGCCCACCGCTCACCGCGCGCTCACCGTTATTATCTAGATTGCATATTTTCTGGTAGATTAAGTTCCGCGGCTCACTGTAAGATCGGGAACGAGTTTCTCGCTTTTATAATTTTCATATAGATATACATTATACATTATATATATAGTCCGTATAGGTACCAAATGTAGGTACCTAAAGATACGAACTACGCGATTATATTGAATCACGTTCTACATCAGGTGCAACAAGCCGAATAGAAAGAAAAATAAAAAAATCCTCCTCCGATCCGATCGATTATAATGAAACCCATTAAACTTGTATAGGTAATAAAACGAAATTAATAATTAGACGGAACAGAGATCATACTTAAAATTAACGTGTTAAATAGGCATAACTACACAGTTTATGTAATCCTGACCGAACTCTTTTTTTTTCTTTTGTTTTTTTTTCCCGGTTCAATATAAGAGAACCATTAAAATGAAACTTTGGTGAATCAAGTTTCCTGGAATCAAGTTAATTATTTGTTTTTCACCTGATTATAACCCCTGTGTATTTAGAAAGTTTGATAATTTTGATATTTTCATTTCGTTGGTTATGAATTTAAGAAGGACATCCGTTGGGCAGATTAAACCTAGGAGAATATGAGATGATTATACCTATACGTCCGGAGATTTAGACACGCGGGGTCCTGATGTGCATCCAGGCAAAGAAAGCTGGAGCTGGAGGAAAGGAATTCGAGACACCCGCTTGGGAAGTGCACCCAACCTGCACGCGCAGGTATGTAGACAGCCTGCCCTTAAAGTATCGGCTTACTTTTGTCAAGCCCGGTGCACTGTTGCCAACTTTCCGCAATAATGCTTCTTTGTTTGCTCATAGGTATGGCGGCTAAAGAAGAGCCAAAATTTCCTTCGCGCAAAAGTATGAACAAAAAAGAAAAAAAAGAAAAAAAACAAAATACGAAGATTTATCATATTCCGGTACGTCAGATAGTTCTCGTTTTTATTATATCCTTGTTTGTAACAATGGATATTTGATGAATAATAAGAATGAGATGTGACAAACCCCTGTGCAATTTATTCAACGTAAAGTATGAATCCGCAATTAATTCATGCGAGTCGCGTGCCACCGATACCCGGGGTAAAACCGAAATCTTGAATGAGCTGGCCTCGTGAATTAATTAAAATTCAAATCACCACTCGTGACTTTCGCACGTTGCATATTTCTATATTATCGACAAAGTATCGAATCTTTCTCGCATCGTGTTGGTTACGTCATGCATAAACTAAAAACGTTCACGTATTGTTTATACTCGATACCTTCAAACTTTGCTGATGCGATCTGATTTGAGAAAAAAAAAAAAACATCAATTTCTTGACGAAGTCCGTTATACCGTGGAGTATGTGTAATAAAATGAAAACAATCGAATGATGAGTTGTTGAACGGGATCAGTGCGATTATCTCAGCGCGTTTTTCATTGTAAAAAATCAAAGAGGGTGCGTTTAATCAGTGGCCCTGAAAATCGGATCTCGATGTCTCTTCTGCGGCATGAAAGATTCCTCCGAAGTGCACAGTGCAGCGAGAGATATCTCCATATAACCGCACAAGTACCTATAGGTATAGCTATTAGCTGACCAAAGAGGCAACGGCAGAAGATGTTCAGAAAAGAAGAAGAACAAGAAGCAGACGAAGGAAAAGAGAAAAAGGAAGAGAAGGGTGGTGGTTGTAATTCTGATGTCGGTGGTGGTGGTGGTGGTTGTTGGAACGGGTCGCCCGAGGCGACGAGGTTCCGCCGCAGCTGCAGCACTTCGAGGGCGATTAAACGCGCGAGAAAGATATCGGAGTCGGCTTGGCACGCGGAGAGGAGGTTCGATATAGAATCAACATCAACAGCATATAGCAGAAATAGAAACAAAAGCAAAGCAGAAGCAACAGCTCGAGTTGCTATGCCGGTCGACGAGGAATTGTTAAAAAAAATACCTATCATTAGTACCTACTTCTATCTCGATTCCTATATATGGTGAACGCATTACAGGCCCCATACATTAGCCGCTGATGCCTTTGCCACAGGAGTGGAAAGGACGACGCGCGATCTTATAGGGTGACTTTGCGGTCCCAATGGAATGATACTCTTTCAAAAATTCACTCTCATACTATACATTCGCGCTTCATTTTTTCTACTCTTTTTCTTCGGCTATATTATACAGATACGCGGTACTTTTAAAGAATGACCATATAGTGGGTATGTACGGTATTTTTTGCAAAATATATAGTACCTATATATTAAATAACATACCTATATATAATATATATATTTTTTTTTTCTATAAGCCTGCGGGAAATATATATGGCTGCCTTATGAATTTTTTAATTCAAACTAGATTGACTCAACAGCGCCGCGGAGAACTGAGCACACTAATTAATTATTTTTTTTTTATAGTAATTTGGCTCCATATCTATCACCTTAATTAACTACTGTTTCTTTATACAATTTTCTCATCCCCACTGACGACTAGCTCACAGTATAGCCTTTCTCTTGTTCCGTAACTTACTCTGCGGTAGGAGACCAGTTTCTTCTTTTTTTTTTCTTCCTTTTTTTTCTAAAATTTTCTCTCCTTCTTTTCAGATAATATAATTCCAAAATATAATACGTGAAATTTAAGATAGAAAAAAATAGAAGCGTTCGTCGCATAGGATTTCTGAAATGACTCGCGTGTATAAAATCAAAATATATACAGCGAAGAAAGTGGAAATGAGCTATATATGTACGTATTATATTCAACGTGTGAATCTGAATATGTGTACCTATGTATTGAATTTATGTGCATTACCTATAGAAGAAATTCTTTTAAAATTTATATATGAAAAAATATGATATCAAAGTATGTATACAGTATGTATATACTATGTACAACACTTAACAAGGCCGTGAGTATTAATCACACGTTTTTTGTATAAAATATATTTCCACGATGTGTCAAGCGGTGCGTAGCGCATATATCGCTGTATGAATCGTTTATAGGTATGTTATAATAACGAATGACGAATAAATAATCTTTCGAATTAGCATATATCGATGGGGGCGGGGTCGCGGCGTGACAAATACATCCGACAATTATACATTAAATATACAGTCGCTCGTATCTGTAGGTATATAAGTATGGATAGCGTTTGCGTTTTTTTTTTGTTTAGAGATGAATCCAAAAAAGCTGCGATATAACTATTGCCTATTAAATACGTCGTGTATGCGATGTGATATGAGAAGCCTGTAATCAAGGGTGCTTAAACTCACGTTATCGAAGTCAGAAATCTGCGCGGTCTTGCAGTCCAAACGTGTAGATATACGTATGTGTACATGGCGTAGAACGCGACGTCCGGATCTCTAATAATATCACTCGAAGAATCAAACGCACAAATAATCGTTAAATATTCCATCGACAATTTTCTCCCTCATAGCAACGGCCCAGCGTCCTAAGAACGCTGCAGTTTATCACCGTGCAGCGATTGCCCACCTCAATTATTTATGTCCAGTTGTAATTTTCTCTGATTTGTTGTCCGTTACCCTACGGGCCTTTCGGACTCATCGCAACGACACGAATTACAACTAAGAATATAAACCCTCGAGCGTTTAACCATCATGTGTAGGTATGTATAACGTTTATATGTACGTATGTTTCAAGCTCCGCCATATACTTTTTATGTACCTTTATATATTGCTGCACTTTTACGCATACAGCATATAAGAGTAATGTACTAATAATTATACATCTCTTCGGTAACTTCAGATTGAAGAAAAAAATATGAAATATATAAATAAATTTAAAAAAAAATAAAAAACCCTCGAAAGTCGTAACAATTTTATACAGATGTGGAAAAAAAAATTCTTTTTTTTTTTTCCTGATTTAATTTCTTTTTACTTGCAGATATTTATTATATATATATACGGCAATATTACGATATCAAACAGCTATACGTGCACACGATAATAATCTAGCGAGTATAAGAAGCGAACGATGAAAAGTATAAAAAATGAATAATGATAATAATGAAAAAGTGGGCGGGTCGTTGAATTCGAGGGCGAATAAATCTTCAATTTGGCCTGTAACAAATGGAACGAATAAAACGAGCTTTCATGCAGAAGCAACAGCAGCGGCAGCGTATTAACGCCTCTGGGGACTTTAGGGGGCTTAATGTTCTCCGTTCGAAACGGAGACAGTTCATTAATATATACCTATATACCATAGGATGTACACGACGAACCCGCGTGCATGATTTCTCGATCCAGCTCGCATCGTCTCAAAAATAGTTTCGAACCAGATGGAAGGGATTGGCCAAAAGTTCATACCCAGTTTCGTAATTACGATCGCTCAAACTTAATCGAGTTAGCGCTTACGTTGATGGGATTTTTTTCTATTCCTCTTATTTTGATTTCTTTTCATCTTATTAAATTATTCAATTTCTTTTCTTCGCTTTTTTTTTTTTTCATTTTTTGTTTCGTTTTTTAGACGGATTTGATTTTATCATACCGTCAACTATCACGTATATATATGGAGATCTACTTAGCAAACGCGTGAAACAAGAGAGAATTTATTCATACCGCTTTTCGACATCCGATTATATCCATGATCGATCGACATTGATTTTGAGAATAAACCGATTCTCGACGAAAGTTCGGCCGCATACACTTAACGATTCGATATTCTCTGCCGGCACGCGGGGGCGGTTGGAGGATCGACTTAGATAACAGGTGGGTATATACGTGCGTACATACAAAGTGTATGTATAACACGGTTATAGAACAGAATGGTAATTAATGCGCTGGACAGACGGTAGTCAGGGGTTAATATTAATTAAGAAAGAGCAGACCGTCGACGATGGGACGCAGCATGAGGTCCACACCTATATCAGCTTCCTGCACGAGCTTTATGCACCTCCTATCTCATATACAACCAAAGGAAAGATTATCTCGCGCTGCAGGATAATTTGATCACTCTCAGATAAATCGAACGAGCTTTAACCGTAACCTCGCTACGCATGGTTAACAAGTATAAGTGGAACTCGATGACCCCATAAGAAGGTTAAATCGGACCGCACGTCGATGTAGGAGAATTATAACACCTTAAGTTGGCAGAAAACGCGATGAAAGAAATGAAGAAAAAATCTTTCAAAATCAATTGCGAACTGATAGTTTCGTCCAGTTTGAAAAAAAAGGACGTTCAGACGCGGTGGAAATATCTGATTTCATACACAATTTGTACATGATCCGTATGAAAAAAAATAAAAAATAAGACCACGTAAGAACAGAAAAAATATATTATACGCTTATAAAGTAGTATAGAAAACCGGAGAGATGTCATATGGCCTGTGTCATTAGGTGTAATTACTGAGTCAGTCGTGGTTGTGGTGTATTATAAGGTAGGTACATATCTGTTGTGAGAATCTTGTTTCTTCGGGTGTTGCTTGAGGGGATGAATGAAATTCCCCGAGACCTATAATCGTGTTCTACTATCGCGAGCTGCAAATCTCGAATTGATGATGTCCTCGCACGTTCAAACGTTGGTGAGTCGCAGTTATTCAAAACGGTTATAAATATATATATGACAATAATTCAAGCGCAATTACTACATGTTGGATAGTCAAACCCTCTTTTTTCTTGTTTTTTTTTTTTTTGTTTTAATATCCTTGCGCGGTTTCCGTCCACCCCGCAGGCTCCGTATTATTCATAATAATGATAATAATAATGCAACAACAACGCTCGGGTAATAAGCCATATGATGTTATAACCTTGGACCGTGTCCATTATATACATATAGGCATACGACTACTCTATAGGGATCATTTCATTGCACGGGGATGATGAACTTCTATGGTATATAAAACTCTATAGGTTTAGCTATTTGCTATGGCGCCAGGAATTAGATAGCGCAGTTTTGTATCCAATGTATATATTATACACAGGTATATACGTGGCACCATAACGTTAGGGTTTTGAATTAATCGATTAGTCTCGGTGTTGTCGGTCGGACGGTCAATGGTCAGCCTATATTAATCCCCTTTTGAAGTATTCGAATCCCCGTAAGAAAGCGGTGAGTTGAAAGGCAAGTATGACGACAAAAAAAAAAAAAAAAAATGATTAAAAACAAAGAAAAAAGAAATAGAAAAATGAACAGAGGTAGAAAAAACTCATTTTTAAATTATCTAACCTATAGATATACCTAATATCGCAATTGTTCGATTAAGGCTATATGCTATTAGTTCCTTCTTGATCGAAGAGGAATATATGAAATTATTAAAACTGTATATAAATTTCTAATCCACAAACCATTGAACATCGGTACGATTTTTGATTCGCCATTATGTATCTTTAAAGAAAAAAGAAAAAATTGAATGAAATTCTAATCTGCTGCGGGTTCAGTTTTCGTCTCTGTACATAAAATTACGTCGGTATGACGATTAAAAAAAATGATAAATCAGACGTACAGCTACGTAATGTTGGATATACTTATACGGTTAAGAGAAATACCGTCCAATTGAATCGGCTCAGCTTTACTAATTTATTATTTCATCACACAAAGGTAATCCACATGGTGTATAGCGTCGCTACTACTTTTTAAATAATGCTAATTGAATCCCGAACACGATCAAGGCTTATTAGACAACCGCATGCGGTTTCAAATAACGAGGACTCGCGGTATAGTTAGGTGCGAGCAATAATGTCTACAACTTATATACTATATAGTTATTTATATACGATCATTAATAATATACCAATGAATATAAACTATTTTTACGTTCACACGTCCCACGAGCGAACAAAATATATAATAAAGGAACATTACACCGTATATTACCCGCGGACTATCAACCGTTAATGACACTTGTCTGTTTTATTTTTCTTGCCTTTTATTTTTTCATCATTATTTTATATCATCCACACAACTATATACAGTGTATGATATTTTTTCGTTCCTTTTTTTTTTTTTTTAATGTTTTTTTAATTTTTTTTCTTTCTTTTATCGAAGTATAACTTTAATTTATTAATTAATTTATCGTACATATATAGTCAAGTTTGGAGACTAGTAGCGTAATGACCCTATCATTTTAATTCATAAAATTGGTGCCAACGTAACGCCGCTGCGACGTGTGGGATCTGGTTGTACGATAATTTGGTAGTACCGTTCTATAGGGTATGATAATGACGGCGACGAAGACGACTCGACTGATTTCGATGGTTCTGAAGCTCGCTATAACTCGACTGATTCCGCTATACCTACTTCCGCCTATACTATGTCTATGTATACCTACTCCACAAATTATATCATAGACGAGTACGACGTTCATGTACTTATACCTAGTAATTCTCACCGCGAGTGTTGATATATAAAATGAATTATTATACTATGATGGGTTCCCGGCTGCAGCACGTATTACGTTTTCCCCGTTATATTAAATTGTCGTTACCTCATGTACGCTCACATTTCTGCATCATCATAGCCATTGTGAATTTTTTTTACGACGTAACACATGCACCGAAAAAATTCACTAAGAATTTTCTTACGATTTTCATACGATTTTTTTCCAATTCATATCAAATCACCGTCGTATAAATTGTATGACTGTAGAAGAAAAAAAAATCTGCATTTGAAACGAGAGAAAAAAAAAAAAAAAAAAGAGGTAATCGGAGCGAAAGTCGCGATGTTCGTTTTAAAACGTTTTTCATCATCTGGATCAGGAATTGCAATCTGCAGTTTCTGAATCAAGAGTATAAGTGAGAGTGAAATTTTTCTTGCATTTTCCTGTGGCAATTTCTGATTCGTTATAAAAAATCTCGATAAATTGGGACAAGTTAAAAAATACTGAAGATCGGAGAAAAAAAGAAAAAGCATATAGATATGCAACATATGACGATGAGTATAAACGCTTACCTTGTTCGCACTCGTCGATGTCTTCCGAACAATCCAATCCTTTGTATCCACTGGCACACGAGCATGTGTAAGATCCGTTGATGGGACTCGTGTCACATATCGCTCCCTGGCGACAAGGATTCGACGTACACGCGTCGTCCAGGTGACACAGTAACCCTAAAGAGTGAAAGAAAGGAAAAACAAAAAGGGTGTGAGTGAATGTCGGTAGAGATTTTTCACGGCGTGTAATAAAACTTTCAGAATCTGCGGTCATCTTATTTCATTTCATCTTTTCCTTCCAATCGATATGGGGGAACGATTTTCTTTTCTTTTTTTTTTTGTTCATAGACACCACGCGAAGTCCGCGGTATGGGTTCGATCCGTTATTCGGAGCACCTGCAGCCTCCGCGCGCGCGTTATAATTCTAGGACAAAAGTGTCGATATTACCAAATACGGGAGCGGCTTCCGAGTATAGGCATCATTAGTTCCCTGACAAGATTGAACAATTCTCTCACGTAAAACGCACTCCGCTTCAGCGCTCCACAATCCAACGACGCATTACGCGCCCGCGCGCTCGCGTTGACAAATACAAATTCCCTATTCGGTCGTAATTACCTATATTAGACAACTAAAACGTTAATTTTTTATTACCGCAGGAATATTCGATAGACGTTTATTTAATACCTCCATCATTGATTCGGTGAACCGCAGATCGTAATATACAATTACAGACGTTGCGTTATATTTGAGCTTTTTTTTTTTTTCTCCTTGTTTTACACAAATTGAATCTTCCCTATTAATTTTTAATTGACACACGCCATTGTATAAGTGTGTATAAAATATGTTTGTAATTTTATGTAATATAACGGTATAATTATTTATCGCATGTGAAATTCGTGTCTGCAATCTTGAAGACGCATTTTATCCCATAGCATCCGTTTTCTTTCCTGGGTATTGTTTAATCGTTATATTGTTTTTCATCTTTTGTTTGTTTATTTTTTTTTTTTTCAAAGAATGCCGTACTGCAAGTGGCTCATCGCGTTGTGGAGAGTATATTACGGACGTGTATAGCTGGTTATGCTATATGTTCAATCATTCAATTAGTTTATGCTAATGTTCGCGAACAGGGGGAGAGTTCTATCGCCGAGTAACTGCTCATCGGCTTCACCCAGGCTAAATAATATCGACTGATGGTCGAATAGCTGTAGATAGTAAGGAATTAATTAAACCCTGCAGCTATGGTTCGCCGATAGTGCAGAGGTTACATTATATAGGCACATAATGACAGTGATCGGGATGCGTCGTTAATTTAATTGAGAATGCAAAAAATCGAAGAACAATATGACGAGCCGAAGCATAGGGAAAAACTCTGCAGATATGTAGACGTTATGAAAATCATTCACATAGACCGGTATAACGATACACATACGAATGATCGTCACGGGGTAATTAATTAATTATTTTTATAAGTATAATTCAATTCACAACCGGTTTTATGTGTACATCCGTGTGTGTATTATCGAGATAAAATCAAATTATATAACTTAAATAAATAACGAGATAAGAACCTATAGAAGAAATAAAAAGTGACTGATTTTATATTGTCTACGAACATTCTCTCTCATTATATATTGTAACGGTATATGTTACACGTATATGTTTTTAATTCACGCGAGTTTAAATATACAGGTACAAGTATCTTACTTTCACCGAGAATTATGAGAACTCAAAAAGTAAAAAAAAAAAAGAACGCGAACAATGAGAACTGAATCTGAACGTGCGAGATGAAACTTCAGTGTTTGGTATGTTTTTTTTTGTTTTTTCTATCATTTTCTAAAATTTTCTATAAGATTTTTGTCCTGTAATTATCAAGTTCGAAGGCTGAAGGCCGTGAAAATAATTATTTCAAGATTATATCGTGGATGATAACTCACCAGTTTTGCCATATGTGCATTGACAGTAGAAGCTTCCAACACGGTCTATGCAGGTTGCACCGTTGAAACATGCGGCGCCGGCGCAATCGTCGATGTTAATACTGCAGTCGGTTCCGGTCCAGCCGTTAACGCAAATGCAGGAATAACTTCCCGGAGAATTTGTGCAAGTCGCTCCATTGTGGCAGACGGACGGTCTCAATGAACATTCGTCTACGTCGATTTCGCATTGAGTTCCAGTAAAAGTTGGAGGACACTGACAGGAATATTCGTTTACACGATCGATGCATGTCGCGCCGTTTTGACAAAGGTTACCTGGACAGTCGTCGATGTTTTCTTCACATTTCTCACCGCGAAAACCTGAAACAATAAATTTGAAACAAAAATTATAGCGTATACAGAAAAGATCTATAGCGAATTTAAAATTACTTTTCCATAACTCTGCAATCCTTTTGCGACACATTATATTTCGAAACTCGTATTAGATTAGATGTGATTTTCATTACTTTTTTATTATTTTAACAGAATTTTTATGCTGCAGGTAAAAAGGATCTTCACGATATATCCGATCGAGAAACAAGGCAAAAACCTCGTCTGACCTTTCCTGAATATAATCCTCGTTATAAATTATGCACGCTTATAATATGTATAAATATTATTCCGACAGGTTTTATTTAGATATAGGATATATTCCAGTGACGTATTACACGCTAGGTATATGGGAACTTGAAAACTCTGGAGATAAGCATGCCTATATTATAATATAGTGGCTGATCTCCAGACAACTATTGATAACTCTCGGAGGAAGTTATAATGTGCACGGCAAACAGTTGCGAAGCGATCGAAAAAAAATATTCAGTTGACCGAAATCATATCAGCTATACCTGTATATACGTAGAAGATAATAAAGAAGAAGGAAGTAATGGAGACGAGATGCTCGATCGTAAGACGAGGTAAGAGCGGGGGGATAAAATGAGGAGAACATTTGACCGTGACATCCGTGATAATCGGCGTATCTTTTCAAAGTTAATTCAAATATTTAGATAGCGGGTAAATGGATTCGCGACGCTCCTCTCCGTGACCTTGGCTATGCAAGTCTTTCCAGTCGCGGTAAGATTGCGCAATAATCTTCTAGGCGAGGCCAATATTATACGATCGACTCGATCCCTTCGCGCCAAAGGGTCATCGACTCTTCAACTTGTATACCTATGTTTCCCGGATCATGTCTTTTTTTTGTTCTTCTTTCTTAGTTGTTTCATCTTGTTTTCTTTTTCTTCTTTTTTTTATCATTAGTTTCTCTCACAAAGTCAATTTCCAGTGTAGGAATTTCTTGCTCAAAACGTTACGCACGATCATCCCCGTTCTTCGCCTGATGATGCTATAGCCTCCCGCTAGTAGCTCGGAAAAGCTGTTGTACGACTTGATAATGATAATAAAAATGTTCAATATCCGGCGTCGGCGAGGAAATTGTAGTTCGAATGTATTCGAATTTTAGAATTGATTGATTCGCTAATAGCTTCTACGTTGACAAAAGCAAGAAAAAAAAAAATTATGCACCAACACAAAGTTCGAATGGATTTATTAATCTACTATAAAATACACGAACCGCAAGTCAGATAAGCACAAACATAACTATGAAAGTTCATTGACGAGAATAAAAAATGATATATATATATATATGATTAAGGAGGGTGTACCGCTGCAGGGGCGGGGGAAAATGTTTATCACCGGGAGAAGTAAATGAGCAGAGGAAACGAGTTGACCGCAAAGACGTCGTTGATAGCGGGCGCGGGTGTATAACGTACGCGCGATATCTATGGGCGCGTGGATCTCGCGTTGTGATACGTATGTGCTCGTATTATGCTGCACTGGTGGACAACATCAATCGGTCGAGGTGATAGCCACGTGGGAACTGTTCGCCACCACATCCGTATTAGGCCCGGATTCTCACAATCAGACGTCTGGTGATAATGAGCCGCCCAGCAGCTACATAATTACTGTCGTACTTTCACACTTTTGATGCGTACTGCATGTGTGAATGCAGATGGATGTGATGCATACGTATCGTATACCGCGGTCTGTGCAACGAGTTGCGCGATATCATTGTCGGTGCGAAATAATTGAAGCTAACGAAACTGCAACGGTAGAAATGTTATGAAGAAATGTATAAAAATAAAATTAAAATTACGACCCGCACGCAAGCTCCAACTGTCCAATATCTACATTGCAAGTTTACATTTTCCGTAGGATACAGAAAATTCACCGATTTCGACTGTTTTATTCACTGCTGTTCTCCCGTTAATTATTATGGCCATTGTATCGGTTTTCGATTACTTCCTTTTGGGGTTGATCGCGTAATATCGAACTCGAGACTCTTTTTTTCATCCTTCTATATCCTGTATCGTAACATCACCCTGAAATGTATTGGGTATACACAATATATATATATATATATATATATATATATATATATAAATATCGTTTCCTCAAGCGTCAGTTTAAGGCGAGTCCCACCCAGCTACGTGAAATTTTGTTTTTTCTCAAATTCTCTTCCTCTTTTTTCCATCGTAACAGCAATCCGGTGACGCGGGTAACCCGATAGCGAAGCCTCATCTGATCGTACGGCCGAATCTCGGTTGGGACAACCACCTGCACCTGCGTCGCAGGATAACACGAAGGAAGTCGATTATTTTATACATAATAACACGCCGTGTCACATACAAGTAGATAAACCACTCTTTAAAAACATTACATAATCGCGCCTATAGCTATTCCGACGCTGTAGAATACCTGATGAATTTTTTTTTCAATCGCAATTGATTTTTAAAACAATTATCTACCTGCTTTTGATTCTTTTCTTATTAATAATCTTTCTGCCCGGTGATATATTAATTTTACAGAGGTTGCTGCATGCGTGATCGAAAGCGATAACAATATAATAAAAGTATTACAACGTATATTATGTGGATATAAATACTATATATTATCTTAATATTTTAGTTATATGTTAAAGTATATACGTGCGATATATTTCATCGTTTGATGAAAAATATCTGCTGTTTAGATCCAACTATTACGGGTTGTAACGATATGCGACAACATATTCGTTAAGGTTTTGGTACATGTTTCAGGAAAACGGCGTACACATAGAACAGGCACGAGTATACAAAATCTACGTGTAATACGTACACTGTTCCGCATGCATAGGTATACTTACGTGTACGTACAAAACATAAACATACATATGTGCGGAACGATTACGTGGCATAAGGTGTTGTACTGCATCGAGCATAAATTAAACGAGACCATTAAATGGCAACTTTATCAGTGTGTATTACGACTGTACCGTATATATCGTATGGGGGTTAAAATGTACATATATCGCCTCAAACGGTTGACATACGATTAGATTCTAAGGAAAAAAGAAAAATTAAACAAAAAACGATCATCGCTGAATAAGCCCCGGATTTCCTATAGCGTTATTCCTATGGTCATACGAACGACTTTATATATAATTCCCTTTATACTTTTCCAAAGTCTGTGCAATTTTACACGTACGTGATTTTTTGTAATATGCAAAAAGGAGCGTGTTCACCGAGTTTGACATGAAATTAATGAAACTGCATTTGTTGAGAAAAAAAAAAAAAAAAACAAAGTGAAAAAAGAGAATGAAAGAGAAACGAGTGATTTTTACGGGGCGATAAGGTAACGTGGTCGGCACGCTGCAGGATGATGAGTCCTAGGCGTGTTAGTTTGACGTTTTACCTTATTATACGAACGCGGTGCAATAATAAGCGATACACTTTTACTGGATGCAATAAGCCTATATAACACATTATATGCATGTGTAGATATAGCGCAAATGGGATAGACGCGCAAGGCCCAACGCACAAACGGCACGTTGAGCGCGGAAAGGGTTCGGTTTGGTTCAGGAACGACAATTACACGGGCCACCGTTGATTTATACACGGCTCAGAATTATATATACCTATATCGCCCCTCGTCTCTTTTCCATTCCTTGTCGTTCCTTGATCGGAGTTTAGCTCACTTATGTACTCGTTCGCCCACGCATAAGATTCTCAAATGCAACGATCTCCTTTCGAGCTTCTAGTGTAAGTGTCGTACATGTATGTGCACATGCGAGCTAGCTGTTTATAAAAAAAACAAGCAGCTGAGTCTGTGTTGGTTGGTTGGTTGGTTAAAGAGGGCAGTTTCGTTCTGGGAAGCGGTCAGCTTATGGAAATAAACCCGCATGTTATTAGCAAAGGGACCCTGAAAGCCCCCGTTCGTGTTTGGTTTTTTTTTTTTTTCGTTTTTTTTTCATCGAACTTTGCCTCACCCCTGAAAATATTGGTGGTGGGGATTAGAATAGGGAGGTGTCTCAAGTATGCAGAATAAATCAACTGGTTATCTATATCACCGGTGTAGTAAGGCAGTCATTTTTCCTTGTATGTGTATAACCATGTCACTCCCTTTTCAGACTATACAGAAGCGGTGCAAAAAAAAAGTCATTTATCTCTTTCTCAATTTTTTTGTTTTTTTTGCTTCGGTACCGACTTGAGACTGAATTCCTTCGTATATATGGGATAACTTTAGGGCGTGTGCAGACGAGTGTTATATACCTAAGTACGCCCCTGAAAATTTTAGAGTATGCAGAGTAGACACGAATCCAGGCGGTGGTAATGTGGTAAACAGCTGCTTGATAAATTTCGATACTCAACGTGATATGTTCGAAGTTACATAGGGTTTCCTTACTACAGGATGCCGCTGCGGTAGCTATTTTTTTCATCTCTTTCTCTTTCTCTCTCTTTTTTCTATGTTTTTTCTTTCATTCAACTCTACGCTAGATAAGAAGAAAAAAAGTTCAACGAAGGATCGAATTCCATTTGTAAAACGGAGGGACGACAAAAATGCGGGAATTTCATTCAATTATGTCGAAATCAAATTTCGCCGATCATGAGAAACATGCCTGAAATGCATTGGTGTAAAAAATTTTGTGAACGAGCTAAAATTAACCGGCTATGAGATAATTGATTTCATTCACCCGCACGCGGTGCAACCAAGGCGTCGTTGAATAGCATAGAGATTGGAACGTGGTCATTTTGGTTAGTATGTATTGCGTGCATCTGTTCAGGTCATACACATATGTACGGCATATATACGTATACGCGTCAGAATTTAGTAGCTATTTAACAGGTAGTGTTTCGGATACACACCACACGACTGGAAGGCCTGTCTAAATATTCGAACGAGGAGAACGTGCCCGTTTACTGCAGTGCAGGACACGGTTCACCCTTTCTCGGTATTCTTGCTAAACGAGGAGAGAAAATGAGAACATGGATAAAAAAAATAGAGAAACAGATGACAAGAGAAAGAGCGAGATGTGGTGAAGAAACTATTTGCAATTTTCATGAAGTGCAGGTTATTATACGCGAGTTGAACGATCTTACGAAGAACTGTAGGGTCTTCCAAAAAGATGAATGTCTTACGCTTGTCTCTAGCTTTCCCCCACGAGTGAAGCGACTACTGTCTCATTTGCCAACCGTGTATTCTATATCACCCGAATCGAGCGAGTGAATTAAGAAGTGCGACTGACTGGGTCATACGAAAAGATTCATATGTAGAGCAATGATAAAAGTATACCGCGTTTGTGTAAAAATTAATATTTCATTGCCCCAGGGATTCGTTTTTATCTGTATCAATGCATCGGTGCAACATTGAACATGTAACCCATTTTCACTGGTTTTCTATTTTACCATAAATTGTTGTTTGGTGAACGATTAATTTTCTGGCCATGTAGGGTGTACACTGTTGATGGTAAATGGAACGGTGGGGTATCTCCGTATATTATATACATACATCGACTGTCCTTTTCCCTGGCATGAAATGCGCACCCTCGTTCTACAGGGTATCTTGCTCCGAGAGAGCCTACTCGGCTGTATACGCTATTTGAGTATAGTAAGTCCGGTGAGTATAGAGTGCAGCGACGGTATACGGCGTTTGTTTCCATTTCTCTCGACGCCGTGGCGTGCGGCGCATTCCCTCTCCGTTGAAGAGGTGTGGCAACGTCGCGAGAGCGGGTGTGCGTCCCAGAGTACGATGGTGGGGACTGTGGGAAAATTCTCATGCCGCCGACTACGCTACCCAGTGATTCTCAATTCATATACTGGCCCAAAAAGTACCCCTCGGTTTTACGGCTCTAATCACAAAGCCCTGAAATGCACGTCATCGAAAATCCAGGCACTGCCATTCGCTTTGTTTCATCATGCTCAAAGCGAAAATTTGTCAATTTCACCTCAAATTCATTCATTTTATTTATGAAATCGTTTCGAGAGATGAAAGGCACTGGGAAACCGACCTCGTCCCAATCCTTGACGCAGCGAAGAGGCAAGCAAAGTTTTTGGGCCCGTACAACGGTGTGCGGAGAACTCGACGTCTCTGAACCACCGAAAACCAGCGGGGTCTTGCTTCTTATTGCTGCTTTTCGGTGGGCGGTGGCAACGAACGGACCCTTTCGTAGGATACGTGACCGAAAATTATTTATATCCTTGTACAACACGTCGACGAAGACGTAATAATTATATTTAACCGGGAGAAATTAAAGACCCCTGATTGTTGTCCATGGTAGAATCGCACTGCAAATGGGTCATCAAGTTGGGCTTATAAAATAAGAGAGACGGCGAACTCTTCGATACCTCGCCAGTAATTATTGAGGTGTGATTATCGGCTCGAATGAACCGGAAACTATGGAGATAAAGCAAAGGTATCTGATAGATGTTAACTTTCGACAGGCTTCGGAAGAATGGATTGACGTATAGTAGGATCAAATTTCGGACAGGTTTTGTCCGTCCCTAAAGAGGAGGTTGTGCCACAGTGTTAAAGAAATATGTATTAAAATTGAAATAAAAATCTGATTTTCATACAACATTCAATAGCGAAGAGAGCAATATATATTACCTATGTATATACATGAATAAGTCCTGTCGGTAATATCATGGGTTAGATTTTATAAGATGAAAGTTACCACTGTAGTATAGTCGACAAATAAAAATAATGATAAAAAAAAAATGTTACTTATCGCTCTGTAATTGACGGTTTTGTATAAGGTTCTATCCCTTTATATATTAACCCGTTCCTGGATTATCACCATGATCATATACAGGGTGTCCAGAAAGTCTGGACACGGCTTAATAACTCGAATACGGTGAAGAAAACTGAAAATTTGAATTCGGTTCCTTTAATGATTTTTCCCGACGAATCGAATGGTCGAATCAGATTTTGGATCCTATGGCCCTAAAAGGGCCCCAGAGGGCCCAACTTTGAAATTTCAAATGGAAACCCTACTTTTTTATTCCATATTTGGATTCGGCGGAAAATTTTACGTACAGATACGTGCCCAAAACTTTCAAAATCGTGAGGCCCTTCGTAGGGCGCCTAGATAAGTTTACAGGGCCCAGAATGGTGTGAATCGAAATTTGAACTAGATACCTTATTCTTATTTTTAAGTTTCAATCTAGTGAGGAATTTGACATTTTAGACCTTTATAAGGCCCGATATGATCCCTGTATCCCTTTTTAGAGCCCAATAGAAGATTGAAATGTAGAATTCTTCAGTGGAGTAATTTTTCAATCTCGAAATAAGTTACTTACTTCAAATTCAAAGTTTCACTGTACGGGACTTTTAGACATTTTTAGGGGCCCTACAAAGGGCCTAAGGGCCCTATTAAGGGCTTAAATGTGAAATTCCGCACAATGGATCAAATATTGCAGATAAAAACAAGCTATACAGTCAAAATTTCGATTCGCGCCATTCTGGGCTCTGTAAACTTATTTAGGCGCCCTACGAAGGGCCTCACGATTTTGAAAGTTTTGGGCACGTATCTGTACGTAAAATTTTCCGCCGAATCTAAATATGGAATAAAAAAGTAGGGTTCCCATTTGAAATTTCAAAGTTGGGCCCTCTGGGGCCCTTTTAGGGCCATAGGATCCAAAATCTGATTCGACCATTCGATTCCTCGGGAAAAATCATTAATGGAACCGAATTCAAATTTTCAGTTTTCTTCACCGTATTCGAGTTATTAAGCCGTGTCCAGACTTTCTGGACACCCTGTATATATGACGCCTGTGACGCGCTGCAACAACCACCGCACCTATACGATTATTATAAAAGTCCCCGCGATGGGGTCCTCGCATGTAAGTATAAAAACTGATGTGGGCGTCTTCCTATATATTATAAGAATATTCCCTCCTGCAACTATACGTTATCAGCAACGAGACTCTATACTGTTACAAGTACGCCCCCTTTTTTTCTCGTAAGTCTTATTACATATATTATGAACATATATACTGAAGTAGACTTTGAATTTTATTGTGTTTTTTTTATTTTGAGATGCACACGAGACGATCGTACATGGAAGGGAATGTCACCCTCACTTTATCGGCGCTGGGTATCGAATGAAAAGAATTTGAATGGATGATTCCAAGTGGTGGAAGGCGTTGATGGTCTCCCCAAGATACTTCTCGTTGGTATAAGACGAACGCTCGAAACGCTTGAATAAGATCGTCCCCTTTCTTCGTCTCCCTCTTCGCTGCACCGAACCATTATACACATTAAACGTGCCAAAGACGGTTTTCGGTTCGCTCAAACCATTCACGCGCCGCCTTCCAAGAGCAATGCTCAAAGGTAAACACAAAACACGACCTACTTCTGCTTTTCTGTTCTCCAATTTTCATTTTTTTTTCTCAATCTTTTTACTCAACTAACCGTTCTCCTGTATGTGCCAGTGCGCCGTGCAACGATTCTCAAAGATATTCGACGTTTTGAATATCCTACCGATACGCGCGTCTCGATCACTTCGAAGACTCGACGTGCCTGAGCTCAAAGATTATGATACTATAAGCGACCCTTACATAAAAGTCACCCCGAGTTTAGGGATGTTATAAAGAGAAGGAACGATACATATCTCTTCTTTTTAAATTCCAAAGATTAGTCTCCGAGTAGTAGAAGGACGAATAAGAGATGCTGACGACTCAATTCGGCGGAGTACCTACTTGGATATACATATACATGTATAAAAGTTTGTTAGGTTGCCTATACTCGCTACAACAAGCATTCGAACTCTGGTCCCAATTAACGAGGATTCCTCGAGTTAGTTGGGCCCTGAAGCGTTTTCGTTACTGGTTATAACCATCACCGATATATATAAAGGTACGTATAGTGTGGCTATATATGCCGGTCGGTCCCCGTCCAATTGCGCGAACGCGCTTCGGCAAACATCGAGCTCCATTGATTGTCATTGAGCAATGGAAGCCGCATGACGAGCTCATTGTTCGAATACCAGGATCCGACGGCGTATCTAATAGCGCATTGTCGACTCCGCCCTGCAGGTCCACATGTACCGTAGTTTAAATCCAAAAGGAGAAAGATCCATAAGGACGTTACAACGACAATAGAGTCAAATAACGTTGAAGGAAGAAAGAAGTAGGTACGGGACAAGACTCATCTATCGAGCGGCATACCTGCGTCTCACGTTGACTGAAGGAACGTGAGCCCTGCGTTCGAGGGTCAGGCAGAAGCAACGAAAAACACTTGTTGATATATTTCTATCGATACGTAAAGACAATGGCACCTGTTGCAAGACTAGATATACATGTGGGTGCAGCAGTTGCGGGGCTTCCTAATCACCACAATTTTGACGAGGGTTCAAATAAGGAATGTTGCTGATTTCTTTCGAAATTTCATATATCCACGTAAAGAAAATACGCGAAATAATCACAATAGCTAGGTGGGGGAGAACGGATGGAAAGATGATCTCGAGTTACGCGTGCGTTGCTGACGGTGTGGTCCAGATTACGAGGAAGCGATAATTCAGTTTGCGCAACGTGTCCAGAGCTCCATACAGTACATAGTTTCATATACATATATATGTATACAGCATGCACCATATAGATGTTGTTATTCTCATATTTCAGTGCGAAGAAACGGCCGCTATTTCACCTGTACACATAGTCTGATATATCCAGGTGCAGCGCTATATAGAACTGATTTATGGACAGGTACTGCTCCCGCAGGATTGCAGTGTGCATAGCTTTTGTTCTCCTCTGCACCTTCGGCAGAAGAAAAAAAAAAAATAAAGTAAAAATAAACTAAAATAAATCCGCGAGAAGCGATAAACTTTTCTTTCCTTCCTTCCCTTCCTTCCTTTTTTCAGGAGTGTTATACCGCACATATACTAGCTGCAATGCAGTTTCACTCGCGTCGTAGCATTTCAACCACCGCGCAGTGCGCGGAGTGCTCCAATCTTCGTAAAAGCGCGACATAAGCGATGGAGCGATACAGAGAAAATTGTGGAGAAAAAAAAAGAGGAAAAAGTAAAAAGAAAAAAAAAAATCGAAACGTGAGAGGAAAAGAGATGCCAGAAAAAAGCCGTATAGAGTGCAAGATCACGGTCGCCTTTATCTCCTCATATACCAAGAAGACCCGCGAGCTATTCACCGCCAGGTGATCCAAAAGATTCTTCTTACATACATATAAGAAGCCTCAATAAGATTCGAGAATGCATATAGGTATACCTAGGTAAGTAGAGATTGTACGTGGCCTTTTTGTGGTCAGGTATAATCTAACACACGCGTTATATAATATATATGTATAGTAGGTAAATCATACAGTAATAATTTCTACGTGAATATATATATCTACTATATACACACATAGATTGTATGCATATATAATATGCATGTATTATGTCTATCTGAGAATAGTTTTGTACGTCGACATAGGAACCCAATGAACGTCGAGTGGATATACCTACATGAACAAAAAAGAAAATTTTTTTAAAGAAAGAGCGGGAGAAAGGGCGAAAGGGGGGCGTGGGTGTACCCTTCATGATTTACATATATGCGTATACGTAATATACATACCTCATACCTTATTTACCGCGCTCCAATCACCCATCATCTCCACGTGAGATCGTACCTGGGCTCGATGCATTTTTTTTTTTTTTTTTTTTAATTTTTCTCCTTGTTCACTTTATTCAGGTTTGTTCCGAACGGTTGATAAATGTCTGGTATAGGTTGAAATTTTCTTAAAATATACGTCAATTGATACGTACTTTTTTGAAATTCCAATTTTTCGGAATTTTAAAAAAGTCAATCGTTTGAATAATTTTCATGACTTTTTATCTCATTTTCAGGCTCTATCTAACTTAGAAAGCCGCTAGATTTTATCGGACTGATCTCACATTTGGAGAATCGTGTTTTTTTTTGACCTATTTTGGAAGAAAAAATCGGAAGAAGCTAAATTGCTGACCCAAGTGCGCACGCCGTGATTTTGACGAAAAGTAATGAATCTGCCTATCCTAACGTCCTTTATCGCTTAAAAATATTCAGTTTTTAATTGAACTCGATTGAACTCGGGCGGGACCGACTGTCAACGATTTCGATAGCGGTATTACGTTATGCCATGAAATTTCATCGTCAACAGTTACGGCGTTATAAGCGTTAATTAACCTAAGGGGCAAAAGATAATTATTATAAATGCCACTAATGGCTATTGATAGCTTCAAAGTGATTTTCAATAGGAGTCAGTTAGGCGATTGTCCTCCATCAGGACCTTTTGTCTGTCCGGTAGTTATTGGAGGTAGTATACGTATGGTACTTGAGAAATCGCGTTATATATGCCGCGCGAACAATAGCCACTTTTTTTTTTTAATTAAAGATCAAAAATAAATTTTTCTGACATTATCACAATAGCGAAGCAGAGGCATAATCTGAATATAATTTAATTATGCGTCGAAGAAATTAATCAAAGGCAAAAGAAAAGTCGGACCCAGCTCTAATGGTCGGAAAACAAATCTCAGATAAAAAAGTACCCTACAGAAATTAGGTATTCATCTTCTCTTTTTAATCTCTTATGGAAATTCTCCACAATGTCGAAAAATCTACCCTTCGAAATATGATACACCGAACCTGCATCAAGAGTGGCGATTATCATGCACGAAGAAACAAAACCGAAGATAAAGAAAGAAAAGAAAAAACTATTTTTTTCTTCAACAATATGTTAATGTACAGTTGAAGATGAGCCGAAGACTATAAACCTATAGAGGTGACGCCCACACGAGTCTGTAAGAGGATAAAACGGATGATGTTCTAATAGACTTGGCGTCTACCGTTCGCATGCTGCATAAGTCTCGGCGTTATGTTAATGTAAACCTGCACGTATAGATAATTACTCATTAACGAAAAAGCTTTAGCCGGGTTAAGGGAAAGAAAGAAAGAAAGAAAGTAAAAAACATTAAAAAAAATTCATAAGATAAAGTAGGTACCTTCAGAACCATGGGTATACTGAATAACGGCATTATGAAGAAAATTCGTTCGTTTCATTGATTTATTACAAGTCAATATACACGGAGGATATTGAAAAAGAGAATCGAAGCTGCAAGGCTGCGCATGAGGTGGTATAACTTGCGAGGAAGAATAATCGAAACAATTGAGAATCTAACCTCATCGGTATCATGTACCTGATGCAATAAACGAATCAACGTCGGGACGTCGTTGAGGGAGCCGATCGTTGCAGGCGTTGCGAGAAGAGTATCGGGACAGATAGACGGACGAACGAAACTATAATATTAAAGAAGAGTTCGATCATGGCATGGCAACTTTCAGCCACCAGGTCGGGCAGCCAAGGCGAGAGTATAAATCATGGGAAGAATATTCGTGAGAGTCCTGGGGATACCGGCATCATGGATAGATATACCAATCTTGTAACGGACGAGGAAATATCACGGATACGAGAAAGAGAGAGGGAGAAAGAAGGAACGATCCAGACGTAAAGGGGTTTGGGAGGGTTCGACATATCAGCCCGCGGTGGTCACGAGTCCGGACTTACGACGGCTTGAGTGGGTGGGTGGGACTCTCGGCAGCTTCGTGATCCTCGATATTTCCTCCCTCTCTTTTTCTCAACCGGTAGATAATCCCGATGGTATTGGCCTAGGGCGAACTAAAGCTATACGCATTCTGGGTACCTATGTAATATAATATATAAAATATTCTCTATTTTGGACAATTTTGAGTCCCGTTTTTCTACACGCGCGCACCAAATTGCACTGCAGTGTGGCGTAACTTCGATGGTTCCAATATCATTTTCCCTTTATTAAGTTTTTACTCATTCGCTACGTCACATCCCCATCATCATCATCATCATCATTTTATGCACATTTCAATGCGATAATATGTATATAATACTGACTTCATATGAACCAGACTACTTCCTCGCATGTGTATTCATGAAGTGCTGCTGCAGCCTGGATAGGTTTGACCTGCTCGGTAAGAAAATCGCGAATCGACTTTTGCTGCTGCCACGCCACTCCGCGCCGCGCCCCAATGTAACCAAGGCGATTTCTCTGCCCGGTTAATTTGCATAGAACAGCTACCGATCAGGGCGGAGGCGATATCGTTCCATGGATGTTGTTTTCTTATATGGTTGAATATGTAGAGCGGCGTGCACCAGTATCTGAGCGGTAGTAGGGCTACCATAATAACAAACTTATGTGCTAAAACCCGTTCAGGACTTTGGCTATACATATGCATATCGATACATAGCTATAAACGTGCAAGTGCGTCTCGGCCAACTTTAAGGAGGTTATCCTTGGCTAAGCGTTCAGTCAAGTTTCAACAACGAAAGTCGAAGCTCAGCCTCCATGTGCACGCCAAAATGAAAAAATAAAAAATAAAATAGAATCGAGTCAGTCCAACTCCGCACAGCTACAGGTTATTACAGTTCTTATGGATAACGAGGGCGCGAGCGAGCTGTTTACGTACCCATTCGCCGTCATAGCTACAGTTATAACTTCCTGAGGAAAGTGTAATGTGTGGGAATATAAATGCCCGGATCGGTATTATAGTTGAAGATTTCAAATTGATGCGTGGGGCAAACTCTTAATAAGCGAGATAATGAAGCGAAAGAGAGAACAAATGAAAGTTTACATTTAATATATCTCATAGCATTTTCTGTTGTTTTTACCAATAATTCTATGATAGATGGGAAGATAAATAACGTCTAATGTATATGACGATGCAATATACAATTCCATAATAAAAAGTAAGGGATACATTATTCTGATTCAAAAGTCTCAGCGTGCCTCAAACTTTATTTCTCGATATCGTCGCGATGCTCGCTTTGTTTATGGTTTTCTCGAGTTTATGACCAAAATAAATTTTATACAACGAACGATTATATAAGTTTCTAAATCCACCGATGAATGACAGAACTTGTGCTCGAACCGGCCGTTAATCCAGTCGAAAGTTCACCTACGAAGGATTCGTTTTTTTCATTCGTGTACAAGGCATATGAGGTTATGTTCTCTCCGGTCGTACATAAAGTCCAGCACGTACGGGGCGCTGCAATCGTAAATTTAATCGTTCGACGACAAGGAACGCTAAAAACCACGACGAATGTAGTTTGATTATATCGAATGTAGAAAAAAAGATAATTAAACTATGTTATATTTGTGAAGAAATATCTCAGATCTTCGGTACGAGGGTATTTTTCTCAACTCCCAAATTAATCTTGGAGGTAAGGTTATCGTTATCCGCAGAATTCTTTCACGATTCTATCCACCCCACATCGTATCGTCGAGTTCATATAAAATCCGAGCTCAACGAACGAATGAAGCGCGTGTGCAGGTACAGCTTTATAGAAGTACATAGATATAAGGTATAAGGAAGGAACATACCGGCGTGGAAAGGTTGGCATAATTTACCATGTAGGTATGTAGTTGTAGATGTATACGTACATACGTATATGTCTGTATGTCTGTATGTGTGTAAAGTACATAGATTTATTTATTACGCATGGACACGTACAACTCGCCGCTTAGTATCGTTCGGAATATTTGTAATGTGCATCAGAGCTGTTTTTCCTGATATGCAATGTTATATATGTATGGGGTTCGCCACCCGCGCGATTATACGGCCGTCTTTTTTTTTTACCTGTCCGCGATCGCGAATATGATCGTATAAATTTTCACTATTACCCATATATATATGTAGTACCAATGATGCGGTCATGTAATAAACTTGCGACTGCATTACTCAGACCGATATTTACCACCCCATACCGCATTGGAACTCGTATTTCGAACTCTTGGTAAAGAGAGAAAAAAAAAAGAGGGCTACCGATTCGATTTATTCAATAAATTATTTTAGAATTTCTAGAGATAAACACACGCCGACGAGTCGAGGAGGAAAAAAAGAGAGATGGAAAGAAATTGCTCTTATCACGGCGCGATCGTCGGATATCAAACAGGTATGTAACTAATTTAAAAAAGTTTTCTTCTAAAGTCATCGCTTGATAATATGTTTCTCGTTTTACTTTCCGATTATGCAAATGAGAAGTTAACCGAGCCAGCTCAACTCGATCTGAAAGTCAGACGTATAAGGTATATGAATCTGTGTAGGTATATACGTAGCTGGCGCGAGGCATGTACCGTTTCGTCGTTCACCGCGCGCGTAAGATCATCGGATTACTTTACAATCCTCAAGGGACATAATTCGGTAGCCTAAGGTGTACATTCATATACCTATACAATAAAAAGTTCTCTTGCTGCAGTAAGTGTTCAAAATTTCCATAATCAGAATCAAAGCGGAATCGACCGTCTTTTCTACTTTCTTGTGTTATTAATAGGAAATAAAGTTTCCATCTATCTTCTCTATAGGTATACGCACATAATGCTCAAGATTATTCACGTGCATATATAAATATCATATATAAATTGATGCGTTACTCGCGTTATGAATTGCTCAAATTGAATTGTATGTACGCAACGAATCATACACCACTCCCTAGTTCAAACCGTCTGTCGGAAGGGCGTATACGAGAATCATTTTTGAAAAAAATCGTCACGAATATTCAAAAAGTTTTTTTTTATCATTTTCTCAATTTTGTTCATTTTCATGAGATACGCCTTTGTTATATTATGTGGCAGAAAATTTATTGAGTTAAAAAAGAAATCCCCATAAGTCGAACGATCTTACAAAATGTATACCTGAGAAAAAATACTGCCAATAAATTAGTGTAATTTACAACATCTCAACTGGTTAGCGGCTGTTATGCGATCTTAAATAGGGTGATATAATTTGGCGTAACGAGTCGAGCCGAAAGAGATTGAAAATTTTATACTTCGCGGTGAAGCGAGACGATATCCAAACTACGTCTCAATTACAGACTTCACTACCACCTGTTTACGAGAAACTTCAAGTATGGATGAAAAAAAGAAACAAAAAAATATTCCAAATCCAAATTAGGGTCAAAGGATCGAAGTGACCATAATATATGCATGGGACATACGGAACATTGTATACGTATAAATAACCATAATTTACATGGCTTCGGATTATAAATCACGCTTCCTTTGGCAATACATGTAAGTATACGGGTATATGGGTATACATATGATATTGGGAAGGAATCAGTTCGAAGTGATATACCATAGAAATACCCGAGCACGAGAAAAGTTTAGTACCTACATAGCGGTGCGATGAGAAAACGGATATCCATATCCATATATACAAAGGTACCTATAAGGTATTGTGAATTCCGCGACAAAAGAAGATAAGGATTCCGCGCAGAGGAGCTGTACCTTATTAGTAGCAGAACTTCGGTATTAGATTGCAAAGAAAAAAATAAATACATGTATAAATAAATAACGTGAAACCAAAAATGTCAAAATAAAAGAATAAATAAATGGCATAAAAAAATTTAAAAAAAAAGAAAAGAAAACGAAAAAAAAAACGAAAAACGGAAAAGAACTGGGTAAAATGTATATACGCCGCACAAGCTGGATCTAATTGGAACACGATTCTGACCCTGAAACCCAAGATAGTAGAATAAGTTGGTTGGAAAATAAAAGTTAGGCAAGCAGCGACGAAGGGCTTATATTAGGTATATGTATAGTATACGTAGTACGGGTATTTGAATCTCGTTAAAAGGGACAGCAGAAAACGCGGCGGGGGAGGGGGGAGCGTCATGCAGAATGTAGGAATCATTTTTTTTCCCCCCATCTTCCCGCTTTTTTACACATGATCTCTCGACGGACGCGCAAATCTTGAAATCGAGTTTCATGCCGGAAGGTGAGAATCTCTTATTTCAATTTTTATGTCATAAATTTTCGCCTAATATTTCCTATATGTTACGGCGGTGTTGAAAATGAATGATTGAAATTTTATATGCGCTTAAGATAACTGTGCGCGTTGATTAGAACAAAAAATCCAAGCGGGTGTTATAACGTGAGAGAGTAGATTTGACGTGACGATAAAATCGAAAGATACAAATCTACAAAAAATGTTTAGAACTACGAAGGAGCAGCATAATTGCATCAGGATGGATGTAATATGTGAGTCTATAGGTATACGTTCACCCACGCGGTTCAAGTCGGTAATTTACGAGCAGTTTCCACATAGAAATGATTTTTTTGTCATTAGTTAGTCATATTTTAATTCAATTTATATTTGTTTATTTATAGACGATTCCACGTAAGTCGGGTCTTGATATAAATCAATTTCTCTAAAATCGGATCGTACCAAAAGAGCTCATATGATGGCGTTGTACAGCCCAGGGAGTATATACAGGGTGAATCACCGCGAAAGTCCGATTCGGGAGGAGCTTCGATTGGCGGAGGCTCCGTTTCCATCCATTCCTAATTGTCATTTTCAAAATTCCGGTTACCAATCTGTATCTGATCGCTGATTGGCAACAGGAATTTTGAAAATAACAAGTAAGAGTGGATGAAAACAGAACCTCAGCCAATCGAAGCTCCTCCCAAATCGGACCTTTGTGTTGACTCGCCCTGTATAGTACATGTACCGTGTGTATATCGGTCTGGCGATTGTAACAAGATCGTAATTAATGAAGATATATATCGGTTTTAATTGCTGTCGCAGTGAAAAACATATTGTCCGTATATTTCAAAGTAAAGGAGTATAGCGTAGATGTACACGTATATCCCACCAGCGCAATGGGGTTAGGAATAGGGTTGGTGTTAGGCTGGGTCGAGGAGCATGCGAGCACTTCGCTCCGGAGTTGGGGGTACTGCTCCGTTGCCTTGTAAGATATCTGCATCTCGGAAGTGGCAAGTCTCAAGGTGCACGCGCAGTAAATCAGATCGACGCAACCATTTCTCTTCCATCTCTCACATCTGCATATATGCGTATGTGCAGCGGTAGAATACTGGTATATGCTACATACCTGTATACTATAAGGTATAATGTATTATACGTAGGACGTTGCACCGTTATATCCTCAACGAAATGGCGAACACATCAGCTGGAGCAAAGTACGCGCAGAAAGCTTTGCACGTTATACGCACATGCACGCGCGTATATGATAATATTATCCAAAGTTGAACGAACGGATTTCGAGTGAAGATTCAGTTAGATGAAGGATTATCGATAACTTTCCGTCATGAGCGAAATGGAACGTCTGGATATATAATTCACGTCAGTTAATTTGCATCGATTCGCGTGTCAGTCGTTAATTGCCGCGGAGGTGCCCTCGCGCGATTGTCCCGGTGTCGACTGAGCGGTGGTAAGAAGGATCGCTGAAGACGTCAGTGGTTGGAAAAATTCCAAACAAAAGCTGAGAGAGAAAGAATTTTATGCAATAGAAGCTGCACAAGCACCAGCGGTACTCGATCCTCGCCACCCAGCTTGCGCATCCCCTGTCAGGAGTAGCTACCGCGGTGCAGGGCACATTCCTGTTTACGAAGAGTCAGCTTAGCTGCTACTTGCATCTCCATAAATTCTGCGATCCTGCAGAGGCAATTACTATAGCAGGCGGTAGGTTTACGTTCCAACCTTGAGTATCACGTGATCACTGATCTAGCACCAGACTAGCGCTGAACGTCCGCGCCGGAAGGTCGATTGACGCTGACGACTGGTTCCAGCTGATTATGGTATATAAATATATGTCTATATAGACCTACGTAGATTTTCGCAATTAACGCGACGTGGACGCTATATACGCGAAATTCAATCGGTTATGTACGAAAGATGTTCATCCGCGTCTACAACGGCTATTACTTATTACCCGTGTAATTTATTTGGGCCCGATTTCGGATAATGAGCGAAAAATATTGCTTCAAATGAAAAATGTATTACATGATCAGGACATAATTTAATCGATATCCTATCCCGGGGTTCGGGAACGATTATGAAAGAGTAAGGAATGTTCGGCCATCCCTGAGGAAGCATCGAGAGAATCGCGAGCAATTAAAGAGGCACGAGTCACGTACCGGGTCACGGCAAAGTTCAAGTCGGGGGACAAACGGCGGAAGGGGAAAAGAGAAGAAGACTTCGCCCCGTGGCGACCTCAGCGATATGCGGCAGCGGGAGCAAAAGTAGCAGCAGCAGCAGTTCACGGAAGAAATGCATACCGCGATGCACAGCTGATAGCGGCAAGAAATCATCCGACATAAATCCCGTTTATATCTGCGTAGGTTTCTGGAATCGTTGGAGCGCGATTGTATCGCCGACCTAATGCAGGTCCGTTTTCGTTCCTTAATACCGGCTATATCATGGACAAATATGGCTAAATGTAAGGAAGTTGATTATCGTTACTCCGTGTTTTATAAGTTATTGTTATTGACGTGGTAATATTATACTTCGTAAGTCTCAACTGAGGCCTATACCATGTGCTCGAAAATCTTTAGAGAGATAAACTGTTACCGCGGTAGTATAATAAAAAGAATTGAAACAACTCTACGTAAAAGTCCGATACAATAACAATTAATTAATAACGCTAATTATTCAACTTTCCAAAACTGATTTGAACGGCTTATACATATCGTCTGATTATAACTTTAATGCTGCTTCAACAATATAGCTCGGTTAAAACCGATAGTCTGCAAAAAATTGAACCAAACAGAAAAGAAAAAAAAAAAAAAAAATACAACAGAACTAGCAATGGAGAGAAAAGGAATGGAATGGAGTGGAATGGAATGGAATGGAATGGAATGGAATGGAATGGCATGCCCCTATCGCAATTCCACGTTTCACGGGGACTAGCTGGAGGCCATAAGAGGAACTATGGGTTTTATCGTTGCAATCAAGGGCAGCGGTTGTAATGCAACAGTCGCGGTCTTATTCTATTATAACGCTTTGCCATAATCTTCGACGAGTAGTTTACGAGCGCAGGTGCAGGTGCGTAAAGGTTTATAATAGAAAAATCAACCGATAGATTATCACCGTTCATAATTTCTATATAGGTGCAATCTGCGGCGGTAAGGCGAGTAATATAATTGTCAAATTATCAGGATCAAATTGTGTTCGAAACCACGGTAAATCTTTTTTATATATTTTTCACAGAACCGAACGTGTTTAATTAATTCAATGCTATCTCCGATCCATCTCAAATTTCGAATAATTCATATGCTATGTTAAAGATTCTCACCGGTCCAGGTATAATTAGCATTTTCATATACAACGATGCGACGATGATAGGAGTTCTCTCGGGGGCAAGTGACAATGTCGTTTCTCGCAGGTCGGAATGGAGAAGGCTTTTAACCTCTGTCAGCGCGTCACCTTCACGTTCCCATAAAACGTTGAGAACGATATAATACTCGTTGCTTCGCTACCTGTAACAGGTTCACTTCTGATGCTACAGCTGCGACCTAAACCCACGCTCTGTAATAATTTCGAACGAAGACTGCTGCACGTTATGTTTCATTATGGTTTATTCAGCAACCTGTTATTCGTCGAGTTTCACGTAACATCGACGCAACGTTGGAATGTCGTGCGATTAAAATTTCGTCGAATAATCGTATCTAGTTGCGACGCTTGGACGACGTCATTCGCTATTATATACGATAACATTTGTGAACTGATCGGATATAATATTTTCGTTTTCATTTTTCGCAGTATAATATCTACACTCGTAATAAATAAGATCGAGCGAGAGAATATGGATGTATACGGTGTACTGTTGAAACGTTATAAATGTCCGCATGAAACACGTAGGTAGAATATTTTATAAAATTTCTTAAGCGCAAACGTGCAGCCCGGTACAGTTACGAAGCATCACACGGCAGTTAGATCCCAACGATAAAACGGAACGGTGATAAAATCCTGTTCCGTGGAAATTTCTGGAAGCATATAACGTGGTATACCTACACGAGATGGATGGGGAAGTGAAAATAACGAGGAGAAGGAGGATCAGAGAAGCTGGTTGATGATGGGAATAGAAGAAAACTCGCAGTGCGGGGCAACAGAGCTCTGGTTTGTGGAACTTGTTTCACGAATTGTTTACCACATTACGTTGTTCGTTCTACGTGGTCTCCGGATAGCTGGAAATGGCCCGGCTAGGAACCCGCGTAATGTGGCGACCTGCAGCAGCAGCAGCAGCAGTTCCTTCTTTCCCACCTCAGACTTTAAACATTTCTATAATACCAGGTATATGTACGGGTACCTATACACGGAGATAGTTATGACGGCGATCATCCTCTTCGTAACTCCTATCGGGTGACGATCACACGCAAGCTTTTGTATATCCTTACCAAAAATCTTCAAAGTACGCCCTTGAATATTTTCAATAGAGTATCATTGAATAGAAATTACCGCATTTCATAAAATAATCTAAAGAAATCTAAATAAAAGAAAACTAATAAAATGAAAAGAAAAAAGAATTCCCACCAGCCAATTGATTCAAACCAGTGAATTATGGAATACATTATACGGAAACATATTTCCGTATATCACGGTTTCAAAATGTTAGGCTGGAAAATAAACGAGTGAAGATCTAAATAGTGCATCGTATCGTCATCCCTGAGAGAAAGATAATATCGAGAAACCGATATGGTAATAACAATAAATGTATATGAAAGAATAAGGTGCATCGGCATATTGCAGATGATATCTTGGCGCAAATAAAAAGAAAAAGAATAAATAAATTTGACAAAAAAAAAGACGATATAGTTCGTACTGCACGTTTGTGCTGGCTGAGAAGTCGATGACTTTCTTTCTACCTGCATACACTATACCGCAGTGCAATGTACGTAGTGTGTAGGTATAGGATTCGCCGCAAGACGCGTCACCTGGGTTGGGTGGAGCTTTGTATGGAGATGATCCGATCATTCTGTGAGATCCTACCCGCGTATCCTGCCTTACTGGCATTGCTGTACCAAGATCAGTTCGTGGATCGTGCGTGGTTGTTGTGGTCCACCGACGATACATACGTAACATAAATATAACGCTGTAGCATCTCGCGCTCCACAGTCCATTGTTACTTCCTCTTCCCGAGGACGCATGGCACAGCTGGAGGATGTTTATTTTATTCAGGAACTGCTCCTTTCTGTACGTTCAGGACTGTATCTATGTACCTATTCATATAAGTATATCCTACACTGTTCATAGAAAATTTAGAAAAATTTTATTCCAACATCGATTATATCATGAAAGATTAGCTGCAAAACTTTATGCAATGACATCGCATTATCCTAGGGTAAGAACCAAAGGGGTGTATCCCTAACAAAGGAAAAAGTGATGTATTTCCGAAACGTAGATTCCTCTTGAACTGATCCAATTCCCATGTTTTCTCAATTCTGTTCGCTTCAAATTTTTGGAAATAAGCAGTTACGCCAGAAAAATGTTCATGGCACGGAAAAGTAGGGTCCACGCCCTTCTGGTTCTTGGTGACAAGCACATATATCACACTGTACGACTATATTTTGTATTCGTACATGAATTATGCAATACGAGTCAGTCACGCATAGAGTAGACATTGAGTCACAAACGTTCTTCTCATTATGTCATCTAAAAGGCAAGACTATATATTGCACTTGTCTCCTAACTATTGTATTAGTTTGAATTCTAACGCGCGTAGGAGTAACGAACCAAAGCGCATAGTAGATGACTATGATGACTATGATGATGATGATGATGGTGATGATGATGATCGGAGTTTGTTCAATCGACACTACGAACTTATACGTTGAGAACCGTTTACCGGTATAATAGGTGCGGCTCGATATAAATTTGGATTAGTTTTCAGCCTCTGGCGATCTTGAATAGCGATATATTTCATATTGAATATTTCCAAGGATGTATTAGCTGATAGCTAGCTAAGCAGTTACATATGTGACGATCTTGAACGAACAAAGTTCAGTGTACGTGAGAAGATCAAGGATGAACGTTTTCCGTGAAGATTATGCACAAGCTGTACAGAGCTACAGACTGAGGTATAGACACGTGAAGAGAGTAGCTGTGTACCATGGGTCTAATTAATTCGCGTATATATGGTGCACTGTACTATAATATTCCATTTAAGGAGGTGCCATATAGGTTGCTTTTACTGGCACAATGGAACGTGTTGTACAAATGTACTCGTAGCTTCTTATCCAGCTACACATTAAATTACGCGTCTCGAGCTGAGCCATCCTCTTCGTCCATTCGTTTTCTGGACACTGTTGGCATAGGTACGACACATAAGAAGCTAGCTCTCTAGGAGTTTCACTAAAACGACTAATCTAATTGTAAGACGTATAATATACGCGACACCGACAATTATTCTGGTGGAGATCGAGACTCCAGGCGTGCAGTACGGTGAACATAAGGTACTGAAACGAGACGTTCGTTCAACTCAAGGCCTGGAATGGTGGACAGTGACAGATACTGCATGACTCTTATACGCCTGCCGCGACCTGATGGTATATCAGTATCTCGTATGGCATTTAGAGACTGTAAAAGTAGGTACCGTGGGCGCGAACGAATGTGTGTCTAGAATCAGATCTCACCCCTATACCTTCAAACTATAATCTCGATTCTTTTGTTGCCGCATTCGAAACGAGCTGCGCTTGTTACACCGAGGATCAGAGCATTTTGCCTGGTCGTATATGATTTATTGACTCGTATGATTATAATGATCATTGCATACTTTCACGTGCGTTATGTGTGTCCAGCGTATGTATATATGGGCATGGTTGGTAGATATGAGATGTTAGGATACAGGCGCTACCGTAGAGAATATTTCAAGTCAGGTATTATATGAAGATCGTAACCTGAGAGCTGCCTGAAGTTGCGGTAGCTCGGATGAAGAGACGGAGATATATATAGTTCGCCTTATCGTCGAGACAATAATTTGAGTTGCCACCGAAGCTGGATAGAAATTTTAGTCGATGAATTTTTCCCTGTAGTAAAAATGCACGGTATGGATCGTATTGATTACATATAGAGTAGCAAACCGCAGCGACGCGTGTTTCTTAATTAGAAAATTATCGGTCCACGGCAGCTGTATCACGTGGGCTGATCCGATCGTGGCGAAACTCCTCAGGTGCAAAATAAGTTGGGAAAATTGACTGCAGTGCTCCAAGTTAAAGGCTTGTGCTACGTCGAATGGATTCTACATTAAGCGGGAGTTACGAGGCCGGGGTACCGCAAATTGAACCATTAGGACAACCCACGCATAACGTGTATATATATTTATACGTTGTCCTGCCACCCCACGACTATCCTGAACAAGACGAGTGCCTCTGCCTCGCTTCGTCTTCACCCAGCTTACAGCAACTTCTTCAGTCTACCTGCCTACCTACCCGTAGTGTATAAGCCGTGACTTTTCAGCCAAGGTCATCCTCATCGCCCGATCCCTCTTTCCCTTATATACCTAAGCAAAAGAGACATCCGTATAGCGTCGACTCGTAGCGAGTTGTTCGATAATTAAACCTGAGGCTGTAGATGTAGGTAAAAAGGTGGTCGGGCGCAAAACACGAAACGACGACGCTTAAACAAGCAACGCGTATTTAACCATGCGGGTTTCAAGCAACGACCCATGGCTGGTAGACCCTGTAAAAGACGGTATTGGTTGCGTGCAGGAGCTAAAAGGATTACCAATGTCAGTATAAGAAGGTCTACGATGCACCATGAAGAAGAAATTAGAAAAGAACTGAATGCTTTCTGTACGAAAAGAAACCTTGAAAGCGCGGTGTTGATATTTCAAAAAGGAAAAGAGTCATGAAATCAAGTGTACTTTTATTTTCGGTGGTACCCCGTAACATGTACATGAAAACACGCCTTCGCGACCATACGAATATATACACAGGAACAAGCGTAAGCTGCACTGCTATATGGAACCCCATATATTGTGCGAAGAATACATCCGGCAGCTACAATTAAAGATCGGAATTTTTAGCGGTATTATTAACTAGAAAAGCTATGGTATAGGTGAAGCGAAGAGAGAAGGGAGTCGAGAAGTGAAACGAGAAAGGTGGAAAGGGGAACAAGAGGAAGGGGGTAAGGGGAGAGGTCGCCACGGTAGTGGTCCGCCTGGGAAAGGCCCGTGGCAGCAGCGGCGGCGCATTGTCCGCTAAGAAATCGTGGAGGGACTCCTCCCGCAGAAGAAGAGGGCGGCCCACGGACACGCTAGGCTGACCCTTGACTGCACCTCGCGCGGGTTCTTTCGGTCTATACTCGATCTGCTTCGACATCGTGGCGGCACTTATTGTTACCTGGTGTCCATCATACGTGTAACGGAATGCCCCCTCCTTAACATAGCTGCTATACAAGAGGATTGAATGGGACGGCCAGGTACTTTCGGTAATCACTAGCCTCGTTCGCGTCTCACGGAACTTCAAGGTTGCGCAACATATTCTTTTTCCTTTTTTTCTTTCATTTTGTTCGAAGGTACCCCTGTGCGCAGAATGCGGGTTAGCGAAAACTCTATAATAATCGCCAATTTGGCTTCCAGTTTCCGAATATGTGGCTTCTATCTTTCAAATTGTGAGGAGCGCGGATCGAATGTCATCCATTGACATAGACGGTAGACATTGAGCGATATCGTAGAATCTGAAATGGCGGTACACCACATGTATGAAGTGGTTTAATGACGTCACACGACGGCTGCTCCTTCTGCCAACGAGTATAACGTTGTCGACAGGCTGTGTAAGCTCGACGAAAACCACCGACCGTGACCATTGCGCGTGGCCTGCCTGCTGCCCAGAGTTTTCAGACACGCGTGTGCGTGTGGCGTGAGCTTCAAAGTAACGTAGGAAAACGATGCGCGTGCGTGAGTGCACAAGGATAGTTGGTCCGATAGAATTAGACCCAAAGACTATTTATACACGCTACCATTAGGCATCATCGATAGCTATAAATCGGTAAATGACACGACGGGTTCGGAGAGTCTATTCAGAAAACAATTTCCCATAGAAAGGTGCATTGTTCCCAGATACAGGTGGACATGGTGTATTTGAAGAGCATGTCAACTATTACTCTTCCACTTATTGTAATCGTCATTCCTCTCAACTGTATCGCTAATTGAAACACTCGGTATCGACATAATATGATGTCTTCCGATCTCGTATTCCAAGAGTTCACTTTCTTTCGTATAAATATAAGTTATGCCCGTGCAGCTACGCTTGCGTTTATACCGTACGAACAAGTTTTGAGAACTTACAACATTCGAAATACACCGCATGCGTGCGTCGTAGTTGAGACAGATTGAGCAACTATATAACGAAGACAACGCGGGTACGTAAAACTAAAATTCGTGGAGGAGGAGACTGGAGATTGTTTTTGCTATCTAGTTGTAGGTTGTTACAGGAAGTTAAGTTTAGATCGTTGGAGAAGAATCTTCGAAGACACGGCTATAGTGTTCAAATTTATTTAAAAAGACAAGACGACAAGGCCTACGTGATCGGCATCCGCGATGCTGCGGCACCGCTACTTTTTGACCACGTATAGGATGAAACTATAAGATAATAGAGATAACCCAAAACAACGATTATGCGGATCACTCGTTGCATGGAAAAATAGACGGTCTACTTATGAGTCGGTCCTAAGACAGCAAAGGAAAAAACGAAAAAAAAAAAGCAAACAATCGTATGGCACTTACCCTCTTGACAGTTGCACTGGTAATTGTGTTGGTCGACTTGCCGGCATGTTCCACCGTTGTAACAGGGCGACGGATCGCAGGGGATGTATTCGTTTTCGCAGTTTTGTCCAGTGTAGCCGCTTTGGCACATGCACCTGAAAAAATAACGGGGTAATAAATTTGCGTTAATAAAATTTGAACCGTCGTTAAACGAATCAACCAGATTTTTGGACATGGAATGCATATTATATAATCGATAACATAAATTATGAAATGTTTTTTTCTCTTGATTAGTTAGGTAGGTTTATTATCATAAAGAAGTAATCGCAAGGTTAAGTAATTCAACTTTTTCTCGCACTTCAACATACAGATATCATTTCTGAGTTTGATAAGTTAAATTTTTGGAGCAAGAGTTTGTTTTGGTAAACTTTGATTCCCGTACTTTGATATTTATGACGTCAACCATAAGAGAGACTATATCTTGAAAGAAAATAAATAAAATGGTGAGAGTGCGACCTAAAATTCTTAAACGCATGTTTTATACAAATAAAGTCTGAAGCGAGGTATATTTTAGAGTCTTCATACGAAGAGTTAAACCAAGTTTTTTTAATCAACTTCTCTGTTTATCTAAAAATAAACAGGCTTAGGACTTAATTATCTCATGGGGCAATAGGTATCCTTTCAGGCTATATTATCCGGCGACGACCGTTTTGAATCTTCGAATCTAAACAAGACTAAATATCTAACGATAAGTATGGGTATGTATATATAAATTTCAACGATCCAATCAAGCGTCATTAGGCGCATCGATACGTAATGACTAGTAAGTGTTATCGTGCCAGCTTTCATTGGAGAACAAAATAAAATCAAACAACAATAAGAAATAAGAATGAAATAAGCACGTTCTCGATTGAATGTCAAACAGATACGATAATGACGACATTTGTGGTGGTTATAATACCGCACGTTATCAATATTGCGAACAGATCGGGTGTCGAAAAGCTGTATGATCAGTTACGATAGGCGATTCTATGACCATAGTGTGTACGACTCTTTCCGTTAATTTCGCGTGTACGTTGCGATAGTGCGAATTAATTTTTGCAGATTCCATGAGACGGATCACGTAGTAGAATGTGTGACACGGTGATTGATACAAACGCACCTTGATCCCACAGCAAGGAGAAGCACCAGAAAGGAGACTGTTTTGAGATTCATTTTTTTGAGATTTCGGGGCCCTCGTTCCTCGAGAGAATTTAGTCCTCATATTTCGGATAAACCGACGTCGCTATTTCATTTCGTTAAATTTGTATACTGTCAATCTGCGGAAAACCGTGTTTTATAGTCCACAGTGTCCGCGAAAATATGTTTAAACAACAAAATTCACTACTACAAGTTCACTTGACCCTACACTGATAGTAATTCATTAACCATCCGGTTTGGAAACACACAGACGATTGTTCACTTTTTTCCCCTCACAAATACAATTCACACGAGTCACAATTCAATATCGATTCAATTCACTCTGATATCCAGATGAAATTTCATTGAAACCAATGACCACACCAATAACTGAACTTCAATTTACACCACCGTGATATTTCCGATTATGAACTCCGAAGAACGATAGCAAAGATTTCGAATATCTGGGAAAGCGAAGACTGATCGAACGTAGTAAATATACAAATCAATGAGTCCAAAGTGTCAAAGCTCACTTGGACAAATAAATGAACGTCGAAGTGGAGCAAGGGGTAGAGTGGATAGAATTAGCGTGCGACGATGATTACGATGGATAATAATGTTTGTTTGATTGTATTAAAGGTCGCGTGATAGAGTTATTATATCACAGTAACGTAGCATTAACAGAAATTTGACGTATTTATTTCTCGCAATGCTGGTGAACGGTGAACGTGAGCATGAACATTGAACGAGGGGAGCGATCGTTCCGAACGAGCCTTCGCTTCGACTCAATTATTCCCGTACTCAAAATACGTGCACACACGTATGAGCGTAATTTTTGCGCGTGTAACTGGGTCGACACTTGTTAGTAAAACCGTTGCCGCTGCTGCTATTATTTTGGCACTGCAGTATAACCGTCGTGTTATGGTGGAAACGTCCAAGCAATGAACACCCGGTTGTTAAATTGAGTTTAATTTAGTTTATCCTGTGTTGCGAACGCGCGAGCTATAATCCATGGTGCAACGGCGTCGCTTCGGTTAACGCACGGCTTTTTTATTTTATTCTCGAAACGTTGCTTTTTCACCGACGGCAAAATTCTTCTTCTTGTCGAACACGTCCGATTTTTGCGGCCGATTTTGAACACCGATTAAAGTGTGAACAATAGCGATTTACTGATAATTCTCACAGTTTGCATGACACTCGCGACTCTTTAGATTTCACGTTACAACGCACACGAACGTTACCATAATACTGTTATCGTTGGACAACCCTGATGCCCATAACATCCCATATTACGTCAACGCCTCCCTTTGCCGATGGCCGATCTCGCGCCAATTCCGGGGTAACCGAGTTTGCTGGCTTTTCTATTAAATTTATTTAGTTTCTTTCTCACTGTATATCGACCGATTTAGTGTCTTCTATCACGGGTACTAACGTTATTTCGCTATCGTAATCACTACACTATTTGTCACGGTTATTTGAATTTCTGAATATTATTTCCGTGCCGAACAGCGTGGGAGAATCGGTCCGGCGTGCAGCGTTCTCGGGGCGCTGGCGAGTGACTAGCCTAACCTTCTTTTTGAGACCGTGCAGGGGGCACCACCGGCACTCGCCCCCTTCAGGGCCTCTTTATTTTCTCTCTTTTTCTCGTCCCCCCTTTCATCCATATCCCGTACTCTCTCTTGCATTCTGCTGGCTTTCGCTCCACGTTCAACATGTACCCCTTCTTTTTCTCCCTGTCGGTGGGTCTCAGCTTCTCCTTCCTTCTCCGTTGCTTTAGATTTTCCCTCTCCTTCTTTCCCGTTCGGTCGGTCGGTCGGTCGCTCCAACCACCTGGGGCCCTGGAGTCACCGTGAAGAAGAAGGAACAGCAGGGCTGTCGACCGATAACGGGCCCCAAACTTCCGAGCATCTTTCGTCTCGAGCGTTGGTCGTATCGTATCTTCGGAAAAGACTGCGGCCGAAGAGACGCCCGTTTGTTAATATCACAACGTCGACATGAAGCGCTCGCTCGTATTTCCGAGCGCGTTTTAATGACGCTTTTATACGTATAATTATCCCCAAGCTCCGTGTAAGCATTATAAAATGGCGTCGCCGGTTTATTATAAGTTGTAAAATACACCATTAACTCCGCTAAACTTCCGACCGGGTTTTGACTACTCAACAATTTTAATACAGTCACTTCAACGATCGACTATTACATCGATTACGATCGTCGGATATCACGCTTTGCCAAATTGCTGGGCGGATTCAACAGCTCTTAATATAATCATACGCTTCCAAACAAAATAAAATTAAAATAATTATACAATGATTCTCCGTTCTCTCGGTATATATATATCTCTCTCTCTCGCTCTTTCTCTCTCTGATCTTGCAAGAATAGAAATTTTCGTCACCGGTAAGAAATTAGGAGTCTATTGAACGACCTGGAAACAATGTTCGGGGTACCAAAAATAAAAGCGACACTACTGGGTGCAGCGGGGGGTTAGACCAGAGGCAGGTCTTCCCCTAGGTTTGAGGCTCGAGGGCAGAGCTCCCGCTGGTAGGGTGCGTTCACCCAAAAGCAACAGGAACACCATCAACCCCTGACCTAGCCAACCCAGTCTAACCTGGTTTATTTGGAAAATTTTTCGAATAACTTATAGAAATATGCGCACCCCGCGGGTTGATGCAAGTCACGTCACGGAATCGAAATCTATGGTAAATCACCCTATCTATTATAATCCATAACTTTTATTATCTCCAATTATTTATACCAGTCCCTCCTTTTTTTTTTCGTACAGTAAAAGAGAGGAGAAACAAAAAAAAAAACACAAAAATGAGATGGATAAATCGATGGCAAACTATAAGGGTATAGAAAATTTCCGATACTTCCAGATTTGCTCCTTCAGGTTCCACTGAATTCCTCAAAAATAAATTGGATGAATTCCCTGAAGCGCGTGATACGGCAAATTCACACGTAATACAGAGATTAACGAGGCGTGACTTTCCATGCGTATATATACACAACACTTGTTACATTCCTCCGTATCGAAGACTTCAGTGGCGGTGCAGCAATCGAAGCAGTAGAAGAGGAAGAAGAAAGGTTCCAAAGCACCTGAAGTGTATACAGTCTCATGTTTATCGGTATGAAAGTGGTTCTCAGTTCTCGGTCACCTTGAAGTCAGCCCCAAACTATAATATACCAATACCTACACACCTATGTTCGTACGAATACCGCGAGATTGCCCGGTGCATCGACCATCTGGTACGTTCGTGCGGTCTTCGGATTATCCTACCCGGCGAAGTCTATAAAACTGACTACGAATTTTACACACGCGTCAATTGTTGTATGTGTTCAAAAATCATATGTATAAACTCAACATTTCTATGTACAATAAAAAGTTGCACATAGTTTTAAAACTGACCGTTTATATGGCCAGACTCCGGTGTATAGGTAATGAAGCGTTGTATAACGTACACACGTATACACAACACGCACGATCTTATGATATTACATTATATACGAATATATTAGAAGAAGGGGTATTAATATTTGAATGGGGTTATGATGATACAGGGGAAACGGAGAAAAAAAAAAAAGGCTTGCGGTAAAGTTGATGTTTATGTGTCTCCGGTGCGTGATTCATGTATCATACTTCAGGGACTGCAGCGCGTCGCGACGCTTGGTACGAACGACCGAACGAACGAACGGAGAAGATTGCCCCGCTGCACAACACGCGGTCGACAGTGGAACGAGGGTCCAAAAAATATTTCAGAGAATGATCTCCGAGAACCAGTCCAGGATTTGCTCAAGGTACGAGTAGTGTAGCCTGAACAGGACGCTATACCTCGTCCTCCAGGTATACGAACGCGCTTAACCTTATAATCTACGAAATTCTCGCCGATCTACTTCACCGGGCGTCTGCAGGGAACGCTTAACGAAACTCTAGAAAGTTAAATCAATAGATTTTTTTCTTTCTCGTTTAAAACGCTGACGGAATCTCATTAATCTATAAGTACTCGATTCATGTAAAGTAGATGAATTCCTCAAGTTTTTACTTTTTTTTTTCCTCTTCTTCATACTATATTATTACTGTAATCGATTTATCCCCCGCCATCATTATATATATACGATATTCTGTTTTTGCCTTTTCCTGCTGAAAAATACGATATGTTCTTATCCGAGGTAATTTAAACAGAACACTCTTCGCGTCACGTCGGTTCCGCCACCTTTTCACATGCTTCCTCCTCTGATCTTCTTATTTTGTTCTTTTTTTTGTTTTTATTCAAATTAATTTCGTTTTTTTTTGCTTACTCTTTATACGATGACTATATGGCTCGGACAAGTCTGACCGTTGCAGTAACAATTCCCGCGCGCAATTTTTCCAATAGATTAATTATTATCTCGTGTTCTAATTAATTAGGCACACGTTAGGAATTGATTAAGATTTTACCGGCCAATTAAGACTTTAGTTACAGCTACAGGAGCTAGGTATCCTGAAGAGACTCTGGTAACACGTTACGCGATCGATCCCGACGAACTACGACATGTATATATTATACCGATTACACTTACTCGATGCACATTATTCGTCCAAGGCGCATTGAAAGTCAAATGTACACAATGCGCCTTGCAACAACGAACTGTTCTGTTGTACTTATATGGGAATAGGTTAGAGTCACAAAATTTTCAACTATTTTGTTTCAACTCCAATTCTCAGCCCGAACATCAATGTTCGATCACGAAAGGAAAATCCAGTTCAAACTTATTATGGGATAAAAAAATATTCGGAGATCACTGAAGGGGCGCGAAAACTGTTTTTTTTAACAAGGAGAGTCATATCTGGGGTTTCGAATAAAAGTAAAAATATAAATATGTACGGGGCCGAGAGAAGGAAAAAAAACAAAACAAAACTAAACGAATGAAGCTGACAAATTAATAAGAAAATAAAATGAAGAAAAAAATCAAACAACCCGCAGCAGGACACGGTATAAGATTTATTTTTTAATAGCCGTAATACTTTCCACGGAAATGGCTTCGTTCAAGGAAACGTTGTCACGAAACGTCAATGCGACCACCTGTTTTCTCAAGTACAAGGAGACGGTCGTTTCGATCTACTACGATTGCTACAGGTCTAACAGTATAAGCTAGGCTGCTGCAGTACAGTGCAGCAGGTCTCTGAATCTAGTTTGCCACGTTTTTTGCTGATATCAGGCAGAAATACTCGTCGGAGTAGAGGATATTCTCACATGAGAGATACGCACACATGCCTGTACCCACCTATACCTGATTCTGAGCAATTTATAATTCCTCTGATTTATTAGATATATTGAGTGCGACTTTGGTAGACAGTGCAAATCGTTTCCAGCGAGTATCGACATACGTCAACTGGACGGTATACGGTAATAAAAAGTTTTAGATTTACTTATTCGCTTACAAAGGAAGAAAAAAAATATTTGAAAAATATTCAACCTATAATCCGAATCGTATTATGCATATCATCAGGTATACACATGCAATTCATACCATTTATCATGAATTATGGAATGAAAAATTAGCGTCGCGAAAAAAAAGATTAGCAATTGTGATACTCGACACGTTGACTAATAACGGAGGGCCTGTTAAGGGCGATTTAAGAGTCCGCTGCACCTTGTTACAGTTACAGAGCATCATTAGGCACCGAGGCATCAAGAATATAAGCTTGATGAGAAGGCGAGGCACGAACTCGTATAATATGTTCGAGTGAAAAAAGAAAAAAGTGAGAAAGTAAAGTAAAGATAATAATAATAAAAATGACAGCAAAAATGACGATAGCAATAATGATAAATATTTCATCAAGTCGTATAAACAGCTACATACTAGGAATGACATTGATTTTTAGTTTCGTTTGCAATGAACCCTTTATGGGATTCCCCCCACAACTTCCCTATAATAATGCAGGTATATCTATACAGCCGATATAGGTAAGTAAATCGTATACAAACTCCGCAGCGGTCAATGATAGAGCTTCACTAATAGGTAAGTTGGACGAAATAGAATAGTTTTTTTGTTTTCTGAAAAACGTATTTATTTATTATATAATATTTATTGAAAAGTGATTTTTATTCACCGCTGCACTTATATTCCGCGAATGTGTTTATTTTATTTTTTTTTCATTTCTAACAAAAAAAGAGGGATATGGTCGAGATATTATCGCGATACTCAAAACTCTGATGTGAACTCGAGAACTGTTGAGCTGAAAAAAACAAGAAACAAAAAAAAAAAAGAAAAAAAGTCATGAAAGATAAAATTTTAGAATTGAAAAACTGAACATGCAGGAGAGAAATTTTCGATTTATAATGTAATGTTATGGGCGTACATTATCGGGGCAGGAATAAACGAATTCTTATAACAAATTAGAAGAGGACGACTGCGCGACTGTTGCTACATCGGACCACGTGCGGGCGTAGAAATGAGAACAATTGGAATTATCGAGCCAAAGTGAATTACGCGGTAATTATAGCGGTGGGAAAACGTTTAGTTTAGTCGCTTGTTGCGTCGAGAATTATTGTTCTCTTAATTTCTACGCTTCTTGCCTGTCATTTGAACCATGACGTCAGTTAGCCGGATACAGAAACGCATATAATAAAATATTTATACGATATACACTATACATAACGCGCATAGATGTACTAATGAAAATGAAAGGCGATTTTTTTTGTGAAAATCATTGAACATCTTTGGCAATATTAGATTATAATGAGAAAATTAACTGCGGTGCATATTCCACTACATAATATCATTGGACGTTAAGGCAAATGAACGTGTCCATACGTCATCGCATATAGTTCCGTTTGGATCTACAGTGTTTTCATTCGATCAGATATAAAATTGCATGGGTGTAGAATGACAACGTATATGAGATGCATGGATGAATAATAACCTATGTTCAAGTATATATAATGAAACGACGTTGCAGAATTTCAGATACGTATTATACCTGTATGAAAATGAATATAATATACGTCTCTACTTTGAACAAGTATACACATCATAATATCTTTAAAAAATTTATCCAACGTTATGTAAAAAAAAAAAAAAAAAAAAAATGAAAATGAAATTGAAATAAAAATTAGAAAAAAAAACAACAAATAAGCTAATAATTCAAGTCACGTATATTATAGTAATATAGCCCCGTCTGAAACAAAGAACAGGTTCTTCGAATTGCCCAAGTCGCAGAGAATTTTTTTTTTTTTTAAACTACACGATAAAAAGAAACAAATAAATAAATAAATAAAAAAAATAAACGGCTCCGGGTGTACGGCGACACTTGACCTGTGGCCCTTGCCGGGCAAGTTGTATAATTTCAAACTTTCAAAGTGTGTATCGCCTCTTTTACAGAGATACCTATATACCTATGACATATACGCACAGGGCATAAAAAGTACGCTGCAAGACATGTGGACGGTATAAAGGTATAGGTATAGATATAAACCTGCTGCAGCAAACGACACACGTCCCTCCGCTAGACAATATAAGCTCGACTTCCGAGCATGCGGTATAAAAGGAGGAGGTAGTGAAGCAGAAGCGAGGTGTAGGCATAGGGTTTGGTCTCTGGAGTCTGGAGTGACGGACAAGGTTGTGGGAACCGCGCGTGGTACTCGTAAGCCGCGAGAGTAAACAATATCATATCGAGATACTCGTTCCGTAGAAACATGCTCGACGTGTCATAACGAAGACGCGGACTGCTTCTAGGCCGACGAGATCGTGATGCTGCAATTATGTTCCATGCAGCGTTGCAGACTATATAGTTTTCCGTGATAAATATCGTTACGAAATCTCATAGCGCGCGATATTATAATAAAAATAGGTAAACGGCATGTGCCGTGTCACTTATTAAACGAGGGCGCGGATTTGATGGATCTGATCGTAAAAAATGCAATCTTGGTGCAAAAGAAGGAAAGGACGGTAGTAGCTCTCAAAATGTAGATTTTTCATCCGAAGTCAGCAAAACCGAATTGGCAAAACTATTGATCCCACAAAAAAATGAATAATAGAAATTTTAATGTTAATAGTTTCAATCTCAGTTATACTCGCTTAAGTGAACTTTAAGGTCGTGATATGTCAACTTTTTTGCATCATCAAATATTTCATAGGCTGCTAATTTCAGAATATAAGAGTGTATAAGATAAGGTCAATCAGAAGGATGAAGGATATATTTTCCGATCGAAAATAAGTCTGATATACTTCGGAGTTGAAGCAAGGTAGGTAACGCACGTTGGCGTTGGCAGAACTTATTCTCGCTACTTATATTCATACCTGACAAGGTTATGTACAATTCTTAATTAGTCACACCCGAGTAACTGCACAAGTCGATACCTATGCATATTATAATAATATTAATATATCACGATTCTTCATTAAACAAAAATCTTTTATTCATCACTTACGTGTAATTTACGCTATAATAGAAAACGTTACGGATATGCAGTACGAAGCACAAATCTGAGACGCAGACTCAGGAGACTATGTTAGTGATAAATATCGTGTGTACCGCAATTAACTTCACCCACGTATAAATACGTAAGGTATGTATTGTATGCACGTGAGTATATAATGTACGCACCAGTAATTCCGATGATCGGAATTACGGCAATATCAATAAAAGATCCGAATGATAAAACAAAAACTGCAGAGTGTATAAGGATCTGAAATAGCGTATGCATGTGTAACCGCACTTGCGAAAAAACGTTTCCTTCACCAGCGTTGAAATCTCCCATCTTCCCTCTTACTCGATCAATATTATGCACATCTAACAATGAGTAAATGTAGATACTTATAGAGGTGGGTATCGTACGCACCCTTTGAATACAACGATGGAATCAAAAATTGCCAATTATCATAATTCATGAAAATAGTCCCAATTAAAATGGAAGATAAAAACTGAAAATAGAAGAAAAAAATGGCAAACAATGAATGAAAAATCAATATTCGCAGAGTATACTTTCCCCGCAGTTTGCGGAGCGATCATTCTGTGACGAAATAATTTTCATCCGTTCACACTGCAAATAATTTGCCATAACCATTTAATAATACGGTGTAAGTTGCACTGTAATAGGATAGGCATATTACGCACGGTGCGCCACCTGGCATCCGGACCAGTTTACATCGAAGTCTCTATTAATCCCAATTGGATGTGATTACAGAACTCTGCTAAGCTTCAGACAGTCGCTCCGCTTCGTTGTGCCAGATGAACGGAGCATAGGTATGTATATATGAGTAGATCGCGCAAATTGCACGCGTTTGTCTTCGAGTAGATTATGTGTTCATGTAATTCACGTACGCATATACATATATATATCTTTCACTAGGGAAATTTTCAACTTTGATAGTCACCGCGAGGCAGGTATAATTTCTATTATTTTCCATTCCAGTTCAGTTTTCGCCATAGTATAGCGTATATATATATATACCATGCATCGACGATTAATTTATATCTTATTCATGTAGATGTAAGATTAGACCGACCATGTATCTATTTCTTCTCCTAGATTTACGCAACGCGTGACATGAATCTGTATTGGTGTACAAATCTGTAATGGTCCATGGCCCGTTCTATGGGATGACTGCAAGATCTTGGGTGTATACCGGAGCATAAGCTCGGGTATAATACTGTGACGGTAATTCTCGCGGCCATACAAAATGGATAATTGAGGTAGAATCAAATGACAGCGTGTTCGGTGGATAACGGGAGAGGTTGACCAACGCCAAGATGCGCCTGGCCGCGAGAGAGGTCAGAACAAAATCACGCTTGAGAAAATCGGAGGAAATTACTTCCAACGATTTGTGCAAGGATTCTAAAACGTTTCATCTCTCTCTCTCTGTCAATTTCTTCTCTTGCTTTCTTTTATTCTATTTTTTCATCGTTCGATCATTATCGTACGCAAACACGCGATAGGCAGAAATTATAAGTTGACTTCGTTTCTTTAAAAAAAGTATGCTTCATCGCGCGCGAAACAAAATAAAGTTCGATAATGGGTGGAGAGCGGAATAACGGCGGTTCGCATTTAATTTCAGTGAAAAAAGGAATGAGCCTCACGTCGATCAGAGCTTCCAGGAAATAATCGACGTTCACCCCTACGGGAGACGGAAGGTGCTGCGCACTCGCGTTGTACAGGTTAAAACCGATATACCTATAATTCAATACACACGAGGTAGACTTTGTGACATTATCTGGTCCTTCGGAGTCAGCCAGACCGACTATATATTATCTCGTCCTGATCTCCACAAAGCTTGGATTTATGTCCCTATATCCCCTATACGCCTTTATCCCTCTCGCCGGTATCTCCATCTTTTTCTCTTTCGCTGCGCCAGCTCCCGAACATTCACGTATATGCAACTAGGTATATCCTTCCTAAGGCTATAGCAGCGACCAGTTTTTGCTAGCTCATTTTTTTTCCAACCTCAGCCTTTCGACGATCTCCTTCTTTTACTGGAGAATTGGTCAGAGGGTAGAATCTAAGGTGAGTTTGAATAGAAGAAAAACTTTCATTCGTTCTACACGTTTCTTTTGCATAAAGTATTCACCGGTCTTGTGATACGAACATGAACAGCATGAATATAACTCCAGACTCGAGAGAGAAAAATAAATGAGATAAAAATTGTATCCAAGGAATAATTGAGGTGCGACAAGATGAATAATAAGTTACTCACTTGTAGGATCCGTGCGTGTTGTGGCATGAGCCATGTTTGCATGGATTTCTATCACATTCGACGATGTCTTCGGCGCAAGTTGGTCCAGTAAATCCAGGTGCACAAGTACACTGATAACCTTTATCGAGAGAACGACATACCGCTCCATTTCTACAAGGCGAGGAAGCGCAATGGTCTTGCCGACTGCAATCTTCGCCTGAAATCAAATATACCAAATTATAAAATCATATAAGTAGTTGAGTGTCATAAAAAAAAAAAGAAAAAGGAAAAAAAAAACTGTCATCAATCCCCACGTATTTCTCGGTACACCCTACAGAAAATTAGGTAATTGATTTATTTTTAGGTGCCCGAAGAAACCCTCTCGCCCGTAGATATCTGTATCATGTTCCGAGGTATGCTGCAGCAGTGCCTGTAATGTCTCGTGCAAGTACTGATTAGTGGAACTAATTACCCAGGTAACTAGTCGGTCGCTTTGTCCAAGATGTCTTTGCCTTTCATACCGCTACTTAAGGTCTATACCTCCTCGAGCCCTGCGGACAGTGATCCTCATTCTCTGGTATCCATAGTCCTCGTATAGGTACACGTATAACGTGATGATATTAGGGAAAGATCTTTCGTAAAACGGCAAATGAATTTGGTAAGAATTCAGAAATTTTCTTAGTTTTTCATCTCATATTCTTGGTATACATAGAGAACCGAGAGGTATATATGACGAAGCAGGTGGAGAACTTCAGTACTGTCCACAAGCTCGCAGATGTATCTTGTAACGTTTTATAAAGCGAGGGTCGTGTCTGACGATGTAATTAATATACCGCGACGTTTAAGTTTGAATTTTTTTGCGCGCCTGAGATCCACTGCGCAAAGGTTCCGACGTTGTAAAAGACTGCATTGCACGCGGCCAATTATCAACGTTGGCATACTCTCTCCTCTGGATTCCTCCTCGCCTAGATTTATTTGTCAACTTCCGACGCGCGTGCTCCGCAGCGCGGTCTGCACCTCGCTTTGCTCCCGCTGGCCGGAGCGCGTATAGCTCTCTGCCCTGCGGTCCGAGGCAAATCAACGGTAAAAACACATAATATATATACATCTATATACCTATTACTTGTATAATATTTACAACTCACCGCTACCGTTATTACGCAAAAACGGAAGCAAGAAATTTTCAACACGGCAGAATTACGTGTACGATGTCGACTTGCATAACAGGTAAAATAATCAACTGCAGCGAAATGTGGATTCAATTAGAGAACTGAAATTGAAGGTTTGGTTGTGCATTTCTCTTCTATCATCTAAACTCGACTGAACAAAAGCGAGAAAATTGAAAGAATGCAAAAGAAATTACTACAGCCTTTCTACCCCACCAACTTATCTCGGTAATTAAAAATTAATTAGCAACGATTATGACTCACCGGTATATCCAGAAGCGCAAGTGCAGACAAACTCGTGAAGTGATTTCAATGTACATGTAGCGGCGTTCATGCAGGGTGAGGAGTCGCAGGCATTAGGGACGGGAATTTCGCATAGACTTGCGGTGAACCCGATTGGACATGAACAAGCGAAAGAGGGTGTGCCGCCCCCGTATGACTCCCGCACCCTGCAGGAACCGCCGTTTTGACAACGTGGTCCAGGTCCTGTGTGGCATGGGTTTGGATGTTGGCAGTATTCTCCCACGTACGTCGACGTACAGCTGAAACAAAAGAAGATAACAATGTTAGAGGATGCGTAGGTAATTACATCATACCCTTAAAAATCAATTAGCATTATCGGCGTACTTGCTACTTCGTGAAAATAATATTTCAGTATTTAATCAGTCGAGGTGCTCATCGAGGATAAAAAAATGTTGACCAATGCAGACTAGGGAGGATAGACTCATCCTTTCGCTACGGTCTTCAAATTTTATTCAATCGGCATACAGATTGAAACATTATTTTAGTAATGAGTATTTCTAATTCCATGGTGTTGTAAAATGATATTCAGGTCGTTGTCATAAAATGTGCGGCTGCCAGCCTCTGTACTTTGTTATTCCGTCAAACGCTTGTCTCCGCGATTAGTTCTCGCATAACTAACGAAACGATCATATTTGATTAGGGTCGTACACCATGGGCTTCCGACCGAGCAATCATATTATTATATTCAACCGTAGCATCACCATTTCCAAGAGTTTATAGAAACGGGAATTAATTGCACGAAGAGAATGGTCACCGTGAGAAAAACTTAAAAGAAGACGTCCGATCTGACATATTTGTGGAAGATCAACCGACAAAAGACAGGTGCAGACGCGAGTCAGTGCGACGCAACGCGCGTTCTTGGACTCCGATTTCAGTCGGTGGTGGTAGTAGTAGTGTTCTAGTAGTAGTGGTAGTCATAGAAGAAGATGATCCCGAGTCCTTATCGCATCCCTTCTTTTTTTTAGGGGAACGACATAGACGCGCCTTAATAGAACTAGTCGTGAACACGAACGAATTTTTCCTAGTTCTTATATGCGGCTAACCTGCCATGCTCCCGCATACGATTCTTACAAATGCAACGGAAAAAAAAAGTCAATTAAATCAAATAAAAAAAAATGTAAATAAAACTAAAACCACGCGACAACCAAAAACGGGTTAATCTTAAAAAAGATACTGGCATTAATTTGAACACTCTATCAGTCGTCCCTTCCAGTCGGAAAGTTGTAGAAATAAATTTGGAGTAAATCAGAAGATCCGAATCGGAATGAAGAAATTCAATTTAAAATTATAGTTTGGATGAACTCAAGTTAACTTCTTAGAGCGGGTATTCAAATTTCCTGTCTCCGAATCAGTAAAAACAAGGAAAAAGAAAAGAAAAAACACTTGAATGCTATTAGAGTATCGGTGTACATAAGAACACCTCGGGGTTGATACTCTATGGCCGGAATATATTGTACTCTTTTTTCATTGGGACTTATGGAGAAAGAGAAAGAAGGAAAAGGACGAAACTGGTAAAGCAGCATGGAGAGAAAGAGAGAAAGAGAGAGAGAGGGAAGAGACGGGTACACACGCAGCTGTTACTGGACGAGGTATACCTTTAAACAGAGCTGAAGTTGGTCAGCAGGAAGAAACTGCGGGATAAGAAGAGAGAGTCAACTTCCGTCCGCAGTTGTGTGGCCTGTATTATATGGGAAAGTTGTCGTTGTCGTTGTAGTTGTCATCGCGTTCGATGAGGCCGGTGGCCTCAAGGGCGTCGAAAAGGCCTTGGTCCAGGTTAAGCTGGTTATCCGACGACTTCTTCATAAGGCAATATGATGTATGTACACGACAGTTAAGCGTTGTTTCACGCTCCGTGGATGCAGGGGTACGAGGAAAATATCGTACGAAGATTTCCGCAACGCTCTTTATTATTTTATAGTCGCCCAATATACCGTACACCCCAACCACTCCGACATTCCGGATGAGGGGGCTCTAGGCGTTGCCGCTGCTTATAAATATATATTATACGTATAACGATGAGACGCGTTTAGAGATCAAGAAATATTGCAAAAACATGGCGAGAAATTCCGATACGGCAATACGTCAATGATTGGATCGATTGCCGGAGAAAATATCCAGTCGACTAGCCATCGATTTTTTTTATCTTTCCTACATATGATGAACATGTGATAAAGTTGGATGTTGAAAGATAAATTCGATATTCAACCTTCCGCTATTTCCTTAAAATAAAATACGTACATGGAATATTCGCGAAGCTTGTTCCGGAAAGGCAGTTTACCCCGCAAGTGCAGTCGTGAATGATTTATACTTTCGATAAAGTGCCCGGCACCTGTATGTAATATTTTTTGCAAATTTAGAGAACGAAAATGACAAGGAAAAATTTTAACGTGTTCTACAGTCTCATATGATTCGTGACCAGATTCTGACCTGGACTCGAGCTGAAGGTACGAGGTGGTTATGTATAGTATATATTTATATTTATATGCATATACAATATAATCAATATAGTTGGGTAATCATGTGGCAATAACTCCCTCGAAGATTTGCGTTGCATTCGCGATACCGTCACGTTGCTTGGCACAGCGATACTTCAGAGATGGTATTATTCCTCGAAAAGTATATAAGTAGAATCGAGCCAACTAATACGCGATACGACCTCCATCCATCACAATCTACCGCAATAAAGTTCCACTCTATACAACGAACCTCCTAGCAAAAAGTTCGCCGCAGCCAATATATTCCAACCGTAGTTGGCGCGAGGTATAGGGAACGGAAAGAGAGAAAAGGGAATAGAGGAATGAGGAATGAGGGAAGGAAGATAAAAGATATATATACACATACACCTTGTAGTTATACGACAGTCTTCTTCGACTCACAAACCGACGAGTATGTGGTACATAGCTATATAGGTTCTTCTAGGGTGCTGCTGTTGTTACTTTTGCTGTATATGGGCACCAGATAATGCGAGTATATGGCTACGACCTGGTACGTACTTACGACCACGATCGGAATGACCAGGGTTTTAGCCTCTTGTGATGCCGAAGCCTCTACCCGCAGTGATGGATACGAACGAATCGGAGAATATTTGCTCAACGATTTTGAACAAGTGAAAAATGAACAGCTGATTCGGTGAAGGAAAAAAGAGTATTACACTTTGTTCATTTTTCCATCGAATGCAGAATTTCATGGAAAGACTGAAACCACAAAATCGTAATCGTGATGCCAAATTTCCGATATGCTAGTTTCCAAACTTTATAACCATTATACAATGAATCATCCAATTTTTTGTTTCAAATCGATCACAAAATTTAGAAAACTATAGGCACCTTGATTTTTGACAAAAAAAGAAAAATATTTTCTCAACCTGGATGTCTTGGAACATTGTTTCGTATAGCTGATGTCGAAGCATCGCTGCCAGTGCCGAACGTTATGCCAAGAGTATAAAGCTCACCCATACGGAAGGAAGAAATCGAGGGTGGTCGGTGTAAGCCAAAGCTAAGCCGCATTGAAAATCTAGTGGGATCCTGTATCAATTCACATTTCAATGCAAATTGCTTGAAACTAATGCTGGCGGAGGTCCCATCCGAGTGTTCTAACTGCTGGTACTTCTGTTTCAGGTATATATCCTTAAGAGCTGAAGGATAAGGTCCTTTGATCTTCGGGTCCCTTACGCAGGATGTTAGTTATTCAACTATACTACAATCAGTGCATGTTTAATGTCTATCGAATTATATCCGTATTCGAATACCTTTGGAATTCCAGGAATATTCAGTCAAAGGAAATGATCTTTATTTGGTGAAACGTATCTGCAGAATTAGCTTAGGAATCCTGTGATATAACGCGAATAGTTAATTAATCGTCGGTTTAATTAGTTGGCTATCTAGCTATGTCGTTTGAAAGATTAAATCGATACACCGAATGACATGTCGAAGAAATCCTCTTTGACAAATGCCGCGATATTTATTTTTATATTTCATGGGGTTTCCCCAGTTTACAGATCAATTAACACTTTATTATTGCCCGAACCTTTGCCGCGTGGTCCAGGTGTTAGAAATATAATAACTGCAGTTCAAAAGCTAGAAGTCAAGTTTAAGTTATTAGTTAACACGTTTAGAATCCGCCCAGTTTTCCTTTGTGTAAGAAATTGCTCACCAAATAGTTCATATTTGTCTGTATTTAATAAAGCACAGTATTTACAAAATAGTTTAAACGTTGAACGTAGTAAAGAAAACTGAGGGAAAAAAGAATCCCTCCGAATTCGGAAGTCCTTCAGTTCTCTAAGATTCACTATTGTTATATTTCAGAACAAAGAGAAACCGCCTCATAAAACTATAGAAGAAGAATCGTATAAACATACCATGAACGAATGGAAACAAAAATTATACGTCTTTAGCTAATTAATTCCCGCGGGACTCTTCAACCAATCGTTTTCATTCACGAAGAGGAAGGTAAACTGAGAGCAAATACCTGAAGTAGAACATAAAGATGAAAATCAGTAATCTATGCATGTCTGACTTCATGAATGTAACTAGAAGGGGGCGTGTCAACACGTGATGTGTCTCAATTGGCAGACTAACGTAGAGTACGTTGCATTTGACGAGTTACGTCGTAAAAACATTTACTGCGTGTAGTGCAGGTAGACGGAGTAAAGTTGCAAGAGGCGTACGGGTAAATAAAATAAAAAATTTCTTTTACAACAGCTATTGTGCGCGTTTATCCACGCTACCGTAGCTCGGTAAATTATATACCTATATATGTATATTCTGACTTTTGTTTTGTCACTGTAGAGTACGGCGTTAAAGATCCGACCAACTTCTTCGTCGTCTTTCTTGGCCAGCAGTGCGGACGTGTTAATTCAATTAAAGGTACGAGATACTGCCGAAGAGATCTGGGTGTACGTATAATATACCCGCAGCTACCGTGTTGGTTGAAGCTAAACCACCCATAAAACCGAGTTTGTACTATTTTGTTCCAATCGCGAGTTTGGAGTGACTTTCGAGTCGTCGTGAAATTAACACTTTCCTCTTTCGAACTCGATGTTTTCAAACTCAGCGGCTGAATGCCGCGTGCGGAGAAACGAAAGATTTTAATTAAACCCTACATGAGAATTTAGAAGCAAAGATATGTGCCTTTAAACTCTGACTGATGGTTACATCGTCATTACTTGAAATTCTATGTCCAGTAACATCTCTTGATATAAAGTAACGGAAGTAATTGACGACTGTACTGTTGGAGCTGCCATCTTTGATTTTAAGAAAGCTAGTTATTTGTTCGATTATATCTGCTGAATCAATAAATATAATTGCGACATATCTCGTTGATTATGAATCTTCAAAGGTTCGAACGACAGTCTTTCCGATGTCTCTAATTATGATTATATTTTTAAAACTTATACATCGAGATAATTTTAACCAGTCAATGAGGATTAGTAAAAACTATTGCTGTTAAATCTATGATGGAGAACAATTTTAAAAGGACTTTTTCCATAGACTCTGTGATGGGCAACATCTACGGTGTTAACTGAGCGTAACAACAGTAATAGGCAAAAAATGAATGACTGATTGCGAGGGAATAATAAGAATGCATTTTTATCGGTTCACACATTAAGGTATGTAACATGGAAATGACCACGAGGAAAAACAAAGTAGAAAAAAAAAAAAAAAAACATCACTTCGACGGTGCGGTGGAATTCGACTGCACTTCAAAAGTGCGCCATAACACGAGGGGCAATAAAAAATGCACAAGAGTCACTACTAAGTTAGAGACTTGGTTTCCATCCCTATCGAGAAAGTTCGATAACCGAGTCAATTTTGAATTATTTATACTAATTTATTCAACTTCCAACTCCATGCCGCTGTTACGCGAAATTGTGCAAAATTATTGCAGACGATAACGAGATGAAACATTCTAGCGAACCGGAGGTTTGATCGGCACCGCACGTGACCACAATCATGAATGAAAAAATTGAAAAACAAAAAAATTAGAACAAAACTTGATTTCATGTTACGCCGTACTGCAGGTAGATCGATTGTGCAGATTCGACTCGATCATAGTCTCCTATATTCCTTGAATCGCTTATTACGCGTATGTCTTCTTGAACAGAAAATTAAAAGATGATGAACCTAAATTGCCTTCGAAACTCTGATGTATGCCACTAACCATCACCTCGTTAATAACTTTTTCGCGTGAGCTGCACGTTGATGTTGCAGATACTGAACTTGAAATCAGCTGTATCTAAAATCGAAATCTACAATATTAAAAAATGTTAAGCTCCTGCACATGATGTATGTACATGGGGTGTCCGTTTACCGGTATACGGAAGTTGATTTCGATGTAAAAACGAACAAAAACAAGAAAGAAAGAAAACTGGTCGGTAATATTGTGTCAATTTTCGCTATCCCAATAACCAATATCTAAATTATAACGATATAATATAGTCGAGTCTCGAGCAAAACTCAGAAATAATAATTGCGTCTAATCTTCAGGGACTATACGTAATATTGCCTGTAAATTTCGAACATCTCATCTTTCGGTGCAGCAGACGATGGCTCCGGCAGAAGATGGTGTCCCTCGATGGCAATCGAAAACTACATTCAACGAAGTGAAGAGACAAAAAGCCTCTTTCGAGTCCCTCGACGTCCCTCGAGACCTTGGTAATTCGACGCTTTCAGCGCTGAAATAATACCCTTGCACGATTCCACTACTCAATGCGGCACTCAGCTGCAGCAGCGCTTGATGAGGCCGTAAAGAGGAAAAAGAGAAACGTTAGAAAAAAGAAATGAATAAATACCTGACACGGTGCAGCCTGACGATGCTGCAAGAAGTTTAAAGTTCTCTCCTTCTAACGAATTATCGTAGATATAGGTTTTCGCCGATTGAAATTTAACGTTGCACCGTGTTCAAGAATATTTGAAAGTTTTTATCGTATTGTGGAATAATATGTTGTTCATTTTTCGAACAGATAGCCACGTTCACGTTAGAGGGAAGATAAATTAGATCGAGCAGTTCCTAACGTCGAAGTAATTTTGCAGTTGGGCTGTCTTTGGAATAATGTCCGAGTCATCATAGCTTGAGTGTAACTCTATAAGTCCATGGCTTATTTCATACCAACCATGCATATATGCGGCTGCATAGGACGAGATTACGTCACGCGGTGAGCAGCGGAGTGAAAAGAGAAAAAAGGAGATGGGAGGAGTGGAGAGATTGCCCGGAGTCCGGGACCATCTCGAGGTGCGTTCCTCGCTCGAGCTACCGCATTAACAACTCCGAGGACCAATAATCAGTTTTTGCTTTTATCACTTTTTGACATGGCGGCACTTTTTACAATGTGGCAGACGCACTCGACGAGGACTGTTCGGGGGTTACAATAATTACGGTCATGTCTTCAACCAGTCCACATGGCAGAGACAATGCGACCCTGATCCTAATATCCCTCACTCGGATGCGTCGCAATTTATTGATGATGAAACAAAAAAAGGAAAAATTTCAAAAGAAAACTATGCTCAATCCTTCACATCATGTTTTCGTGTAATTATGTTTCGCATTTAAACAGCAATATATATATTGAGTATTGAGTCTCAGGTATTCTTGTATAGCTCTACGGAGCACTTCGAAATTTTTTTTCACACCTGAGGTCTCGCTAGTTGGGCCAAACAAAAAAAAAAAAAAACTATTAAAAAATAAACTAATTGATCGCAAATATCAAAAAAGTAATTTTTTTTTCTGTTCTTATTCTGTGTCAGTTACTCCGTGTCCATTTGAATTTATTGAAAATACGAGAAGCAATGGGGGAAAAAGATTGCTTCTACCTTCTCGAGGCTTATTTCGAATATCGATTACGGATCGAGATAACGTTTCTTATAGTCGAATATACTGAAAAATTTCCAGATTATTTCAGTGGACGTGGACGGTCGAGAACCCGGATTAAATTATCAGTAGCTGAAATCTCTGCACCAATTAGTGGGAGAATACCTTTGAAAAAGGTTTCTATTTTCTATAGGATACGTTCCAAATGATAGGTACATAAATTCGCAGCACAGTTTGTTCGAAATCTCTAGTTCCCATAGACACGTACAGCGATCGTGATGGAAAAATAAATAAACTGCTACACATGTGTAATATTTAGTGCGAAAGCTTAGCAGAAATTGACGATAATAAACCGACGACAGTGAACAACGTGGGAATATCGATACTCAATTCTTCGAATTTAAACAGAAGGGGACAAGGGTAAGGCACCGATGATGAAGTCGGAGGAGTTTAGAAGGTCGGAGAGGGTCGAGATGTTGAAGGTTTTTAGGAAGGAGCTGTAAAGCACCCCGGAAAGTAGTGCGCGGGAGGCCTGCAGCAACAGCAGCCAGCATATCGCGAGCACTCATCTCCGAGGACCGCGTCCCGAACATCCATTAGCGAGGCTTGTAATTTGCCGCGCCGAATGTTAATGGAGTCGACTCCTCGGAGTCTCCGACGCCGGTAGCCACTGCCTTCTTACGTCGTGTCAAGGTCCTCTCATCAGCTTCCTCCGCTGCCCACAGCTTATGTTCGATATACCTATACCGTATACCTGAATAATCAGGATTATGCTTGTCACGCTGCGGTAGAATACTTCTCTAATACACATTATAGGGCATGCGGAAAATGATAGAAAGTCAGCGCATCTGAAAAAGAATTCCGAACGCACTGAACCTGAGAGATGTTTCACCGGACCGCAAGGTGTAAATTTTTTTAAACATATAAAACAAAAAAACCTAAAGAGAACATAACGCGCGGTCGCAGATCCTCGCGATTCAGCCAACTGGTCTACGGGACAGGCGTCGATCTGTGGCAACGCGGTAATTTAATACAGAAACGTAGGTACGAGGACGGCATCGAGGTGTGCAGGGCAAAGTATATTGCGGGGGAAGGCTTCCCACGTGGATTGAGTGACTGCGGGTTGAGGGGTCGAAGCGGGAGGCTACTCCTGCTCCTGCTTTTGGACCACGAGGACCTCAAGCTTGCAAGGGATAGGGTGGAGGACTCGTCTCGTTGTTTGCCAAGGTTTCCAGTTACCCTCAAGGTCATCGGCCCTTCGATTATACTCTTTAATTAAAATGCCGCGCCTGCACCCCCATATTTTTACAGAAAAAAAAAAAAAAGAAACGGATGAGGACCTTCGGCGAGATATTTCATGGGATCGTCCGAACTAAAAATTGTACTACATAATTCTTCCACGGCCTCGCAGCGCGAAGTTTGTTTTTTCAACTTAAATAATCAGTCTACGGGTGAAAACTCACAACTACAATGGTCGGCACATACAGAAAATGCAAAATTTCCATTCTAAGGGATCTCCCAATAATCCAACGACGTCCTGCGTACGAGAACGAAGCATATCTGTAGTAACTTACATGTTGACTTTACCAGGCGAACGATCCCGTGCTATGCCAGCAGCGTCCCGTCAAGTATAGCGACCGTAGGGCAAAATAAGAAATCCTTAGCAATATCATCGGGCTGCGGCTTTGAAATATGAGACGCAAAGGTGGTAGCACGTCGAAGCTACGCAGTAGTCCCAGTACCGCGTAACCTGGGTGGACAGCCTATATGACGTTTATCTTATTTACACGCGTGCGTGCGTTAACGCATCTGAAGGTAGTTACGATCTCGAGAACTGAGGAGAATGTGGAGAAGAAAGAAAATAAGATAAATTTGAAAAAGGAAGGAAAATGACCGCCGACAATCGCCCTAGGATACTTTCAAGTGCCCATGTCCGCTATTTGGTTACGTAAATGTGGGATTCAAAAGTGGTGCGACAAAGGAAGTGGTGGCGAGGAAGCCAATGCATGCGGAAGGGAAAAAGTCACTTGATTTTCGACACGGTACAAGTTCCGGGTGGGAACCAAAAGGGTCGGATACATCTACCATGAAAAAAGAAAAAAATCAGCGGTAATTCGTACAGGTTTTGGTATACATAGAATTATAAAATAATGTTCGAGAATTGAATTTTTTTTTCTTTTCAGCTGCACTTCTCCACAATTCAGAAATTGTTCTATGGGATCATTTTACTGAGAATATACACAGGGGTTGAATAAAAACCAAAAAAGAATTTAATGAAGTCAAGAAGGCGATATCAGCATAAGTGCAGGACGTAGTGTAAGAAAGTCTCTAGAAAAAGGTCGACTTTTCTTTAGCCCCAAGGTTTAATGGGCGTCTACGTATATTACGGCAATAATTGAGTCTTGTTTCTACAGAGTCTGCGAGATGTCGGCTCGTCTTGAGATCGTTTAGTCTTACGGGACGTAATAAGTAATTGACGACACCGCGCGTCGACTTCCTCGTCAGATCGGTAGTCAATTAGGATTTATTAAACGTTCCCCACGCCCACTCGAGGCTCTCCCATTAACTTCAACCGTAAACGGAAAAAAATAATCGCTGCAATATATTCTTCTCTTTTCTGCTTCACTGTAAAATATATAATTCTACGTGCCTACCATACACGACATATGCACACAAATTTGTTTCTCGAGCAAATTGATTGCAATGGGTGGAGTCAGACCCGACGGAAATGTCATTGTCACTAGAGTATATATCGTACCGTTTTAGAAAAAAAAAGGGTCTCATTTTTCCATGACAAAAGAAAAAAGATGTAAAAAAGAGTAGCTGACACATGGCGCTAAGCAAACACTCGGCGGCACAAGAGCTGTCACCGATACAACTTTTGCCGGTAATTCAAACTTTTTTTTTTCATTCGTTTCTTCTCTTTTTTTTTGTTTTCTTATGGTTCTTTTTCATCCTCCTATAGTTTTTATCCCGTCATATATTTTTGATGTCACGGTCGTTTTGTTTTAATTTTTTTTTATTTCCTTTTTTTCCAGTTACACACTCACGCGTTGTAAGGTTTAAGACCAGGCATATGGATTGGTCGGCGAGTGCAGGGCGTAAGATTCATGGAACTGATCCTCGAATGCTGCAGTAAGTCCTCGAATAGGACAAGTGGTAAAGGATTTCTTGAGAAAGCAAACGACTTCATCACCGATAATACTTCAAGTTCTTTACCAGAGAGTTGAGTGTATCGCAAACAATAATTAAAACGACTTATAGGTATTAGGCCGCTACATGATCCGAAATTTTCAGCTCCGTTATTAGGTATATCGACAATCGATGATGAAGTACCCAATTAAAGATCCTCTGACGTATAGGGCCACCGTTTATCGGTCGCGTGTTATTTGGGACAAGAAAATATAATTGTTAAATACTTCAAGGTCAAAGCTCTTACGTTCGTCTTTTCTCATACACGGCATCGCCGGTGCACCCAGTCCCTTCTTATAATGTCCCGCACCACCCTAAAGGGCGCGATTCATTACACTTGTTGGACTCGTCACAAGCCAAAAGAAAAGGTTATCCAAATGTAGGTATGTGTAGGAGCCGACATATATGTCGAGCCTAAAATGGAACGAAGCTGATGCTCGCTCGCTGCAGTCTCGATGTAAGGACAAAAAGTTCCATTATAATTTGACTAGTTCTTTTCAGAGAGAAATTATGGCATTGCCGAGTATGCACTTTAAGCTTTTGTATATACATGAAGTAAATTGGAACGGGGTTGAGTACATGCGAGAAGAAGATTTCCACACATTCGCGATGTTGGGGCTTATGTTGCAAATTAGAGAAAACGAAATGTGGAAAAATAAAACATCGAAATTTTAGACACGCCGATGATCACAGAATGATATAATGGAGCGATCGTCGTAGCGCCGTTTGGATGGAAAGAAAACTTTAGCTGACGAGCTGAGGTTTGAATATTTTTCACTCATCGAGGATGTTGCCCGGGTCGAGTGTATAAAAATAAACAATTTATCTAGATTCTATTAGCTTATAAATTACCCACCCTTTAGGCGATAAGAAATAGTGAAATAATAAACCATTGGCCCGCGTGTGAACCCTTTACGTTGCTCTTAGCTCTCCCTTTCTCTCCTGTATTCTGGTTCACTCTCCCACGCGTCGTACGCGTGACGTGGGAGTCAAAGGGCAGCATGAGCTTTAGAATGCGCTTGACGTTCTTATAAACTAAACGTAAAAAGACATCGCGGTTCGCCGTCTCCCTCTCTCTTCCGCACCCTTTTAATCTCTTTTCCCTCTCTCATTCTATCGCGGTGTTTGTCTGCTTTTCTCACTCCATAGATATAACATTTCTACGAGACACGCGCGCGTACGAGCTGCAATCCTTTCAGAAGTATATAACGTACGTTTGTTGACTCTGGAGCCCTAAGAACCTTCGCCACTTTCAGACGATCACTAACTACTTTTTCATCGGCGTGGGAACTTGCTATAAAAATCCCGAAACGTATAGCCTCGTCCCAAAGGGATGGTACAAATCAGGCGGCGCTCATTACAAGATTCATCCCCTTGAAACACATATTCTCCTTCGAATCTACCGAAATACCGAAAAATTAATTTACCGGGAATCTAGAAATGAGAAAGTGTTTCCAATTGAAAAACGAAGCATATGAAATGATATGCCGAGGAAAAGGTAATGCGACGGGTCCGTTCAATTTTTAATGGATGACCTTGAATAGTTCGGTTGCCTTACGATCAGGATCATCGGCAGCAGAAGAACACGCAGCTGCCGCGTTCGTGATTATTACCGAAGTCCCTCACCCCTCGAGACTATATCCTGGCCGGAAAGAAGACTTTCTTTGGAACGTTGGACCACCAAGTCCTGGCCGTCCAGGTCATGCCCCGAAATCACGCTGTAAAACTACTTATCCAATTTCACGACCGATGTACACAGAGTATGACCTCTCGGATCTGAAGAATGTTATCCAAGATTTGGAAGGGTAGTCCTCCGGGATTCTCAAATATAAAAAAAGGGAGAAGATCGAGGGCTCATTCCGATGAAGCTTGTACCTCGCTTCGAGAAACACGTATAGTGATCAGCGTCAATTACCCCCATCGAAACTCATCTGTTCGCGATGATATAACGATGTAAACCATTGACCCGGTTGTTATATGTTGATGGCAGAAAGACGTCGGCGATGTATTTTGTTCTGCGATGGGAATCAAAGCCCCGGACACCGACGTTTTTGACCTCATGAGTATCGTGTCAACGAGCTTAACTCCTGCTATGGCCAGCACTTGACCACCAGACCACAGACGAGCAGACAGACATCTTCGGAGCACTTGACTCGAGAAATTGCTCGAGAAGAATTCTTAGGTAGGTCAACCACTTTGGCGCACATCGACAGTCGCAATAGATATACATGTAAATATGTGTCATCATCGTGCGAACAAAAATTTAACTCGATCATCAAATCATCAAAGCTCTTTGTGTGTGTGGTCATGTATCGTGCTACTTTGTGACAATGAAAGCGGGAATATAAAATTACATGTAATCATCCCCCAATTCTCAATCTTTTTTTCGGTAAACTAAAGTGCAGACACAACCTGTAGACCTTTCCATTAGAGCGTTTCGAAAAAAAGTGCTCGAATTTTAGACTTTGATCATCGAGATTTTAGTACTTCGTTACACCCAAGGAAGAAATATCATCTTACTTCAGCCGGTCTGATGTCCATTTCTCAAAAGAAATCTGGAGCTCAAGTATTAAACGTAATAAAGATACTGAGCTTCCATTAGCCGCATAAGCGGTGATTCGTCCTCCGGGAAGATGACACCCATCGTCCTCTAATCTTCTCCTCTACTCCTCCCTTTCCTTTGCTTCTCGTTTTCCCTGCTAGTAGTATAAAGGGATTGCTTTGTCTCTGCGGTTTCAGCAGTCTTCGACCGTCTCTCACCAAAAGGACCTCTCCTACAGCGTTCCTCCTCTCGACCAGGTAATTACCGACTGTGGTTTTTGCGAGACTCGGCCATACGACGTGATGTCTGTTTCCCGATATGGCGAGTAAGATGCAGAAGAAAAGAAGGAGTGGTACTCAAGCCGGACGCAAAAGCTTATCTTTTTAAGGATTTACTTATAACCTAGGCAAAGTCAATGAACCCTAAAAAATGATTCGTGCTAAAAACTGAACTTGTGCGGGGGAAATCTTTTCAATATTCTCACATTATCATCGAGCTTGAACGACACTTGATAAGCGAAGGAAATGGAGCAAGAAATAAGAATGCAGGTATAAGTATAGTCTATGCGTGAGTATATCCTCTGATGCACCGTAGGAGTAGAGGAAGACATCTGGAAAGAGCGTGAAATTTGAACGTTAGTATTTGATTGCTTCGACAGCCCGCTATGGGACGCACTGCTGAAGATTCTCGGCTTGCGCCCATTTCCCCGCTATATTTCAATCCGTGTGGCAGCAAGTGTGAGTTTAACATCTTTGATTAGAACGATGACGTTGGCAGTATTTGTCCCGCTTTTTGTCCTACGTGTAGATTCAACCTCTCGCTCTCTTCTTTTTTCTTCTTTTCCCTCTTCTTCTGCAGCTTCTTCTTTTTCTTTATCTTCTTTTATTATGCTTTTTTTTATCCTCTGCATTTGCAACATTGTGCCCAATAATCGTCTACATTGCCGAACCATGTATCCACGCGGATCTTGTGATTATATAGATCACAAGTATGGAATTGGATGAGAAATGAGTCGATCAGCGGACAAAATGGCGTTGTATAGACACCACCTGATCTTAGACGTGTATGAAGTTTGTTGTTGTATCTAACTGAATTGATGGCCCGAGGTGATTGAAGACTTTGGGTTCATTATTTGGCATTCGTTATGCTACATAACGCCATACCCAAGTGTATCCTTATAGACAGCCAATTGCCGAAGATCATTAAATCGAAGATGAAAAAACCTCACGTCTAACGCCTCGAGAAAGCTGACTTGAATATTATTAGAAGCCTTCTTAGGTATACCTACAGGATTCACCCGCGGATAACGGACAGGTATCCGTGTAGCGCACAGAAAATCTTACTTTTAAAGACAATCATTTTATCGTGACATCACTTCCTCGCAATTGTTTGTCAGTAATGTGGATGGGTTTACAACCCATAATATTCCGTAGAGTTCAAGGAATTACGGGGGCGTTTTATTTTCTCGCTATTGTTGGCTGGTTGCAAGTCTCCCAATGAAATTACACAAAGTACAATACGATACCAACGTCTGCATCTGTTGTTTATTTTAATGTGAACCGCAGAGCGCTACCAGTTCATTAAATTTCGATTAAACTTTGTCCATGGGAAAGGCTGAATCTTGGGCAAGGATTCGATGTGGGTAGTTGGCGTTTTGTGGTTACGAAGAGAAAATAATAAATAGAAAATAAAAAAAAAAAAAAATACATAAAATAAGGAAATGATAATTTATGACAATAGAAATGAAATGCTCATACGGTTCTACGAATGGGTCGGTCGCAATCGGATGAGTGGGTCCAAATACGGTTAGAAGATTTCTGATGCAGTAGGTATAATGCAGCGACCGCACGGTCGGGAATTCAAAGAAGTAGGATGGACGTTTTTATTGAACAGTTCCTGTCTACGACGAGCGATGAAATGTTCCAATTTATAGGATGCTGGATTTTCGTAATCCATGAATTATTTAAAAGTTTCCACACACTTCCCATATCAAACGAGGATCGTCCTCCTGTCGCCACTCTAGAGGTTCAACCGCACCATCGAACGTCCTCTTCACCTATCTTCGTTCACGTGGAGATATACATACTTATAAATAAAGCGTTGCCCAGAGAGCGTGGCTGATTGAGAGTGAGAGGTCAAACCATCTTCCCAATCCATAGAGTAACATTTTCATTAAATTGTAGAACGTAAACCGTGCCGCGTGACCAGAAGCGGACACAAGAATTGGAAAAAGAAAAAGAGTAAGAAGGAGAAACATCGGGAGAGAAAAAAGAAAGAGTGAGAGAAAGATAGAAATAGCAATTAGATACGGTCCGGAGAATGTGTTCGAATTCAACCAAATATCAAATCTCTTCCTCGGTACATTGAAATTTTTTTTAACATTTCATAGCCTAATTCAAAGGATACATGAAGATATTCGAGACATTATTCTAAACGTGAATTGACCTATGCATAGTTATACGGTAAAGTAAAAAAAAAAACATTTAGAAATGAACAAAAGGCGAGAAAGATCGCGTAGATCCAGGGTATATCCGAGACCAAGCAACAGTTGAATAACGAGATTTTAATTAACACTTGAGACCAATCCGCATTTTCTAGTGTAACCAGGCTTAGATGTTTAACTGTGCATTGGTGTCGCGTCGTTGACTTTATTATGTCGCCAGTTTAGTTTATGTTTAAACGCGAATAATGAGCTAAGAAATATTTCTACGTCAGATGAACGACTCTCGTTCTTCCATCTTCATATTATTCTATCCAGCAACCTAATTCTCATATAAACTAACAACTTTCAGCTTCTACCAGCTAACCTGTCGTATGAAAGATAAAATATTCCTCTAATTTAATCATGCTAAATGCATTTTCTCATTTCTCATAACTCATTCTGGACGAATTTTATTTTGGACAGTTTATAAAGGTTCGTTGAGTGTTTATTAGACATAAAGGTGTTCTCCTTCCATAGGTTTGTCGTACTTCGTCAACCGATCTTTTAACAAATTTCCTGGGCACCGTTGTAAAACGGTGGGTGAATCGAGTCGTCGCGTCGGGATGTCAGATTGAATTATTACTGTACCACACATCGTATTTACGTTGTTGGAGACATTCTTATCCTTTTTTATCGATTCACACGATGAAGCAGATGTTTTTCCGTAGTCTTTGGACAAAGGTACGCGATATTAGTACGCGCGTCAAGAAAACTCAGGTGATTGTTTTACAGCTGCAAAATTGTCATTGCAGCTGTTTCCGTTCAGTTTCTTTTTTAATTTATTGTTGGTTTTTCTGCTTTCAGACGATATAATTTTTTCAGTACACATGCAAAAGGATATTTTCATATGAATTTGACAATTATCGATATGCCACATGACCATCTATGATTTGACCTCAAACTATTTTTCTGTATCACAGCTATGAAAGGAAAAACTTCAACGGTTTTTGACGAACAATATAATTTCTCAGTCGTTCCCAAATCGAGAATCGTGAGATCCGAAAGTTGTACATTATATGCATGGAAATTCTCGTACATTCTTATTCATTTTTATTTTCTTATATTTTTAGTTAAAAGGAGTTGAAAAACTGTCGAGCAAAACCAATAGCCATTGGACGCTCGGTATACACTTGAGCATCGATACGTCCTATTCTTTTCGCGATCGACAAGATAGGAACGCTTTGGTATATCGTCTTGCTGCCGGTTTCCTGGTACCTTCCTGAGTCAGCCTACATAAGGCTGTCCACTGGCTCCTGCGGAGCAGCTTGACGCGGCAACTTTTTACGCTAACACGAGTCCCCAGACCGCGACGCGACGTCTGACCAGCGGAGAAATACCATCGAGATATCTTGGATCGACGTGTATATGTATAATATATACCTGGATTCTCCTCGGCTCACCTGCTTTGACATTTTCAGACACATCGCGATGACAGAATCCTCGAGTTAATGTTCCTCAGAAATGGGTATATATTCAACAATGTATACACTGCTATAATAACCGTGGTTATTAATTATTTACCATTATAACTAAAAATGAGAACCATGTAACATACTGTACGGATAAGAAGAGCAGACACAGGCTGAGTCACCCCATGTAGCGGTCCTCCGCGGGGTCAAGACACGAAGAATCTTTTTTTCTCCTCTATAATTATACGAGAAAAGAAATCCAGTTTTAAGTTAGGCTACATCCGGTGCGGCCGGCCGTCCGAAAATCGCGCACGTCTCAACTTCTAGACTGACGTTAAAAAATAGTTGGGAGTATTTTTTTCTTTCATACATAACTGCTCTAAACCCCTTTAAAATCGATGTAAAATAATCTCAACGACGAGGACGACGATGACGACATATTGTGCTTTATTTATTACGTACGTATGCGACTATAAAATCAAATGAACTGACTGACTGCAAGCGGATCTTCCGAGAGGGATTTGTCTACTGCAGCATAACCGCGTCCAGACCACACCGAAGTCATCAACCGTTGCAACCGCAATGAATTATCTTTTTTTCCGTCGCTTTTTCACCACTTTTTTTTCACCACCGATTCTTTTATTTCTCGCATTCAATCGGCACAGGCCAAATCCTTCTGACTGAAGGCCGTTGGAAGAAAGATAGTTTTTTTTCGTACGAAGTTTGCCTAGAAACAAGAACTAATTGTTTAATCTTATCTTGCTAATTTGGCGGAAACACGAAATAGTTTTGCTATGTATGCATCACGAAAAAAAACAGTAACAAGCAGGAACATAGGTTATACGAGAAAGAAAAAAGAAAGGGAGGAGATTTTATTTTCACCTGAGAAGGAGCAACCGCAAAAAAAAAAGAAAAACAAAGTCAAATAAAATGAAAGAAAAAGAAAACTTAAACTCAGAACCGAGCTTGGTTATGATGTGGAATCCGGTACCTACAGTATAACGCAACCTTAAATTTCAGCTATGGCAGTAAATCCGCGATGATGACGTCGTATCACGTTACACCGCGTATCTTGAAGTTGAAACCTCTATAGGGATTGCAACTGTTGTCTCGATCTGGTAGCGGATTGCGTGTGGTTTTTTTTTTTTTAATTTATTTTTCCATTTCCTTTTTCTTTTCTTTTTGTTTTCTTCAGTACCGGGTAGTTCCATATCAAATTACAAGAGCTGGTTCACGACTTTATTCGATTCTGCTTAACTGCAGCAATGTGCGTCTGTAACTTCATCCGTCGTGCAGTCCGTAGGTGCACGTGATAATTATCGTTCATCTGTCGCCAAACTTACAATTAATCGTATCGAAATGGCCACGGCCCCTTCTGATCCTTCTTTCAATTCACATATTTATATACATAGGTGTATGTATATAGATACGTCCTAAACGATCGCTTTTAATTATCACAGGCAAAGTAATTACGGAATTCTTATTTGGTGCAAAAATAAAATAAGAAATATATATGTATGTACATACAAACGGAGAAACGACGGACATCCGTTATCAATCAAATGGTTTTTTAGTAGTCGGTAGTCTTGAAAAGACGACATGCAGAGTGCGTCGTTTCTCGGTTCTGTTTCATTGGCCGATCGCCCGAGTCAAATGTCACGAGCATCCATCCCCATCCAGCGTGAGCTACTCGTACGGCAGCAACTCGTGAGTTGAAACAGTGTCGTCAAGTAACGCGTGTTCAAACAAACTAGTTGGCAAGTATAATGTAAATACAACACCACCAGCTGCTTTGATCGCCGGTATGCCTACGGAATATGAAAATCTACGTTACAGAGTCACTAGAATTTATTTACTAGATTGTTTGCACAATTTTTTCTATCTATTATACACACAATTTTTATAATAATTTTTCATCTCATCCGCATTATATTGGCTCATTTTTATCGCCGTGGGAAATATTTTTAACCAAATCATTCATCACTCATGGAAAAAAATCTAGTGTTGCTCTGCTTCGAACGTCGATTTTTGCTCGTCAGAAAGGCAACAACTTTACTCCTGACGTATCCAACTATAATAATATAATCTCGAAAGGCGCACGCTTAACTATCGAGTAAACCGAGGGTAATTGGCATACCTTCTTCAACACCCACTGCGACAGAGGCAAGTCGATTATAGGCGCTGAAATATTGCTCATTACGTTTAAATAGCGTCGTTCAGACGTCTTCACGTCTACACACTCGATATCTTACAGCACGCAATAAGATATACGGCGTCGCGTTGCGCAGCTCATATTATTCTAATGAATTTGGAACGGAAAATGTATCCTATGCCTATGAATATATTGCGAATGTACACATTCGTAATTGCTTGCGATTTCAAGCACGGATTGCCAATTTCAACAATATAGGTCCACATTATATACTTGCGTGATATTGAATGGTGAGGACTTAAGCTTCTAATTTTTCGACGGATATAATCGGCACTTACCTGAAACAAGAAGAAAAACATTCGTTAACATCGGGCGACAATTTTCACGATATTGTGATATGGTGTTTCACATTGAAAGGGTAGATTATGCATGCAGTTTGATATGACTTGGAAATTGGTGTTAGTGGAAGCCGTCAGGGTGGGAGGGGAGAGGAACTTTATCTCGAAGAAGCGCAATTTCGGGAGCAGACACTATAGTAGTACTACTACAGTGGTGGTCGACTAAAGAAAATTGAATAACCCATGAATTAAAATGGAGAAAAGGTAGTGGGATCTTTATGATGAAAATAAAAAAAAAAAAAAACATCGTGCAGCTTACACGAGTATAACGAAACCTATATCTGTTGAACCGGTCGGTTAAAAACTATTTAAAAATGCAAGTCACGTAGAGGCTGTAATACCAAAAACGTCGAATCTCTATCTACAGAAAACCGGAATTCTCAAAAGGCTGATGTCGCTGCTGGTCCAGAAGCTAACACATCTAAAGAGTTGCGCATAGAGAGATCTGATGCTTCGACAACCTGTGCATATAGAAATCGCTGTATAAAACGCCACCGAATTAACTAAATTCGACTTTAATTAATCACCGCCCGGGCGGCACACTGACTCTTTAATTATTTACTTTGATTACATCGTAAACGTTCGTGTATAAGTATAAACACCATGCTATACGTACAATAAATTCACCAGCAGGTTAGAAATTTCATTTTCATTTTTCCTTTCTTTTCCTTATGTCGGCGTAAAATTTCTTCAGATTTAACGCCCTATAATACTCGTGGTAAACCCACATTTTGGAACAGACCACCGTATCGATAGCAACTTGTTTGTTCGGATATGCATAAACAAACTGAAGAAATTTTTGTTGAATGAAATAAAAAAAAAATAAAAAAAGAATGAAAAGAAGGAATGAGAAAGAATTCTGCTGCCACGTCCTCAAATATATCAATGATCCCCAACATTATCCAGGAACCGAGCAAATATGGACCGAGCACTTGACGCTAGAAGTTCATGCCGTGTATAGTAATACGTATTATACCTTAAGATGACCGGTACACGCGAAGGTTTTTGGTCCGGACTTTAGCTGGACATAAAACATTTCCTCCCTGTCGACGCGATTCTCCATCTACAAGATGATCCAGCCTATAGGCGCCAAGAGACATTCTAGACGCACTTAAACAACCAACGGTAGACAGTTTGTCGTAAATGTTTTCGACGCTGAGTCCGATGGCTAACCATAAGACAGCTGCAGCCTAGCGTCACGTTCGATCCCATCGTACATTAATTTTATTTCGAATAACCTCTCCTTTTTCATATACATGTTCGTTTATTTGACTATTGGGTTATTCTCACTGATTATTTTTTAGTTTTGTTAAAGGTGGATCCAATGATACGTGTAACCTATACGCTGAAATTGATCAATGGACAGTATAACGATAATCCTTTGAATAAACAATCAGAAATTAAATGGTCGATCGGTGTTGGTAGATTTAAATATGAGTGCAAAAAATGTAGAGAACGTGAATGAGTAATTGACGGTGGAACGGCGCGAAGAGAAATATGAGGATCATCGAGACGAGAGAAAGGAAAAAGAGCGATGGCAATAAAATAAAAACGAAGACGTGGAGGATCGAGCTGCAGTGCTTTTCTTGAACGGAGGTTAACAAACAAGGAGACGACGTGACGCGACTCCCTGCACAAGATACGAGGAGATAGATCGGTAAGGATCGGCGCCGAGATCATAAGCTGCAGATCGCGACGCCATCTCATATGAAGTCGCGACGCTAGATGACCTGACAAACACGCCACCGCTACATCTGCAACATCTCTGACGTGGGACGCGACGCCTGCTTTTCTGTAATATATAGGGTATGCTATTACGATATAACCTCATTTTGCGAAGCTGAACATTTTTTAGATCACCCGCCGCACCCCCCGACGAATCTAATTTTCTTTCAATGGAACTAGAAGGTTTTTCTTCTTCTTTTATTTTTTTTAAACTTTTTTCTCTCATGCGGAATTTCGAACCCGATTGGAAATGTAGTTATCAGTTGAATAACTTGAATATCCATGTACCATTCCAACAAATCTATCGTCATTTTATCGATTCGTGATCGCGGTGAGAGTAAGCAAACTTTCACTGGTCACATACCTTTACACATACCTATATACCTATATGTGAATAGTATTTACAACAGATAAGTACGTTATTACATGATTCGCGGTCCCATTGGGAACATGTAGCTTTGGCTTCGCAGGTAGAAAAAGGATAGAAAAAAAAAAAAAAAAAACAGCGATTATGTGCTGTATTTATCGAGCACCCGCGGTGCGTGAACATTTCCACTGCATATAATGGAAAAGAAAAATTTCTCTCGATTTGTATTATGGGAGTAGAGATACACGCGATGTCGATCGTAAAAATAATCCAACTTCACGCGGGTGGTTTTCTATATAGAAACTGGAGTGTGGGATTTAGCATTTCCATTTATCAATTACTATATGGGAATGGAGCAGATCAGCCGTACCACCCGATATCAACCACGCCCAACAATAAAGAACTTCAGGTACAAAGCCGGAAAAAAATTAGGATACGTTTGCGAGGAACTAATTTTGAATTTGTAACACAGTATGAGAAAAAAAAAGAAACAACAACAAAATTCAAAATTACCTTATCAAATAGTCTATCAAATTTGTGGATCAATTTTTTATACGGAACAAAATATAGTGATGCTCTTTTTATACGGTTGAAATTTTTTCCCATTACAATAACCATCGCGTATTATAATAATAACATAACATATATACATATATACGTAATATTAGACTCGCTATTGCTTGCGGAGGTCAAAATCCGAAAAGTTTTTCTATAATGTACAGGGTGGGTCGTAAAGTCAATTTGTATATTGCGTAACCGGAGATACAACTATGATTGGATTAAGTCTGAAGTTAGCGTTTGGTAATTGCGGTAAAGAAAGGTAAAAGAAACGCCCATAATAGTAATCCTGTCGTACCGACGATATAATTTATGCGTGTTGAAATGGGATTTCAGAAGCTTTATTATTTGGTCCATTATGTATAATATCTGGGGGTGAGAGAAAATTGAGAGTGAAAGAAAAAAACGAAGATTGTTTTTCTTTATTTTATTATTTCTCTTTGTAATCGCGTAACAGCGTTCCTTTTCATTCAATATCCTATACGGTATGGGTATATGGGCACAACGTCAGATATTTTCTACCTGCCTGAAGTCTGCCTATATGTTGTATACCACCATACCAATACATGTGGGTATTATACCCACGGTGGCGCCGATTCGACCAATTAACTAAGGGTGTGTTAATTGCGTTATTACCTCAGGCAAAAGAAGCTGTATAACGAAGCTTGGCCTATCCCTCGATGCTCGCAGGCCCAGCTGAACCGATCTATGAATAGTAATGAGTATAACTAACAAGCAATTATAAAACCCATAACAATTTTTGATCCTCGGTTACCGAACGGAGCGCGGCTTTCGGCAATTAAAAATCATAAGATTTCAACTGCAGATCCGATATGGCTGCAGTTATAAGTCGATGCATTGCTACAGCTCAAATTCAAGGACTAGAAAAATATATTAGAGGAGATCGTCTTCGATTCACGCGCACGCTATATGCAGATGAATTTCAATGCTGAGAATATTTAAAAAACCACTTTCTTTTATTAATTATTTCGTACGATCAACACATTAAATCAATTACACCGCGACGACCCATCTCATTGTCGTGTCGAAGGCTGAGAACCAGAAAGACGTAAGTCGTAACAAAAAATACCATGTCCTTGCTCTTCGATAGTAAATATTTCAATCGGTGAAAAAAAAAACTTAGGGTATTTTTTTCCGTTTTTTCAACACAACGAAAAATAACTGCATAATGGTGTTTGGGATCCTACGCGACATTTGTAACGTGATACAGGCGGAATATGTACGTGTATACTTTCTAAATTTTGTTGTTCACCATGGAAACGTTATCTCGGTATAAGTTTCACACCATCGAAGTTGTACCATTCGATGTATAATTTATTAATTCCAATCTGAATTAGCTGAGCCTACAGACATTGAGCTGAGCTGATTCGAACTATTACTTTAATGCATTAAAAGGAATCTGTCTGTAATAAGTAACGATTGAGCCATCGTGGAATTGATTATTATTATCGGCGATCATCAGCGTCAGTTTTATCACCCGTACACTTTTCTAAATGGGAAAAATATCGAATTTAGATTTCGTGTATTTTTGGTACTTGTGCAGCTGGACACTTTAACTAACATCTCAAGCCCGGGTATATCACGTGACAGGTATTTATACGTATTTATATCCTATGGGGATATCGAGGGGTTTGAGCATAAATTTTTTCAACGGCATGAACCTGGAGAAAGCCGATATTTTCTTGACTGTATATAACGCATTATATACACACACACTAATACCCTAATCGATCATTGTCGTTAGTTTCAGATGTAGCGGACAACGCTGCAGCGGATCGAAAATTCTTTGGATATAAATCTTCCAGCTCTCCCGCATAGGTATCATTGTTTCATGTTTCAATCGGCGTAAAGGTATCATTACAATAATCGTCCATAAAATAACATATATATGGACCGCAGGTCGGTCCTTCAACAGCGCCCGCTTTCGAGGCCCGGTCAACGGGACTCGGCAACCGCGATCGACTCTAATAGCGATAATGGTTGGCAATGGCCCGTGACCGCAGAAATGGAAAACACAAATCGAAAGCCATTTTGATCGATCCGCACCTCCTCCCTTGCGTATAAGCCACAAACTCCCGACTGATACATATGGCCATTCCTCAATCACCCATCCTAACGATCTTCTTTTTACTTTTTTTTTTTTTATTTTCTTTTGAATTTATCAAATTTATGACTCGAATGTTCATTTCAATGCAAAAAGATTTGCACGAAAACAGAAAATGCGAGCATCGAGAACGAACTTTTTTTTTAATACATTTCATGCACTCCTAGTCGTTTTGGATACTTCCTGCGTATCTAGGTGCAAATTTGAACACTCATAGGGCGCCTTCTCTGTTACGTTTATGAAAGATTCGAGTTTTCGGAGTATGAAAAAAAACGACTGAAGAAAGAGAATATCGGTCGGTACGGTCAGGAACATTCTTTTAGTATGTATTTCAAGGTTTTGGCCGGATATTTTGTTATGCACGTGTCTAGCCGGGGTGAATGAGGAACCACTATAGAACTGAATGGAATGAAATAAAAGAGAATCGAGATTTACGTTCGATGGAAAATCCTCCAGATTCTCTAGCTTGCGTTGAAATTTATACGGGACGTCAGACACCTGCTGCCTCAACACACGCACCATTACAAAACTGGCCAAAAACAAAAAAAAAAAGAAAAAGAAACGAGAAACATTGTCCAGAATAATAAAAGTAGAGATACATCACGTGGAGCGATTTGAAAGCGAGGTCATTTTACGTGTGTTTTTTTCTTTTTCTTCAATCGATTTCGAATCTCCAGTTTTAAAATCCTTCTCCATCATACACATTTCGATCTTTTCAATCGGTTCGGCAATCGATAATCAATTTCGTGGTTTTGAACCTTTCCAAAGTGAATTATGCAACCAACAAATTTTAAACAAATGAAAATCTTTTTCAAGACGATCACAGTTTTTGTTGATCCGTAGGTAGTTCTAGTCGCGATTCAGTCCCGAGATGTCGTTCCTGGATTTCAACCATGTGATGAAAGAGGTTCCAAAAGAATAATCTCCGGTTCATGTGTGTCTATACTCTAAACACTCATTCAGACAATATGAAGCTATAGTGTTGTACAGTGCATAACGTGAAGCGCGTTCATAGAGACAGCCCTTATGGTTTCAAACGGCGAAGAAAGTTATGTAGAACCTGACGCAAGGTAAGGAATATTAAATAGCGTTGGAAGAGAACAACCGAAGAACGGAGAACACGTGGAAAGAGGTATACATATACATATACATATCTATATATCTATATGTATAGTTTATAAGGATACCCAACCCCGACACCCACCGACTGCCTGGGTTGGCTCCGTCTTTTTCTTTAGAGCAGAGCGAAGGCTCATGTATAGAATCTTATGGGTAGCTATATACATGTATACCTATATGCCTGTAAGTATGGACCGGAGAGCAGGTAACCCCGAGTTTCTAACCTCACCAGAGATGAGGACCACTTATTCAGATATGCTGCTCGAAAACTCCATTTAGAGTACCCTGTAGTTAAAATAGTTTAGCAGAGATCTTCTTGAGTCAGTCGAACTGCAGCGCGCCGCGGTGGCACGCGATTGAATTTTTCGAGAAACAAGCTCTTCCTTTTAGGCATATTCTTTTCTATGGCAGTATAATGCTCCGCGGTATTTCTCGCACGTTCCGAAAAGTTGAAAATACCGGAGAATCAAATCCTCGAATCGCTTCGAAAACTATGTATTTATTTACACCGCATTACGTTAGAAGAAAACTTTTCCGAATCAAGTGGAATTTCTGTTTAATTTCAATGTGCATTTCTCCCTGTTGGAGCGACTAGCACGGTGTATCTATATACATACATATGCAGTCTTTCAAAACTATGTATTATTTTTATTTTAGTTTTCACTTCTTTCTGTTCTTCTGCTTTTTATCCTTCTCCATCTCCTTACGCTATACATATATTGCCATCCCCATACTATAATATACTCGAGAGTCAGAGTTGCATCAAGGCCCCGTTTCTAATCTGGACGCAGGTCTACTGCAGGAGAGCAATCTGAAATGTTTACATGACCAAGAGCTGAACTTGAAAGTGCATGTAAATATTTCCGAGCCTAACCTGCACCGTGGCATTAACTATACCTTTCTATAATCTTAACCGTTACATAGTTTTTACTGCAATCTCATATTATATACAGGGTGGAATATTTTAAATTCAGACAAATATTTCGCAGCCCGAAATCCGAGATAGAAGTTTCCAACGGAAGTTGCCAACGGTATCGAGAGGAGTGAACGATAGTTGAATCAATTTTTTTCTATCTACAAAACAACATTTTCTATCAACATTCTCGAAGAATTAAATAATCCAACATTTTTTTACGGTATCCATAAACGGTTACGGTTCCTGAGACATTTTAGTGAGAAATTTGAAACAAGCTGCATCGACTGCAGAGTTAGGTAACGCAAAAACACAAATGGTCAAACGATTCGTGGTTATATTGGTCATCAAAAATCCAGCTATCATATCCGTGCGCGTCGAAATAAACATAATCTTTTGGTTATACCGGGGAACTCTTTCAAATGTTAATTTTTTTGTGTTTTGTTTTCTCATATCCTTTTTTTCCGCGATCGAGCAACCCGTGCGTGGGCTTCTTTCGTGACTCGGTACACCTCATTGGCGCGTCACGCGGGTTTTGAGCTTTTAGCCGTCGAATCTCCGGTCGTAAAGTTCCGGTTTTATCTCATTCGTTTGCCGGTTCTTGACTCGATCACCCACGAGATGCTCATGCTCACGAGCACCTGGATATTCACAATTTCTACGTCGCTTATATTGGATTAACCGAAAAATAAACGGCTGCTTCGAATTCATTATGGACTTGGAATATGACAAGGGTATAAAAGAATTGTAAAGTTTTAACGCAGGGCAATGAAAAAATCTCATTTCGTATATCACTGCGGGTGGGTGCAATTTCGAAATTAAAAAATACAATCTAAGTATCAAAAATTAAAATCCTGGATCGATACCTTTACCTGCACCCGCCCGGTGTCGTGGCGTTAATTGTCCTCGTATAGTTTTAGTTCTGTATAACCATAAATATGTAAAATAAGAGTTTGAAAATTATCACAGATCTGTTGCGTCGAAGATATGAGAAATTTATGCATCGTTTAAGTCGGACGTCGTAGTTAAATTCGTCTAATGTTAACCGAGGAGCAGCGGCAACATCTGGTTATACTTAATTTGGTCTGAGGACCTACTAAAAAAATATTACTTGCAATTAGAATAATCACCGCATATTTAACGGAGGTGCAAGCAGTCATCCATATAATGGGTATATGCACTATACATATACAGTTCATCTCATTTACATCAAATGCAGGATTTTGAAGATGTCACTTCGAAAGACGTTGATTGCGGATCTCTTACATAATATTATAGGTATAGACACAACATTGCCCAGTTGCATTATGGTCGGTAGTAGACCGCGGACGTTGAAAATTAGAAAACACCTACGCACTCTACCAAGTTGAACGTATAATATTGTGCTCGAGGCAAAGTTTGCAGGAGATCGTTTTCTCCGAGGGCCGTTACTGCATCTTTCGTTTAACTTTAACTTACAATTACCTCACTGCGAATGATCTTACGGGTAATTGCAGTTCCGTCGTTAATACGGAACGGTATATATACTATACGTAACAACTACCCGCATTAAATCAGTATCTACTGATACAAACTTAGCAGTGCTGCTGCAGTTAGAGATGTTACTTGTAACGCGTTCTAAGCGCAAGAAAGTTATACTTGCCACGAGTACCTACTTGAAAGTAAATAGCTGTAAATACCTACATCACAAGTCAAGCTATTAATTATTACCATACAAACGCCAGAGCTAAGATAGGCAGGTACAGCGCAGCTGCAGCCGAAGAATAAAATATTAAAACAAAATGGAACCCTATACATATGAGGGTGGTTCTTCAAGGCACAGAGGTCGAAGTTTTCCAAGTCTCACCTCCTGGCTTCTTTGCTTTTAGGAGAATAGATGAAAAAAAAAAACAAACAATTTAACAAACTTTCGTAAGACTTGAGCAAAATATATTTGTTTTCCGAAATCAAGGAGATCCATCAAGGTATAATAGAAGTTTCCGAAAAAAAGGACCACCCTAATAGAAATTACGAAAAAAAAAACTTACGGATCGTTTGCAGTTGTTTTGTTATTTTCGATCGATAGTACAAGTGCGGGGCAGGACGAGGCGGTAATTTTCAAAGAACTATAGATCTTAAAAACACGAACCTATACCATTATCTTACCGCGGCCGCTAGACAAACACGTGATCCTTGCAGAGGAGAGAACAGCTTTGCGCGATCAAGAGACTCGGTAGAGTCTCGCGCCAAGTACATTCAAAAGAACGGGCGGACTACCGAGTATCTTTACTGCGACGGGAGCCCAAAACGGGAGTTCGGTTCGCGGTTTATTGAATAGCTCCCATATTAATAATGTTACAGCAAAAGTAAAATCACTTTTGCCATATAAATCGGGGACGAGCTTTCATTTAAGCCTAATTTCAATGAAATCGGTAGTCGGAGAGTTGAGATACGATGATCTCTGATCACCGGCAGGCTCGTTTCATCATAAGATTTTTCACCGTCGTCATCATCAGACATATGCTAGAAACCAAACCATTCCAACATAAATGGTATAGACGGGAGGCCGCGGTGTGGTTACTGTTGTGGCTCGCACCGTATTCCTGTCAAGTAGGGAAAAGGTTGTAATTCCCGCACGCCTAGCAGGTGGCGTTAGCGTAGCCGGTACACTACGGTACACGTCTTATTTCTTACAGAGTTCGCCACCGCACAGCGACTCCTTTTCATTGGGCCCCAGAAAAATGGCGCTCTCATGGCTACCGTTCGAAAATTTTTTTTACCCCGTCAAACCATAGATGTGGAGTAGTACATATATATGCGTCAAACATCTTACAATAGTACACCAAAGAAACCATAAATAATACTGCAATATTCTCCAACAACATACAAAAAGTTATGAGATCCCCCCAAAAGGCACCTACGGTGCAAAAAACTTCGCCAAGTACATTAAATGTTTGAAAAATTCATTAATAATAAGAAAAAAAGGATCCAAATCTATTATTGTGCCAAGTAAATGTAACTTTGCATCGTGTAAAAATATAGAATTGGAAAGTAAATCAATGAGAATTAATTCAAAGAATCAAAGAAATAAATTAAATGAAATTGAAAAAAAAAATCGGAAAAACAAATTGGAGGTAGTGGGACTTGGCGAGCTTTTCGGAAAACGAATCCAGAATTTTTGTATGACAATATAACATTATTAGCTCGCCAAGAACCACGTACTCCAATTTGTTTTTCCGATTTTTTTTTTCAATTTCATTTAATTTATTTCTTTGATTCTTTGAATTAATTCTCATTGATTTACTTTCCAATTCTATATTTTTACACGATGCAAAGTTACATTTACTTGGCACAATAATAGATTTGGATCCTTTTTTTCTTATTATTAATGAATTTTTCAAACATTTAATGTACTTGGCGAAGTTTTTTGCACCGTAGGTGCCTTTTGGTCATTTATACCTGCAGAAACGCGGCGGTCAGTCTCTCTCTCAGCACAGGTTAGAACATCCCGACAGGTTTGTAGATTTAGGAACAGGTTGGCGAAAATTTACGATCTATTTTACTGCGGATATTATCATTGTTTTAAACATCCTTAGCCCGTACGTTTATCTGGTATACAACTGATATTATAAAACAATCTAACGTTTTTAAACGTCATTATATCATTTATGTTAATATGAATGAAATTTTACTCGGATCTTCAACAGACTTAAATTAGAAACTCGAGAAAAAAAAAAAATTCACGTGTGGTTATTCTATGAAATTAAAAAAAAAAAATTTCTACTCGTTGATTATTTGCTGCAATATTTATTAATCATGGATATAAATATATACATACATACACATATACATATATTCTCTTTTTTTTACATTTATGCATCGTTTGAAATAATGATAAAAAAAAAATTATGGTTTATAGCAAAGTCAAAAATTGAGGCAACGATTTCTGAACGCTACAATGTTGCTTGTGTCAAGGCCATAATAATGAATGAGGAGCTTGATATGCAGGGTATCTAAAGAAAAAAAAAAAAAAAAAAAAGAACTATACAAGCTTCGTTAAGCATTTCATACGCTGTTACATATGTACGTACATCCATATACCTATATACACTGAATAAAAGCGATGTATGTTATACCTGCGTGAGTCAAGTCGCGGCGAGGCAAATCCCGTCACTTAATATATGTATAATAAGATGCTATACATACATAATGTAACTTTTATTTATTACATGGGCTTATGTGTGTGAACATATAGGTGCAAAATACGTCTATCTATAGATCAGACGTTCGAATCGCCACACCTCGTATCTACATGTAAGCTATGGATAGCTGGGCCGGGAAAAGATTCTAAACGTATAACACGAAAGTGCATACGATCGGTGTGACTCGTGAGAGAATTTGTTTCATGGATGGGATATGTGTGTGTAGTATTAATTTATTGAAAATCTAGTGGATATTAGCAGGCCGTTATATCGTGTCCGAGTCAACATATAATATGTATACTGTATACATTCAACGATAATTACATGGAGAGCTGAGAGCTAGAAAGGTGTAACCGACAAAAAAAATGGTGACACTTCCGTAAAATCGTATATTCTTTGAAAATGTGCAGAAAATTAAAAAACGTGGACAGCATAAGTATGTTACTCATGAGTTAAACTCAAACTGGATCTGCAGATATTAATTCTATCAGATTGTATTAATTTTTTCACTATCATAGGTATAGTAGTGAGCTGTCGGCTTGTTTTTCAAAATCTGATTTATTTGACTTTTTTTCTGCAATTCTGGTACCACAAAAGAATCAAATGTTTTTCAAAACCTGCTCGTAGCTATCTGCAAGAATCATTTTCGATTTTGTACCGCTTTAATGTGACGGGCCGATACACCCTTATACTTTTCACAATCTCAACGAAGTTTTTTAAATTAGGTACTTTTCGCGCCCATTTAGTACGCGGACGCGTAGGAATATACATCTTAAATCAGTGAAAGAAAATGCATCGCGCGTAATGATCTACTGATGTGAGTACGCGTGTTCTAAAAATAGACACTCACAATCGTAATACTAGAATCGATTCCCGCAGACGTCGAGTTGCAATGGTTTATAATTTAACAGGTATATGCAGTATGTAGTAAAATAGTGTATGTAACCTGCAAGTATGTTCAAGCTACGCGAGTGACTTGTCGAAACGTAAATGACGACATTATATGCAGCACCACCGTAGTACAGCTCGTGTATTATGCTACCCTTGTACGCGCAATGCATAATATATGTATATATTTTTGTATTTATATATATTAGATTGCTGTATATATATATACGTTATATAGGTGCAACACGTGTATCATAAAGACGCCCCGATTTGCTTCGATTACTCGGTGCAGATATAATTTATTCACGTGCATAAATTACACTCGGAATTAACTCTCCTGGTATCACACGCCTCCGCTGCAGATATTAACTATACCTATATGTGTAAGTGAAGGGCGCGACATTCCTCTAGATGCATCGCGTGTGTGGATAGTCAACGGGTTGATTAGAAAAATGGTTTAAATATTCCTTTTACACATCAAGAATCTCGGTAATATCGATATTAATAGGTATACGTATAACAAATCGTATCGACGCGAGAAATCATATTCGTCATCAGGTGCAGGTTTTCTATCAAGAAAAACGTCCTGTCTCAGAACCCTGGCGCAGATGTAATGATGCCGTGGAAGAAGAGATAATCTCTTTAATTTTTGTAAATTTTTTTTTTTTGTTTTCCCTCTCATAAATGCCTACGGAACAAGTGTTTTATTATACGTGATGTAAAATGCGCTGAGGACAGGCAATCAGCACCTCGGTGTGAAAGGAACGGTGCCTGCACCGCAATTCTCATTCGCGGCATCAGGAAAACAAGGCGGTCGCGTATATGGATATTAGACGCAGTAGACAAAATAAAACGCACGCGAGTTAACGTTCAAATTCGCATGTCTCTGCAATGCAGGCATTTCTGACGTGCGCTTCAACCCTCGGAGGGAATTTGAAGATACGTCGGTATCGATTCCTAACCTATTTCGTTTCGGCCAGAAATCAGGCGGGTATAACTGGCAAAAATCGCGGTAGCCTTCCACGTACATCCACACAGGGTGTTCCCGAGTTTGTACACCAATGGATCTGTAGTATAGTGCGCCTAATCGTATGAAGGTGAAGCCATTTCGTACGTAGAAAAATGATGGTAATGGTATATATAATATAATATGTCCCATTCCGAGTTAGTTCTTACAAGAAATCTAGAAGTGATCCGGGAATCAGGAGTTACGAGCTAGTCGCTATCGAAGAGCTAACTGCTTCAGCGTGTTGATGTCGGTCAGTGACGATGAGGAGGCCTGCACTGCGATTATTAGAGCAACATGTTGGGCGCGAGTCACGCGGGCGGGGCAAAAGCAAGTGGAGGAAACTGCCTTTGCGACGAGGGACAACGGATATAGTAACTACGGTATGCGAGAAAGAGAGATAAAGAAAAAGGGGGAACGAAAACTGGAGGGGCAAGAGGAAGAGGCATCGGATGCAGTGGGGGGCGAGAGGGCGAGGGCGGAGATCGGCGCATGCGTGGCAGGCGTGGGAACGTCGCGCGTTCAGACAATCTCGGGCCGGACATGCGCGCTGCCGAAGTGAAACGAACTTGGACGATTGCGCACGACTCCAGCGCCGAAGGGCATCGTCTGTCAGGGGTGCTCATCCCAATCATGACAGACTTACAACACAGATGATTGATATTACAATAATTAATATGAGCGCCAAGTCTGGGACTCACGTGAAAATCTATGTACATAACTTTAGATGCTGGAATATATTTGCGAGAGTAACGTGATGAGGAACTCTGAACCATAAACCAAATGCCGGCTGTGCGGGCAATGGAGGATCACAAAGATCACAACTTCCGGTGTACGTATCATACCATTCCGTGTCATAGAACGCGGATATCAAAAGTTCGTTTCTTGTGTACGGTGTCATCAAACGCTGGACCTCCAAATGATAAATTTTCTAATATTTCAACCGTCATATGTGTGCGTTGATTGATCACCACTGAGTTATGGCATGTGGCCACGTAGTACATGGCGTGACAGACGCCGTCGAGGGTTGAGTGGTCCAATAGAGTACAGGGGTTGAGGGGATAAGGGGATGAGCAGTCTACCTACCCTGCTGAGTATCTAGGCGTCTGGTGTTTTTCTTTTATTATGGTTTAAATCCTCCATCGCCGGACGCTGCTACATGTTTCGAAATCCGGCATCCAATTTGCCCTTCAATAATGGAGTAAACATGTCGCCAATCTGCAGGAAGCCCCACGATTACCTGCAGATACTGTTACGGAACATCGACACTCGATGTTTTTGCGAATTCGAAAAATTCGAGGTTCAACGCATTGGCCACAATATCCGGGATTTCTGAGCGGACCACTTTTTATATACATTGACCCTGACCCTCTAGACCCAAAATTCCTGCAGCCCCTATTGCTACGTCATATGTGTCTTTTCCAGTATTACACTGCAGTGATGATGGTTTCTTGATCCTTGATAGTAAACGCTGCGTTTCTTCGTATACTTTTATTTTTCCATTTATTATATGTACACACATAGAGATATACACATATTATGAGATATATTTCGTATCCTCCTCTTTTTTCCCCAACAGCTATATCGTAAGCATGTACGTGCACCGATTTCGTGTTGCCAAACGTCCGGTAAAACGAGCTATCTCACTGTTATGGAGTTGAAATAAGGAAAAAACGAAGGAAAAACAACTAGCGTTAGAATTTCCGACTTCCGGTCGAAGACCCGCGCGACTCTGGACGAATCACATCAACCACAGCACAACCTATAACGGCGTTAGATTCTTGAAAGATATAACGTCATGATATCTGCACACATGTGTTATGTCTGCGTACAGTAAATATGTATATACATATGAATTATTTAACAATCTTACGTATCTGGTGAAAATCTATTCCATGGCAATGCGTAAAATTGCGAACACCAACAAGGAACTTGAGAGGCGCCGAGAACCAGTGAGAGATAGGATTATATGATGCAAAAACACCATACAGCGCTAACTGAGAGAGAAGAAAAACATGGTGCGGCGTTAGTGCTTTTTTTTTGTTTGCACTACTAGAAGAACCACATGGCCGTAACTCCATGTCTTGGTTTGTTTTTTCTGTTTTTGCAAGGATTACTCCGGTGTCGGGTCATTTTGCAGGGTCAGTGCTTTTTGTACAGGAACTCTTCCGAATATTTTCTAACAAATAGAATAAGTTTCGAATTTTCTGTGGGGATTTCATTATCGATCCTGTCCGTGCCTACATGCGTGTGTGAATCTGACCTTCTTATGCGGCACAATCTGTGCTCTTTACTCTTACTCAAACCCTATTACTCTTTTACTCGATCCCCATTATTTGCATAAAAAATATGTCGACGCGATCTGCGGTGAGCTGCGCATTAGAAATTTCTAACCCGACACTCACCATGGATCCGAATGGCTCACAACCCTTTCTCAAAGGGGCGGTCAACGCTCATGATCCAACGGTCTTCGGAGTGGCGGTATGATATATTGTACGTGCGTACGTATACGTATAACTAACCACAGACCACGTGTTAGTCCAGAAATAAATCAGTGGCACAACATCCCCTACTATTACGTTCAGACTGTACACTGTTAAAAATGTTTGCGAATTCACTACACATTTGCTACACGAAAGTTTTGTAAAATTGCAAATTCGACAGAGAAAAGTGGATTTACTGTGCATTTTTCTCAAATTTGCAATAATTTTTTGTAATTCTACTGAATTGGATAAGAAAATACAATAGCGTATTTGAAATTTACTAAACTGTACAGTGAAAATGGAAAAATTTGTGATTTCGCTACATATTAGTTGGATTTTGCTGAACTTTGTGGGAAATTTACCGATTATATGTCCACGAAAATTCAGTTACAGTCCATGGAATAAAGAAATTTAGTGTAGCAAAATGGATTGCTACACATGGCTTTTAATTTTGCTTTTTCATTCATAATTTTCCGGAACCAAATACTAAAATAACGTTGGTGAATTTCAATTTCGCCATACATTTAGGAATTTCACATAACTGCTACTAAAATTACTGAAGGGTGTTTGAAATTTACTATTATTGTGTAGGGAATACACTTCTGGATTAATTATTAATTAATTGTGTTGCTCGAAAAAATTCGGAATTTATCGAATTGGTGGGCTTTTATCAGTTTAACTCTTTCGACGAAATCGAACATTTGTCGTATTATAAACCACATAACATTAACTAAATTCTAAGGTAGCTTGGCGTAATAGGTAGGGCGTGCGATTAGTAATTCGAACGACGACGGTTCGTATCCCGGATAGGACAATTTAGATACAATTCGAAAAGCGTTTTTCATCTCATATATATAATCTATAAGCGATGATCTCGTTGAAAAACCCCATGAAAATTCTGAAAAAGTCGTTGTTGATGTATTTTTTAATGGTTTTTGTTAATTGTGAATTGTTAATATACGTTTTCATGAAAGTCACTCAACCGGTGTAGTAATTTTGATAGACTGCCACCAAAATTACAATACATTTTTGTTTCGAATTCGCAAATCAAAAATTGAAAAATGCTCTTTGAATTTACTGAATTTGCTGCATCGATGTTTGGTAATTTCACTAAAATGAAAAGTGAATTCAAAAGTTGTGTATTTGAATATTACTTGAACATGGTGAAGTAAATTTACTGAACGGTATCTGAATAAAACTTCCAACACAATTTAGTAAATTCACCATAGAAATTTTTAACAGTGTAGCTCACCCTTAAAACGAGAATGAAGCAACTTGTGCAGTTACCAAACTGTGATGTCTGCATCTGAAAGAGGTATAATTTCGGTTCGTGCAAGAAACTTTTAGTGGATTATGTATGAAATGAACAAACCTATGCAAATCACCGTACAATAATGGTTAACAAAGTGTAATTGGTAAGCTGTGATATGTGGACGCGGCATCCCGGTAGAAACCGAGTAGACCTGCTTCACTGTCGCTTGTAAGGGTTTTCCCACAATTCTCTGTTGCGAAGCGAAAAACAATATTATTTCTTCTCCAAACCGACATAACCTTTTTCGCGGAAGGTGCTCAACCGGAGCTAAGCTCTTATGGTCACGTGACCAGGCACGTGGCCTTCCCCACCTTTACCCCCCGTGGTCATCATTGCCGCGTGCCCGTCAGTCCACATGGATCGCCTAGAAGTGAATACGCTGCCAAAGAATTCCCGGGGAAGGAGACTTCGTTACAATATACGTATACCCATATGTGGTTTACGTTATACCAATACACACACGTATCGGTACCTAAACTTACGTATATGACACGTATGTGTATGCGTATGTTGTACCCCCAGCTCTTTTGTTCTCATCATTTAACAGACGTTCGCTGCAGTTTTAACTTGCCATATTGTCAAGTGCCTCACGCGAGCTGGACTTGTTGTTACATTGGATTACAGACACTTGGCCGACGCAGCTTAAACCCGCTTCCCTCCCCCCTTCCCCCCTTCCGCAGCATGATGCGGATATCTTTTTTAAATATTTAAACGAACGGTGAATTGAAGTCTGCAGCACTAACAATGGGAGGGGTTGCTGCTGCTTCTACTCTGCAACAAGTCAGATCCTGCACGTATCGCTTCCAGGGGAATTAATCCCATTCGTGGACTTTACAAAGTATGAGATACATGATAATCATAATAACGTAACCATTAATTAGGGGTGGTCTAAAATAATACGACGCTCTTCGAATTTGCTACAGTTTTATCCTATACCATTTATACGTATAGCAAAAATATTAATCCGCACTATTTTCGCATTATTATTAGACAATCGTGAATAAATTTTGTTTTTTTCCATGATCGAAAAGTCTCCATAATTCAACGAATGGCTGCTGGATTCATTCATATGGGTTTTATTCCTGAGGTTCTCACCCTTCCTTCACCCACCCCATGTGTATATGTATAGCCCTGCACAAGCGATCGAAATTACCTATACGAGAGGGAAATTGTTATTGTGCCCATTATGCGAGTCGCGCAGTCCGCCCCTTGGGCATCAACCCCCCTCACCTAACATTGAAACTGCAGCATCTGTGCGTCAGGGCGTGGAGTACACAGGGAGCTTTTGGGCTACTCCAGAGTTTCAACTCTCCTGACAATTGATGACCATTGATCGTGCGATATACCGTATCTATATACGTTTAGATTTTTCGAGTTCCTCGCACGCTGCTACTTACGTTTACAGTTCGACGAGTTTGGAGCTCTAATATTTCATACAGCCATAACACGAAGCGTGCGGTTGTTTGTCGTTGATTCACTACAGGGGGGGTATAATTCGACCGGAAATCAACGTGAAGCTATATCGAATTCTTTGATTGGTACGAGGACTTCCGGTTGTTGTATGTGAGACCCCTACCCTCCACAGTACGTTGTAGTGGTTAAAAAAAAACGACATTCTAATTTTCAAGTTGTCTAGCGGTTGTATACATATAGATTTGGAAATAGGACTCCCTCTCTGTACAACGAGATAATACTCGAAGCAAGAAGCTACGATAAAAAAAAACAATCCACGAAGTTTGTACTGGAACGTAAAATAAAATAGCATTCCTGATTGCGTTTAACACGTGGATACAGCGCATATATGCATGTAGTACAAGGCGTAGAAATTTCTAGGTTCCTGAACTCGAGGTGCGAATACTTCGCGCGTAGTTACCGCGACTGCTAATGACCACGCGACGTACCTATACTGCCGCCCGGTAGCGCATATAAATCTGCATTTACGAGAAAGAAAAAATGAATCTACGTAATACTTCAGTCTAGATGCTCACGATTGTGATCATGATAATATGTGTATATAGGTGTGTTCCGGAGACACGAGATTTTTCTTTTTTTCCTCGAACTTGTAGGTACAATCTACAGCCGGCCGCAAACTCCACTTTCCCTGTGTCCAGTCGCGGGTTCTCCAGACAAACCAAAACCTGTAGAGCTAGAGAGATTGGCAAAACTACTGCAGACTATAGTTGCTGCGATTATATCCTGAAGTGGAGCTCTTGGGAGTTTATAAATTTGAGGTTTCTCGGGAATATACCACGACGCTGGTCGAAACAATGTGGACGTACCAAAACCACGACATGCACATCTCCTTCGTTTAACCAGTTTCCTGAACTACTCGGAGCTTCAGTGGCCAGCTGCAGTGTTTTCCACGGCATTTGTGGTCACATTGACAGACATTGTTCCGACGCGGCAAAATGACGAAAAACAATCGCAAATGAAAATTATACTATGCAACTATGATACTCCGTAGAATGAGTACTACGATAGAAATATGAATCAAACAATCTCGCTGTGCAAGTAACATGGGCAATAATTCACAATTGAACGTTAAAATCGTGCTTAAAATCATCGCTGAGCTCAACATCAACTAAATTTATGATAAATGGTCAATTTATTCAACTTGACCAACTTATTCATCAACTTAAATCACGCATACCTACGCACGTACAATCTTTGTAAGAACTTTTTGAAATGAATATTTGAGCGATGAGCAATATAACGAAAGAGAGCAAACCGAGCTGACGTGGCAGCGGATAGGTTGTGATGTAAGAATGGATTCGCATCACTAATTATTCGAGCAATTAAACGTAATGCGGCGTGAATTGCAGCTGAATGCTGTACAGCGTTGGATGCTGTAAATTTATGTGCTATGGGTAGCATAAGTTGTGCTTAAATAAGACCACTATATATATTCGCTTGCTGAAAGGAATTCATTTCGTGATCTCATGACTTTTGCAAATTATGTATCATGCAGGTATTAGACTATGGCATAATTTTCATTCCACACCCCCATCGTAATTAAAATTGAAAATTCAGGCCAAGCGTTGAGAATGCCGATCAAGGGAAAAATAGTGAAGAATTCTTACGTGCATTATTTTGCTAGAGGTACAAAGAATCCTTTCAAAATCGATAACAATCCAAACGGATGAATTATACAGCGCTGAATTCCATCTGATAATGACTTAACGTAATGGTCATGCATTTTCGTCCTGCTGCACAGCAGCATCCTCAATGTTTCTGGTAAGTTACGCCTTTCTAGTTCTCAGCCCTCAATATCCTTTTCAATCAGTTGAATGCGTATCAGTCAGCATTATTATCATCATTGCTGCGGTTATGTCGTGATGGGACGAGACAGAGGCGACGTATTGTTTCAATTACAGTAAACGACCAATATGTATAATCGTACAATGGCCTCAGAAAGTTATCCAAACGCTAACCCTCGCATCTTTCATGCGGTTTATTTTCAGTTATGATCATCCAACGATCGCACGATGACTCCGCACATTTCGCATTGTACATAATCTCGTCGATCGGTGAATATTTTCTATATTTTTCTTTAATTTCCAATTTTAGTTTCGATTCTGTCCAAAAGTGACCCCATAATTTCTGTCCGTGCCGGGAAGATGCGAGCCTCGGTAAACTGTTGATTTGAGATTTAAAGATGTAACGCCCTCGCCGGAAGGTGTCTCCGGAGTCAATGACCCCGTAACCACGAGGTTTGAACTTATAACGAGGGATAAAAGCTGGCGGTCCAAGTTTTGGCTCATATACCGTTCCAGCGACTGATGCTGCCTGCCATACGGTGGCAATACACAAGCGAAACCTCCGCACTACCGCGGTAGTGAACGATGAGCGTGATTTCGACGCGTCGTCGAGCCGCAAGTCACGACTGCCGCAGTAAACCATTACCACGATTACCTCCAGCTCATTCTCATCCCACCGTCTCCCACGCCCTGCTGATGTAGCTTCTTCAAATCGTCTTCCTTCAGTGCTCGCTAGCAGCTACTTCGAATGGATCACTACCAACCATTCGACCCGTTACGGAATCCTTCAAGTCCAACAAAACGCATGAAATATTTTCTATACCGTTTTCCAAATATTTTGAAAAAATTTCCAACGAAAATTGAATAATGCAAAAACTAACATTTCCCTCGTTGCGTAACTGTAGAGTCACGAGATGAATTGAGCCGTTCGATACCAAATGATTTACTTTTTCCATTGAAATTCGTTCGAATGAAAATTTTTGCAATTTGTAAATCCCTCAACTTAGAATTGAGAAGAAAAAAAGAAACTTATTCTTCCGGTAATCTTAGGAGATCATCACCAATCAGAATTCCTCACGGGTAACGCGAGGAGTGTCATGAATGACCTTGAAGAAAATCGGCGATTCCGACTGTTTCCGAATTCGTTAATAATTTGGAATCTACTAGAAATAGATGTGACACCGCGCAGGATGCGGTGGTTTTGATGTTATAGAAATGACACTGACTACGGGAGAGGTTTACGAAGTTAACGAATCGATGCGTTAAACCGCGCCCGGGCAAACCCGCGACCCTCGAGTAACCTTTTTGAGTGGAAGTGAAATCATACCGACCGCGGCGTGGTCTCGTAACGATTCGGCACGGTGCCCGTAGGCGATCGCGTCCCATTCCCGAGCGATTTCTGAGCTCTGACCGCCTGACCGATCGGTCGACCCGCGCCGCTACAATTACGACAATACCACATAACGCCAGAGTTCAGTTCACCTCGTCTTGGCTGCGGTAAATGAGAGCTCGCCATAAAGCTATCATTACTATTCCAAGTATTATACGAATATAAGTGCCACCGCCCGGGGCCGATACTTTTCACGGATCTCTTCCGCCCACCCCTCGCATCACTCCCTGCGTGGGAGGATCGCTATCCTGCCGTTCTCGCATTCCATCTTCAACGCCAGTTAGGTAAGTAACGGCCCTCTTATACCGCCACCGATACAGCTGGTACAATCCATATTTTACACCATTAAAAAATATATATATTATACGCGCTAATCGTAGTCTGTATATCATCCATTTGTCAGTTCCAACTCTCGCCTCAGAAGTCGACGACTGCAGGTTACGACGGAAGACAAAAAAAAAGTACATTCAACGAACAAATCCTCTCAAACTGCAAGAATCTCTGTACAAATGGGGATAGGATGGAACGATATATCGCATAATTACAACATGAGTCGGTGGTACTTACTTGCAATGTGACTCGCCACGAGGAGAAGACACGCACATCCCTCCATTCTTACAGGGACTTGGAGAGCACGATACGATTCCTGAAACAGAGTATAGAAAAAGTTCAACAAACTATAATGTATTAAGTGTGTGCATATATGTACGTTAGATGTGAAATTTTTTTAAATCTAATGGGTCTGTCGAAGAAACTAAAGAGTTGACGAACACGATCAGGAATATTTATCGACTCTTCGAATAACAGGCTACTTGAAAACTAATATTTGCAAATTATACCAAAGAAAGTATGAGCAAACCAGAACGTCACCATCCTACTTTTTGAGAGACAAATATTGATGTCCTTGGAAAATGAAACTAGCAGATTAATACTATAATAATGAATGCACCCTGCAATTCATGTCGCTGCATTTTCTTTTCTTCTTTTTCTTTCAATATCAACTACTATATATGCTTAATTTTCTATATTTGCACTACTGCAGACGAAACAGCGGCCGCGGACCGAATGCAGCCTACGCACATCCTGTTTAAATGACAGCCGGAACTTGCACGAGTCAAATATAGCTCCGGTGCATGGTGCGTGTGAGCCATTAAAGGCATTTACGCACATCAGGCAAGAAAATAATTACAACGGTGCGAGAGTCGCACGCAATTCTTCCAACGCCAGAATTTATACTCTCTGACGACCGTAGATTCGTAATTGTAACAAAATCATTGCTGTACGATATAGAGATTTTTATCCGTCAGTTAAAAAACTCTTCGAGGTATTGCGTAAAAAAAAGAAAAAAGAGAATATAAAAAAACTGGTAAAACAAAAATCGAAGCACATCCTTATAATTAACCGTACGAAAATGTGTAAATTATTATCGCATGTTATATGCATGAACAAATCGCAGGAAAATATTTTTCAAAATTTACTCGATGCTTCGGACATGTCCGTCCATGATATGTATGTTTGAAAAAAAATCAGAATTCAGAACCAAGGAGATATTAATGAAAAAATCAATGAAAACGTACGAAAGTGTTTCAGATGCCGATAGAAAAATGTGGTAAAAATTCCTAGACATATTGTGATGAAACTTTAAACGAGAATGGTTTGCAGAAGTTGTTAAAATAATTAATCCTTTCATATATAGCAAAAATAAACGAGGTTAATTATATTGTGTGTTTGATGGAGAATTTCTCTGGAAGAAATATGCTAGCATGTCACGCCTTATAAGAATTAGATATAATACGTACAATATGAGTTCGGAGCAAACTTGCTTCATCAGGTGCATTTTGAATTAATATATCAATTAGATCATTGTTCGAAAAAATTCTTTTCTGCGAAAGAATAAATAAATATTACAGATATTTTAAAGTAGGTATACGGGTTTTTAAAAATTTTGCACGAGGTATTCGGAGGTATATTTATTACTTAGTAATTATTATATTACAAAACGAATATATGTTGCGCAGTTTGCATCAAACTAATTTAGCTCGTAAGGGAGAAATATGATGTATCAGTATAAGCACATAAGTTTATTAATCAGTTTCAACTTATTACTGACGTACATAATAATCTGCGAGTTTTTTCATTCGGTGAATCTCGTAGTTTACAAGGCTCCAAATCCATGTAATGCTTCAGATGCTCCACAGTTGTTTTAACGTAATGGCGTCACGACGCGTCTGAGTCGGCGGAATAAGACGGATGACATCACTTGAACCAAGCCAAACCTCCTCGCCGACAAATCCTCATATCCTCTAACGCCCTCGTTTACATTACCGCAACAAATTACGTCCTACCTCCTTATCGTCGTGATACCACATTACCTCGGTTATTATACACCACCGCAAATTACAATTTTCATCCACCTACACCCGCGCGATTGTATAAGTTTCATATGTATACGTATACCTACGGAGATAACTCATCGTCATAATTCTGCAATATATTTCGCGACGCCGCGCTAAAGAACGCAACGAATAATTCCAAGAATTGATCGAACACTGCAGTGTGCCTGTAGTGTGCTTTACTTTACTGAAATTTTACATACATATAATACATATATAATATGCGTATGTATAGTTATTCCGTTGTGCAGGAACGGAATACATGGCCTAGTATTAAACGAATGGAATGAAACGCTGCTGATTGTGACCGAGCACATATGCGAACAACGAGAACCTTCTCGGAGGTCAATCACCACTCGCACGAATATAAAGCTCTCTGCATAACGCTCGCCGGGAATTCTACCGACCGCTCGCCATATACAGTTAATTTCGTCAAGACAAAATGGACAAAAAAAAAAAAGAAAATACAATCTGCAGATCCTTAATATTTTTTTTCCTTGTTGTTTTTTTAATTGTTACATAAAAATCAACGAACAGGTGAACTTTGTACTTTGTAAGGCGTACGAGGTCCCTATAAAGATAAATACATCGGATATATGTTGAAATAGTATGAGAATTAATTGGAAAGTGAGTATACATATTAGTTATTAAGATATTATGGCAAAGTGATTTTCTCATATTCGGCGTACATTATTTGTATTGGGGAAGGGAGGAAGAAGATCACATTTGAAACGTGCACGCTGCAGGTTGCCCCATCGGAAACGTTTGACCCAAATCACTAGAAGATACGGCAACCTTTAATTTAAATATCCACCTTAAAAAGTAAAAGTGGGGCTCGTTTCAATCACTTGATAACATAATTATACATCACCTCTCCACGCTGTGTATAATATACAAAATTCAAAAGAAATAATTCACTTGTGTTGAGTAAGCGAGGCACCGCTGTGCACGTGTCGATAAAGAACAAACGAATGGGCAATCGATCTGAAATTGAAAAAAAAAAAAAAATTTCGCATCAAAGCAATGAGTAGAACAGATTATGTGATGGTTTAACGGTATCTGCGTATCGCGTTTGTTATATCTAGAATCGTCCAAAGTCGCTTGAATGAAAAAAGAAAGAAAAAGAAACTCCATTGGTAAATATTTATGACCATTTTATGTTATCTGCACGCTCACGATTTTTACACATTCATTGAATTTCTATATTTTTACAAATTCGTTCAGAATATACGAACATATAATATGAATTATCCCACTCGGTTTCACCAAAAGATCCAATTGCCTTCTCGCGAATGACCATCTACGTGAACCCTGCGAGATATGATTATTCGTCAATAATTTATAAGATTCGATTGCCGATTCGCCCACTGTAGTATAATAAAACAAAAAGAAGAAAAAACTAATGGAAATAAAAATTGCCAGATTCGTATGGCAAAGAAAGTTTCGATATATTTGAAACATAATTTCAACCTTCTTGGCCCATACTTGGGCGTAAGTATATCGATAAATTTCCTCCGCCACGTTACGTGCGAATTTGACCGAATACAAATCAATATGAAATTGATTTTTGCACGACATCGAATCGGCCAGGATATTTAAGTTTTTGCACATAAGATAAATCGATAGTTGGCAAAGTAAAAAAAAATAAAAAATTTTTACCTACTTAACGTATAAGGAGAAATCTTGGTAAAATGTGTTTTACGTATTATTGCATCGACAAGTTTTTCACAATAAAAATGTTCATCCGCACGGAGGAATCTATAGTTTTGCTATAATGTTATATTGAAATTTCCACAGCTCATCTACTACATATTTCCGCTTTTCGAAGGCGCGTTATATTATAACTCGTATAACTCATACCCGACGTTCTTCGTAGGTGGGCAAGGTTTGCCGAGGTCACGATCCTCGCGTACATCTTCGCATTTCTTTTGCGCACGCGTGGGTGGTGGGCGAACGATTCCTCACCGAGTCACAACCCCGAGCTCAAGTCGTTCCTACAACCCACGCTGATTACGAGAACACTGCTGCATCTCGAAGAGGTGTACGTATACGAAAACTACGTATGGGATAAAATCACATATGCGATACCTTATATAGCATCAAGGTATGTACACTTGGCGAGATCATAACTGACATAGTTAGACACTACGCGACGAGCTGTAGGTTGGCGTAAAATATCCCTAGTTTAGGCAGCAAACGGGGGCTTGAGTTTTCGCAAATATCTCGAGAACTGATTGAGATTTTCGAAATTTTAAAAAAGATTCGAAAAGAGGAGGAGATGTCCTCAAAAAAGTCTCGACTCCCGGAACTAGAGGACCATTATTTATAATCTTTCTAGAAGCGTGAAAACACGGCCGAAAACGGCTAGTCTGGCTTGCGCGCGTCATGCAATGAAACGGCCCACGTGTCAGACTAGCTGTTTTCGGCCGTATTTTCACGCTTCTAGAAAGATTATAAATAATGGTCCTCTAGTTCCGGGAGTCGAGACTTTTTTGAGGACATTTCCTCCTCTTTTCGAATCTTTTTTAAAATTTCGAAAATCTCAATCAGTTCTCGAGATATTTGCGAAAAATCACGCCCCCGTTTGCTGCCTAAACTAGGGATATTTTACGCCAACCTACAGCTCGTCGCGTAGTGTCTAACCATGTCAGTTATGATTAAGGTATGTGTACACCACATACTTCGTGTACTTGGTCTGCAGCTATGGCGTACGATATGATTCGTGACTTCGTTCCATCCCGAAGGATATGTTATTGAAATCGTAGAAAATCGCCAGAACATTAATGGGGTATAATTTGAATTTTAGCAGATTATGGAGGTCGCGTGAGATGATCCATAAATGAAAAAAACGAGAACTTGATCCATTTTGACACAGGATATAGTACGCATGCAAGTGTGATGTCACCGACGGTGTCGAGTTGGGTTACAAGAAAAAGGAGGTAAAAAAAAGAGAGAAGATGATTTATATTCCACCACTAATTATGTGGTGTCGCACGAACTCCGGCGAGATCTATCGAGACGGCAACTTTTTACGGTCAAAGCCGAACATAATGTTAAAGATTCACATTATACTCCAATATACCTGTGTGTATAGGTAGTTATGTATACGTATAATATATAAATGAGGTATGCATGTGAAATGTGAAAACTACATTCCGTTGCCTCAGTCTATGCATGGTTTTTCGTCTGTCGGTTTTACGTAATTCCCGTCGTCCTGCCCAAGTGTCCCTATATATTCAATATTAATGCAAATATATAGGCCTACTTTGGCTATATATATACATACGTATACACACCTATATTATTAGTATATTTTATGAGGTGGCGCCGCGCCGCCCCGGACAAGATAAGATTTCGAAACGTAGAATCTGAACGGTGTGAGCGCCAGGCTTGGCAATAAAATTGAAGCTGCTGCCGCTACTGCCGCTCCTTTGGTAATAATCAAAAAGCTACTATATAAAAAAAGTGATATACATGTACGTGTACCCATACATATACCTAATAGCAGACTTGCGAGCGATGACCAGAGACACCACCTGTTACATATGCATACATATCTTTGATGTTATCAACGAATCCGAATATTTATATTATTCCTAATTATATCTAACGGATTTGAAGATCAACAAGAATTAAGCGATCTAACGTACATTATGTAGCTATGGTAATTTCTTTCCGCGCGTATAAATATATCAATTGCAAAAAAATAAAAAAAATTATCAGCGTATGGAAAAATGCAGCAAAACAGGTATGTAGATGTAATCGTTTTATAATCAATCGAATGAATTAATTTGAAAATCTTCAAGTTTTTCTACTGTGTGAAAAAGTAAAATGGAAGTGTTGAGGATATTCGGATATTCTTGGAACAATTATCTTAAAAAAGTACCAACAATAGAATCGGTGTGTATAGACGTATGTAATAGAAAACCTTATTACGTTGAGAAAGAAGAAACAATGAAAAACGAAACAAAAAAATGGGAGTGTTAAAATGCGTAATGATAATGAAGGTAATTCAATTATCAAGCCCAATATCTGATTCCAGGAAATCAATCACGAAGAAATTAGAATTCGAATGGCGACCAATTTAAATGATGAAACGCCTGTTGTTGGGCTGCACCAATTAGCTTCCTATAGAGCCCTACACCGGTCATCTCCCCGATTTCTTTGTGAACTTTTTCTTGCCCTATACATTGCTTGATAATTGTGGTAAACAAATGTGAGGCACGTTCAGACCGCAGCCGGGATAAGACACGTGACAATTTACATGGAGTTCGGAGGACCTGATAGAAACGATCTTACGTGTATACCTATATAGTTTGGGTATAATATATCGTATGCGGCATTCTCCGTCAATTCGACCAGCGTTCGACCCCCGCATTTGTATTCACATCTACAAAAATTTTACCTACTCGAAAGAAACACCCTGCAGTTTTCATGTCTTTTTTCTCATCTTCTAGAAGAAGGTTCTTCAAAGAAAATTAAAAAAACAAAAGATCGAAGATAGCTACGGGGATCTGATGTCGACTATCGCCACCTGGCGAAAGAGATTATGATATGGAATTTATCGTAAATTCGAGCATAAATTCGATTGCAGCGCGCAAGATAAACCACTTGATACATAAAAATAATTATATGGGAAGAAATGTAGGGTGAAGACGAGGATCAGTACGTAACGACTCATCGTAGCTAAATATAAAATTGCTATACAAGCTCCAGACTCGGTTAAAACATTGACGCGCGCGGTATATTAATGAGATCTAATTGCTGGTGATAAGACATTAATTAGCCTCAACCAACGAAAATGCATTGCGTCATCTGCACGAGTCGCAAGGCAAGTTTGTCCAACGCGTTGAATAAATTTCATATAAATTATATATTTTATGCTGCAGCACATTATAGTGTATATACCATACGTATATATTCTCTAGTATTTCCCCCTGCTCTTTTTTCTTCTAAATTTTATTTCATTTCTTGTTTTTCATCATGTCTGTACAACGACGCTGAATAATTTTTTAAAACTAATTCGTCACCCGTGGGAAGAAGAATTATGAAGCGTTAGCATAGAATATTTTTATTTTATCACAAAAGCTGGGGGTCTTATAAATTTGATTCCAAGAAGAATAAAATGATTCACAGCAATCCGGCATTTTCATTCACGTATACCTGCTTTTTTTGTTTCTTCAAATATTCTGAGATATAAATGCAATGCAGGAATGACTACGTTGAGAATCTCTCCAATTTTTATAGATTACTCGACTTTTTTTTCTACCTTAATCATGTCAAATAATAATTCACGAAGATTTTCTAAAACGTTGTGTAATCTGAACAGGTAATCAAATGATTCTGTATATTTTTCCATGCTTTCAGAAAGAATCAAGTATCTCGATATCCCTGAGAGATGTTATCCCGATACAATAAATTTCAATTTCTTGAGCGAATTGTGATCGAATTGAAACTTTCTCCAACCTACTATTTCCATACGATGCTATGTATGCATACTGAGGGTAATCAAAGGCGTGTGCTTCCAGACCATTAAGGGACATTGTGAAAATATGGAAGCTGTGCATTCACATCGTTGAAGAGATTATTTCCTGGATTAAAATTGACGTGTTTTATGTGTATCATTGCTATTGGATAATCCTCACTATCAGGATCGAAATTTCATAGATTGTATCTGCCGAAAAAACGTCTTCTATATTTCTGTCAAATTGAATTCAGATTCGGAACACTCTACATACGCCGATCAGTGCAAATGTAAGTTGCACCGATGAAAACTGCACTAGAGTCGAGTTCAAAGTATGTGAGAAGTTCAACTGTACGTATATGTATATAACAAGCGTGAAATTCTCTAGGGAATGGCTCTTTCGAGTGCATATAATAATGAACATCGTACAGTAAATCGGGGCAAACGAAGTCAGATTCTAGTTAGAAAGTGAACGCGGTTAGTCGAACTAGTTGAAGTCACATTTGCATTTAATGGGGACACGGCCCTGCAGCCAGACTGCACCAGCGCCTAACCAACCGACCAACCCGCGACCGACCGATCGAGACCGAACGAACGTGTACGTTAGACTTCAACTACTGCAAACGCTCGTAACACCCTCTCATAGATCATTCTACATTTCGTTGCGATGCGGGAGAAGGAAAAACTGATTAACAATAAGACTTTCCTGAGATGGACTCGATAACGATGCATCTTCAGTGATCCTGCAGTTCCAAATGTCGAATATTCGACGACGCTGTATAGTCTCACAATATTATGTATGTATACAGGGCGAATCACCACAAAGGTCCGATTCGGGAGGAGCTCCAATTGGCTGAGGCTCCGCCTTCATCCATTTTTAGCGACTAACGTTTCTGTGTAAATTTGTTTGTCTCACTCAGCATCATAACCATACATTGGACGACTAGACGCTATAATGAGCATCGGCTTGAGCACAATAATAAGAATATCCGAAAGTAGTGCTATCTGATCCCCGATTGGCAACAGAAATTTTAAGAATAACCAATAAGAATGGATGAAGGTGGAGCCTCAGCCAATTGAAGCTCCTCCCAAATCGGATCTTTGTGGCGACTCACCCTGTATATCCTGAAGATCATCGGTCAGTTGTCTAAACTCTAATGAATTATGCAATAATTATCATAACCAATTTCATTAGGGGACCTACACGTAACATTGTAGGATACCTATTAAGCTGCACAGCATCCTGCAGCACAGTGACATGCGGTACGCCGGTAGCCTAAGTAAGTATGTAATTATAGATTTCAGTGAGAAGCAACGTCGATGTGCCTTCCAGACGAGCACCGTATAGGAAGCTACCGATAGGTTGCTACCAGAATACAACAACAAGAAACTTTGAGTAAAAATATTCCCATTCAAATTTTCTCTAATTCGGCATTGTAATAGCCCGATTATCCGTTAAAAAGTTTCTGTCTCTCTTCCTCTCTTAGCTTGGAATACGCGTGTATATCTCATGGTAGAGCTCAGACTTTGATATTGTATTTGATATTCACTTCCAGCCAAGACCATCACGATGAAAATGTTTCCAAACTTTGATCATTATAGCCATTTGTTAATTTAATGCCCAAGAAACAGTGGGCATCTCGACAATAATGAGAACAAAAAAATTATATATACCCAAGTAAATATATAAAATAAAACCAACAGATTTCAAACCAAGGCGTGGCTTATAGCTGGTGAATATAACGACACTAAAATTACAACATCTAGCATAAATTTTCCATTAGAGAAAAGTGCCGTAATAGTTTGTTTTTTTTTTACTTTTTTTTTTGTAAATCTCTCCCCTTCCCTCGCCTCGCTTTGAAATGAAAAAAATGTTAAAAAGTAATATATATGATATAAATATAATTATTGTAGATAGGTACAGAAAAAGTGTTCACGACACACCTGTTAAAATATGTACGCGCTCTACGGAAAAAAATCATCAATCCCTGCTTTGCATTGTGCATGCCTGTGAATCTCATGGAAATACATATACATATATAGGGCTATATGGTGAACAATAAGGATATTTACATATTTAGGCGCGGATAATATTATCATGGGCATTGTCGAGGGGCTGGGTTTGGCTGCATTAGTCAGTCCATTAATCACAATTAGGTATGTGAATTCAGGTCTCAGCTCTGCCACGAACTCACGGGACGCCTCCACTGCGCTGTATAATGTACGTATGTACGTACATAGGTATACGGATGTGTATTATATACCGAACGAGTCACCGATGCGACCCTTTAACATTTTGACCAAATGCAAAGCAACGTCCAGAAACGAGAAGAAAAAAGATAACCGACGGGATTGTAGCAACGAACATCCGCAGGTGATTTAAGAACCTTCGTGCTACAGCACTACATAAATACACGTCGTGGCTCACGAAAAATTGAACGTTTTAAAACTTGAACTAAAGGTGCCGCGAAAATTTTGATCTATCTAACAAGTTATTCACTTTTGAGTTGAAAAACGTGCTAGAGATTTTATTCGGCGATTGTCTTCCAGATTTGAAAAAATTCAATTCTCATTCGTTACGGCGAAAGAAATTCCTTCCAAATAATCAAGCATCACGATTTAGCGAAAGTGGACTATTTGCCTGAAACAACGAAATGCACTTTGATTGAATTTGAAATTCTATAACTCGGTACAGCTGACTTATCGATGCATATGACAGATACAGATATCTATGAAAAATGAAAGCGTACAGTCAGCCATACGATCTGATGTATGAGGACCACCGACGGCATTGAAACAAGAAGAGTGAATAAATGGCCTTGGCCTTGGTAAACGTATGTCTGATTAATTTCCTAACGTAAAATGGTTGCTGCTTCTGAAGCTCAATCTCCGGATTGATTTAACCTCTGAACCACAAACGGAGGCCGGGGTCAGACACGCTTCGAACGGTGAACGCACATTTCGGCCCGTTAATTCGGCTTCTCGTATATATAAACGTATATTATATACGTCCGACTCCCGCGCATCTCTTTTTCTTTTTTTCTTTTTCTTCATAATCTAACTCCGTCGAACCAAAGCCTCAGCATTTTTACCCGCGAGAATTAATACTCCTGCAGACTATATGAATATTAATCGGTTGCACTCTTGACGAAAGTGATGACGATGAATAATTACATCACTATTTCCATAAAATACTCTAACGGGCGATGGATATAATTGGGAATAATTATCATTCACGACGAGGTTGAGCAATCTATATGGTAGTGTACACCTTATACGCTAATTGAAACGGTGAAAAATATCAATTTCATTCGATACTATATATAGTTGGGCGCCTCATCGAAATCTTTTTTTTTTCTTCAACTTGATCTTCCGTTTTTATGAGCGTCGTAAACTGCCATTTCAAATACTTGGAATAATAAAATATACCCACTGTAAATATATACATATATATACATTAATTTTGTAGCTCTCGTGTAATTAATCACGTGATCATTGGACTGGAGGTATAAATTCTGCATAACGTAAAATTTAAGGTCTAGTTTTTTTTCCCATTTTTTGCCGTTGATTTGTTTTTTCTTTCTAACAACAATTTGGTGTTTCCTTGGTGCGTCATTATATTCGAACCCCGTACGATTCGATTCGATTGTGTTTTAATACGAGGGTCTGAAGAATCTGTGAATCGCAATCAGTCGACAAACACGATAAAATTTTAGCGCATTATCTAACCAAAGGTACGTGGCCTCGCCAAACCATTCAGTATCACGTTACAACGGAAAATATTATATAATACCAATCATAAGTAATCAAAGCGCATAATTTAAAGAGGCGATTTTATAGGCTCAGCTGAACGGCCGCGCGGAGCGCATTTGCACGTGTAGTATAACGTACATACAATAAAAGGTATACGTTATCGGATATCTCGCGAGAATATTATTTGCAACAATTTTAATGGTCATTTTTTTATTTACGCTCCAAAAATGCCTCATTATACGCAACTTAAGAATAAGGTGAGACAATTAGTTCAGAGAAAAATTGAATCCAGAATTTTTCAACTATACATATCCATGTAACCAGGAGTGTGGAATTCTGACATATGGACTTGATTACTTTTTTTTTTTATTCTTTCTATTTTTGTTTTTCGTACCTGCATTACAGCAGGTAACCGGCGAAATAGCTGCAAGCCTCGGTCCGTTTTCGGTTTATTTATTCCCATGGTTTCATGCAGTCGACCATAAAATTAGCATAATGTCCAGTATATTTTATCCCTGTAGGTATAGCTTCGGAAGCCACAAAGTTCAAATGCACATACAAAAGTTTTTACTCGAAGATGTGGGTGTCAATGCATCGGCCCCATTTTATGCAATCGATTGGAGTTGCAACTTTCCAATAAAAATGAATGACTAAAATTTTCCAGGTGAATAAATTGAATAAAATTGCCGATTGTCATACTTAATTTACAAGTGTATTTATGCGATCCAAAAGGATCCAAGGCACAGGAAGATCATGGAAGTCGTCGACCTTGAATAGCACCATAAAAGCGTCTCTCAGGGGGCGGGTAGCTTTGGAATGCGTGATCACCGCTTCTTGTCTCCAATGCCATTGTCGGTGGTCTTCAAAGACGTTCTCGTCGAACCTCAAACTTCTCTTCTCGACTCCCCCCCGTGACCAGGCGAAGAGGGTAAAGAGCAGAAGATCTCGTTATGTTTCACGAGGTCATTGCTGTTCTGCTACCGAACGTTTTCAACGAGACATAAACTCGCGCGTCTCCTAATTGTCCTCAGGTGACTTTTATTGCCGCGGAACTGAAAGGAGTAGATTCGAAATATCGAAGTTGCGCGAAGAGAGGATCCTTTTGAGCGTCCAACACATGTCGTTTGGATCCTGCACTCACAAGAATGAGTCGGAGATATTATACGTATACATATGTATACCTGCAGCTACGTTAGAGATTTTGCACCACCATCATTGGTATAGCTGTCGTAGAAATCGTGGACGTTGAGCGCGAGCCATGCCGGTTTTTGTTGACACGATATTCTTAAGATGGGAAACCGCAGTTACGAGGAGGATAGTAGTATTATATTCAGTCAGCCAAGCGATTGGCATTGCCGTTGAATTATAGAGCCGGGCTCTTTTAAGTTGGCAGTGGAAACGGACAAGAAGGTTGTTCGAAGCAGTAGAGTGCAGGCTGCAACATCAGCAGCAGTTTATCTCCAAGAAAGGATGTGCACGGATGATTCGGACACGAGCTAGATCGAGCTTAACCAACGCAACGCTCGCGTGCCATTCGTATGGGGTATTATCCTTGAGAGAAGACGGACGCTCCGGAATTTCATACAGAGTTCTGAACGCGGATCTATGTTATAGCTATACTCGATTGAACGGAAGCGATCTTTTTGCTAAAGATATAATCGTATGTAGTATCTATATAGCTTCGCAATTCGTGCATTAGAGCCAAAAAAAAAAAGAAAAAACAAAACAAAAGAACGGTCTAATTTGTAGAATGCTTTCAATATATTCCGTTAAGTTTATGAGAATATATTCTTCCCCCCGAAGTTTAACCGAAGGCACGTAACGTAGGATGAGTTTTGGTCCAGAGGTGGAATGTCGATTCGAACGAGTCCACGCAGGGTTATAGCGTGGGCCGGTTTTGGTGTATATTTTCGAACGGAGGGGTGCACAAAAGTTTTCCCCCTATGAAAGGTTCGGATGTTGCACCGCAGGGGCACGAGGTCCTGCAGCTTCAGGAGTACACAAGCACGAAAGCCGCGAGCTCTTCTCAAAACACAAACGGCATTGTTCTCCATTTTGCCTCTTCTTGTTTCTTCCGCGGTCACAAACGATTATTTTTTGGATCCGTAGGCCCACTACACCCGCCATGCACAAGCCTATTGTATTGTAATGGGCATTACTAACGTTCGGTTAAGTGGCTCCTGCGTATCTTTCTATTGCGCAATTTATGGCTTGTTCTTTTAGCTTCTCTCCTATATATACATACCTACTTGTACGGGTTATTCTAAAACCGATCCTTTTTTTTTTTCTAATTCCAATTCCTCTCTCTTTTTTTTCATCCCTTCCTTTCCGCGGCCGGTCCATGCACAGTTCGATACTTAAACTCGCGCTGCGGGAATTATACGTTTATATACACGCGATAATTCTGGTATATATGTACATTTACATCTATTATGTATAATACGAACCTGCGGGCTGCACAGGTTATACAGAGAATTTGAACCGCGTTGTGCTCCTGCAAGAATATATCAGCCTTTCGTTTTACAAACGAGAATATGGTACGTACTCCGGTTGCCCGTTGGTCTCGGTGTAAAGTCAAGAGGTTTGACCTCTGCGTCTGTGCAGCCCGAAGCGCCCGGGTCCCGTCATGGCGATGCGATACGAGGTTGAAATGATCATCAAATGGTGAAACTATCTTAACGAGCGTCGTTTAGGTCCAATAATTTGTCTCGATGATTGATTGTCGCGGCGGCATAAGCGTTCGAACTTCTCGTCCTCGTATAATCAGTTTCTTCGTCGTCGACTAAGCAGTTATACGTGTGATATATATCTTCCGATATATCATGTAAAAAACCGTGTTTATACGGCAGGTGCGAGGTTATCCCGAATAACAAGAATCGTGTGATAAAACCAAAAACCAAAGAGAGAAAATCTCAAACTCAAAAAAACAAAAAACTGTAGCACGCGAAATAAGAAAGTAATCGGCATGCAGCGTATAAAGGCTCACGGCAATAATAAGGATCTCCCGAGTAAAGATTAACAACCCCTTGGTCATAAGTCGGAGATTATATCGTAAGGATCTAATTGGAGCTGGGATTGGTTTCGTTTCAACGCGAATCCGTGTCCAAGTAGGCATTTATATATAGGTGTATATTTTTTTATACGATGTGCAGCAATTATACAGCGCGGAACTATTCGCTCCTGCCAAAAAAAAGCAATCTCTATATACGTAGAAGCACGGGGATTGCTCGACTCTTATATTATTGAACTGCCGAGCATGATGATGAGAGTATAAAATTAAATTTAAAAATAATGTATAAAGTTAAATTGTTTTATGGCCAGACATTAGAGTCTCGTAAAAAAATATCCCATGTACTTTTCTATCCGTATATATTGCAATAATAAATGGCTCGAATAACTGCCGCAAAGTCGAAAGATATGTATTATAGGTATAAGAACAAGCATCTAGGTTAACAACTTCAAATTGTTCGTTTCCAAATTACAGTTTTATTGCAGTCGCCATTATTCCCAATCCCATTTCCAATGGCATAACATTTTCATTCCGTAAAACCTTTACCTCTACACATATATGTATATTGCATTACAAATACATAATGTATCCATATAACCGTGCATTTTACAAATTTTAGACACGACCCAGTGGTTTAATTATTGAACAGCGAAAATTGCAGTGTTACAATACCATATAAAATTTTACGAAAATATAGACCACTCTAACAATTATAATGGATGGATACATGTAAAAAAACGTATTTATTTAAATGAAGTTTTTTCAATTATATCACTCTATACGAATTAACGCGTTCTTGTATTAACTATAATTTTACTATTAATTACCGCAGGGAACTTTTACCGTTCTTCATTCTTTCTTTTTTATTTTCATAATTCCATCTCTCTTTTCTTTCTCTGCATGACAAGCTCGGTTGGCATGAAAAAATGTCCACCAAATAGCCGGGGCCATAGGTTAGAACACTAAATTTTCGTTGGCATTTATGAAACGGGCGTCAGAAACTCCGCGTATTATTTGTTATTTTATTTTATTTTTTTTCTTTGCTTTTTGCCCCTTTTCTTTCTTTCTTACTTATTGTTGTTACTATTACTATTATTATTATTATACCTCGATTATTATTATCATCGTCAATTTTAATGCTTATTGTTAGTCGTGTCCGCGGTTATACATAGGTATACGTCGGAACATGTCTCATATCTCGCCGACATGCAATGGATGTTTTTCGTAGGTGCGAAGACAAATTGATTTAGGTCGTATATTACACGTATAATACACATGCACGTATATAGAATCTCAGTGTGAATAATTAACCTGCATTCAAATCAATCAAGGACTTCCTATGTAATTTGTATAGCGATACGCTGAATTCAGTTTTTTTATTTTTACAATACGTGAAACTTCAAATCCTTCAGACTTAGGTACTAAGAAATTTGGTGATTCATGTTAACGCGTACACATGTACGTACGTACATTGGAGTGTGACAGGAAACTACACGAAAAATCGTAAAAATATCGAATGTGTATTATCTAAACATATATACATTCGTTATCTAACTTTCCAGGTGAACGAACTCTAGAATTTGACGACGGTTGATGTCCTAAAAAAAAAAATCCTTTTTTTTATTTTTAATGCTATATCTAACGTACAACCATACGGGGTAATTACACCCCATTATTACAGCGATATATGTGATGCTGTACAGTATACAAGTCTTCGAAACCTTTTGACGAGACTGATGCGTTCTAGAAGACCGATTGGTGTTTATATGGGTACCAGCTAGGTTGGTTGGTAAAAGAGCACTCTTATAGAGCTGCGCAAGAAAACGCGGGTGTATTATAAGGTACATATATACATATAGCAGATAACATGACTTCCTCCGAGAAAAGAAGCGCCTAATCAGTTCATTGTGAGCAGATCGTGCGTAATTAAGGCGATATTCAGCGCGTAGGAATTCTGCCGTACATATACAATATGGGAAAACGTCGCTGTATGTTATGCTCTTCATGTAGCACACGTGGTATAACATACACCGATCTTTTGGCTTCGGGAGAAGAGAAACTATGCGGCATTCATACACTATACATATGAATATCTATAATGCAACATATAGTACATTAGTACGTAACATTCTACATATAGGTATATAGGTAAAGCACAGCGAGTGCTTAGTTCAAAAAAGTATCGTAATTTTAGATTTTGTTGCTCTTTTCGTTCATTCCATCCTGCTGAGGTTAGTTATACAGTAGAAACCTCATTAAAGGTTTAGGGCATTTTGAAAATCCTGAAAATATAGTCTATGATTTTTTCCAAAAATTAACCTGATGCACTTACATTGCAGGAATTCGTGAAAATATTATTTCCAGGCAAAAATTTCTAGCGTGAACTGGATTTTTCCCCCTAAGCTATGCTGCTGCAGGAAAGTATGAAATTTCGATGATGTATAATTATACCAAACTCTAAAATTCGGCACTTTTTTAAACCAGCCTATACCAGGTATTATATATATGTAGTTCAACTTTATATCATTTTGAACTCCTGAATCCCGTAAGTATTTGTTTTTTTTGTTCTCACGTTTATAGCTGACTTACGCACAGCCTACACGGAGAGACTGTTTTAGTAATGACTACTATTCCAACTTAGTAATTTTGAGAAATTCCAAGAAATCTGTTGGAATTCTCAGAAAATTATACATTTTGAAAACTATTCCAAAAAAATATAGAGATCATTCCCAAACTACGTAGTAACAGTTCATGAAAAAAAAAATTTGGAATCAATTCCCCGCGAGTACAGCAATCCCACAAATAGTGTATAGTAGCCGTTTCTAACAATATGCATACTACCAGTTGTAATATTCGCGCAAGCGTTTCGCACCATATCACGTTGAGTTTCATTCCTATACAAGTATGAAATAGTGATCCTATGTACAGCAATGCTTTCTTGCAAATGCATAGTTTTTATTTCAAACTAATACATGAAAATCATTCGTGTACTCGTAAGGAATCTGTTACACGCGTGTAGTAACAGTTACAAACAATCAGTGTTTGAACCTTCACGTGCATAGTAACCACTAGCCACCTGTGTAGTAAAGGTTCCTAATGTCGCGGTGTCGGCTCGGGCGTTTTGCATGTTGAGACAAGTCGAGAGCATGATTTTCTTTTCAGTTCTCACAGTGCTTTCAATAAGTGAAGTTCTACGTACAAATTTTATGCGAAGTAAGTTTCAAACTTCTATATAATATAATTGTGTAGAGAATTTTATACGTAACACAAGCTTTCCTAACGAAATACACGAAACGAAATAACGAATACACGGAATACACACAAGGCATGGAGGTAATCTTGAAACATTATAAAATTCCATTAACGTATACCGTCTTTGAATTTGGGTAAGTTTGATTAATTGTGTTGAGATTTTCGGCCTTGTTGCGGACGGAATTTGAATAGATTAATAAAATTATCAAGATCGGTGTATAAAATATCCGGATACACTGGGCATTGCCATTGGCAGATTTGCGATACAGTGCTCTCTCTTTTACTGTGCGCCCATAATATTTTGCGTTTGAAATTATCAAAGGAAAAATCTGGGAAACTCAAGTCCGATTGAATATATTTAGAGGTGGCTATACCGGACATTGGAATAAAAAAAAGTGCGCGTGTATAGAGTCCTGATCAATTCATCATAATCTAAAAGTTATGGGGGTAATTTTTTTCGTAGTGAAATTTAGTTTTCAAAAAAAAGTATGAAAAGATCAAATTTTTATTTTTTCAATTTTTTCTTTCAATTTGAAACTGATATTTTTAGTTTTTTTGAAGAGCGAAATTTTTGGTTTTTTTTTTCGCAAAAATATATGTTATACCAGACTACAAAACAAATTTTTTAAGCATTTTTTTAAGATAGGATTCGAATATCTTCGGTTTTTTAACACACTTACTCTTTATTTTTTAAATTTCGCGTTCTTTGACTTTATAAATATTTCACGAAACTTTTAGTTTGAAAAATTATAAACCGATCTATAGTATCAACCATCCACAGTATTTAACTTACTCGATTCATTGCAAAAATCAGGACTCATGAATTTTTTAAACTTGCCATACCATTACTTTTCGAAAATTTAAAAAAATTCATATCTTAAGAACTTTTGGAGATTAGGAGCTGAAACTTCACAAGTAAGCGGTTTTTGATACCTACAAAAACATGTCAAGAATGCAGCTAAATAAAAATATAAGATTTTTGAAATTTGCTGATTTCGAATGGAATGACCCATATATAGTTGTAATTTTCTTGAAATTGACATCTTTCCATTCCCATCAGAGAAAGGGAGAGAGAGAGCACCATACGTTGTTTCGCTTTTTCTGTGGGTCAGTAAAGGATATTTTAAATACCTATTTTATTATCATGAAACATGTGATGTATGTACATTTATATTGTAAACAGTATTTTGAGAGTCCATCCACGGTGGTTTTTGGATTTCCGCCAACTGAATCACAAGTTGCAGGTATTAATTCTGACAAATTATCTTTCAATTTTTCATGACCAAGATCACTCCTATAACATGAGATTATATTCCTTCCAATATTTTCGCCAAATGACATCGATGTTACTTTTAATTTTCCTTTTTTTCAAGACGGTAATCTGCGAATCTTGGAACTTGATGGGCAGTCTCAGCAGAATGAGTTCGCAGTGAGAAATAAAACATGTGCCGAAAATCCATGGTTTGCGGCTGAAAGTTGCTCCAGTCGATCTGTATCATCGGATATTCCGTATACTTTGACAGATTTGACAAATGAATCAACTTCCGCGTCAACTTCCGCGTCAACTTCTCATTCAAATGCAAACGGAATCACGGTATCAACAACAGTGAACGAAGTAAAAACCAGCCGAAACGACACAGTTGATCGATATTTGGGTGACTCGTTTGAATGCCAAGTTACTGCAATTCCTTCGGGTACGCAACACGTATATCCGAAAAACAACGCAGCTGCACCTATTACAGACTCAGTATTGGAGTCACAATCAGTCTCAAGCAGATCGAACCAGCTTGATGATAGAGATGTAAGATCTGTTAATGCAAAAGAAGCACTGATCTCACGGTTATCATTTTAACCTTTGTCTTTTTTCTGCCCAGCAATTCGATCTTATGCAATTTCTCGAGAATGATCCCAATGGTAGGCTTGTGTTGCTGACTTATAAGAATTGCGGCAAATTAAGTACTTATATGCGACAACTTTTAGTCCATATATTGATCGATCGGGAAAAAGATTTAGCTTTTGCACGGAGTAAGAGTGCTACACATATTAAAGAGTTCAAGTGAGTAGTCAGATGTATTTTCATAAATTCATGGGAAGGATTTTGAATTCTCTGCTTACAAATGTGTTCACAGACATGTCTGAGTGTATGTATGAAGATATGTAATTAATTATCCGTTACAGGATTTCCACTGAAAAATTCCAGTACATTGCCGGAGAGATCAGTCGAATCTTTACAAAAGAAGCACGTCCAGGAGCATATTTTACTAAATCTTGCACAGTAAACGGAGTAAGGATATCACCCAGTGGAAAACTGTACGACCGATTTATATATATCAAAGGTATCCTTCGACAAAGCAAAATACTGACAGACACAAAAGGATCTAATAATCCATCACAAGACGTCACTGATGCTCTACAACTTCTCAATAGTACGTGTTTATTCGCATTTTTGTAGTTCTCGTGAACCAACTGTACAACTCTTTTATTGCTTCTGCAGATGATGAGCTCCATGAACTCAACTGGTTGAAAGACAACATCGATCCTTGGATAAAAGTTATTAATTTGTGGGAAAAAACATTTAAAGTACGAAGAGCAAAGTTTCTGTCAGAAAATACCACTGTTGCGCAGTATTATGAGCAGTATCGTTGTTTATCTCAGGAGCTTGGCTCGGAATTGGTGAATTTTCATCAGCTTGGGAAAAATTTTCAAAAAGCATGCGACCATATTTTTATGATTGACTTTTTGTGAGAGGGAATTCATTCTATTGCAGTTAAAGGCAGATTTTGAAAAATTGTTTCCTGGAAAGGACTCCATTCTCTTCAATAGGTGGAGTAGCATCCGGGCTAATCTTCTCGAACTCATCAAATCATCTAAGCAACTAAAAAATGTCGAAGCCAAGGTTCTCATCAGTAGACTAAAGGAACTGACTCCTGGTGGTTAGTCGGTTATTGAAAGTTGAAACAAAATACAACTACGTACATGCAGTTTCATCTTTTTTTAAAGTACTATTATGTTGTGTGCAGATGAACAGGATGCTCTAGTATTATACCTTTTGCCACACCTTATGAAACCAACGCGGCTACACTACGAACCATCGGCCAAAGTGCGAAAAACCGGTCGAAAGAAAAACGCTACAAACGAGAATAATGCCGAACATGATTCATCGCAAAATAAAAATAAATACACGAAGCCTACAGTAATTGAGAGCCAGGAATCTTTCATCCTGCATGTGGAGGTAATAGAACAAAGTTCTATTTTCTTTTTTCAAATTTGACACCCTATAGTAACAAAATCGTATATTTCAGAATATAACAGATCTCGAAGAAGCTATACGCATAAAAGCACAAGAGCTAAAGAAGAAAAACGTTCCGGTACAACCCTTCTTAATATTCGTCGGTCCAATAACAAAAGTAGAGACATTCTACGTATATATTTGTGGCAGAAAATATAAAGTGCAATCACCTTTGCACGCTCTGGACTTGGCGTTCAAGTCGTTCTTTGCATTGGAGTGTAGGTATCCGGAACATTGTTTTCATTTGTGGCTATTTATCCAGAAGGTTGGATACGATATCGAAAATCCAGGTGACAAGTTCGGCTCTTCATTAAATACCCTAATTGGACAATTTAACGGAGACTTATCAGAGACATCATAAGACAAATAAATATGTTAAAGTGTTTTGTATGTGCTTCAGGCTTCGATACTAATAAGTTGCTGCTGCAACATATAGTACGATTACATCCGTTATTAAATAAATTTCGGTGTAGTGAATCATCATGTGGCCGAACTTTTTCATTAATAAATTCGTATAGAAAACATAGGTATTCGGTGCATGAACTCAATTCATCCGTCAAAGACGCAGATGGCAGCAAGTCCGCAACCTTGCAAGAAGTTGTTGCTAACGTTAATATTGATGTCGCTGAACCAGAGCAGAATAACGTTGCTAGTTTGGATTCTGATCATACATCTAACGATGATTCAAGTACCACTGGAATGGAAAATGATTTTGATAGCATTAGATGGCACGATAGCCTCCAAACTAACAAGAACATCGAACCGCATAACGATAAATTCAATTTGTCATATCACGATTACTCAAATGCTTTACAAACAGATGTTGCGAATGCCATTGCTAAATTATACAATTTTTCCGATATGCCAAGAAACAGGGTTCAAGATATCATTGATATCATAATAAATTTGTTAAATGGATCAGCCGTTTCTATTTTTGAGGACAAAATAATGCATCGCTTGCAACAGCTAGGGGAGTCAAGAGAGGGATTGTTTCAATTCGTTCAAATGTTCGATAGATTGAAAGATTTATTCAAAGATCTTGAAACTGAAAAAAAAAGATTTAAATTTTTCAAACTGAATGGAAGTCTCGTATATCCTGAACAAATTATTATAGGCGAAAGAGATGAATTTCGAACCAAAGATGGACATCAAGAGCTAATCCGTGTCCCAGTAAGCGCAGAATTTATACCGATGCGGGGTGTTTTGACCAAGTTTTTCACTATTCCAGGGGTGTATGACAAAACCATCAAGTATATTGATTATTTAGAAAGTCATATAGATATATGTATGAACTTCATACAAGGCGAATTTTGGAGGGCTAAGAAAATGGTATTCGGTTCAAAAACTGTTTTCCCGTTGATTATGTATTTCGACGATTATGAGAACAATAATCCTTTAGGAAGTCATGCCGGAATTGCAAAATGTGGTGCTGTATACCTCAGCCTTCCTTGTTTACCTCCAGATTATCAGTCAAAGCTTGAAAACACATTTCTCTTTACTTTGTTTAACAGTCTTGATCGAAAGGTTTTTAAAAATCACGTCATCTTCAAACGAATTATCGAGGAGCTTAACTTTCTTTCGACAAGCGGTATTAATATCCAACTTCCTGATGGAGAAAAAAAAATATATTTTCAGTTAGCATTAATTGTAGGTGATAACCTTGGAATGCATTCTATGCTCGGTTTTGTCGAGAGTTTTTCCGCATTACGTCCCTGTAGGTTCTGCTTGATTAATCGAAACGATATTAATACAACGTTTCACGAAAGCTTTTGTACTCTTCGAGATAAAATCAACTACGAACATCTATTGAAGTATAACGATGTTAAGATCTCGGGTCTGAAAGAACCTTGTTGTTTTCATGAAATAAAAGGCTACCATGTGACTGAAAATGTGGCGGTAGATGCCATGCATGATTTAACGGAAGGGATTTGTCAGTATGATCTTGGACAAGTACTTAATTATTATGTTTATGAAATTAAAATATTTTCACTCGATCACTTAAATGCAAGAATCCGAGGATTCCAATATGGAAATAATGACAAGCGAAACAAGCCTCCCTGTATTGATGAGCACCGTTTAAAAAATAAGTGTCTATCAATGTCATCCGCGGAAATGCTGTGTCTAATCAGAAATCTGTCGCTAATTATTGGAGATATGGTGCCGAAGAAAAACCCACACTGGCAACTGATTATTTTGCTTAAAAAAATTATTGAAATTATCATGGCGGATGTGTATGTAGTACCAGGTCATGTTGAATTATTAGACACATTAATCGAAGAATATTTATCCTTGCTGTCACAGTTATTTCACAATAGTCTGAAACCTAAACATCATTTTCTTATTCATTACCCCAGAATCATGCATCTTATGGGACCGCTGTGGAAACTCTCTTCAATGAGATATGAGAGTAAACATCGCGAGGGAAAAATAACCTCACGAGTCTCGAATAGTCGAGTTAATGTTTGCCATACAATTGCTTTGAAACATCAATTGAAAATGAATCATAGATACATGTCCAAAGATAATTCGTACCCGCTGATAGAAATTGGTCCTTCTATTGAAAAAAGTGTTGAGAGTTTTCCAGATTTAAAATGCTTCTCGGCAAGATTGCCGAATAATATATTCATTGCAAATTGGGTTGTTCATAAAGGTAAACAACTTGTAAACGGAACAATACTTGTATTGCCCTCTTCTAATCCAAAGTTTTATATGATTGAACATATAATTTTAGCAGCAGATTGCGAAATATGTATTACTGCGAAACGTTTTCGCACGGTAAGGTATGATCCCCACTTCGAATCGTTTGAAGTCAATAATCTCGAAGATGGTAAAACTAAATTATTAACATTTAAGGTACTTACATTATGTGTCCCCACTTTCATTGTCAGATTGCCGACTGGCAAATATTACATAGCAAAAAAATGGATATGAAATAAATGTGTATAAAGGAAGAAACGAATAACCTATAATATATAAAGTTGAAATATTTAATCTACACAATTGTGCAATTATTTTGGTGCGCACTTTTTCCACATCAGAAAAATTATTACAATACGTTCATCATAAATAATGATTGCTACTTGCATATCTAGGTATCACTGTTACACAATTTCTGATAACAGTTCACAAGCTGTATTTGGACTGGTTCCCCAAATGCACTAGAAAGATTTCGGAGTTGTTACCAATACGAAAACTAGTGGGCACTCACATGCAAAAGACTGATTCGTATGAAAGGTGTAGTAATAGTTTCTAGCTTCAGTAGTCGTTTGAGTACTATATTCGGCATTAATGTTTTCTGAATATATTCTGACTGATTCCGAAATGTTATCTCAATGTCGGTGATCATTCACAGCTCACGCTGGTAATAGTTCCCAACTTAAGTAGCGATGAATACCAACAATGTTCTCAGCAGTCACACAGTTTTTCTGCCAGACTGGTAATCATTTGCAAGCGTCGCTAAAAGCTATTACTAGACAATCAGTATTGTCACTACTTTACTAAATTTTTTAGGAATGAGCATCTATTTTTGATTAATCATCACTAAAACGGTCTCTCCGTGTACTAACATTGCGTAATGGCATTAGCGCATAGACCAACCAATAACCCGCGGTGTTAATATTTTGACCATCTCTGCATAGCGCGTGATATGACGCGACGATGAACGGATGGATATATGTAGATGGAACATCTGCCAGTGGTCGAGCCCCTTTCCATTACCAGCACCTCCGTCACTAACACTCGCTGCAGTTAGCACTGACTGCAGAAGTCCGACTCCCGAGTCCACTGTTACTAACAGTCCCGCGAACATCGGCTATATATCATAATACACCTATACGTAGTACATGTATACATATAATATATATTTATCGAATAACCCATGTGTACTTAAACGTGGAAAATGAAGCGACGCGCGTTAAGCTCTCCGGAGACTTCGATGCTGGGAAAACCCCTCATAATTGTTTCGATAAATTTTGAAATAAAAAATCATGATGGCGAACAATAATCGATAAATTATCTATAAACTATCCATTACACGGTTATTCCATCCACCAGAATTACGTTATTTGGAGAAGTCTGATTTCATTTAGGTATATATGCGTATATGTGTATATGGTAAAAATTGAAAGAATTACAGTCAATAATAAGTAGTTAATTAATTTTCGCTGTTGTATCGCATGTCTCATAGCAATGGACCGAGACTGAGTATTATAGAGTATATTATATATGCTATATCTGTAGATACTAGGTATATTGTACATATATGCAGTGTATACACTTTGTATATACGCCGCGTATTTTAATATAACGGTTGAATAGCTGACAATAAGTGCAAGAAAATTTACTATATCTCGCGGATTCTGCACATTAGATGTATACCTACTTACATACCTACAATATATAGGTATATAATACTTATAGGTGGGTACATAGTTTGTACTCATATATAGCAACTCAGAGGCGTCTTTCTCTGGATAGGTATTCGAAGTCATGCAATAGCCATCGAATAGCTTAGCGGTATATAAGGAATAATGTTTTATATATTTATACGGTCGATCGGCATGCTCAAAGAAGCTGCGGTAGCTGTAATAGGACGCTATATAGGATGGTATAGGAAATTAAATCTGCCACTGTTAGACAGAATCTGCGATTGTCTTCCCGCGGCGACGATTTTCCATGTATACCGCGACAATATCACGGCGGAGAATTCTAACGGTCCGGTCAACTCGCAGCAAGCTATTATAACCTGCAATTAAACTCGTTTTCCATCGGACCTCAGTGATCTATAGTGAAGCTTTATCTAGAAACCATTAATTCCTGCTTTTTATTCTCTTACATTTATATTTGCATTAAAATACCTTATTCTTTCCTTCAGAAATAGTCTGTTTAGTGTTTTGAAACAAAATATCAAAAGTATAACTTTTGATTTGACCTTGAGCTTTGTGAATTATACGGCGTCAAAGGTACCAAAGATTGGTTTATCGAGAAATTGAGAATTACGAAATTCTGCTGACAAAAGTACTGCGGTAGTTTTTTGGCAGGAGTAAGCGTTTTCGCAAAAATTCGCTACAAAAGTTGACCCGAATTGTAATATTAGGCGACCATCTGCGGGTGCGGAATTGAGTACAGTCATATACACACCTATACAGGGAACTGGCAATCACGAAAAATGGAAAAATATTTATTTTTGACACACCCCATATAGGATACCATCCATGTAATACCAGATATAAATATACATGGTAGGACTGGTAGGTACATATTATACAGTTAGTCAGGGTACGAGATGAATTCAAAATGTATTAGAGCTAAAAAATGCGCCGCGCCGATGCGCTGCATACTTTTCTTTTACATAATAAAGTTCAAGTCAAGGAAAGTAGACACGAATAGGTAGCTACGATGAATTAACTCTCCGGTTCAAAATGTGCACCTTCGAATAATCATTCCTGTTTATAAGAACCCTACTAATGCCGTAATAATTTAAGGAAGATTAATAGGCATTTCACATACACGTAAGCCCAAACATATCACACATGTATGAAACAGATATACATCTATATACTAACTCTGACTTGTTTTCACGGTACATACATTATAGGTACACTTGGCGAGATCATAAGTGGCGTAGTTAGACACTACGCGATGAGCTGTAGGTTGGCATAAAATACATATCCCTAGTCTAGGCAGCGAACGAGGGTTTGATTTTTCGCAAAAATCTCAAGAACTGATTGAGATTTTCAAAATTTAGCAAAAGATTCGGAAAGAGGAGGAAATTTCCTCATAAAAGTTTCGACTCCCGGAACTAGAGGACCATTATTTATAATTTTTCCAGAGGCGTGAAAATACGGTCGAAAACGGCTAGTCTGGCTTGCGCGCGTCACGTAATGAAACGGCCCACGAGCCAGACTAGCCGTTTTGGGCCGTATTTTCACGCCTCTGGAAAAATTATAAATAATGGTCCTCTAGTTCCGGGAGTCGAAACTTTTATGAGGAAATTTCCTCCTCTTTCCGAATCTTTTGCTAAATTTTGAAAATCTCAATCAGTGCTTGAGATACTTGCGAAAAATCGAACCCCCGTTTGCTGCCTAGACTAGGGATATTTCATGCCAACCTAAAGCTCATCGCGTAGTATCTAACTACGCCACTTATGATCTCGCCAAGTGTACATACCTTAGACACCTCAAAATATCTTTTTTTCCTCAATCATCCGATTGTTTTTTAATTTTCTATTAATTTCCTCAATGACTGTACAGTTAGTGAGATAATATTCCGACGAAAAATTCGATAATGGGCCGGCTTTTATTGACGATTGACAACTTTTTTGTTTCATGCCTGTTCCACTCCCCGTGGGTTTTTCTTTTAGCTGTGGAGGATTAAGATGAAACAGAAAAGAATCGAGTGACGTTTGTAACTCGCGGCGGTGAAATTGAATCGTCGCGTGTTTGAGATAAGGGGCAGCGGTCTTAAATCGCGGAGCGTTGAATAAGACGAGAAGTAATACGGAAAGAAGAGACTACAGCAGTGGAGCAACTCCGCCATCAAGATGGTAGAGTTTAGACAAGGCCCAAGAGTACGGACAGCGTGGTATAAGGTATACCATAGCCGGCGCAAGTTAGGTTAGCACAAAGAAACCGTGAAAAGAAACTTTGGTTATACTGCCAGCAACAGCCCCCAGTGCATGGTAGTCAAAGGGACAAGTGATCGTGACTCGTACGTTCCAGGATAAAATCTTACGCCTCCTTCAATCGCTAGGGAATTTTACTGCGCTTAAATAAACCAACCACCGCGTACAAAATTGGAAAAAAAAAAATAAAATATTCAGAGGCGCGCGACCCGACAAAACGAGTATTAATCGAGAAGGATATACGAAGACTTCGACCCTCGTACAGCCAAAAGTATAAGAAATATTTCTATCGAGCGTTTTGGATGAAAAAAATATTGAGTAGGTACTTCCCACGAATTCGGTATCCGGGATATGTGAAAAATTATTCTAAACTTCTCGTATTCACTCGAACTTGATGAATTTTGCGAATCTTGGAGAATGTGTGAACGAGAAATCAGGATATCAATATCAATTCGATGCGGCACGAAATTTTTCAAATGAAAGTCTTCGGGTTTCCGAAAACACGACGTACCATATGCGATAGCGCAGAACGGACTCAACGCTGCTGCACCCACTGAAAGCAACGCGTCAAATATTGACAAAACTTATCTCGGACAAGACACCTTCTATACCACATAGGTATCTTACTCATATACCGCATATATAACGAAAGAATATGATCAAAAGTCTACATCCCGCCGTACTTCTCTCGGACAGAAAAGAGAAATACAAAAGGATTGTATATGAGCAACATAATATAAGGCCCAAGAACCCTCATTTGAACAACACATGAAATAATGCCGGCATTTTTTTTTCTTTTGTCCACTACCCTGTATGGTACAGTCAAAATATAGTAGCACCTCATATCATATATAGTATTTGGACCATCGGGTATCAAGACTCCACAGGCATCAATTAGAAGAAAGAGTCAGATGATTTCGAAAAGACTTCAAACTATTTGGATGCATAGACGAAATACGCGGCGTGTTCGGTAGTACGCTACAGTGTAAGTAGTGGCGGTATAATTACGAGTTGCGAGGAAAGGGGAATTTGAGAAGGGTCTATCAACTACACCGGAAGTAGGGTACCCTGCAACGTTTCAGTGTATAGTCATTCCGGAACGGCATCCCCTAAACGTATGTATAAGCTCCTGGTATAGTGCAACGCTCTGACCAACTTTCCGCAGTGTTTCTCATTCTGAAGTATACAATAAATTCGATCACGAGGGTTTTCCGTGATGCTCATGCCCTATTTCTTCCGACTATTTCACACCCAATGAAATTAACACGTTACGAAGACAAAGGCTGGCTTGAAGCTGCGAGAAATTAACGAAACGATTTGTAACGAAATTCGCATATAATTGCATCATTAATACCTTAATACTACAAATAACTTCCGCCATAAATATTCAACTTCATACGGCGGATTATAACTACTTCGAAATTGCAGGTTATGATCATTGAATTATAATGATTCACGCAATGATGTACCGTACATTAATATACTTGGAATTACTGAAGTCCGGAGGGGGGATGACAATGACTCGGAGGCTCTGATGCCGCGTGCGAGTATAGTAAAGATAATTACCATTGATCGTTACGGGACAAAGAGAAGAGGATATACTATACCATAGAATGAAGGAGAAAAGAACAAACGTTCTAAGAGACAGGAGTCATCGAACTTCGATGATAATCGGTGTAGGTATATATGCTGATATTGCCATACGTACACTACTGGCCGTTGCAGACGTAACATGTTATGTACTAATCTTTCCGTTTACGTAGCTATCTATACCTATACAATGGATACAGGGCATTTCAGATCAATTCGAGTGGGGTCTGACCCACTGTACTAAATTTGAAACTTGATTAAAATATTTTCTGGCGCTAAAAGCATCTCCGAAGCATGCGCATATTTTTTTGTTGACGTTATTTTTATTTATTCTTTTCCTGTTGCCATGTGATGGTTTTTGAGATATGATTAGATTCAAATTGTTAAAAAATTATTATGCCTTTGAAAGATTTGAAAAAATCGTGTTTCTCATTCCGATTAATTAAAGATCTGTTCAATCGCAGTATCTTTTTTTGCTGTCTTAGTTTTTTGCAAATTGAAAATTTATGAGTGCGAAAATCAGCGCTAAAACGCTGCGAGTCGAATTGGCCTGAAATGCCCTATACCTATGTTGAAGTATATACGTTATATACCAATATTTGTACTACAGCTGCGTCTCGCGTGTATCGTGGCAATTGTCACGCGTGCCTTGATTACCTGTGGTCACGGTACTCCTTGATTTTCATGTGATAGAATGTGTGCACAGCATTTATGTACCTACATGTAATATATATGTACATATCTATACGTACCTGTACGTACATACACTGTAACTGAACACAAGTGGTAAACCTACGTGTACATAGTATAGGTATAATATACAGCCCATACCACGTCGGCGTTTATAAAGATACAGGAACACCTGTCAGGGCCTTCGACCTTTTCACCTTTCCGATTCTACTATGTATGCCTGCAGCTTTGGCTAGTGAACAGATATATGCATGTGAATAATACGTGAGTATCAATGAAGGGTTATAAATGAGTTCATAATCAGTCATTCGATAATCATTCAGAACATTGCGTAACCAAAGCCACGAAAACCGATCCTGCAGGCGCCAAATAGGATCTTATTCTTTCTGGATTGTATTCGTTGCTTGAAAAATTTTCATTGGAAACGTCCCTATTATGAATTTCATCCAAAAGCACAGATAATTTTTTTCGAGCAGACAACCATATTAATTCTGTGTTCTAACAAGACTGCAAGATTTTCTGCAGGGATCTATTCAACAATGTAAGACAGGCGAAGATGGAGAGACGAAAAGAGAAAGGTAGCGGATCAAAGGAATGGCGGGAAGGAGGGAGGCTGATGGTTCAAGGCTCGGTACACTTGTGCGATCGTCGATGCGCGTTCAGATGGGGTCAGCAAATACCAGCTGAAAATTGTCGATCGGTCGTTCAGTTGGTAGGCGGACAATCGTCTCTCTTGGTCCCCGTATTCCAATACTCGAGTGATTACTGAGTCTGCGATATAGTTTTCAGGTGCTTTGCAGAGATCGTAAAATTCATCGCCATTGATGTAGTGAAAATGATTCGATATTGCACCGTAATTTATCGATCAAAAGTACGATGCACATATGAATACAGGAATATAATCATTTTATTATTATTAGACGAGCAACGGATCGAGATGGACAATATTGATCCGTACGCGTACGATCGGTATAGGGCATGAGGAGGAAAATAGGGCGAACGCAGCGCTGCGGTAACGTACTCTGACTTCGTCCACACTCCACCCCACTGTCCACTATACAGTGCAGCAAAAAACGAGGACTTGAAGAAGACGGAGGAAGAGAAGAGAGAAAAAAAGAAAATAGTAAAAAAAAAAGAGAATGAAAAAAAAGGCGAGGCAAGGCGCGTCCTGGTGTGCATCGTGCAGCTGCCGACGCCCCAGGCAGCACCAGGCATCAGGGTTCGGCAAACGACGTCCGTGAGTTTAAACGACGGACCCATGGCGACATGAATACACCAATGAAGGTTCCCCTCGCCCCGCACGGGTTTGTTCTTTTCCAACTCTGGGTAGATTTCGAACCGCGCGCGGTCCGGAAGCGAATAGAAGAAGAAAAGACCGAAAAAGAAAAAGTAATGGGAGAAGGAAAACCAATACAAAAACTTATTGAAAAAAGTATGATGATATCGGAACTGAAATTAGTTTTGAAAAATGTTCATTTTTCGAGAACATTTTCAGCTTTGGAATTTATAGAAATTTTTCCATGTTTATATTCTTGATACTTGGTGGTATACAAAGATGAATTTACAATTATGCAATTCAAAAAAAAAGGACAGGTGTCCTAATGATAACCCTCGATCTGATCTATACTTAAATATCATATCGTGCGGTACCAGAATATGTTTATTTTTTTATAATTATGAAGATGACTTGATATGAAAATTTTGACCTTGAATGACATTCATATAGATTCCGATCAATCGCACCTGCCATGCAACATATTGCGGGTTATGTGAGATTGTGCGTTCTCCAGACAAACTGTACGACACGCATGACATGACTGCAAACTGCATAGCTCATAATGGAGGATGAAAGCAGAAAAAATTGAAGACTAACATGAAATGACAGTGATGGAAATGAATTCCATCGGACTAATAAAAGATCCCCATTAATTATCTATTTTGTATTCAGATAGAAAATATACAAGGGGGTGGCCGAAAGAACAGCCATTTTATTTATGAAATGTGAATAAATGAATGTCAACGTATTAGCGAATCCTAGCCAACTCTTTTTTTCTATAAAAAGTAGAATAATTCTGGTATCTTTTTGGTTTTAACGAAAGAAAAAAATCCAGTTATGCCGTGTGGATCATGCAATATTTTCAATGATTCCGCGGAATCGTATAGATACAAATTTCTGTAAATTTCAAGGAGAATGAGATAGAAAAAATGAAAATAAAAATTCACTGATTTCTAACAACACCACGCGAGTAAGTTTCAGCTGCTTAAAAGCTGAACGTACCATAATCATCAGCACATCTCTATATCAAATCAATTCCATGTAGATCCCTAGAGAAATCTGCTGTTACTGAACTCAGCACGGAAATGCAGTACGATACATTTTAAAACGTTCAAGTTAGACCGCCTATTGTTATTCGAACCCTTATTTTTGCCCCCATCGCATATCTACTGCATTTCTATACAGTCCGTGACGGTTCATAGAAGGGAACCATCAGAGGTGCAACACACCTGGCAATCGATAACCGCACAAAGAACATGAGCTGCGTATTATATACGCGATAATCCATAACGCACAGAAAATGAACTATAATTTCTGAATCGTAATTAAAACTATTGATTCATTCCACCGACGTGCAGACGCAATTATGATTCCGATCATGATCGAATTCAATCTGATTTAATTCCGGTTTAGTTTTTACGTATAACAATCTGCATCGAGAGATATATTAGTATATAAATTAGTAAGACATTTTTCGCATTCTTCAAGGTCTTACAATCAGTATAGTAAAAAAAAATAAAACAAAAAAAAACAACTCTTCAATCGTCTTTTCTAATTGAGTCGAATGAGATATAACGGTACAACTGCATAGAGGCGTGCAGAGGTTGTAGTTTGGATTCAGTGCTATGGCGAGTAGTTCAGGGAATTAGAGGGAAAAGGGAAGAGAAGAGAAGGCGTTTGGTATACAACGCTAGTGGTGGCGGCGGTGGCGAAAGATTGAGGAACAGAAGGTCATCCCAGCAGAAGGACAATGACTCATCCCGATCCTCATCCTCATCCCCATCTTGCCGCATCCTTTTCTCCTGCATGTCTTTTTTTATGAGCACGATGGCTAATTGGCCCCGTGCTATTCCACGACTGAATCGAAGCTCCCGAGCAACTCCCGGTCATATACATATATGTATATACATATAAGTGTTCTACCTACCTATATACAATATATTCCTCATAATGATGCATACACTCAGCTGGATCGTGTAATAATATATCCCAGGGGTCGTTGAACGATTAATTCAACGAGGAATAAATTTGCTCTTCTTTAAATCGACTACTATACTATACGTATGGGGCATTCCATGTCACTCTGGCCGACGTTTGACTTACGCGCATTTGCATTTTTTGTTTTCAAAAAGATTATACGTAACAAAAATAAGTCGAAAAACACGGAACTTTAATCTTTTCGTTTTCGCAATTTTGACATACTGGAAAAATGACGCGATGGCTTTAAGCTTGTTAAAGTTTACCCATATTTCGAAATATCTAATATGATTTTCAAAATTTCTGTGTCAGGTGTCAATATTTCTAAACCTCGCGCCGATTAAAGTGCGGAGCAAGAACTTCCATCTTGTTTCTTTATTGTTCAATTTCTATTCGAAAATGACATCGGAAAAAAAAAGATCAGAAGGAAGAGATGGGCGATCTCTTGCATAAGTTTTTAAGGATCATACATTATAATCCTAAGTCTCTACTTGCTCCGTTATATTTTTGTGGGGTTCGTTCTCACGGCGTAAAAAATTTATTGAAAGTTCAAAAAAGTGCGAGTTACGCCTTTTTGGTTGTTAACCCTCGAGATATACAGTATCTATATATTATTTGTAATTCGCTTTCATCTTTCATTTTCTACATTCACTTAAAAAATATGGGTTTTTTTTCAGTCACTTCGTACGACGTGTATATATATGTATACCGTACACTATATTATAAATCACCTATTACACCTACGTGCGTCGCAAACGCACATCCAAAGCCGAGGACATATCCGCCTACAGATCCAAAGGGGAACGGAGAAAGGAAGATGAAAAATGTGCGGCGCGGCGTGACGTATCCGTATTCGTATTATATTAATCTTTTCGTACATGTGGATAGGTATACCCTAGGTACAAACGTGTCGTCGTCTCATACAATAGTTTGGTCGAATGAAACCACCGCGCGTAAGGTTGTGAGGAGCATATAGGTACGTACTGTACGACATATACTACGTGAATCTATTATGAACTCGGTTTGACTCAATGATATCACCGCAACCGCGGTCGCGTCGCGTGTTCTCTTGGTATTCGTTGTATTCAGTGAAGTATAATTGTAATTTACTTTGGCGCCTTTATTGCTGAACACAAAAAAATAATAATAAATACAATTTCGTGCCTTTTGATAATTCGTACGAGACTCTAATTATACTCCCGCAGAAATGCAGACTAGGTTGCGAGCTGGCTCTCGAAAAACCGCAACAATCCATAACAATTTCAGAGCAAAGTAGATCACGCGTGTGTTTATTTCATGACGTCTATAAATCGCCCGAATTCGGAAGACTCTTAAGCAAAGACCCAATCGTGTATTATGCACTCTATCTATTATGCGCTGCTGCAGGATAAGTGTTCAGTACCTATAGGATCGATATAACAATAGTAAAAGTATAACGTTCAATTGAATTGCAGACTGCACGCTTTGACGCGCAAATCGCACCGTTGAACACCTGAAGCCCAAAAGGCGGAACTTGGACACATGTAATCTGCACCACCTCCGACATAATTCCTCTCATTTTTTTCATACGCCTCCCACTGATCGCTCCGCTGCCGAGAATGATGATATGGAAGAAATTGAATGTGCATTGACTGCACGCATGTGTGACAACGACATACCTGTGTATATATAGGTACGGCATAAGCTACTATATTTATTTATTCATTTTGAAACAGTGCAGATGCATGAGTACGGAAAAATATTTATTACATCGAAGATTTCAAATTCAGATATGTAATGAAGAGTGTTCCGCTAATCTGAATATTTGCATAATTAGACTTGCACACCTAATTACAAGTTTAACGAACAGAGAAACTTTTGAAAAAGAAATGCAGCGTGCAGCGTAGCGTATAGTATACAACGTTCACCGGCGATATAACATGTATAACGTCCATATAGATATAGTATAATACATACATATACGTCGTAAAGGTCGTCCGGGTTAATCTTAATACAAGGGCCAATCAATTGATTATATTTCAATATGCACCCCGTCGTGCTCAACGTAGACGGACAGACAGGACCTGTCAATGTCCAGTTGTGCTGCACTTCCTTTCTCTCTCTTTCTTTCACATTTTCCTCTTTCTTCGTCAGACAGATTTATTCCCATAAAATTTACAGCATATTCCATAAATGTATGTGTGGTTGGGTCTAATACCATTGCATAATAACTCGATCAAGATCACTAGCACCTTAATTTGCATTAGGACTTTTTTTTTTTTTTTCTTGTTCGATCGATAATAATCAGACGCACAGCTGCGACATTCGCAAATCATTATAGAAACGCAAAATTAGTTGGGATTTTTTTTTCGTACGAAATAATTCATCGTACCTAATGATATTACAGCTGTGTATAAATAAGTTGCGTTGGAATGTAATTGAAGAATATATAAGAGAATTACATGACTTTTGTTTGCTTGATTCAATTCACTCGTATCTCCAGCAACTGCAGCTGCAGGCACGCGTTGAAACCCACAACGCAGTTATACGCGTGATGTACGCGACTAATCGAAATAAAAGGATCCAAAAGAAAAGAAAAATTGTAAGAAGTGGCATAGGAAAAAATGGTAAAACGAAACGAAATAAATTAAAAAATAGAACGTCGCCACATAATACGTACGTAATTAATGCGTGTGACGAGAAGGAGGAAATCAACGATGCAAAACTATATTATCGGTGTTCAATAAAGCTATGTACAGTATATTCGCTGTTTTATGTACAATACATATGTGTTCGTAATATTTATGCTGTACATACCTGTAACGACTTAATTACTATTTCGCGCTCAGTGGAGCTCGTAGCTGAACGCCGAAGCAAAAGCTTATGCCTATATAGCTGTGTAACTTGTTGAACCTTATGCTTTATACAGCTGATACGGATAGTTGCCTCGTTTAACATTTTACACGCTCGTTCAACGGAAAAATGATAATTCATTTGCCGTACTACACCCTGCATATTTTTCTACGACAAAAACATTATGTACCTGTAGATCAATTTTTTTTTTTTTATCGATCTATTATCGAAACTAGATTTAAATTATGAGATCGGTTATCGAATTCATGATCACGACTGATAAATCAATCAATCGATCGATGCAGGGATTTTTTAATAAATACGCTATGTATATATGAAGTGTAAAAAATAAATGTAAAAAGAACGAAAATATACATCACGTGAATTCCATTATCACTCTGCACCGGTGAATTTCAATTTACTCCTGTTATAGACATAGGATGTGAATGTGTACGTATACCTGGCGAGGTCGATTCTGACTCAAAGTCCTTCTGTTTTATAGAGAAAAATGAGTCAGGGTCAATCTCACCGGGTGTACATGTAGTCAATTTTCGCAATTGATTTATGGTATCGTATCCGTAAGTGACTATAAATGATCTGCGATGAAGTTTCCATTGAATTAACGGGTAGGTTAATACACATCCTACAAAGAGCAAACGTGTGGCTTCGCATCTTCAATCCATTCTACATAAGAGTTTCAGGGTATACATATAATTAAAAAAAAGTAAGTTGCATCGATTATCGAACATCATCAATAAGATCGGAAGATCAAGTAGTGAAACGAGCTACAAAGAATCGATGAAGGGGGAATTCTTTGAAGAATAAAAAAAAAAAAATACGTCCCGACGTACGTTAAAGATCGATTCTGTTAAAGCGGATTTATATCGGTATAGGATCAAGATCTGTCGAAACGTAAAAATCTATGCCGTATACATATACCTATATATATATACTATATTATCAAAGCTTTAAGATCTGCAGATGCACGCGCGCTGCTATCAGCTGTATTTTGTTTTTCCCAAACGACGGAAGGATAACTGCATATATATATATGTACGTTGGAATAGGATAAGACAGGATATCCACCACACGGGATTGGTATCACATAGCAGCAGCATAGTAACAAATAATCAACATTCTATCCATACGGAGCACCGCGTTAACCTACACGATAGGATTTGATCCTTGATTTCTTTTTTTTGTTCCTTTTTTTATTTTTTGTCGTCCTTTTTTTACTTTACAGCGACCCGCAAAGGTAGGCGATCCACAGAGGCGGGTTGCAGGAGACCAAAGCTATATACACACAGTCGTATTTGCATCTCTGCTAGTTCAGCCGATGGACTTTAGTATTCCGCCATAGCTAAGATAGATCCGTTCGTATTGCAGCGCAACAACCTACCGGTCGCAAGCGGGTCCGGAAAGCAAAGCTGTCTCGGGTCTGACTGACGGCACAATCCTCGATTCCCCCGCGATATAGATGCGGTGGAAGAGACCTTTCAGAACGGAGAGGAAGAAGAAGAAGAAGATCCGTGGGCGAAACTCCTCTGGTAGCATCGCAACCGACGACGCAGGACGTCGAGACGATCGAGGGACAGACATGCGAACGGACAGGATAGACAGACGGACAAACCGACGGAACGGGTAGCGAACTCCTTAATTACGCACTTTTGTATACCTACTGATGCGATGCACGAGGAGGACACGGGACGAACCTCGAGGACTGGAGTTCCACGGGATACGCGTAAGAAGAGAAAAGCGAAGACGGATGCAAATGCTGCACGGGCATACGAAAACTATACACGCTGTATTCTATGCGCCTGCGTAGTTGTATATGGCAGAAGATATATAGTGTGTTTTACAGAAGTATACGCGTTCCGAGGTTATATGTATGGCTGGCTTTAATACCCACTCGGTCAATCTGGGGTCGAGGGACCCGACGAAGCCCTTTTAGTTGAAAGATGCCGCCTGATTATATACAGACTGCATTCCTATCTCCTTTGGTTGGATTTCTTCCTCTTTCGACTATTTTCGCAAAAAATATTGACCAACTACGATAGTATTACGCACTGAGAAATTATTTAGAAAAAACAACTATACAGTTCTAATTGCAAACTTTTATTGATTAAAACGCGCTATAATAAAGTTCGTAAAAGTGCAATGGGAGTAAGATTATAGAACTGCAGATTCGAAACAAATATTTGCAATTTATTTGCCCCCACAGTGAAATATTTCAGTCTAAACAACGACTTTTGTAGACTGAAGAACATCCAACGTGATCTCTGAGACATACGAAATTAGCATTTATTATATATGTATACTAGTTCGAGGATTAAATTTTGACTAGTGGATTGAGATTATTATTATTATTATTGTTGTTGTTGTTGTTGTTATTACTGCTGTTGTTTTTGATAAAATATGCAAGCGTTTGATGAAAACATGAAATATGTATAAATTTTTCCGTCCGTTATATAAACTTGTACTATATACGTACTGAGTACGCGTGTATAATCCTATATAATGACGAATATACATATAGAATATGTATAATACATACACCGTATATAGGTATACATTGTGACATAAAAATCCCTGTGGCATATCAACTGATCGTAAGCATGAATGTCTATAATCTGCATCTACAGATAACCACGTTGGTGGCATAAAACCAGCTGGCTACAACGGCGTAAAACTAAATAGTTATTATATACACGTATTCGTGATGGTAAAGAAAAATGATATCCATTGTCGTCGTTAATAGGTTGTATAGTGTACACATATATACATATATTATACAACCTATTAGCATATAGTATTTGCGTATGGCAATTTCAGTATTATATACTGATAACGAATCTAACAACTTTATTCACTGCGCAGAGGAAACTTATAAAGTGGGAAAAAAGTGATCCATCATCAGGAGCCGACAGATCCTCAAGCCTATCCTTTTTTCTCAGATCGGGGCACATAAATATGTAACTACCTATGTATGGATATATATATATGTATACCTACATATATACACAATTATAATACCAGGAAAATTATCCAGATGGAAGTATATTAATAAAAATGTTAACAGTCGCGCAAAAATAACAAGTGACGAGTATAATAACTCATCTTGTATAGGTATGAGACGAATAAATGGCGTTAAAATTCTATTTTCAAATTTATTTTATGAGTGACATTATCACCGTCTTGTTACGCTGCTATAAATACATTGCACTACACATACGTATATAACATAACTTATATACATATATTATATACCTGCATGCATACATTGCATGTATACGAAGCCACGCGAACCGAGACGCGAGGCATCAAGAGCTCCGGGAGTCTGGAGATCGGTAGGTATGTACGTACGTAGCTACGTATATAATACGTACGTATACCTTATACTACTCTCTGAGGAGAGAAGAGAAAGCCTGAGAACATAGCGCCGTAGTTGTTCAGAGACTCCGACACATCTAAAAAGAGTCCTCCTCGCTATACGCAGATAGATAGAGTACATTCAGCAGGAACACCCTTTTACAAACTCCATATATATGTATATTATATCCAGGTAAACAGTGACTCACAAGCTTGTATATATGTATAAACCGTATTATATCCATGTATACTGTACAATATGTGAACCGCACAGAAATACGGGCGGCAGACAAGCCCTGATAAGTATTATTTAGACTTTGAATTCTTGAAGAGCCAACATAATACGTCATATATAAAAGCACTGAAGCGAGAACCGTAGGTGCTTTACTTATATGTTTAATTTTGCACGAAACGGAACGAATCGACGCCATATTAAATTACTTCGTATGGCTGTGCAGGTATGTAACCGAACAATCGAATCGTCTGCTTCGAGTCTGCATGCATATTGGACCAGCATCACAAATAATAAACTAATAAATAAGTCTACGCGCGGTGCCCGTGCCGCTGCAATTCGGTCGGCTACCCGTACCTTCCTATCCGGGCGTTGAAATCTTTCAACGTTTCTCGTGAGAAACACGAAGCTGAAGGTGTTACGAAACGCTGCTCCGTTATCGTAATAATTATACCAATTTATAGAGCAAAGAGTGAGGTGTTGCCGAAAAAAATTACTTATTTTTTATATTTCCTGTGATTTTGGGATTCGCTATCATTTGTTCTATATATTTCATCTGATTTTGCACCAGTTGAATAGCACATGGCACTAGCGGACTACTGCGGATGCCGACGACGCACCGATTTGAAATAACCGTCGAACTGCATTGCGGATGCGGTAAAACATATTATTCTTAATACCGATCTTCATAAGGCACATGCGTGTAAATAATAACAATCATGAAAAAAAAGAAAAAAAAAAAGAAAAAAGATTCATTTCCTGGAAAGTGGGGTTGAACACCTGTCTCTCAGTGATTCCCAACTACGAAGGACAAAGACGCAAGCTTTTCTTGAACTTAATATAGAATCGCGTTGAGAACCGTCGAACAGACCACGTGACTATCATGTTATATTCACATGAGTAATAAAAACTCAGGATCAGCCGTTCGGAGTATGTTTGAATGAAGGAAGTATTATTTTGTAAGAAAGAGGAGGTGGATGGATATCCAGATCAGGATACAAAACATTTTGTATAAGAAAAAATATGAATAACGGCTTGTGACTTGAGAGTAGAATGAGCTAAACATTGTGCAGGGAAAATATTTCTAAACGTTGAAACGTGTTGCAGTTGAAACGTCGACGATTGAGAGGCAGCAACACAGCATCGCGTCGCGGAACAAATTGAAGAAATACGTGCCCCAGCATTTAACGAATCAATTTTAAGAGTCTTACATTTTTGGGACTGGTAGTAGTTGCTACGGGCAGCAGCAAATGTCCGACGCGCCCTGAAATGCTAATGTCGAAAGAAGCCGTCCGGCGAATTTAGGGCCACTGTAAAGGCCAAAACCTGAGAGAACGATTCATTTTTATTTTCAATCTCGAACAGCGTCTCGTTTCAAATGTTTCTTCAACAATCGAGCATCGCGGCAGATGTGGTGAATTCAATTAATTATTTGAAAACAACGCGCCGGCGCAACGCGTTTTTTAACCTGTTGCCTAGCAGCAGCAGCAGAAATCCTCCAGCGTGGTTTATACAAACGAAATTGCTCTGTATGCTACATTAAATGCTGATGAATGAATACTCGAATTTTAGGAAGACGGGGAGATTTCATTTTCGTTTGTTTCTACCATTTATGAATAAAAAAAAACTTACCGTAAACCGAAGGCAGGCTAGCGACGAAGAGCACTAGCTTGACGATTGTCAATGTGTAATCCAAATTTCGCCACAACATGTTGCAGAAAATTTATCCACACAGAGGGCACACACATTAGATTGATCACTCTCACTTATACACTATAAACCCGATGGATAATCCGTTATTTAATAACCCACATTTTATATAATTATTGTAACTTTATGTTAATTTCTTTTATTCCTTTCCTTCAAATCTATGATAAATGTCTTGTCACTGGGGCACTTCGTAAGTGTTTACATTACGCGATGATAGTGAAACAATCGAACAAAAAAATGAAAAAAAATGAAAACAAAAACAAAAACAACCACACAGTTCCATATACGAACATGACCGCGTCTCAAACTCGTCTGGATTCTATTGTTCACTGGATGCGCTGAAAGTAGTCCCTGAGCGGCGCGCGCAGCCCAGAGGACCAAACCACCACGCTCCAGGCTTCTGGCTACTTCGTTCCTGTATTCATGCGCCAAATACGAGAGCCGAAATGGCCGACGCCATCGCCATTGACTGCCGTCGCATCCTGCTGCATCCACCCGTCCGACTTACTACAACCCACGGCCATCTGCCAATCCCGCCTAATCGCCTGCGCCGAGGGGTTGAATACGTCCTACACGGTTATACGTATACATACACACAACGTATACTTCATCATGCTTATGTTAGATATATGTATATTCGTTCCGTTCCAAACGTGGTTCCAAAGGAAGAGAGCCACGGCTTACCATTTTCATGGGGGGCTGCCGTTCGGGTCCTACCTATACGTGTTACGTATGGGTGGTTTATGTACATGGGTGGTTTTGTGTGCGTACGCACATGGCACACTCGATGCTTTTTATCGCTTCGTCCTTCGCCGCGCTTCGATACAACGATCTATGTTCTGTGGAGAACAAAAAAAGGGGTGAATAAAAAAAACACTTGCCACGTTAGGGGTACGTTACATAGGAGGATATGAAGTCTTGTGGAAATATACAACGGCGCGTTCGACATTAAATGCTAGTTTTCTTTAGTTTCTTTTTTTTCTTATTTTACATCTGTGTGTTATTCATTGTTAGAGAAGAAGATGGTAATGATATGAATGAATAAACAAAAGATCATTTGGTTTTTTGTACTCATATTCAACCAAGCTGCGTTTTTATAACGATTTTTAAGGACGAATATAAGACAGTGAACCGAATGAGCGCATATATGATCACGTCACTTGATTTTACTCATATCATGCACTGTTCGAGAGGGTAACTAACCACTCGATATATAGGTGTCCCAACCATTTTACATTTCACAACTATTTCACACCATTTCACACCCTTTCATACCATTTCATTTCAAAATTGACTGTCTCAAGTATTTCACAAGCGGTTATCCCCTCGTATAAGCCCCTATTAACTCTGTCAAAATGGAAAGTTGATTTTCAACCCCAAAATCGAAAAAAATCTAAAGTATACCTCTTTGGATTTTTTCGATTTCGGGGCCAAAAAGGAAGTATGTATTTTTAAAATCGATTACAGGACACTTTTCTGACGTATTTTGACCGCAGGAGAACGAATCTACAAGCCAAATTGATCTATCCATAAAATTGATCGAGTTATCGCTAATTTATCGCTCCCAAAAGTGAAAAAATAAGGATATCTCGATGGGATTTATTCCTAGCTTGATTTACTTGACGGAATCGTATTCTTGAGGTCGAAACATGTTAAAATGGCACATAAGCCCGAGGGGGTAACCACTCGATATATAGGTGTCCCAACCATTTAACATTTTACAACTATTTCACAAGTATTTTGCACCATTTTACACCATTTCACACCATTTCATGAACATTTCACTAGTATTTCATAGCATTTCAAAATTGACTGTCCCAAGTAATTCACAAGCGGCTACCCCCTCGGCACTGTTACTGTCGCATATCTTATGCAGTGCAGAGTGAAACCGGCAAATTGCACTGCGATCATATAGCCTAATTCACAAAAGTTGTTGCTTGCAGCCCACAGTATTAAAAAAATGTGAACAATGCACGCTCATGCATGGGCCAAAAGTACCTTTCAGTATTCAATCGTCTCGAAGAACATCGCCGTTAGCGTTCGAGACCGATTCATGGGCTGAAAATGTCTAAGAAGATTCCGGATATTCCATATATGTTTGCTTATGAGGATCGGCCTGCAATCATTTAAATATGTTTTTATGTCGGAGCATAATCGCGAAGTAAATCCTGTCGACATTTTCGACAACCGCCATTCATTCATACATGGAATGTCTAATTGTTTTCAAATGAACGCGGTGATTCAAATTCTGAATGAGAACATCGTTGACCGTAGTAACAAAGCGTGTTATCCGAGGTGTTAGCGTTCGATAAGGAATATTTTTTTCTCCAGAGCTATTGTATCGATGAAAAATGTTCATAGCTATACGTATAGGGATAACAAAAATGATGATGATAATTCGATACATCCTCATGGTGCGTATCGCTTATAACGACGCGTTCACGGCAATTAAGAAAGATTAATTGTTCCCGAACAAGTAGCTGGTGCGGCTATATACCTTATACCTGGTTGACCCCGCCGTCGTCTCCTAGACAACGACGGATGTCTTGTTAACTCGATAATTCACGACTTGAACTCCTGCAAGTTGTTAAAACTCGAATGTAGTCGGTTCTCTCTGTCGAGGTTATGTCGGATCCCTTGGTACAGTCGGCAAAAGAAAGCAGGCTCAATGCTCTCAACAAAAAGATTATCGAGATCAAGAAGAAGATTCAACTATCCGGTAAGCTTTATACCTAGGCGTCAAAGGCTTAACACGATTAGATATATCGAGAGGAATAGAGCGCAATTTCCTTCCTTTTGTTTTTTGTTATAGTTTTATAGACATTCGACTTATTAGCTAGCTTTTTTAACTTCACAAAAAAAGATATACACTGCGCACAACAATTAAGGGATCACTCGAATTTTGTCGTAAAAAAGACCCATTTTTAAATGGGTGTATCTTCGTCGAAAATAAACAGATTTTAATGGAAAAAATCGGGATTTGGAGCTTGAAGCCATGAATGCAAGGATAGCGTCATATGGATTTTGTAGCTTAAAACTTTCCCTTCAAAATCTTATTTTTCATCATTGTGCGATTTTTCATTACCGAGTAATTCGTGTTTAAACCGTTGACTGCACTTTCGTAAGTTGGTGGAACTTTTACGGGTACCTCAGTGCACGTGCGGTCATCTTATATTCATCAAAAATCTCGTGTTACCTTCTGGCATTCTAATGACTCGCCAAAATAAATCTCGCTTACTTTACTATTGCCCAATTGTCCCCTGCCGGATCACACTTTTGACGGATGTGTAAGATTGCGTAAACCACGTCGATTATTAGATCACTAATCTACACACATTCATCGACTTGCGAAAACGCAGTCAACGGTTCGAACACGAATTACTCGGTAACGAAAAATCGCACAATGATGAAAAAAAAATCATTTTGAAGGGGAAGTTTCAAGCTACGAAACCCTTATGACACCGTCCGTGTGCGATTCTCTTGACACACGGTACACATGGTACAAAAAAGAAGCAGAACGCAAAATTTCTGCATTCATGGCTTTAAAGCTGAAAAACTTCAGAAAAAACAGTGCAAAAATGAAAATTCAGGCTGACAGTTTTGAATTCAAAGCTTCCAGCTTCAAACTCCAACTTTTTTCATTAAAATCCGTTTATTTTCGACGAAGTTATACCCATTTAAAAATGGGTCTTTTTTACGACAAAATTCGAGGGATCCCTTAATTGTTGTGCGCGGTGTATGGACGTATAATTATTTATCTGGAACTCTGAATATTTTCAGTTCAAATCTACCCGCGAGAAAAAAAACAAAGAAAAATTTTTAACAAAAAGCCATTGTCAATTCACGGCATCAAGTATATTCCTAACGGGAAAAATGGAGGGAGAACATTCAAATAATTGTATTATCAAATTGAGAAATTTGCTGTCTAAATATTTCACATCTATACGTGCAAGAGTGAAATGGTACTGAAGGCAGCAGCAGATGATGTCAAAGAGGGAAAGAATCAGGTTCGCAGAAACGTTATATAAGATGTTCTGAACGAACTGCACTTTAGTCCAGGCCTCAACTTGAGTAACTACAACTCTCGGAGGAATTAGCGCGTCGTTAAATCGAATAGTGAATCACTCGAGTTAATGGGAGCAATTAGTGCCTTGGCTAAGTATAAGTAGCGTGCGAGGGTTTCTTCGCACTTGTCGATACGGCATCGTCCGCAGTAGCATACATGGCGAACATGATCGGCTGCCATAATTGTGTGCAAAGAAATTAATGCGAAGAAATATGAAAGATTACTATAAAGAAACAAAAAATGCGTAAAATCGATTCAAGAAGAGAAAAAAATTATCAATGCGCAATAATAAATGGTTTCGTAATTTTTAATAATTTTTCAGCGATATGTGCACAATCTATATAAGCTCTACTCTAGGGGGTTCCATCACGTGCTCCATGGCGCGTGCTTTGATTTGCAGAATGTTACTTACGATAAATTCAGCGATTCTTTGCCCCCGTGTTTATCTATCGGCGAGTGACATTCCCGCAGAAATACTTATATACCTATAGCTACGTAGCACAGATATTATTATATTCATAAGTTGTCGCCCTCTTGGCTTCTTAGACAGATGCTATCGGCCATCTCGCCACGATCATATTTATGTGCTTTGATACCATAACTCGAGAACCTCGGGTCAGAGGGTCGTCCTTCTGTACAGCTTTACGTATTCACATGCATACTGGTATAATACGTTTACCGCACAATACACGTGTCCAGGGGATTCCTCGGTCTTAAGCTTCGCCCACACCGGCCGACCATATCGCGTCTTTCACTGCTTAGGGGTTGTGAATTTTGAATCATTTCATAGGAGTTCGGCGTCACCTGTCGCTCCGATAAAATTGTGATACTCGCTTTGGGCCGATCATCAAGTTGGCTGCACTGCTTCGTAAACGCCAAAACTTGCACACGTGCAATTTAAACGCGTAACGCACGGTCTCGCAATGTTCTTTAGATATTTGAAATTATACGCCTCGTTCCAATCTTCGGATGAATACCCCTTGAGACGATATTCGTAGAATCTATAGTGGAACCAGAAGTTCAAAGGCACTGCCGCGCGCGTACTTCGAAGGGTGCAGCAGCATCAGCTTCAACATCAACATCGGTAACAGCAGCAATGGTATAGTAGTATAATAGTAGGATAGGTATGTGCGCCGGGAGTTACGATCATGAGACATTTTCTTTACGGAGAACAATTGCCGAGGGAATAGGATATGTTGCAGCTGCAAGTATCCGCTATATGCTATGAAAAGACTCCCGATATCCGCGAGACACGTTTTCGTTCCGCGAGACAGTGCTCGTTCTAGTCGCGCGACAGGTCGTGGCTACCTACCTGACGTTCTGCACTGCTGTGGTATAAACGCGCGGTGGTCTCGATTCGATTGTTTCTTTATACTTGTTTGACGTTCCTATCGGTGCTTCCTTCCTGCATCCGTTTCGAACGTGTACATGCGGCCTGATGTCAGATGACTCCTAACGTAAGACGGGTCGTGAATTATATCGTATACATATACCTGTATATTTCCCATAATACGAGTATGTATAGCTACGTATAACCACCTTATATCTCCCCCCACTTTTACGTAATGTGCCTATACCATTGCTATGTGTATTACACTGCGACATGGCATTGTGTGAAGATGGGTCGTACCTGTGTGATATTGTTTTTTAGAGGGGCAGAGGAAGGCCTGCTTCGAGGAGTGCGATGCCCAGAAGAAGGAGAACGCCGACAAGGTCTGCAGGCTCAAGAAAGAAGTCAAAGAGCTTCAACTGACCTTTGCCAAAGCTAAAAATGTCAGTATATAGGGTTTGTCATATCCCTATGGTCCCATATAGGTATATCTATACCTATTATGCGCGTATCGTGATCCTTCGTAAATTTTTTTTTAAACTTTTTTAAATGAGATATACCTGCTTTTGAATCATTTACAAAATTTCAACTTGCCCGAGATTATTTCGCCCTGAGTTCTACAGATCGTATTGTATTACGCAATTTTCAAAATTGCATTACGTCGTCAGAATCGATAATCTACACGGCTGTAATAATTTTTTTTTCACACATATTACCTAACTAATGAATAACACTTGGCTAGCGAGAAAAAAAATAGCACACACGATAGGATTAAATCATGAATGTGTATAATATAAGAAAAATATATAGGGGGTATTCCACGCGAAACCGACAGGCCCGTGAACTTTGACCTCTTCGATTTGACCCATTATTTTTTCCTGCGTAATACGACCCAAAAAAACTCACACGTATCTCGTACTTTTCCGATTCTACTCTTGATTTTGAGAATACAGAATTTTGAAATATTTACTTTTTCGTTTGCAGCAATATTTCACCAACCGCGGTTAGCTCGAAAATTATCTGTCCTATCGTCAGAAAGTATGGAACAAAATTTATTGATAATTGAATGGCTTTTTTGAAGGTTTTTTTTCAAAATTTTTCAGTCATCCCGAACCCGTTTTTCATGCGAGTGAAAATAAAAAATCGCCTTCGGCTCAGGTGTCAATTGCATACGCGGGTTGGAATATCTTACTTTCCTCCCTAGTTGCACAATGTACTATTACCTGGAAAAAGATATTACCTCCCTAGAAAGGTAAAATCCTTTTCCGCACTAGTGAGGGAAGATACTTTTTCACACTAGTGACGAAAGTAAAGTAAAGCATTTTCCCTCACTAGTGACGAAAATACTTTTGAGAAAAAATGCTGGTACATAAAAAAATGCTATGTTAATAATAGGGAGAATTCATTTTTGCTCTAGGGAGGTAATGAAGTCCACGCGAGAAGTGAGCAATTTCCCATCCCCTTTAGATGCGAGAAAAAGGGCCGATTTCATGCGCGTGTTGAAAAAAATATCTTACTGTCTTTCCAAATGAATTAGCCGGTATTCATATACATATGATATTTATTCTCCGCATCGAAATGTGAAAAAAAATTAAAAGTTTTTAAAACATGGTCATTGTTTTTCCTTTACCCTTTCCCTTGTTAAATTTACTCGACATTTCTGTTGGCCAAGTTTCGGCGGATCCTGATCTTCAAATGACTGTAACTTCTGAACTAATCGCCAAACCATCTTTGTTTTGGTCTCAAAATTTTCGTCTGTTCTCAAGGTATTTTTGTGATTATTTTCAAACTAGTCGAGAGCGGCCGTTTTGTGGAAAAACGGATTTTTGTTGTTTATTCGCATAAAAAACGGGTTAGGGATGACTGAAAAATGTTGAAAAAATAACCCTAAAAAAAGCCATTCAATTATCAATAAATTTTGTTTCATACTTTCTGACGATAGGACCAATAATTTTCGAGCTAACGGTTGGTGAAATATTGCTGAAAAAGGAAAGTGCAAATTTCGAAATTCTGTATTCTTTAAACCAAGAGTAGAATCGAAAGAGTACGAGATACGTGTAAGTTTTTTTTGGTCGTATTACGTAGGAAAAAATATTGAGTCAAATCGAAGAGGTCAAAGGTCACGGGCTTGTGGGTCTCGCGTGGAATACCCCATAGATAATATAAAGTGGGTCATTTTTTCTGAATCCGATACAAATTTGGATCTTAAATAGTTGCCGTTTTTTTTTTCAACTCAAGAATTATCCACATTTTCTGAATAATATCTAAATCGTCCTGAGAAATATCGGCATGATTGTCCTTTTTGAAGCATCAAAATGCGGCAGACAGCGAACTCCTGAGAGGTCAGGAGGTATTGAGCTGCGTGAAGAGAAAGAATTTGGAAGATTCCATATCAGGACTCGACGAAGATATAATTCGGCTTCGTAAAAAGCTGGATTTGGTCCGCTACGAAAGCGACAAGGTACCGAAGGACTTCATTGAGAATTTTCATGATACGTTCAATTTTCAGTCAGATACCATATCGTTACCCTTTACCTGTATTTTCAGCAACAAAAAAAGCTGACCGGTCTACTTCAAGAGTATGAGGAGCTCATGAGTGGAGACGTTCAAAAATTGTCGGAAAAAAAATTGGAAAATCCGCTTAAAAAGGTTTTATATTAAAATCGATTCTCATCAGTAATACTTCGAATTTAGATAATTCGTCCCGCAGCAGCTCGACTTCCTATCGATGCGCAGGCCCTATTTGCCATTGAAAAAAAAAAGGCTTATCCAATATTTCAACTATGCTATCCAATTTTCTCACGTAATTCTTCCTTTGGTATTAACCTTCGTGGTGCAAACTATTCACGGTTATACTTTTCCGCTCATGTATGCTACAGTATAGTGAATCGTAATTATTCGGTTTGAGGGAGAACGAGTCGCTGAATTGCAAGTTGCATGGATCATGTACTATGAGGGTCGATGCGGAGATGCGAGTATGAGGGAGAAATCGGTATTAACCGCATTGAAATTCTCTGTGATGTAGAAAATCATAAAGCTAGAGAATCAACTCCAGAGGATTCACGTAATGCAAATGGAGGCAGACACGGTAAGGAAGAAATATCGTGGAGTGCGATCCAGTTTGAAAGCCGATGCTGCTCTTTACGCATCGTCCTTAAGAACCTTGGAAGATAATATTCAGGAACAGAAAATCGAAATTAATCGACTGCAGGTCAGCATCCGCCAAGCAATTAACAATTTTCCTTAAGGCTAAAATAAGATTTAAAAAAAAAATACTATAGCTTTTTAGATACCGATTCAATGAATTTTCAACTCTACGCAGGCATTTTTTTTATGCATAGTTCAGGGATTGTGTTTATTGCCAGCTATATCTATGGGATTTTATCGAATCTCACTGATTTTCCAAACGAGATCTAAATACTGCTGAAACAAATGATATTTTAATACATAACGAATTTTTTCCAGGACGCAAAAGAGGAAGCAATTCATCTGCGCGATATTACCAAAGGTACACTGATGAAACAGGAAGTAGAAGCGATGAACACTTCGAAGCAGCGTGACGGAGTCATCCTAGATTACAGGTGCGGTTTGAAAAGTTGGATCCAAATCGATGGATCGATGAAATCTACGAAAATAACACTCGGTGATACTCTGCTTTGTGTGTAATGATGACCACAGGCAAAGGGTGGAAGATAGAAAATTGGAACTGGAACGACTGGAAAGAATGATTTTTCCCACGTGTCGTCCAATTCGACGGGATGAACTAGAATCCGATGAACAGACGACTGCGAGTCCAGCTACTAAGGAAGGTACACAGCACCTAGAAGAGGCTTTTGCGAAGCTTCGAGAGGCTACGGGGGTTTCAAGAACGGAAGATGTCCTCAGCAGATTTCTAGCTCAGAAAGCGACGAAGGATAAATTGCAGAAAATGCGGATGGCCACGGAAAACGAAAAGATGAATTTGGAAAAAACAAGACAACAGCTTATGGCGGCAATCGAGATGCAAAAGTTTTCAGAAACCAAGGATTCCGAGCAGTAAGTTAACTGTATATGAAATGAAATGACAGCCTCAACCGAAGTTTTTCAGACCAATTTTCTCTCCGAACTTCGACACAATAATCGTGCAAAGAGTATAGCCATAATGAGAATAACCATCCATCTTTTCACAGGAATGCAGAGGAGTTGGATAACCTGAATCGACAAATTTTGAAACAAATTCAACGCGAAGAAAAAGCTTTGGCTGATAACAAACGAGTGAAGGAACTTCTTACAGAAGTAAACGCTACATTATGGCACTTTTGCGACAGATTAAGGGTAACAAAATCTTCAATTCCTTTCATTTTATATTTTCGTTTTAATGAGTCTTGTATGAAGATGATTTCTTTATCGATGCAAGAATTCTCAAACCTGCACGAACACTTTACCAATTTGCTGCTGATCGTTGATTTCTTCTCCGTCATTTGTTCTAGCTCTATTACAATAACGTGAAAAAACTAATAGGACGAGTTTTGACAAAATTTCAGTCTCACAAAATAAGGCAAACAATCTGTAATTCACAAGAATCTTACAAGATTTACAAAACTTTTTTTTGCGATTGTATCAGGCATTATACCTCTACTCTTTCAATTCATGCATAGTCAAATATGTATCGATTGGGCATATGGAATTTAATAATTATTGTATTTATCACGCATCTCGTAGTACTTGCAGACTTCCTATAAAGTATAAACCTCTGCATGAAAGTTTGTAACCGCTTTATCTTAAGTCAGAGAAATAGTTACGTACAGCATATTATACCTCGAATCTATGCTAGAACTATGGGGCGTGGGCGTGCTTGGGGGTCGAGAGGACGGAATAAAATCCAAGAGCTACATAGCTATATCCAGCCATGAGATGAAGAACTTTGTGCCGATGCGATCGGTTTGACCGATGGCGTCCCCATCACGCAGGTACAAAAAGAGAAAGAAAAAAAAAGAACTCAAAGACCGCTAATTTGAGCCCGAAGCTGATTGCGAGCTAAAGTTCGAATACTTTTAATTACAGACCTTCAAACAAAACTATAGGTATAGCCCATCGTGCAGGCTAAAATGGTAGCGGCGGCGGCGCGTGGGGTGGAAATGGTTAAGGGATAATTCAGTGATAAGTGTATACCTGTAGATTACCATTGAACGATCAAAAATAATAAAAGTATATATCCCGGGAAAATGCCCCCCGGCGAATCAACGGAAATAATAATGATTATCTCATACTACAGTATGAGAGAAAAGGGTTTTAATTAACGCCTACAGTCTGAAACGAAAACCACTCGAAGACAAGTGTTAAGTATACTTGTCTCATTCTGTCTTTCTTTTTTTTTTTGCGGAGTATAATATAAATGGTGCTTTCAACGTTGGCACAATGAACCTGCACTGCAGACTGCGTATGAAAAACTCATTCTTAGCATTTGCTGCAGCTTTATTCTTACTATTTTCTATAGTCAAGTCAAGCTCTATAATACGCGCCATTCACTATACCTATAGCTGCTATCCTTATGTGTACTTCGCGCAAATCAACATTCGTTATTCACGGAACCAAACTTATTCAAACTTTGTCTGCGCTGGAATTTTCTATCCAAAAGTTTCACCATTGTTTTTACCCATTGATCGTACCAAAAATTGAGCAATCGACACAGAAAATTCGAAGTCAATGGAAGCTTATTGTGAAAATATGCGGTTTATAGCTCGTTTATTATTATTTATATATTTTTTTTTTTTTTTAGAGAATTCTAAGCAGTCGGAGTTCACACATGAGATAAATTGTTGTTGTGTAACCAATTTTTAAGAATCACATGTGATTTGTGGTAATACTTATTTTCCGTTGCAGGATCTCTTAAACCTAACTCATCGTCGTCACGTGTGTAATATAACCAAGAAGGATACATTCTAAATTTATTCTAAATAAGTTAGCGCGTCTGGTTTTCGAACCGGAAAATCAATAGAATCAATACATATCTACAGCTGTATCGTTTACTTTGTAATGTTTGTTTTCGATCGGGGGTAAGGTGCTAATGTGGACTGCACCCAAGCAAGGTGAGAATTACAAGGATAGGGACGCTGGAAAAAGGAACGTTTATAATGAAATTATTATTTCTTCTACGACAGACGGAGGGGTTTGAACACTAATCAACAATTATTATCTATAACTCCCATTTGACTCCCATCAATAATTCTCAGAGTCATCTTTCGCGTACAGATCTAACGAACATTGATAATCTTTCACCCGAGAATTACAGATCTCCAATATATCTGATATTGACTAGATGAGAAATTGAGAGTGCGGTGCTCGCAGAAGAACGAACAAATTGAGTAATAAAATGATAAAGGATAACCAAACAAAAATTCGAAGACCCTTAGATTATATCGTGCGTTTCTAAACTCCATGTTATATACTTGCCAAACATTTAAATTAAGTTATTTTGCATCATTATAACCTGCAGGATATCAGCGATGCACCGGTACCAGAGAAAGTCGGAAACGTCGAGGAGATTTTCGAGTTGCTCGAAGTCCTGCAGGAAAAGGTGAGGGCAACTATAGAGCTGGCAGGATTAGTGGAAAAGGACGATGCGGAGGTCACGGAGGATTCTATAACTGCTGAAAAGGTGAGCCTCGTTGTTTCAAAGTTTCAATGAACTTTTACGGGGTATTTGGCTATTTAGACTCGTGTGATATTGTTTTTATTAGTCAAAATTATTATTATTTAAATAAAGTAGAGCAAATTAAGTAACGGACGAACGTAAACGTACTCGTACAATACATGTACGTATGTGTGCAGTCCGCGGTTACGCAGTAGTTATAATTCCATACAAATGGATTCGAGATTCATTCCGGTTCCATTTTTCAAATCGTTTGAGCGACTGTTTCCCTAACTGCTAAGTAAACTTTGATAATTCGTTGCAGTTGGAAACAATCTCTACGAACGATCCATCGGGAGTTAGAAAAACAAAGGATACCGATGACCGTCCATTCTTCCCGACATTTCCTTCAGCTCCGACACCGGCGGCACCAGCACCGCCTTCCGAAGATGAGGATGAGGTGCCGACGCGAAGTATCTTGAAGCGACAGGCGCAGTTATTGGTTGATACGAAAAGCCGGCGAAAGGGATTCAACTTCAGGAGATAGAAACTAGAATTCTCATAAGGAATATACCTACGTGCAAGTTAGACGGTAATTAGAGTAGACGAAGATTCATTCCAAATTTCAATATTATATTTTATTATAGCTTGTGGATGCCGCCCATTTACTCGTCTGCAGCACAAGGCTCAATAACTTTTTACATATAGTATTATATACATATAGGCATAAGTATGGGTATCGTAGGTTCTAAGATAAGTAAAGATGTGTGATCGATATCTGCAGTTTGTGGAGTTAGAAAAAATGAAAACGCGCTCACTGAAAATGTTCGGTTTTTAGACGTGTAAATCGTGGTACATAGATCGTGTATAATAACCTTGAATCTAATTTAAACCTTGTTTTGTTAGATTCCAATTATTCTGAACTGAATTTGAACTTGATATTTGTAATAATGTAATGCATGGGGTATCAGTTTGAAATATAGTGAAAAATAATACAGTCATTCAATATTAGTCTGAAAAAATCTGTACCAACAAATTCATGACGCGAAGGAAAAAACAGAAGAAAATTGCAGTCGATTGCATAAATATGGGAGCTTCTTTTCAATCTCTGAATAAGTAAGTAAACTCCCAAGTAACGACCTGTAGATCAAAAATTCTGATGATAAGAAATCCGCTACATTTCGTGCAAAGAACATTATCTTACGAGTTTCAGATTCCAAGACGATTACTTTTTTTTCTAATAATCCTATGATTTTCTTTCGTAATTCTTTTTCAAGTCTTATGCAAAATTGACTTTTTGACTTATATGATACATCAGAACAGTGTGAGTCATGTGTGCTATTTCATTTTATACATACCTTAAAAACGAATATTTACATATAATTATTGGCAGTAAGTCTTAATTGAAAAAAATTTCCCGCTGACAATATTAGGATTATCATTTGTATTATTATTATTTCTTTTGTTTCAACGTATCGGCTTATTTCTTTTTTCGTATATGCATACCTTACAAAGACGGGATAAATATCCGACTATATCGTTGGACTATAATAGATGCAAAATATTTTACCCTGCGAGTTTTAGATGAATTTATTTTTAATTGCAAGAGATGAAGAAAAGTTGAACATAATTCTCTACCTGAAATAGAAGTTTTTTCCGATTACTTTCGTGATTCTCAAATTCATCGATTCATTACATATTTGTTCATCTTCATTTTTTTACTGTGACATTTTCGTAGAGCATTGCGAGTATAGGTATGTATGTACATACATCATAGCCCATAGAAAAAGCAATTGAATTTTTTCGACCGTCGTTGGTAGGTAGTCCAAATAAGTTGATGAATTTAAAAGCATTGTTTTTCCGAACCCAATCCCGGATCAATTGAAGGTTTGGAAAAGCGCAACCTAATTTTGGGATTCTTCAAAACTGGGTAGTACCTGTATCATCGTAATCAGCGATGAAATTATAAGCTGCGAGAAAATTAGATTGGTGTATAAATGATAGTATAAATGTAATTGAAACAAGGTAAGATGGCGACAAGCTCTTAACAGCGTTTAAAATTGAATTGGAATCTGAAAAAAATGTAAAACCTCAACATCAATGACATTGTTTCTATACTTTTTTTTTTCTTTTTATTCTTACAGAATGAGGTATAGAAATACCATCAATGGTATAATATACCAGTTTCTTCGTTGACACCATACAAAAATTATCTTATAGACTCATACATATTTCAGACATCAATTAATTTAAATAAAGTCTTTTTTTCCTCAAACGACGAACCTCTTTTTCAAACTACTCGCTCTGTTTGTGATACATCACGTAATTAATTCTAATGGATATATCACATTTAACTTTAATTAAAGAAAAAACTAAACCGAAGATTTATTACATTTAGAAAAAAAAAAATTATGATCATTATTAATAATATTATCGTTATTATTATTGTTATCATAATTATTATAGTAAAGCAATAATCAATATCTAACATTCTCTTTAAATATAAATTAGAAGTTTGGCAGTGTACGTTTCCTGTTTCCGTCCAATATTACCTACATTTCCCTAAAGAAAAAAACAATATTGCCTATATAGGCTATACAGTGCAGTACTGGATCAACAGATTAGAATAAAGAGTACAGCGTTGCCTACGATATTACATGCTTTTCTGATCAACCAGTTATATTATTTTAATCTTTTATCTTGTCAAATATGGATTACGCTACATTTGAAAATCGTTTCGATACAGCAAAGTATACATCAAAGACCAACAGATTCGAGCGACAAATGTATGGCAACGCTAAAGAAACTAGTTCCTGCATAACGCATGGAAATTTAAAAACCTCATCATTTTTTGTACTGCAATACTGTACGTTCGTACTAATTATATTGAAATTAAAACGCACAATTATAATACATAGAGATTTAAATAATTAGAGCTGGAGAATACTCGTGATAGTTCAGTATAAACAAACTATCTGTACAAGTATTACTTTCAATCGTAATACGTAATCGTTTATGGTTTATTATACTGTGCCATTCACAATGTCATAGAAATTAATGGGAAATATATTTTCATAACGTTACACGACAACAGTTTTGAGACAACAAAAGCTAAACTCATTTTAAATTTTCTAATAAGCTCCTATTATTTGAAGTACCGCGTAGAATTCCCTATTACATTATTCAATGTATCATTTTTACTTTCTCCTAATTTAAATGCTTCAAAATTAATATAGCCCAACTGAGAATACTGTGCAACTTGTTTCATAAAGAAAATCGTCCCCTTTTCGACATGGGAAACAATTTATTGACTCGACGCGCACCAGAGAATATATTTTGTATCTATCAACAGCCATGAGAAGATTTTTTGTATTCAAATAATAAAAAAAAAAAAAATTTCTCCGTTCGCCATAGTTCAAGGTCTTGTTTAGCGACTATGAAATATATCAAATCAAATTTTGATCCCCATGGACACGGCACAGACTTGGTTCAACTGTATCAATTATATAGCACTTCAGAAAATAAACGCGAATCAGATAACCACGTAACAAGTAACCGAAAATTATTTGAATGCTGAAAAATACGAATATGTGTGGTAACAGATCCACCAGCGATAAAAGCTCTTTTTTCAATCACATACAGAATTGATATTCTTGGCGTGTGGCAGAGAAGAAACATCATCGTTTGGCAACGTGGACTGGCCCTATAAACATATGCTGGTTTGAAATAATGAATACAAAGCGTAGCTTTCATCTGAAAGTTGTTATTTTAACTGAGAAGCACGTATCGGCTTTTATCTTAAGCCGCAATTAGTGCCTGCACAGTTGGCTCAGTCAGGTGGAAAATTGTGATAGAATTAAGATTGATATTTTGGTTCTAATATATCAGACAGGTAGATAGTATGTCTTTAGTCTTGTGTGATAGTGAGCAATGTTAAACCTACGTATTCATCTACTCAGATTAGGTTTGATTTTCAGAGCAATAACGGAATCAAATTCAAGTTCACAATCAGTGTATGATATCTATGCACACTGTGCTGGCAATGTAACAAGGACCAAATACTGTTCTATTGAAGGAAAAACATGAAAAGAGGAGGTTTCATCCAGACAAAATCTGAACTCATGCACGATGAGTAGACCATCTGTATGTATATTCTCGTTGAATAATCTAAGAAGATGAATACGTGGAAATCAAAGGCTAAATCTACGTTCGTATTGAAAAATAACTCTGTCGGGCAGGTCTACTTTGTATTATTTTTTAGCTCTAACTACTAACTCTGGCTAGTATGTCAGTGCAATTGATTTGTCCAGATCTACATAAAGGCTAGAGTCCTCTAATAACCGACCGATAAGACGGTCTGCGGAGATGGAGAATTATACTCTGGAGTCTATATGCGCCTTGGTCTGGAGAGTAGAGGTGGGAAACAAGTTATGTCAAAATTCAACTATCATTAGAATGACGGAAGTTTCAACTTCGTAATTCCACCCCTGTACATATCTGGACGTAATCGTATAGCGTGAAACACGTATGTGTTTTTCTGTATCGTTTTGATCGTGTTGTGTTATCCACCAATTTTATACTTGTTCATCTTTATTGATATGGAACTTTCGTTTCAATCCCTATTAAGTGTTGCTTAGACCACATTTACCGACATTTGTTTAGACTACTATGCTACACTATTTACAATGGATAAGTAAGATGCTTAAATGTTTTTGTAATTCTGTTGTTAGTAAATTGGTTTTACTGAAGACTGATTTTAATAGTAGCCACTGGATTGGTTGGCCAACAATTTTACTCGGCAAGCATATAGGTAGAGGTCGAAATAAAGTAATGTTGCAATTATTAATCGATGAAGGACGTTACTCTTTCGGATAAACTATAAAACTGGGACTTTAACATATCTGGGCTGACAATAAACATATTGGATTCCATAGAATTGAATCTAAGTTGTGTATCAAATGATTACAGCTTTTGTTTCTATTTGCAATGTAAACAAAATTGTAGAAACCATAATTTTAAAAGAGGAACACAAATAGAGTGCGATCTCCAGCCGCGATTAAAATCAAGTGTTGCAAATTTAAAAAATAGAATACATTAAAATTCGCGTAGTTCATCAGCCAGCGATGAACCGTGAAGCTTAAATTTGCCGTGTTAAAATCCGTGTGGACGAAGGATGATTTAAATTTGAACCTGTACTTGAGACAATGCAACTACACGAGTCTGGTTTACAAAAACAGTTACGCAACATACACCAACTAACATGGCTCGCAGTTAAAGATACCTAGAAAACATCAGTGAATGTAGTCTGAACTCATTTATCGCCATACAATCAGCCCGAAGATCGACAGCTATTGTATTTCTTCCATTAAACACTGAACATTTCACTTCATTAGATTACAATAAAATATTTGTCTGAATTGGAAAGCGATTTTCTAACGTTAGGTGGTGGGACCTTCCCATTCAATTAGATACTGCGTCTGGCCATTGGAACCGATTCTCTTAGCCCTAATGAAAAACTTTTCTCCTGCTGCTATCCTGTTCGCAGCACCGAAATAAATATTAACCGACGATTTGAGATCATCCATAGATATGTCAGGGGCATTTTGCTTAACTGGTGAACACTTTGGGGACGAAGGTACGCTACCCTTTTTTTGAGGCTGAGGGTCCGGAGGCGGCAATTTCTCGCTACTTTGCCGCTGCCTCAACCTCCTTCCATTGAGGGCGTAGTCTACACAATTACCAATTTGGCTATTACTACTACTTGACGAGTTGTTAAAAGAGCTGCGCAGGTTACGAACAAACTCGCTCTTAACTTCGTTGTTGCGGGCGGGAAGTATAGCCGCTGTTTTTATGGCTGTTGGTTGAAATTGTGGCTGATGCGGTGGACGTCCTCTTCTGTGCTGTCTTCTTCTTTTAACTTGACCATTTCTATCTATGATAATGTCTTTTTCCGATAACTGTCGTTTTGCAGGTCGGACAATCGGTGGTTGTGGTATGACAGGGGTAAGTGGCAGTGGCAGCGTGATTGGGCAGTTATTATTCGATAAAGGAGTACTGGAACTACCTTGGCCAATGCCGCAAGGAGTGCCCAGCAAGTCGTTAAGATTTCTGAATGGGTTATTCTTCCCTTCAAAGTCTTTTGGTGGTGGAATAAAGGAGTCGAGGGTACCTCTGGAGCTAGTCTCATCACCGCTTGTGTCCACAGGTGTTGACAGTGGCAGAGTGTTCATCAAGTCCAATGAGCTCGGAACTGAAAGTTCAGACATTCCTGAAGTTGTTGCAGGTGGAGTGGGTGGCCCTGATACCGAAGTCGGAGGAGTCGGTGGCAGCTCCGAAGCTTCTGGACTCCGAGATTTGCTCTGAACAGAAAGCAAACGTATGATCGAGACTAAAACGACATGACGTACTCAAACTCAAGTCCATCGGAGGGTAGCCCCGAGCCAGAGAATGAACTTACGAAAGCTGTTTTATAACATTTACAACTTACCTTTGCAATAGCATTTTTGAGGAGTTTCCTAGCTTTCTTATACCTGGCATCCTTAACACCTTGTGACTTTGCAGCAGGGAGAGGACAGTCGGCACTTTTAAAAAAGAGAAACATGTATGGCATTAACGAAGTGGCAATTCTAATGGTGAAGAAGACTGTTACCACTTTGCAAAGTAACTATGGTAATGGTAATTGATATTATGACTTCAGGTTGTGAAATATTTATATTATTATAGTACACATTACTTAACCTAATTGCGATTACTAACAACTTGCAGAATATAGTCATGTTAGTTTTAGAAAGAAAATTTTGCAAATCATCATTTGTTAATTCATAGATATTCTCATGAGTTTGACTAGGTGCTACAGAACGCACAAAGCTAAAGTGCGTTGAACTCACTCAGTAGGTGGCGGAAGGTATTGTAGCCTTTTATTAGCTCCCCAACATCTGCGCAGCACGGAGTCATCTATGTTGCCAGTTGCGGGAAGATTTACTACCGGACAAGGTGGTGGCAACCTGACGCGCAACCCCCAAATAGTTGTACGCTTTTTTATCTCTCTACCACACTTGAACCTGTTTCTATTATTTGTTAATATCGCGAGGATAGAGTCTCTGCGTACTTGTGCACTGACATCTCGTATCTGAAAAGCCAACAAAAATGCGATGCATGACTACTGATGTAGCAGACGTTTGCCTTGATCTAAGAGAGCTCGATAATAGAATAACATAATTGCTTAATACAATAAATAACCAGAGGATCATTAAAAGCCAGAACATTTAGATCGCCAAGATTCTCATATGAAATCAATCTAATAAAAAAAAAAAATACATTCAATGATTAGAGATTCTAGATTCTTCAATTTTGCTCATTGCTTTTAGGTGACAATTTTCTCTAATAAAATTGTCAATGAAAATTATGCCGAGTTCTTTTTTCTGGATTAAGATTACAACTTACCCTAGGTGGAAGTTGCAAAGCATTCCAATTCTCATTTGCATATGGTACAATAATAGTATCCAAGTCATAGTATTTCTTGGCATTGTAAACTGTCAGATTGTACAGCATGAGGTGTACCAAATCCACCCACTTCAACTCCAGGCGACGGACGAATTCCTTGCCGTAATTGCACATCGAACATACGAATACATAGAACCTACGAGCAAGTGAGCAGTGCTGCTGTAATATTTTTACAAATTGAACTCATTTTACTACGTGTCGTTTAGAACGTACTTTTATTTCTTAAGTTACATGTTAGTGATGATTTTGTTTTGTGTTCATGCAGGGTAAATTCGATTAACCATTCGATTCAAAATAGGAAGTATTTACCAAGGTATCAGACATAATCATGGTTTTTTTTTTAATGAGTACTTCTAACAAAATCTCATCCTTATTTTTGGTTCTTACATGGTCGCTGTCAATATTTAATAAACAACTGTCTTTCTTGGTATCACAATAGCATCAAATTTTCAGACCTGCTCTGGCATGTAATCTAAGTAATGTAAGTTTTTCTGGGTTCCATATGTTTGTACTATATACTTATTACGATTGCTTTGGTTGCATCTAGGATTATTATATAAAATCCTAGATTCAAGAAGAAATAGTTCAGTTTCATGAATAATTTACGAAGTAAAAAAACCAAAGTAATAAGATTTTGTCATTTCCTGGTAAAATAGCAAAGTCAAAAGACAAACTCACAGTGTATCATAAGAAATCTTCATCTCGATCACGAAATTGTAAAATAATGCGTTTCTGAATAGCATTGTAAAATTGGAGCATTGATTCTAATGCTAAGCTACGAATAAGAAACAGCAAAAATAATTTGCAGGTTTCTTTTGAATGATCTAAGAGACCTACCCTGCACAGCATTAATTGAATTAAGAGCTACGGGATATAACTAGATGTGTTGAAAAGTTTGATACAGCAAAAACAAGATGAAGCCATAATATATGTACCATTTTGTTTGGTCACTCTACCGTTGATACGTCTCGTCAAACGTAAGCTACAAATCTTCCTAATCTCAGGGTCATCGAAGTTACCATCCAGGTGATTTTTTAAATTTGAGTGATCCCCAAGATCAGTTATTACAGTAAATGATAGTATGAGTTTAAAAATCGAAAAGACTCACCTATCTCCGCTATATAGAGGACAAGTCAAGCAGCTGACACATTTCTCATGAAACCATTGCTTGCACCTTGCACATTGCAACATTTGTGTATACCATTCACCATTCAGACCGCAATAACAATAAATCTGCTCTGCATTCACCCTGTGATGTGCATCCCAGCTGAGCATTTCAGGCTGTAAATGGAAGTGTATAACAAACAAAATTGAATTCACACACAGCCTTGCAGCTCAATGAATGATTTTTTTTTAAACATTAAGATCACTCACATCGTAAGGTAATTTTGTCATATCCTCAGGTGGAGGCTGAGGTTGGTCTCTACCGCTACAAACTTTCCTAATGTTTGCTTTCACCATAGAGTTTTTGGGTTCTGGTGGCTCCCGGCTCCTCGGTTGGCTATCTATACATCTCTTGCACATCCAATGTGCCTCAGGCAATGTTTCTTCTTTTGTGATTTGAGGCTGAAATGGGTTCATAGAGCCATAAATATTATATATTTAGGCCATACATAGATTTGGGTGAAATCAATGATTACTTTATTTTGAAGCTTCCTTCTTGTGGAAGAAATTTCTAATGTTCTGTTGACTAATAATTTTAATATTTACTCTGACAAGTTGTTTACAAGACTTTTTGTGAGTAATTCATAGATCTCAGAATTATTGATAAGATTCGTATAGAAATTCATAGATAATCCGAAATTTCACATAAGAGATGCTGCTTAACAATGGTACATACTTGATGACAAAGCTGATGATAACCACGGCCACATTTATCACATACAATAATATCATCATCGGCCTTAGGTTGTGATTTTTTACACAAGACGCACATAACGTCTGACTCGGGCATTGCTAGTTTTGCCAGTTCTTTGACCGATGACCAGGATGATGTGTTGTCTAAAAATTTGACGAGACATCTTTCCCTCACTAAATCCACCTATAATTGTCAAAGTATACATAGTGTGAATGATAAAGTCACAGTATTTCATACATTCAATTTTCTGCCAATGGTAGATGTCTACCCATTGATCAAATTGATTTTCCCAACCAAGAGCAGAAAGCTATGACAGCCTGACATCTAGGTCGTGCTGAAAACAATTCTTAATTTCCTTTGATTCAAACTGGAATGATCTGAGTTCGTTCTACTCACCTCCACTACAGTACCAAGATAATATTTGCCATCCTTGTGCTGGAGAAGAACGTCTTCGCCATGGGAGAAACCGAGACGCTGCTCTTTAGTCGTGCTATCCGGCGCAGCCGGACTCTCCTCTGGCTCCGACATTTTCTACCCGGCAGCTATGCATGTGGGACAATTTAATCATTTGTCAAGTACATAAATGATAGGAACATCCATACTAATGAAACATAATATCTTATAATAGACAAACTTTTTTCCCTGGAAGAAGCATGTGTTTGTTCAAAAAATATAAGTTGGTTGTGCCTTCCACAGTGGAGGTTTCCATAAACAATCAAGACTGAAGAGTCCATTTTGTATGGTGTTTACAGAATATATCAATAAAGGAGCAGCTCTTAGCAAAAGAATTCACAAGTTATAGCCAACAAACAGGTGATTTTAGAAATTGTTTAAATTGATAAAAGTATGACAATATTATGAACTAGGTAAAAACTATTTCTTCTATGGAGAATATATAGGCCACCTATACCTGGATTGGTTAATCTTACTTCTGTGGTTCAATGAAATATTGAACCAGTATTACATTTGTCAAATTTGAGACAGAAATTTTTATTTGCTTGATACTTTGTCAATTGTCTGGAACATGGAAAGTATGCTAATTAAAATTAGGATCACTACAGTCAAACCCAAGTTTGATTAAACACTTACATGTATGCACTAAGCATGATAAAAATAACATGAAGTGAAAAAGAATCAAATGGCAATTATCAGTTCATATACAATCATTGCACTTATCATATGATGACGAAGTTTGAGCAGCATTAACTTCAAGTTTTCCATTACTCTCAGATCAAAGTTAGGCATCAACCAATCATATTTTTAGCCCATATATTAAATGTAGCTTCATTAAAATGACCCAGATAAAAGAATCAACATCCCAAAGAGGGACAAAAAAATTCCTAAAAAGAAACAGGAGTGAAAGACTTAGCTGTTCGTCAAGAAAGTTAAGCGATGAAATGCACAGGAATCAATGGGCTGAATGCTTGCACCTTAGACAAAATATAGGTAGAGGATTGCAACAAAGGATATTTTAATAGGATTATAATTCTATATGACATGATACAATTAGAGGGAATAATTTTTTCAGTAGACAGTAGCTGGCCAAATGTACCACAAGCAAATAATTAAAACCGATTTGGCACCTGGGCTCTAGCCAATTGATCTATGCAAAGATTTATGACCTGGGACTGGAGGTCCGGAGCGTTTGATCGTTCGAATTCGGAATCGCGACAGGGTGAAAAGATATAGATTTAGATCAAGACGCCCAAGGGGGGTGACCAGACATGTTATGCCGTGTGCATCCCCCACACCCAATCAATCATGTAACAAGGAGAAGTCGGGGCTGCCTTGAAAAAAGGCGAACCAAGGTATCCAACTTGGCTCAGGTAGTTCTGACATAAAATCGAAACGTTCACCTTAACCGCGATTAGATCGGTGAAAGCGTACCTTAGCGTCGAGGCAGTAATATCACACGCGATTGTTATTCTTCATTTTCCAGCTCGTCAGCCATTTACAACCATGGGGGCCCCGCCACGGTTGCCCGACACACTGCGCGCGGCAAAAGCTATTTCATTGTCTATTTACGCACTATACCACAGACTCTGATCACCTATCGCAGTAGTAATGATTTCGTACATCCATCAAGTATGTTTCTAGTTACCTCGCGCACTTATTGCTATTCATTTGTACCGAAAGTCCGGCCTAATATCATTCTACATGTAATAAATTCGAATACATCCCGTCCGCCATGTTTGGGGAAACACTTGCTGGATACCGAACTAGTCAGTTCAGTAACTGAATTATTTAATATAAACAATGATTTTATCGCAACGAATTAAATATCGCCTGTCGTATAACCAAGCCAAAAAGAGAGATCAGCTTTTCAAAAACTATCGTAAGACACGATTCGCCTCGGTGCACTATCGACGTGGAGCGTCAAATGTGAATCTAGCCCGACTTCCGTCCTACGGTACACTCAATGCCATAACGTAGTGCAGCTATTCACTTTGTTTACCTTTTAAAAGGTCCTTTAAACACCCCAATGGTACCGTAAATTACGCACGGATTGGGACCTGCCTCACATCATCATCGACCATCTCTGACCTCCGAACAATACCACTTTTCGATGTATACATACATCATAATTGAGAAATACCTGAAGCCGGTAATTCTTCACCTCTCAGTTTTCATCAAGCCTACCTGATTCTATCCCGAACTCCCTATCATCCCGACAAATACGTTGGAAACTCCAGATGAGACACCGGATTTATTAACATCACATTCAGAAAGTTTAATACAAGAATGACCATTTTGTGGCGCTACGCCGTCTTGACGGTGATACCATCGGACCATAATGGAACAAGGTGGTGATTAGTGGCGGTTTTGGCTCTGTCGAAACGTTAAACACCAGCAAACAATCATGTTTTTCTTGTCCATGATCTGGGATGTTGAGTTATCAATTACAAACTGATAACCACGGTAAAACACGTTATTACGTAATAATGGAGTGACTACACCAAAACAGTGTAACGTCTAATTCATACAATTCATTATGAAATATACCTTGCAGTTCTTTGTAGATATATTTTCAAAAATTACTGCATCGTCCAGGCAGATTCCAGGATGGGCAAGGATATTATCAAAAGCTGCACAATACACGTGCATGATACCTATACTCGTCTAGAGGTAGACGAAAGCTGATCAATTTGTATATTTCGATATTCGGAAAAAGTATGACGCGAATCTAATTTATTTACGAAAATTGACACAAACTGAACTTCGTCCTTCCGTCTGGAATGAAAGCATTGAAAGTGTCGATAAGGATCGAATAACCGTTATCGAGGATTTATAGGATAATTAAACCTATAGAAATGCCGTCAGAAATTTCTTCACTGATCGTATAATATTCGAACGCTGTTGAAGTACGTACTACATTTACAAGACCGGGGGATGGGAGGGAGGGGGCTCAGATTACCAAGTAAATAGTAGTAGTAAAATAAATATTGCATTTTATTGCAAATTTTACATCAGGATTCGATCCACATTACATTATATTTCACATACGAGTGATAAGTGCGTGTGTAGTCTTATTGTAAGATTTTATTACTCGCAGAGTGAAACACAACAGAAGTTATTTACATTCTTCACGGCGAATTTGCATTCAACTTACATGTAACATGAGTACATAGCTCGATTGATCTATGTACTCAATATCAACTTCACAAGTTGGTGTAATAAATATTTTTGGTAATTTCAGGATTGTGCTGTGAAAATTAAGTATTAGACGTGACAATTTAATAGTATAATATACTCTCGTCGTTGACTGAAGATTGTATCAGTCAACACTCTTGTTAACAATGATAACATCACATTAAGGCATTCTGCAGTACATATACTTATAAATGTGAGTAGAAATTTACAAAAACGATACATTCAGAGGCGTAGTTATTTTGGCCGTACATCAATGGCATCAATTGAATCAAGCTCAAGTTCCGTTAATGATTTCCGCCGATAACGTGCAAAGTGAACGCCGACTCACAACGGATTCGGATTTTTCTTCTCCAACTTTAGCTATCATGCACCTTACCAAATTTATCTCTACATCTGTCATTAAAACATCTTCTTTTTGACAGCGGTATACCTTTCCATATACTGGTCATAGAATTCAAGAGAGGCAAATTCCTTCATTGCGAATAAATTTCCCTCGAGCGTGAGCGTCGAAACTTCGGAGTCCTTTAAAATTCGCGCGGGAATCGAGTTTAATTGGAGGCAGTTTTCTTCTAGGCGCAAGGTCTTGAGACGCGGGCAATCAGCGAGTTTCTCTGAAATCGAAGATATCTGATTCTGGTTCAGGTTCAATTCGATCACGTGAAGGCCGGAAGATTCGTCTGGTATCAGACTTAACTTATTCTTTGATAGATCTAGAAGATCAAGATGTTTAAGGTCGCTCAACATTGGAGGAAATTCTGTCATTTGATTGTCCGAAAGATTGACTTGTTTCAATAGCGTCAACTTCGACATGGACATCGGGAGCGAGCGTAGCTGATTGCAACTTGCGTTCAAATTTTCTAGTTTCCGAAGTTCACCTAGCACTTCTGGTAGGGCAGAAAGTTTGTTGTGACTGATGTTTAAATTTTTCAGAGCATTAAATTCCCCGATTTCATTCGGCAATTTACCGAATTTATTAAACGACAGGTCCAATATCCTCAGTACGGAATGCAGCGCTTTTAATCCCTGCGGAAACTCGTCCAATTTTTTACTCGACAAATTCAAAACTCCCGTCTTACTTGCAGTATCGTACTGCTGTTTCAACGCCGAATTTCCCATCTCTTATTTTTTTGTTCGCCCTCACCTAGATGTTCTCTTTGCCTTCAATTTTTCGCAACACCTGTGAGTATTTTTTTCGGCGAATGTACAGCAGCAGCAACCGCGGCGCCTTTTGACAGCTGAGAAGTTCGTCGGTTGGTCGTATTCGTCGATAGGATTTGTGCTTAGGCGTCGACTGTATCAGCGCACTAGCGCACTAGGTGGCTGGCTGCTGCTAGCGCCAATGTCAAGGGCTGTCACTTGGCTCGTCGACACGGGTATTCGGTCACGTAGAGAAATTTGACATCGCTAATACACACCTTGTTGTGATGGTTGCTTGATTTGAGCATGTTCCGATCGCCGAAGCGATTATTTACATTGAACAATTGCAATTAGATTGACAATGACGATGCTGAGAAGAAAAGCCCGAAAAAACGCCGAAGCAAAGCACATCACCTGATACGGAACAGCGTAGACTGTACGGCGATTCGGCGACTTCACTTACGTCGTCTCGTTGCTCCTCCCTATTCCCTTCCCGCCATTGGTCGAAGAACATGGAGTAATGTTGCCGGGTATAATCGCAGATGTCGTCGTGATCGCGCGCTCGTGAAGATGGTTGACAAACGAAAATGTAGTGGTGCGATGTCGAGTTTACATTATATTTGAATCGTAACTAGAAGGTAGTTTTCAACGGTGGTGGCTTGTTGTGAAAATGGTGAGATAGTCCGCCGGAAGAAATAAGAAGGCGAAGATGGCCTCCACACCGAAGTCGGAAAAGTATGGAGGTAAGTTGTGCTGGGTGTTTGTTATATCGAATTTCATAGGTAGAGGTGTTCCCTGAGTGGCATTTCGATATTTCCTCTTATATCACCGATGCGCGCTATCGTCTCTCAAATCTGTGAACACCTATCACCTCTGATATCGAGCCCTCTATCTCATCCGCGACTTCGACTACAATATAACTACATTTTGTTTCTTGCTCCAAACACCGGATGCAAAACGTCAAAAGCATATGAGAGAGGGCGAGGGAGAGGGAAAAGGATCAGGACAAGGAAGGAGGAGCGTCTCTCTCCAGGTTTTCTACGAACGATTCGATTCGCTCCTATTTTTCCTGATCTCTTATCTCCTATTTTCATCTTATTTTTTAATTTTTAGTTCTCCCTCGTCATTATTTTTTGTTATCTCTTTTCGCGATGCATTCAACAACACACGCAAAAAGTATGCACTCGTCTACGAATACTAGTGCTTCTTTCGTAGCGCATAAATTCTGCATGTAATTTTAATCGTAGCCGTAATTATTCTCTCATGGATCCCTTTGGTATCTGCAGACATGTGCGTGAAAAATTTGTTGCCCCACTTCTTATGACATGTGATATTTTTGATTCTTCTTTCAATAAATCGTGTAATTGAATTCGCTACTGTTGAGAATAATTTGCAGGCTGAATTTTCCGAACTACAAAATTTGCTATGGTTCGAGCACTTTTTACTTCAGACAATTTCTAAGTTGTTTCTTTTATTCTCTTTCTTTTCACAGCACCTACCTACAGGCGTATTCCTATATTCACATAACACGAAAATATTCGCTGGAATTTACTTCGCTTTCCTCACCATTGCAGAGTTGAATGACTGTATGGTATTATTTTTCATCTTCTCAATTCATCAAATGACCCCATAACTTCATGTTACCCCTCACCCTCAATCCCCCTATCAATTAATCCTCTCCCCCTCCGATTGTTCTTGTCCGGCGTTCGGGAGCTTCCACATGTCTGTCGTGTCATCAACGAAGACTACGAGGAGGACAACATTGCTGACAACACTGTGATAATACTAACAACGACGATAACGATCACAATAAAATAATTATAGTGATAATAATGATGCTAATAATGATAATATATATGAAACTCCGGCGTGTACGCGTGTCGGACACTCGATGCCTGATTTGCAGCTGTTTAGTCGCTTATGGATTGGGCCGGCTGCCTTGGGATTTTTCACTCTACCAGAGAACTTGTACGTAAAAAGTGTAGCATTCGCTGACGCGTTCTCCATTTCACAAATGAAAATAATCTTTTCTCATTTCCGACGACCCCTGGAATTCAAAAGCCTCGAGGCGCAAATATTTTCAAGAGTTGGTATACCTATATTGCGCGACATTAACAACAGCTTGAGTTGACGAACTTGGAACTTGTATATCCTGCCCGTCATCTAGTAAAGCCGTTCTAACGTGTACCGTAGTACTAGTAGTAATAGTAGTAGCAGTAGTAGTAGTAGTAGTAGTAGTAGTACTACAGTATAGTTATAGTTTTATCGATGTATTTTATATTACTACAGCTAATTGTACACAGCTGGGCACGTGCGGTTCATATATGACATCCATATTATTATGAGCTGTGAACGTGTGTAGGGTATCGTCTACATATAGATAGTATGGATCATTCGGCGCGTTTACAAGGGCGAATTAACTGCTAATCGAATCCTTGTGACCTTGTCTCTCTCAAGTCCATTCAGCCAGTCGTTGTTCGTGTCTTCTCATCTCATGCGTTATAACTTTAGAGAGAGATGCAGATGCATGTTTAATTATTCCTTTATAATTGAATCAAATTGAGTTCATTTATACTTGATACTTAGACTTACGGTGTAAGTTTATAGTTCAGCTGCTGCTGTGGTAAATATAGTTAAATTTGGCAAACTATTCCGAAATCGGAAAGACGGGATGTAAGAAGTATAAATCGTACGTTTATAATTATAATACGTAGTGAAAGGTTCACGCTGAACAATTGAGTTTGAATTTCCGAGTCGAAGGAAGTTTTTGTCTGCGGAGAGTAATGCCGTAACAGCTAACTAAATAGCTGAAGCCATCTGATGATCATCGTCAACGGCAAATTGTACTCGATTCGAGTTGATTCGTTAGCGTATCGTTCATTGTGTACCACATGCTATTATATCTAACATACATTGCGAGGGTCGACTCTTTTGTGCTCGGCCTCTCAGTTAATTATTATTATACTTAACTTACAATATCAATCCGCAATATAGAACTGAATTTAATGGTCGCCAGCTGAAAGGAAAATCTATCATCCCTTCGAGTTTGTATTCGATGCCCCTATTTATATAGGACAGTTAATTATTTTTTTGTTGACCATGTATCTACTCTACAAAGTATAGGTATAGGTGTGTATGTGAATTCAGAGGGAACGAGATACGGTGAGCGTATTATATTTATGGATTATTATCCCAAGCAAATATTACAGATTTTGCTGTACCGGGTATGAGAATGAGTCTGTCAAACGCAGTGTCAAACGCAATGTAATTCTCACTCCAATCGCTCTGAATCGAACCAATTATTACACCAGAATGCTTCAATATGTAGATAATTTTCAATTAATTATTTTAATCTTATAATTCGAAGAGAATTCGTTGTTGAATGATAATTTATTAATAAGATATGTGCTGACTCACCTATCTACTCAAGTTACCGGTTGTTTTATATTGTGATTTAATAATTCAGATTCTTTACTGACAGTCAAAAAGAGAAAGATTTGATCGTGATGAAACGTTACTGCGGTAAATGCGTCAGGTTCATTAAATATAATGGATTTTTGAGATTAAAAATGGTGAATGACGGGTTTTAATGTTTTTTGAAAGTTACGGTCAGACCCTTAAAAAATCCTGATCAAATTTCTTCATCAGAGCATTCTATCAAAAGTTATTCGAAACATTCGTCTTTTTTTTTTCGTCAAGTCAGCTTTCCATCATTGCGAAATTTTTAAGGGGGGTTGGACCCCCCTAATTTATAGTAAAACTCTTTCGAAAACCCATCAGGAAATCTAGAATTATTGAAAAGGAATTCATAACTACGACGTAAATATTTTATTTACAAAATTGGGTGGTCAACCATGCACACCCCTGCACCCATTATATTTTTACGATTGCATATACGCTCGATAGAGTTTCTGCGTAGTTTGTTCGGCAAATTGGACGAGACACGACTGGAAAGGCAACAGTCAGCTTATACGATGTGGATGTATAGCGGAGTCAGGACAAGAGATCTATGAAAAGCAAACTCATTACATCTTCATCTCTCGCGGTGGTTCATCATTGAAATATAATTCTATAGAATTCCTCGGTGCCCTCTGCAACTCTCCACTTCTGTAGGAATGAAAGGTCTTGCACATGGTGCAACGGAATATATAAAGTATAATATGCGAACCGGGGGCAAAACAGGAAAAAGGGGCGCAGAGAAAATAGAAGGAGAAAAAGAGACAGGAAAATGAACTGATGGGAGAAAGGGAGTGGCGGGCCAGGAATATACCATTCGATGAAGAGAATGCCGTGAAAATCTCGGTGAAAATATGAGATTGGAAGTAGTATATTATACGAAGTCCCGTACCACGCAATCCATTGTCAACGTTGTTGAAGGTCATCAAAAAGAAATATGAATAATAGTTCTACGTTTTAAACAGGGCAACTGCCATGAATGTACGGAAACGAGATAAGGAAATTTATCTTATTTAATATTTACGTCGATAGATCTGTCTGTATGGTAACGTGCTATGATTTTATTCCTAAACTTTTCAATCATTTGCAACATCAGACACCGGAGTTTCCCTTGACTGAGGTGTGAAGAAATTCTGGTGTTCATTTCCCGCGATAGTTCCTCGCATGGAGGCGGCAACTCAAATCGCTTTTGACTCAATGTGTTCGTTCCAAGTCGCTTATTCAAAAGACTTGGAACCGCAGGTCCAACTTTTGCCTATTTTTGCCCTAAAATGACTGGCCTATAGATTCACGACGCAAATTTGCGGAATTCATGAATATGCGCAGTTGTGACGCTCATCATTTTACGGACGTAACTTTGTTGGTTATATGCAAAATAGGCAACACTTGGCACGTATGTATTATACTTTGTACACCACGACGACGTGACTTTGCACTCGCTTGCCTAACTTCATACACTTTAACTCAGAGCCACTCTATATACAACATAGTAAGGACACTCAGGATTGTCTCCTACGCAAATTTACCCACATACTGCAACGATCCCTGCTTACACGACTGCGAGATTCCTCCAATCTATGGTGATTCTCAAATGAAAGGTCGACTGCAATAATGATAAATGTCCAAAATTATTGCAGCGGACCCTTCAAACATAAATCCTACATTATGGTGACAATATCATATGAGCCATGATAAATAATCAATAATTTTTTTCGTTTATTATTGAGGAATCTTATTTTCATACCTTGATCAGGATCGTAGCTTCTTGTTCATTCCTCCAAAATACACTCCGAAGAACGGTGATAATTGCAGGGCTCGTAATTGGGGCCTATATGATTATTGACGGGTCTGCTAACCGCTATCACCTGTTTGCTGCGTACAGAATTTTTCTACCCAGTTTAAAAGCATCGTTTGTTCACGCCACGATGTACGCAAATACAGTCATATACTTATAGGTACTATACATCAAATTCAAGTGAGCAAAGATTCTGTAGTTACGCATGTGGAGATGGGAGTTCTTTGAAGAAAACTTTCGACGCCGTGGATTGGATAACAAGTGGTTGGTGAGATGCGAGACCCGCAGCTGGCGACGATGCACGATACGATTTCAATCACTGCACATCGGCACCGCAGAAGAGCAGACTTTTCAAAAAACCATTTCAAGTCTAGAATCAGCATTGCAATCTGTCGATTCGACCGTATCATTCAGAGATCCCTCTCTCTCTGGTTTGTTAAAATAGCCGGAGCCGGTTGGCCGTTCATCTAGAATCTAGAAGCTTGGCCAAAGGCAGATATCACCGGGAGTGACGCTGATGCCCATCACGACGACGACGACGGCGCCCGTCTGGTAGTAGCGATGCCGCTAGTCCACCTCTCGAACGCGCCGGTGTTAGTCGATCAGCTGACCAACGTCAGTCCGCGTTCCCGCTGTATAAATTTGCATTGTACTGGTTGGTTTTCATCTTCAAAAATCTTAATCGCCTTTTATAGCCGATTTATTTGCGCCTACGTTCACACGCTGATGATCGTTGAGCACTTGGTCAGTTCTGCAAGATCCTAAATAAAAAGATTCTATGTACATAGTAATGGAAGAGCCAACACAATCATGGCACAGATCCATTTTTATCTCGTTTTTGGACCTCCGGCTACATAGTAACTTTTGTTACGGATCATCAGAAACATCCAGTTATTACTTGTATACGTTGTTTGGACGATATTCATCGGGCTAATAATAGATGGTACAGTTTTTATGCCTCGCGGATCGAAGCGCGCTATTGAACTAACTCGAACTGCCTGGTACGCAGTTTTTCATAAGGCCCGATCGCCTACTGATCGTTCAGTTGTCAGCTGACGCGGTTGGACCGGCAGTGTGGTCGGTTCTTCGTCGATTTTTGGCGAACAACGCAGCTGCTAAGAAAGCGTATGAGATACAAATGAACCCGTTTCACATAGGTGCGTGTAGTGCTGGCGCACGTCGCACTACGACTCAAAGAAATCCAAAAATATACATTTGAAAGCTGCACGGCTCGCGCGTTACACTCGGAAGTAAAAAGAATTGGGTCAAAAGTTTACCGCGTTTTAAAGAGTATACATATATAGGTATGTATGTTATAAGTTTATTTATTTACAAATGTGACAAGTAGGACAGTTTGTATCATATTCTAAATATTTAACGATTTCAGACTCCTATGATTTTTGTGATAGACGTGTGAATTTTGCTCACCCGATGGAAACAAGTAAAAAGTGAACTACACACGTAATGTGCACGTATCAGTGTATTACAATTACGTAAACTGCGAATTCGGAGTGCACGAGCAATTCGTTGAATCGATTAATTCTGCGTCAAAGACCACGGGGTCAGTGTCGTATCCATGTCAAATGATTCAATTAATATGGATCACTGTCCAAGCTTCTGTGTTGCATAAACATTATATGTAAATTGAAGCGAAATGTAGCAGTGATTGTGTCAAGGTGAATTAATTAGTGTGGATTTCGTTAGTTGTTTGGTGGTTAAGAAGAATAGAAAGTACTCTCATGTGGCGAGTGCATGGTTAGGCTGATCTGTCAAGTTAATCTGGATTTGGGTTGTTTGTAATCTCATATATGCAGAACATAACATGTGCTAGTAGGTGCTCTTCCACGTTGTTCGGTCTAGAGTTGCTCCTCATTCAAATTTCTGTCTTCTTATCCTCATAACTATGGTGCCTCATAGGCGAACGGTACATGCATATACTACAATTTCTTATACGATTTGTCTCGATTACAACTCGTGCATCCTGCTTACAGACCGCGAACAAACAACAAACAAACGAACCAATGACAGACAATCTCCGGGTGTAAGGAACACCTAAAGATATTACGAGTGCTAACCGGAAACCGCGAACTAGTTTCAAAATGGTCAACTATAGAAAAAGACACTCGCAATACAAGGCACGTGGTATTGGATTTAGGTGTTACGTGCTCGCTCTACACCTCAAAGTGGCGTAAACTGCGTTCGTTTGTTTTAACGTTGAGATGCTCGTATGACATTGTCCAGTGTTCACCGTACCGTGATATCTACGGTGCAGTCAGCAGTGATTGTGTTTGTTTTTCTTGCTCGGTGCAAACGAGTAGCTATAGGTATACGGTCACTTAGATATGATGTACCAAGGGCTGAGATGAGCAGAGGAAATCGTCTCGCGCTTCACTAACTTGCACGGGGACCGCCCACTGGTCGGTAAACTAGCGCCATCGGTGCGCCTGTATTATCTTATTCGATATCTTTGCCGTCATCGGGACTTCTTCGAGCGTGATGAATTCGCTCTACGTTGTGACCAGAGCGTACCTTGCGTTAAATATAAAGACCGCAATCGTAGGCTTCGCAACGAACACTGTTGTGTTTAAAAATTTATCACCGTTATACATTCTTGGAAATATTTATCTTGCAATTCAAATTGCAATCTCCTTAAAGTTTTAATGGATTTTATTGAATTGGCATTTATTTCCATTATTATTCAGTTATGATCGCATGATATGAATTTACTTGGTGCTATCCAACGCTAAAATTGTAGCGCGGCGAGATTTTTTTTTTCTTCAAACTTGATGGTGGCATAACATGTCAGTTTGGAACTATTACCCATAAAAATTCTTTGGGCGTCATCTCGCGATTTATTCAAAATCTAAAAATGAACCGCGTGTTTTTTTCTGCTCCGCGTGTGCGCGAAAAGCCTTGGCGCGCGAGTGTCTGCGCTTCTAAATCTTGAGCGTCGTAATAGCATATGTACATACATACATACAACACAGATAACCATTTATCCATGATGTCATTCAACTAGTCTTACAGTTTTGGCAATATTACGTTACGGTCGAACATAGTTATGCAGTTTCGCAGTTTGGTTGTCATGAGCTAGCTGATAATATCGATCGAAAATCTTTTGATTTAGACGTTTACGTTTTTACATATTTATTTTCGATGTTATGACATCACAGATGTGCGTTTTTCTTGACGTTACGTAAAATTTTTAGACCAGCTCGCTGGATATCCTCCTACAAATCATAGAAGAAAATGTGAGGCGGTTATAGCGAGAGAATACACCACATGGTTATGTTGCTGTTGAAATACAGTCTTGGAAATGTCAAGTTCAGCTTTTGTGATTTTGGATCTTTCGTGTCAAAGTTGTAGTGTGCTATCGCGAATACTTTGAGCATCTGTATTCAAAGGAGTATAAATTTTATTGAACGTGGACAGTGATAAAAATCAACTCGGTGATTGTAACAATTATCGATGGATCGAATGTGAATCGGTCTGTTTAATTTTCTGCGGGATAGTGGGTGAAAGTGAAAGTTTGTTCTGAAAAATGCCTCAGTACGACGACTCCTTTCTAGACTCCCCTTTATTCAGGAGACGAGCCAGAAGTTACAGTCTCCAAAAGAAGGGGACCCCAAACACAAAAATTTCACACATGTCGGCCACGCCGACGTTGCTAGCCGTTGCCAAGGCCGGAATTCTTTTCATCCCATCGGCTTCAGCGATCGACTTGTCTGCTACTCAAGGTAAAAAGACTAAGCATTTATGCATCACAACGATGCACTACCGAAAAGTAGGAGTCACGCCTTTTTGGTTCATACCTCGGTAGGTGGAATCTGAATCAAATAATCTACACCTCGCGTAAACTTTTATAGTTTCCCTGTCTCCCTTTTATAACAACTCACTTTAAACATCTTGCCGACCTTAATCGTCTGCGAGGCACGCTTAGATGCATCGAGTTACAATATCTTGGCCCCGCAAAAAGTTCATTGCAAACTCCCTTTGAAGGTGCGCTTTCCAGACGAGCTGACAAGGGGTTTATACTACCTACATATATGCGTATAAGTTACCTACATTCGGCACACATACAGGGTGTTCCATTTTAAAATGTACATTAAAAGCTGTGCCTCATACGTATATCTATTGCAATTGAGCTGTGGTATCATTTTTGCAGATTTATCGAAGGAATGAAAAATAATATACTCCGTCCAGCTTCTACCATTTTGCGATCCAAGATAACTTCTGTTTTTCATTTCTGTAGAGATTAGTCGATCGCGAATGAAAATTGTAAATTGTTAATTTATGACAGCGAGTTCGCAGCGTGCTCTCGAATACAAGTGATAATCTTTTGACCTTGGCGTAAAATCATAGCTGGAAATAGAGTAATGACCTTGCTACTGAACGTCAATATTATCTATATCAAAACTGTCTTTTAGTGGATATTTTGAACGTGTGATATTTGGCATGAATTATCGTCAAATTATACAAATCTTGAGTGAAAATAATAAACCCGTCGTATGATAATAATGTTATTAAACCCTGTGTATTTTGGAGCTCCGAGTACCGAATATCGTAACGTGTACTTCAACTCGTATGCGTCGACAATTACGCTCTTCTGTCACCTTCAAGTGTTAGGTGATGCAAAGTACTTCTTCGATGCAGATCTACCTCGAGTAGTTTGTGCCACACCCCCAGTTCCACTCGTCGGATAGTGTAGAGCTATACTTTAGTGTAAAGCATACAGTCAGGTCAAATCCTCGTTTCTCTTTGGCTTGGCCCACGCGAAGGGATTATTCAATTAGGCACTAATTACCATTTCGTAATGACTCTGAACTCCCTTTCTCGGTGTGTACATGAAAACGTACTATAAATTACGTGGAACATTATAAATGTCGATATTTTGTATTTTGTTTTATTGTGTTTTTTTCTGCGACTTTCCCATATGGAACAACTATCAGCATTTCTTCTGATTGAAAACAGCAGTTAATTTACTTTTTTGAAAGAAAATCTCAAGAAAATTGTTCGATAATGAAATTTGGAGGATCAGCACAGCTTCATTATTTTGTTTGAATTTCTATTCTACTCACAAAATGTTCGTGTGCATTCTATTTATACTTTTGAACTTGTGCAATTTAAATAAATGTATGTATAGTTGAAATGGGACGACGTACTCAGAATGATATGTACACATACCTTAATCATAACTGACATAGTTAGACACTACGCGACGAGCTGTAGGTTGGCGTAAAATATCCCTAGTTTAGGCAGCAAACGGGGGCTTGATTTTTCGCAAATATCTCGAGAACTGATTGAGATTTTCGAAATTTTAAAAAAGATTCGAAAAGAGGAGGAAATGTCCTCAAAAAAGTCTCGACTCCCGGAACTAGAGGACCATGATTTATAATCTTTCTAGAAGCATGAAAATACGGCCGAAAACAGCTAGTCTGACACGTGGGCCGTTTCATTGCATGACGCGCGCAAGCCAGACTAGCCGTTTTCGGCCGTGTTTTCACGCTTCTAGAAAGATTATAAATAATGGTCCTCTAGTTCCGGGAGTCGAGACTTTTTTGAGGACATTTCCTCCTCTTTTCGAATCTTTTTTAAAATTTCGAAAATCTCAATCAGTTCTCGAGATATTTGCGAAAACTCAAGCCCCCGTTTGCTGCCTAAACTAGGGATATTTTACGCCAACCTACAGCTCGTCGCGTAGTGTCTAACTATGTCAGTTATGATCTCGCCAAGTGTACATATAAAACTGGTCGTGAAGTTCTGCTCAAGACAGTGAAGCCTTTAAACTGATCTCAATGAAACCTACAAATAGATTTTGGCACAGCCGATCTTACAACTTTTCACTGTGATAAGAATCATGTGACACGGTCTTCAACCCTTGAACGCCGCACTACGTCCATCGTCCAATTCAAACCTAATTTTTACATAAAAAATATTAGTCCCCTTACGGAGTTTCCGACATATTGTTAGTTTTTGATTTGTTCACCAGAACGTAATTTGTTTCAACTATATTAGCTTTCAAGTGAAGAAGGACTTTTGATCAGGATGTGTATCAATCATTTTTGCTTGGGAGTTTTTCCACGAGTGTTGATTACCTAGTAAATATAGAAAATATCTTTCATCGCTTCTAGCTCAACAAAATCAGTTCTGTTCTTGGCGCAAATAACGTATGATGCATGGAAGCAACGAGGTAGATTGAAGGACGGAATAAAAGCGAGGAAATTGCAGGCGTTGGGAAGGCACACCGCGCATACCTACATAGGGTGTTCTTTTTTGAATAAAGGCTTTTAGTATCTCGATAACGATTCGTCGTATTGAAAAATATAGTTCTACTAAAAATATAGTTGTAGGATCCCAACGGAGACAACAAATAATAAAATCGGTCGAAGACTATAGGTGACGCCACTGCCGAGAATTTGGTACTGGTTTTTTTCTCTAAAATCAAAATTGTAACTAATAAGGAAAAAAAACGGAGTTCCATGTAGAAGAAGAAGCCGTCATTCCCTTTTCTCGAAATTGACGTCATCTACTACTTTTGAATTAATCTCACTACCCCCTCCTCCCCCCCCACACACATTTAGAACTTTGATCTAAACATTATTGATGCGAAGATATGTTTTAGAGATAAACTAAGAATCCTTCATCCAAAATGGGACACCCGGTGTACACGTATGAGCTTTGCCCTCGCATCTCTTGCTTTTGCACCCTCGTCATCCTCGTCGACGATTACGAGTTCGTTACAGCCTGCAGCGATCCGCCGATTTACCTCTCAAACACGTGTTATACCCGGCGCTCGAGGTACGCTTGACGTACGCCGTGGTGTTAATTACGTCCGATGAGCAATTATCATTGAGACACTTTTTTTCACGTGGCGTTTTGATACGCCCCATTCGTAATCCGCGAGTATATGCGATATCACTGTTGATGAAAAAAATGCTCACTGAGAAATGGCTCGATTCGAGAGGAAAAAAAAAAAACGAATCCAATTAAGTAGCAATGGTTCATATTTGTAGTTAGCAACTTGTCGCATGGATGGAAAGGACAGGTGACCCAACCCAACTTTCCTCTCCCAAAAGCACAAAAGTTTTTTCTTCTAGTAATTCGAGATGAGAATCGAACAGGCAGAAATTTTGACTTGTAAAATTTGTAACGCGTTACAGGTGCATGGGCGAATAGTAAAGTGAATCCTGCAGCATAAAAAATACGGAGATTTTAGATTGATGTAGTTAATATCCGAGTTGTAAAACAGATTATACTGACGGGCACTTAAGTCATGATGACCTATGCGCCCACGCGAGTCACTAGCGCTTATGTGTTAAAACCGTAAGTTGAAAAACAGATGCTATATTAATTATACATTATATGCGAGAACTGCAGAGCTGAAAATAACCATCAGCCTCCTGCTCTCTATATCGGTCACGAGACGATGCTGTGAAATTCCCGTATATATACGACGATCACGTTGAGCTTGTAATAAATCTTATAATTGCATTTTTTTTTTCAACAAAAACTGAAATAGCGATCAAATTTTCCTCATACGCATATAGCTGTACATTAGTAATCAGTTTCTAATTTCTTTGTGTAAACGCTGCAAATAGAGAATTTGAATACGTATTACAAGCCGCAAGCGTTGATTGATATTTCTCACAAATGAAAAAGTATTGTCGAAGGATTGTAATATCTAAACTCTTCAGAAACAGACATGATTTTTATCTGATTCTACCATTTCGTAAATCTCTCCAGGCCCTTGTATCGCAATTTTTCATATCGGAAGATGTGAAAATCGAGTGGTCACACGAAGGGTTAATTATGTTCGGAATCTACCTTAATATCTCTCTTTCCACGAAAAGGGGGAAAGAGTATCATTATCTCTGTAATCAAACACCAGTTTGCCGGTTGGTTTTCTTGAGAAATCTTCTCCAGTTACTTTTTGATGAACGAACACTCTTCGAGGGATCCCTATACTCGATCGCTCCTGCAACCTTCACGGAAAACGGGGAAGCTCTGTCCCGCAACGCACCAAACCGGAGATAATGAGCTGGTAATCAGCTCTCATTACAGGTCGCAGAAAGCCTTGATAATTTATTTTTATACTGTTTTATGTTAGCGTTCGGTATGTGCATCTAACCGATGACTTATCCGTTCCCATAACACCGAGCACTGAACTGAAAATATAAACATCGACATAAACGTATGATAGAGTGGTAAATTAAAAGAAACAAAAAAAAGGAGAAAAAAATTAGACTGAATTGCTGCTACCGTATCGATAATTTCTCCGCTGGATACTAAAAGATTTGATAGTTGACACTTGAACATCGCTGTGATATGTGGTGATCGCAAGATGGCGCCCCAGCTTCGATACCCTCTCATCTCTACTCAACTCTACTCAAGTAATCCCTATAAAAACAGAAGTCTAGAGCAGGCAAGTTTTGAGCGATCTATTCGCAAATCGGTAATGTGGAATCGCGAATATCGCGACCTCCGGAGCCGAAGCGGATTCCGACTAACCCGATGATACGCTCGTCATGTGACTCCTGGGGAGCAATAACGGCCGCGTCTTGATCTTGATGACTCGATGACTCGATGTAGGCGTGGCATGTCCTAAATAAAGGGGGACTTGGTCATCGTGGCAACTGTACAGCTGCCGCTTCACTTTAAGAATCACATACAAGTATGAAAATGTATGGATATTCATCTCCGAAACACAACATCTCCGAGATCTCCGAGAGTCATCTCTTCGTGACAAGAGAATGTTTTATGGGCTTATAGAAAACAAAAAAACGTAAAAGAACATATTACATATAACAAATATGTGCCGAAATTTGTACATCTTTTTATATTTTCCAACAATATTTGTCTGCGGAATGCAGTTTGCATGTAATAGGCACCTATATACCTACTCGTATTTTTGTCTTGAAAATTGGAAGCGCCGAACTATCTTCGAGAAAAATTCCAGAATAAATTTTTAGTGACATCTGCAGCAAATATTATGTAGCGGGCAGAACAAGCGACGAATATTAAAAATTGAACTTTACCTTCCCTTATCGTGAATTTTATTCATTCACTTACGTATAAAGTTCTCAAATCTGCTCTTCCATGAAATTGGTTTCGGGAGCATCGAGGTGCATATTGTGGAAGGAATATTTGAGAGCTATGTAAAAGATACCGTTGTTATATTGCAGAAGACATGTGGGAGTTTCGCAGGTTTCAGTTACATCTCAGTGGTTGAAAACAAGTAAAATGCGAACTGCAGGTCTCTTCTGCTTTTTCTGCGGGCTGTTGTATCTCTTCGAGTCTGCGCAGCGGGTTTTCCGTTTGCTTCAGGTGCTTTGTCCAGTGTGTGCAAGAACTGTGCAGGAATCATCAGCTAAGGGGTGACGGGAATAGCCCGGAATTTCTATAATTTTATTCCAACAATTATAAACCTTGTCTCAGCGGTGATGCGAATCCTAAAAACAATGGAGCCCGATGTATACATGGGCGTGAAAAAACCGCCCTATTTTTGAGCGAAAGTAAAAGCTGAACACGCGTTAACTCATGCGAGCAAAGGCCTTTTCAAAACCCTCTTTTTTCAAGCACGTGCATGTTCATCGGTGACGAATAGGGTTTTTTGAATTTTTCAAACAACAAATCAAAGCTTTATATCGTTCCAGTTTTATAAACAGATAAAAAGTTTGCCAGTATTCGTTGATGCGGTCAGTCATTTTATTAATGTTTAAAGAAAAAGTTTTTTCATTGTCAAGTCTGTGCACTATCTTATATGTTGTATAATATATTTACCCAAAATATGTACGTCTCCATGAGCCTGCGCTAATCGATAATTTATTAGTGATCGATTACTCGTAGATGTGAGCTGGTGTGGGGTCTATCTGGAAAGTACAGATCAACGAACCGTTATGAACGATTATTTTCCGTTTATTCGATGAAAAGATTAACGCCTGATGAGAAGATGGCATTCAATCAGTAACGTTGTATAAGCTTCGCCCTGCGTTTCTGCCGGTCAGAAATATAACCCGAGAGGGTAAGTTGTCATTTTTGAAGCCATATCGAATCGTAACTACTCGTGTATACGAGTGTAATACCAAATAGGAGCGAGACTCTCATCCCTTTACAACCTGCAACCCAGAAACTGTGATTGAAGAGCCCATTCCATTCGAAGTGAAATGTACGGCCACTCTCATGTGAAGTTGGCATACCATTTTTGAAAATCGAATTTCCGAATAGTTTTGATTAACTATTTAGCGAACCCTTTTACTATATATGGTCAAAAATCCAACCTATGAGGAACTCTGAAATTCTTTGGAACTTGGTTCTCTGTTGAAAATTACTTTCTTCGATTGACTTCAAGTGCTTCAGAAACTACTTGACATTAGTATGTCTCGGTCACTTTAATGTTAATTGAGAGGATCATTTAGCTGTATGAGTTATTTGCGTATTCTATACAGCTATACAGTGATATAACTTATATCTATGCACAACATACATAGTATCAGTGTAATATATACCTTATAGTACTGGTTGTATACTTAATAACGATGTTTGTTGAATATCTTTTTGTTGTAGGTAAGTGGATTAATGTCGATTCCACAATTACACCACCTGCCTCACTTGAAGGACCCAACCTCTCCAAATGGTAATCGTAACCATTCGCTCAATCACGTCACATTGTGTTCAGAATTCTATGTAAAGTCTTTATATAGGGGCACGTAAAAACGTAGTTCATACATTCCAATCTGTTGGGGTTCAGTGTAATCTATCATGAGTGAAATCCAGATCGCCATTTTGCAGCAGTCTGATAATATAACAATCAAATTTGCTGGAATAATTACGTGATCTTTCCTGAAAATCTGTTGTTTCTCTGATAATACGAAAGAAGGTTCTGTCGATCACCCTCAGACATTCGGAGATAAAAATAGCCTCCTTTCATGCGAAAAACACATCGCTGTAAGTGTAATGAATGTAAAACCGGTTGAACAGACATCACAAGGTACTCTTCTTGGGTGAAATGACGAAGTGAAGTTTTTTTCTGGTTAATGTCGAAAGGCAAAGAACGCGAACATCCGCTTATTTTACCGCTGGAATAAGTGTCGATCGAATATTTTCGCGTCTATTATACTCGATTTCGATCGCAATTTCCATACCTAAGTTAACTCGAACGTTTTAGGTAGGTATATAACGTACGCTATATAATCTTTTTTGCGTACAATCACCCCTTAAACTACCTACCACAGTTTGTATACAGGGTGTCCTACTTTAAAGTACCTGTTGAAATATCTTGTAAATTAAAAGTGTTGTTGAAAAAAGGTGTCAGATAAAAATAACAACCTAATGAATATCTCAAACGCGGTGCCATTTACGTTAAAATAAATATCGACAAATTATATGGCCGTCGAAACCAGTCAATATTTGTCTGGAATTTTTTTCGATAGCACATTTATTTAGTCCCGATATTCAAGTGCGATATCTAAAATGGAACACCCCATACACCGAGACACGCCTTATTTTATTTTACTCACACCCTGCACCTGTACGTGAAAAATGAACGGGTCAAAATCGCTTCGCGAATCTTGTGAGAAGGACGGTTATAAATTTGAAGGTAGCCACCCGGTAGAGTGTATAGAATCGCTCTTGGATCTGATATCGATTCCTACTTGATCTGCTCTGGAATGGGTACGAAAAAAACCATCTACCTAAGCACCGTTGCACATTTCTCCTCCTTCGGCGAGAGCGTTGCCCGCATTTTTATCGATGTAAAGTCTGTTCACATAATCGCATGAAAGACTTTAACGGAATCCACGTTTCCGCTTTTACATATACAACCGGCTCAATAATTTTATTTCATGTCTCTGGCTGATGCAAAATATAAAATCCAAAGTATAGATGTATAATATGTTACGGGTGAGCACATTATTCATAACGCATTACCTTGGAAAATTTATTTTCAATTCACATAGATCGAACAATTTTTGTAACATATATTGTGTTACCTTCATACAAAAATATGGGTATAGAATTCATTCTTAAGCTGTGCCGATCATCGCGCCAATCAAAACTTTACTCGAACAACAAGATTCAAGATCGTGGAAAACATGACAACACTATGACAGTTTTTTAGTTTGATACGAAGGTTACGTGACGTTTTCATATGTACGACATTTTTCTACCGATTTTCTAGATTCCATCGATATTTGTTGGTCATCCATGGGCGTATTTTACGTCTCAAGTGATCACCCGGTATGTGGAAAAGGGTTATAGAACTTTCGATCGATGGATTAAACTACTCTAGTTTGTATATTACGTCGCTGGTTACCAGATAGGGTATATTCCTTGCATAGGTATGTATGCCTGCCCAATCTATGTATGCAAACTACATATTTCGACACCTGCCATCCCCTAGTTTATTGAATTATAATCATAATTACAGGCCTGGCCAATTTACGTTAACATGCGTGCAATATGCTGATGTTACGAAACGAAAAAATCATTATCGCTTTCACCTGATATTTTATGGTCGTTAAAATCCGTACATGATTTAGTTAATCGCGAACTAATAACTGTTTCCCTTATCGTTAATTCTCGCCGCATTCCTTGGAGAGAACCTTGTGGAAGTTTCAGCCGTAGGAGAACCTGCAGGCCCGTGCCGAGAGGAACACCGAATTCCTACGTCGAAAATAAGAATATTATCGCCATATCGTCGTCCCTCAGGGTCTAATTGTTGAAGTATCGCCGTTTTTCGAGACTTATTACGTCCAGCACTCCAATTTCTGTAATCTCCGAGTATTTTGTCGCCGTCTTACCAGACCTGTTATTTGATTATCCACGTTCTTTTAGGAAGCTCATCGGTATTAATTGCCCGCTTCGCAAAGCGTATGAATTGGAGTATCGCCGTTCAGGACAAATATTTGCCGCTACTGACGGCCAACCATATTAGCGTAGATTTGACCACTGAGTGTAGAATGTAATATTAAACTTTATCCTACTCTTAAATCATATCGAATTACATCGTATATCGACCGATATCAACCTGATTGACGAGATTCTGCAGGTTGTATCGCTTAACAATTACCCTGTTTTCTATCATAAGGGCTAGGCCGAGTGAAGGAAATTACCGTGTCGTGATTAAGGCAAACCCATCCCTCTACATCGATGTATCGTATCTGAGCTATAACCCCGTTGCGGCCCGTCGACGATCTCATCAACCTCATCCCGTGATTTTTGGCTCATTTGAAGTATCACGTAACGCACCAGCGTCTGACGTCTAATGGAGCAATTTAGTTTTTTAAGTGTTGAAATTTGGTCATCCCTACCGTTAATTCTCCGCGTCGAGGAAAATTGAACCTCACAATATATAACACGCGAGGTAAAATCCTTCGAGTTTAGGATAGGTAATACCCGTACATAGTCGGTGTGGGATGTTTGATTCACTCTGCAGAAACAGAGATTTATTGATTTCTATAAAACCGTAGAGTGCACCGAGTTGGTCGAGTGGTAGGTATACTTATAAGTCCCTTCAAAGTAAGAGCAACCCGCGATATGCGCCATTCGGAAATTTCAATCGTAGATTCAAACAAAGACGCCAGCTCAGCTACTTTCGCTGTACGATCAAAAAGAAAAGTAACTGGGAAGGAAATTTTTTTCCATTACACGTTATCTCGCCTGGGTGCCAGAAACAAATACTTGTGGGTGTATAATATGTATACCTATACATCCGATCGTCTGAACGAGTAAGATAATTCCAGACTCTTTTAAAGAAGACTGAAAATTCAATGAGTCCGTTTTCATTCGAGTGTATAATATACCTAAAGTTACCAAATCAAACTTTCGAATCTTGAAACTTGTCCACTATTTGGTCGCGTGTGTAGAAAAAATCGCGAAAACGATCGTGTGGATTTAAAATTAACTACCAGTTTTGTATGTCGCTGATTGACGTGCGTTTGGTATGTACTTCGTAGGGCGGTATATATGAAATATTTTAAAAGAAATAAAACGGATCAATAACAAATTACTCACCGCCCATCTTGACTGGTTAGATGAATTCGGTCAATTCTTTTTCTGATATCTTCACTTGAAAGATATTAAGCACATCGCTCAATTTAATTTCGCGCCAAATCCCATCTGCCGGTTCACAGATACACTTGCTGCATCTTTATCAACAGCGAAACGCGACAGACGCTGTCGCAATTTTCTCTGATGTAATTTAAGTAAGGTTTACCTCGGTGCGAAACTAAAATGAATCCTGACTATTACTCAATTCCTGTCAAATTTCAGGTGATTTATCGTGGACAATACTAGCACATATAAGGATCAAAGAAGAATCCTGATTGAATACATCGATTCTAGATCTGTTCACAGTTGAAATATAAAAGTTGACGTATATATCCTGGTAATAATAAGTGATATTAATTATTTTCGATGATCCGTTGTCAGTTTTTAAAAGAATAGATATCGTTGGATGAAATTGTCCTGAATCGAGAGTATGGGTATACAATCTTCTGATTGATTGAAGTTATTCAGGCATTATATGATCATCTTTTTTCCATTTATTCCGCATGTATATTCATGAAAAAAATTAACTTCGCCACATATTTCACGGTAATTGAACACAATTGATTGGTTTATCAGCTAATCCGCAAATCAATTGTGAACAGCCCACAAACAACGTTTCCAATTCCGCGCGTTCATCGAATTCATTCTTTTGTCTGCAAGCACAGACGAGAATGAACCTTGAATAATAACAACCATATTGCACTTAGAATGACTTCTCATTACGTCATGCGATTTATCGAAAATATTCGCGTGATGTCTCGTCGTATTGGATATTTGATGAAAAAGAACATAAAATTCAACGATACTTATCGAGGCATTCACATTCGATCAAGGATACCTTACTTGTTGTTTTTTTTTCTTTTCACAACCCTGTGTGATGAAATCTGAAAATTTACTTTGCTCAGTTGTGCACAAGTTGATAGGATATAAATCGTTAATCACGTTGACCTTGCCGACTTTCAACGATTTTAGTTTGCCAACTGTTTAAATCCTTGCTTCACTGCCTCCTCTGTCGACTGGAGAACGACAATTCGGCCACATAAACCGCGGGCGAATTTTCCTGTTAACCTCGCAGAAATACGGAAAAAAAAAAATTAAATCGGTGAGATTCCACAAACGTCAAAAAAACTGCCTAATTCAAACTTGATTACGGGAAACTGCCCCGCGGTTAAATTTTTTTTTTTTTCTTTTCGTTTTTTCATTTTTCTATACAAAATAAACCAATCTGAAAACTCTGTGCAATCGAAAGATGGGACAATTTTTGGGCACCGGATTGACAGAGGCAACGGAATCTGTAGAACAAGAGTCTAGTAGACTATTTGAGTGTTATCAATATAACGTAATTGACGATACGACCCACAGAACGCTGCAGGACTTTGATAAAATCGCTGAGAAACTTGACAACCTTCGTAAAAAATCTGAAGAAAACACAGATGGAAAGATGATTCAGGCAGCGGAGGACGGTATTAATTCATCTGTCGCTGATGGAAGAATTCGTGAAGGGTTAGCAACTGAAAATGCAGCATTGAGAAACAGGCTCGTGAACCTCAGGGAGTTCATAGCAAATCGGGACAATGAAATAGTCCAGTTTCTTCACGATCAAAATAGTGAAGCAAACCGCACAGAAAGTGCACAGTATGGAGTGTCGGAGTGTGCTGAAGACGAGCTGAAGAATATTCCGATCGTCGAAAAGTTTGATGGTGAAATTCAGGAGGGAAAACAGGATTCAGAAAATGTTGGGTCATCGCTGGAATTGGATATGAATAACGGCAAAACTCCCACGGACAACATTGGTCTTGAACATGGACATGAGAATTTAATTGCGGAAAATTCAGAAAAAGACGCAGATGATAAACGAAGATTGGATCCTGCAAATTTCTCGGATCATTCAAAGACTACCTATTTGAATTGATTGCATTTTGATTGCGTCTGGTTAACCGATCGCAAACGGAGAAGCGAGGAATAAGATGATATTAAGGTTGATTTGTAAATAATTTTTGAACTTTATTTTCGATCACAGAAAGTGACATTTATCATGAAAAGTAGTGCAATAAACTGAATCCACTGTGTAGTATTGATTCTTCATTCTTGTCGTAATTGATCTAGAAGTTTCATCTCGTAAGGGTGACTAATATACCAAATATACGAATGGACCATATGCGAGCCACACCGACAAATAGCTGCTGCTAGACGGTGAGTCATGCTCAATAAAACTAATTATTTTGGAAAAGTTATACCAGCGAAGTTTTGGGATGCGTGTATATTATATATATCTAAGGTCTATTGGAGCTCAGAAATTCTCCCTCATCTGCAGCTCTTCCACGATCTGGATTATCGTGCGGGTGGCAGAGCATTCCGGAAATTTCTTTCTCGAGTTACTATGATCGGTTTTTAATTGAAATATTGGAAACACAATATCTATATGTACAGTGACAATTACAGGTTCTTCTGTGTTTTTTTTTTTTAAAGGTTTTATTTAATAAAAACTAATTATACTATAGAAAGGATCAAGATTTCTCGTTTTTGCAGGTAATGCGTTATAACACTCTAGCGGATCGGCGCGGATTTTTTTCTTATTTATTACCGTCACGGCAGGGAATGGACGCAAACAATAAAAAGACACCGTTATTGCTGAGATAACCGTACTGCAGAATTCCACGAATTCCCAGACCTCTACGTTGACTCCGGGGAGATCTCATTGAATATTTTACCTCGAGTCGGAAAAATTCCCGATATCGACGATGATCGCTTATTCAGTGATCCGCCCTTTCAAATCTCCATAATATACCCTGCTGCTGTTGCTCATGCTGGTACAACGTGCGATTTTCATTATTAAACTGTATTTAGAATGATTAAAAATTACACGTATAGTATAAATCTTTCTAATATCCAGATTCGGAACAATCCATAACATGTTCTGAACTTTTAAAAAATTATTCCGATCCACGAGAGAACAGATACATGCATGTATCTGTATTCTACCATATCGTCGATTAGAACAAGGCGATCAATACGAGTCATCAATTTCTCTGATCATATCAAATGCGCTATTGTTCAGTTGCCTGGCGTAACAATTACTGTTATAGGTATACCTTATCTTATCGTTCCAATTATTTTCTTGGTCAATGAAGTAGGGAGTAACTGCGCGATCTAGGGAAAGAAGTAATTTAGTTAATACTGCTAGTGGAAAATTTGGAGATTTGTAAAAAACATGGCGGGATTATTGCGCATTGCTTTTTTTCTCGTTCTTTCGTTCGTTCATTTGTATAATTATTAATCATTTAGTGATGCACGGTTCGCAAAGAAATCAGCTCTGATCAGATTATTAATTAGATAAATTATTCTCTCCCGACCATCGGTCTTTCTGCACACATGTCTCGTTTTCGCTCTTCCCTCGCGCCGAATCATTATCGAAGCTGGAATTATTGAGGGGGAAAAAACTATGCTGCAGAGCAGAAATTTTCTACATAACTTCGGCAGTGATGGTTCCAGAAATTGCAGAGGACGTTGCAGCTGCGAAAGGAACAATTAGTCGCATCTCGCACTTCGATAACTCGTTCATTAGCTAATACGCAGTATATGTAATTGGACAAGTAAATTTTTTATTCCAACCTTCTGACGTCCCTCCCTATTTCGCCTTTCAATAGCTTATATCTTCGCGGATCCTGCAGTTGATCGTTAAATTTTGGGCTAGTTTTTTAGAATCCAAAGAATGCTCGAACATATAGTTTTTGCAAGAGTTAGTCTGGAAAGGTACGTCCCCAGCTCGTATTACTCCGGATAAATTGTGCGTAATCAAAGTTGGTAGTGAAACCACGTGAATGCGGCCAAATAGTTTTGAGCGATGCAGTTTCCCTACGATCGTTTAGTTTAGCGATAATAATCGAATAAGTTATGTAATTTCATAAAGCTTCATAATTATTAATTTTCACCTCGTCAAGATGCCTCCCACTGCTCAACAGCGTAAAGAGGCATTTATTCCAAAAGTTTTGAAGGGCCCGGGGTTGCGGCAGACATCGTCGCTTGTGAACGTATACGTTTAATCTCACAGTTGAAGTTTAGAATGAGCTCACCGTTTTAATTCGGTCGTCAGACTAAATATTCATCTGACCTTAAGACCACTGCTAGCAGGACACATTTTTACTCACTAATAATTTTAGCGCGTGACCTCTTCCATCATACATTTTGCGTTTTCATTCTGTTTTTTGTTCGCTCGTTTGTCCAATTTTTACGTATCTTCTTCATGGTATGATAGTACTCCATTTGTATTGATGAAAGCTTCTGATCAGAACTTGATTTTCAATGTAAAACAACAACAAATACATGCTAAATATCAAGTAAGTCGATGGTCCGCGGGATGAATGACGTTGCACTTCGCATTCACCTCCAAAAATGGAATACCTCGAATCGCGACGATAAAGAATGAAAAAAAAATGAATTATATAGTAATAATCTTATTGTCAGTTAAAATCCGAGGGTCTACCGACATCATGGCACAACATCGGCGGGACAATTCTTTCAGTCCAGATATTCTAGCCAAATCCGAATTGTGTAGTTTCGTCGCGGTTTATTTGAGTATTTGTTCGAATAAATTTAGATTATTTGGATGGTCCCTTACGCGTGTTTCCGATCCCGCAACGAAGACGCCCACATATTTGCTATAGTGCAGCGCAGGAATGTCGTATTTACTTTGACTCGCGCATGTTCAAAGTAAATTAAAGCTTCACGATTTCGGGATACGTGGTTATTCTTTGCCGCAAATGACATAGTATAGGTCGTAAATATCCTCGCAAATTGACGTATCGAATTATCTTGATTCTCCACCGCTGTGAGAATCTTGGTCATCTGCAAATACTCTTCTGTCCTTTTTAAATATACCTACGTGTGAAATATATTTCACTGTCAGGTAGGTTAGTACCTATACATCAGGTTCACGTTAGACTGATGACGATGATGATAATAACAATAATACTTGTACAGTGCGTAGGAGGATCGGATTATGTATAGCTACGTAAGTACGTGCATACGTATGCACATATATACGCCGTACATGCGTGCATTTAAGTATAGAGGGGCAAAGGGAGGGGGGAGAAAAGAAAGAATAAGAAAAAGAAAGGGGGACGGGAAGTCATTGATGAATCAGCAGTGCCTTCACGATTTAAGCACGTACCGCGCGTATATCATATGCTTATAAAGTGCAGCAAATTATACCTACACGTTTCATTGCACGGACGACGACGATGCAGCGAGTATAGTGCAGCTGAGATATCTTAATTCGAATAACCACATAGCCTTTAAGGATGTATTATTATTTTCGAGTATACGCAACGTATGAATTATGTACCTACCTGTGGGGAGTTAAACTTTCTCTTAAGATTGTATAGGTGTAATAACGTGCAGATGTACGATCGTGTAACTACATGGTATGATAATAGTTTCTTGGAATACAGATTTTCGTGATAGGATTAATAACTTCACCATAGTGTGGGTTATAGGTACGTATAAATTGCTGTACATCAAGTAGAATAATAAATAAATCAAGCGATAGTATAATATTTAATAACGCTGTTTATAAAACAAATGAAGCAAGCTTTTATCCATAAATTATATCTTAATTTCGTATCATATCGTAAATCTCATCGGAAATTCTTATCCTGAATGATATAGATGGCTTATATATATATGCATGCTGGACGAATAACGTTGCACCTATGGGTCGCGATAAGATCCAGAAACGCGCCATGTTGGAACACTGGTTTGTGTGTATTCCGACCAACTATAATTTTAAACTTTCATAGAATTTGCGAATTTGGAAGGAGTCGAAAGAATCTTCAATCTCCGGGCGTGTTGGAAGGTGGTAAATGAAACGCAGTGCACCTAAGTATGTATCGAGCAAAGATGAAGATGTTTAGTACTTGGACTTACTTAAGCTCTAACAATAAGTTATTCACTATCACGGTGATGTTTTACATGCACCTATGCAGCAGTGAAGCTGTAGTATAGACAGTGCGGGCGGCACGCACTTACATTATGTTGGAAAAAGACACTCGATATCCTCCGTCGTAAGAAACGCCGAAGAGAGCTGGACAGGAGAGGAGATGACGGAGAGAGAAAAGGAAAAGAAGGGGACGAGATGACGACGGCGACGAGCATCGTTCGGGGGCAGGGCTAGTTAACAGTCGGCGCGCACACGCCACGCCGTCCGGACGTAAGGTGGAGGCAGTCGCGTCTCTGATTTGAGTTTTATTTACCTCAACGATCACGACGAAATCAGTCGCCGTTATCTCTTACGATTGTTGTAGAGAAAAATATCATCGCTGAAAATTAATTGCTGCTCAATTTCCGATCTGTCAAAATTTTGCGCATTACGAGCCGCACCGCAGCACCAGCGGTATGATAAGCTCATATGAGCGAGTCGTGCATGCATAAGTAAGAGTGAAAATCGCACTCATTTATTATCTCATCGATCTTATCGGGCGACCACTTCAATTACTGACGAAGAAAAGTGAAATTATATGTAACGCGAGTTTGATGATGGACATCAGATTTGGACGATGATATTTTTAACACATGTGCTTCGGGAGTGTTAACGCTTTTATCTGCGACAGCTTTGGATTGCTCGTGAGAATCTTTCGGAATTTTTTACCTCGTCGATCTCAGTACCGATCCCTATGTAACGGAGTGTGAATTCTACCCGGAGTGACCGCGTGATATATACGGTGAAAGTGTTCTTGTTCATCGACGAGCAAAATTAATTACAACACTGTTGACTGTTCACTGTTTGATCAATCGACAAACCGATCGAATCAAATGATCCTGTCGAGTGTTGAGGACTTTGCAAAAAATTGAATGGAAAATATTGATATTCATAATTGATCGCCTGCAAAAGCAACTTGGATCCAATACCCACAAGGTTCGTCGATGATGTAGTTGTGTGTAGTCCTTTCCAAACCTAACGATGACCCAACAGGTGTCTTACGTGTTTCTAACTTTTTTTTTACAGTTACACACTCCACACCCATGACTTATAAAATGCAATAGTCGAATAAATCTTGTTCGTATATTACAAGCAATCCATGCATTATTCATCGATCATTCATATTCGATTAACATACACCTACATCGGATCAACGTAGGACTTGGAAGTTTAACAACGCGACTCATCAAGTGAGACAATTTCCAAAGCTGTTTATTCATTTGTAGACCCTCACTGTACAACCATATCGATTGTTTGGATCTTAATTTCGTAAACAATCCTTTCCGAACATGACGTACAACTATATGTATAGATGTAATTCATGGACACGGCCACAACATGAGATCATCCATACCCAGTTAGACGGTGAACCTAGGTGGGCAGTACCTATTACCGCTAATTTTCTTACCGTGAAGTGCGAAGGTCGAATAATGTTAAGTCATCGGTATACGTTTTAATATATCCCTACCATGTGAGCTCTTTGTAATATGCAGCTGTCATATATGTTGTGATGATGCGAGCGCATTACTGAATAATGGAAATATTTCATCCAGGGAGTCAGCAAAGATTAGCATATTTTACATATGAGTTCATTCGAGTACGATGCACAATATAGGGTATCCTGTGCCGAAACATTCAGTCTGTTAGCCACGTCATATTCTATTTTTTCCACAACATTTGCTTTTATACAACAACCTTCGCCTCCAAAACCACGAGAGAAAACGAGGAAAAAACTGAAAATTACGATGATAATTTGTTTGTGAATTTCCAACGGTGCGGAATTGAAGAGAAGATGATCCCGAATCGATCGCTAATAGACCTTCGAATGAGAGAACTTTGAGTTATTTTCCCCATAAAAGAGAAAGGCAGAGGGTAGATTGATGAGCTGAAATTTATTCCAGCCGATACAGTCTCCTCTTCACAATATCAATCCATTTATCAAGTGCTAGATCGTTAGTGATTTTTTGAGAACCTTGATTACAATGGCTTTCGTGCAGCTTTGTGCAGTACGTATGATTACAGAGACTATTTGTGATTGTGTTGCTTCCTATAGAATTCATATATGCCTACGCGCTGACGTCGACATTCCGCCCATGACGTCACATTAGCCACCCATTATGGTCTGGTGTGCCACAGGCGCACCGCATGTAAAATTATAAATCCGGGTACCGGCAGCAAGGAAATTAACTGGATTATTGAACAGTATAATTGGAAATAGCTGAGCGCCGTCGGTTCGAATTGAATCAGATAATAAGTACACTCGAAACGATCCAATTACTGTTCGTTCGTACGAAAATTTAACAATCCAGCTAGGCTACGGTACAGATAGTTACAATTATCTAAAACTTTCTGTTTTACGTACTTGCTCACAACCACAATCTTCGTCATCATTGTGGTTATTACAAGCGAACATCTATATTTTCTGAGCTAACTCAACAAGAAACTGAAGATAATCTTTTACGCTTTTTATCAAGCATGTGCGGTAATTAAAAGGATGTCGAGAATGTGGTACGCGCGGTATACATATGTGATATTTCATAAGTAGCAGAAATATGACAACGGCAATGAACAAATTCTCAATTTCTTGACTTGACTCAGGTCAAATATATAAGCACCTGCAGTTGCACTGCCATAGAATACCATGTGCATGCTGGTTCTGAGCAAACAGCAACGATTTATGCAGTAAGAAGTGGGAATTTTTACTCGTACCACCTCACTCACCACACGCTCGAAAGAAGACACCCATAATATAAAGTGCTGCACTTCGAGCTCGAAGTTATGCTAATGGCAAGTCACGATACCCACATATTCATATGTATTCACGTACAGTATGTGCTGTTTGCCGAAGACAGCATGCCCACGAGTGCAGGGCTCACCGTTTGTTATCTGTGGCTCTCGTCGCCTGCAAATTACATCTATCCCTGACCTTACGCACTGCTCGTTATACCTGTGGATGAGTCTCTTGTATATGAGGTACGTGAATACGTGAAAATCAACTTGTCGATCGTACCTACATCTATCGGGTGATTATTATATTTATACTTTTCGCGTAGGAAGTGATCACGAACATACAGAGTGGTTTATATTATTTAAATTTTTATCGTATTAGTACCCTAGTAATATGTGAATAGACTTTGTCAAAATACTCAGTTCAATTATCCTTATCCGCCGCGTATATCACATTTGTAACGCCACTTGGAATATACCTATTAATTGAAGAGTGACAACGTCTTTTCTCATTCGACAACCTAAATTTGCTGTAATTATTATCGCACTTTTGTAGCGTATCTCCTTTGGTTAAGGACATACTTAATCATGATGATATTCGAAAATGCCCAACCCGGGAGTTACAAAATTGAAATTGAACGATTTTATTTTCAATCAGAATACCGAAATAGGTAAATCGAATAGAAGATCAAACCCTCTTCGAAATTATACCCCTTACATTTCACATTATCATGTTTTTTTAGTCCGTATGAACGCGATGACTAAATCGGTCTTTGCACTTCGGTCGGGAATCAATCGAGAGTGACGAATAAAAATTTCCACGCAATTGCGTTATCGTTTGCCGTTGACGTATGACCTCTGGTCACGCTGCGGTAACGTCGACATATGTCTTTTGGATCCGGTTGTGGAAATACTTATTATAAAATGTACTGCACTGTAGTAAACTGATTACATGAAATTAGGCCAAGCAAAAAAGTCGACCAACAAATGAAAAGGAACGCGATTCTGATATCAAAGTATTGAATAAATTAGCATTAGATCTCAGATATCTACATTACGAAATCTTACACCGTACATTATATTCCCAGGAGGATGTTATTGCTCTGACAAACGGTGAGGATGTCAGATCCGCTCGTTCATCCGTTTCGCCGGAACTGTTTCATGTTTCTAACATATCAGTTCTTGTAATCTGCAGCTGCCGCAGCAGTACCAGGCTAACACAATTGACTATTAGAACTTTGGCAAAAGTTCTCCCTCTGCAGCATCAAATTGATAAAGTTCTAAGGATATGCCAACACAATCTTAAAGTCTGAGTGTAGTATAATAATTTATGTATATAGTAATATGCCACCCTGCATTTGTTTTTCTCCTTGAGTTCTTTGCTGATCGTGATTCGTGTTTTTCTTCTCTACCCTTATCTGTCCCGTATATTATACTAACTCATGGGTAAAGTTCACGTGCAGAGCTCTTCGAAAATCCAATGAATTTTTTTGCTCCTTGACTTGGTTGAACTTCGAATTATATACGTTTCTTCTTTAAATACATATCGAGAAGGGAAATATCGTTTGAAACCTCGTTCGAAACGCTAGATCTACAAGCTTCTCGGAAACTGGGTTGAATAAATTATCAAAGACGTTGTCGGCCTTCCGTAATTCTCTAATTAGAAAATTTTCAAAGCGATGGTTCAGTTCGACCTACTGAAATTACTCAATCTCATAATTCGTTTGATTAATAATTTAGTGAACATTCGACAGTGCATCGAAAATAATGGTGGAATCAGGTCACTCGCTTCAAGATATATGAAACAAAATACCTTCGATATCTGCTTACACTATTTCAGTCGCGTTTGCGGTTTTACGAAATAATTCTGCATGAAAGAGACTCGACCCCTTTCCATTTTCTCAAACATAATAAAATCTCATTTCTGCCTTTTGAATGAATATTTTATAGCCAAACACTTGATTCGCTATTGGGCAAGAGGATCAAACATGATTTTTATACTTTTATGGCACTAAAGAACTAGGTAAATGTAATTATCGCGCTTTTCTTTTATCGGTAATATCTCAGACTTTGTTAATTGTTTTCTTAAACTGAACAACGCATCCTTCTTTCTTTTTTTTTTCTTTTATTGCCCATCCGTAAAATCTTTCCATCCCATTACTCGACGACATAATAGCGGTTTTCATTACCTCGTCTAACGGACTGTTAACGAATCATTTTCCTTCGTTGAAGAGCTGCTTTGTACTTTGTAGAAGTTCTCTTGAGTGATGTAGGTATACTGCGCATACGTATACCTCATATTACACTTGTTCTTCAATCGGCTCTCCTTTTTATTTTTCTTCTTTCTCGCTAAGGGCCGAAAACCATGCTAGAATTAATTGGAATACTTCTTCGTCACTCGCCACTCGTCGAGCTCTTTATTACCTCTTCAGAATGTTTCACCACTTTTCACCCTTCATTTTCCGCTTTCCGCTCTCAAAAAGCTAGACAAGGCTTACTTCGTCAGGTTTTTTCTCTTACCTACGAGCTGGTCTTCACATAAGATGTAAAACTTCTTTGCTCCGAGTGTCTCTGCATGTCTACGCAAATCGCTTCTGCATTCTACAGTTCACTCATTGCATCGTCTGTCGTTTCCTCTTATCGTCGGTCAGCCGCCTATAATATCGAAATATTAGTTCACAAGGTCAATTTTCACAACATAGGTAACTTTGTAGTGTCGATATTTTTAGCTTTTTTCAATTTCGAATGACACCCAAAAAAATCATTGTTCATGGCTCCGGGAAAAATAAAAATAAATTAATACCTACAGGTCACGAAACAATAACCAAAAAATTCACTCTGGATTTCTAGCCAGACGGAAAATATTTAGCTGATGAACATCATCCAGCATACCCATGTGAAAACGCATCACGTGGACCTGCTGTGGAAACAATTATATTAAACAAAAGGTATTATATCTATATGGGCGTATATGCACGGGAACCAATAAATGCTGAAACGAAAACTACGCGATATCATCTCGTGAATTTAATTTATTTTCCACCCTGTTACTCGGAGAGAAAGATAAAAAAAGAAAAACAATAAACAACCAAACCATTCCAATTTACCACACGAATGAACTATTCAAATGTCGTGAATGTTCCACGGCGCTTCCAGTATATAAAAGACAGGGAGATACGTAGGGCCAACCGTCCATTCCGATTCTCCTTGACTTTTTTTACGTATAGGTTCCATATACCGAGTGTCCCATTTTTAGGTGTACATATTTACGGTAAAATATTACGCTAAAACTATTGTAATACATGCGGGCAAAAGAATTGCTTTATTTGTTTAGTTATTGACAGCCATTTAAATTTTTAACCGACCAATAAAAGGTGTTCTACTATATTATATATTATATACGAGCATATATTCCATCAGGTATACGTAAGGATTTTTTCGGTGAAGGTAATCTTGAGATGGACATAAATTATCGTATTCCTTATCTTTTCTGAAGTGACACAAGAATGACTTTTTATTGGAAATATCTATTTCGTTGGAAATCTCACGTTTCTCGTGGGAAAATCTGTGTTATATATAAGGTACGCCGATAAAGTATATAGACGAATCTTGCACGTCCCTTTTTTAAGTTCGAAGTTCAAGTATATAATTCAAATTTCTAAAACTTGTTCCTTACAGTATGATCGCATTTAGGTATATGACAACAGTTTCGAAACAAGTTTTTTCTTCAACTGAAAGTCGCGAATACTCCAAGGATTTTAAACCCTGCGTCGCAATTACGCTTGAAAAAAGACCGGTAAAATAGCTGGTGCCATAAAACTGTGTCGTTAAAACTTCCCCTTTAGACCCCGCCCGCCCTTAAAAACAGCAAAGTTTATGGTGTTCAAATCCCATTTACAACGAAAAATTCATCACTTATACTCTCCTACCTCAGAGTCTTATTCTTGCCCAGCGAGCGCTTCTTTCACATTATCCTGCCATTAAAAATACACGCATACGCTTTTCTCGAAAAAAGAGATACGGGAAGATAATTGTGTATATATACGTACTCAAGATATACGTTGGGCGTCTTTGGAATCCATTGAAAAAAAAACAAAATCGACTGGCTGAAATTTTCACGATGTTAATGAATCCTCGAAATATATATCGAAAGCGTGATTATTAGCATGGTTCAGAATGGACAACATAAAGAAGAAGTTGAAAAAGAATAATGAGAGACGCGAGGCGAAAATACACAAATTCGACAAATAAACGCGAGGATAAATTGGGCGTATAGAGAGTGCAGCATGAAATGCATGGAAGCTTATCGTTAGTCCAACGATCACAGCGTATAGACAATGAAATATCCTTGCTCGGAAATGAATTATTCATTTGAACATTCGACCAAATCTGGCCTTTAGTTCGTTCATCGATCCTGGTGATAAATCAGCAGGAATTATAGCTGTAACTTTCTTACACAGAGTCACTTTTCTTCGATAAAGACGCAATCTTCGTTTTGTTACGGAGTATTGAATCGATAAGCTGATGTAGAAAAAACAAGTTATTCGATTCATTCACATAGCGCAAACAATGTGTACATTCATATGGTTTGGGATTGGTATTAGAAGCATGAAATCGACGTGAACTCGAATTGAAAATACTCGAATGTAATATCAAATTCCGGAATGTCAGGAAATCGGATTGAAGAAAATATAGATCTATGAAGTAGAATTTAGTTTTCGGCAGGATGTCTTCCGCGTCGAGTTCTTTTCTATAGTAGTCATTTGATGAGATGTACGTACAGTCTATTCTGGGCACCAAAAGTCCGAAAGCAATTTAGCGGGTTGAGTTCGTTCTCAACTTGCCTGCAGGTCGTTTGAAGCTGGAAAACGAGACTACTATCTGGACCACATGTTTTGAACGTCTACAGTGCGACGCTATAGTACGTTGGTTTTCCATTCGTTTCGGTTATATACGCGAAGCGATACTAAATTTAGGAACGTCCGAATGCATCCGATGCGCTCCATGCTGCTACAGTATATAAGCCGCGGCTCTGAAATTCCCGGATTTTAAACTTCCTATACAAACCCATATTATACTCGGATAGAGATTCTAAACTCTCCCACGGGAAAGTTAAAGTGTGTCCCGTATAGTATGCTACGTATGTGTTTTCCCTGTACTAAATTTAGACCATTTTCTGATGGGATATGTTATTCTCTGCACTGCAGAGGACCGCCGTCTGATTTTTGTACGCAAAAGCTACTCACTAAAACTATCGCAACTTTCAAACTAAATCTGGCAGGCTTACCAACCATACAAATAACTTGCATTGGTGTCCAGAACTGCCACAACTATACATACACATATTGCAGGTCGAACTAAGTCGGTATAAGGTACAACGCCCTCAAAACTATTTATATACTATACGTAGGAAATTATTAGATGTCGCACGCAATGGTGTAGAATCCGAGAATTTCAATCGGGGAACTTTACGTTATTTCATTTTCTAGTGTTTTCTTCTTTATGTCCTTGATTTCTTTCCGAATATTTAAGAGCTTTTCGTTGATCATAGTCCGTTCGACGTATCCATGTGAGGGTCACTTATTCGTCATCATCATCATCATCGTCATCATTTAATTGAAAGCCTTACCGTAGAGCATCAATCAGTCGTGATTATCACCTGCCCGTTGCATTTACTGTATAAAGTGCTATATATTCTCTCCGTTTTGTGCAGATGATTAAATGGCATTACGGTATCGACTCACGTACCATATTATATGTGTAACACGGTGCGAGAATTGATTAGCGTACACGTGCGCTACTGCACCGTAACCTGGCTTCATCGCAAATTGAGAGTTTCGTAATCCAAAATTCATTATAGCCCGACCGAAATGTTCCGAATCGATAGTCAATTAAGGTATAGCGGATAATCGTTGCAGCTCAGCTGCCCCCCTTCATCACTGAAAGGGCGGCAATTATTGTAGGAATGAAAAAAAGGTATCATGATCGATTGTGAAAAGTAAAGCAACTTTCGCAAAAGCTTTGCATACTATTTGGTAACGAATTCTGAAATCGGCACAAGAATATATATTATAACTTAAAATTGCGTCGTTTGACCTTTCTGAATATCATATTTCCATCAGTTATATTGAACGAGTTTAAAATTGCGTTTTGTAACTTCGAAGCGGGGGCGCATCTACGACCCGCCATAAGGTAGCCACTCAACAACACCTGCGCCAATCTTTGCAACTCCGATGCCATGTACAAAGTATGAAATCGAACGCGGATGGATTATATACGGTTATCAAATATCAAAAACCATATTTACTCATTTTAATTATGGACTACAATTTATAGGCAGTGGTATTCAGCTTCGTGCGCACTCTGAGTCTCCGAATCAAAAACACTAATATAGAAATATCCTCCCCCAATGAAATAACGTGAAATCACTCATGTTACATTATGCAAATTGCTATTGCACGTATAACATGTGATTCTGCCCGATGTAAGAATTCTGATATCCTTATCAACTCTTCTTATTTCAGAATGACCATTATGTACGGGACATTAGATCAGATACCATGTTACACATGCATTCATCTATATGTATAGGGCAACATCTGCGTCTGGTTATTCCGGGAGATAAATTTTTTTAGAATGGGAAATGGAGGTTCGGATTAGTTTTAGTGAGCAATAACTCGTCTTTCCCTCTCGCTTATATCGTTTCCCCTTATACAGATTCCACTTTTTCATCCCTGCCTCCTCGATTTTGAACTGATACTTTCCATCCATCTTGATCCCGCATCGTGCTGCAGTTTCAATTTTGTTTTTCGTAAAAAAAAGAAAAAAGGGAAAAGAAAAAAAAAGTTATATGTTGCACCATATATTGAAAGTTTATCTGTCTCATAAATTTATTTGAAACTACGTGGCATGTGGATATGTGGCTCGAAATTTACCGACCTTTTTTTGTGACGGACGTTAAGTTTAAAAAATTTAGATCCGTAGTCAAGTCCAATAGTAAAATAACGAATGAAAGATGAGCGTCAAAATGTGTTATCAGTTGATACAACATATTCTTCGTTACGTAATGTTCGACTCTCGCAATAGCGACAAATTTACTACGTTGACATTGTTATATTTAATTACTGCACTATACGCCCACGCGTTTGATTATTTCACTAGAATATATACGTTCACAATGGGGAAATAACCTCGGAAAGAATTAATCTACGCGATGAGGGGAAAGCTGATTCGTGTTTCAGAGAGAGGAAAAGACAAACAAAAATCAGCGGATATCGTGTAATAACTACACGAGAATTAATGCAGTTTAAATTGGTCTGCATGAATACTCGTGTTCGCGGTGTTGCAGAAGTAAATACGGAAGGGAAAAATAATTTATTTATGCAACAACGATAAAACAAGTTCATTACACAGCGCGAGTTTCGAAATGAAATTGAGTTTCAGAATTCTGTCTGATACTCGTGCAATACCTTTGTATCTACCCCTGATAGAGAATGTCCATAAAAGTTTTAATTAACGCTTTACAAATAGCTCGGGTTGCTGCTTTGTTTATTTGTTTGCATTAGTGATTTGTAACAGTATAAAGTAAACCGTGATCCCTTCACGGATACAGTTTGCGGACTCTTTCGGTTGCATTTTAATTTAGAGGACTGATTCAATAATTCATTATAGTTTATCACTTTCGACGCTGTATTTTTACGTGAACATTACGCATATATTTGCGAAGTGCTTATACCGTTCATTCGCTCGTTTTTTCTAATAGAATTAAATCGATACCTTTTCTGTGATAAGTGAGAAATTCTTCGACATCGTGTGAAGTTTCGGAAATTCACGAGCCGATTGATTGTTTCAAAGATTTTAAATTAATCACCTTTTCGCCTGCCTCCCGATCTATATGTGAAAATGTTCGATTTCGTAACAACTATCAAATCGAGTTCGAACTCATAATAGTTTCATAAAATGATACGAAAAAGGTAGGGCAACTCACACGTACTATCAGTTAATTAGGTTGAGTAATTTTGAAAGCAGAAAAAAGAATAATCGTGTGTTTCATTTTTGTTTGCGGTAAACTGGCTCATGAATTCTCGACTCGTATAGGGTGTCGGCGTTAATGTTCATCCATCCGTCCAAAGTACGGCCTTGATAGAAGGGTGTACCCAACACTCTTGATTCAATTTAATCTTGATTCCGGATTATACTATACATTTCGTGGTGTAACAGAAGCCAGCAATCGCGACCATACGGCACACGCCACCTTGTCATTAATTCTGATTCTCGAAATCTACTCACACAATCAGTCACGCTTGTGCTGCAACCTCGGCAACCAATCAATTCCTTCCACGCTTACAGAATTTCTCTCTTTGATTACTGCAGGGCAAGCTCTTAAGCCGAATGTAAATTACTCTTATTAGTTTTTCTATTTTCTATTTCTATTTCACGTCACTCTATTAATTGAATAATTCATTTTGTGGAATTTTCATTTTTATACACATCATGTAAATAGGAGATCGTTAGTCTCGCATCTACAAAATGATGATACAAATTACTGTAAAAATCCAATTCGGAAAGAGACACATCCGCGATTGATTACGCGGTGAAAACAATCAATCCTTATTTGGTTATGGCATAGATATATGGAACTAATACTATAAGTTTTTATGAAACTCGTTTCCTGATGCGGGATACCTTTTGCGTTTATGTTATAGAAGTCGAGGAACGTCATAGCGGCAAAGCGCGCGGGGGTAAATTGGCGAGAAGAGCTCGCTCCTTCAAGGAAGATTTTCTGGAGAAATTGTCCCATATGCGTTCACCAGGAGGGAGTAGCAGGGGTGGTGGTGTCGTTGGGGGTGGAGGAGGCGGAGGAAGCGTCGGTGGAAGTAGCGGCGGCGGAAGCAGCAGCAGAACTGGAACGCGCGCCACCTCTCCATCGTCCCCTCGGACACCCCGAGATAAAACTACCCTCGGAGATTCTCTTGAGAAAAACCCTCTGCATGATCTCCATAATCATGTACGTGATGTACAGGTCACGCTCCGTCACTTTAGAGATGTCGTCTCCAAAAACACGTTGGAAATGCTCCCCGGAAATGGGACAATAGTGTTGGAAACTGTTACCACCATTCACACCGTCCTCAAGTCTTATTTGCTTTATGAAAACAGGTGAGTGGATTTAGTTTGAAGCTCTAAATCGAGTCTTACAACATCGAGAAGCATTCAAGTTGAATAATAACATTATCATTTAATTTTTGATAGTTCAACTCTGGGTTCAGCAACAAATCAGGTATACCAAGCACTGGCGCAATTATTAAAACTCTGTGACGATGTGCTACTACATGGGGACCAGTCATCGGCTCTGAATAGTGAAAATGTAACACACGTCGTTAATTTGGTTGAAGAAGCCGTCAAAAATCTCGTCAGCTTAGCCCAGGAAAAAATATTTAACCGGCAAAAACCTGCACCGATAGCAACCAATAACAGGTAATGTGTTATTGGACAGTATCTTATTACTTCATTCTTTCAAAAGATTCACGTGATATCAATAAAAAAAATTACTGGTGAGGCGTTGAATAACATTTCCACTTACAGAACATCTGGATTTGGATCGGAACTCATGCCGCAACGAAACTCTTTACCTGACATTCCCTTATCCCAAAGAGAAAGACAGATTTTGGAACAAACTGCGACACCTAATAATTTGGTACGCAGCTCACACAGTTCAGAGTCAATACTGAGAGATTCAAGCCCGCCACCTAAACCACCTCTTCCAGACAGGTATCTAATAATAAAATTCTTGATTCATTCATACCATGAACTGATTTTCGTGCTAGGGATGCATTTCATTTAATTCTGTTTGATAGTTATCGCAAATATAATTTCATTTGATAGGGTCAGGTAGAAAACTAATCGTCTATGAAAATTAAAATTGACCACAATTGCAGGACAAATGTATCTCTTTCTGAGGAAAATAGTTCAACTGGAACACCACCGCCGCTACCCCCTAAAAGAAAACCCCGAGCCCAGCAATTACTGGATGGATCAGAAACTCTTCTTACGTCTAGTTTGGACAGAGTATCCCTCCGAAGTCGATCCCCTGAGGACTCGTCTTCTCTTTTGAGTGCCTCTGCTGGGAGTTTGGATTCGGCATTAAATCACTCGCGAGACGAAGACGAAATCCGAGCGATCATGGGACCCAATGACGAATCCCTTAACAATAGTATGGATCTCACCCTTATGGCTACCATTCAAGGTGGGCTTATAAGTTTCTTGGAATATTTGGCCAATTTCAATTTTCACTACTTGTTGAAAGCTGCTGGTTTGGAGAGAGAGTTACACTGGGTGAAAATGCCCCTCTGTTGAACAAAATTACACATTGATTTTGTACAACAGTAAGATAGCATTTGGTTTGCTGACCTCAATTTTGCAAAAAGTTTGAGGTCTAAAGAATATCAAGAGTAGTCATAGTTTTGGTCAAAAACATGAGCATATGAACCAGACACACATTTTTCCAAGGTCCAAGACTGTATCTAAATCAATTTTAGGTGGGCAACTCAATGACGAAAAGCAGAACTTGAATAACAGATTTATTTAGGTTTTGTTGAATCTCTCAGTAGTACTATTTCATGAATAATTGGCTACCACAAGGGAATTCCCATTACACCTATGTCACATAATACTTGAACCGAACAAAACCCTGGATCACAATTTATTATACTAGGTATATACCTGAAAAAATTAGCTAATTTAAAGATAAATTGAGGTTTTTATAAAACTGAAGAGCAATAACTTGAAAAGGACACAACGAATTTGATGTAAATCTCAATTTGAGTAGAAATGTGGTTAAAAACAAATGAAGTTCTGTAAAACTTGCAACTCTATTTTCAGAAACGATGTGCTCTGACCATTTCTAATTAATAATATTTGATAATTGTTACCAAAATTATTCAAATTATATTTTTAACTCATCAAATCTCGTTTTTTGCCGCAATAATGGTTGTGTAATGTAACATTAACCACAAACGAATTGTAAAAGTGAGGAAAAAACTACAGGTTCCTGGAGATAGCGATACCAAAAAATTCATTTGTAAATGTTACCTTATAAGTAAAGAGGAATCAATGTGGTAAATGCTTAGTCAGAAGCGTAGTTCCGTGGACTACTCATTTGGACTGACATATTAGTCGATTATTTTTGCCTGGCAGTATCACACCATCTGTCCAAGAGCGATGTTTTATGGTAATTCTCACCTATTACTTTGTTGACAATGATACTTGACATCTGCGAAATTTTCATTCAAGTTTGGGATTTTTAAAAATCGTTGATCTGCTTCAAGACTCAATGATTTTTTGTGAATAATTGGTTATTTGCGAAACAGTTTCTGAAACAATTGCCGAAAGTGTGTATGGTGTATGTGTTTTCGTTTCGAAGATTGCAGATGAGCCACTCGGCCGATTTGGATTTACTTTATTCAGAAAATTATATACGCGCTCAGATTTGCCTATAAAGTCCATCAAAGCCGTGCCATTTTCGGATGCAAAATGTCGGACCGATGAACAATGGAAAAATTTAAAACATCCGTACTTTTTTTTATCCAAATTCAGCGAAATTTGATCACCCATACCAAAGCAAATCGTAGAAAATTTTTCAAGATTTTTTGTTCTTTCTATTCAATATGGCTGCCGAATACCTTTGACTTTCGAGGAAATCATGCCTCATGCAAATAGCGAAGTTTTTTGGTTTCTAAAATTTGAATGTTACAAGTGACTCACTGATATCTCTTGTAATAATATCAGCGATTAATGACTGTTTAGTGTGAAATAAATAATACAGTGTGAAACATGTATAGAATCGTTTAAAAAAAAGTTTGAAATAATATACTAACGCAATGCAGGCTTATGCATTTGAGTGGCCATTTTTCACATTGGATTAAGAACTACTGAGACTAACTACTCAAGTACTTCGTGAATAATCATCAGACATTTGCACATATGTACTTGAATACGTACTGTTTATATGTTCGTATTTCTCATTCCTATTTTTGTTTCTAGTTCCAGGCATGCAAGTAAATGGTAACATCGGCTGTGGGTGCGGGGACAGTTCCGAATCAAGTCTTCCTAGCACAATGTTGTTGGGTCAGCAAACTCCACAAGACATTTTCAATTCCTTTACTGGTGAATAATATTTTTCTCAGCTACCTATTATTTTCAGGTATTTTCAAACATAGACAATTTGGAGACTTTATTAACAATATTAGTGCGACACAAAATTTAAAAAATGCTTTTATTTGCGTGGTAAAGCATTGCTAATGGCATTCCTAATGACGACTTTCATCAATAACGAGATCTAATGATTAGGAAGTATTGTGTTATGGAATTTTATCCATTGAACAGTCAGCTTGTTACACAAATTTTACAATAGGTTCAGACATGTTAATATGCATTTTCGAGCATGAAAATGATGTCCTTGATTACAAACAATAACAGAGTTTCGCCCCCTATTTACAATGTTATTCGAAATAATCACACCCAGTAGTACCTTGGTGATCATACCTATATTCAACACTGTGCAGCTGTATTCATGTTACGGAAGTAGGGAGCTAAAAATCACGCAAGAATCTTTAAATAGCCTACGTGTGGGTGTTTGGCCTAATGAGTAGATGAATGGGCAGTGGTCTTATACATTTTGGCTCTGAGAAGTTTAGCGATATTCCTTCGCGGCGCCGAAGCGTTTTGACACATTTTAACATTAGAACCGCGAAGCAAGCTGTATGTAATGTCGTTCAAAACTAGTTCAACATGGGAAAATTTGAAACTGTTTTTCTGTGAGCATGAGCTGACAACAATTAATATTATACACTTGCCAATTAATTCACATTTCGAGATGCAATGACTCAAACTCGACTGTGCTGGCTGGCCGTATTCTTTTTTTATATAACACTATTATAATACGTTTATTTATTTATTTATTTATTTTGGTTTTCAGGCTTAGAGGGCAAAATAGAACGACTATCTACACAGACACAAGAGTCGGGTTTTGCATCTATGCAGTCACAGCGTAGTTCTTCTCAGAGCTATACGACTGCATCCAGCATAACTTCGAAAAGGTCTTCACAGCAAAGTAGCATAAGTTTTAATTCTCAATCATTCAGTTCTCAACAACAATCATTTTCCCAACAAAAAATGTCGGCGGACAGTAACGGATCAGTTTTCTCTCAAAGGACAATCACAAGTTCAAGAAGTACCCATAGTACGACGAACATCAGCGGAAACGGGGATGCAGCAATGCTTGAAAAACTGGTAAATGTGTGTGTTGTGAATCGTTCTATTTTTGTTTCATTTTCATTGTTAATATTTTCAATCAAATAAGTTGACACCAATATTTATATCCACATTGTAAATCATTTTCAAAGATTCATCTTGTCGTTTTTTCGTGCTGACTTATAGCTTCTCTTCTTGCATATTATGCACATATAAGCGGAAATTTCTTGTAACTGTTTGTTATTCTTTAATAGCGACTCGATGATATTAGTAGGCAAGATACTAATGGTGCACCACCAGCCCTCCCAGAGAAACGGTCCAGACGTAGGAAGGAGAGACAACCTTCGCAGTATGATAATGTACCGGAAAATGAGCACCTATCGACATGCAGTTTACACACTAGCACCAGCGACAGTCCTGATACGAGCAAACCTCCGCCGTTGCCTCTCAAAAAGCGACACAGTGAGTTAAAATTGCTATTTACGAGTTGCGATTTCTACGGTGATCATATGTTCTTATAATTTAGTGAAACATTTATCTGTCACATTTTGCACCCTCATTGTTCAGCCTCTTCCACGGATGGACATTGATGCAAAACTGGGAAACCATTCGATTGTAAATTTCTGATTCAGGGAAATAAGGAACATAAACAGAGTATAGAACTACTCACAAGTGATTATTTCCCTCTTTGTAAGAGATCGCCAGTCCAAGGACTTTTCAACTGGTCACTATTTTCATTTTACAGTCCATCATTATGTTTAGCTCTCCCAGAAAGCAGCTTACTTTCTTATGATTAACATGTGCAAGCTGAAAAAGAATTTTTTCAGAATGAATTAGCTTTTATCATCACCCTACGGGAAGCCTTCTTGCTTATAATACAGTAAAGTTGACATTTTTTCTATCTAGAATTGCATATCAATCATCAAATCTGCTTTTGTGTTTATTAAATTCGTCGGTTGCATATTCACGGTTGGCTAGATATGTGACTAATTGATTTCAGTAATAGTGATCTCGAATTTGAATACTTCAAATTAAATTTCAGTGATAATCTCAATATGTAGCCAACCAGCGAAATTGTCGTAGAATAGGATCAGTCTTTAATTTTGATAAGTTTTTCTTCAACTATAAATGATACATGAGATGACTATCAAGGCAAGACGAATATATTAAAAAACAAACCTAGCTGTGTAATAGATAACAACTGATACGTTATTTTGTATCCCCCAGTGTTCCAATCAGTGGCATATTCCGGTAAGTGGGATCTTCGCCCACGCACCCACTCTCAGCAAACACCCTCACGCTAAGTCTTGATTTCTGATATAAAACACCTGTTTTCCTTTTATTCTGGCTTTCAGCGGCATGTTTGCTGATTTGGTTTGATTTAGTAAACATACAGGGTATGCTAGCAGCGTTTGATGTTGGGTTTGCATTTCTATTAATACATTCAGTGTTACCGCTTTCCTCAGTTATTCATTTAGCAATGTCAATAAAGTTTAAGTGTATCCGTATGGCCATGGCGATTAAGAAGTAGTCAACTGTACTCATTACTCTTTGACCACAAAACATTACCTGAAGCTGTGACAGGCGACATTGTAAACATGGAAGATTATCATTTTAATTATTGGTTCTATGAAGTAATATTCATATTTTTTTATGTCCTAACCAGATAAAATTAGATCTGTCAAACATGAAAAAAGTCCTACATATTCTACTCTGTTTGGAGTACAAAACTTCAAATAGTGAATAACAGAAATTGTATCAAAAAACTACAGCGCATTAAGAAAAGTAGATCGTGAAAGTTGTGACTACAGTGCACGGAAGTTTTATCTACGCTACACTATGATCATTACTTTGATACGATGAATCAATTATGAATACCTCATAGAGTAAGAAGATTTATAATCAACTGTACTATTTCCAAAGAGTATAACAGTTAAACTATGTTTGATATTACAACAGTGATGTGTTCAACAAGACTGGTTATAATCGCTGAAGGATTTGGAGTAGCAGAGATAATTTAAGAGCGAAAATTTATCGATAGTTTTTTATTTATATCGGGCTCGGCTAAAACGTGTCCCTCGGCTATGGACTTCTATATCTGAATACATTTTGTAACTGCGCTAGGTAGACGATATCATTATCAAAACCTTAGTGAGAATACAGCGAGCAGCTGATCGAATTAAAAGCCTAGCCTATTACCAGTTGATGTGGGAGTGATGATCGTTTCCTCAATTAATTTGACCTTTTACCCAATAGCTACAAGTTTGCAGTTAGCAGTTATTAACCATTGCGTAGTTAAATTGACAGTTAACTCATAGCTCGGTTTTCTCAGCTGCAACAGTAGTAGCAGAGATACTGGAATGATCTTTGAAACAAAACTGATATATAAGTAACACACATATTCGTGTAGTGATAATGTGGCATTTGATTGTTTTAAGAGTTGCTCTAGCCGCATTTTTGTGATTGGTGTCACTCTATTGTATCTTATACCATACAATATTACAACATGCTCTTTGTAAGATTACACTCTTACGCTAGTAAGTTTTCTTGCATTTTTTTGTCACGCGATGCATCTATTTTCACATTTTATACAAGTTATTATGGTTACAGTACACGAATATGTTATATTATAATTCAAAATATCAATTTACATCAACATCACATTAAAGTGTGATAAATACACTCACATTAATGTTCACAATATTCATGAAAGTCAGTGAAACTATGGTTGAAAAAAAATTATCTATCATAAATACCTATAAACCACAACAATATACTCCATTTCCAGTTATGGCCTATATGGAAATGTTTGGCAACTGTGCGCATAGCAATAACGACTTCATATCTGGACTGGGAACTCGACATTCGCTTGCGGCTTACAACTCTATGCAAGCTGAGTGGCAGCAACATGAAATGTCATTGACTACAACGCAATCCTGCTCCTTCATGGCTCACTCAGCCACAAGCACCACACATGATGCCACAAGGTATATGCCGCTAAACCTAGCAGCTACATTATATCATAGAGATTCATAATAGGTTTAATCAACTGAGAAATAGTGAAATCGACACAATTCACAATATAATCCCAAAGAACAACTTAGTAACTATAGCGAGTTGCCATAATCCCTGGAATCAATAAATCATCACCAAAATCTTTTCAAAGCAGATGGTCTCGATCTGTTTTCGTCACGCTGTTTGGAAAATTGAAAAATTTGATGGGGTCTATTTTTATTTCAGTATTTCCGTCACAGTGCCACCATTAATCAAAAATGTGACGAATAACTACGGTTTACCACCAGCGTTACCACCAAAGAGATCTCGTTCAATTAGATCAAATGACACAACTCCACCTCCGATCTCGCCAAAGCCTACAATCAGCATGCAAAGTGTATTCACTTCTGAGATACCGACCACCCCAGTCAAGCCCATTGAGATATCCGTCATTCCTGACAAAAAGGAACCCAGTCCGCCATCCCCTGGGATGATGCAGGTATAAATTCAGTTATTGCCAATCATGCTTGTTCTCCAATCCCATAAGTTTAATCAGATTAGTAACGTAATGTTAAAAAATAATTCCGATCACATTTATATTTATAGATTAATAACACAACTTCAGAAGTCACATTACCAGTTTCGCGTCCTGCCAGTAATGCGTTGTCAACCATATCTGTTGACGAGAATACACTGGAGCTGCTAGACGTAGACCCAGATGATAGTATATTGGATGAGTTGGATATCAGCAAATATTTAGTTCTGAAAAAACCAGAAGAAGAAGGCCCTGATATACGTGGTGGACATCCAGATGCCTTAATCATCCATGCCACAAAAGCTAACAAAAATGGTATGATATTTTATTCTAGGAGAGGTATTTATTTAATTGTAACGTCATATCGAGCTGTTTTCTATGCGACTTTTGCAAGGAGTAGATATTTTTATCAGTTAGTTTCATATTTGGTAGCATCAATTCACAAATGATATTTTAATCATATAGAGTAAAAATTCTGTTGTTTGTATTCGTATTTGTTACATGCTGCATTAGATGAGAAGGAATCAGGTTGGTATTTTGTATTTAATTTACCATCTAATAGCTATGAATAATATGTGACAAACTTAGTTATACTAACAACTGGGTAGTCCAAATTCTAACAGTCCAATGAAATATGAACAGATCGGTCAAAATACGCAACTTTATGTGCAGATTTCCTGTATCAGGAGGCATTCTTGACAACATATAGGACATTTTTGTCACCATTGGAATTGATCCAAAAATTACACAGACGACATCAAAGATTTTCTTGCTTTCCGGACGTGTTAAAACAGCGCGCTGCCAAAGAGGCTTTTTCTCTACTGGTCAGAGTTGTTAGCGATCTCACGTAAGTTCATTTGGGCTACTAATTTCCACAACTTCACTATCTGTGTTGCGTTATTTAATCAATCCTTACCTCAAACGACTTATAGAATATCCGATCTCGACAACGTGCTTCTCCAAACGTTGATGGAATTTGTACAGCAACTTGTGTGCAGTGGGGATCTTACAATGGCCAAAGCCTTGAGGGTGAAAATTTTAGAAAAACATACAAGGAAACGATTACAAACTACTCAGCCAATTCTGGCATCCCTCAGTGTCACGACGAGGCAATCGTCGTTGTTGGATTTCAAGAGTGAGCAAATTGCAGAGCAAATGACACTCCTAGATGCAGGGCTGTTTATAAATATTGAGATCCCGGAAGTGCTAATTTGGGCTCAGGAACAAAATGAGGAAAGAAGTCCAAATCTCACGAGGTTTACGGAGCACTTCAACAAAATGTCATACTGGGCTAGATCACGAATACTGGAACAGAGCGAACCAAGAGACAGAGAAAAATATGTAGTTAGGTTCATCAAAATTATGAAACACCTCAGAAAAATAAATAACTTCAATAGCTACTTGGCACTACTCTCGGCATTGGATAGCGCTCCGATCAGGAGGCTAGAATGGCAGAAGCATATAACAGAGGGATTGAAAGAATATTGTGCTCTCATAGATAGTTCCAGTAGCTTCCGAGCTTATAGACAGGCATTGGCTGAGACCCAACCCCCATGCATTCCTTACATGTAAGTGATTTTATAAATAAACAATCTCATTGTAATAATATCAGTACCTATATGAAACTTATGAACTATTGTTAATTTTTTATTGCAGAGGGCTTGTTTTGCAAGATTTGACATTTGTACATATTGGCAACAGCAACTTGTTACCAGATGGTACAATTAATTTTTCAAAGAGGTGGCAGCAGTTTAATATTGTTGAAAATATGAAGCGGTTCAAAAAAGGGTAAGCATCTTTCCGATCAAGAATGAATTCGTTTTGTCTATACCATGCAGATAGAAATAGGTCTTTAGGTTCTCGTACTTTTGCTGTTTTGAAACAAAAGTAGCTGAGAGTAAAAGTTACAAGTATGACTTGGTGTATGAGATCAATCTTAGCGGTTATTGATTCTGATCTCGAGAAATAAAGGAGTGAACCTTTCTATCAATTCTTGACTTGTAACTTATACTTACAAGGTGTACGGGAAGTCCTCCAGTGCCTTGATGCATGATACATTTTCCCATCAGGCCTTGGTAATTTCTAATAAAATTTATTTGTCTCTTGTTTTTTTAGTATGTATACCTTTAAGAAGCATGAACGTATCATAGCGTTCTTCAACAACTTCGATGACTTCCTCTGTGAGGATTCAATGTGGCTGATCTCAGAAAGTATCAAGCCCCGGGGGGGTAAGAAGACGTATCAGCAGAACTAGAGCTTGTCTAACCCTTTCACTGCCTGTGTATCTCGTCCTTAGGGGAAAAGTAATAGATTAAGATATTTAATATTTATTTAGGTACTTTAATTGATTCACAGATGATTATATTGTGGAAGGGTTAGTTCGAGCGTGTAAGAGATCTATTCCATATCTACAACCTCTGTGAGGTTCGTCTTTAATGTATAGCATACGTATACTTAAATAGACTTTCATGATTCTAGAATTTGTGTTAAACTGATTGTAGACTAAGGGTTCCTGAATCTCAATTGAGCAAATAAATAAAGAAAAAGTGAATATTTTTCAATAGTTTCAAACCGAAGAAATTTTTTGAATGCAATTCGATCTCACACGCCTACAAATTTATCGCTACGCCGCAAGGCTATCGCAGGCGATCTTACGATGCAAGGGTCTATCAGATACTGGCTATTTGAAGTAAACACGCATCTTATTTTACCGACAAACTACATTTAGCAAACAAGAAATTTTCCATGCCTAAATTATTTTGTGTTGAATCGAAAGATTATAATTTGTGAGTTGTGATAAAATAGCGTATAGATTCATGGCTCTCTGAGTTTGTAATCAGTTTTAACATAATTGTTTCTTAAATACAGCTTCGGTAATGCTTAGTATACTGCTGATGATAAACCCCAAACATTACCTAGTATGTATCAACTTACATATTTGTAAAGTTGCATAACTTATTTATTTCGCATCATCATAGATGAGTTAAATGATCCATTTTTATTACGCAAAACGTATAAATGTTTCATGACTAATACATCAGAGAAGTTTTCTTGGAAATCTTAAATTCACACTTTGATCCATTGATTAAAAATTGATTAGAATTGTGTTCTGATACGAAACAACGAATGAAATATAGCAACAAATCGACACTCTGATGTGTTTGTTATATTAATGTATAATTGAATTAGGTGTATGTTAATGTCCATTATATCTAGCTTTATGTAGGTAGGAAAGTTTCAATAATCAACACCTCCGATGTTGATTACACAAGGGAGAACACCAATGACGTTGATTAATGTAGAGCCATTGTTGTCTCGTTCTTGTGCCTCCTCGATGTGCAAATCGTGACACATGGTAGGACTGAGAACAACTGTTACATATACTATTGTATATGCTTATAGGTGACATTTTTTGTTGTTGAAACTCGTTAATAGTCGAAGCTTTTAGCTTTAAGTCAAATTGCTACCTATGAATTTGATAAATCGAATGTTACACAAACCATCTACTTCTGGAAAACGCCGTTGTAAATTTGAATGTTTTTTCCACGTTTCTCTGATCAGGGCTACCTTCAATTTATCACAAGCTAATATTTCTAGATGCCAAATGGTGCCCATAACTTGTATGTTGAGAGATTAAATTATCTCAGGATCACTGACCAGTTTAGTGACCTTTGAAACCACTCGATTGAAACATGGCCATGGACTATGTTGTGCATTGTTCAAAAAACCTCAGCTAGTAAATACCGTTCTCAAATTATAAACAATATAATCTGCCTCACGTCAATGCATGAATAGGATAAATCTAGTCAATAATTACTCTCCATCTGCATGAAGTTAAGAACCATTTCATTTTCGGTATGACTTTCTTGATGTGATATACCTATGTATACCTACCATAAACATGATACACGTGAAAATAAAATTAACAATACATGTGTAAAATCGCTGTGAAATAAGAAATGTTATTTATGGGCAGTGATGATTTTTACGTTTAAGGTACAAGTCAATTATTCATTCACCGATATGTACCAAATTCAAATAGTGGCTTATTATCGATTCGTTGTCACAGATATTGTAGTTAGCAAAACCAGGCCACTGATCGTGATATCGTGCAGTCTGACGAAAAATAAGATACCTATGTGTAATTTGCTTTCAATTACACTTAGGTATTCCTCGGAGATTTGGAAATAGACCGGTTTTATATTGAATTCAAAACATACGACTGCACATGAGTCGGTGGATAAGTAGATCTTTCTCATCAAAAGTTTAGAAATCGCGATCGAATTACGTCTAATGGGCAGTTCCGTTCAAAACGAACAGTTATTTCGATCTAGCTATTAATTAGTCGTGATCAAGACCGATTCCTGAACGCATTCAACACATTTTTTGTGTACTTAGTGTGATGAGTCTGCCGAATTTTGAACGACATAGATCAAATTCATGCGAATAGTTGAATTGCACTCGTCTTTCAGCTCTGATGATGATAAACGTTGCTCTTTTTATTACGACTAAATTGATATTCGAGTATAAGTTCAGTTTTCGCTAAATGCTTGCCCTTCCCGAGATCTGATAAGATATTTCAATAGCGCTTTTACTAATCAATAAACACAACTAGTATAATGCCATATGTGTTGTAAAATTTTTATGATCACCAGTGGTTTTGGCATTCTATTAGCAACGATTAGAAGAATTGCATAATACTGTTTAAAAACCAAATCTAATAATATGATTCTGAGCAGTTTGTACTTCCGTACGTGTTGATAATATCTACTTGACGTAGATAGTGTGTGTAATAAATAAACTAATATTTATATACCTAAATATATATATATAATATACTATATATATAATACCAAATGAATTCATAATTTTATTAATGTTGTAAATAATTTCACTGTATTTGTCGTTTCTCACATGTATTATTTGTATCTGTACTCGTAAGTTGTAAATTTCAATGAACGTTCTTTCACTTTAATCTGCTCAACAGACGACGTTGAGATCTTGTTTCTTAGGGTGATGCAATTTTTTCATTTTCGCGATGCCATATTAAGTTGTAGGGTAGTCGTAATCCAAGCTTTTTCTATTGTTTTTATTTAATTAAAAGTTCGAATATGACGAAAAAGCTCACCTTTAATTTGTCACCTTTTTAATCTCTCTCCCGTTTTTTCACAGTGTGTATTGATTGAAATAGATTGTGAGCTCTCCATCTATGTTCATTGTCTTATCTGAAATAACTTTCCCAGGCAACATATTCACTAATCCATTTAGGCGCATATATAGTTTAGATAGGCCACTTGCAAATCATAAAATATAATATTTTACCTGGCTGTGTCGTTCGTGGATTATGTATAACTTCAAGGTGATGAATCTTCTCACTTAAAAGACTAGATAAGCAAAAGTAACTATAAGGGACTCATTACTCATACAGCAATCATTTTTTTGCAATAATCAATTAATGATTTCAAAATTTTCACCTGTTCAGATTATAATTTGTTGCTCTTGAGGAGAGAAAAAGTACGTTATGTTCAAGTCACGATACACTATTCAGATTCTCATTTTTAATGTCAATTAGGCATCACTTAGAATTATCTGTATTCACAACTTCTTTACAGCTCGAAAAGTGAAACTATATTTCTTTCCACATAAGAAGTTAGACGCATAAAAAAAAAATTGCTCAAAGCGGCTTGTGAATACGGACCAATGTATGTAGTGTATAATTATAAAAATGGATTTCCAACGAAACTGACTTGATTTTATGAGCAAGAAAAATATTAGCCGTTTCAAAAAATAGTACTTTTCTCAAACCATCACTATTAATCATACTATTAAAATTTTTAGTTGTAGCTCTGCGCGATTAAATATTCTTCCAGCATTCATTGCATATAAGATCGTTCGTGTACATACATTGAAACTCAATCTACCAAGTTGCTTATACTATAGTTAAATGTTAAGTTCATACGTGAACTGAATTTCAAACACAGAAGATATTTAGACACACTAAAGTATGACAATTTGCTGAACATGAAACAGCAATTATAGCTATTCATAATAATGCCAATTGTAAGTTGATTAAAATTCATTTATTTTTGTAAATATAAAATAACTATAACAGCATGACATTAACTCTACTATTTCACCGATGCATCGCCTGTTGACTTAAAAAAAAAAAATTCTCCATTGTCATTGCGTCTAATACTACTCAAAGATTTAATTTTCAAATGCCACAAACTGAAAAACCGTGATAGAATGTTAGTTCACTGTGACCTCCAATGTTGACTTCCAGAGGACATTTGATGCTATGCATGAGACATTCATCAGCGGAAAGTAGCAATTTTGCAATAAATAAAGTAAATTAACATGTAACAGCCTTATACTTGCAATTTGACAGGACTTATGTTGTAATACTCAAGATACGAAAATTCTTGATCAGCTATAGTGTGGAACGAATACTCCCGCATTATGGGTACATTATAGTTACAGAAATCTGTCTGTCCCTTGGATAATACGATGTATAACTGTTATCTGATTGTTAGCAAATGTTGTTGCTATGTAGGTACTAATAACCTTTTACCAGCGCTAAAATTAAAAGATGTGGTGTATCTGTATTCTCATAATTATAGATTCAGTGGTAAGTATCGCAAAACAAATACTCATGAAGCAAATGTAGATGTAATAATAATACACACTAAAGTTTGACGCAAGGAAGCCAAGTTTATATGCATATATACTGTCCCCAAATATTAACGAAAGTACATATCTTTTTTCAACATATAAAATACAAAATATTGAACACAAATTCCCATGAAAAATTCATCCCAATATGTAAATTAGTTTAGTTTTCAATTGTAGCTTGCTAACATCTCATCCAACTTTCACAGAGTTCAATTAAATAGTGTTTAGCATACATCCTGAACTTTCCGAACAAGGACCACAATTTCAATGTAAAATTTCTGTCAAATAATCAATCTATTGTCGAAAGATTGGTGCATGATAATACTGGGAACAATTGGATTTTTCGCTTTTTGCACTTACTCTTCCCCTAATACTGACTTCAATCGACATTATCATACTCTAGTTATCATCTTTTGATGCTATCAACAATAATCGATCACTTTTAGTGTTTTACAATTAGAATACCATCGGTAACATAATTAGGGACGTTCACGTAATGGCAGTATAATTATTGCGAGTAGAACGTTTTTAAATAACACTTACTTATATTATCACATATGTATAGTATAATAATGTACATGTCTGTTAATCGAACTAATTGTTTTTCAAGTAATTTAAGTCAATAATGGTGAGAATATAAGTAATATTTTGTAATCATTATTCGCTGATGGAAGTAAAAGTGAGATTTGCATCTGTCGACAGTTTGTACATGATTTTGATATAATTTGACTATATGCCGTCAACGAATATAATCAGAGGTCCACCAGATTGGACTGTCAAAGTTCCGCACAAGTCTAGATCATTTCTCGTGTTAGATGAAAATTTACCTTGACAAGTCGAAAATCTTCTGAGGGACATCTGATTATTGAAAAACCCCATCATTAAGCATATCATTGGTAAGTGTGTGATATTACAGTATATTCGAGGACCCTTATAAATGTTGTAATAATGCTCGTACTATTAACAAATTTTACCTATGTGAAAAGTGCTTATGTGATTAATTACTGTACACTTGTATGTATATACCGTCTAGTTGGCTGCGATCATATTTTTCTAAGTGGTGTTTGATTGTAACTAATATTCAGACCGTGATATGCTCTGTATACTATCAGTCGTGCCGTTTCAATCAACGGTCATCCTGACACATGTAGTGATGAATCTCAAAAGTGACTCATCCATTCATTCTGTCCACTATAAAAGTTAATTTTCTGTTATTTTTAGGCATATTAAGTGTTTGTGAGTACCTACACACCTAAGTTATTCAGTTTATGCGCCCTTTCTTGTGATTAATGTATATGACGGAGAAGAATAAATAGCGTACAACAGTATACCTATAAATAAAATGGATGAAATTTCATTCTCAAGCACTCTTCCCAGGCTTTGGAATTCTCAGATTGTAACGCAACTAAAATACTTCTGCTAATAAGATTTGTAGATAGAGGTAGCTTAGATTAAGCGATGAGTAGATGTTCGATCGGACATTTCAACACATTCCGGGAATGCAGGTTGAGCGAAAAAATGGTGGTACCGACCGTCATAATGATTGCTGGATTATTCAATAAAATGTAACATGCCTTTTTTCTTCAAAGATACGATTAAGTAGGATTTAAAATCTCGTAGTTTTATTTAGTTTATATTTCATCGCACATAGGTAAACTCATTAGCGTCAAACTTACGACTTGGTGAAATTACGCGGTTTTGATGGTAAGGCAGGCTCGCAGATTATTGGAAACCCCTCAACCAATATTACCGCAGATCCCTACTGAAACTAATAAAAATTCTTACATTCGGGAGTGAGTGGGAACGGACAGTTTCCAATCAATATTAATTATTGAACACCGAAAGTGGGGCGGTGCTGAGATCTTGTACGTCCTGGTCAACATCCATCATGAAAATAGAAGGTCACTTACGATTAATACTATTTAATTAGCGTTTCTCAACTTGTTGGGTGGTCGGGTTGTTGATTCACCTGTTGGTACTTGCGTGACGTGCAACTCGATGTCTACCTAACTGCCGTTGACTGAAGAATGGGCCGAATAATCTTCTTGCAAGACACATATATTCATTAGTGGAATTTTTGTTGCGAGAAACCAACTGAATGTCTTTGTCTTTGAATGCTTTCTGTTAACCATAAGATAGATTTCTATTTGAATAGCCTCGATCTTTCGAAATAAAATAATTTCTTTGCAGGAGGGTAAAATTGTGCAAAAATTAAACGAATAACTAACTGATTGTTTAAACATTCCAGAAGAGTATCGCCCTTCGATTTGTAAACATTTGATTTATTACATGATTAATGTCGGCAGTACACAGTGTAAAGGTTTCCACGCTGCATCCGCTCTTGCCGTGTTTGATGTTGGTATTTGATATTTGAATGCATGTCAGATAATGCCATGCGTTATGGGGGGTTTTTCTGTACGAATACGATACAATATTTTGTGGATGCTAACGATACATTCTAATTGGTCGCATATACGTATAATGATTATTAACGACTAAAATGCCTTTCCTTTAATAATAAACTTATCGTATCATTACACATTTTTCATAAAATCATAATAGAAAAATATAGACATGAACCAAGTTATCAACAAAACAATTTTCGAATACCTATAAATTAATGAGTGCGGTTCACAAGCAAACGAAGCAAAGCTAAATAAGTTTGCCTAATGAGTGGTACCTTAGCTTACGGCTATGGATTCAAACTATATCGAAAGCATTTCATCATGGAAGAAGCAACGCATGTGATTCAATGTTTGAACTGATAAAGTCAGGCTCCATAAAACAAATTATACATATTAAATATTATAATAAACATGAAACTATGATACCCTAAAAATTTTGATGAAACACACCACCAATGGATAATGAAAATCCATTGAGCTTTAATTTACCATTCATCGTGTAGATCGTATACCATTATACGATTATTATTCATGATATTGTTAATTATTTATTAAATATTAATATATGATAATAAGTACAATATGGTTGTGCATTGCAGTTTTATACAAAACGTCACGTAGTAAGCTGCTATTACAAGAGGCGACGTATCATAGTTTTGCGAGTCAAATAAAAGGGCGTCTCTTCTCTGGGACGTCGTGCCGCACACGTTTTTTTCTTCATTTATTGTTTCTTTTTTTCCTCCTGATCTTTCTTCATCAAGTTGTCCTGTTCGTTTCCCGCTGGGTCTTTTGTCTCTCTTTTTTCTATCGCAATCTCACCCCGCACATCTTTGCAGGGTCTTACAATTTCTTGTACCAGAACAAATAATGCTCACCCTCGCTTATTTGGAGATCATCGACACCTGAAAAATCATTCATCAAATACACCTGGGTTATAAAAACTGTACAAGGTGAAAATGTGCTACAAACTACTACGACTGAATTTTCCAATCCGTAAAGAGCATGAATACTTAGCAGTAATTGATCGCTCCATTTGATTTTTATCCATGTTTCGTTATCACTCTACTCTGATCAATTATGGACTCATAAATTTGAATCATTATAGGGAATGGAATATACCTCCAGGTGCGACAAGTTGATTTCCTGGTGGCGATCCAGCGTCGGGTGGGGTGAGCAGTCTGTAGAGTAGCCAGTAATGGTAAGACATGGGTTCCTCTTTGTAGCCGGCGAGCGTGTGAACGTAATGTCCATTGGGCCATTCTGAGGCGGCGAACTGGAAATGCGGCGACATTTCAGCAGCAAGTAACATCACCCCATAGAAGGTTTCGTTTCTGGGAGCCGTAATCGTCAGGCTATATGTCTCGTTTACGTTGCTGCCGACCCACAGTGTGTAAGTTACGTTTACCAAAACCGGAGCCTGCGTTCCTGCCGGTTCCGTTGGGCTCGTCACATTAGTTCCGGTAGGTGATAGCAGAATTATCTCACTGTGATTGTCTGCCAAGCCGATTTCTGTAATATTTCAGTAATTTTAATAGAAAAAAATATTATATGTAAAATGATCTGCATTTATTCAACATTTCAGAAAAAGAGAAAAATTGAACAGTCTTCTCCAAGTAATTATTATGAACTCATCCTAATTCAGCCTTTATGAATACAATGTCCACTCATGGAATCGTGAACCCAAATTCGAGATGTCAGAGGAACTTTGTGCTGCTATATTTGAGGTATGAAAATATAAATCATTCCGAGATCACCGGTCATTTATCTCTGGCCGCAGAGGGGTGTGTTATCAAGAACGGACATCTGAAACTCCCAACTCTCATGGGTACCATTTCGAGGAGGGAGAAGGTCGCTTCAAGAGCGTTAATGGCAGAGAAACGCCGCACCCTTAACCTTTCGTAGTCGTCATTAGCGAGTCGTATAAGCTCTATGACCATTTAACAGCTACAAGGGTACGTACGATACCGGATTAAATCGGACGCATGATAGTATGATACGCAGGTAATATAATTACTGCGGTGAACTATCACGTATATGGATAAAGACTCTTGGTATAACTTATTTATATTTCGATCGATTTCCCTCCAGTTACGCGTATTCTTACCATTCGGAGTAGTTAAACGAGGTGGTACAGCATCGTTGATACCTTGTCCACAGTCAAGCCCCCGAATATTTGGAAGTCCTTTACCAGAGAGTTGTACCGATAGTCCTAGAATCGCTTCGGCTGTTGATTTAACGTCATTTTCAAAACTGCCGTCCGTTTCTTGGCGCGCAGCAAGCCAGGAGACAGCCGCTGTTCGGTTCCAGTTTTCTGCTGGCTCATTCTCAACTTCCTCTAATGCCTGAATCACAAGGGCGGTTGTGTGCAGATTACCGAAACTTCCGTCGTGCTGTTGTTGTCGAGCGAGTCCCAGCGATGGTTTTCTGACAAAGTGATGGAGATTTCGATGCCGGTGATCCTGGACGATGCAACGTAAAGCGAGAATGACCATCGCCACGGTATCTGTAGAAAAAACCAATGATCACGATTCAAAATCTATGAAAACAATAATACCCCCCAGACGATTCGAATAAGGAATTCTTATTTTCTCTTTTCATAATATATTCGGAAATCCCTACCGATGTTATGATCTTGAGCAGCATTTGCTATGTCGAGAAGTCTTCGAATCTGTCGCTTTCTAACGTGCGCCTGTGCACTGCAAACGGCCAAGGTGGAAACTGCGAAGTCATAATCTAGTTGAGGCTCGTGGTGTTGCAATGTACCAATCAAATCGTGACCATGAAATTGTCGCGGGTCCATACAGAGAGCATTTAAGGTCAGGGTGTATTGAGCCAGAAGCACGGGGGCGAGTGGTACCTCGTGGTGTCTGGAACAAAGAAAGTTATGTAGAGCATAATTATATTGTTTTTATTTTATATTTTTCAGAGCAATCATCCATTAAGCAATCAGTACATGGTTGTAATTCTTATATATCTCCGATATTCTTCCCTACCCGAAATCGTAACATCTTTCAAACGTTCAAAAAAGTGAATAAATATGATGGGATAAATTATATACGCTCGTTTTACATCCATTTTGTATATACTGTTTGTTTTTCTTTGTTTTTTGTTCATCGAGGATCAGAATCCCAATCGCCGATCAGATTTGATGTAGATTGTATGGTATGCTTATAGAATGTAAATGTATATCATGGTACAGGTCATGTGAATTTGTCGAAGGATTTACATTGGAAAACCTTCCCAACTGAACCTCAAACATATTCCATCAAATACTGCCTCTGGAGAGATAAGATGGAATATCGAAAATGCAGATGGTGTATCTATATGGTTTACGCACGGGACGTGTCGGGGCGTCACCAACCTTCCGTCACCGAATATAAAATTGGTATACCATGGCAGAAGAATCAGAATTCCAAACTATAAAGCTCGCGGAAGCTTTGGAAATCATGTCCTGAAATATTGTACCCGTAAATCCACTATGTATGTATTCATTTATCCTGCAGAAAAAACAATTATTTGTGAGTGGTCATTAATTTTACAGAAGACTTATGGTATTTAAAATCCATTTGCAGATGTCTTTTTCTTAAACCTGCAGTTTTTATATGCGTAACATTCTTTCATGCAAATAATTTTTTTAATTATTTGTGCGTACGTTCTAAAATGAGAACCCATGGTATACGTATAATATATGTTATTTTTTCATTCATTGCAATGCGGATCGCGCAGCATCCGCTTCTATATTCAGTAGTCAAAGCAATGATAAAGCAGATAACGTCGCCCTGTTTCGCTACCGCAGGCTTTCGAGGATTCAAGACAATTTAACTTTTGCGATGTACAATACGTTCATACGGTGGTATATCGAGTTTTGGTTTTATGTCCCGCTGTCGACTTCGTATTCACCCCCGTGGTTGTTGGGGACGCCAAGAAAGTTGGTGGTAAACTTTCAGTTCCTGTCGACGGAAGCAGCAGCCGCTCATATACGGCTACATATCTGTACATACATAAGTATATACAGGTCTATTGGCTTTAGTTTCAGGAAACAAACTGACGCGCAGTCGCTGTGTAAGTCTTACTCCAGGTTTATGCTTTTTGTGTAGATATGATAATATTACGCGTCAGAAATATATTCAGTACTAAAGTTTTCCGTGTATCAGCTGAGCCACAACTTTTTTACCAAAAATTGAACCCCAACTTTCGATCTCACCCTGCAATTTATACAGTTTTTAGTATATTGAAAAACTGCACCCCAAATAATAATAAGAGGCACTCAAAACATTTTCAAAGATTCATCAACTTCAGAATGTAATTAAGTGTTACCAAAAGCTACCATTTGAAATACTAAAATTTGCAGGCTGTCGGGGTGGAATCGAAAATAAAGAATTTAGGATAAAAAAAATGGTCACCCTGATATTTGTCTTTATACATTTCAGGTACATCTGCAGCTTAAAAAGAGTAATAAAGGGCGAAAATAGCCATAAAGTCGTAGCTCACAGACCATGAACTATATGATTTCAACTTGATTTCTTCGGGCAGTGGAAGTCTTGCAGATGAATTGTTGAGATGACCAATGACGTGTGCGAAGCAGGTAAAGATTCGAGAAGTGTAACTGCGAGAGTCGGAAAGAAATTAAAATCATGGAACTCACCGTGATAAGAGAAGTACAATTTCCAATTCCATTTGCTTCTCGCTGAGCTGCATTTCCAGGGGGGGCTGAGGTGGGACGCTGTCGTCAAGAAATAGGTTGGCTAAACGTAGCGCTAGAAGTACTCGTTGAGTGTCGTTGCCCCAGCCAGCGTCTTTTCCTCGTTTGCGCCATAGCCATGCCGCTGCTTTGTCAACTACCGTCTCCGTCTCAAGATAAAAATCCGTGTATCCAGCAACTGCATAAAAATGTTGAACAACATTATTCGTAATAGTGTCATTAGATTATATTTGGATCTTTTGAAAATTTGTAAATTCATCCATACGGAAACACTGCTGATCATGTAAATTCAACTGATCAGATATTCCTATTAATTGTTATCGCCTGATCGTCGTAATCCTTATTATACCAGTGACTTTTTCAGAACTCCTATTTCCGAGCGCTTTTTTTGCGGTATTGCCCGAGAACCTTTGTTCGTAGAAGTGAAGATTATTATTGTAAGATCACGCGATATGTGCTCCGCATAATATACCTGAATACGCGAATTTCGATGTTGAGTATCAAGATGAACGTTGCCAGTTTTACCTAAATTCGGTTCAACTCTAGGTAATGAGTTCATAAAGAGATATTATGCAGCGTACCATCTCCAACGCTTGCAGAATGCTCAATTTCCTCGGCAAGTAGATTACAATCTCATAGTGGCGGTAAATAGGCGGCGTTATGCATACACGGACGTACATACACGTACAGGGGAGCGTGACAGCTATTATCAAAGTTGAACGGCATCGTCAAGTTCGTCTTACTCTTGGTATAGTTACATCAGAAGTTACGAACGACAGTTGAGTCTCACGAAGTTCCGTATATAGTTATGATTTCCAACACGATGAAAGGATCTCGAGCCACACCGAATACAACGACCCGATTTCGTGACGCGGTGCGGATGATTGTGTCCCTCGTTTGTATTTTGACTGTGCATAGATCAGATATCATATTATGTTTTTTATTCGTAAAAATCTTCGGAGTGCGCGGAATTCGGAAGTGAAGTTTCAATGGTGTGTGATAAAATTGATTAGTGTAAGTTTCTCGACAACTATGATCGTTTTTTTTGGTCCACAATGCAAGGAATTGCGACTGAAATAATAGCTGCAGAAGAATCAAAATTTTCATCCAGATTTTTTACAGATTGGTAAGCCATCATCTGTGAAATTAGGCTTCATATCAGGTTACTTAATTCAGGAAATCTTTGATCTATAAATTGATACTCGATGGACGTTTCGATTGTTTGAACTATACGACATGAGTTTAAGCGGAATTTATCCGATCGAGTGTTATTTTTTCATTACTTTTTATACTCGGTCCATTTTCGGGATTCGTTAAGTCCCAGAGATGAGGTTTTTCGGTTCACTTAGCATTTCAATGAAGCGAGATTGGAACGATTGTTTTTCTATGCCAAGCTAAACCCGGTTTGGTGGTCCGTATAGGTATACCTGGTATTTCGGCGATTCCGCAGTTACCAAAAACCTTATCTGCGCGGGGACCCTTCTTTATTCGTTTTTTTCTTCGTTTTTCACGACTTTTTTCCCCCTTTTTTATCAATGCTTACTCACCACGATTCAATTTACTAAATTAAAGATTCCCAGACGGTATTATACTCCGATCGCGAGCAACGATGCGGTCAAAGGCGAACACGTTCGCGTCGAAAACGGCTTTCTACTTCAATCTCGGATATTGAATTTATATACGTACATATTATTGGTATGATTCGATTCAACCAGACATTACTCTTTTTCTTGGCTGTGTAGTATGGTGAGTAATAAATACACCATATAAATATTCGCACGTTTGACAACAAATACGATACGATGGTCAGTTTTTAATTTGATTTGATCACATCGAAGACCGTTAGAATTTCTCGTAATTAACGAGATAGTCAGTTTTGGCTTTTCAGATGAGTATAAAGCTGCACTTACACGAAATAAAATATGAACTTTAAACGTTCACACTGTATGTTACGGCGTGACTGCGGATATTAGGTATTAGGAAGCTTATTCCGATGGATGTTTGTTTTAATCTTGTTCTCTCTTTTTTCCTCCTTTCTGTTTGCTTTTCGGCATGTTATTATGATAATTAATTATTTGTGTCCGGGCCAGTATGCGAGAGTAATTAGAGCGCTAATTCGGTAATCATATAAACGAACAAAGGCATAAGGTCAAATGTAGCAAACGAGACCCCTATAACAATTTAATTTTCCCGTAGGGACCGTCTGACGGCTACCATAAATAAATTTAAAGCGGTAATGGTGAGAAAATGACTTGCGCAGATGGAATTTTGCTATAGGTTAATTATTTTTTATAATAAAACATATCCTGCATCTCGGAACAAAACAAAATAATAGCGAATTTTTTGAAACATTTTTCGTTCTATTGTAAATTATTCAAGCTATCTCAGAAATGAAGAAAAGATAAATAATTCAAAAGGAACTTAGACATGAAACCAAAAAAAATCACTCACTTTCGAAAAGTATGAAAAATCAGAATTAGTCCTCATTTTATTCGATAATACCATTTATATGGAATTCCTCAGAATGAAAGACAGTGGTTCGAGATAGCGTGTGTAATTTGAAAGGAAAAAAAATAATTGACAAAGACGACTGAAATTTTTTTGCGGTTTTTGGGATGGGGATTATTATACTCGCGGAATTTAGAAAATTTAAAATGGTCGGGGCCACATGCTGGGTGATTTGGCACGGAATGCTGTGCAGGATATATCATACAGTCAGAAATATACCCCTGCGGTGTGCTAGTCGAGCAATTTGAAGCTACGCTGAACAATTTCTAGTCATTTAATACATAACAGTAATCCGACATGGGGGTTGAAAGGTGATCAGTTCAACGTCACGGTACAAATAGTTTCACAAAGTTGCTGAATTATCTCATAATAAATTATGACGCGTATGTTTCCACCTCACGTTCGGTCATGGAAAATTAAAGTTAAATACGAATCCAAAATTAACCTAGTCCGCATTTATCTTTAGCAATCGCTTCGAAAAAGGGGACAGGATTTCCGACATTATTAATCATCTAAGAACCTATAATAGGAATCTAATTCAATAACCTCTGCATGACGTTAGTTTTAGTCCAGCGACTATTCAACTGATTTCAGAACGTCGATTCCACAGTCACTCTCGCAGTGCAATATTTATTTTCAGTCTGAATTCCAAACAAATTATTATTTATTCAATTAAAGGGATTGAGCGAAACAAGTCCTTACATAGGAGTACGATTTATATGCCGCGATAATAACAATCGTAACAAAATATACCATTTACATTAAATTTAAGCTTGGTAGGTGTACCCTACTCACCGCAGATGCGATATTCTGCAGTTATTATAATATTGTGGCCCGGTGATCACGTTCGCCCGCATAATATTTGCCCCGCGCGTTATCGCTGAACGACATGAATATTCAAACAATTTCAGCTTGCAACGTCCGCTCCGGGTTGAAGGAAGAAAAAGTAATAACGACAATAATATTTGTTACAATTATAATAGAACGAAGAACATATTTTGAAATTACGTGGTGGTCCATCTTCGAAACCCGAGCCGTGCAACGTCATGTTCACAGCAGTACATCAGCGTATATATGTGGTACAGTTAGTTACCAAATTAATTAAAATTTTAACCACGTTAAAAGCCGGTGGACTTTTAATTATGTGAAAGCAAATACCAATCGCTCTCATCTCATTCATTATAATTCGTCCGCCAAATGAAGCAATCAGTGGACATTATCAGCTGTGCTGATGTAAACGATGCGTTATAAAATCTAACCGCGAGAGTCGGATTTTTCTTTTACCGAGTTAATTTTAGTTCAAATAGTAATCGCGGTATACGTGATTGCGTTTGTTTGTTGCACTTCTCATAGAATTTTCTGCCCTTCGACCGATCTGATGAACTGATTCACAGCATAATTACATTTTCTATTACATTTTTAGTGGCAGCTTTTTTTGGATTACCACGTATTCATTTACAGTAGACGACTTATTGCTATCAAAAATATCTTCAAGAGATCTCGAAAGAAAATTTCCTTTTTTTCACTTTTTTTTAAATTATGGAAAGCAATTGTCAATACTATTATAATCATCCATTAATCATTGAATCTGCACAAAAATTACTCGCAGAATACAATGAATTTCCGAGAAAAATGTTTGTTGATTCGAACGGGAAAATATACCGTACTATAGTATTATTTATTTGGTGAACGTTTTTAAGGTCATTTGAAGGTCAACTCTGATTTTTCAAGTAGAACCCCCAACTGTCCATTTTGTATATGTACCGAGTTTATTTGCACACGTGTATCTATTTGGATACATTACAAACATACGAAATTAAGGAAAACGTAAGTTCGAGCCGTTCTTATTATGGTCTTTTGACGATTATCATCGAATGCTTCGAGTATAAAGGAAAAGAGCCGTGAATGAGCAATTAATATTTACAGTCTGGGGGCGGGTTTTGACTTCGATTTGCTTCCCTGCAGCGTAATGTTCACAGCCTGTCTGAAATTAATTTTGCAAAATTATTCACGTCAACGCTTGTATTTCACCGTTACGCCATTCCATTTGACACCGGGTCCAGATTATTGAAATTATTCATTTAATATGGCGTCCTTATAAATGTAGAACACGATAAATCAAAAAAAAACACTCCCTTGTTTTAGGACTATGTAAAATTGCTAAGTGTCCCTATCCGTCAATTACTTCAATTATCAGAGTAGCCGATGTAATTAATTATTCGAATTTCAAAAGGGCGGTGGGAGAAAATTTAGATTTTCTAGTTCGAGCCTGAGTAAAATTCGTATACCTATCATAGATGGAATCAATTTTTGTCCTGAAAAGAATTTTAGCGAGTAAGAAATTTTGAATAATTGAAAACCCTATCGGAATCAGGATCATTTTCAGAGTTTAGGTCTTTAATAATCGTACGATATGATCTTTTTTCATTACGGTTAAAAATCTGCACTATAGAGAAGGACTAATTGTAATTGTATGCAGCGCAAGGTAATGTGGCTATGAATTTTGCGGGGGGGAATTTGAAGTACTCATTCACATTCGGATGATCCACGGATATCGCAATTTCGGCCTTATCATCTATCGTTACCAGAGATTACAGTAGCGTTAACCGTTAACAGGATTTCGATTATTTCCGCTCCTGTTGCCTTATATATTTTGCCAGCTGAAGTTCTGGAGCTATTCCGAAGCACGGGCTTTATTGTTCCCCCAGCCAAGAAGCGGAAAGTGGAAAGGCAAGAGGTGGAAGCCATCATCCGTTACTGCTCCAATTCGTTGAGAACCCATTCTCACTATATGGACTTGTCTAGATACTACCTACTCTCCGCAGCATCCGGCGCCGCGTAGAAAGCACCTCAAAAGCAGAAGTAAAAGCAGAAAAATCATCATTCCTTCCTCTTCAAACCCCACCATCTTTCGGTATGTAGTTATACCCACCTTCTACTCTCGTTTCCATTCAATCTATTTCCGCCTCTCTTTCTTCAATTTCTACACAGGAACGAGCATTATTTTCTTCCCTTGCACTCTACACATCGTTCAACGAGTAGAAGATAATTCCACACTGAGCCATCCTCAAGTTCATCTCATTCGGTTTCCTTCCTCTTCAGTCACTCGCTTAATTTTCTCCCCTTTAGCACATCGAGTCGTAATCTTTTACTCAACTAAATTCTGGTAATCTTACTTCTTTATCTATACAGCTTCACACTGTTGGATTGATGAAAAAATCGATCTAACTGAGCACCTGCCAGCTCTGAGTCTTTCAGGGGTGGACTTCACTATTTATATTCAAAACAATATCTTCTTCTCTGCGTACCGTTACGTGAAAATATCAATGTACCACCTGTATATGCATCGAAATTGTGTTACACCTACCCGCGTATTCGCGCTATTCTTCGCTCAGACTATAAATATACATCCGCACTTGAGGGCAAGGTAAGATCTTTGTGCGTGATCCCATTGATCGACCTATATTTTATAAGCACCTCTTATCTAATCCTCACTTGTCTACTGGAAGCCGTATTTTTTTCTCAGAGTGCAAACGTATTATGCAGCAAAAAGAAGACCGAGCTTTGTCCTCATTTTCAATGTATACTTTCCTTCAACTTTGTGCCTTTTTCTATTCTTATTTATTTATTTTTTTTTAGGTTATGGCAAAGTTCATCTCTTAGGAGTGACTCCCCTTTAGATGATTTGCGTTTAGTTTTCCCCTTTTTTTTGAAAACGCTGTGCAGACTTTCTGTTTCCATACGTGCCGGAGACTTTATTCATTCTTTATATTCACCATTCTGGTACTTTGTGAGCGAATTGCTTTTATGGGGTTTTGGCAAAATGCTGCAGGTGGTGGGTTGTAGATATGGACGGTTGGGTTGAAGGTTACGTTTTTTGGGGAACCTGGTTGACATTAACCCCGATTTCAAGTCTGAGTAACATCCGTGAGGATGAAACCGTATGAAACGAACATCGTTCCGCTCGCGTTATTATCATTTTATTCAAATATAAGGTGCCTGCACACACGCATCACGCGCTCTGCAGATCCTCGATATATAAAGGAAGTTCGCTCTCTTTATTTTACTCCGGATTCCGCGAGTCACGTAGATGCGATATCAGAGTTCCAGATCGAATTATAATACCTAGGGGAGAAACCATATTCGAACAGATATCAATCAAATAAGAGGTTGGTTTATTTGACGTCTTATTCATCTCCCATCAAGCCACGTGATTCATGATCTACATATGTGCAGGAAGACGAACTTCATTTGGATCGGCTCCCGGAAGTCACGCGTTTAAAAGTCTGAACACAGTCAAAGTTTAGAAGCTTTCCAAAAGCCGTATTGTCTCAGCTTCGATAGTCGAATTTTCGTGCGCCTACGAGTCGCTAAAATGGTATAAATTCGCGGATGTAAAATTTTCTTTCTTTGTTGCAAGTACGCATCTAACATGAGCAGGTGAGTAAACGATTTGTTTTCTTGTTGCGCGGAACAGAACGTAATTCCCTGTGGGAGCAAACGCGCGAACATGCGGTCGTGATTTACATTTCAAATTCAGTGAGAAAATGTACACGGCGGATCGTAACGCGGCCATCGCCATCGCCATCGACCTTAAACAAACAAATAAACTGTCGGTTCAACTTTGACCCATGCCTGTACATTGTATGTACTGATGTACACAAGCATATATGTATACAGTATACGCATACATATAGGTAGATACACTTTTGCCGTCCGACGTATAACGTTCGTTCCGCTCCATAACGTCACGACGTCGAGCTTTTAATTTAAAAGCACACATATATACTGAACCGGTTAGAAAAAAAGTACTTCGAGTTTAAATCTTGCTATGCTCGTGGAGATTTTAGTCATTTTCTCGAAAAGATATCCGTGGAATACTATTTAAGAAAAAAATATAATCGAGATTTGGGATGTTATATATTTTCAAATAACCGAAAGTGGGTTTTTTCCAAACTTGGACTTTGTTGCGATCGAACAAATTTCAAAGGTTGCTCAGAAATTTCAGAAAGATTTAAATTATACAAAATAAAAAATTTCTTTTTTTCACCCTCTATGTTTGAATTTTGGAAAAAAAATATTTATGTCTGACAGGGAGTCACTCGAGAATTTATAACATTTGATGAGCGTGCGCATCGTATTTTGTGTAACCCCTTTGGAATAATATGTGTATTCGCATTCAAGTGCGAAGTCTGCACAGCAGATTTCGAGGCACATTTAGTTCAGCAATCCGCTTATCCTCAGCTCTGGATGCCGCGCCGGGTTAATGGGAGCAGAGACCACCCCATAGATTATTCGTGTCGAACAGAGGTGCCTAATCTCTTCCTCTATAGTAAATCGACTTGGAGCTACTCAAAATCTTATCTTATCAAAGGACGTCCTTTTAAACATCAGGAGGTTAAAAGGTCGACACAAACGTATGCGAGCTATATATTTATTCTTTGACCTGAACCACCTTATTCTCAAACCGTCCTGTATAACAGGTAGGTATGTATTATATGCATGAAAAAGTGAAGCATGACCTCAATTTACTCTGTAAATTTTATATGGAAACCACAAAATGGAGTGAGATTCGTAAAGGACGAAAAATAATGCCGACCAACTCTATAGACAATTTCGGATATTTTTTTTGTTGCAGTAGATATTTTAGTCCTTTGACGAAATGTAGCTGTACCTGTTACGTCAAACGGCGAACTTCATCCCACTGTCGATGGCTATTGAGGATTTGGATGAGAATATAATAGTTCAATGAAATTTTTTTCTGATCTTTGAGCCATTTTCCAGGAAGTTAGAAAAAAAAAAAAGAAATGGACACACGCTCTATGTCGTGGGTCGGTTCGGTGAAATATAGTTACGAACGATATTTAATTACGGAGTAAATGTTCCAGACTCTTGAACCGAAAAACGCAAACACATGAACCGATAGATCATGGCGGATTTCTGTGGGTGGCGCGATGGCAACGGGGCAGGATGAGATGGACCTATAGTCTGTCCGGGCAAACAGCAATTCCCACTTTGGCATTGCTCCAGGATTGCGAGCGCAAGAAACAGTAAATAGCGTCGTCGCTCGAACAACGAGAGAAGAGGATACAACAGCTATAGCTGCAGCATCCCTCGTTTTCCCTGTTTCTCTAGTTTAGTGCGCTGTTTTCCTCGATGTCTTTCTCACGCTCCTTCGTCTTCCTCTCCTTCTACTACTTCTTCTTATTTCCTACTTTTCTTTTTTCTTTATAAACAACATGCATCTGCTGCACCTGCACTGGTATGGAGTGTAGCGAGTGAATCTTCGCTCCGATGGTAATGGATGTTTTTTTAATGTCGCGTGGCTGGTGCGGATTGTTTCAATTCCGCTGCTGCTGCCGCTGCTGCCGCTGCCGCGGTAGCCGAGAGTGCAGCGATCGATCGACTCAGTCTGGGGATGCTGTTATTACTGCCCTGCTGCACAGTTTGCACCACGTTTTCCAGGAACTTGCTGATTGCAGTGAACAAAATCAATGATGGTTTTTTCCCTGGGGTAAAATTTCAATAACAATTATGAAAAAGCGCGGTTACAAGTTTTCGGAGTAGGTATATAGCGCCGCAACAAAATGGATTAAAATTTGGTAGCATTGGAGATTTTTTTTTTCATAAAAAAAGACTACACGTTCCGTTTTATTGTTGCGGCAGATTTTCACTTGAAAATTCCTGGAACGATATAATGACTTTTATTTTTTAATGAAAAACGAAATTTATATCGGAGGTATATCACATTTCCGTCGCCATGTATGTATAATATACTTTTTTCGTAGTCACGAATATCAGTTATTTTTAATTTATTATTCATTTTTTACTGCGATACTATTTTTTTTCCGGTGGAGATAACATTGTGAATCGGAAACTATAAGATATCTCGACTTAACTGAGAGGAAAGAAGTTTCTAAGTTATGTACACATACCTATATTTGTTGGCGTAACTTTTCTCCGCAGTCACTTGATACTACTCCTGACCGGAAGTTGCGGGGCTGCGTTTTCTCTCATAGGTATGGCCTTCTTCCGTAACTTAGCTCATAAAGAAAATTGCTAAAAGATTGAAACGCTCGTATCTTATACGGTACATACAAGTAGGTAAGTCACGAATTTATAGGTATATGGGAGACGATGCAGATGAGACTCGCGAAATCACGGAGGACGGTGAAAAATATTCGTACAGAGTGCATACTCTCTTTAAGTTCCAAAAACTCAGTTTTGGTTGCGAGAAACTTCAATGTTACGACGCTATTTATTTATCTTTTTCACGTTGAGCTGGCAATAATCGTCTTCTTTTCGAATATAGAGCGAAGATCGATCTTAAGTTACTAGCAGTATAAGCTTCATTTGTTACGGAGATGTCAGACCCACCGGGCAGCTGATGTTGGATCAGCGAAGGGGGAGGGCAGTCCGTTCAACCCTCGTAAAACCTTGACTGATGAAAACTTCCGACTGATCAAGTTATATCCTCTAAGACTAGGGTTACCTTGCCATACTAATATCAAGATCAGCACTGTATTGTCCAGAGTGAACACAACTCTTTGTGATATAGAAAACTATACGTCATGAGTTTGAATTGTAGAACAAGTACTACGGATTTTATTCAACATCATTCTCCGATTTTCACCACACCTTTCATACAGCGAGAAATATTTATTGAGATGAATATTATTTTCAGAAAATCCATAAAAGACTCGAACCTCGAAAAAGTGGAAACAATTTTATCCCATCTCCAATAGCCGATCTGATAGTCAATACAAGAATGTCAAAAAAGTATACTAAAGGGATTCTTCTGAATCGGCATTGAATTAAATTTCACAATAACGCGTGCTATACATATATGTAATTCACTGTTAAGTTATACAGGGGTAATAAATGAGGGTGATAAGCCGACGATAAATGATCGTTCGAGTCGATATATACGGTACGTAAAGTATAAGCATAGCGAGTATCAGGATCGAGATAAAAAAGTTAAAAGTTTGTAAAATAAGTTAGATCGGTTCTGTTGAAAACGAAGAGAGAACAAAAAAAAGAAAGTTTTCAATTGATCCTCTGAACTTCTCTCGATAATTAAAAAAGGTACGGTAGTGAAAAAGAAGCGATATAAATATCTACCGGGTGGTATAATCCTTGCATTAGGGATAACTCTCTTTTCACACTTTGTGGGGAAAAAATATTTTATGAAATAATATTTATCCACCTACCGCGCGATTTTATCTCTGTACGGTAAGAAAACGATAACTTTTCCGAATAATCCTCTTTTGTTTTATCAAATTATAACAACGACTCGACTTCAATTGATTTTATTTCTGGGGTATTGGTGAATATTTGTTTGTACGATAACGCGAAATGATTCAGAGCTGCTTATTACAACTGATAGTAATTATGAAATGTCTGACGGTGAAATGCAACTGTAGCAGCTGCTTAGTATTTGAGCTAATTTAGAGTTCGTCTGATGCTGCTGCACCAGCTTTGGAGTGAATAACTTTTGCTGGATCTGAAGCCAGAATTGACGCGGTCTGACCTGCGCTACCAGCGCTAATTGCTTCAAGCTATTTGTCACTTTGGGAATCCCACAAACCTAATTACTGTTTACGGGATTAATTGACACCGCCTAAAGCATGTCTGGCATCTGCAGACACCATCCATTACTCCAACCTATACTCGTTGAATTCATCAACTGTATTCATATAGAGTTATGGATTTCCAATACAGCCCGCGCGAGATTGATGACGTATCCAATTATACTAATTACTGATCCTCATCATCTTCTCACATGTATGAATTTGAAATGATATCTAAAACCGATAATGCAGCCCTCAAAATAAATCGGAAATAAGTCTCTGAACGGATGACGTGTAATGCTCAGTCTTCGATCGTCACAATGTTTCGGATTCTTTATCGGCAGAAGAAAAAAAAAAAAAACAGCTCACCAGTTGGCTTAAAAGCTTTCTTTGAAATCTCATTATAATCTAAACGTGAGCTGGCCGTTTTACGTTTCCTACATGATAATAATAGGTAAATTTGATTTGAAACTTTGAGGTAATCCGAGTTGACGTTTTCCTGCTTCCCTGAAGACGATATATTACACTTGGCGGCGATTCGCTGTTGCGGATCTTGATAAGTTAATCACTTTCTGCGCTGAAATCTTGCGAGTAAATGTGATTATCTTAAACGCGATGAAATTAGTAAATTTAACGTAACAGAAAATCAATCGTCGTACAATATTAATGATATCTACGGCTCCGGAGTGTTAACGATCCTGAAAGAATAACGAAGAAAAAAATAATCCGTTAAATTCTCGCTGCGGAATTACGGAACCGTTGAATTATTGTGTGGATAAAAGCAAAAAGACCATAGAAAGAAAGTAATCATTTGGAAAGTCAATTCTAAATCATACATTTCTACAGCTGGGTGATATTTTTCAATTTGGGATGAATGAATGAATGAATTCTGCTGACAAGTGATGTCGGAGCGAGGAAATAGCAGACGTTTTAAAATTCGTATTCGATAGAACGCTGAATACGCGCGGCCATTTGTAGATTGAATAAATTCGAAAAAAAATTCGTATGCATAGCACGACTTGGCGTCTCGATTACGTGATGATGATAATTTTTATAGAATAGACATTTTCTTTCTAAGGTGATAATAATTCTTCGGCAACTGACTGAGATCATCTCGCATTATTCGGGTTTTACTTCTGATCCGGTTCAACGAATTTTCCAGCTCATTACTTATTCGTTTATTTTTTCTCTTCTCATTAATCGATAATGAAAAGAAAAAAAAAAACAATTCGGAACCGCACTTTCGAATAATAAAAAAAAAAAAAATCTGCTGTATAAAGTTTGACGGCGTTTCAGACACCGATGTCCTAAGATCCTTAATTTAAAAATTTTGAATTTAATTCCTATGCAAAGAGGGAGTTCCAGAGGGCGGAAAATGGATCGTCAGTTCCCCTTTATTCGTATCTATAGCTATTAGAAAGCGTGTTCGAAGATGAAGGAAAAGAGCTCGCGGTTTTGACTTGTGAAATTTCAGGCATCCAATTTCATTACATTCTTCTACATCGACTCGCTAGTATTCCGTCTGTCTTTGGGGACCTACAGTTCATGTAATTTTGGCAATGTCAAGCTCCCTCTGGAGTAGTCGAAAATACAATAAGAAACCGAGAGACTCGCTCGAAATTTAAGTTACCCGGGAATTACAGAAGCCTATGAACGATTAGGTGTTTAATATATACGTGAAAAAGACAGTTTTATTATTTCTCATATTTCATAGATCTCATTTCACCTCATTTCTTACGGCTCTTCTAATACTTCATATCTATAATATGTAGATGCGAATCTACCGTATGCCATCTTGATTCTTGTGGAAAACTTACATCACGCCAAGACTTTAATTTTTTTCTATTAACCACGACAATCAGTGATAAATTAATATGAAACAAAATAATTTTTTTTTATTCTCAATTAAATTCAAATTTGAATAAAAAAACCAGAAGAATTCCGAAGATAAATAGCCATATTGTTATTGAAAATTTTATGAATTTTTTCTTATCAAAAAATTCCTATAGTATATTCTTCACCCTGAGGCGATTCTAATATCGATTGGTTTCGGGTTGTATTACTTTTCACAGAAATTCAGGAAAGTTAGGCCAAAAAAAATTGTTCATCTCGCGATATGGCCATTACTTTAGAAATTGTTCAGTCTGAATGTCAACATTTTTTGTAAAACAAAAAATTAGTATAAAATGAAAAAACAAAGAAATACAAGCAACCGAGCCGATTTTTTTAAAATAATTGGTCTACCACCTGATCCAACGCCTTGCGATTTCCTATTTTCAAAGGGTTGATCACTCGTTTCGTTTTGAGCGAATGTTTCAATGACCCTATTTAATTGGAATTATTTATGAATACCTATGTAGTTTGAAGATACATAGGTAGTATTGAGTGTAATTCAGGTGCGAGTGAAGTACTCTGAGAGTTCTCTTGTTGCTATTTCACACATCGTTCAAACTGTCTTGAAACTGAATGCAACATCAATCAAAAGCACCATTCAACATTTTATGAAAGTACTACATATCATACAGAGTGTGTATTTCAAAGATCAAAAATGCAGTTACAAAAGCGTTGTTTTTTCGAATTTCTTATCAAATATTGATGATTGAATTATACTTCTCTAATATTTTCACGCACCTGAATTTTGAGTACCTTACGAACGCCACTGCAATGTCATAATTGATGAACTGATAAATAGCGTCGTTGGAAAAACCGCCAAATAAAAAGACGTGTTCGCACCACTGATTTTAACACGTTATTTTTATGTTATTAGAATATTCAATCGTGGTCATTCAGCTGAAATAAAATTCTCGTAAAAGTTCGCTCGGATTTTCAGGGTTTCGCTTGTTTCCATCCAGAACCCGCGTGAATAGTTCAACGCTTTGGGCTATATGATGGAGTGTCCGAAGTCCCTGACACACGTGTACTTACGCAAACGAATATCTCCAGGCACCGGGCGAATTCTTTTGAAGCACTTTGAAAACATTGCAAAAACCAGAATAAAAAAAAAGAAACAAAGAACAAAGTGAAAAGAAAAACGAGTTCAAAAAAGAGAACGATAGATACATCGAATCTATGGTAGAACCCTCGGTGTTCGTTTGTAACAGATGGGTAAAAGCTAGACCTGCAGCAGATCGCTTCGTTTCTCCGTGGCAATATCCGGAGTACTTTGCTGAAAATAAAAAGTGCCTAGCAACTGATGCTACAAATCCTGTTACATAAGATATATGTCCGTGACATGTGTCGAAGTTTTGTAGAGGTATTTTTATAAGTTATTCCGGAAATTTATTTACCGGTGTTTAGGAAATTTCAGAAACATAATTCTCTGGGATTGTAATAATAAGCTAGATAATTCTCTGGCGGAAATCAATTAAGCTGAAATGTCAGGCGAAATGGGCAATCCCGAAAAATTGTATATACATACTGTATACATTGAATCAATGAATGCGATTTGTGAGGTTGTAGATTTGATTGTGAATTAAAATTTCCATAGGATAATAATTTTTGGATCGAAATAATAGTTGAATATATTCAAACCATGTCAGCGGTGTATTGATCGGAAAACTTAATTCAATGCCTCTACACCTATTATGGGCTGGCTTCAATCGACGTATAGATATAATAAATACACCTGCACTCCACAGCTCTTCAACGTTTTTCGATAATTTAATATTCACTCCTCACTTTCTGGAATGTGTTTAGCAGCCCAAGGGGTGTGGGGGAAACGAAAGCGGGGTGAAGTTGTTAGCGAACGAAAAACTAAAAATTAACGAGATGCTTTGGAATTTTGCTAGATAGGTGGTAAAACCCGTTGGAAGGGAAGAGAGAAAGAAGGAAATAAGTTAGTTCGAGGGAAGACGCGACAGTAAAGTGTTTCGTTCTCATTCCAAATCTACTTAACGTAGATTTATGAGACTGTAAAACTTTCCTAATTTAAATGGGAATTCCTCGCTGTTGCATCTCCGTTTCCACGGTGAGAACCGTGTATAGCTGCTCAAAAGTCAAAATCACATTATGCAATTCCAAATTGAAAGCCAAAAGAAAAAGAAAACTTGAGGACAGTCTTCGCTATCTTGCGAGCCGTTTTTTACGTTATAACATAAACATGGATCATAATTTGGCAACTTATACATAAATGGACAGGCAAATTCATGTAAAATCAGTCATCTCTACGATTCCATTAACATGAATAAATTATCGATGTCTCATTCATCCGGTTACATCGGATGACTCGTCTCAAAAACTATAGTCAATGTTGACATCGTCATGAATCCGATAATGTTCAACTAATTGTTTTTCTCGGCTTGCACTTTTTTCTCAATATCTTGAGAATGCATTTCGTTACCGTCGAGTATTCCGCAGACTTTATCCATCTTTCGCGCGTGCTGGTGTTCAGCTGGAAGAAGAATTGAATTTCTTGATATTCTTAGATATTTATATCCCACCCTCTCTTATTCTCATCTCATACATTCGCGTACAGTGCGAATCAACTACAATGCAGTCGTTCCCGTGAAGTAGCGCTGAGACCGTTTTCTTTTTTCCTTCATCAGAAAATGGCAACGCGTATTACCTCTTCCAGGAACTTTGCATTTTGGTTTGGAAAAGCCGTACGAGTATGGCTAACAGTGAGCAGAGTGCGATACATATGCGAAAATTTCCGTGATGCGGTTTTTATCTACGTAAATTGGAGATTTTGGAAAAATAATTGACGACAAAAAAATGATTCAAAAATTAAATCAGAGTGAGTATATAGGCAGTAGTAAGTATACAGGTTTTTTAAAATACGTCCAATCGAATTTTGATTGTATTTTTTGTTTTAAGTTGAAAATATGATCGTATAGCTATATGCACAATAAAGGACCTAAATAGATCACACGGTAAATGGTGGTATATAATAATATAAATTTAAATGAAAAGTCCGCATTGCCAGCTCGATCCACTATATCACCCCTTTCTTCTACACACTATAAAACACGGTATTATTTCTCGCGAGAAAATGCGATTCCGGACTCGTGATACACGATAGCATTGGGTTGGATATTGGCTGGAGATTCTTTCGCCGATCGATGTCTACATGTACACCTTATATGTCTGTATAATATATTGTATGTACGTGTATTCGTTAGGTATAGATTGCCGCCAATATCCTGTAGCTTCTGGCCGTGAAAATGAAAAACGCGTGTCGTTGCAGTTAAAGAATTGTGGATACACCTTCTTCTGATTTTGTTGAACAACAAATAACATAGCGCATTCTATAGTAATTTTGAAAAAAAAGTATATCTCCCAGACCATCGTGCCAAAAATTTGCCATAAATCGAGAACGAATTTAAAAAGATATCCGAAAACCATTTGACCCGTAACGAGATGGCGTAGTTGACGAAGAATGCTTCATGCATAAAACCACACGGATCGTCTTTCGGCTATATTCTACAAGGTTTTTCGTTACGATTTTTGTTGAGAAACAAGAAAACAAAATTATAATAATAATAATAGTAAAAAAAATGATATCGCGAAGAAGCTTAAAAAAAGAAGCGGTAAATTTGTAGTCGAGTAACGTAGTCCACCAACGAAATAAGATCTTATTGGTAAGACTATTTGAAAGCCACCTCACGTTCTCGAATTTAGCGAGCTGCTCCCCACGACATGTTGTTCTTTCTCAAAGAACTCGCTTATATTTCTGTCACATTCGTTCGGATGCCACACGCTTTTCGCGGTGAAATGAAACTTGCAGTTGTGCTGTAGGAACGACGGTTTAAGAAATATCCTTTGCAGGTTTCCAGCGATCCCTATGATTGAGCATTGTGTATAGCTTTTTGTTTTTATCGTCAGTATACTTTTATTTGCGAATTCCGTGAGGTAGATATATGAGATATTGATCGGAATTGACACGTCTCATTTTTATTACATTTATTTCGCTGTTTCAGCTGAAACATCGGACGATATAAAATCTCGAGAACTGAACGGGGATATCCATTCTGTATATTGGAAATTCGTTTTCCTCGCGCATCGTGCCTGATATCTCATAGGTATACCCAGTTTCGGAATCCAAAGTCACGTTCCTTATTTTTGAACATTGTTATCATACATCGGAAATATCTCTCTACAGATTCTAGCAGGAGGATTTCAAAAATAAAAATTCTTTTTCTTCTCACCCTCCTCCTTGGCGAAAACGCAGACCAGGCTCAGGAACAGGATGACAACGCCTACGTTTGCTCGGCCCCACATCTTTCTGGAAATAGATAACCAAGAAGTTGTGGTTATAGGAATGACAAGTTCGTTTACACAAATTAAAAATTCTTCAAGAGCAAAATGAAGGTTAATATTCTGCGTGGAAAACTAATTTCAGTGTATTATACATTTATACTATCATCGTGTAGTAAAACGGAATTAAGATTTCCGTCACTGATTGATAGTTACATTTTTTATCAAACTCAAGACGAATTACTCAAGAATCTGTCATAATTAAATTGGGGTGGGAATTGCGTTGTAATATATTATGCTTCTACCGCGAAAAGTATGAGTATTCGTTAAAAATCATACGGTCTTTGTTAATTTAAATTAATGAGTTCACTTAGTTCGGAATTAAAGACACTAATGAATCCTATATAATGACGTATAAATAGGTAGCTCGTTTCTGGCCGCATCGAACGGGAGAATTTCCCTCTGGATATGATCACCATATAGAAATGTAGAACTTGATGGAAAGATTTGAGTACCACGCGGTTATGTCATTCGCAGTGGAATGAGAAAAGTATAAGAAAAGAGCTGAAGCCACCACTTGGTGACATCTGGAAAGGTCGTTTTCTTCAAATTCTTTTCTCATGCTGAGGTATTTTTATTCTCAAGAATCAGAGAAAGTTCGAACAGTACGTATAGCACGCGGGAAAACGGCCAACGCCATCAAATTAAAGTTTCCCAGATGGCTGCAGATGGCACCGTACCATAAACAGAAATTCACGTTATAATGAATAAAATAAACCGAACGTCGATTAACCGTTTTTTCCCCCCACTCATCCTTCACTCATATAATAATTATTTACTGCGGCAATTTTTTCGCTTTATTTCGAAATATTCACCGTTGGTGGAATTATTATTTCGACCCAGTAGTACGATAGTGTCGAGGTAATAATTTGACCCTTCAAAAATCAATGCCGATGATGGAGGAAAATTTTTTTGTAATTCGAAATAGTGTTACTTTCATTCTGGAAATGTTTTCAATTGACTCGGTGGATTGTGAATTTTCATTTTTTCTCTAACTTCGTTCTTCTATAGACCTGTCTTCATTTTTAGCCATGAATTTGTAAAAGGAGATGAAACTTTTGATGAACGTGTTGGAATGCTCGCGAATAATCTTACAGTCTGCAGAAAATGCAAAAGTTTGGATTAAAAAAAAAAAAAGAATGAAAATGTTCGAAGCTCTCCAACGACTTGTGCATTTGTCTCGATTGGATAGATTCGATAACACCACTTTGCTGAACTCAAAAATCGATTAAAAAATTACACCACAAAATACCGGACTACCTAGGGTATGAATGATGAAGAATTGGTACGACATGCACGCGTAATGAACCAAAACGAAACGTTAAAACCGCATGAGAAGACCTAAAACGTTGCTCGGCAGCCTTTGATGTCTCTCACTACCGCATCTAATGTAACTAATCGTCAAGGGATCAATACTCGACAAACAAACAAGTTTAGACGTAAGACAGTTTTTCTAAGGTTATAATTATACCTGAATATATATCGCCTGAAGTGGTGGGATTTTAGGATTTACTTTCAGTATCAATAAAATTAAGTAACATAGAACCTGTTGCCACTGTATCAAGCGCTGAAATTCAGAAGGGCGTAACCCGCAAAAGAGCTGCATTTTTGTCGTTGCATATTTGTATGCGAACTTTGAAACAGATTTAAAATCAGTTTCAAATCAAATCGGCATCCCTGATCGCATAGTATAACGATAATGAGAAGTAGCTGTCAAAGGACTTCCGTCTACCGTTTCTTCAGATTTTAAACCCGCAATCACTTATCCGCATAATTTTCTAATTTATTGGGAGCTTTTTTTTCGACCATCACCCGCCGCACGAATTATGGATTTTTGTTTGAAAACGAACGACGTCGTAGTCACATAGAGCAGACACTGACCTCCAAACTTCTATTCCAATCGATAAATAATCGAACATATTTCGCCATAAGATCGCTCAAGTGTCTCTCAGAAATTTTTCCAACATCGCAGCAGTACGAAGACGCAGGAAAAAAAAAGACACTTTCAAAATACGAATGGATTTACTTAAGGGCTGAATACCGTATACTTAGGATAGGTTGAAAAGTTTGTTTTTGTCCACCGATACAATTATGCTTGGTAACATGACAACTGTCTTACATCAACAACGAAAACATGTTTCCGTACTAAGGTATACGATCGTGGGGATCTAACAAGCGAAATGAAATTCCTCTGGTTCGAGATTAATTTTCAGAAATTTGGAATTCGGCCCGCCACGTAATGTAACATAAGCTTTTCTACTCCACCATGGAACACGGCTTAGTTCGGCTTATTATACACTGGAAGAGGTTCCCGTTACGCTTATATAAGTGTGTATGTATCTAATGTCCCACGGTGTACATACACTGCACCTGTGCCAAACCTTGAATCGACCTTGGTTCAAAATTGTTCTTATTTTTTAGGAACACATTTTTGGCAAATTAGATTTCCGAACTGACTTAATTTCTGCATTTTTCAACGTCGTTTATTTTTATAGAACATACGTCTGAGCCCCTAGCTATGTGTTTCATTGTCCAATAATATAGTGAGATGATTTAGAATTATCTGAATTTATCCTCTTCCATATTCATGCACGTATACCACCGATGCCAGCTTAAATTCCAAATGCGTTCTCAGTTTCCACCATCTGTCTGGCTTTTCAGATATAGTCTCTTCCTGATTCTGCGCCCTATAATAATGCTGGACAGATGAAATGCTTTTTTTCAGGTTAGTAATAGAGAGAGAGAGAGAGAGAAAAAAGGTGAGGAGAAAGAAGAGTAAGGCATCTGGCCGCGGTGAGCTGTCGGATTAATTTCATGCTTGAAAAGCTCCAACAATCGCACTATGGGGAAAGGCAAATCTAAAAATAAAAAAAATTCTGTTTGCAAATTTATACAACGGCTTCAACTACTCCACGATATACCTGTATAGGGTTGCTCATTTGACGTTTCAGTAAAATAGTTTGCAAACCAAGATAAATATGGAAAAAAGCTTCAGGAAAAAGTTGTATGATATTGAGGAGAACGAATGACGAACATAAATCACCTTTTTCTTTTACAAAAAGCATGAGGTTTGAAAATTTTGACAATTTGCTATTTTCTCAAGTATAATAGGTTTTGCTTTTCTTCGTACCCGAGTTGTAGTTGTCATTAACACGAGTTCAAAATTCTTCGAAAACTTACATTTGTCTTTAGCCGATTTTGTGTGTTAGATTTGGCACAAACTTTTCTAGGAGAAAAAAATTCTGTTTAAAAAAATGGTAAATCGCTGTGATTAAGACTCTACCAAGTTTGATTGATACTGCAGAGGTTATTTGAAAAAAAGAATCTTGGATTTTTTTCTTTCTAATTTCGAGGTGTGAACGATGGGGTACTTCGGTGAGAAGATTAGGGTTGAGAAGCACTCCGCATGTATTCTGGTGTAAGAGACACGTGACTTGGGTATGAAACGAAACGACGGCTCGTATACGTTTTAATATCTCAATCAAAGCCATTCGCGCCTCATGTTTCCTTTTCCTGGCACGGTGCTCAAGACCTGGCAGCACGTAGTTTTAGAAGCAGTCCCTTAATTTCCATAATACACCAATCTTACCCATCCGAGACTTGAAATTCGCGTTCCTTATATAAACCCTACACACCCTCATCGTATAAACTTTTGCATAGTCCCACTATGGTTCACGCTGTGGCTATAACACATTCATTACAGGCATAATTTGACGTTGAATCGAGTATCTTATATGCATATGTATTACGTGTACAGTTTATTTACAATAATATCATCGAACGACCAAAAGTCTATATCGATATGAACATATAGGCAATTGTGATCTTGTGATATTTCGATCCATTTTCCCAGTACTATTTACAACTACCTCCTTCATGTTTGATGGAACTTGAAGGGAGGTTGCCAGAAAATCGTTAACGAACAGGCAAACGCATATATATGTATGTATATCTATATGTATATGTATACCCATGTACATATAACTACGCATCGCCTCCCTGCTGTCCCCTGAACACCAGGCTACATACATCTGTTCTACTCTACTGCCACTGATCACGCGAAATTTTGGGGGATATCTTGCTTTTACAGGCATTCTAACCCCTCTACTGATGTCTATAAATAAACTCCGATATCACTTTTCTATTTTTGGAATTGTGATCTGCCGTGACAGGCGCAAGCGACAAATGTGGTAACCCTACCGAGCTTTCAAGAATTATCATCTTTTAGTCGAGACAGGGAGGGAGCAAGAAATCGAGGTGGAACGATGTGGTAATATCGGTGAACGATATAAACGCCCACATTTTTAACCCCGAAAATATATCGACAGATGAAATTTGTTTTTGAGAATAAAAAAGAACCGCTGTCTGTCTGACGATAAGAAAACCTGAGAATTTTGTATAGTTGGGTTGATTTTTTCCTTGTTCAGCTAGTTACTGTGATTCATTACTACGATTTTTTGAACGTGGCGCCGGAAAAATAATCCCTTCTATTCGAAGAAATCGTTTACAATTACATCGTTTATAACTCCGACATTCATGTAATTCTGAGCATTCTTAGAATTTTTGGAAAGATTTTAGAAATTCAGTTGCGCAATGTTTTTTTGCTCCACTAGATCGATTATATGTCCAACTAAATATCGCGTCAAATTCCAATGCGTATGTATTTGTATTTTTTCGCATTGTACACCGTGTAATTCAGGCTTAGGGTTGCATCACATTTCCATAATAAATTTCAGACTAACAAGAAGAAAAAAGCTTCATCATCCCCTAAAAGCAGCGGTTTATCTGTAATCCTAGTGCTAAAGGAGGAAACTTCGCAGACCAGGGACTGGTAACTTCTATTCACTATATAAGTATAGTTGACTAGATATAATCGGGACCAACTATACCTATAAATAAATTAACCTCCCGCACTTCCCTAGACTAGACTTAACTGATCCAGTATAACTTGCACCCTGCGCAAAATTTATTTATGATAATCAGACGGTTCTATATATGTATAAGTGCAGATTATGAAGCGTGGGTGGTTTAATACGTTTATAGTAGAATGGTTGAACGGTAATTATTTTGAGATGCAGATCGGCAATTAAGATGCTAATAATCATCAGAATTTAATAACGTCGCTTGACTATATCAAGCTATCTAACCCATCGATAGTTTGAAAAACTAATCGAACCCGATGTTATTTTTTTTTGTTACATGTCTGACAAAAAAGAAGCGAAGTAAAAATGTCTCCCAGGTGTAAAATGTTAAATCTCATCAGAGAAAACTGTAATAGAAAATTAACACGTACCGACTGTTGAAAAATAGATTTAAATTAACAACCCAGATGATGACAGAGAATAAAACGTGCATTTAGGACAATTCCAGTAACAGCTGAGCCCTGTGATCTCGACCCTACAGAAATTATGCCACTTTGCACATACATATATAATTCTGCACTTGATGTTTCTCTGTAATCAAGGCTAGGCAATTTACACCATATTGAAGGATCGTCACAACGATCGCTATCAAACACCTTTTACAATTAGCGTCAAGCCCATTGATAGCTGAATCTGCGCGTGAAAAAAAAAACTTATAGTAAAATAAATCAGTGATAAAAAAGTCTCAACCCCGTTCTTGGAAGTGCAATGTTGTAGTTTTTGGAGAACGTCAATTTTTCTGCTTAAAATGAAAGTTTTATTCGTTTAGTTTGTATGAACTATATGTTGAACGAAAAAAAATTCCAGATCGCCTCGTACGTTCAACTTTTATTCGCATTTCAAAATAGGCCAGATTTTTTTGACTTTGCAAGGTGTGAAAAGAAAAAAGTACAACGTGGTATGACTGGTGCAGCTCCCGTCAATTTGACGTCGTCATTACGAGTCCATTGTGAAACGTAAATGAGCTCGTACCGGATATTGAGGCCACACCGGAACTTGGGCAAATGACGAAAGCCATCATCTTAGAATTCACCCTCGGCCTAGCGTCTGACTGTACGTATACATATGCATACAATATGCATATATATATATACCTATAATGGTGGCAATTAACCCTAAGGATTTCCCGGCTCGGGCACTTCTCAACTCTCCCGTCGGAGTTCGGTCTGCAAAACGCGGTTGGTGCGAACAACCCTTAACCGTCTGAGGCTGAGCGACCCCGCATATAACCTTCACTGATTTCAGTTCTGTGCTCTTTGCACTTATATCTAAGTCTGCATGAGTTATATATGCGGATACAAAAGATAAAAGTTGCAGGGGATGCAGTGGTGCTTCGATGCAAATGACATAAACGTTGTACGGGGCGGACATGACGCTTAGACCTACATGTGGGAGGTGTGGAATCTTTCGAATCAAGCAGGGTGGTAATGAAAAATATTTAATCCCACATCTAGAAGAAACGCTGCAGGTTGTGATATCTGAAAACTATTGAATTTCGTAAAATGTGGACCTCCAAATAACGATATTTGTAGCTCATATAAATTGGACGTTCGGTATTTGAAACGCACTGCGCTCTCCACCGTTCCTCCGACAGTCCACCCATGGGGTCTACATACAAAGTCAAATCGGGTACCACATGCGTCTAACTTATAAGCATGAAAATTACGTCGCGTATACCTTCCTTATTTACCTGAGTTGTATATAACGTGTAGGTACGGTTAACGGGGTGTCTAGAGGCAGGTTGGCGCCATGATATCGATCCCATATTCACGCAATATAACGCGTGCCACCTCGATGCTCAAAGCCCCCAGCGTGCCACTCGTTCCTATGGGGTCGAAATAACGAACAGCATTTTTCGAAATTTATCAATTTTACTTTTACGTTTTACACGCGGTGCGCGCAGTACACGTACCATGCGGATACGGACAGGCTCGAGCATCGGATAGATTAAAACATTAATAATCGCGGTTTACATCAAGCCAATTATTTAGCTTTATTATACCGGGTGGCCCAAGAGAATCCAGGTCCTTTAAAAAATTGGATATTATAATAAAAGCTAATAACGTGTCGACAAACTCTGCAGGTAATCCGTTTTTTTTCTCTCTCTTCACATGATTCCCAATGATAACTATACAGCAGAATTATTTTCAAACTCATTTGGAAAATTAATGAATAATCACGAACAACGGTTCGCGTAAGACATTAATTTTCATCAATCCATTTTCATCGATTATATGTATCCTATAACGTAGCGACATACTCGGCGATGCAAAATTTAACCCCGCAGACTATTTTCCGCAATGAGGTTATCATGCCTATGAATATATCGCTGAAAAGCTTTTTATTCGATTCAATTTCCGCAACGGACTACGGAAAGAAGAAGAAAAAAAAAACAATCTCGAGTTAATTTCTACCGCGTGTCGAAGGAAAAATTCGCCCTATAGTACTTGGTGATTTTTTTTTCAAATTCATTTATTTAGTCCGACTAAATCCCCAACACTGGGTTTAAACTCCGCGTACTTGTTTAGCACATATAATACGAATTTAAAGCTTTCGACGCAAGCGAGAACTTTTCATTTGTGTATAAAAAGGGTGTTTATTCACATGAGTCCGTACCTCAAATCCGTTTCGCTGGTAAGAATAATCCGCGGTATTTCATGTCATTAATTTGTTGGTCACCGACTGTTAGCAATGAGCGAAATTAATCTGCTTATAACTATACCCATTCCACTTATTGGTCTGTAATTTTTACTGTCCATATCGCGTAGTCGACCCGATAGCTACTGTAATATAATCCTAGTTGCGGATAATTCATTGTCGGAATTCACGGAGACTCAATTGTTCTTCTGCATGAGATGAATACACGAACAAACGGTGAGATCCGAGCTTGTGTATACCTAACAAATATAGCTAATACCGTTCTATCGGAGATATCGTTAATTTGGTCAGCCGCCACCCGATAAACTGATTGGTCGGTTCTGTTAGCCCTAATTAATATTAATCTTCTGTTATCAACAGCTCGGCGAATGCGGCATACAACACGGGATGTTTGTATTACATTTTTGATGCCAATTTGTTTGGAAAGAACATCATACGATTCAAAAACATTGATTACAAAATTTATTTTGACTTTAAAACTTCGATGAATTAATTACGACCAACGAACGTATCTGGCCTGCTAATTATAAGGCTTAAAGAAATTTTTTGCAACCTGCTGTGCGTTCATCTAGTCATCTCCACTTCATCGTGAAAACACTTGAAATCAAAGATTGCCATGATACGAGGTAACGTGAATTTTGGAATTTTTTTTTATCCGCCAATAGTTTGTGCAACAATCATTATTATTATGAAGTTGATAATAGAATTATTGAAGCGTGGATAATGCAAATGGATTCTGTATGCGAGTAAATAGTATAGATTGTTCAGCAGCGATCAACTTGTGGGGTATGTTGGACGCTACACGTTTAGTAAACTGAAATTTGAGGCGAGTTTAATTGAAATTGGCGGCCAAGCTTACAGGAGCACGTGATATCCCACGTAAATAAAGAAACTTAGCTCCAGTGCTTGATTTACGAGTCGGCGGCTTGCCCTCAACGGGTTAAAACAGTATGGAACAACAGTAGAGGTACACGATCAGAGAGAGTGTCCTTTTTTTTCGTTGAAATCGTTACGATAAATACGACATTTTACGCTATTTTCATTGACATACCCCATGTCTTAATCGGATGTCTATATCGATGAGAAGAAAGGAGCAAAAAGTTAACAGGTCATTACTTTTCTCGTTCTTTTTTTTTTCTGAATCAGTCGTTGTTGAGTCGTCGAGATTTTATCAGATTGGAGAGTTTGCCAACGTCAGACAATAAAGACAATTGAATTACGAGCAGTCGGGTACAACTGTGGTTATAGAGTTAACGCACTGCACTTGCCAAAATCTGGGACACTGCAGAAGCCAACGCGTTTTTAATTACACTCTGCTAGGTTTACAGATTGTACGACTACGCCCAGCACTGCTGCACGTCTCTAGTTTCAACAATTCTCAAATATATTCATTGCGACAAATGACTTGTTTGCATTCACTTGCAATCAGGCGATACTATCTGATCGTTCAGCCTCGTATGCATACTTACCTATGTAGGTATATACATATATGTATATCTAGATATTCATTCGATCGCGTAACTGCAGTAGGATGGGCGATATTGGTGAGTTAACCGATTATCGCTAAACGAATTCGACTAAAAAATTCGATGCATTCGAAATTTTCACCTCTTGAATTTCGTACGCGAACATTCTTCAAACTTCCTCACACGGGTATAACATGCAATTTGTATTCAAAAGTTCTTTTCTGACGATGAAGATATATACGATAAAAAGATGAGAAAATTGGGTGTCGGCATTTTTCGTGAGAGGTAGACTGTGAGGAGCTATAACTGGGTGGACCATTCAAATATATAATGCAGGCTTTAATGAGCTAGAAATTTCAAACGAATGGAATTTCAACGGCTGGTTCATTCCTCGATGATTGATGGAACTTTCGATACACCTAACGCGCATAAATAATCCTATATTTGAAACTCATATTCGGTCATCGTAATTATTGTTTCAGTTACGTGAATACGATCAATCATATCGCCATAAAACACTGCTATACAGTGTGTCTGCGAGCTTATGCCGCGGTAACCCGGGTTGCCTGCCACTAGGCCAGTCACGTAGAGCTGACGGGTACGGCGAAGGAGGTAAGGCAGAGCTCGCCCTCGCCACCTAACTCTGCTAGAACGTTCAAATTAACCAATTTGGTTCAACTGTCAGCGTTGACAGTTGTGTTGGAGATTTGAGGTTACATTAGATTAGTGGAAAACGTCTACCAGACGGATAAACGACCATGAATATTTGTGAAAGGTTAAAAATTCGGGTATTTACGATATTTTGGTTAACTGACGTTGATAGAAAGTAATGAATAGTAGAGTCAGTAACTCATTGGAAGAAGTGAACGGATACACATAATCAGCCGGTAGGTAACAATAAGTATTGCAGATCGAATTTTATTGGCATACCGTACGAAATTCTATGAATGAAAAAATAAAATAGCTCTCTTGTCAATTGAGTGCCAATGAAATTGAATCTACTGATGATGTGTATCCATTCACTACTTCCGACGATTTACTAACTCCACTACTGATTACTCTCGATTAACGTCAGTTAACCAAAATATCGTAAATAACCGAATTTTCAACCTTCCACGAATATTCATGGTCGATTTATCCGTCTGGTAGAAGTGTCACATCAACGTAATGCGAGGTGAAATCTCCAACGCAACTGTCAACGCCGACAGTTGAATCAGTTTGGACGATTTGAACGTTCTAACAGAGTTAGGTGGCGAGAGCGAGCTCTGCCTTACCTCCTCCGCCGAAACCGTCAGGTCTGCGTGACCGGCCTGCTGGCAGGCAACCAGAGTTACTGCGGCGTCAACTTGCGGACACGCTGTATACATATAACTGTAAATACCTATGGTAGTCACCCCCACATGCGTTATCAACACGTTGAGTGAGACCAGATCAAGTTAAAGATATCGCGTACCTACGTGTCTCATGAATTAACCGGGCGAAAATGTTTCGTGTTATTAACCTAAAAATTCCCTAATTACGTATTTATGCCTGTAGTTCAGTAAAATAAATGTCGATCTATAGGCAGTAGGTATATAACCTATAATGATTACACAACAGTAAAAATTACGTGTCAAGGTTGACGGTTTATATTTTTGGATTTTTCCCCATGACTAATATTATCAACAAACACATCGCGGTGCTCCGGGCGTTTCGAGGCATAGATGCTTTCTATTGGTGTAAAAATTTTTGCACAAATTTACCCCTATGATCTATCTTCCGGTCGTATAATGTAGAGAGTTTTATTGTAACCAAAAAAAAACTTAATGAGTTTGGAAAATTAATCAAGAGTCAAACTCCATCGATAAAAATAATAAAAATCGAGACACCTGAACAATTCAAAACTGCTTTTTCCAAGTCGGAAATATTCGTAGGGTCAATTTTTAGGATACATATCAACACTTGCACGTGTAACAATATCCAGAATAACGAACAAAAAAGGGCAGGATTTTCATCGGCGGTCGCACATGTACGGTTTTGAAAAACTAAAGTGAACATGACAATGAATCACGTAGATGGCGGGCGTTGGCAACTTGATGGAATTTAATGGAATTCAATAGAATTAAATTGAATTTAAAGAAATAACTCCCAACAATGCTTTTCTAATGTACCCCATCCATTCCACGCGCGCGATGTATAAATGCAGGCAACATTTTATGTAAGAAAAGAACAAAATAAAAATAAAATGTAACCATAAGAAAAGAGGGAAAGAAGGAGATAAAAAGTATGGGGGAGGGGTAAGAATTACCAATGAAAAGAATTGCGGCACAAAAAGTTCGACTCTATAATCTGTATTGTGTATATTCTATACACATCTCGAATGCGGTAAAAATCAATTCTTTCATAGTGAATTAAAATTCGTTACTATTGAAACATGTGCTTTTTTTCGTCAAATGTGCTTTATTTATTTTATTTTTTTTTCATACGGAAGGAAGCTTACAAATAGTTTCACCAATTTTTAAACACCCTCATGTATTGGAAAAATCGCTTTTTTAATTCTGATTAAAAGACCATACATGTTCTAGTTTTGGTAATTCGATATTCTCAACGTGTGATGTTGCACATAATATTGAAACTATCAATATACTGATTCGAATTAGTATTCAAAATGTTGATCCAGAAGTGTACGTGCTTTGAATGTCGCGAACGAAGCGATGCTTACTCATGAAATTTTATCGCTGAAAAATGAAAAACTTGTATCGTATAAATCACCGAATCAAACAACTACAGTTTTTCAGGACACTCGACTGTTCAAAAGTCGGTAATGTAAATTAGAGTACTTATATGAGAATGGTTGAAATCAATTCTTTTCATTTACCGATTAGTTGACCGCACATTGCTGAAGATATGAGTGAACATCTGTTTGCAGTGAAGGGAAAAAGGGCTTCTCAGGGCCTTCTGGCGAAAAATGTTTCCAACTATATATGTAAAGTTATGCTCATTTTATACAGGGAAAGGAAGAAAAAATAAAAATTGCGCCCTGGAGACAGTAGAGATATACGACATGAGTTATGAACAGCATAGATGCTTTCACAGAAATGAAATGCCTTTCCATCAGAATCGATAACTCAATTTATTCCAAGCCTGGTACGATACATCTCCGCGTGCGGTTCCAATTCGGGGATCGAGTGTATAAAGGGATTTTATCAAGATTTGTCACCGCCGAATACCTGTACCCAGAGACTTGCTCTTTTTACTTTTTTGCAATTTTTCTGAATTTTTTTGTTTCAATTTTATTTCATTATATCATTAGCGTTTATAAAATATTTATGAGTGGGAGTGAAAACAGGAGAATGGATAGCGTTAACTTATGCACTCTACGTATACACCAGGTAATATATCGGTAATAAACTGTGACCCTGACCATTTCATATTTTTTTATTAATTTTGTTTTTCCAAATTTACTCGTTCACGGAACATTTCTCGCCCTGCAGAAGCGCGGGGAAAAATGAACACAAGAGATCTCGTGCGAATGCAGTTAATGTTTTTAAATTAGGTAAGAATTTTACTGAAATTTTATTTTCGAAAACGATGATCTCGAGACCAAAACAGTAGTGAGATTTGACGGTTTTCTTTTATCTATCATCCTCATCATTCGGAATTCAAATCTTTCACTTCAATATAATTTCAACATCATTTGGCAATTCTTAAAATGGCTCCAACCGTATTTTTAGAATTCTAAGGGCAGGTATTGAATTATAATTTGGTTTTAGGAGTCTGTGATTCGATAAGTCTATTTTTAGATCTAATTCGAAATAATTGCACGAGGAAAATCGTTAAATATTTTATTCATACTCGGTCCAATTTGGCAAACTTTCGCCCAGTATAGGTAACCGTGGGCATCGCTATTTTTTATCTTTTATTTTCATCCTCTCTGAATAAGTAGATCATAATTAGATTTAATTATTTTCATCGTCTTTGGGGCAACGCCCCTTTTTCCTTATTGCCCCTGAATTTCCCCCCGACTCGAGGTATTTTTACGGTCGGGTTTCCGCCGAGAATAATATCCGTAGTTTTTGGTGCCTCATGCAGGGGTTGCAGTTTCATGTCTAGGAAATTATGAGAAATGATTGAGTCACAACTTCATGTCTCGTCATCCACCGACTTTGATCATTCTTTCAGCTGCATATCTTTTTTCATTTTTTCTACCTAAAAGAATTCGATGAAAATAAACTTAGTTACTCATAATACACAAAACTTGTCTACAGTTATCAGAACGATCTGCACGGCGATACCAACTACTGTATAAAATTGCACGAATTAGGTTACCATTCGCTCGAATTTTTGTTTCCAAATAGCAACATTTTCTGAGACCCATGAACCCGTAATTACTGGCAACCTCTGCAGTCGATCAAAGAGGACTATAATGTGGTCTTACGTTTTAATAATTAATCTAATCGAATGCGGCTCTACTTATACCGCATGCGATGAATGTATTTGGTGCACAAAGGAATTGAGGAACTCTCTATGTCAAAAGTTGGTTGTAAAGTCTAAGCCCAAAATCTATCCTTCAAGATATTCTATCTTTTCTTTTCTCTCTATTTGTTTCTCCTCACCTTATGGCTATCGTCGCCCTTTGTCACTTCTGTGATTCCCTTTATTCCGCGTGGTGTAAGACTTTGTCTTTTGTCTTCTTAACCGTTCGACAGCAGCTTGAGTTGTTTGAAATGATTTTGACTGAGTGACGCCGCTCTGATGAAACCGGCAAACTCAACGGTTTGGAAAAACGAGAAAAAAAAGAGAAAGCCGTTCACCGCGGTTTCGTCTTCCGTTGCCATTGAACCGAAAACAAACGCCGTGCGAGGCCGAAAAACTACATCATAAAATATTGTCTGATTCGCGGATGATCCTCGGGGGAAATGAAGCACAAGCCTCAGGCGAAAATCAGACTTCACGTATTCGACGAACCCCCATTTATAAATAGATAAAATATCTGCGAGGAATTGAAAAATGAACAGTCGCAGCTTCGGATCAGTGAAAAATTTCAGGAAACTTATTTCGTGTATTTTTAGCCACGAATTTATAACTCTCATTCCCTTTAAGTTATGTCTGATTTCGATGAAGAAGAAACGGAGGGCGATGTTTCCCTCTCCCAAGAATGAAAAAGAAAAAACGGTTGCAATCGTAAGGAAGAAAATGTAAGAAAAAAAACTAAAACTCAAATATACGTAAAGATTCACGTATCGGATAAATTATACCTAACAGGACGTATGTGAGTATGTTTTATATGAATATAACATAACGTAAGCTATGTAACGTATGGCTGCCCATTCAAGAAACACTCTTCGGCAGACAAATTGTGCTTTTCAGATACAACCGTCTGGGGATTTTCATTCTTACTTATGGTATAAAGCCCCCAACTCACAATCCTATTACTTTTCCTCCATCATTTCAAAAATAAACCAATACCCGTGCATAGTGCATTTAAAAAAAAGAAGAAAAGAAAAAACCAAATAGCTTCCAGCTATCGTATGCATTGGATTGAATCTGGATTCAAACGGTACCACATGTCATATATGCTTGGATGAAATTTATCTTCGTGACACTTACGGAATAAAATCCCTCCCAGAATCAAGTTTATTTTAGGACAAGTCATATTGCATTCCAAATCTAATGAACCAAAATTGGTAGTGACATGTCAATAAAAATATGGCATGAAGTATTTTGAAGGGATTAGAAGATGAAATAATCGAAGAATAAAACAGGTGATATTTATTCACACATGTGTACTTATTAGCAAATTTTTTACGAGTAGCTTTTCTAGAGAACTCATCATTTTGATGAAAAAGGGGTCTCGTTCCTTGCTCATATTTTGCCTGAAACCGCTACTTTATGGATATGTTTGGATCTGATGCCGAATATTTATTGTAAGACACTAACAGGTGTCAAATTGGTGAGGTATATTCTTGCATAATTTTTAGTAATTTCTGGAGCAAGCAAAAGTCGTATTATAGCTGCAGTTGGGGCTACAAAATTTGCAATTCAAGTCACGCATACTTCGCCAGTTGAACTGGCAAAACTAGATTAATATAGGCGCTAATGTTATAGTCGTAGTCGTATCAGCACGTAGTCTAATTATTATTTAGCGATAAATTTTTGTTTTTCAGAAAGCTCAAGGACTACTTACTGCGATGAGTTCATTTTTATTATTAATTTGGCGTTTAATTTTCAAAAACCAATTAGGGGTAACCGAGTTAGTAGGTGTAGGATCGTTGAAAAAAGTCTTCCAAAAGTCGCTATTGATTTGTTATCTTCTCCATAATTTAACTTGATTTTTCCAACGGTTCGATGACTTTTGAATTATTTTTTATTCAATATCGATCGTACCTCATGCATTGACTCAGGAGATAAAAAACGAAAGAAATGAATAATGTTCTTGTAATTTTTTTCAAAAGGAATCAATACAAATCATTGTACTTATAGATCATATTTCTAATATGAGAAATGAACGAAACGATGTTGAATCGGTATCGTCAGTCGAGGCAATCTATCTTCGTTTAATTCGGTTGGTTTAATTCGCGGTACTTTTCGGTACAGAAATTCCAATTGCTGCTCAAAAACACCGCAATCAATCACTCACAATTCTGTACGATAATAATTGATCCAGAAGAACGAACCTGAAAGAATGATAACGAAAGGCAAAACAAAAAAGAAAATTAATGAAGAAAAAACAAAATTTCAAATTATCCAAAAGCTGCTCACCTTTTTGAACGAGAGTTATGCGTTGGAGGTGGTTTTTTTTTTTTTTTTCAGGGTGCTGATAACTTGAGTTCAGTGTCAACGAAGAACAGCAAGTTGTCTGGCGGTGTCGGTTTGAACAACTGACGTTATTATACTGACGTCGTCTGTCGGTCTGACGTTCGACGTCGGTAGAAACTCCTAACAGGGCTACGCGTTCTTCTTGTGAATGCGCAATGCAGACTGAACCCAGAACACGCAACGCTTCCTTTTTGCACCCCCTATCCTAACCGACAACCCCCAATCGCCGTCGACGTCTGCTTGCCCGATTATCGTCGACTATATAGATCATTCGCGCCTGCGCTCGTTTCAAAAATTTCCCCAAGGGCTTACAGATGTTACATACATGCATATTATATATTATTTATTTATAGGCAGAATAAATGTCATATGATTCACCGAATTTATTTGATCTTATGTTGACTTTGATCGAAAAATTTTATTGGTATTATTTTTGTTAAAAAAAAAAAAAAAATGAAATTTTTTACCCGAAAACGCCATTATAATTAGCAGAAGTTGGTTCATCGTTCTTGTTTCAATTCAATTCATTAGATATGGAATGTGCTCGGACAAGGGTGCGTCAGCTAGGATAAAGACGGGGTACAAAAACTATGGGAAAAAGAAGCTATACCTAATTTAAAAGCTGATGTTTCATTTTATATTATTTCAAATTTGAAATTATCACTCAATTATCGATATTAGATATTTCGAAGAACAAGAACTGCTTTCATAATTTCGTTTTTTCCTTTTTTTCTTATTACCCGTCACAAATACTTCTATTCGAAATGTGCATTTTTTTTCTCTCTAATACATCATTTTTCCAACTGTTCGACGATATACTCATAAAAATGCGTAGCTTCTTGTACAATGATATGAAGAGAGATGAAAAAGTTTGCGATGGAACATGAGGAAAAAAAAAACTCAAATCATCTTTCCGACCATCCATTATCCGCGGCTCGTTGACACCGAGGGAAACTCTAAGAATACCAAGTAAATATCCCTATAGAGTCGCGAGTTCACTAACATCAGATATATTGATTTTGCAACTTTGAATTCTCTTTCGGTAAATCGAGCTGCAGTCGCCTTCGCCATCAAATCGTGTTTTTGTGTTAGTCACGCACTTTTAGTACCCTTTACTTTCTATCCTCGGATTTTGTAGTTATATGCGTCGGCTTATCCCCGGACCGATTTTCCAGGAAACTTTATTTCGTCAGGGGAAAAACGAGTCATTCGGCCACCCTCTCCTGCGCTACACGCAGACCCGCAGGCGTCGCGGGGGTCCCTTTATCGCGGTCGAATGAATGAATCACCTGTTAAATTATTTATATTATTATACCTACATGTGTGCTGCACCTGAGTGCACTCTGACCTCGGTGATCAGCCTGATATTGGTAGGTTAATATCGCACCGTTAAAGGTAAATTCACACAACCCCCACAAATAGGCCCATGATTTTCGAAAATGGCAACATCTCGAGATTGCATAATAATGAGCCCAAAGTTCTCGCGAAACCTTAAGAAGCATGAGATTTTTTTTTTTGCTATTCTGTTTTTCCTTTATCGATTTCTTACAGGATATTTTATCGCCGACTATGATTGAATCAGAGTTATTTGAATAGGTACTTTATACACGGTAAATCAACTACGTATACTTCGTATGTGGAAAATACTGTTGCTTTACTCTGCAGAGTTCAGATCAATGTGCAATCTGTGAAATTTCTGCATGAAGCTGATGCGATATGCTTAATACATGCATCGACACACGCCTGTACATATACATAGGCTGCAAGTCGAAGCGTACGAACGCCTGTAGGGCTCGAATTTCCCAGTTATTCCGTCGCACTTGGGCACGATCTGCAAATCAGACCTTCGTCAATTTGTTCTTTTCAGTGAAAAAACTTGCTGATTTTAAGATATACTCGCGTATGAGACACGTAGAAATATAACCATCTTCGCAATATCGAGTTCTACATGATAACGGAGCTATAAACGCATGTACCGGAACCTGTTCGTATACGTTACGCACTGTGCGCAGAAAATTATGCATGGTATCCTAGTTTACGATTGTGAATTTATATATCACATTTATAATATACCTATTCTTTATACACGTATACGTAGTTATACCCATACGTTTCTGGAAATACGACATTTTGTCCGACCCTAAATTGTACATCGAATAAAGTATTCTTCTCGAAACCCTCTACCGAAGAATAAATGGCGGCAGAAACATATTTTCCAATAAGATACTAAAATAAGACGTATGCCCCGGAACAGGATCCCTTCAGGTCGCGCATTAAATGAAAATCAACGATCTTGAAGTCGTAACATAAAAACGAAACGTAACAAATAATAATAACAACAACAACAATCTAACGTGTCAAATTTTCTACGCGGCAGTTTATTATTTCGATTTTTTATCGGAAATTATTGAGGAATCGGATGAACGAGAAATCCTGATACCGATGATCGACTGATTTATCACAGCATAATCACGTGGTGATTGGAGCACCTTAGCTCGTCTCTGGATTGAAGTACCGGAAGGATTCAATGTCTCACGTTTTGAAGTTTAAAGGCAAAAAAAAAACATCCCTACAGAACACCTTGCGGGGCGAGGATATTCCCCAGTGGGTGATGAATCAGATTTCTAGTATAATACGGAAAACGTGATGTGGATACAGTATCCATAGTCTTTCTACGGCCTACACTCTCGGCAGATAGATCCGACGAGATTCGAATTGGGTGTTGCAGTTAGCGATGGGTGTATGCATGTCGTTGACACAAACAAGAATCTATTTTTGGTAATCTAATTTGTGTGACAAAGGTGTTGTTTCTGTACAGCGATTTCACGATGCGAAAAATATTTCCTTTTTCTGGGGATCGAATTCACAAATGAACCTGCAATGACCTTAGTAGGGTTTGATATTCAGCAGACTTAATACTTTTTTCAGATTCGCGAAATTGAAGATTGAAAAAAGACAAAACGCTTTTACTCTTGCACAAATGAAAATACATTCGAGGGACGGACCCTGCAGATCGACCAAATTTAGCAGTCTTTGCGCAGGGTTATGCAAGTTAAATTCCCACAAATATGGAATCTTAGCTCACCCCATGGTATACCCCCTCATATTTACTAGCCAGAAAAATGGCTTCAACTTTTCAATCACAACTTACATACAGCTGACGATACAACATCCAGGAGCTCAATATCGTTTGAGTTCCGATATATTATATTCTCTAATTCTAGATGATAACTTACGTCTTCGAATTCATTTTTCATGGTACACTTTTTTATTGGTTCTCTTCTGATCCTTACAAGTGAAGGTATACAATTACATCTAATATTTATAATTCTCCAGGTTATTTGTACAATGTTGAACAGTGAAATAGATATTTTATAAAGTTTAGATTCGAGCACACTTTTTAAGGTGTTGCACCCCAAATCGACAGGCCAGCTGCGAACCTCGATTCGTTCAATTTGACATGAGATTCTACCCAATTAGTCATATATGTTGAAAAAAATTACTGACATTATATTGCGTATTTCCCCTATAGTCTGACATGGCAGAGTTTGAAAATCTCCGGCATCACCATTCGGAGCGATATTTCAAACTCACAATCAGTTAACCTGAAAATTTTGTCTGTAGCTAAAAGTGTTTTTTGTAAACTTCATTCAAGATCAAAGCACAAAAATTGTCATATACATTTCAAATCAATTTGGGACGACCAATTGATTTCGGAAAATATAATCATCATAGAGACGTGCAAATATCAAATTTTCTGTTGTTCACTTTCCAGGCGGGGTTAGGTGGATCTTTTTGACCTGGCCGAGCGTGAAATTTTGTCATGGAAACCGAAACTTGTAAATTGCAACATTCTATCACGTGAATATAAAATACATACATTACACATGAATTATTTTTGTTCATATGACTACAGAGAACAAATTAAAAAGGTCGAGTATCACGGGCGTGTAGATTTGAAGTAGGATGCCTCAATATTGATATTAACTACGAGTCATATTACATTCCGACTATGCCACGGACCAGACAATAGAATAATACACATAAGGGTTAAGTCAAAAGCGACTCAATTTTTTTCTCTTCATACTTGTGCTTACTTAGCTAATGAAAGGCAAATCATGGAACTAGAACCGTCTCGTCGTGGCACGAGGTGAATGGAACTAACAAATGGATTAATTAAATGTGCTTCCAGGTTGTGTTGTGGAGTACGGTGGCGTTCTTTAATAGCATGGTTGCATTTTTCAATATCGTATTTGTCTCTTTTGTGTCGTCATCTTTTTGGAATTGGATCAAGATTACTAGATACGTCGTAACTGCTCCTGCAATCTGTAAGAAAAAGTGACAATAATTCAACATCTATCAATTTTTTATACCGGAGTAAATATCATTCCTCATGCTTTTCACCTAGCGTGGAAGAAGGACATCTTTCTAGGGTTGAACAAAATTGAAAAACTAAAAGCACATCGAGCTATTCAAAGCTATGAGAAAACGCCGAACGTCTGATTAAATTTCAGCGTTTATTACGAGAGTAAATGAATAATGGTTGTTAAAACGTAAAGTCAGTGCTCATTTTTTTTTCGCAAGTGTATGGTCTCTTAATTAGGGAACTAACCGACGTCACGAGAGATCTGTCAAGCGAACACAGTCCACACGCGGAAAATTCTAATGGCCTGTGCAACAGTTGGAGAGAAAATATTTCCAATTGCCTTCGTACATCTGGCTCCCAATTGGCTGATAATAACTGACTGACGCGTACAGAAGTTCTTTTTGCCTGGAAACAGAGAAAACAGAAAAAATTTGGGGATTTATTAAGTTCTTTGGAAGCGAACCAGCTGTGCCATTGGCTGGAAAAATCTAATACATAATTTTGATTGGTAACAATTTTATTAAATGAAGAATAAAATTCAGGAAATGAGAAAGAAATACAACGAGCCATCGACCGTTACGATATTTTCGTAACCTTTTGCATGATATCTCCGCAATTTTCGCTTACGTCGTCCAACTACAGACTACCTTTTGTTATTTTATCTTCCCTGCAGGGTCGTGGGAAATTACAAGGAAAGCACTCATCGGAGCCGAAACAAGTTTGCGTATTTTTTTGGAAAAAGATGATAATCCTCTCACCTGAACGGAGGCGGCGTAACACGGTTGAACAATTATCAGTAATCGACCGACATGACCAACACACCACATCAGTTGGACAGCGAGAAAGAATTCATTGTGTCCCCCATTGGCTTCCAAAATTAAAAAATAAGGGGTGATGATCAAGTGCAATAAACACGTCAGCACCGCTATCAAAGCTGGGAGGCCAAATGCATTGTTGATCAAGAGAACGGTGTCTGAGAGAGAGGAATGGACGGTTACCATGTCGTATATCGTCTCAGCCAAATTGCTGCTGTCTGAAAACAACCGAACGTTTAAGCCACTCGATTTGCTAACCGCAGGCTCGAAAGATGGCGAGGTGCGTTTTTTTCAATTATCCTTCATTACATCGAACCAGAACTCAGAATTAAAGTTGCCCCTATAGCTATACTGCATTGTTGCGTTACACTTACTACTTTTGATCAGTTCTATGTCCGATATTTTTCTTATCCGAAATAGAGGCTCGCCTCTTAGATCTCCCCTGATGACAGCTCTGAATTGACCGTGTTCGTTAAAATCACCTGTTGAAATTAACCAAGTCCGGTTAATTCCTTGAATGCGAAATTAAACGAAAATTGTTTCAATCTTCCCGATTAGTAATTAGTCGGATACAGTTATATCCAAGGCAATCATCCAAGATCTAGTCGTAGACGAAATATTTGTTCAATTGAAAGTTTTTTTTTCTTAATAACTCACCCGCATTCAGATCGTTTGGAAAAAGATTTGGTAGTCTTTCAGTCTTCATCAGGTTTTCCAACGACTTATTTAACCGTGCGAATCTTTGTTCCAAACTGTATGCTGCGAGGGCGATTTGAACTTCCATCAACATAACGCTGACGTATAAAAAATAGAGGGGCACGTAATTTATTGCCCCTTTGTCTTTGAGTTTGATTAGTTTTTTTGTTTGATCGTCCCATATTAAGTAATCAATTATCGAAAGTGAGTTGAAATAAATCAACGTTCCTGATAATATCACTATACAAAATCTTCGGGTTTTTTTCAATGCGACAATGCCGAGTTTCTCGTCCACCTGAAAGTGTTTTTTTTTTCTAATGTTTGAATCAACATTTTACGAAAACTAAAAATTGAAGTAAAATTTTGTCCTCGTTGTGCAAATGTGTAAACAATTTTTCAACTAGAATACCGTAAGAATGAGATGAAAAATTCTACCTCGACGAGCCGGTCCATAATGGCTTGTATTTTGTTCCATCTGAAAGGCGCTCCCAAAATGGATACAGCGGCAAGTGTAGCCACAGCCAAAATATCACTGCATGTGACAACTACAGCAGTCTTAGATTTCATTCTTGTACTATGTTCCCAACCGTTATGAAGATCCCTCCAGAGTCCCCAAAATTCCGCGCAAACCATGACCAGCAGCAGACAGGTACTGTGATATTTTTCAAGTCCATGGCTTTATGTCAGTCGTGCTCGACCGAATGAGATTAGCATCATAGAGAATTTTAAAGCACTTCTAGGCAGAGATGCTTAAATTGAACTAGTACTTTAGCTTAATTGACATCCGACGATTAATAGAGCGAGTAGATTGACCCTGTTATCCGTTTATCAACGAGACTGTATAACTTTGTTTTTTTTTTTCCAAATAAAACTTTGACTGATTTTAAAAATTCATACCTTTCGCACGTCGACTGGCGATATCTTCTATTTTATGAATCCGATAACAGTGCCAACCTATTTTCTCATAAATCTGCCAAAGCTCTGAAGGTCGTTTCGATGTCTCAGTTTCCCGAAGAAAAAACTTCATTAATTATGAAATATGCGAATACAGGGTGGCGAGTTTAAAGTGGCTCACATTTCTAACGTGCTAACCTCAACAGTTTCTTGTCTCGACAATATACTGACTTACCTGTACGCGATGTCAAGGAAATGTAGCCGCCCAAAATATTTTTCTGGACCCGTTTTTGTAAATCGGACAGGCATGACACCCCACGCCCTGCTCAGATAATAGGCGGGAAAGAGAGCCTGATAAAGGTCGGATCTTGTCATTTTTGTTACACTTGCCTGCTTACGTCGGTTGGGGGTTTTTTGCGGTGGAAGATGCTCTGAAATCACATCAAATAAAATAATCCAGGTATTAAGTTCTGCTTCCGATAAAAAAAAAAAAAAACGTACACATACTATGTCGGTACTACGAGTCGTTTGGTCATTCTTCGTAATTCTGTGTAACAGCTGAAAATTTTGCAGGTGTATAAAATCTTCTGCAAACTATCATAGATCTATGCATTTCTTCCAGGGAACAAAAAACGATGAATGAAAACATGAAGATCACAATGAAAACGCCATAAATTGGAGGTCAGTTACGTGAGTTTATTGCATTGCTGTTGACGAATTATTTATCTTTTTCACATCACGGAGTCTCGACAGAATCAGTTATTTCCACGGAGTCTACAGTTAATCAAAAGTGTTGAATTTCACGCCCTTTATTCCTACAGATCTTGACGGAGTGAATTGTGTTACAACGATAGAAACACCATTGAGACTTATCCTCCGAATTTCAAGTTCTCCCCAATCGTTTATTCTAGGGATATTATGAATAATGCATGTAATGCTCTTTGTTAAATTTTTTTGTCTGTTCTTTTGTTCTTTTATTGCAAATGGATAAACGAAATACCTTCAACTCGCGGAAGCTGTTCACTCTCAATTGTTCGTGAAGAGTTAAAACGTGTGTATAATATGGAAGTGTATTGGAATTCCTCGGCTTGTATTCATTCGTTAGGAAAAGAAAACGTACGAAACACGAAAAACTAGTCGCCAGTGCATCGAAATTTTATTAGATCTTTGTTAGATATACCAGCTGACCGTCGCGAATTTTTATATCCTGTTCGAAATTGGGAAATAATTTCATTTTCAAAATGGCGCCCGGTGAAAGGCTGAGGTAAATGAATAACGACTATGATTTTTTCCAACGATATATAGTTCTCTTCTTTTTACTCATTTGTTAATTAGAGATAAGCCATCGTATACGTCATAATTGAATGAAAATTGCAGAATAGTAAGTTGTCATTATTGTGCCAAATCCATTGTTCACTGCAATCGAAATTCTGTATAATCTTCTAACGATAATCTGCAGCGTATAGAACGTTCCGCTCAGTTGTCGGGTGTAATTTTATAGTCTTTTTCATCAATCAAATATTATCAATAAAGAAACAAGAGCAACCATCATCGTTTCAATCGGTGGAAGAGTACCTACATATAGATATGTATAACGTTATTTACAGTATCGCGCCGTAATACGAATGTCCAAGAAATTCTTTGTTATTCACCGATGCGACGATCCCGTTCGATCTTATAGTAAACAATTTTCCTGGATATCCGGTTGATAACATGACTCAATAACAACCAATTGCGATGTTTAATGAAAAAAAAGAACATAAAACAAATTGTTGTTTACCCGAAGTATAAGCGTAAATTATCAAAATCTACATTTTCCATACTGTTTTTGTCAGATTATGAGTAAGATAATACAGCATGTAATTTTGGTCGTTGTATCGATTTCCATTAGCGAAAAGATACCTATAATCATCTGGCGTGAAAATCGTTGCTAAATATAATTAGCAAAAATTCTTTAATAGCCCAGCACGATTAATTCTTCCTTATTTCATCTTGATCAATCGACAACTGCGTTATAATATGTTGACTAGAGAGCTCATTAAACGCGTACAACAATTACTTTTTCGATGAACATTTTTCTAATCTTTACGGTATTAACGAAAAAAAAAAAGAGTCATTGAACATCAATAATAGCGCGGCGTAAACAAATTCACCTCTCGCTCTTGATATCGTACTATGAGGTTGATATTGATCGATTCATTTAAAAGCATATCAATAACCTAATCGACTGTTGAGACGTATACAGTTATATTTTATGGCGTTGGTTGACCTGTGAATTGAAAACAAAAAATATCACGGCATACGAAAATAATATGGAAAAAGAGGAAGAAAGAAGATGAAAACTGCACTCTGTCCACGGATATTATTGTTATTTATTACGTTATTATTGTTGTTATTATATGGATAATTTGCAACCTGGAGGAACAAGCAAACATGTCGTGCGTTGCGACATTCATCGTTGGCATTGGTAAACACGCGAGTGTCTGTCTGTCAAAACGGCGTTTTAATGCATACCAGGCATTTGAATATAGGTAAACCGATATAAGTTGGCGGGTAGTTTCATATTTAAAGCGAAATTGAAAAAATAATCAAAAGCCTCAAGAGACTCTAAACATTGCCATGAAATTTTAAATCAAACGATGAGATGCCACGTAATTTTTTCTACAAAGGTTATGATAAAGATTCGTTTTTTTTTTTTTCTAATATCTGGTGAGCATTCATGTTCGCACAACCGCAAAAAGTTTTCAAAAAAGAAATTTGCATTCCACCCCTTTTGTGGATGACCTTCACCGTGTACGACAATATATTTGCGTGTTGCTAAAATGAAGTTTTGCGAAAATTCTGTTACATCATGTACCACAGCTGGCGATGGATTAATTGAGATTGAAAAACTTGTTACACAACTTTCGTGCAGGTACCATAGGCCACATAATTATCGTCACCCTTTTCACACCTTAATTAACTTCAAGCTCGAGTACACCGATGCTGAAAGTGAAATAATTCTCATTTCGAACTGTCTCTAAAATGATGTTTCTTAAAACACGGATAATGTAACCCGCACTGCAAGTTATTATTATAAAGTTGACATGAATTTCTAATCGTGCAGTAATCTGCACTCATCGTCAGTTTCATGGCTGTATGTTATCTAATTTTAACCGTGGTCAAGAGTTATCCCATTTCTATCACACGAGAGTGAGTTAGTAGGTATATAGCTCGCGCGATAAAGTCTTCCATTTTTATTGTCTTTCTACAGGATAATAAATGCTCGTGAAAAATTCAGCATCTTGTAATTAGGAGAGTTTACGACCCGTTAAAAAAAAATTATTATACTCCGCTAATATGTTGTGTATGCAGTAAGTATGGATGTTTATTTTCTGAGATATAACCTGCAATTTTGTTTAAAATTTCGACTTCATGCACATACGTAAATATTTTTTACTGACACGATTTACCAACGACCTCCGTAAAAATCTAAATTCAATGTCACATGATCTTTATTCATCTGTTTCAATTCACTTTTCTCTCACAAAATTATTTACATCATTTCAAAATTTGAGGGTTGTTTATTACCGACCTTCCATATTAATTTTTTTATTTTTGTTTCTTGTTTTACACATTTTTTAAACCTTTTTTAAAAAAAACCTCGATCGTTAATTTCTATCTCAACGTGACCGTCAAATATTTCCGGAGTTTTTATTCCGATCCCGGCTTGACTTCCAGATTTAACTATCAATCACCCCATGTGTTTTTAGAACATTGACGAAATCGATTGATTGTAAAACTTCTCATGATTTCAAATTTCGAAATTCAATCTCTACTCATCACCCCACAATAATGTTATTAATAATGATAGGAGTAAAAATAGTAATAAAATAAAAATGTACATCACAGTGGTATTTTACTTACTGTCAACGTCATCTTTTGCAGTAATTTTCATGTGGGTTGCAAATTCCCATTCACAATTGGTTGTGTGAAAAAAAATGCGGGAAGTAAAGTGCAGTGTCGAATTGATGAGCAGCAGTGAAGCAGCGAACCGCTCTGCCTGACCAATCGTCAGTTACTCTACTAGGCAGCCACGCCGGCCAAGTGAAGGAAGACACCTTCGATCAGACAGGGGGTGAGCCGCTAGCCTGCCATCAGATAACAACCATGGGCGTTTATTCAATGCCACCTGTGCGAGGGGCAAAAAAATAAGAAAAAAAATTAAGTAAACCGAATAAGAAAAACATAAAGGTACGCGTACGTACGTGCACTTTTTTGGGTAGAAAAAGAACGATCGTTTCAGGGAGGTATTTGAGAAAGACTTCGGTTACTTTTTTGTTCGTTATCGATACAGGCAATGGATGATCATTATTTTTTTTTCCCATGTGTCGTAACGTGTTGAAACAGCCATGGATATGCCATAACTTGAAACGCGCATTATTCATTATTCCGGTGGATTTATTTCAATATATTCAAATAATAACCTCTAAAGGTTTGTGTGAGGGTTTGATAACCCTTTAATACTCTCGTCAAATCATTAGCGAAAAAAATTAATTGGCCAGTACCTGTTTTTAGCGACTGACCACACCGTTCGATATGAGGTAAACTTTGACCGCTCCCGAGGTAAACATTATATACATGAATAATTAGAAAATTAACAATTCTCTGGATCGTAACACAATTGACCCACAAATAGGTTTTTCTCAATTGATGAAAAATAAATTTTCAATTCAGGGATTAAGAGATGAGATGAGAACTGTTTCATTATATTAAGTTTTCAGCTAAGAAAACTTAAGAATAAAGAAGAACTCGTTTGAGCCCTAAAACTTTACGTGACGTACCTCCAGGTGAAAGACCATAATCTAAGTAGACTGCAAATAATAAAAAATGTTTACTTTCAATAAACCACAACATCTACACTATAGTATTCACGATCAAGCGCGATATTTTTAACAATGTCCTTCGTTATCCTCTCCACGGTAATATTATAATGATTTGCTCACTATTATGAACGAAGCGACAACCCCTTGCGGAAACGTGTGAAAAATATTCCAGATAGTCGCGTAAAGAATATAAAAGATAGTATACATGTATTATATGGGTCAGATTTGGATATCCTCGGGTTATGTAACATATATGATTTTTTTTTTCTTTTTTTTTTTATCGTCGGTTTTCCACAAGGAGGGTAATTTATCACGAGTTACGTGTATTGAGAAGAATGATAAAATACGCTTTTGAATAGAGTTTCTCAAATAAAGTGTATCATACGGTGTATTTTGTATGGCAAGTTCAATAATCGCGGGTAAAATAGGCTATACGCGCCGCAATGCGTACATGAATCCGTTCGAGTACGCTTCTTAATTTCATTCGATTTTCGTTCAAATAATAATGTTTGTTACGTCATAGAAATTATTTTGTAACAAATATACTCATGTGACAATAAACAATGAAATAACAATAACTTTCTCGTTTATAATAGCCGTCGTTATCAAAGAGCCTAGCCATAAAGCGATTGAAGTGTTTTGTAGCCTGACCCATAAATTAATGTGTGATATATGAATGACCGATAGCATAATATTAATCGAGCGCGTGTCGAACTTCATGCACTGATATGTTGTATGGGAAATTCCACGTTAACTCGTCAGCTCTCAAGTTCACATGATTTTCGATATGAGCGGTGATTTGTTTCACATTTCATTTGTATAGGATCTAAAATCGTGTCATACTTTTCGACAGTCTTTTTACCCATAGTTATGCAAGATTAAATTTCTCTTTCCTTTTCCTATTTTTAAAAGGTTTTGATTCAAACACGGGTTGGATGTAAAAAGTCGTGGATAATATCTTCCGTTGTATGGATCTTGAGAGTTATCGAGCCGGCAAAGAAATCCCTCTATCTGATAATTATGTAACGTACTTTACCGATACTTTTCTACATCGCGGTTGCCGTTGAGTAAGCTTGAAGTTCAGATATTACGATCAAGCAGAGTTCTTCATATATGTATAGCGTGTGCAAGTTCCGCAGCGTTGTAGTAAAACAAGAACATTTACAGCCCATCAATCACGAAGCTGCTCGCGATTTGCAGCGCAATATCAAAAGATGATGTTTACACTGTACTACGCTGTACTTATTTCTTTAGTGATATCTGTCCCATTCAAAATAGCTTTCGACGTCGTATTTTTCATCGAGTGTACCCGGAGAACCGCGTGATACCAAACGTTATGAAGTATTCATCGTAATCGCATCTACAAAAGGGATGACATCTTACAAATTTTGTTTACCTACAATTTATACTTTGATGTTGACTCAGTTAATAACTATATTAAAAACATTTCATCAGCTTTGCATGGTCTGTTTTTCCCGTATGAGCCGCAGTTGTGTTTCAACCTTTGATCGATTATTTATATTTGAATTACGTTCAGCGTATCAATAGTTTTTACCTGCCGTTGAAATAGACGCGTATGATAAAAGTTCACTTCGCTATTGGATCATCGTCTAAGTTTTGTCTAAGACAAGTAATTGATTACGCCGTTATGTCGTGATGCGGCATACTTCATTTCTTAATCAATAGAATCGTTAATAACTTAATAATTATCGTTCAATTTCATTGTTGGCGTGAAATGTGATAGTAACAGTTTCGATATCGTTTGCACATGTATTCACGTAGAGTCCACGGATGCTGCCGAAAATCACATAAGAATTGGATGAATAATAAATTATAAATCCATACGTATGACGAAATATTTTATTTATAAAAGTAGTTTATTTTAAATAATTAATCACTAAGATGAAAAGTATAAAATAGACCTCGTTTTACGATTAGGTATGGTGAGCCGATGTACAGGATGAAAGACGAGAGAAAAATTCGATAATGTTTATGTGAGTACAAAAAATGGAACGCGTGATTAGTATTCAATGGTGATTGTTTTTGTTTTCAGATATTCATTGAGTGCCTCCTGTCCAAGATCTTTGCCAAATCCAGACTGTTTGAAGCCACCGAAAGGCGCGGCAACGTCGGTCTTGTTATAAGTATTGATGAAAACTGTTCCAGCATCAATTTTTTCCGCAACCCTGAGCGCCCTACTGATGTCCTTCGTCAGAACACCAGATGCTAGTCCGTATTCCGTGCCATTCGCCCTTCGGATGACGTCGTCGACATCCTTGGAGTGAAATTTCGAGATTATCATAATCGGACCGAAGGACTCCTCCTTAGCTATGAACATGTGGTCTTCAACATTGCTGAAGACTGTCGGTTGAAAATACCAGCCCGGCGAGTCCACGCGATTTCCACCACACTCAAGTTTTGCACCTTCCTCGATTCCTCTTTTGACAAACTCCAGGAGTTTATCCATATGTGCCTTGTGGTTTTGTGGCCCGTGGGAAGTCCGCCTGTTCAGTGGATCGCCAATAACGATTTTCTTTACCTCCTCAACTACTCGTCGAACGAAATCATCGTGGATAGTAGCCTCGACGAAAAGCCTACCAGCGGCTATGCAGTTCTCACCCTTGTTGAAGAAGACACTGCTCATCCCCGTTCTCACGGCATGCTGAATATCAGCATCTTCGAAAATCACTAGTGGGCTCTTACCCCCCAGTTCTAAGGACACCTTCTTCAAATTGCTTTCCGCACAACTTCGCATTATCACCTGTCCCACTTCTGTCGAACCAGTAAAACCCAGTTTTCTGATCAGTGGATGCTTCACAATCGCGTTTCCAGTCACTGATCCGGATCCCGGAACGATGTTTATTACTCCAGGGGGAATCCCTGCGAGGACGGACAATTCGGCAAACTTCAAAGCGGTCAGAGGAGATACTTGAGCCGGCTTCATTACCACCGTATTGCCCGCGGCAAGGCAAGCAGCCATTTTCCAAGAAAGCATCATCAGTGGATAATTCCAGGGTGTTACTAGACCGCAAACACCGATTGGTTCCTTTTTTGTAAGGGTTAAATTCCGGTTAGGTCGAGCGTGGGAAATCGGAATTGTTGAACCCTGAATTTTGTCACACCAACCGGCGAAGTACCGCCAAGTTTCTATTGACATACCAACATGAGTTTTCAGGGCCAATGTATAAACAGCGCCCGAATCAATACTCTCTATTGTCGCCAATTCCTCTTTATGCTGGTCCATCAAATCCGCCAATCTGAAACGAGAGCCCACAGGTTACTTACATTCAAGTAATTCAAGTTTGGTGATTGTAAAACCAGATTTACTTAAAAAAAATTTACAGTTCAATATCGACTTACTTGAAGAGTAAGGCACCGCGGTCCCTGGCACTGATTTTGCTCCACTCGCCATCCTCGAAGGCTGCTTTGGCGGCCTTCACTGCTCTGTCTACGTCATTGACGGATCCATTCTCTACCGAACAAATTACGGTCTCATCGTGAGGATTAATTGTATTCAAGGGTTTTCCTTCGCCATTTACGAATTTTCCATTGATGAATAATTGTCTTGGGAATTTTATGTCCATGTTGTTAGTGTGGATTTCGACGGCATCATATTTAACGCTCTTTGATGCCGTGGCGCCGCGACTAACCAACGCAACAGTGACGGTGAATTGTTGAAAAGTCGGCCCCATGAAAACGTCGGTATTTTGAATAGATACACCAATGTTGTCCTTGACCTCTTCGACGAGTCTGACGACATCCATACTTCCGGCACCGGAAGCAAAAAAGTCGGTATCGGCGTCGACGTCGATTTTCAATATATTCTGCCATATCGTTTTGATGGTATCATTGTTTCTTTTTTCCTCTTCGGTGAATTCTATTGATACGACCTCGTCTGTTGCTTTACCATATTTGCTAGCGGGCAACATCTTGCTTCCAATTTTCAGTCTTTCAATGTTGACGAATTTACCATCCGAGCAGGATACCAAGAGACCTCCACTATGGATGACGCCTTCTTGACCGTCTATTTCTACTTTTTCACATTCCGGCTTCGATCCAGTCCACAAGGAAGAACCGAACAGACGGACTTCTTCACCATTGATCAACGTCCACGCTCCAGGCGTGCTGTCGAATGCTCGGACAAAGTTGTGAACACCTTCAGCTGATTTTTTCCAGTCCACCTGTTGAAAGACAACAAGAAATTGACACAGAACTATCTAGATAGGTACTTCTCTGATTACCATTATTTTATCTAAATCAGAACTCACCCGCTGCAATTCCTTTTTATTGAGCATCGCTTCATACGTAGCGCCTTCTTCTGTCTGTGCAATTTTGGGCGCTGTACCATTTGCGACTAAATTTACAGCCTCAGCCATCGCTAGCACACCTTCAGGGTAGAGGAATCTGTTGTAAATTGTGTCCAGTGTGTCGTTAGGCTCTAAAGAGCAAGAACGCTGGAGTAAAATTGGTCCTGTATCGAGGCCATCGTCGGCCCAGAAAATTGAAAAACCTGCTTTTTTGTCGCCTTCAATGAGCGTCCTGCAAGGTCAAAATGTCAGTACATCTCTGTCCCTGAGTTATTCATCTACAGGAAAACCATACGATTCATTGCCAGTAACCTCGATGCGTCCGAGAAAGTGATTAGTTATAATTATCAATCTCATCCATTACGCATGATGGATGAAAAAAACGTGAAAAAAATAATCAAAATGCTTATCAGACTTAGGGGTCAAAAGCCAAAAAAGAAAACACACAGAAACTAGCACAGAAAAATTCGACATTGTATATTTCTTCCAAAAATTATAGTTTCTGAATCCGCTCATAACTCAACAAATATAATAAGTTACCATATGACTGAATAATTTGACTCTGGATCAGATGTGGAATTGTTTCTGATCTCGTTTACGTTAAAATTAACATGCACGACGATCGTGGTAAACAACATGTTGTACAGTGTCAAACGATCATTCGGCTGATAGCTTGCACGGATAACATACGGTGACGAGACAGATTGAGTATTTGAATCTACATATTAATAAACAACGATAAGAATTGTAGATGACTACATAGTTTTTAAAACCGCAATCTGAACTGCACGAGTAGATCAACCAGTTGGAAAACCAGATTTAATATGACAAAATGAAAATAAACACATCGGGTGAATTTCACCGCGAAACCGGTTGAAACCGCTTCGCCTTCTAACGCTTAGGACAACGAACGAGGAAATGGAACTAAAGTAGTACTTAAACACTACGGTCATTATATCATGATGTTGCAACTAAATATGCAGCCGCAATTTCTGCAGCAGTAACGGTTCGCCTTTCTCTTCCAGTTGGCACGATTCTATTGCTGATACGATACATGGAATACCATTTCATACTATAGCAGTTTGCACAATTGTGCTGTGATTGCGATGATTCATGACTTAAAGTTTGGCTCTAATGAGATGAATGACGAACGAATCGGCGAAATGATTGGATTCGATAACGTGACAGCAAATTCGACTTTTGTTTTATTTTCATTCACACTTACCAGCTGATCGAACTCGCACCGCGATGTCGTGGTAATATGGAAGGATGATAACAGATACTTTGGTGACGAGGGTGGTTTATAACTTCCATGGGTATGAATTGACTACAAAAAGGTAGAACGTTCAAATCGACGTCAAGTCCTTTGTAAATGTCCAGGACTTCGGGCAACGGAACTCCTTTGCTTCGCCATGCTTTGATTTTGAACACTGGAGTGTTGTCAGCGTTTGCTATGGCAGCTATCGAATGTGAAACAATTAATTTAGCCATTACGATCCATTATTCCTATCTTCATACATTTTTATAAACTTGAATTCAACTTGCACGTGGAATTATAGAGTTTATTCCAGTTTTAATTTATTCAATTTTTTTAACACAATGAATGATTTGGATGACTAAAATTGTTACTTACCTAAAGGATCTTCACGATTCCCTTTATCAGGTATGGTGAAAACACCGCTTATTTGATGACCATTTTGCCGCAGTAATTTGTAAACATCAGCAGCAAAATTACTCTGCCCAATAATCGCTATTTTCAGCTGCGCCATCGCCGCCTGTAAGAATTTATTATTTTTGAATACAAATTGGAATCGTATTACAATGAATCGGTTAGTCATGATGAAAAACAAGAATCTTTTGATAATTTTTTCAAACCTGTGACTCTTATTTCCATTATTAATAATTCAAACCCCACCAATAACTGACGATTAATAAAAGCCACCGTTGCATTTCAAGAAGAGAATCTTAAAATCTAGATTACAAAATAATCAAGAGGGAATAAAACAAATGTCAACCACATCAACCTTAGGTCTATAGGCATTGGGATGATATCAAATTACGCTAGCATCTACGTAAGTGGTGAATAATTATCATAAACATTATTTGAGATCAACAAAATCTTACGTGCTAGTAATTACAAGCAAACACACCTCATACATACCTAAAGATAACTAAAGAAGGAACAACCAAAAACAATAGCAGAATCCTAGAAAAGCTGTAAATAAATTAGAAAAAAATTATCAGTAACACCAATATATAAACCAAATCGTTAGTGCCTTTTGTGTGCATCTAATTTTATTACTCATGTACCGCTGTAATAAAAAATCTACAGAATAATATTAAAACCAAATTCCTCTGTGCAAGTCTTGATAAGATATTATTCGTTATTGGGATTAATATTAGTATCATTCTAATTCTCGTATTGCAAATCGTGTCAATCTGCGGTTCAATTCTAAGACAATATTGAAAACGTTGCATGTAACAGACGATGAGTAATTGAATTTTGATTACACGTTATTCCGAAAACATAAAAACGACAGTTTGACATTCGTTAGTAATATCGAGCGAAAATAATTATCGTACAGATTTACCAAAATTTTACTCCAAGATTTACACTAGACATTTACTAATGTCAATATAATAATTGCGAGAATTAATCGTGAACACAAAAAGAAAAAAAGAATGAATTGAAAAGTTCACTCAATGTACAGTGCACGATAAATGTTGCAATTCTAGGGGTGTAGGGGAAGGGGAATAAAATCAAGAATAAAAACTCACAGCTGCAGCAGAAGCGAACGTACGTCTAGTCGAGAAGAATATTCGTGTACCTAGCATCAGGTCTGCAACACGAACGATCGAAATTCTTTTTTATTATCTGTACTTTGTTCAGATAATTTGAACAATTACAATTTATTATTCGATCAATTGACCGCACAGTTGAATAACCGGGGCCCCGAGTACAGTGAAGGCTTAGCTGCCGTATAAAGTTTACTGAACTATTGCAGAGTGATGGGCGCTTTTATAAGCAGCACTTATCTGTAGGCGAAGACCTTGCGTTCCCCTTTCCCCTTGCTGCTGCCAGCCACCAAACTATGCGAATTTGTGAAACAAATGTTCTTTTTATTTTTTTTTTTTTAACAGTGAAAAATTTGATCGATGAACAAAATTATTGCTCTATCAACGGTGTCAACGGTGAATTTGACGCAGGACAATTTTGAAAATTTCTTTTCAATATGTTCTGCAATTCGAGCGTTTTTTTATCATTGTACGTTACAAATGCGATGTACTGTCGGAATAAAGAAAAAAAGAAATCCTTCTTTATAGTGAAACGAAATACTATCACGAATTAATTCAGTCCTTAAAAAAGGACTATTTTTTATTGCAGGAGTAACACAGTAGGGAAGTTCTCGTGCATGTAGCGCATGTAATCATAACGATTTACTTATGTTAAGTAATTTATAACGTTGTCATTGGCAACCGGAGTAAGCTCTTAATTTTTACACATGAAATAAGTAATATAGATCTGCAGCTTCCAGTCTGTTGGTTATCACAATTTAAAAGATGACAAAATGAAAATAACTTGAGCTAACAGTTGTAAATTTGCTGAATGAATACCTGTATTTAATTTCGCCTTGTCCTTCGGGATAATCGACAAGCCTTTTTGTTGAATTAATGTTATAGTTTTGTACTCGTAATCACTATGCGGTGGGTAAGGCACTGAAAGGAGTCGTCATAAGAACGAATAAGGACGCCTTATACATGGAACGGCATGTCCTATCTAACCCACGCGCAAACCGTACGCGCATTGGGGTAATCGATAATTTCAGGTAAAACTGGACGAAATGTACGAAGACAAGAAGAATCCTTAATTACCGGTGTAACGGTAACGCGGAAAAACTAATTCACCAATCCTATCCAAACAGCTATTTAGGTCTGGTAGTTATGGTATTACCCATTTATTGAATACAGAATATTCGATCGTTAGCGAATTTTGTTATACATATAAACTGGATAAAATTTCCGCTATTCTCAACTGATTCTCGTATACGCGTATTTTTAGTTGAAAGTCCGACCAAATTTCACGCTTATCATAGGAGTTGAATAGATAACCAAATGATAACTAATAGATAACCATCGAAGTAAAAAAAAAAATTATTTATCTATTACCTAATTCATTTGTCAAAATTGATTCCTAAGACTTATTCTAAGTCTATGTATACAGGGTGTCCCAGAACTAAGTGCAAATTTTTTGAGGGTTGATAGCAGGGGTCGAGCCGAGTAAATTCACCTACACAACTTTTTGACCGGTCATATTTTGGGAACGGTGCTTCGGAGAGCACATGTTGTGTATATGAATTTGCTGGAGGCTTGTCCCCTACTATCACCCCTCAAAAAAATTTCACTTAGTTCTGGCACACCCTGTATACTACAGCTGTTTACGAAGTCGTTATGGAAATTTCATAGAATTGTCGTAACTAGTAGTAGATGACGGGGTATCATTTAGATATGAAATTATATTGAGGTCTAAAAATAAGGCAACCTATGAATGAAAAAAAATTTCCAATTTTTATGTCAGCATGACGATGATGCGAGCTGGTATAATCCAGTTTATGTAAAATAGATGTTGATATCGGAGGTCAGAGGCTGTCGATAAGCTGTTTACAGTTCGAAGAGTTCCGGTTAGAGCCGGTTTTGCCATTCCAATGAAGCGGAATCACTTGCCCCCCGTCTTACTACCATTGCAAACACGAAATGATTAAAATTGTGCAATAATTACGTCGTCTCTTCTCGCGCTTAACTAGACAGCGAACTTGTCAAATTTAATGAATTTGTTTAGGATTGTTGCTAGTGATAACATTGTTTTAATTTTCTTTTTTTTACAGCGTGGGTAATCTTCGGCAATATTTTCACTTTCACCGCGGACATCGACGTTCTAACAACGCCATTGAGAACCTGCTATACTGTAGAGACTGATAAATTGTTAATTATAAAAATTTTTGCTAAAAAACCTCATCATTGACATCGATTGAAAATGAATCACGTATTCGGTCTGTTGAAAAAAACTCGTTTGACCGTCTTTACAGAATTTTTACCAATCACTATATTCGGTCGAGCCGTTGGCGTTTTTTCATTGAAATTGGAAACGTTTTCCAGCAAACAGGTATCCATCTGTTACTGACGTTGACGTTACATTATCATCTATTTCGGATCAAATCAGTGAAAATGAATAATTTTTTTTCATCAATTGTCTATCCCGTTACAATATAGTTCTACATATTTGAAACGCTCGTATTGTTAGTCACGCTTACCGCGGACCATGCATTATTGTAACGTGATATCGATCTACAGCAATAACGATTACATAATAATAGGTGTTAATTTACAGGCATTCGTATCGTCGCGCGGTGCGATGATCTATTCGATTGTTCTTCTGGGATTAACTTTCGTCCATTTGATATACATACCTCAGATGACGTTGGCTATAGCCGATTTTATTAGCGAGAATAACAGTAGTGGTTTTTATTCGATGGAAGAACAGAATCTGCTGATGTCTCCGCCTCTACTGATTCGATTGATGAACGCAATTGTCATGACGTTGATGGGGATTATAAGCAGAATAAATGCACTTCTATACACAAGAATCCATTTGCCAAAGGCGTTCTCCGAGTTAAATTCTATCGATGAGCTACTCGATGTGGAACTTAAACATTGTCGAAGCAATCTTCGAGCCATTTGGATTCTGATTGGATCGAGTATCCTTGTTGGATTAATCGGGCAGATTTCTTCAGCTATTTTTATTCACGTAGCAGATTCATATTTCATCACTCTCCACATCCTGATGAATAATTTTAACAATTTTACATCCGTTGTAGCGGAAGCTCAATTTATCGCAATGTGCTACCTAATAAAATTTAGATTCGAAATTGTGAATTCTAGACTCTTGGACATCGCGACCTTTTGCGACGTTCGAAAATTAGAATATTCCTCAGCTCCTGATCCGACGGAATTAGGAATCATTTTTGGAAAAGCTGGGTCGCACTTAAATTTCAAATACGGACCCATTCTGAGGAAAGAGTTTCTCGTGGCAAGAAAAAAGAGGCTCTCACCACATATTTCTCATAATATATCGATTTCCGATAATATTCAAACGCTGAGATTGGGGCATCAACGTTTGTGCGCTGTTGTGGATAAAGTAAATCACATGTTTCAGGTGAGTGTTTCGGTATAAATCATGCGAAAGCCAGGTCAGGACTCACCCACTCGCTGAAAAAAGTATTCTCCACTTGTGTCGATGGTATTCCTCAGCTAAGAATAATTTAGCATACAAATTGAGAATAATTTTCTTTATTCAAACTTTAATGGCTCAAATTTCTACATAAATTAATAATAAATAGTTATTCTTTATTTGAAGTCCAAAAGTATTCTATGATAAAGTAATCGTCCGCACACTTCCACCATAAGATTCTTATAAGAATGACATTTTCTCTTTCAGAACATTCATTCATTCTTTTTCGGAGCGTATATCGGTAATAATAATGGTTTTTAAATGTGAAATCATTCCTATAAAAGTTAGAAATATGGAGTACTTTTTTTCAAGAATATTATATAGCCTTGGCCAGAAATTCGCAAAAAACACAATTTTCAACAACATCTGATGACTGCGCCAAAAATCGTAAAAATATTTTACAAATACCAAAATAAAGCTAAATTCTTCCTCTTCAGAACGCTTTTCCATCCATTTATATACAATTTATTTGACAGAGATATCTCACTTTATATCGCGAGCAAAAAATTCAAAGTGTGTAAGACTTCTGGCCAAGGCTGTATTAAAAAATACTTTTTTTTTTGTTTTTCCTCGCTGTTAACGTATCAGCTGCAGCTCCTATTTTCATTAAGTGGGTGTTTTCTCAACCAACTTTTCAACTTGTACTCATTTTTCGCCGGGGGTTCCTGGGGCTGGCGGAAAAATCATGATCTCAATCAACCCCACGATGAGACGTTGGCGTTTCTCAGCCATCCGTTGAACAATTTATCATGGGCGATATATTACGTGGCTAGATTCGTCGCGGTGGTCATTATGGCGTCAAAAACTACGACGGCAGGGAAAAATGCAATAATTCATATACTGAATATTAGAAGAGGCAACATGGAGTTTGCTATGAAAGAGGAGGTGCGTTCCCAAAATCTACGAACAAAAATAATTCTCGATATTTTATACCAGTATTTGTGAAAAATGTGTTTGCACTATATTATATACAGGGTGGGTCGCCCCACAGGTCTGATTCGGGAGGAGTTTTATTTGGCTGAGGCTCCGCCTTCATCTATTCTTGCTTGTTATCCTCAAAATTCCAGTTACCAATCAGCGATTAGATTCACGTAATTCGAACCTTTCTATGATTGTGTTCAAGCTGATAGTATAAATTCTAATCATACAATGTATTGTTACAATGCTCAGTGCGACAGAAGAATCTACACAAATACGTTCTGAGCGAGATTTGGAAGGGGTTAGTCGGTAAGTAAGAAAGGATGAAGGCGGAGCCTCAGCCAAATAGGAATGATCCCGAATCTGATCTATGGGGTACAGTCTATTTATCTACTATTTTCAATTTAAGTTGGTCCTATTTTACGATCATGTCACGTCAAGGAAGGTTGAATTCTCCGCAGCAGGATTCTTCAACTTGGATATCGCTTTGATATCTTCCGTAAGTAATACCAGAGTATATATTGAAATGCTCATGTACCCGTTGTATTTCAATAATTGAATGACTGGAATTTTCGAAACCTGAGTAAGAATTATATCCGTCAATTGTAGCTTACAATAAGCAGGTGTGTAATAATTGTAATTGTTATATTTAAAATTTTAGATCGTCGCCGCTGGATCTACGTACCTTGTGATTATGGTACAATTTCAGACATCGTAATCGCTATAATCACCGTATTCTGTACATTTTAGTGAATGTATGAAAATTTGCGATGGTGTTTTAGTCTTTCTTAGCAATTGTTCAACAAGATTTACAATTTTTGCACAAAGCTTGTCATCTCTGATAACAATTTTTAAAAACTTTGGGTCAAATGAAATAACTATTGTACAATGAACTTCGATTCAATTTTCCTTGACGAATAAAACTATTGATTCTACTCTTTTCTCTCGCTTGCTGGACTACGATTACGATACAAACGTTGTACAACGAACAAACTTCTTTCGATTTTCATACATTTTTCAGTCACGGCCTATACGGAATTGACATCATTCGACGAATGCGATGAATGTGCTGAAATCTGGGAAATCAGTGCTTATTTATTCTTCATTATTTTTTTGCTTTCGGTTCATTCGCTATGATCTCCGGGTTTCCTCGTGCGCGGCGATTTCATTGCTGTTCACTTACCATAAATTCAAATTTAATTATTAATCGACGTGTTTCCTTCTCCTAAATCAAGTCGTATCCCTGGTAGACCTCAACTATCGCAGCACTTATCCAGGATATTCGCTGAATGATATAACTATAATAATTTTTTAAATATTCATCAGTTGTTTCCTAAGTCATATTAATTAGCATGACACCCTATCGTGCTATTGCCCATTTTTTGTTACGAAAATGAATAGCTTTGTTTAAAACATTTCACACACAAAAAAACACAATATGAATTCCTAATGCTTGGTGACTCCATTATTATAGTAGTGTTATACATAAATCAATTTACATCAGCAGTTAGATTCGCCTGAGCGACGCAGCTTTTAGTTCGCTTTTCTGTAAATAGCCCATAACATGGGACATTAGGCAGGTCTGACATCTGGAGTAGTAATATCTTCGTGAAAAGCATGTCGATCGACCATTACTCATTAGTTCATTTGTTTACTCTACTAGTGAATAAAGCAGTCGTCCAAATTCCGGGCACAGAAGTGTCGCCTACATACGCAACCACTCTCTGGTTTTTTCTTGCTCGAGCTACTCCATTTCTGAATATAGGAAATATTTTTGACTAGGCCAGTCGTACTTCGAAGATGTTTCCAAAAATAAGTGACTTGTTTGATCCGAAAGGATATTTTACTGCTCTTTGGCCGTACAGATACACGTGTTTTCTCTTTACTCATTGTAACGCCAAATCAAAAAAGTGGCGAGCAACGTACGCCATAATTTTTATATTGGGTCACTCGGCAATGCACTGGTACTCGGGAATAATACCGCATTTATTGGAGCGGATAACCAACTACTTCGCTCAACTAATGTCAATTACGTTCCAATTGACTGTGGTACCACTACACATCGTCATCTGGTTTTTCGTAAGTCACGGGTGTTTCACGGAGTCAGTTTCATCGATAACGCACCTTGACCGAGATCTTGCGAACATTTGTTCGAAACATGTCAACTTCAAAGCAATGGTCAGAAGACAACTTATTTGCTTTTTTCCCGAGTTTATAATTTATATGCCACTGGTCACTCTGTACTTGCTGATGAACTCCGAAGAGCCATTGATTGGAAACTTGCCATATGCAGTCTATTTATTTTCTCACCATTACGTCGGAGTAGTCAATAATTTTGTGATATCGGTTTTCTCTAATGTGGTCTATTTCATCGGTGATCGGTACGCGTTGATTAATTCTGCATTAGAAGGTACTCGCGATGGTGATGCGAAAGGTGTAATGACAAATCATTCAGAGGAATCCGAAAACGCGTTGGAATTGATACGGCAACTCCGGATTGTTCATCGAAAATTATTCTCTGTGTCTAAAAAAATCATGGAAGGATTTTCTTTCCAAGTTTTACTCTGCGTACTGCACGTTTTTTTTGTAACAGTATGGGACTCATACTTGACGTATATGCTCGCTCTCCGTTGCCGCATGCATACCACAATAGATTATTTCATGATAGTTGTTAGGATTGCCCACAGCTTGACTCCAATTGTTTACATGGCTTATGGTTGTCATCGAACCGTACGGAAGGTAAATTCTGATGCAGCATTCAATTGGATGTAGTATTGAAGCGTTTGTTCCTTTGTGTGGTATAATTTATAATGATCACGATTGTTACCCTCCCAGGCAAATGAAACCGCGAAGGTACTCAACTCGTTGATCATCCATAGCAACAACATGCGGTTGGAGGTAAAACTTGTTTCTCTGTTTCGGTGGTACTTCGTGATTTTCCGATTACCTCATCGCAAGAATGAATGTAGAGTTACGAAATTTTGTTATTTTGTATGTACAGATATCCTCATTCGTCCATCAAATAATACATTGTCAGCTTCATTTTTCACCATTTGGTTTCTTTCAAGTGGATCTCGCGTTTTTCCAAAGTGTAAGTGACCAATCCATTTCATTCGAACTTTCATCGATGAGATCACATGTGCATACATAATGTGTTTGCAGTTTATTGGATCGGTGGCGACGTATTTGGTTATTTTAGTCCAAATCCAACCAACCGCACCTAATGGTTTGGAAGATTCGACGAAATAACGTCCTTCACCCCAAAATCGCCAGTTTCAGTCAATAGTGGATGAATCCGTAACACGAAACTTTTGATGTCGACCATTATCGAAAAAATGTTCAAAATCCCCATTTGTTGCCTGAACTGATGTATCGTAAAAAATGAAAATATGTAACCGTCCGTTTTACAAATAAACAAATTTTGCGCAGCACACGAACTGTGGGCATTCGAATCTTTGTCAAAAATATTGGAGATGGAGATGAATAACAATATTTTAATTATTTTTCTCAGAAATAATATCAATGGAATCGCACAATCAATTTGAATCTTGGTTTTACTACCTTATATTTACAATTTCATGTTCAAACCATAGAGTATGGTTCAAATATTTTCATAAATTCTGAGGTAAAGTGTCTCCAGCGCGTGGCGCCGACCAGTGGTGATTGATGGGAACACCGTAGTACGCGCGTTCTCCCAACTGCGCGTAGAATCGAAGAAGCTACAACTTTTTAAATGTTGTGTCACGATTTTACTTACGCGATTTCGTACTGTCACAAAAATCGATAGAAACCCAGACTATACGATGACCGTAACCTGTGTTTCTTGTGAGTTCATTTGTATAAACGGTTGGTCAGATATCGTATTTTCAAAGAGTTCGCTATAGAAAAGGAGATTGTGATTTTTAACTTCAATCGTAGTTTTTATACCCGATGTTAGAATCACTTTATCGGTATTTCGACAAGAGATAGACTGAATTTTTGCGACTTTGCCTCAAACCTCGTGACCTCATTTCTCTCATTCATATTTGATATTGAACTAAGACTGTAAAGTCTCCACCTCGCCGGCAAACTGAAAGGTTTTTACGCTCACTTTATAAAAACCGCCAACACGGGGCTCAATCATTTTTGATTTCTTCTCTACTCCTAAAAATCAGTGTGCGTATCCTTTTTCCCCGAGTTACTGCGATACCTTTTGTCTCGCGGTATGGCAGGACCACATTTTTGTGATCCAACCACTGTAGTGCTCAATTGAAAAAAGTTTAACGAGTAGCGACCCTTGATTTTTCTAGAGAAGGAGGTTGAAAAGTTCCAATTAGCAGCGACGATTCCGCAAAAGATCTACCGCCCTCCTACCTCATACAGTTTCTTCACCGTCTCATGACTCCTTTGTGCAACCCAAGGACTTTTGTTTGAAAATTTTCAACCTATTCTTCTACCAAAGCTAACAATAAGCGACTCCTCCAAATTTCGTAAAATACATTTGAACGCTTTTTGAATTTGATTCGCACAAACTGATATTCATTATCTGGCGCATTGCCGTCCCTGTATTAAATTTGGAAATTTAATAATAGCGAGTTAATTTTAACAAATTTCGCGGAGCACCAATCCGTTCTGACGTCTGTACACCACATGTGACCATTTTCCAATATACTTATCCTACCCACCCTATCCAATGTCGCACATCGTTTGTAACTTTTGGGTAACGAAGGTGGTATTAAATGTATTTTACATTGAATTTCGTACTGTATACCAAGGATGAATAATCAAATTCATTACTAACCATATGCATTCGTACTAACCATATTGCGTTCAATAATCGCAGTATTATCATAGATATAATGGTATTATCATAAGTACTTCGAATCGATCATCCGACAAAGCTACCTTATGCAACGTTATAATATATATGTATGTGTACATGATACAACGTAGTATTTTAAATAGAAAATAAAAGAAAAGAGAACAAAGTCGTACATATCTTTCACCCTTTTTTTAGGGAATTCCGAGGGATCATCGATCAATAAAACTAATCAATCCATATGCAGGACAAAAATTTTTATATCTAAATGTAGGATAATCAGCTTTTTATCGAAATATATAGAACCGTGACGGACAGTGATGGCCTTTGCGGGGTCGTAATTACGACCCTCTCGACGGTGATGAGACGGAACAATAATGCTGGTCGGAGGTAAAGCTCTTGAAAAGTATACAGCGTGCGTGGGCATCCTACCGTGACATTGATTTCTTGAGGGTGAAAGTTTCGATCGAATAATGCGAGCCTGCGAATAACGGTCAGATTGCATTCACGCGCCCACTTTTACGCTGGGTGTCAAGTGGCCTCAAGGATCCTATGGAACCTTGCGCCCGCTGCTGATAAACATTATACACATATTTGCATATTACGAAGCGCGATTATTTTATGTCGTTTAATCTATGGTAATTTTTGGAGTGCTCGAAACTCTGAACTGGACGAAAATTGATTCAATGAATTTTTCAAAAACTACAGTCTGTAAAGTAAGTTGGGTAAAAACTTTCTCAGGTATTTTTTTATCCAATTTTTATGGCAAACAGGTCGTCCGTTCCACTTGTACAAAATTAGTAAACATCGTATAAACCCCTATTAACCGTATCAAAATGAAAGGTTGATTTCTAACCACAAAATCGACAAAAATCTAAGGGGTACCCCTTTGGATTTTTTCGATTTTTGAGCCCAAAATGAAGTATTTTTAAAATCGGTTGCAGGACACTTTTCCGAAATCAGGAACACGAATCCACAAGCTAAATTAGTCTGCCTATAAAGTTGATCGAGTTATCGCCAATTTATTGCTCCAAAAAGTGAAAAAATTAATATATCTCGATGCGATTTATTCCTAGCTTAATTTAATCGACGGATTCGTGTTCTTGAGGTCAAACACATTAAAATGGCCCCTATAAGCCTTCGAGTAAACACATGTGTAACAATCCCACGAATCACCAGCAAAATATCATTTTATAGGCGCGGAAGCAAATTTGCGAAGCCAGCCAACATTCTCCCCCGAATGACGAGTCAAAGGGTCGATTTTATCTGCGCCTTCCTAAGTTCGATGACCTAAATATAAGACATTCTACCCCTCGAGTGATGGTTTAATGGTCTCTCTGGCTTCATTTGTAATCTTTACAATTCTCACCTACAAGAGAGGTCAGGTAACTGTGAGAGAAGAAAAATAGAATCTCGACGATTCTCTCATAAATTGCGATTGGCGAACCAGCACTAAAAAAATAAAAATCAATGAAATTCATTCATCCGAAAATAGTATTCGAGTCTGAATCTCTCGATTAATCCGAGAGCAATTGTTTTGTATTTTGGTGGCCATCCTCGCAGCTTATCTCTACCAAATTTCGATATCTTCCGATAAAATTTGCATCCTCCGGTTCCACTGGCAATTAATCAACGGCTGTTTGGTAACTGCCGCGATTGCTGGTGACAGAGAGCAAGCACATAGACCGATACCATATTTGCATGGGTTACAGTTGCGTCAAACGTTGTGTGTTTGGGTTCGGTTATGAATAATGAACATCCAAGTTTTCGAAGAATTGATCGTTTAAGAATGATGTATTATGATGGTGTGTAGAGAATCAGGTGGCACCTAAACCTCGGGAAATTCGAGGAAATCATCGATCTGATTCCTCAGTCAGACTTCGAACGATTATCAAAGAAGGACGAAGCCACAGAGGTATATCAAGTTTGTGCTAAAATCCATCCGAATGCTTATGCTGAGATTTGAAATTTTTTATCGCGAGTGTTAATCGAATGCGTAAAATTCCGCGCTATCCTCAGGGAAGGCCAGACTTTCTTTAACGAAACCTTTTCGCGCTACTTACATTCGCGTAATAAAGTTCGGTTCGAAAACGAGGTCGCGCGTCAGTCTGATTAGTAGTTTCCGGTCCGACGTTAACGTACGTTCGCATGTAACAAACGAACGACTCCGCGAGAAAATTCTATGACCTGATTTCTGCACAGGGTCAACCAGTTCCAGCTGGACACGACTGTCAATATCGAAGAGCGAAGTGTCGATTAGCTTTTCCCACTACTCATGTCTCCTTCAAAATTTGATTACGTCAAGTCCAGAACATATTTCGATGCCGAACTAAAATCGAACGGTGCATGCGACGCATAAGGATTGTGACCAATAAAATAGGATGAGTTGAGGATAGGGTGGTCGTCAATAAAAGCTAGCAAACTCGTGTTAAAAATCAATCGAGACAGAAAGATTTGTAAAAAATTTACTCCCGTCAGCCACAATCTTTTTCTATATTGTTATTGAGGAGCAACCGCGCCCATTTCGTGAGTTTTTTTTTTCTGTGGATTATACGTATAGGGAAAGATTTATGAACATGAATTTTAGGCCACTGTAGTAACAAAAAAGAACGCCCTACCGAAGCGTAGATTTTTTTGAGTGAGCTTATAACGAAAATCAAGCTTTATAGGAAACAAGAAAAGGCCACGATATAGGTAATCCCACTCAACTCTGAAGCGATCGTCGAGATTGAGTCGCACGATATTCGCGAAAGCCAATCCGTTGTATTCGCATTCGAGGATTTAACTTCCGATAGCTTATGTATCGATGAAAGAATTTCCAGGAATCACCTATTCTCTGAAAAAATGATTCTATCGGTTACTTTTGTCCTATCCCATTCATGAAATTTTTAGCATCCTCTGATCTTGTGTAAAGCTGCAGCATTAGGATGGTTCTTACGAAGGTCATTTTTCAATTTCAGTCCGCGTGACCCTTCGAACCCTTCCAAATACAGTAAAAACAAAATCCTGCCAAGTTATATATATTTTTATAACTCCGACATCGTTGATAAAAAAAAGTTTAAAACCGGTACGGTAACCGTCACTTGTATGGTGCACAAAGGGGACATCAGAAAAATTTTCATACAATTTTCTCTTTCTAAATTATAAAATACATGTTTTTAACTCCTACAAGGTCCACCGTACTGCAGTGTAGTTTATATCGTTACAAGATTTGCTCACGCAGATATCAGCGACGTCCAGGTAAACCTAGCATATTGTTAGTTAGGATGGATATGGCGGACGTTTACCCTTCCGGCGTGTTGTTGAGATAGCACGTGCACCTCATTGGAGTAGTCATTTCATCAGTGCACTTCTACGAACTGGGGAGAACGTGCGACCACAGGTAGAAGGATGCGCGACGCATACGAAAAGCGATGCAGCTAAAGACCACGTGTATACCGTCGCGAATCGATAATGCAGTGTTGTTCCGCAGAGGTCGATCAACTCGTATAGGGTCAACTCGTCGTCAGCTATCCACCCCTGTGAGATTAACTTCATCCCTTCCAACTCATCCTGCGCTTCAGGCATATTGCAATAATTATGCAGAATGCATAAATAATACGAGTTTACATGGCTTACCTATGCTATACGCTCGTTATAATTGCGTATTTACATCTCATTCCGAAGAGAGAACGCCGGACATTAGCCGGGGGTTTTAATGACCCTGTACGTTCAAGATCACTCATGAAGAACAGAAATTTACAACCGATTCAACAGTTCCTTGTTTTCAGGGGTGTTCCGTAAATCAAACGTTCTATTATTCCTGTACAACTTTCTTTTTTTTTTCTTTTGTTCAGCGTTCAACGAGAAGAATATAGCTGTACGATTAAAATGAAAGTACGATTATTTTATCAATCGATTTCAGAGATAAATTTGGAAAAATTTGGAAAATAACTCCAGTGTAATAACCTAACCTAATCTCCTGACAGCATATATGCATATAAAAAGACGCTATGTGCACGGTGATTGACAGCGTGTAAACTATACGTTCGCCATGCAAACTTCCGATTCGCATGAGTTGTAGCACATGTATAGTATTGCGGTTCGCCAATTGCCGGTGCGGAAGCCACAGAGGGCCAACTGATCTTCTCGGAAGTTTGTGGTATTGCAGCACGTGGTTATTACACTAAAAGGGCACCTACACTGATAGTTTTTATCGATCGCATATGCGGTTATGGGATATTAAGTGAACGAGAAATTGATGCGGTTGTGTTCATTCTTCATCATCGGCATGTGAATATATGGGTCAATATACACATGAGCTATGTAAAGCAAACATCGATTCACTCAGGGGTATGAACTACGTAGATACGTGTGGTGTACTAAGGTATGTATAGATTTCCATTACTAACTAAAAGCGATGCACCGATACCGAGCTATGAATCCTGAAGACCTCTGGAATCTCATTCGATGTCGGGTAGTTATTCGTGTTCATTATTCATTCAACACGTATCTGCAGTCTATGTTATTCTTGATATTTTCCCGCGGTAATTTACCCCCGCAATAGCGAATCAGAACACATGAATTTTTTCGTAACCACCGGATAGGTATACCTATCTACCTTGTCATAGCTTATTTTTTCGCACGGCGTTATCGATCTCATTTCAAGTCATTCACGCTAAACCGTCAATTTTCTTTATCCGTCGATGTCCCCCCCCCCCCTTTATTCATTATCTTCAAAATATTTGTTTTTATTATGGCTCAGCAGCCGCTGGTGCAAGTTCCCTAAAAGTTTCACCTGCGATTTAATCTTTATATCAGTGATTAGAACTCGTAAGTTTTAACCGCTACCTCGAGGGCATCATACAGGTAAACCTACCTACTTTTGATAGTTTGGTTTAATTATAACGACCACTGGTAAACCCATAACATATAATTTTGGGTGACTTTGGTATAACGACTCAATAATAATTTCGATATTACATCGGGGGACGCGCGAACTCCAGCTGTGACGGTACGTCGCCAATAAAGAATTTCATTACATCTTTGGATCAAAAAGACGAGGTTCAAATTGTTCCCCCGGATATGAGCTGCTTACATACCATAACTAGGTTTAATGATAGCATCGTCAGGATTATGCCTATAAACGACATTACATATAGGTAAAAGTTATACCATAGCAACTTTCGTGCGGCTTTACTGTACAGCGGTTTTTCTATGGTTATTTTGATGACTCCTAACTGAAAATTATCTTTGCGAGCAACTAAATGCGGCGTGAAAATTAATACAAAAGAGATGAACATCAATACCTTCGACCAAGGAACCTTGCCGCTGTCTCCTTTGCTACAACGAATATCTAAATGTATTATACATATAAAGGTGATGTCGAAATTCAATTTGCGGGCGCACCAAAATACGCTGTTATGTATATTATACATATTATTGCGTCGTACAAATTCAATTGTACTAAAATTCAATTATACGCTGATCTAATCCGGATGTTACATGAGATTCTTCGTGATTGAGAAACACGTAATGTATGGATCGAGGAAAATCAATAATATACGACTGATTTTCGTTGCTTATGTAATCGGTGATACGATTTATCATCAGTCTATATAATTATCTACGAATGAGGGCGATTCATTCATTACGTCTCGGAAAGTATAATTTACGATTCATTTAGAAAAAGTCTATAAATACTAGCCTACAGCGCCTGGCATGATGTTATTTATCATTTCTTCGCACGGTGGTACTTGATTTTATTGCCACGTAACTACGGATACTGCATCTTTTGTTTTCAAGGACTATTTTCGAATAATACAGAGGCGACGGTTCACTGCACCTGTTTTTCTTTCAATTATGTTTAGTACAATTATTTGTCCAAGTCAATGATATGTCCTCCCTCGACCTGTCTAGGGTAGTGAAACGAAAAATATTTCTCCGTGACGTTTCTTAGCATACGGTGAAAACGTTTCGCACTATCCCTTGATGTACGTTGACTTACCTACTTCAGTTGTAAGTTCTACACCATTAGTCCGGAGGAGCATAACGTCCGTGTCAAAGGGAAACTCACATTTCATTGCTATATGTAACGTAACTTACGTCTAAAAATCAGGGTGTGGGGGCCGTAGAAACAAACGCGGTCCGCCTGCAGAAAATTGTGACGCTTCTTGCGCGTCGCGTCGGCCTGACAAAATGTCACCTCAATGAGGGGGACAGAAGCTGGCTCGCTAGGTGATATGTACGCGGTTTGGATAATTATTGAGGAGATCGGTGCATCTAACGGTCTACTCTGCAGACATAAATACATGATGACCGTGAGTTGAACCGAATCTAAAATCTATCAAGCCGGCATGATTGCGTGGTAGACGATTACGTGTTTCCGTCCGGCACCATCAACGGGAAACCACGCTATTTCCTTGCGGTCGCGCTGCGCATCAACCAACTAACTAGGTACTGCATCTTTCGACAACGTAGCAGTCACGACGGTCTCTGCCCCGTTTTAGGTATTAAATATGCGATATGATTTGCGGTGATGCAGTCTATGTGCAAATTCACGCCCTGCAACCGGGTGCGTGGAATTGCGAAACTTCATCTGACATGCATATCATATGCGTATCAGCTTCCGCTTGGTTTCAAAAGCGCTTTAATAAATATCTTTTCCCCGAGAAACCCGATTATTGAGGGTACAAGATGAGAAACCTTAGGACTGATTTTGCGCAGCACAAAATCCCATGCGTTCTGCGGGAAATTAATATTCAACCTCCAGCGACAAGTCGGCATTATTTCCTATTCTCTGATAATTATCCTTCTCTACGTACGACTCCCACGTGATCTCATTCAGAGCCAGAGTCGTTTGAGTTCTGAAACCCACTCCGTTACAGATTTGAAACAAAAGTAAAATTTGTACAATTTCCACATGAAGGAATCCGATACATGCGAGATCCGATCGGCGGTTTTGCATAAGGAATTCCAAGAAAAGCTAACAGTCCTTTACGTAACAGTCCTTCGAAAATCTCTACTTCCGGTTCTGCAAAACTCGCAAGACAAAAAAAGTTCAGTAAACACCCCATGAACAAATATTTCCACGGTCACGAAACGCTATCGAAGTTCATCGAAAAACTTTATAATTAGGCAATCTGATTAATTTTTAAGTTGCTGAGTTACGTCGTGGGATCTGAACTGATGATGAAGAAATTATTCAGGTTCTAGCTCACGAAATCTTATGGATATACTGCTCAGAGAATCCAGTAAATTAACTTCACCCATGCCAGAAGTTGAAATTAAAGGATGGACAGATTTTTAAAGGGTCCTTGTGGTACGGTAATCGTTACTGTACGACGTAAAAAGGTATACGTATAAATTATCGGCCGCATTTAGTATCGCAAATAGCTGATGCCATACCTAGATATATTTAGATACGCCACACTCATTGTTGACGAACCTCGAAGTTACTAACTATACCTATTATACCGCAGTCAGTAATTTAATAATAATTGCACTTTGCTCATGTACAAGCTCCACCGTCGTTCGTTCTCCATCTCTTCCATTAAAATTTCGATGACAAGCTTTTTACCCGAGGTCGTTTATTTTTTAGTCCATATAATTTGCATTAAATTGTGCATTTGTGACAGTTAATTATTCTCGTTCTAACTATAATAGATCTCTGGTGAAAACTAGATGAAAAATTCATCTTTCATTTGAGACATCGCATCTGATTTGCGACGAATACCTAATCAATGCTCATAACGAAAGCTTGTACATTTGGGTTGTACGTACCAGTTCGGCGTACACTGATACGCGATGTCGATTGTATTTTACTGGAAGAAAGAAAAGAAAAAAAATATTGCAAATCTCGTCAGTGTTTATTCTTCTCTAAATTGAGAATTTTTATTTTTAAAGTTGAAGACGACGTCTGTGAAATGTTGAAAGCATGTTTGAGTAAAATTATTTCTTCCGCGCCTTCTAGCTTCCCTTGCTGTGGAAGAAGGGTGAAAAAAAAGCACTCAGGAACACAAAGAGACGGCAGTTTTTCATCTTTCAACTTGCCGGTTTAATTTTATTCTTCTTCCCGTTTATTAATTTCTATCATTGATGCTACAGAGACTGGTCGTCAAGTCTATCATTTGATTTTACCATGCCGTTGTACATGTTTCATTCACAAGTTATGCGCGAGGAATCCCCAGAAAAGACAAAATATTCTGGCCCAAGCGGCTTGTTACTATATTACACCCCCCAAAGCTCTGGAAGGAATCTCTACACGTGTGACTCGGTTGAACTTACGCGAATCACAAAATCCTCAGTGCAGGTATACTAAAATCAGAAAATTCATTCGATCACTGATCAACATTGTAGCTACGCGTTACTCTGTTAACGCGGCGATATCTGAACTGCAGGCTATAGTATATTATATTCGGCTACGAGTCCACAGTACGCAACAATTAATAATTAATGACAACATAAATTTATACTCTGCAAGCATTTTATGAACATATTCGAGTAAATATATTATTTTCTCGCTCCGATCTTTTTTCTTCCTTCGGATATGAGAAAAAAAAAAAAAGAAAAGCACTTAGAAACACAGAGTCTTTCATCTCTCGGCTTGTTCGTTCAATTTTATTCGCGCGCTGGTATCTTTTGTCCATTTAATATATATACATATATATATAAGTATATCCGCGACTTTGCGGAGCCAACGAAATTCATGCCGTGCCATTAAATCGATTCCAGGGCAACCGGTAGTACATATTTCCCGAGAATGAGGAAGTTGAGCTAAAAAAAGTTGGAGGAAAAAAAAACACCTCCTAGACCTGAACTTTTTCTATAATCTCACTTTGTCGTTGCGTGACCGACTTTTTCGCAACGCATTTATTCCAGACAGAGACATTGAACCATCGTCTATGTAAGTATGCACCACGTCGCTGTCGTATTCTTGACTGCTAGATGCGTGGCTTGTATTATTGGTTGTCCAAGATATCTGAGGAAGAGCGTGTGTAATGGGGTTGATAGCCCAAGCAAGCCATAGTAACCTTTCCTGGGTCAAGGCAACTGCCGGTACAAAATCGACCCAGTTCGAACTTCGCTCTCATATTTTTACTATACGTCTGTACCTATGTACCTTTACACATTCGTAGGTAATACATACACGTATTTACCTACCCTCGTCTATTTTTATAGCTATGCCATTAGTCTTATTAACAGCGCGCAGGCGTAACTGACGTGTAGATAATGAGTGTGAGAACAATGCCCAGGGATATAGTAATAACTGTGTAGGTATAGACCAGATTGAAGGTATAAAACGTTCCACTTGCATATACTTGGTTTCAATTTCGCCGCATGAATATTTAATCACAACCCTTATGCATACCTATAGTTGGAATTTCAAGGCAGTATATTAGCACGCACGTGCCGCTACCGCGTACAAGAGAAATTTTCATCGTTTCGCAGTTGTCTCACAAGTAGATAACTGACGCTTAATTTAAGGAGTTACACCAGCTGCGTTATACTCGTATATCTTACGTCATTGACTCATCAATCGTTGACTAATAATTTTTTTGCTTTGACACACATACCAAGTGTCCCAGCGTTTACACTACAGTATGTCTGGTTGCCTGCCGCTAGGCGTTCAGTCACGCAGCTGATGAATCCGGTAAAGGGGAGCGTGCCCCGTTTGTTGGCTCGCCATGACCGGTTGTGCTGAGCGCCTAGCGGCAGGCAACCAGACATACTGTAGTGTAAACGCTAGGACACATGGTATAATCTCACCTGAATTTGTAAAGATGCAGTCTTTTGTTTTATGACCCTTATAGGTGATCGCTAAATATCAGTAGTACCAGCGCAGGAGTCACTATATCGATATCTCACGTTAGAAATGTCATGTCGAATAATCGATCGTGCGGAAAATTGAACCTATATGAAGCAATATAACAGTAAAAGCTATACTATCTGACGATAAGTGGTGTTCGAGCGACGCTTCTAGATATATATAATATAATCTATGAATTTGCAATCTGGTCGATAGCGATTCAGCTCTTGCGATACGAGTCTTTCCGAACTTTTGAAATAGGATGAGCTTATTTTGTGTGGAGTTTTTCCACTCTCAAGCCGATGAGAAAGCCATAACTTGTGAGTACCAATATTTTTCAAATTGTCAACTCTCGTTGTTCTGATTTTCTGCTTGGTTCTAGAACCTTTGCATTCGCTAACTTGAGTCCTCCTATTATTGGGGTTTTAAAAGATTCACCCTATACATCGAATGATAATAATTCTCTTTAGGTAGCAGTTTCATGATTGACCGGGCGCTGAAACCGTGACGTAATTCCGAAGGCGTTGAAAGCAGAGCGTTTGAGGATTCGACTGGCTCTAAAACTCGATGGAATTAAATGGCGGTCCAGTTAACACGAAACCTGGGTATTTTCAAATTTAATATTTTAAATAATACGACCTAAGCCTTTTCATCGTAACGAAAAAGGAAGAGAAAAAAAAGCAAAAGAAAAATGATAATAATAGAATAATAGAAAGAAGAGGTAAAAAAAATCTCTTGATCAAGAGCGAAATATGTTATGATGATCAAGCAATCGCTTCGGGCAATCACTTTTCATCCCCAGCTTTTTAAACAAGGTTTCGTGTGCATAAGCAGATCTTCTTTTGTTCGACACGAATTTCATGGCTTATACTCTTACGAAAATTCCACGATTACCACAAACCGGTTGGAGATAATTAAGTATAATAAAATATACCGAAATGCATACAGGTACTTGGGTTATATATCACTGTAAACGCCTGCTAAATCTAGACACCTTTTTTGAGGAATTGAATATAAATTCTTATCAACAGCGTACAATCTTTTTTCCATGTAGATCATTTAACATTTTGCTAATAAAGTTACTTCTCGATACCATGTAACGCATTAGACGTTTCATGTTCTGAGAGTGCAGATGAATGAAGAATCACGCTTTTTTTTATTTGTATATTTATTTTCTCTAACGATTTGATGAGGTGCTCTTCGAAATATCTTCTGAAATTGTTGGTGCAGCTTACGATCCCACTATAAAATCTGACCGTCCAATATGTTGTGATCGAGTAACCGCTGTAAACGAAAGAAGACGTGACCAGGACGGTCTCATCGTCAGTATAAACGTTGATAGAAGCTGTGTAAGGTCTGAAAGTGGCAAATCTTACAGCAAACTACGAGAGCACTTAAATTTAACTGCAAATTTCTACCCACTTCCCATTATTTTTACCTGCAACGCATTCCAATACCGCATACCGTCGGAACTTTGGATATTCTTCTATGTGTTTCCCATCGTTTTCATCCATATAGTACATACATAGTACATGGTACATAGCACATAGTACGTTTCCCGGGGAATACGAGGCACGCTCATTATATTCTTAAAAGCTACAAAATGTTTGAAAAAATTCATAATAATTATTGTAACAATAGCTGACCCAATCCGATTGTTTATCATCTAGATGCTTGCAATACCTCTGTAGCTATCTCCGCATACTTCGCACTGGCTATGGGAACAAGTTTGATTAGTTTACCCGTTTCAAAAAATTTTCACTTGCGGTTTGAAGCTCGTGTAATTGTACAAAGCCAATTACAACAACATCGTACGCCTTTATTATTATTCAGACTCAATTATGATAAAGTACAGAAAGAGGGTCTATACATAGACTGCCGCTGTTCATGTGGCTGTCGAGTACTTTAATTTCATCATGTGATGCGATGGGTTCGACGTATATATCGTATATGATGGAAGCCTGCTTTCAATTTTGCTTTATAGTACGGAAAACTTCATGCGTGGCAAAAAAATGCAGTTTTATATGCACTCGCCGGAATACCGGGAATCGATATTCAATCAAATATGAGATGTGGATTGCGATTGGTTACACGAGTACTCTCGCATTGTTTTCACAATAATTACTACTCCCGAGCTGTCATAATATACACACATTTATTTGCAAGTGCAGAGCGCGTTGCCGGTCATGTTTTGTTTTATTTTCCGTTACCTTTCATTGCATTGGTGTGGTTTATTCAAAAATTTGGAATTGGCACGAAAAGCACCAACAGAAATTGAGAAATGTCCTTCACTTGTAAATTGAGCAATTTTCGCAATTTGCCGGTAACAACCGCGCTGGTTCACGCGCTGACTTCATTTTCTCTCCTCGCTCAACTCCAATGTATTCTTCTGGGTGCAGTCGCAGGTGGAAACGTCGCTGAATTTTAAGTATGTAGTTGTTCTTTATTCTTCGGGTAAATCTTTGAGTGCTGCTTGATCTGGTTCCGTATTCAATGTATAGAGTCGAAAAACTGTTGAATTCTGCTGTGATTCGATTGGTTTTATATGTTCGAAACTGTTTATATTGCGCGTGGAATGTCATCATGTATTTATTATGTAATTTGAAGAGAAGAATTGATAATTTTACGAACAGCGCGGGAATTGTATTGTATATATCCATTTACGGAAGTTGTATTACGTGAGAGTTGGCTGAAGGTGAAACCCTGCTTCAACCTAAAGTAGGCCGGCACATTGGAGTGCAAACTTTATAAATTCAGGTTTCCCTTATTCCCTTTCATAATTCTTTCGAGGAGGGGTACACAGTTATTCGGTTCCTTCCTCAGAGATATTTGAGAATCCATGAGAGACCGTTGTGTAAATTTGTAAAACAACCAGTTTCGTACCGAAATATTTATTTCTTTCTCTACATATACATTTTACCGTCATTAAAGCGACGGCCCATCAAGTGCATGTATACGTAGTTAAGGGTTATAGGGATGAGACGGATAGCCAAGATTGACATCACCGGAGCGTTGATTACGGTTAAGTTATTAGTAATTCAGCCAGACCTTGACAAAGGCTATTAATTAGGGGGACTAAAAAACTCCCCTTCCCCTGTCGCTTTCACAGGTCTGCTTCAGTAGTCCGAAAAAAAGGAACCGCAAGAGCTACTTATCACTATATTATACATTATACACGCTCCGGTGTTTTGTTAAACGGCGCACCCCTTTCCTTCTGTCATCTTGTGCGTCTCGAGCCAGGGTTAATACGCGGATAAAGCAGCTCAATCTGTATTCATATACAATCGCGAACTGAGTTACGAAGTACACCATCGGTGAAGCCAAAGCCATACGGATAACACACCCCGTCGAGTACAAAGTGATCACAAAACCTCATAGATTGATACACGCCTTGCAGCATATAACCGCGCGATCCAAGGGGAGGAAGAAAGCTCATCCCCGATCGCGTAATACACCCACTTTTTAACCCGCTATAGAATCCACGAGCACAAGTGTCCGCGATCATATCTTGATTGATTATGTAGATTTATACCTATGCAAAATTGGAGATTACACCGCGCACGGGTCTTAAGTATGAAACGATTTAAAGAATGAGCTTTTTCAATGCAAACCAATCTACGCGCTATAGGTACGAAGAATGAATTACGTGCGGTAAAACGATCGCAGCTCGTTAGGTTCGCATTGAATCGTCGCTGCAGAAAGTATAACATTTCTGTTGAGGAAATTTCAACGATATTGAGTAATTTTTTACAACCTACTCGACTCGCCAACTTTTCAGTACTTTTGTTAGTTTGCATTATAGTCGGAGTATGTGAAAAAAAAAATGCATTCCCGACTATCAATCCGCGTGTCAATTCATCGCTTTTTTCATAAACATACCAAGTGCATTTTCCGTCTTCACATCGCTTCTGTTATATAATTTGTAAGTTCATGCAGCTAAAGAAGCTGAGCGATCGTACTATGTAGGGCGTGTTGAATCATTATCGGTGTATACACTCATTGCCTACCTAATTGATTGATTGATGGCTCCGCTATAGCAGCATCAATTCGAATCAAGACTTTCGGATTAACAAATGGCGTTCTACTTCCGGAATTCTGCAATACACCTACAGACCCTCAATGTTGCTGTAGTTCCGTTAAACACTGTTTAAACTTTCACGATGAAAACGCTTTTTCGCTAAGATAGGTATACGGTGACGCGTGTACCTGTCCGTATCTAAGAGAAGTTGGTGTCGAATTTATTCGGTATATCAATGAATCGTTCCACCATGTACGACTGCAAGGTAACTGCAGTGTACGATTGAGTGTTTTGGCTCGAATCTTCGTCCTCCCACTTTTTTGCTCGTTGATCCTCCCCTTTTGCTCTGACTTCTCTGCGTGTGTCACAAAATTCACTGAAACAAGCGGGGAACCAACTTTTCGAAAAGATACATACTCCCTTAATCAGCCTTGGGGATAACGATCTCTTTCGCGGTGAGCCGCGGATCTTTCCGCACGGGGGAAATTGAATTGGTTTCTATCGTTTCGAGGAAGTGCTCTCGGGGCCTAACGGTGTGTAACTAACTGTATATCCATGTATTTATAACCTCGGGGTAATTTGAAAATTGTAGGGTGTGAATTGACGTATAAGGTACACAATGGTACAATATATAACCATACATTAATATACTGACAATGAGAAAGTGTTGTTTTTTTTAAATTAATTTATTCCTTTCTTTCTTAATCAGATATAATTCGCTCTAAGACAACGTTTCGTGGATTAGGTTTGGCTCCGTTTCTGTATTGATATGTGTGTCATAGGTTCAGGAATAAGAACAAGGAGGTGCTCTTGGCTGAACAACAACCCTGCGCAAACGGTGATAAGGGTCGATCATCGTCTGCCGCGGTTATATTCACGGTGAATATAGTGTAGAGATACGGAGGTATATAATCAATGCACGGTTCTATACCACCGTTACCTAACCGTTGGTTATAATATGTATGTATACATGTAGATATATATGTATAAATAGATCCATTAGCCCTGCACGATACGCACGTATACTTACCTATAAGTGCGCGTATACGGAAACAGAAACCGAACGGAGCTGGGCTGAGCGCAGCGCATCAACTCCCGACCCTCGAGAGCTGGTCCTCCGTTCACCCGGAAGAAGAACAGACGCCGAGGCGTTGCTTTCAAATTAAAGGGAAGCTACCATGTCGTCGTTGAAACGCTGTTTACTCTTCTCTGTCACACGAGGGTTGTACCATAGATATATTCAGCCATACCATAGATATAGTGTTCATTATATCTATGGTTTTGCACGTACACTGCATGCGCAGGTATATGCGTAAAACAAAGTGCCATTTTAACCAACGTCAATCGATTATGGGCACCGGGTTTCTCTTTTCTTTTGTTCTCCAATTCCACCGTTGTCTTTGTAGTTTTTTTTTTTTTCTTCGCCTCGCTTAAGTTGATTTCACACGGTATAGCTCAGCCGGTGTGGGGATATTCGTACTGATATTGTATATCGTATAAGAGATTATTTGAGCATTGATTTGTCAAGCGGAAGCTAAACCCGGGGGGACGAACTGGTATAGGGTGTGCTTTGAATTGATAAAATGGTAGAAAATTTGATCAATTTTTACGAACGTGTACGTATATAGGTACGTATACCTATACGCGTTACCGGTCCGTCGCCTCGGTGATCATCGCTGTAGCAGCTGAAACGCGCGGCTTTCAATCGGAATTAGGTATATGTATATACCTATATACAATGTGCGTCGTGATGATTAAAAAGTATGGCACCCAGAGATAATGGAGCGTTTCTGTATACGTAGTGAACTAGGCTAATTCCAATAGGCGATTTAGCGTTTCTGTTTGTAGTCCGATAAATTGCCTATTGTCATTTGTTTAGTATATAAATAGATAAATCAGCCAAGTTACGTACTCAGTAATACAAAAAGCCTTTCAAACTTGTTGTTTCACCATCAGTTTGCACGAAAATGCAGAGGATAAGAGGAGAAAAAATTTGTTGGATAAGCAATCAGAGATTATCGGTGCGGATATCGATTACGTCACCAAAACACGTAGAATATGGGTCAACAATTATTTCACGAATCAATGATTTTTTTGCTTTTTCAAAACGTCAAAGAATGAGTTGGATCATAGTTTCAAAAAACAAGCCGTCTTTTCATTGAAATTATCACTAATTTGGAGTTAGCTTACGTCGCTCTTTTTCTACGAAATTATCGTTCAGTCCTTTCAGTCAGTCATTATTACCGGTATAGGTACAACGTAAAGTAATTATTCTAATTTTTGTTTTAATGATGATTTGGAAGAAGCGGCCTTGAGGTCCACATGCAGTGAATAAATTCAGGTCAAATCTACGCTTTCTCTGCGACGTCAATGATGAAACCAATTTTAGTACGTCATTTTTCTCATAGGATGATTGGAACCCTGCAGTCTTTCTTTACCTTTATGCGTCGCGATGGAATTTCTCGACGTTCCACGCTAGAATTCTCGTTTATTCAGAGAAATTCCAAAGGACGGAAAAACATTCGGCTCTCTAAATATTAACACCGATATAGTCGAAAATTCATCTTCGAATCTAACGAATTTATTGAACTCTAAATCCCTATAGGTACGTTGTAGGTTATACGTGTACGCCTCAAAGGTCAAAGCAGTTTAAAAATAACATCATTATTTTTTTCCCCTACCCTATATCGCACAGGTTGCGCCACTCATAACCTATGGTAACTGTTCACAACGCTGGAGATTGTAAAATACAGGGTAACGGTTTTTTTTTTCACTCGATAAGTTTGGAGTATAATTAAAGAGAATTCGCTGTTTGATTTGGTTCAAAGACTTTCATACGCAAGTTTGTAAGATTTTTGCAAGACTCACCGTGTAACGATTACTTCGAATTGCGTGTGATTGAAAAGCTCAATAGATTCAACTTGGAGAAACGATTCAGACAAGCATAAATATTTTGATTAACCAGCCGAATATTTTTGCTTCAACCAAAGCAGGTAATTTTGTCTTATCTGTTACAGAAAGCAGATCTCGTCAGAACCAACATTTTGAGCTTCGCCTGATCATTTAGCTCCGTAAATGCGATAGGGTTTAGGTAAGTATCCGAATACCCGAAGAAGATTGAATGGTTAAAATATCGATGTAATAATTAAATAAAATTATATTTTTTAATGAGCATATTTCAAACTAACCTTTTTGAACATCGCGTGAAAATATCTTCGATCTAATTGTAAGTAAGACTTTTTGCCGATCGTCATCCTGATTAGTCAGCAGATGTTTTCATCCAAACCTGTAACGTTCTATAGGTCAGTTAGTATTTTTTGTTTCATATTCAATTTGATGATGAAAAGCGCGGCTTTTTAATATTGTAACTTTCTGCATGTATCGTGCAAATCAATGAAAAGCAAAAAAAAACAAAAATAAAAAAAAAATGAAGAAGAATGCACAGTTTGGGTTATTGTGAGCTGGAATAGGAGTACATATATTTGTCTTTATCTCTGTCGCGAGAAGCAATCAATTTGTAGGGCAGATATGTATGCCATCCACCGAGCCATGGATCCAACGCTGAGGGTTGGTTGGTTTCAGGCGGTTGTTTGAGGGTTTGAGCGCTTTGAAAAGTCGGGCATCGGGGCGCCAGGGTTGCCGGACGCCTGCGCTTAGCGTTGCCCCAGAATGCCGTTCCAGTGTGCCAACCGCACGATGTCAACGAGGCACGCCGGCCAGTGCTGTCTTCGACCTTATACCAAGAAGGTCCACATAGCTTGCAAGCTTTGAAACTCCAATCTGCATTTCCTCTATCAAATATCTTACTCTATTTCTATCGCAAATCGCTATTCATCTGACCAATGCGACTTACGCATGGGTCCGGTATAAACTTTTACTAATCTATTTCCGCACCCCCACGCTAAGTTGGAACTTTCTGTTCTGCTTGTACCGGTCGTCAAAATTCTGTAAATACCGAAGGAATTATTATCTTTGGCGAAGCCAATCAAAATTCCGTTAATCGAAAGGCAAAATAGAAGGATAAAAAAACAAAAGAAAAACAAATAACGAGTGAAATTAAGAAGCTGAGTATCTCGTGCCCAGTGTTGTTGATGCGACCGGTAGTCGAATTGAGATCCCGTGAGCGCGCTTTCGAGTGTCTTGGAATTGAAATATCAAGTAAGGATCAACTATTCTCGTAGAAATGTTGTATTAGAGATTAGATAGTTAAGTGAATGCAATGCCTTGCTAATTCTGGGAATAGTACAGTAACAATTTTCGGTGTGAATACGCCGGGGAAAAAATGCCCGGAGAAACCGGTCGCGAATGACGGTTAAATGAATTCGTTTTTGGGGTGGTTAAGTCATCGTCCTGATTTTCTCTGTATCGTAGAGTGAATTAAATCTGTCCTACTTATAGAATGAGGAGCATGTACTTGACAGGCGAGAAAGTACCTCTTGAACATCCGTCACTTGGCCTCTTTGCACCCTGATTACGTTCTCACGTTGCTCTAATATTTCGCGACATGTGTGTACATACGTAGGGTGTACATCCCTACGTTTTCATCTGGTCTTCGTCGTATACTTCACCGAGTTATTTCGCCCTCAGTCTTCCGATCTAATCCACGTCGCTGCTCCATGCGGATGCTGTATACCAAATATAACATCATCCCCTATCTCTTATACGTCTACTCTGCACCACAATATCACCGGTGACAATAACTTGACTCTGCGCCGCGAGTCTTGTCGCATCATCATCACGCTTTGTTCAATTTTCAGATATTGTACTTCCACGCGAGCTTTATATACACGGGCACACGGTTATCACGAAGTTGAGTCTCTTAAGAATTCGATAATATTTTTCTCAAAATAACTGATCCGTAATATTCAGAAGCCGAAGATTTGGCATAAAGAGATTATCGCAATCGAATACCGTACATATATTTTCATGTATAGATTACATTATCTGGAGAGCACATGGCGCGGAGGTATATTTATACCCGCAGACAATATCGGTGCATAGATGTAGGAGTCGCTGGAGAAATCGATTTCCGAGTTATATTTTGAAGAGCAACGACGTTCGTTCGCACCGCAGCTACGTAGTGAAATAATTTGACGCTTCGGCAAATATTTCAGTTAATAATTTACACAACAGCCAAGAGGACTCAAAAATCGGCGTACGAAATTTTCTGTCCTATTTTTTCTATAATTTTGTAAATTTTTCTTCATTTTTTTTTTTAATCTGCTTTCGAATATCGTATTATCAAAGCACCCCAGATCGACTGTAGATGAAAGAAAAATCAGGAAACTTCCGAAGAGTGAGGTGAAACTAAAGATTGAATGGTCCCACGTGGTTGCAGGGCCGATGTACGTAGCCACGAAGTCCTTGAATATTGATTGGGACGTACCACACAGTAGGTTACACGCGAGTTTCGTTCAGTCAGTTTCTATCTGAAATGCAGGGTGAGCCGAACCGAGGGTGAATTGGGTGCGCGGGCGCGTCTCGCGACGGAGGTCATTCACCCCACGCTGAAGACGCTGTTTCTTCTCGCGTCTGCCGCCAGCTTTGCACTCCGCAGTACCGCCGAGAACCAAGCTATATGCGAAATTCGCACCAACTTCCATTATAAAAAAATTAAAAATTAATTACATATTTTCAACGTGCTCAACGAAGCCCGTGGCTGTTTTCAGGGCATTATGTGGATTGATACAAATATACATATTCTTGCATTTTCCTGATGAGGAAACTGGGTCATTTTTACATTTTTCTATGATATACGTACAAAATTTCCGACTCGCATTTTCATTTTTCTTAATGACCAGCTGTCTTATTGTTAGCTAGCTTCTGAAAAGGTATACGCTTGATTATGGAAAATAACTTATTTAATCCGCTGGAATCTTGATACATATCAACTGCAATACGATTTTCATCGTAGATATGATTTTCGTTTTTAGCTCTTATAAAAATTATTTTGCACAACATCCAGCGGAATACTATTTCTCCGAATATCAAATGTGTAACAATACACGAACTCGATATCGGAAACAAAATATCGCTACTCTTGCAATATTTAAGAATCTGTATCTTTTTACTTTGTTACAGGAATCTTGTTTCTCACCGTGTCTTCCGTTCTGCACGTGCCTGTGCAGTGTTGTGTGAAAGAGGAAAAATTTCTGTCGAATCAATAAAATCGTGCTACGGATTCTCTTCAAAGAAAATCGAGACCGATTGTACGTTATTGGATTGTTCGTATATACTATAAATGGGGAATCTAGTACCTTTGTGAATAAACGAAAAATTTATGAAAGAACAAAAATCAATGATAAGTATAAGCGTGATACACGCGTATGGGTACAAAAATAAATTTACACTCGTGTGTGGGGCACCGCGATGTGTAGATAAATAAAAAAAAAACAAGAAAAGAGAGAAAAAAAAACAACGTGAGGTGCCTGTCTGCAAACGTGAAGGAGCATTGTTTTTTGAAGGCGACAAGTAAAAAAGAGGAAAAGACAGAAAATCTACTGGGCTCGACGTCTGGTTGAATTTCAAGTGGAACGAATAAAATGTAAAAGACAAAAAATCGTGTTTTTCCATCTCAGCGTGCGCCCACCCGATTTCAATTTGAAGCAATATACATAAAGACTCAACAAAAAAGAGATAAAAGTTGAACAAACTGCTAAACAACAACAACAACAACAACAACAACAACAACAACAACAACGAGAGCGATAAAAATAAAAATAATTAAACCGTAAAGAGTGTCGAGAGTAAAGAATGCCCTGAGCCGACGTTTGCCGTGATGGGTCGCTCGGTCCCGCAAAATCGAGTGACTCTTCGAGGAAGAGGATCGTCGGAGAGCTTCAGGAGAAAAAGTGAAAAAATTGAAACGGATTAATAAAAGGGCCTCGTGACGGAGGCGCTTCGCACATCCCTGATGGCGCGGCTGCGGCGCCGCTCGGGTAGTTCGCTGCCCGACACTCCAAATCCACCCTCAACCCCGGAACACAAAACAGACGTGAGTTAAGATTAACCACCGTTTGTATACCTTGCACTTTTCTTACCCTCTTCGCTCCGATTTCTATACTCATAAGTAGAATCCGTATTTCATTCTTCTCTTTTTGCGCTACGTGAGGTGATTTTTATATCCTATACGTACACACAAGGTTCGTCGTTTTCTTCATTGTGTCGGTTATTCTTTCATTTATAGAATTATCCGATTGATCGTAATCGAATATATCACGAATACCACCTGTATGTTGCGATGAATCATACTACGGTGGAAAACCTTGAAATTCAAATTGTCGTTTTCTCGTTACGAATTCTTCCTCCAAGGATCCCGCGGGGGGTGGGAGAGGTAAAAAGCTCTGTAGAGAGCATGAAAAAAGACAAAATATGTAAACTAAGTCATCCTCCTGATGGTACAATTTGCAAAAAATGCCGCTTGAAACAGACTGGCAGACTTTTCTACGGAATGCAAATATCAGACCATTCTATGGCCAAGCATTATGTCTATCTATATGATCGCTGCTCATGGTATGTTATAGCATACGCTACATGGTACATCTCGTTTCTTATTACATGGGCCTAATGCTTGAAAATGCTCATTTATCATGAATAATAATTCGATGGTTATCATATCGAGGTGCCGCCATGCTGTTAAAATCTATTTTAAAAACCGTCCAATACCGTGACTTCAAGAGGCTGTACTTTTCATCCAACCATTTGCGAACCTTCTAGCTTAATTTAATGGCAAATGGAGACGTTCGATGCCTCGCTGGAACGCTTCTAAGATCAAGCTTTTAGGCTTTAGAGGCGTACAAAGAAGAAACCAGTAGCCCGTTGAACAATGTTGGAGAAAAAACCGAAGAAAAAAAAACGAATAAAAGCAAATCGCATTGAGGTGTATTAGTTCGATCTCGATTGCTGTTTCTTTCTTTTTCTTATACATGTGGATTAGGGTAGTCCTTATTCAGTGTATTTTTGAATTTCTAAGCTCCCAGTGGCTCAAATGGTTTGGAATGAATAAAAAAAAATCCACCTCAAGTTTCAGGTCCCTATCTTACTTTTAACCAGTGCCGCTTAATTTTTAATTTTTTTATTTTTATTACGGCCAAAATAATTATTTAACAAAATTTAAACTTTGCAGACTTTATTTTCCTAATAGTAGCTGCCCCTCAGAATTTTTATAGATTTCTAGATATCATAATACTCAAGTTACAGCTAGATATTGTTTTTTAATTTTTTATCCCAGCTGAAACAACTGTTCGAACAATTTGAAACTTGGCAGACTTCTTTCTTATAATATCTGTAGTTATCCTCCAGAATTTTTACAGATCACAGCTGTTAAATAAATGTTTTCTTTTTTTCATTAAATGATTTTTTTTTGGTTTTCATTCAGTTGCAAAGTAAAAATTATAATAGCTAAACACCTGTGAAAATCTGAAGGCTAACTACTATTATAAGGAAAAAGTCTGCAGAGTTTCAAATTTTTTTAATAATTATTTTAGCCGTGATGAAAAATGAAAAAATTAAGCGGTACGGGTTAAAATTAAGGTAGAAGCCTGAAAGTTGGGGTGGATTTTTGTTTATTCATTGCAAACCATTTGAGCCTTTGGGAGCATAGAAATTCAAAAATACTCGAAATAAGGACCACCCTAACGTAGATATACTCGTTGCCAATGTTTTTCGGATTTCTGAATCTGCACACTCTTCCCATGAAATTTTTTTTTTCGTCCCTTATGTTAGTTTCTACACCTACAATTTCTATAATAAATTATTTATCGCCTCACGTGCATCCTACATGGTATTATTTTTGGTTTGGTTTTTTAGTAGTTTCATGTGGAAACTAGATTACACGTCAGCACTGAATCAGGCCAGTCTTCTACGGCGCAGGGTTCGGATTTATGCGAACCAATTTCCATGAAACTTCCATTGTTCGTTTTTAGCCGGTATAAAACCGCCTAATTTACGGCTTCGCATATAATTCTGAGACCTTCGAATACCCGAAGACTGCAACGTTTTGTAAACTTTTCCTTCGTTTAACTTCAGTTCGAACAACGTTCCACCTCCCCACACTTTGAAACACCGCTTAGCGTAGGTACTTGCGGAATCCGATCAACGTGTTACATGGGTGTCTACAATATACGAGTATTACATTCGACCACATTATGTGATTATATGAATTAAATAATGACAAATGAGCGACGAGTCATAGTAGGACATTTTTTTCCCACCCCGCAGCTTGGAGGCTAACGAATTCCTTTTCTTTTTTTTTTTTTTTTTGGTGTACCGCAACAATATATGGTTACAGAAATCTCCAAAACTGGCTAATCGCGATAGTCGCTCGAGGGTTGGACATGACTTTTATTTTCTTCCATCCGTTCGGTAAATTCTAAAAACCCTCTTCCACTTGTAATCCTGAAACAGAAATCCCAGTGCAATGGCACGTACGCACCAACCTAGACGTAGCGTCGGCGTATAGAATCGGCGCCAGGGCATCGGATGGAATATAGGCGGTAGACGTCTTGGCGTCCGGTGGCGCTTACAAACGAGATATACATAGGTATAATAATACAACAAACTCGCAGTAGTCTGACTCCGCGCTTGTTACCACCGTCCACAGCCGACCTATAAGTGACTAGGACTACTGCGAGTCGTTCGACTTTAAAGTTGAAGCAGTCATGTTGCAGAGTGCATAACGATTCTGGGTGTCGTTCGACGTTTCGCAGAAAGTTACATAAATATATGCAGGGCTTGACTTGACGACTCATTTTCTATTGTTTATCCATTACCTAATCCGTTTTGAAATATTTTTATTATTAAAAGAAATCACTTGCACAATCCACACCTCGCTTCGAATTAGAATCCATTCGAAAAGACAATTTATTTAAAATCGATCGGAGCGTTTTTGCACCGATCAAAAAATACCTCATTGTGGACCTGGTATCCAAATTCGTGCCTTATATTGACTGTGTAAATCGATCGGACAATGAAGGAGAAGTGGCTTTTATATTGCTGCAGATTGCAGATAGCTTGGTTACGAATTGGAATCGGGTGATCTCCGTTTGACTACCCCCAATTTTCCCTTATTCCTATAGAGTTGATTTTTTAATTTTTTTCTATTGATTCCTTTGAGGTAATCGGACTGTTGATGACGTGGCGGTTTTTTCAATGTTGTTCTCAATTGATGAAAGTATAGCTCTTGGTAGTCCGGGTGTATATTTACTACTGAAATGTTTACATAAATTCACTCTTTATATCATCGGAAGTTTATTCCTCATATGAATTAGGTATACAATATCGGTGGAAATCTGAAGAAAAATGGGGGGAGGGATAGGAGATCAATATTTATCAGGCTTTATTAAATTTTGTGAATCAAAATTCAGCATGCCTGTTGTACCTACGTTTCCTGTGATTAAAGTTTCATATCATCCGAGCTTTCTGCAGGTTAAGAAAAAAGAAAGAGTAAAATTGATAAAGCCAATGTCTAAAATTCTAGCCTACCGGTAAAACATGAATGTTTGAAATTTAGTAGTCATTTTTTTGGTTTACTAAACTCGATAACTCAAGTTTCTGAATATTGTGTTTGTAAAAGTTCTTTTGTTTTTAAATATTTTTTTGAAACTTATTGTTAGTTCTGAATAATAATACGTGTACGGGTCGCGTTATAATTTTTTTCCATACATTTCTGGCGGTTTGACGGTAAAAAACAGCGATGGCGTTTTGCTCGGCGGGTCAGAAAAAAAATGTGACAGCCCGGGTTGAAGTTGATGAAATTAAATTATTCGCGAATTAGGTATTCAAGTATAATTAATTATCAGAGATTCCACCTCTCCTAAGTTGACAATAATAATGTTTGAAAATATTTAAGAGGGAAAAAAACATTTTGGTCAAAGTTTCTCCTCGATCTGACTTATTATGTCTTATATGAGGAATATTCACGGTTTGCGTAATTTATTGCCCTGCGGCCTTCAGTAGTGAAATTTATTGAATCATCGAGACTTGCACGGTGGTGAGAGGAAACGAATGTTTGCTTACCTTGATGAAAAATAGGAAGAAAAATTCTGCCTAGGGAATACGGAGGAACTACATTAAGCAAGGGGATAAAATTTTCCGAGTACTTATAAATGGGTTTCTGCCTCGAAAACGTGAAGATTGTATTTGTGACTTTATTCTTAAATTCGTTATCGCTAATCCGAAAGCATTTCTTCCTTTGAAAAGACATTTTAGCGCTTTCGTCGCAAAAGCAATAAGGTGCAAATCCGCAGTCTAATACTTTTCTTGATCGTCCGTATTTATTCAAGTAGAAAATTGAATTAGGTATACCAAAAGTAAACCAAGAAGCATCCTGCAGAGTGCACTCTATAAATGCATATAAAATGTCATCAAGTGTCACGAAGGCATTGGGATTATAATATTAATCGTAAGACTATTTTAGACCCACCGCACGTAGGAGGGAGAGCATATACCACATAATATTAAAATATAATAGCCACGAACATACCGAGAAAATGTCAAAGTCCATGCTTTCGTATGTGCACCTAGTTTTCTTGCCTTTTTTGTTTCACCCTCCCTCAAAACATTATTTTTCTGAACTTCACGCAGTAAACAGATTCCGAGTACATATATACATATGTGTACAGCTATATACGTGTGAACTTTCAGTTGAGTTAGAACTTTATTTAAAATATACTTTGGTGATTACGTTATTTCTTCACCCTATTCTCTTTATTTTTTCCGTTTTTTTTAAAGCGTATGAAAATTATACACCTTACAAAACGAGGGTTCGACCTACCAGCGCTATTATACATTTATAATTCTTATTTGCATATGTAAATTGACGACGCCTGATAAGCGATACACTCGTCACGGAAGTCGATTTGTACCAACGCGTATTTCGTATTCCCTGACTATTTACTCATATTAGAATTATTGTCGCTCATTGTCAGATTCAACAGTATATCAAACAGTAATTTATACAGAGCGATACGAACATAACATATACATTTAAACATGCAAAATATATATTATCAAAGCTATCCTTAAAGTATGAGGTGTAGAGGTACATATAGGTATGTATAAACTTTTATAAAGTTTTTTCAAAAGTATCCCGTACTGATAGGATTAATTTTTTCTGCGTTTACCGTTTCATCAACCGTGAGTGAATTTAATGCTTTGCACTTCGTTCACTGCAGTAATATCACGAGCGAAAGAAGAGAAAAGGAGCTTACGCCGAGGCTTACTTTACACTCCGATCATGCGAAACAATTTTTTTTCGAATCTCGGAACTCTGCGACGACGAATAATCGTTCTGTAACGACAAAATATAGCAGATGAGCGGCCGGAAAATGAGCAGAATTGAAAACATTGTTGCTAAATCGTCGTTTCTTGTATTTGCGTTATTTTCAACATCCCTGAACTGTTGGTAATAATTATTTTAATTTTTTATTCTTATCAAGAACTTCCCCCATAGGCGCATTAGGTAGGACTAAAGATACGAACATCGAGGAAAAATATTTTCTTCTCGCGTAATATGCGTCGATGTGTTTTTTTTTTCTCTTCCTATTTTATCCACCGATTCCCATGCCGGCACTGGGGGAAGAATGAGGGGAAGGCGAAATAGCGGAAATAAACTCAAAGTACACAAAAGTGATCGATTCGGCGTTCCGAAACTGACGGCTCTGTCAACATTAGCCCGCAATTATTAGGTAACTCTGTATGTCCCTCGTACATACTAAAAGTTGCAAGCAACGTAAAACCCTTGTTAATTAGGCAGATCCGCAATGGTTAAACGAATTTGAACGGTACACAGCATGCAATTAAATATTACTTGTTTACACTTGTTGGTATGTGTGAATGTATTTATACGGTTATACACGCGTATATGTGCAGTATATCTAGTTCATGAAATATACCTATACATGTGTCAATTTTGTACCGTTAAACCTACGCTTAATTTCGAAAGGATTGAGCTTTTCCGCACACTGGCTGCCCGGGATATGGTGCGAAATGGTAAAACATTGAATATACGTAACGAGCGCGAGATGATTTTCCTTGGCTTTTTTTATTATCAATTCACAACGGTGTCTATACCGTGAGATAAATTTCATTCGATGTTATACGACTCTCAGGTGGGGTACGAAATTTCAAAGTGAAGCTCACCTTTCAGAGAGGATCAATAATAATGAAATTGATCGAGATTTCGCTCCCCCTCGTATCTATAGACATTTAAAAAGGGAAGTATGAATGTTTTATTTTTTGAGATCTGCCGTGGATTCACTTTGTTGGCCCGAGCTGTGAAATCGTTTCTTTAAGGGATAAACTTTGACCTTTTTTAATTCACAATGGATTCCGACTTTATGCAGAGATCGAGTATTCTTTCATTTTTCTTTTCATTGTGCGTTCGCCCCACGTTGCGCTTTTTTACTATGATTACGAGTGACTATATATCATAACCTGATGTAGATATAAGTTACCGACCAACACCGTGTTATTGTAAAACAAAAGTATTACGAGCGAGAAAACTCGCTGTACTTGCACTATAAAATTAAAGTTTGATCGAATTAAAACATTGAGGTTATGGTATACATCAAAGATATTGATATATACATACATATACGGATATGGTATAATATGGTGATTTTAATATGTACGGGGGAGGAGCCCTTGAATTTGTTCTCGCAGGAGCGTTCTCAAACACATAATTTACAATGAAAAAAAGAACGGTGACTTACGTGCTTGCGAATTAGGGCAATAGTAGTACCAGTAATAGTAATATAGGGGGATAACAATTTCCCGTAGAAACTGTTTGAGTGAAATTTTGATAAAGTTGACTCTACAGAACCGCTGCGTCGACGTCACGATACCGAAATCGGAGTAGGTAAAATAAGAATAGTGATTTTGCAGGTTCTGAGGAGATACGTGGTGAAATAGGTCTTCACATTTTATGCATAATATTGAACAATGTCTTTACGTCCTCACTTTCACGGAGATGGGAGGAGGCAACATATCTGCGGTAGCAATTTTTGCGTACGTACCTATCTCTTGTGAGCCTGCAGCATGCGGATAAAAAATAAACTATAATAAATTATGATCTTATTCTAATAATTCATAAGCTGTTCATTTTCGAATTCAAAGTGAGTTTCATGGATAATACAGATAAGAAAGGAAACGAATTTACGAGGGTCATATTTGCGGTTTAATTATATTTTCTTGAAAAGAGAAAAAGAAACAAGTAGAATGAAGGAGAAGAAAAACAAAAGGTAAAAAAATCATTTTTCAAGAGGCCGAGAAGTAGATATGAGCCTTACTTTTCAATTATATCGAACCACCGAGCAGACACGATGAATAAGAAATTGTCGGCCAATTAAAAGCTTTCGTGAATTTAGCAGGAATTGCTTTGTAGCAATTTTCTCGGAACCTGGATGACAGGAAATACTACATGGGAGTAAAATAAAATTTGAGCTATATGAAGATGTCTGTTTGGCCAAAGATACCGCGCCAGAACCTTTAACGGAGTTTTCTGGGATCACTTAGCGCCTCTTTTTCACTTCCAGCACCAGCTACGTGAGAAGGGCTCATAAGGTTATTATTTTCTTTCAACTGCTTTGAATAAAAATATTAAAAGAAGGTAAATTTCACGTTGAAAATTAATTTCACAGCTTTTACAGTCTTCAAACTTGTGTAAAATTCACATGATACGTCTAGGTATATACATATGTATATCTTGTAATACAATTTGTTGTTTTCTTTTCCTATATAAAATTATATTTGTAGATCTTACGTTTTAATGATGCGATTTGCAGAAAACTACTCGGATACGACGAATTGCAGTAAAAATTCAATTCCAATCGAAGAATACTAAAAGAAAAAGACTGCAGAGTCATCGCTTCTTACTTTCGATAATAATCTAGTTGAGAATGATGATGAATTGTTTTTTGTATAGCTACTTGTTACAAGGTATCTGGTGAAGTCGCCCGGAGATAAATAATTGATTGGGTAGCGAGCCTTCTGTAGACATTCACTTGTATAGTATCCCGTGGGATTACGGCAATTTATTATATTCCAGTTATTTGAATTTTCTTTTGTTTTCTTTTAATAACTTCTTAATTCGATTCACGCTTCTTTTTAATCCCACAGGGAAATTTGTGTGATATATATAGGTATACCACGTACGTATATTCTAATTGTAAGACGAGTGTTCGTCTTGAACTATAGGAACTTTTCTCCTTTCTTCAATTTATAACCTTCGGAAATTAATATGCGTTAGCAAAGTTATAGAGTATTATTATAGGCCTAGAATTTTTTTTTCGCTACTTATATTAATGATCTTAGTTTAAATTCGAACAAAACGCTTTTAATACTGTTGGCGTGCCGAAGAATTTGCATAGCTAAGTGCGCTGCCCACCGTAGTACATAATATTCAAATTTCGTTATTATAGTGGCGGAAGAACTTCATAAGTAAGACGAATCGCGTTTATAATATAATCATTACATTACGTGTAGTATTATTACGTCACATAATTATTTACCAATCACACGGATTACGTGTGCGTGAAAAATCGAGCGTTATAAAGGTTCAACGATTCTCGTTTCATTGCAATTTTCCTTCCTCTTTTTCTGTTCCTCTGACCAGATTTCCCGAGCCAGATTAAACGGTGCTGTTAACATTTTAAATAATTCTTTGTCAAATTTATCCTAGTACCACGCGAACCACGTATTTATCAAACTGCAACATGCTACCCGTTCTATTAAACCAGCAAAATCCGGTGGACCAATGAATGATATCAGACATTTATAGTCAACGCGTTTTGCACACCGAACGAGGTAGTTTGCCGTAGATTTACGCGAATATATAGGCACAAGAAAAAGCGAAAAATAAAAGTAAAGAATAAAACAAAATACAATAGAAGAAAAATTCAACCAGACAAATGGATAGCTGTAGTTAATTTTTGTTTGCACATATGCATGTACGTAACCGCAGAATCCTGGAAACCTAGATACATGTATTGTACATTTGTATAATGAACATATTTGAGAGTACATTTTTTCATGAACCGCACATTAGTTGAATCAAAATATAATCAAATTCGATCGTAATATCAAATTAACTGAGGGATTTTAGTACTGTAGGTATACGAGATATTTTTATCAAATATATCAAATTTTTCTGGGCTTATAACATTTATTTGAAAAGTCGCGAGAAAAAATACGATTTGTACAATGTATGTATATCTAAAGGTACGTCGCAAAAATAGCATCAGAATACTTGGTTCAATTTTAAGGTGCGATAAATTTGCAGAAAGTTGTTCGGAAAGTTTTAGGATCTTTGTACGGTCGAAGTGAGTGAAACAGAATTTTTTTTCTCGAGAAGCTCTGAGAACCTGAAAGACATCTTTAAACAAGTCTTTACCCCAAAAAATATATTTTCATAGAAAATAATATTCAACGTAAAAATAAAAGATCACCTTATACGCATGTGGTATTCGAGTTACGGCTTATTCTTGTAGACAACAATAGCTGCAGGTAAGTAGGTAGGTAGCTAGCTGGATGGCTATCGTACACGTAGAATAGAGAAATCCTTATTGGAATTCACCTCTTCAAGAACATGGTAGTGTAGGTATAACCAATTTGTGTAATGAAGTATTGTCAACGGATCATCTAACAAAAAGAGCTTCCTACATACCGTCGCCGCCTTTCACACGGAGTAAATTAACATTCCTGACTACCTTGAATCACGTTTTGCAAAATGAAATTTTTCGTGTAAACAGATACCTAGATCTGATTAAAACGGTGTGTATATATACGGTATATAATTTTCAGGAATTGTTTTTTTCGATCCATATTATGAGGACCTTTTTTGTTCATCCGCACGTCTAAAATACATATCAATTAGTTTCATATTGTTTTATTCAATTTTTGAAATTTAACTTTTACTGTGATGAAATCTCCATCTTCTAATAGCGCTCAAAAATTTTATTCAATTTTATTAGATTTTTCAGAAATTTTTCAGATTTTAGAAAATACCTACGTGCTTTTATTTATAAAAAAATAATTATATCTCCGAAATGGCGGGTTAAAAAAATCTGAAAAAAATGGGTATGCATTTTTCGACAAGAACTAGTGTGTAATCAATTATGGAGCAGATCTGAGGCATGCCTGCCAGATCTTGATCGAGGTGTCATGGAATGTCCTATATGTAATATGCATGCTCTGCTTCAAAAAAGTAACCCAATGGACATGGTCCGCATTTCTCGTAGCAAAAGATTCTAAATAAAATGACTATAGGCGAGCTGGAAATCCCTCAAGTGTTATATACAGCATCGTGTGCGACACGTGCCGAGTCGGGAGGGTGAAATATGCAGGAGTGAAAATAAGGTAGGTATTCCTCTGGGTCCGGGAGACTCAACGAATCTCCATACCTATTGTGTTAAGCTGCATTCAAGCCACAAGTTCCTCATCCCCGCCCCCGCCCCCGTCCCTCACCTTCACCCTCGTTTCGCTAATCAGAATCTCAAGGATCAGGTTATATAGAATCTTGAGTTAAGAATATTCTGATTATATGAAATTCAACGCCTGTAGTTTATATACCTCATCGTTTACTCTACGACCTTTGATTGCGAATAATAATTATCGAGGCAGCAGCCTAATAACTGCCGAATTGCCGGAAGCTTCTGTTAATTGCTTTATAAATTATTAACGAACGATCAATTATGCTTTTCTACGGTGTCCATTCTAGTTTGGATTTCATCGTCATATTTTACCTCAATAAGGTATCCTACATCCGTACATCTCATATCGACTCAAAAAATTTATTTAAAAATAAAAGGTCAAAATTAATGGATCGTGTAATTTTTATTGCTTCAAAACATCGAATACAAACATACCTATCTGTAAAATTATGAACGTAAATTTTTTTTAGTCCGGTGGGTTTTTGTTCGGGGGTTCTGGGAGACTTCGAATCGACGCGATTTCGTCTTCTATGACGAGAAGTAGGAGGATGAAACTTTTTAGAACGATTTTCGACTCGTGTCTCGATTCGACACGTTCGCCGAAAATTTTGACTGAAATTTTGAAGGAATTCACATTATTTGACAACAATTTTTTGTTGTGAATATGGAAGATGCTGCTGTTAGACAGCCGAGGTATCGTGGAGAGAAAAAAAAAAATTCGGAAAAAACAACTTACATCAGTCTGATGAAAGTTAGGCCCTAATCGTGTTATGGAACTTCGGCAGATACAACGTATTATACATGTGAGCGTGATCTCGAGCGTGATGATCAAATTCATCTTCCCGAAATTCGCTGATAGTAAAATTCTATTCTACAATGGCAAACAACGTTTCACCGTGACGATTCATCTCAACCACCTATATTATGATATGCCATGTTGTATCCCAATCGTAAAGCACCAGAAAGCTATGTAGGTCGTACGTAATACACACCAATCTGCAGTGTGACGCGTACTGCACTAGGAATAACCAGCAGATAGTACTAAATCTCAATTGGCCGCACCAACAACGATGCTCGTGATCTACAGGAGATCTAACTCATACAAATGTGAAAAAAGAGTAACCCGATGTATACTGGGCGACCTATTTTAAATAAGGGGTTGGTTACGTTAGGTTAGGGAAAGCCATCACCATCGGCTAACGACTGACGCGATCACCTTGAACACTTGACATCGCTCGAAATCTTTGGAATCACATTTGGTTCCCGAATTCGGATTAGTTTACTACAATTTTGTATAGCTGATTGGACGTAATGACAAAAAAATACAAAAGAAGAAGAAAAAACTGGAACAATTTTCGGCGAGAACCCCGATTCGACATCGCATGTATTATACATTCAACGAATTTCCTTTTGATCTTTGGGCAGACAGCATTTTTGATCGTTCGGAAGAAAATTTTATGACTTTATTATACGCGCAGCGAAGAAGAAAATACATAGACTCGAAGGATTGAATAAATATTTATTTCCAACGACGAACTCAACAATCTTGTAACTTATAATCAACGGCACACGGGGAGAAAAACACAAAGACCAGCACTCCAATTGGGTCAAACATCAGCTGCTGCAGAAAACAAAGGAGAGATGAATGGTTTTCTGATGTTATACAGCTTATTACACGTACCGTGGTCGTAGAGATTTGTAGATGTGGTTGTAGATAATGCTCAATGAAGAATTGCAAAGCAATAGGGTAATATAATTTCTTAGTGAAGGTGCGTAAAAGACACGTTATGGAAACGATCAATAATATCCGCGGTTCGTAATAAAACAATGGATTAGCTCGGATATGGAGATATAGACTATATGAATTAACATAGATGACACAACAGCTGAGTGGTGATTTAATTTTTTCATTGTACTTTGAGAATTTCATTAGGTTTGTGTATTTTATGCCAAAAGCAGTCGTCGGTGTTTTTTGTTGGTTTGATCATCGATGACTTTTATGATCTTTTTTTTTTTCAATATATGATGTGTGGATCGCGGGGGATAAAGGTATATCCTGTGATGGGTTCTTCTCGCGATTGAGGTTCGTCGCATGGCGGCACCGCATCTCAATCGGGTTATTTCATCCCTCTACGATAATAACTTTCGATCGTAGAGTTTTACATATTTATGAAATATTAAGGCTGGAAACGAGAAAAAGAAGAATAAGAAGACAGGGAAGGTAAAAAAGGGGCTTTTCCAAGGCAATATCTACTTTCTGAAAAAGCTTACTTAGCGTCTTGCTGCTATCTCTAACTTCTTCGCGGCAATGCAACCCCTCGCACCAAACTAACCGTGGGTCGAGAAATTCGATGAGACAAATTTTACTTTTTTGGTCTCCCCACCATGTGCTGCTCACGCCCAGGGCCCTTTTTTCGATAACGTCAAAGTTTGGATCGTTAGGACGGCCGAATTCGCCAGCCAATTTGAATTTATAAATAAGTAATAAAAAAAAAAAAAAAATCAAAAATGAGGAGATCATAAGGGGGCCGTTTGACGCGTTTGATGAGCAGCTAATGACCCAAAATCAATGTTGAAAAACATAAAAAAAAAAAAAAAAGATATGAAAAGAAGAAGAAGAAACAGAAAATTAGTTAGCAAGCTGCGTATTCAGTGATTATTTTTCGGTGATTGCAGGAAGGTTCGGATAACCGTGACTCCCCTCGTAAGTTTTGTGGATCTAAGGGTAGCGGAGGTGGCAATGGAAATGGGAGTGGGGCTAATTCGAGAGGGTCGCAGTCGTCGCCGTCACGCAACCACCAGAGTGTTGTGGCTAACGCATTGGACGGAGCGGCTTCCGCCTTCCAGAGGAGACTTTACTTCAGAACAGCCGGAGGGAGTCGTAGCTGCACTCGTACTGTTCCCAAAGTGGTCGTCATGGGGAGTAGCACCGCTTCGGAAACCACCATAAACACGAGCACTGACAGTGCAAACACTATGGTCACCCTGGTAGGCTAATTAATTGAGAATTGCAGGGTTATAGGTTTCAATTGGATTGATCGATATGAATTCTGTACGATTTTATTCACTTCAGATAACTACAACGGATGGCGAACAGGCAGATGACAGCTTAGACTACCTGGACGGAGCTCCGGAGTTATCTCCTCCTCCAGTGACCATACCCACCCACAAGTCACAATCTCAATCCCAATCCCAGTCCCAGGTCCCTTCCCAAGAGTCTGATCGTCCCTACACAGCCTATGCACGCGCGAATCATTCAGTTAGCACAACAAATTTACACGATGCCCAAATCGCACCCGTACTGCCCCCTGTATCCCTTACTACCAATAATCAAACCCAAAACTCTAATAGTTTGACGGAAACTCCGAAGGCGCCACCGCCCACCCCCCTTGTAGGATCGCAACAGGAGTCCAGGTTCACCTTCGTCAGTGGTCGGACACCCCCGTTGCCTGATCTCAGAGTAACAGACTTTTTTAGGTGAGTTTTTCAAAGTGTCGGCAACCTTTTAGACGTAGGTTGACAGCTGGAAATCGGTCAACACTTCACAAAGTCTGCAGGATCTCCAGTTATTTCGAATCGAGGATCGTACCTCGTTCAGTTATCGTGGCAATTCAGGAAATTAACTGATCCATCAAACGTTTGCTCGACATATCGGTGCTGATGGAATCTTTTTGATTTTTTTTTCATCCCGAATTCTGCCGTAAATTCCATTTCGTAGCACCGTATATTAACGGCAAAAAAGACAGCTACTCATACAGCTGTACCTCAACCGATTGTAAGAAGGGATGCGATTGCTCCTGGCACTTCGTCGTGTCAATAGATGAGTAGGGGACAAAAAGAGAAAAAAAAATTACAGAAATGGTTGAAAAAAATTTGTAGTTGAATGCGAACCACAACGTGCATTTGCAGATCCATATTTACCATGGAGAAAATGGAGCCCGGAAGGGCCTATCACAGGTTGCTATTCTTCCGTACTCTGATTCGACGTTATCGCTACCTCCTCCAAGATTCTACTCTTTTGTCTCTCATATCTTTTGCGGCTATGAAATGTGGAAAAGAGTGGAGATAGCGCAGAATAGTATAACGTCGTAATACCTTTTAACGGAAAATCGTGCACCGGTGTTGAGCTGTACACCTTTCCACCGCCGGTACTCGCGTGTTTTCCCCAAAGGTAAAGAAAAATCAAATTTTCCAGTTGACGATTCGCAAAATGAAATCACAGCTGAGTAGCAGAGGCGTCAACGTATTCGAATAACCTAATAATTCGCATAGAAACTGAAATATTTCTCCGACCCACCTTCAAGCTCCACAGAGGAAATTGGTTATTTCCTCGTTCACGGAATCATTCATTAGATTTTTGGACAAACAATCTCGCTGCTTTTTTGTTCTTTCTTTACATTACCTCGTCCGGAGGTTTTTACCAGAAAAACTTTGATAACCCGACGTCACTCACTCCAAACACGAAGCAGGAAATCGAGGAATTTTTCCGAAAGCACGAAAATTCCAACTCAAATTCCAATCAACCGTAGCCACGGTATACGTTCATTCTGTAGATATTCTACTGCATGACCCGGTAATTATAGTTGTAGAAAAGATTAGATCGTAGCAAGGTGCAGAAAAATTGCATTTACTTCATGGAATTTGTCACAATTGGTGTATACGTTATTCGACGATTCAACGTGCCTTTGGTAATTCATAAATTTGACATGATTGTTATTGTGGTGATTTAAATTGAAAATCGTAATTATCGTCATCGAGTACAATTCGGAATTAGATCACTGAGAATTACTATATTTCATTGTTTCTAGGTCACCCAACTTCGATACGAATCACAGCTACCTGTAATTAACAGCGATATTACTGAACAATGAAAGAACAAAGACAAAAATTAGATCGTGATTTTCTATGGAAATGTAGCATCGCGTGGTCACCCAATATTATACCGCGCGTGTATTCATATAGTACGTGCAAATAACTGATGGACAGAAATTTAATATTTTGTTATTGAACTATACTGGACATTGCCGAACGTAATTTCTACCTCGAACATTATCAAATCAAACCCAGTTGGTTGTAACGAAACGTTAATTAATTTACACGCTTTGGAATATCCATATTGCTCATAGACTATAGCTACCTCTTTTTTATCCAGCTATACCTGAGGCTAGACAACACGTATTTTCTCTATCAATGCTACAGAATAGTTAATATGGCGGATAGAATTCAATTGTTTGCAAATTGAAATTGATAATATATTGATTATGCAATATTCCGCGCTGCGACAAATAACTAAGTCAAGATTGTCGTCGCCAAATTACAATGACGAGTGCAGGTGGTGAACTAGATAATTTCAAATGATCGAATGGTATGTTTCACCTGATTTTATTTGTTATATTTTATTCAGTACTCCGGTGAGAGGATCGGTCGATGCTGGACAACCCGACCCGAATCAGATCAACTCAATGCTGTCGTTGGTCGTTGCGAATGAAAGAAAAAATTCTACTGCCTCTATCAATAGCGGCATGAAAAACTCGCAACGTGTAAAAAGCGAGAGAAACTGCAGTGAATTTACAGGAAAAGGGAATCAAAAGGCGGCAAAAGCCAATATCAACGTTACAACAAATCCCTTAGATATTTCATTGTGCAGTGGTGGACAAACAGCATCTTGCGCTCAGGGATCAACCGGAAGTAGAACTAGGAGCCGAACACCAGGTAATTATTAATCTTTCTTTTGTTTTCTACTTTCTTTATTACGGACGATGGCTGGCCCGGTTTATTTCTTTGTTCTCCTTTTTTTTTTCTTTGCTTTGTTTCGAACCTAATCCTTCATAGTAGATGGATAATAAAAGTTATAGTCTTTACGGATGATAATTGATAAGATCGAGGAAAATTTTTTCTATTCTAGTAAATAATTGCTTTGGTTCTACTTGTCTATATTTTTCTCCGTTCTTTTTGGTCCTTCGCGTCTAAATTATTTGCAGATAATCGAAAAAGTTGATTCGTTGTGAATTCGAAACTCGATATAAGCGAAAACACAAATATTAGGGTACGTGAAAAATTGAAGAGTTTATAAGATAACTTTTCGCCCCATAAGCTTGAGGAATATGTCACACTGAACAAATGACTAAACGACGGGGAAGCGGCTTATAATACTCGCTTGAAAATAATACAACACCTTTTGTAGAACGATCACATTACTCTCGAGCTTCCGTTTCATACTTCTAACTTATTTTTGGGATAAAATCGCAAAACTTTGTAATATTTAAAGAGAGAAGTTTTGTTCCTGAAAAGTTTTCCTCGGTCTTCTCAGTTACGGTTATTACAAATTTATTAATAAACGCATTTTTTATTGACTCGTGTAATGAAACAGCTGCAGAATTTGCGAATTCTTAGAATGTTCTGAAGTCCAACCCTGAAATTCTCTGAATCTTTATTCAGCACTTGCAACCGATTATCGTATACCATTGAGATCCGAATAGTATCACGAATTGTAACTGGTTATGCAACGCATGATTCGTATATTAACTATTATCTACTTGGTATATTTTGGAATTCATTTATTTCGAGTTACGCATACTATCATTATGGTTTGCTTGAAGCGTACTTATTTCGACAGCGATAACTGTAAAGTCCTAACATGTATACATATTTTTGGTACAGTGAAAATTACGGATAACAAAACAATGAATTGATGTTCTTTCTTTCAGAATGCCACCCCCTCGTTTCAGCCATTCATTCATGGGTCAGGCTCTTTTTCCCGTTTTGCGCCATAGGTATAGTCCGCTAGCTGCGAGAAGATCGCTGAAACCCGTGTTCTTCCTATTCTTCTTCGTCTTCTTCTCTTCTTCTACTTCTTCTTCTTCTTCTTCTCCTCTTTCTTAACGGGTATCGTAGTATCGCCTCAGGGTTCTTCTCGTGGTGCGCGAACAGTATACTGTTTTCGCCCGCTATCAGCTGACGCGGCACGAGATACGATTGCCTCTCAAATATTTCTTTTCTTTTCTATTTCTGTTCATATCCCACCTCACGTATTACATTTGACACGTTTACCTTTCTTTCTTTCTTTCCTCTCTCGCTCTCTCTCTTTCACCCTCTCGCCCTCTTTGCCTTAGCTTTTCTGCTCAGTCTTACCTTATTGTTTCACTTTCAATTTTACGTAATATCAGTGATATGCATAATTATACACATCAGCGATGCATATTATTATTATTATTTTTATTTTTGTTTCTACTGATTCTTGTGTTCTGCGTATTTTGTAATCCTTACAAAATACGCTGTTATATATTTCTCTATCTGTGATCTTCAGGGAGGTTTCCTCCAGGATCGAATAAATTTATTTCTCTCTCTCTTCTTCTCTCCGTCTTCTCTCTATCTTTCCTACGGTCTTCTTCCGTCTCGTACCTTCCGTCCATCTATCACATTTGTCGAACCATCCACCGATTTTCTCTATGCTCATTCGCACTCGCAAACACTCTGTATGTGCTATGGCTTTCGGTTTTTATCCTCTTTTGCCATCACATCTGAGACCAGTCGACGTCGAAGCTGTGCTCACATCGAACGGTTAATTTGGCAAAAGTAAATGGTAAAAAACATAGAGAAAAAGTTTCGGTCCATCATAAAAACATGATGAACTACAGTATTCATTTGGCAGAATCAGGTTAAAAAATTACCCGGAATCGAAGGCGCAGTCGCTGTTTGTAATATTATTGAAATCAAACGCGATCCAATTATTTTGATACAGGCCAACGTATAGATGTATTTCGAACAATGTCAGATTTTATGTATATGTGTACGACATGCCAATCGAGGATCTATTTTACATATATACAGGGCGGGATTTGTGTTTTAGTAACATGCCCATTACTCTTCCATTACGGTATCGCATTGGGTTATTATTATTCATATAATACGGGAATTTCACTCGTCAAATTAATCGCGAGTACAGCCCTTAGTGAGCGGGCATACCTTCCCTAATCATAATCGTATCCACTGTAGAATATTAGTTCAAACATGTGGCCGGAATTTTCCGTCGAGAATGTAAAATTTCAACATGAGCCGAAAGTTTTTTTCATACTCTAATCAGCGAGAGATCCAGTTTCATTATATAGATAAAGAGCGGTAAATGCAAAATGTATAGCTTACACGCCATTTACAAAGGTTCTATTATACCCTGTAAAGCACCTATATAGGGTCCAAAAAACATCGCAAAGTAAATTAATTGTTCCAGGATTTTTTTTTTACGACGAAATAGGAATAGCTGCAGTCTTATTGAATTCGGTGCGAAATCAGCTTCTTCGTCGCTGGCTGAAAACCACGCGTGGCATGTGCAGTCTGCCGATGTCTTTCGCGTAATACATTTATGACATCTTATAGATTTCATCACAAGCATCACGCAAATGATAGAACTTATAACACACGAAATGTGCTTTTTAGCAACGTGATTTTTAGTTTAATTGTGAAAAAAAGTAGGATAAACCTAGTAAATCTGCGCGCCTAAGGGTTAATCACGGTCGCCCCGGAGCCCTATAAGGATATATTACATATGTGGTCATCGCCTCAGGGATCTGGGGGGCTGTTCCGGACGCGCGCGGTACTTGAATACGAATTATATTAACTTTGCTAATTTGATTAAAGGCGGAAGTGGCGGTACCAACAAGAGGACCACTCAGGCTACCATTGTTGTTCAACAGCCATCTCTATCGCTGGACGCACCAGCGTCAACGATACTTCTAAGACCCGACGCCGACGCTAGGCGTCGCGAAGACAACATTCGTCAGCTGCTCGACGTCGCAAACACATTTACGAAGCAAGAAATTCACGATTTCGAAAGGCGGTGAGTTCAACTCAATTTATAAATCAGGTTCATCGATTTAGAGTGTTCAAAATTTTTGATACGCTATTACAAATGTAGGTCCGAAATTATCCTTTACTTCGCTGCAGTTTTAGAGGAGAGTTTTGCCGAAGCAGCGACATGCTTTACGTAATCACTGACGTAATTAATCAAAAACCACATTAGGTTTATAAATTATTACACTTCGTTGGTAGTTCAGGGGTGCTTGCAACAGCGAGTAATAAAATGTGATATTAATAATTTTGCCAGCGTGATTGACAGGTCGAGATTAAGCTTTTGTTAACTCGGATCAATTAGGGTAACCGCTTACAGGGTCGTATCGTTCCTGGCAACACGTTCCGCACGGTAAAGGTTCGTAGGGTTGAGTTGGCTTTAAATTACACTGTTTTACGCTCGAGTTTGCGAACACGCGACGCTCTATACAGAGGCGACGCTGACGCCAACCGTCCGCGACTATCGCATGGACGGATCGCCATTCGTCATCGTCGCACCCGAAAGACGGACCATACCATACCTTGTATCATCCACGGAGATGGAAGGAGGAAAGAGCCCGGTGCTATAATATTGGGCTTTCTCTCTATGACGGTATGAGACAGATCTAATAAATGGTTCGCATGACCGAAACGACTGAAACGAAATATGATTCCTTCGGAAAAAATCGCATTTTCTTGTACAACTCTCATTTAGGTATATAGAAATATATAAGGGCAATATCAAGGAAGCCATCCCACCCTACCCCATCGCCTTGACAATAGGCTACAGGACCTATATAGGTATATTCGCCTATGACTCTGCACAAAGTTCATATTATGTTGCTTAGCAGACGACACCCGACGACGCGACGTCCATTTTATATAAAAATGGTGTCATGTAATTTTGCCAAGACGTAGTATAACTATGTGGAAATTGTGAAGTGCAAGATGGTGCAGTGCCGACGGAAATTCTTGCAGAATAACTGGCACCAAGTTACATGAGTGGTGAAGTTGAGGATTCTGATAGTTTTCAAATGGGAGCAACTTTAAGTTGGTAAATTGTGATGACTCGTCATTAAATTCGATGTCTTCTGGCTACGAACTAAGAAAGCGCGAATCAGACTTTTTGTACCGAGTACACAAAATCGAATAAACGATTTTTAAAAAATACACTACATTTCATTTGCCAGTAGGGTATGTCCCTCAGAAATCAGATCAATCCAAGAGACAGAATTCAATTTGCAGTATCTAAATTACCACAGTTTTCGTCAATTTTTACAATTTTTTTTTTCAACTCACCCCTTTTCGGTTCTACAGTTCTGGATTCATGGTGACCTCTAACGGTAATGAAAATCAAATGCCATTTTTGTACCGTTTTTGTACATATACTCCCGGTGGATAGCTGCGGTGATCCAATTAGTGAGAAACTATGAGAAGGAATATAAATTTCCTAATTCATAATTCATACATCTTGCTTGGGTTCATCAAAATGCGGGAATACGCGCCTTAATCGACCTCGTAAGAAAGCAAGATTTGTTGGAAAAGGCGTCGGACTAAAGGCCACGAGTATTTGGTAGCAATTCATTGAAATTGCTACGTAATTAAATATACTTCATCCCACTCTGAAACCTCCCCTTAGTTAGAATCAGTAGAGTCTTAGACTTTGGCGTTAACTAGGGTGGTTTGAAACGGGTGTGGGGGATCAAAAGTTCTAATTGTGAGATATATCTCGAGCTACGAAGTACACGTTAGGCATATCCCAGTGCCTGGCACGCGAAACGGTATTTAAGTGGAAGGATCGATAGCCTTGCACCTGATTCAGCGGATGCGGGTGAGGGTATAGGGACGGTAATATAATTGCCACTAAATTGTAACCCGTTTTTTTCATTTTATTCCTTTTATCAGGGTATTATTTCCTCCTTTCTAATTTGCTGTCTTTCTTTTTCTTTTTTTTTTGTAACCTGATTCCTATCGCCCGATTAAAAGCTTGATCACATGATTCTGGAAAATACGAAAAACTGGAATCGAGGGCTCTCATCATCGGAAACATCGTAAGAAAATTCGAATTCAACTCAGCTTTGAGTGAGAACCAGAGGGAAGTAATTAGAGCCAAGAAGGGCGCGGGATCATTGCAAACTCGAATATTCCAAATTACGATGTCTTTCGGTCGCGCTGCTATGAATTACTCTTGAGAAACTTCTCGAGTTTCTTGGTAACAGAAAATTGATCTCAAAGCCCCGCATATATCTGTCGCAGAAGGTTAACCTCGATCAACGCTCCGAAGTGTTGGTTTCAAAAGTGTATACATCGGAAATATTAGCATTCTATTATACTTCTATGTTCCACAGAAACTAAAGATCTATAGAAGACTTTCATATACATTCTCCTGCAACTTCACGGAAAATCTACTTCACTTTTGTGATTCATCGAATCACCAATAGCTATTTCATTTGTATACCAATCAAATATTTGACGACAATTTTTGCCTTATTTTTTCTTCATCGATTTATATTCGTTCGTTCAATATATATGTATACATACATGTATGTAATTGGTGTTTATCCACGTTCGGATATTGAGAAATAATTATAGAGCAAATATCTGTCTCGACTTCTGCATTAGGACTTATACAAATACATACCTATATCACTAAAATTGATTTCTATCAGATAATTTGTTCATCTTTTCATAAATTCGGTATTTAGACTATGGGTATATGTGGTTACGTAATTGTACATTTCTATACATATGTATCGGTAACCTCATCACACAATAGGAATAACTTCGACATTGCCTTCTGACTATCAGATATTGGAACCATTGTTGTCCCGACTATCTTGGGACCTAATCAATATTACAAAGAGAAAAATAAAATAGACGACAACAATAAAAGGAACACTAATATGCCTTTTACGTTGGTCTTTCAGTTGGAACGAGAAAAAAAAACTCATGCATCCAACATTTCAGTCGCCGATGAGATACTATGTCGTTGTGATCATTTATAGAAGATTCGTTAAATGGGATCAATTATAACTTATCCTTTTTTCATAAGCCTGCAGTTGAGTCAACGAGCTCGAACGGTTTTTATCAAGATTCGGTGGATCAGCTTTGCTCTTTCTTTGACAGAATCTCTCTTCGATTTCCAACCGAATGATGCTCTCTGAGCGAAAGCGAGTATGCTTAAAAAGGAAGAAAAAAAAGACGCTGTGCCATTAGTTCAGATCGGTGGACTCGGACGACAATTGGCCGGAAATTGAAAATTCTATAATATCTAGTTAGAATCTAAATACCAACACAAGTCGCACATGCCACGAGCACAAAAACTATTAGCCAGACTCTATGATCTAACTGCACGGCTCTTTCACTATCCATTCAACGCTTATATAGATGCGAATATTAACACATAAATATACCTACCATATTCCCGGGTACATGAGAATGTGCTAGTCGAGAAAGACTCCCTTCCGGAAATTACCATTTACAAGAACCCAGCTGAGATGATGAGAGGCTGCGTAGAGTGCGGCAAGTATATATAGATATATCTTGTGGCGCGAAGGATGGAAAGAGGAGAGGTCTTGAGCTAAGGTCGAGGTTTGGGGAAGAAAATGAATTTCTTTTTACATTCCTTATAACTTTTTTCCCTTTCCTTTTTTCATTCTTGTTCTCGTTTTGGCACGAATTTTGTTTCGTGCTCAGTGTTACTTTTTGTATTATTAATATGGCGTCGCTGCAGTTGACAGTTTGACAGCAAACTCAGCAAACGACTTTATTATACTCTTCTCGTATATAATACATTTTTTTGAAATGTACTTGGCGCGAGACGAAACCGAGTCTTTCGATGAATACATAAATGCGTATGCAGTTCATCAGCTTCGACCGAAGCTACTCCATATTTGCCATACTATGTAATTCTTCGCGATGAAAAGAAACCCAAGTAACTTAGGTATTCTGATCTAACGCACGTATGCGTGCATCTTGCACTCAGGTACTCTTGCGCTTTTGTCGATGCGGTTGCGCAGTCTCATTCCTTTTTCAAACGTCAACATGAATTATTATTCCGACACATACGGATGGGTTCATAGGTGTGGTGAAAAATTGGTCTTTCTCGATTTATATAAAATATAAAAATCACGTAACATTTCATCATCAATCGTACATGGTACATAATTCCGAAATTATAAATTATTTGATGGCATCTCACCGACGAAACATATAATATTTCACGTCGTCGATCGCGACTATATATAACTTAAATTATGCGATTTTACTTACTAAGTTTAGCGTTGAACGCGTAAATTGTGAGGCTAAAAATATACCTCGTATTACGCGCATTACGCTTAGCTTTTTCATTTTATCTCAAGAAAAAGGCTTCGTTTAACTTCAAACCACGTATAAGTTTCGTTCTTCTGTTCTTAGTTATAACATGCTGCGAAGGGTTGGTAGTATACTGTGCGTGTACGTTCTACCTACGTACATGTATACAGAATGTACGTCAGCTGCTACTCCGAGAAAACTTTTTATTGTGTTTCATTGCGTGTGCTAACTGAATAAATTTCATAGTAAATTTATACACCTTACCCCGTGCCCCCTCCTGTGGCAGGACGTTGTTATTTGTTGGCGTAATGGAAAATATGCTCTGTAATGTCTCTTATGGTGCAAAGACGATAAGACGACGTTACCCTACCTCTTTACATGAGAGTTTTATTATAAAAATAAAACAAACATATATTCATACATACATTGCAACATTTCTTACAGGTTATATCCTATACATTAAAATTTTATTTCCCGTATTTTATGTTGGATCATTTCGCCCGTATACAACATAGAATGTCCTTTTTTCTTTGTTACTTGTTTTTTGCACCGTCCAACTTCGCCCTACATTGTGGTGCGTAGCTGATGCAAGAATTATCACTATAGATATATGTATATTATTGGGAAAGTGATAATATTTCTTCGCTCGAAATTTGGGTAAAGTAATTATAATAATGATAATGAGGAGAACGTCGATCTGTGCGGCGCGTATATCAAAGGAGTATCAGTACAAAAGGTTAAGCCGCTGTACTATACATATTATACGATACCATACAGGGTGTATTTCCTCACTCTGCAAAAACTTGCAGGGTGTGTAGCGGCTGCCTAGGCGAGGATTTTGATACAATGTATCCATGGTCGGAAACTCACTCTTACAGCTTTGGAGAGCTTTGAAGGATTTGGTACCGCGCGTTTCTTCGTATATACTATAATAAATCAAATGTAATCACTTTTGAATCAGCTTGTTTTATTCATCCCTAGACAATGTTGGGGATTATCATGTTAAACCAACGACACGATAGACAATGCAATAAAACAAAATAGCAAAACAATTTCCAGACGAACCATGGAGTGTCCTCTTCAGGGTGGTGGAAACTTTAGGAAATATTTCTAAATACAACAATAATTATAGCGATCAAATATAATAATAACGGCTGAGAATAAACTAATAATAATAATAATAATAATAATAATAATATTAACAATCGCAACAATAATAATAATGATAATAACCAACGATGAAGCTTGAGATTAAATTCTCCAGCCAGTATAAAATGTCGAGGGACTCGTGCGGTATAAGAAACGTCTTCCCGTTCAGACGGAAATCCCCGGTGTACTATACCTATACCTGTACTCATACCTATCCCACGTGAAGGAGAAGAAAAGACCGGAAGTAAAATAAAAATGAATAGAGTAGCGGAATAGCGAGAGTTGTAGAAGAGAAAATAAGCTCTCGTCGCTCGGTGCGGGCGCGCAAGTTCAGAAAACCCTGATCTAGATGCGCATTCTATGTGTTGTCAGAATGTTGATTTTTATGGTCGTATAACTTTCGTTTGTGTCATGATATATTCACCCGAATTTTCCAACTAGTTTTTATATCGATATCGAGAAAAATACACGAGAGGATTTGGTCAGGTGGCGAAGAGGATAATTTTTTCGTTCGTATCATGTTGTGGATGAAAAATTATTTGCTTGTAGGTAAGTGCATCCCGTTGTGTACCTATAACTTCCAGCGAGTCGAAATGTAACGAAAGCGGTCGTTGGTTCTGTGCGAAAATAAACGGCGCCCATGAGTCTAGGATTATGGGACTATTTCACTAAAACCAAGGACACTGTACCTTTTGGGTTCATCAGATTTTGTTGTATATACGTTTGTCGGTTCAGATTTCAAAGCTAACAGGTGACCGAAAACCGAGATAACCCGCACTAATACATCCACCAAGCGGAGGACTATACATATCTGCGTAACACAGACAGACGTCTACTATATAATTACGTGCGCCTACATTATGGGGTACAATAACTATCCCTACAAAGTAGCGAGTAAAATGAAGAGGACCCGGCTGGATCTCGTAGATGAGCTCCTTACGAAACCCTTACTGTTAATTGTGTTCGTCAGGTTTGGTCGAAATGCCGAGCTTTCGAGGTTGTACGTATTATGGAGATATGTAGATAGGGTTTTCCAACCGTTGAGGTTAAGTTTATCTTTAGCCGTTCGGGACACTCGCAACTTTTACGGTGTTCCTACTATCGGCTGCACATTTCAATCGAACAGAGTCACGAGAAATTCCTTTTAATTTATCACCGTTTCGTGGACATGGGTTCAGAAAGTCCATATCTATAAATATATACATACATGTACGTATAATGTACATGTGTATGTATATGAGGGTATATAGTTCAGAGGATAAAATATATCGATAAGACTCACAGGTCTGAATTCGAAAGTCTCCGAAAAGTATATTCCGGCCTGCACGTTCTTGTTGAAATGAGAGGAGGTCCTCTTTCCAGCTTTTTCCGCCACCTCCCATCCCCCTTGGAACGCGGACTCTGAGGAAATCGGAGCACCGCCAGCTATGAGGTAAAGAGCCAGGGCACCGGAGGATGGCGGGTAGCACCACGCAGCTTTATCGCCACTTGAGCGCGGAATTTTTCCTCCAATTCTAGCTGGGGAGCTTCCTGCAGAGCTTACTAGACTTATGGTAGGAGTATCGAGGCTATCCTTATCTTCCAACAGCGGGGGATACACATGGGATAAGGGTTGCGTAGGGCGACAGAGTAGACGAGGGGGTGATTCCCGAGGGACCGTTTGGGATTTGGTGATCACTCCGCAGCCCCGGTCGTCATTCGAATAATGGCAACAGCCCCGAAGGCGTGCCCACGTAGCCCCCTCCGAAAATTTCGAGCCCCGAGGTAGACTTGAAGCGTTTAAGCCACCGGCGGTATTATACCTGCCAGAGACTATCATTTGTTCGACCTTCGTATTTCTAGTTTAACTAGTTGATTTTATCGATCTTCACCATAGTCGCGGCCATAGATTCTACTTTAAGAGTTCCACTCTGATAGAAATTACTGTAAACTCTGTCGGAAAACTAATTTCAAGTTTGCTACTTCTACGTGTGTAACTTTTTTGTTTTTATCCTCTTTTTCTTGGGACACGATCGTGTTGGGAATACTTGATCATCAAATGTGTACCACTTAGGCAATGAATGGAACGCTTATAAATAGTAGGTCTACAGCCGAAATAGAACTAATCATTATATGAAACTGGTAAATCGAAACAATCGATCTGTCAGAAATACATCAAGTTTTCAATGACGATAAATTTGATCCGATGTCAAAACGAAAAAGAAAAATTGTTCTACGCCGTTCTCCGAAATAGGCTCTTTTTACCAATGGTTGCCTCTGTCTGAAAATCTATGTCCTCTGAAAATCTATGAGGTCGTAAAGGAAGAATTCTTCAGTTGAATTTCGTCTGATGTGCGTGGTTCGATCACGTTGTCGGTATACGATAAAAGTTAGGGTATTGAATCGACGAGTACGATTTGTTAGTAAAAGTTTCTCACTCTCGCTCGACTTGTCAATCGGGCATCGAAGCATACCGTAGAAGGCCAGTTCAAACGACACTTTTGCCTTAAGCTTTACGAGTTGAATTTGACTTTGCTGATAAATTTTAGGGTCCGTCAATGTCGTTGGAACGATAAGTCTCGTAGTCTCGGCCCCTGGCAACTGCGTGGATGACGGAATGCCTATTTCGATGAAATGTAACATAATAAAAATTGGATTTACAATGTCTCAAAATTCATAGGGGGAATTTTCAAAATTACAGGTATGGAAGTCCGCATCACAGCAGGTCACAATCCGTAAAAACACCAGGTAGCCGGGCTTCTGGGCGTCCAAATTACTTATGCCTACCTCAGCAACGTTCCCGCGTAGCTAGTATGCCGAATACAGGTCACGAGGAGGAATACTACAGACTAAGACACTTCAGCATCACTGTAAAAGGCATCGTCAATAGAGGAGACTCCCTTAAAAGCCGAAGATCGCGCTCCAACAATAGCGTCGCGTCCAGTAATTCGAGGTAGGTCCATTCTTTCAATACCCTCCGTAATTTATCAAGAATGTGGAGTGATTGTTGCCGCTCGAATAGTTGGTATATTTTTAAGACTTCATTGTGGGCGTAGAGAAAAAAAAACCCAAAGTCACCACAAATGTATCTCGATGTATGGTGTAGCCTCTTGTTGAATCACGAATTCGAGGAAAGTTCATATCATTCTCACTGAAATTTCGACCAGTTACACAATTGCAGTATAACCTAACTTATGTCGTTAACATTTACGTGGATTACACGTCCGCTGAAATACGACGGGTCCCGATTTGGTTCGCATGTATGTTTCAAAGCGGTTTAATTTGTCGAAATTACAATTAAACTTTTCCTATACGAACAAAATAAATTGCCATTTACACGCCACTCACCTTCAGTCCAGCCCGGAGTGAATTTATACTTTAGTTTCGATGTAGTCTATCCCTTAGATTGTGTGACATGGTGAAAGGGGAAATTGGCCCGTAACACCCGGATTCCGTTATTCTAATTTGATATCCGTTGGAAATCTATGATCACAAATAATATTATTTGCGAGGATTTTTTTCGATAGTGAACTATGAAAATAAAAAAGAATCAAATTTATTCGATCCGTCACTTTTCTTCCGGTCGTTGCAACTACTTCCGTGACAAAAACAGGATAAAATAAAATACGGAGAAAAAGAGAATCCCCTCAGTTGCATATTTCACAAACCCTCGGAATTGACAATCGAGCCAGCAAACTATCAAAAAACTTTCGTTGATCTGCCGCGCAATACTTCGGATCCAAAAAATACTATACCTATATTGAGCAAGATTTTCTGATGGTTGCCACTGGAATATTATTATTGACAGGGCTATAATAATACTCGAAAGACAACTAATTGTAAGTTTGAGTATTGTAAAAAGAAACTATTTCGCAAGGTACGAAAACTCGACATTCATTGAATACACCCATTCATCTATACAAATTTTACAAAGCACCATTCCGTCAGTATGATCATAGATACTATGGTATGATCAATAATTCCCGGATAGGGTTTATATTTTTTAATAGACGTACAAGAATCGGGAGTTACGACGCGACTTTCTTATCTATGATAGTTGTAAAAAGGAGGGTAAAAGGATATAAAGAACGTCATTGCTCCGTGCCCATAGTTTCCAATTTATCCCGGATAACAACTTGTTAAAGAGTTAAAGTGATACGAAAGTTTCGATCAATATTCGTGGCACAAAGCCACTTCTGGGTACGCTGAAATGAGATTCATCGGAAGATTTATCGCAGGATTTGGCGACTGGATATCGGATTCAAATAATTATTTAGATCTCAACCAGTTCTTATGGGTTTTGTCAAGAATTCGAAGGCTCGTATATTTGTTGTCCCACAGCTCATATACCATGTTTTTGCGCGGGAGGTCCTCACAGGGAGGCTCAGTAAGTTGGAGTGCGAATATTTTTAGCCATTTAAATATCATCGGACTGCCCTAGGACTTCCTAGTCTCATGATACGAGGATTCACACCCACGTGCATTGTTTTGCCACTACAAATTCGGCGTCGTTACAAAGCAATAATTTCCACAATTCTTGAATTTGAAGGCCCAGAAAGCAGTTGGTTGAAAGATAAAGTTAGAAAATATCACTGCGTGATAATGTAGGTACATGAAATTCGAGAAAAGAAAAAGAAAAAGAAGAAGAGAAGAAAAAAAGTGGATACTACCGTGCAAATGCATTCTGAATATAATTATTCTGATGGTAAAATTGTATTACGTTGGCGTACGCTTGCAGCCTTATAGAAGCGTGCAGTGCATGTTATTACTACATGAACTATTCGCCGGACGTATAATTCGTAAAAGTATAAAGTTCGTATAATCAGTGAATTTTTATTGAATATTTCACCTGAATAATAATGTTCATATAAAGAATTAAAAAAGCGTGATATGGTTAGAGCTGAATTAATAACTCGCCATAAATAATAAAATTCTGGATATCACGCAGGGGTGGATTACGACTGATTGTGAGCTGATGGAGGGCGGGTGCTGCAGGTTGCGTTTCAAAATAATCAAGTCATCGCGCCCGCGATTACTGAAATCGGATTCGGGTACTCAAATTCTTTGTAAAATTGTGGTTTCGAAATTTCCCAGATATTTTTTCCTTTTGTTTTAAATTTTTTTCCTTCTGTCGGTGCTTGTGAAAAATCCTCACTTTTTCATTCATTCTTTTTACACGAGTGACAAAGCTACGATTAACCCGATTTAGAAATTCTGCGAAATTGGAAAACAAAAGATCCGTGGAACCGAAATATTTTTGCATAAAATATAGAGGGAACAAGAATTTTTCCGGAATTTAGAGTTGAGACTGTGCGATAATAATAGCAAAAAAATTGATAATATTTCCTCAAATACACGCCCACGCGGGTCCATCAGTTTCCATACTGTTCTATATAGAGTGTCGAGTACGAAATTTGAAACGTGTCAGGATTACTGATTTTGGTTAACTCCGCTTTTTCCCAATATTTGACACCTGTCGATCTCAAATAAGATGTGTGGATATAAAATATATATACATATGTACAATATACATGTATATATCTACTCTATGCGACAAAAATTTGTTGCGAAATTCAGTCGAAACAATATTGTCAAAAAGTTTTTGCTTGCAATGATAATGTTATATTATTGGAAATGAAAATGTCACTTTACCCATAGATTCTTTTATAGTTGTAATTGAACTTGTTTCTGATATTGGAGTTCCGGTGGCGTGGAACGTTAACTCTATGATATTCAATCAAACTCCAATAATGTTTTCCGCACAATATCGCGTCTACCTTTTCTGTTGGGTGGAAATGTAAAATGATCAAACAACTGGTCTCACTTATCTAACAATAGTAGAGAGTAACGGAACCACGGCTACAAGAATGCAAAACAAAAAGAAAGAAAGGAAGAGTAAAAACATAGATACCGCGGAAGTAAGATGGCAGAAATGCGCGAAAAGGTTAACGTTTCTGACATTTTTTCTTGACTCATGCTCTGGAAAATATTTTATAATATTATCTATGATATATGGAATAATAATACCTGAAAGCCCAGATAACGACTCGCGCGGAAATCAAAAGAAGCAATTTTAAAATCATGGTGTACAAGTTTTGTCTGAACGTCCATTTCTGCGAGTAGTAGAACTAATCGATCGGAACTCGTTTACTTCCGGTCAGCTTAATAACTATAGTGTCTGGATGTAGAACACTTTTCCGATGAGTTTCCGCTCCAATACTCATGCCCGCCGCATGTTTTACGATTTCAGAAGACAGCGAATGGAAGAATATCGATTTTGAGGTGACTGACGACACTCTAAATCGAACGCGTGAGTTTACGTGTGACACTAAGCAACGTAGACGCACGTGTTGGACCTTAGAGAGTCGCCCGATATCGCAATTCAACAAGTACGTACACAGGAGAGGTGAAATGTACTTGCAGCGCGGGAAAGGAAGATCCTGCGTCGTAACCATGTGAAGTCACTCAAAACAATTGAGTTTACCGTCGACCAGAAGTAAACGATGGCACAGAATAATTTCCAACAATAATCCTGTTACAATGTAAATGCAAATGTCCACGTTCAAATTTACTTGGAAAACGGACGCTTATTGAATTACCAAGTTTTCTCATTCCAAACTATTCGTTCAAAGGCTGAACAAATTCGTTTGGCTACTTTTCAAAAATTTTTCAAAACGTGTTACAGTTTGACCCAAAAATTATTGTCAGAGCTTTATTGATTCGATAAAATTGAAAGAAAAAGACCGTGCGGTAGCGTATGTGGAAAAAGTTGATCAAACAAAAGTACCTGAGCGTATGAATTTTAGTGAATAACGTATTCAAACCAGGGTAAGCATATTATGTGCTAAAATTCCTTGTTATATCCATTTTATGCAGCGCATTATCTAATATCTAATATTATGTCGTACGATATTGCGTCGTGGCGTATATTTACGGCGTACACTCCATTATTCTAAGAGGTACGCCCTAATGTGCTTTCAATACGGGTATAAAGGAACTTTACTTTTTTGAAAGACACACTCTGAAGAGGAGAATGAGACAAACTTGAGAGGGGTCGCATCGCGTATTACCTATACCAATGGAAAAGCTCGATGATTTTGATTGGTTCGTCACTTTTACTCCCTAGTGTATACGGTCTATTAACCGAGCAGTTCTGGCTCTTCGTGTTTGTTAGAAGGATCAATACCTCCGGAGTGCACTCCGAAATATGTACATATAAGTATGTACATGGGGGTATATACAGTCAAATAGAGAAGGATGCTGTAGGCTGCTTTTTTCTATTACGGGTCTTGTGTTTGTCACGACCTGAGTCGAGTCCCACGACACTGACTGTCAACCAGCGGTATAGAAAACGGACGGAATTCTCGCCACGTGTAACGAAGACGTCTCACACGCTCCCGTAGAGACGTTTACGAATTTTCACACGCTCTCCGGTCGTATATTATCCGAATAATTTTTAAAAACTTGAAAAATTTACCAGTTTTTTGGCGGAGTTTTCGAAATTTGTTTGTAACTGATCTGAAAATGACTGTTTCTTTGTATGTCAGAAAATATAATTACTCCGAAAACTAATATGAAAAACGAAGGGTGAAATTTAAAAATGTTTGATCGAAGCACGGGGTAGGAAGTACAAACAACGATGTAGGTGGAGGTGGTGAAGGTTGTAGTTAGGCGAACGACCTCGTCCCAACTTCCGGATAAGGCCGACCAGGGTGTCGCCGTACAAGAAAAAGACAAAAGAGGGAAAAAGAGGGGAAAACAAAAGAGAAACTTCCGGTCGACGTGAAGTATCATGCTCGCTTTCCTCCCACTGCCCATTCTATTCGGTATATTCGCGATTTCATTCCAGCGATATTCCCACCTCCCCCTAAAACAATTTCCTTTGCGGACCACCGCAGACTGCGGTGAACAATCTATATTTTCGTAATTAAATTACACGGGTCAGTAGTTTTTTAGTTCAGAGAGAGCCGAGATCTCTCGTTTGGGTTTCACAGCTTACCCCCTGCGCATCGTCGTGCTCAGTTGAAGGGGTGCGGACGCGAGTATATAGTCGAGGGGATTTGTGGGTACGCAACCTGAATGGAACGGAGTTTCAGCTCTCAAAAAGAGAAACATTGATAACTTTCAATGTATGCACGGTGCTTTTCAAATTTGCCATAATGCCAATGTTAGGTGCTCGCTTACTTGCAATTTTACATGGAATCTATCGGTTATCGGGGACGCTAACTTCAGATTTTTTGCTCAGTCGAGCTGAAATTAATTTTTCTTTTTTTTTTTACAAAAAAGAGCTTTTCAAACATCTAAAAATAGAGAATCTATTGGGTAAATTGATCTGAGTTTTCAGAGACTGCACTTTTACCTTCGCTACATATTCCGGCACGTTATTGTACAAACCACGTTCCGGGATGTTTAGGAAAAATTATTTCCAATTATGCAGAGCCTAAATTTCAAGTGAAAAACACGTACGCTGAGGATTAAAATCTGAAGCCAACTGTATCCCGATATTTGTAGAAGGGTGGCTTTACTGTTACGCTGGAGCGCGTCTCACGGTTAATTCCACTCAAGAACCAGGATTAAAGAAATATCAATATCCGCGTAGCATGAAAATCACTTTTTTCAGGCATTACGAGGCCTAAGTAATCTTTTAGGCGTTTAATCAGCTGCGCCGGATGGTGTAAAATGATAAAAAATAAATAAATAAACGAACGAACCACGGCCTATATTAGGTTATGGTTCAGTCATGCAAATAAGATCTTTGCAAAGGTTTTCTTTCCATGTAAAAAGAACATCATAAACCTCAAATTTCATGATATTAACAATAAGTGAAGCTTGAATTTTTTTACAATTTGAACGAGCGACGACATAATTTTTTTACCCAGTTTCTAAAAATTATTGAATGTAATTTTGTCGATGAAAATTGACAAGATAATTAGGCCGCTAAAATTTCTTTATTATACGTCTCTCATCGACAGGAATTAATTGAAATTTCATGAGCACAGTGGTGTGTGATAAGCAAACATTGCCCGTGTCAAATTCGACGTTGATAATTAGGTACCCACACGATAGGTACTCTAATTGAAATTCTCCTCGAACTAATTGGTGAAGTTCAACCAAAATTGCAGTACCTAGGGTTATAAACGACTACTATTTTAACCGATAATTAATTATGTTTCTAGCACGGAACATTTGACGGCGTCTTATGCCGGCTCAGCGCGAACTTCAGCGGCTGGATCTCTGGCAAGCTCACGTGAAAGCAGCGCTTCGCAAGGACCAGCACCGTACAGTGTTCTGATGTTGGGAGCCCCTGCTGTAGGGAAGAGTTCCTTAGTGTCAAAATTTATGTCCTCAGAGGACGAGGACTACGATACGTCCGTCGGTAAGTTGTCTCTTTTTCCTTTGTTAACTCGTATCTTTCTCTCAAGCACGAGCGACCCTTGTATCATTCCATGCCATCATTATTGCCGTGTCAAAGTTACACCGCCGGTTTTACCTCACGTTACGTGCGTGTATACACGCAACAACGTTTGCCATTCAATGTTCGCAAAACAGCACTCATTACGGAATCAGGTCACGATTCAAAGTGAACTCCAGACACTGTTCCACCTGCAGTATTGCACCGTAAACTTTATCCGGATGAGGTCTCTAATGTGAACTAAATGATTGAAGTAACAAAAATCCGCTTAGTATGGTACATGAAACGAAGGTCCAACCGCATGTGAATGCTCATTAGCAAAAAGTGTTCTTTTGACGAAAAAACGTCGCGTTTGTCGATCCTGCAGTTTGTCTGTTTTCTGTACTTTTTGTACATATTATAAGCTGCTCAAAAATAGCTTCGCACATTTTGATTCCTATTCGCGTTCGTGCTTCTTGGTAAACTCCATCTGTGTGTATACGATCATGTTTGTATAATCCAGGGTGTTCCGGCTGCTCTTAGCAGGAGCAGTCCAGACCAGAACCTGTCAGGTATTCAATTTGATATTCCGAGAAACTAGCTAATGTACCTGTACGGATTTACTTCAGAGTGTTAGGGTTTGGACTATAGCCGCAGTGTTTGAGTAGACGTCAAGTTGACCTCGAACAAACACTCGCACGTCGAACGCCGTGGAAGGGCTTGAGTTTGACTGAATAGGGAGCGATTGCTGCAACTAGATTCTAAGAGAGATTTATTCATAACTGAATTTAGGTTCTTGATGAATTTTGTGTAGGATGTACATCTTTCGGTAACTAAATTATATAATATAAAAGCCCGGGTAAAAAGTGTTATTTAAAATGCTACGGAATTTTTCTTCGGTGTGGATTTACTTTGGAAAGCTCGATTAGCTTGCTTCGATTACTAATTTGATAGTTTTATCATTATTATTATTTATGATTTTTTTTTTCTATTTCACTTTCATATCAAGGTGAAGTAGAAGATGAGGGAACTTTCAGAAGCTCCGTAAAGCGCAACTTTGGAAGAGGTCTTGAAAATTGAATGAAATATTATAATTTGATCTCGCGAGTGAAGCTTTTTTAACTCCTGCAACGTGGTCTATAAAGCATAAATGTTTTTAATCTACTGAATTCACGCTCTTACCGCACCTTTAATTAAAAATTATATGTTAAATTAATGAGAAAATTCAAAATAAAAGTAAAAATATTCTCGAAAAATGTTAAAAGGAACAAAAAATCATCCTTCGTACCACAAGTTTTATACCGCAGTAAACATGATACCGACACAAGTGTTCGGGCCGTTACCTTCGCCAAGCATTAAAACAGCTCTAGACCAAGTCTAATTTTACCGATTCGTGGATTTTTGTATTTTTTCCCTATTTAGCTTTCAATTTCAAGCTTTTTAATTTCATTATATAGAATTGATTTTTAGTCATTTTTGTGGCACAAGTGTATCATATGTATAAATATGGTATGTTATGAATGATATAATAAACTAAACGCAATATATGAACAGGAAACGAGTGAAAATAATCATGTCATCCGTTAGAAGGTGATATATATTATACGTAAGCGCTCACTCATCTTGGCTATAAATGAGGCAGAGATCGAGCTGGTTCAATAACTATAATCAAGATCGATGTCTCGTGATATACTGTCAGGGATGAACATTACCTGGCACCCTTGGCGCTCGTTTAGTTGCTCGGTTTGTGTACCATCGGCTCGTTGAAGAATCAATAGGTAGATATGTAATACATGTACGCACGTGTATAATACCAAGAAATAAATTTGGGATTGATGGGTACCTAGAATTGATCATTTGGGATTGAGCAAATTTCCGTGTGCTAACAATAAAGTATTCCGATCGAAAAGCCATCCCTAAAATTACTTCCTTTCGATTAACGATATAGCGAATGGTATATTAGTGAAAGAAGACGGCAGTAAAAACGTCCGACCAAAAGATGACCTATAAAAAGTCTAAGCTAACATATGAAGTGGTTCGTCTTCGGTTGGAAATCTCAAACTGCAAGCAACAAAGGAAAAACCAATCTCCACTTATCAAACCTTGAAATTGCGAGGGCCTAATGTCGGACGAAGAAAACTTTTTGAAATGGAAGCTTGACGTAGCGCCTGAAATAATCATCCATTTGATTTTTCCGATTGAGGTCTAACCCCAAGACATCCCCAGAGTTTAAAATGCGCTTCAGATTCTTCTGCTTGTTTTTTTCATCTTTGTGTCAAGAGACTTACCGAAGACTTAGGGAACCGGCTTAGCGGACGAAACTTGGGTTAAGGTTCACCTTTCCTACAGCGTTGAATACCATCGATCCTTCGGAGAATCCAAAAGTCTTACAGAAACGGATTCTCGAGCTTGGAAATCGAAAATTTCGTCTTTATACGTAGCTATTATACGAACCTCTTAACCTACCAATTTATTATCCACCTCTGATTCTCTATATTCTCTTCAGAAGGCATAAATTTATATGGACGACGAATAAACTATATTTTTCTTTCTAAATAACAAGATCACATTCTGATCAAACTCCAGTCATCCATTATTTGGAACGCACACTCCGAACCTCAAGGAAAAGGATAAATACGAATTCACTAGGGTCAAAAAGTGACCGGAACCGAGTCAGACGGGCTTTTATAATAAAAACTTCATCACATATACAGATATATATAGACGCAGCAATTTTAATTTCCCCAGGCGACCATCTTCATGAAGGCTTGAAATCTAAGGGTATAACATTCTCATTGAAAAAGTCACCAATTTTCATTTGTCTTTTTATTTCTCTCTCTTTTCTCTTCAAAGTTTCATTTAGGGATAAGGATAATAGATTTTTATCAAATTTTCGTATATCGTATCAGTGCTCTTTGGTATTCCAAATTTGATTTCCCGGTGATCGATTTCCTGACGTCGTTGGTTATTTTTCGTGTTCGTTACATCCAGATATGCCTCGTCTATTTCTATCCTGGAAGTACCTATAAGCCCTGTAGAGGATGGGTTTATATAAAAAGTTTCATAGAATCCGAACATTCCCATATAAATCACAAATATTGTCGGAATGCCAAATCCAATACAGGAACGAGTAAAACACACGCACTGTCTGCAGTGCACTTTTCACCGTTGATCTCAAATTTTTAGGTATATTCGCACACCATAAAATTCTTGAAATCTAGCCGTAGAAAAACGATGGCAGGTCAGGTTCGGATGAACAAGATTTGATATTCTAGTTCTAGGTTGTGAGGAAAACTGCAATGTCTACGTAAAGATTTACAAAATTGGCTTCACTCGGATAATTGTATCATGTTTTATGTAATATCGAATGCGTTTTCATAATTGGAACGTTGAAAAATGTTCTTTGAACTCCAGCTTTAAATCGTGGTTTACATTCTGAGTTAACGGATCTAGTTCAAAGGTAATTCGTTGCCTAGAGATCATAACAATACGCGAATCCACCCGTGTAGTTATTATAATAGCGTGCTTTGTTCGCCACTTCCTTAGATATACGTTATAACCCATGGTACGTAAATTATAGTGATGAACGATTATAACTTTAACGTACATGGAGACAAAGCACCAGGTGCGATATAATTCGACATATCAAACACGTCTTTCACATTTTGTCCATAAATTAATTTTCAAAATCTACGTACGCAGTACATAATTGGAAATCTATTTTGGTTTCTCTTTCCTCACTGAAATTGAAAACTACTATCATGCATAAATAAATTGATAGGATTGAATTCTGTCAATTCATTTTGTCCCAAAATTTGTTCCTTACCGATTTAAATTAACGTCAAAATAATTCAGATATAAGCTACAATATTCTCGATTTATAGTTTCGAAGCTCTACACAATTCGATGGTAGACGTTCTCCAGACTTGTCCTTCTAAATTGAAGTGCCTACCTGATTCACAGTTGGGTTTAAACAGAAGGTGTTGGTTGTTATAGCTCGAAGAAACTTTTGACAGTGTTAAAGTTTAAGCCTTACTCAGTCCCTGCAGTCTTGTTTCCCAACGGCAACATCGTTATCCTTAACACGGCCGAGTAGAAAAAGGGAGTAGCTAGCTCGTAGGGATGACGAAAGCGCGAGTCGCTTCACCCTAGATACGACCTAAAAAGACGAACAGAATAAAGAGACAATGGAAAAAAAAGGAAGAAAAAAGACACACACATCTATGCCAAAGCGTAACTTTGTCTGCCGAGGAAACTGTCGAGTTACCTACCACGCGTTTCTTCCAGGACATTCCATTATACGGTTCCAGAACATGGAAAGCTGGGATAAAGATTGCGCGATGGCTTTACGTGCATCTTGTTACAGAAAATAGGTAGACCCATTTGCATGCGCTTGGAAACGATTTCCTTCTTTTTTTCCTCTACATAAGTTTTGCAAAAAAAAATCATATCGAGTGTGGCATAGAATGGTTGGATTGTGAGAAGTGGTTTGTGTGTTACAGACGACGAATCCGGTGAAAAAACTGTCAGCGTTCTCCTGGAAGGCGAGGAATCGGAGCTGACCTTCATCGATCAATCCTCTGCCGACATGACCGTAAGTAACATCATCTATTATACAATACGTGTTGAATTTATTTATTTATTTATTGTTTTTTCATTTTATACGTATACGTTGGCGTTGAATTTTTAACGACACGGTTGCGACCCTCGTTCAAATTATTCAATGGTTCGCGCTGGTTGAAACAAAAAACTACCACAAGACTTAGCTGCTATTTATCTTTTTCTCTTTTTTTTTTCTCTTTCAACTGCTTGCGGATCTACCGATAGAAGTAAGTGCATTGGTTTCTGGTACGATTGCCAGATTTTATTATGCACCGATCAGCTCCTGTCTTGGATTGATCTCAATCCTTCGGGATGATCCCTCGTTCCCAGACCCCCATTTTTCTAGAAGCTATCGATATAAAGCCGCAAAGTAAATTTCCGAAATCCATACCTTCCGCAATTCTTTTCAGAATCGTTCACTTTATACCTATACTTTCGTGGTACATGTACCCATGCAGACTGGGTAAAATTTTCCTGAAATGATTTGAACGAAAGCGACTGCATACGTATGTATTTCGAGTCCCAAAAGACGATCCCCATGCAGCAGCTGCAGCTAATTGATAATGTTGGTTTACCGCAATATCTACCGTCAGAATTCACGGAAACGTATTGAGATATTCATGGAACATTCGCTAGGAGCAAAGCAAATCTCGTAGTGACAGCTTAGCACGACTGCGAGTAGGTGTATTACTGCAGTACACGTATTACAATATAATTTATACGTGCTTCATCGAAGGTGTGACCCATGCGCGTATGCATACACAGTGTCTCATTTTAATTTCCCCCGGCGAATTTATTATTTTATTTCCGTATTTTGCTCTGAAAAAAAAAAAATTGGAATTCTCTCTGGAAAAGGCTGGAGCTTGGTAAGCCTAAATGAACGAACCATGTTTCTCTGTTAGATTGCATATTTTTTCGTCAATTAAGGAACAGACTTGAGCCAGCGGACTTTAGGGCCCATCAACACAATTAATGGAACAAACAATGGGGATGAGAATTTGAATTAAAAAGTTCTCCACAATCAACGGCCGCGTGATATTCACTTCTGAATTCATTCTCTCTCTCTCTCTCTCTCTCTCTCTCTACCTTTTTTATTTCTCCCTGTGCAAATCGAAAGTAATTTGAATGTTTATTCCCGTACTATCGAATCATACAATCGGGACACCTGACAATCAGTTTGAAGCTCTATAAATTTCAGCCACGGAAAAAATCGTCGAGCATCGATACGGTTGTTCCATTTATTTTTCTTTTTTTTTTTATCTTACTTGAAATTAAGGCTTCGGGATCTTTGTTCCAGGCCTCCAAGTAATGAATTTTTGAGGAAGAACGAAAATTAGACCGATCGATTTACTTTGTGACGCCCTAAGGTTGTGTCGTATCAAACGGCGGCCATTACTTGCGCATATGCTGTACCTATGAAAGCTAAACTTTTCACAGCTAGAAAATGGTATAGTAAAATATAATACGTAGGCAATTTCCTTCACGGTTCATTTTGTTACCCTGTCAAAAGCAGTGGACGTGATTTCATTTTCCAACAGCGTTAATGCAGTTAGGGCTGCAATCACGGTGAACACCAGAGCATATTTATCACCGACGACTTCGCCTGAACACATCCATTAGGCAGGCTACACCCGCATCAGGATACCGCGTGCCGACGGTACTACGCGGTGCCTACGCTTTCTAAATTAATTATAAATTTTAGAAGCAAAACCTGATGCCCCGGTGAACTACCAGAATCACTCTACGGGCGACGGATAGTCGAAATAATTATCATCGATTGATATCTCTTTTAAAATTTTCCACGATTTTTCATTACTCCATCTTTTGATCCTGCACGGTTGTTTCTTCTCCTCAAAATAACTGACAATTTACGCAGTTAGAAGAAGAACTCAGAGAATAATTGGTACTAATGTAAATTTGTTTTCCGTCCGATACGTATTTTCATTTTGTCCAGCCTACCACTCCACACCTGATGTGGATTTTCTTGAACGTAGTCCATGCGGACTAATTATAAAAATTAATCTAATTACGCTCGGTCGCACGTTTCTCTGAGACCTCTGAGACGCGACAAAGGCCTCTCTTGTTAATTTCGTTGTGTCCTCGCCTATCGTCAGCCAGGAGGGATTAAAGAAGTTTTCTTTTTCACTGCTTCGAACATTTTCTAAATTATCGACGTTACAAGCTCACGCAATTGTTTATCGAAAATTTATACGCCCTATTAATTAATATTGAAGTTGATAATTTACTAATAATTAATACATGATCCAATTACTTTGATGTAGGAATTATCGAGGCCTTTGAAAGCTTTCGATGAAATTCATGGTACAAACGTATTGATAAACGATGTGCAAAAACTAAAAAAAAAAATTCTATCCGTGTTGCACACGGTGAGTTTTACGTCGGTACTTGGATCGTTGGATGGATACTTTTGGTCGGAAGATATGCGTTCATTTCATTCGACTCTGTTTTCTGACTACCCGTCACATATGTTACACATGTGACCTAAACGTGTACTACTGACTTCACATCACATAAAAACTCTATGACGTTTCAGACATCTGCAGGCTTTGTTCTCTGAAAGCAAATTCAATTAGTCCGACACCAGACACTTTGCTCAACATATACTTATTCCTAACGAGATAGAAGTCTGCAGGTAGTCTGTAGTCGTAACGATCGAAGGTTCGATATCCATTTCATTTTATTTCTCTCTGCTGGTACAAAGTTGGTGAAAATGTGAAATATTATCGAGTTCTGAATTCACTCAAATACGAATACAGTTGCTCATCGCATCGCATCGTAATCAGCGGAGATGCAGTAATTTGTATAAAGAACAACGTGTGCTAAGCATATTTGCTTGGCACAGAATTTCCGGTGCACTTCGCTGAAGCGTTAGAATTAATTTGATGAAAGCTCTGTCTTTCCAAGCGTTATACACATGCTCCTACCACCGCAAACTACGTGCACGCCGTGCACGCTACAATGTATCATTTGAAAAAGCTAAAGCCCGCCTCGTTGCCTTTGCTGTATGTGCCGCCATTTGTCATTGACAGTTCCGAGAATTGAACACAAATGGCTCAGCACTTTGGTGTTCTCCTTATAGGGGGGTGGGGGGATGGTGCACTATATTGTGTATCGTACCTTATCGCACTACCTTGTCAAACGCCTGTTTAGGTAAAGGGAGCTGTTACCTTGAAGGAAACTTGATGTAAAGGACGTTACATAGAGATAGGAAAGCTTGGATGCTACACATCGCACGTAATATGGTGCATATACATGGGTATTATTACAGTATAGGGAAAGCGGGAAGGTAGCATGACGTGATCACCATCGTAGAAACAAGAACCCCAAGTCCACCGTCGCTCGTAGCATTAATAAAGTGTAAAGACTATACATATGTATAACGATACAAATGTGACCCTCCGGAAGTAGTTAATTCCCGGTAAGGACGATGATCTGACTAGGTCAGTATACCTTTCCGCATATGCATGTTAATTACTCTATTAAGTCCTTTCAGCTGGAACGTAGATATAAGCCGTTCAACAACCGGCGCGAATGCAGAGCCAAAGAGAATTAATCAGAGGTATAATATGCCGTGTAATTGTTACAACCACGCATATACGTGTGAGCGCATACCAACTGCAAAATTTTTATTTACCTTCATTTTTCTAGCCACATTTTTTACAATCATACCAGGTCGAAGTAGGCCAACCAAAACGGTGGTGAAATCAATGAATTTCATCTCTTTAAACTTTTCTTCGATTACCTTGCTACAGTTTCGGAATTTTCTTCCGGTTTTAATTTCCGCGGATGGGATCAGTCTCGTTTATACATATGAGATTTTATTAAAGTCTGAATTAATTGGATTAGTGAGGTTATCGTTAGATGAGTCCTCCGACGCAAATCAACCAAACTCAAATAATCGGTGGAGTCAGAATTGATTGCTTGACGTGTAATAAACATTTCGTTGAAGTGGGACAAAATTCAAATAGGTTCAAATTCAAATGCTGAAGTAATGAACAAATGAATAGTGTAATCGATGACGAATGTATACCTGGGACATCGGCGCGTATCCCGTTGATTAGATCTGCTGCCACGTGTTTGTATGTTGATTCCACTAATCAGTCGGAATCAGCAGCTCATCCTTGCAAAATGACGGTGTTCAGCGCTCACTAATAGTGACTAGCGGCATAGCAAGCCAGTACGACGGTACGACCGTGGTATAGATCAAAGAACGTCTTGTTGATTGGTTCGTGGCATGTTCTCGAACGGTTTCCATTCAACTGAGTGATTATTACCATGCCAATGAGAATAGAAATATTGATTCAATCAAAAGTGTAGATATATTTCCTGAATGATTATCATGGTTACCTTGCAAATAATTGGACTGAAAACCAGTAATTATTTCCAACGATTAAATCCCATTTTCGGTCATCTTTACCAAGAAGCTTGATACGTGAATAAAATTGAATCTCTAACTGTGCAAAAATACTCGACATTTATTCATAGCAACGTTTCCACTTTTTCAAACATGTTTGGTATCCTGGCATAAAAATTTATTCCAAAGACATAACCAGGAGTGCTTCGGAAAACGTATGAATGTCGAATAGGGGCGAATGTGTTATGTAGAGGAAAGAAGTTTCCAGGCTCAGCAATATGGTCACAGTAGATACAATCTCACAATCGACGATCTCTTTTGAATATACCTACTGGCTGAAAAATATGGTGATATTCCTATAAAATATGTTACACCCGAACGTATTTGATAACACACTACGTTTATTTTAGAATTTCGATTCGGTATCGCCTGTATATTTTTTTTCGCTCGATATCTTTTATCCTTTATTGCTTGCCAACTTTAAATCAAACTCATTTTTTTCTAACAATTAACGGTCATATCAGCAATCTTGATACCTATTACTTTTCGTTGAATCTTGAACCTGCCGATTTTCATCCTCAAAATCAACTCGTTTGAAAGAAACTCGTTAGAACTTTAAGAGAGATTGGACCCGGCTATCCAGGTATTTATAAAGATGAAGATATCCGTCGATACCCTGTGGGAATTCTCCTATCGATCCAACCGGTAACTTCATGAGTCTCAATCTCCGTTTCGTTTTAATTAGATTAGCGTTTCGCTGTGAAATTGCGCGCCCAAAAGCTGATACAACTTCAATTCTACCATTGATACTAATCCTACTTTACCGAATTGGTTTCCCGATTAGTTTTCCTCGCAGTATCATCGTGAATTTTAACTTCTTACCACGAGAATCTTATCGCCCGTTTACGTATCAAAAAAACCACCAATAGTTCGCCAGGGGCAAAGTTTTATCGAGAAAACCGAGGGAACTAAACGCCCGCGACGGGTCTGGACCGCGAGTCAACCGTTAGAAGCGTGCAGTATTTCACCAACATATGTACTTATACAACCACATAGAGTGGAGATGGTGGTTTCAAACGACATTCCATTCGAAATTTGGAACGTGAACGAAACGACCTTAACTCAAGAAGAATGTTAAGCGTTGAAAGAATTAGGTATATTACTTCGTACGTTCGTAACTTCGATCTAACGCAGGGTTTCTGGCTCACATGTTTACTCGAGCCATTTCCTGGGCGGTTATTCGTTCATTTATTTATTTATTTATTTTTTTGTGCTAATTATTTTTTTCCCCAACGTACACGGATACGCTGAGATACTCGAAGGATTAGTAGTGGGTTTTATTTGCAAATCATCAAGTTCTACCGCGTACATATACGTTATAGATATACGATAAGCTTTCGAATGTTGAAAAAAGGTCAAAGGAGTGGAATAGATGAGTGAATACCAAAGTGGATTAAAAAGTTCGAGTCAAGCGCAGCAGAACCTGGTTCCTGTTTGATTTCAATCTCGTTATTATACCGTATATTTATACCTATATGGTTGCGGAACACGTGCAGAAACATGGTTACGATAAGTTAGGTTAAGTTGGAACCATGGCGGCTTATGATCTCCTTCGATGGCCCCTCGATTTCTTCATGCTTCGACAGAACTGAAAAATAATTTAAAGAGTCTGGAAAACACTCTTAAAGTTTTTAAAAAATCTTTTTTACAAACTGTTAAATATTCATCAATAGCTTGGGACTTGAAATATACCGGGGTTTGGATTTACTTGAAAAAATCTGTTAAAGTTGCTTCAGGCCAGTAATAGAGTAAGCTGCTTAATCTTTGAGCTGAACATCCTACATGATAGCGCTATGGGCTCGGCTATGGGTATGTAGGCAAACATGTTAAATATAGAGGTATAATGGAGGCAACAATACCGTGAATAATAAATAATAAGTTTTAACAGCGAACTAAGCGTTACTTATGCATTTTCTTTTTAACAGGAAGGTTGCATAAGTAGATTTTTCCAGTTAATAAACGCGGCCCCATATTATGCAGTATACTTACATGTACACTTGGCGAGATCATAACTGAAGTAGTTAGACACTACGCGATGAGCTGTAGGTTAGCGTAAAATATCCCTAGTTTAGGCAGCAAACGGGGGCTTGAGTTTTCGCAAATATCTCGAGAACTGATTGAGATTTTCGAAATTTTAAAAAAGATTCGAAAAGAGGAGGAAATTTCCTCAAAAAAGTCTCGACTCCCGGAACTAGAGGACCATTATTTATAATCTTTCCAAAAGCGTGAAAATACGGCCGAAAACAGCTAGTCTGGCTTGCGCGTGTCATGCAATGAAACGGCCCACGCGCCAAGTTACACTTGCGCAAACACCTCAGATATTTGCGTTTGTAGTCAAGTGTACACTTGTACCCTTGGCGAGATCATAACTGAAGTAGTTAGACACTACGCGATGAGCTGTAGGTTGGCGTAAAATATCCCTAGTTTAGGCAGCAAACGGGGGCTTGAGTTTTCGCAAATATCTCGAGAACTGATTGAGATTTTCGAAATTTTAAAAAAGATTCGAAAAGAGGAGGAAATGTCCTCAAAAAAGTCTCGACTCCCGGAACTAGAGGACCATTATTTATAATCTTTCCAGAAGCGTCAAAATACGGCCGAAAACGGCTAGTCTGGCGCGTGGGCCGTTTCATTGCATGACGCGTGCAAGCCAGATTAGCTGTTTTCGGCCGTATTTTCACGCTTCTGGAAAGATTATAAATAATGGTCGTCTAGTTCCGGGAGTCGAGACTTTTTTGAGGACATTTCCTCCTCTTTTCGAATCTTTTTTAAAATTTCGAAAATCTCAATCAGTTCTCGAGATATTTGCGAAAACTCAAGCCCCCGTTTGCTGCCTAAACTAGGGATATTTTACGCCAACCTACAGCTCATCGCGCAGTGTCTAACTACTTCAGTTATGATCTCGCTAAGTGTACATAGGCCTGCACCCCGTGGTGAACAAAATATTTACTAGTGCAAAACGATATATTTCATGTATAAATGAAAGGCAATAATCTTGTAGAGCGATTCGCTTGGAGGTGAGTTTGATATAAAGCTTGCATTATATCTTTATTTATGCGAACCTGGCACCCCGACGTGTTGGAAAATGAATTCTCAAATGTCCACGTAATTCATATCGATGCGTATACGTAATAAGTAACAGCAATAACGCTCTGTACCGTAGTGCTTTCACGGGGATTTAAAGTAGCGAACTTTTACGTCGCTTTGTGTCATCAAACTTGTCTGAATATATAAAACACGCGGAAGTACTTGCTTTCATGCGGATCACGAGTTTCTCAAATTATTAAAGTTTTTAACTATAATAATATTTCTAAGTAACAAAGTAAATATGAGGAAGAAGGAGTCTCAGATATGTATCTTGACGACGTGCGGGTGGATTCTAGTGTAACCTATGCTTGATTCTATGAAAGGTGGAACATGCAAGAAGGTGGAATAATGACTTGCACCATATAGCGCAAAGCGTTTGACAAATCTAGTCGGTTTGTAGACCCTGTAAATGTTCTGATTGAATTCCATTGGTAATGACTGGTGACCCTGCAGAACTTTCAACAATCCCTTCACTTGCTTACAAGTACTGTTTAATCAAACATTGAAATTCCCAATTTCAAAGTTCAATGTGCGCCGTTCATCGCTTTTCTCTCCTCTTACCACGACGTAGCTAAATTGGAACTCGGATATTATATCAAAATATCTCTCTTGATATTCGTTCCTTGAAATTTTAAGAATTCCGATGAATTTTTCTTTCGAGGGATCTCCGTTATACCCAGAGGCCATTCTTCAAAATACCTCGAGTTACTTTTTCCGTTCACCTCTCGGAATAGTCACCGCGCAGCCTATGTGGTACCGTCAACGGTTCTCGGCAAAGCCCTTAGACCCGTCGTTGATGCTGAAAATGATACCCAAATATCCAAATTGGATCGAGGAGGTATGTGCGCGATACAAACGATATTTCTCTATATAATAATCATAATCTCTTCTTTTCACGCTACCGATATGTATATATTTTTTCTTCGTAGATATTCGGGATGCTTCGAAGATACATTCGCCAAATCCCAAATATACATACCACAAATACGGTTTATAGAGTATAGGGATCGCGAGCTTATTCGTCATGATTCAAAAGGATATGCAGACCTGATATTACGTACCTCAATTATAGTTCTGTTAAACTCAACTACAAGCAAATGGTAGTACTTAATCAGATTTCTAATCAGATTCACCGAATGAATTAGCGAGCGGGTTTTCAGATCGTTCTCTTCACCTCGAGATGTAATTAGGGAATTTCATTCCAGAGATTGCAGACCTTGTCATACCAGATATGTTATTATCCTAAGAACTATATCGAACCGAATTAAACATCATGAAAATGAATTGAGCCCGAGTCCAACATAAACTCTGAAAATTCAATTTAATAAATTTTCAAAATTCTGCTTTTCATCGTAACGCAATTTCTTGCTGGTTTGGAGGTACCGTCCTTCTGGTCGCTCGATATTTAGACGGGCCTGGCTCAAGTTTCATCATCATAATTATTTGACAAATTTTCTTTCGTCCACTATACGCCCTTCCAAGAACCCGTTGCCGCGCTCGAAAAAGTTTTTACGTGACGTATAACGCCTTTGCACAACAAGAATTAGAGAATTAGAGGACAGTCGGGAACCTGCAGGTATGAAATTATGTAGCTATTTTGCTCTTTACAAGCCGACTGAACTTGTGTAGCTTCGAATCCGGGGTAATTATAGTTGGTTGAACCAGTGAAAAGTATATGAAACAGTGTTTACTAATGATATAAAGTTACTCGGGTTGGTAATTGCGAGCGTCCAACTCTAGAATTGTAAAACCAGATACCTGTGTCAATACGATCAACGTTCCAACGATAGTTTTCTTTGAAAAATTGAAGAGTTCAATAAAGAAAGAGAGGTGTTGTGAATAATTGCTGTAACACGGATAGTATTACTCGTTGTATTAGTATCCAATTAGTTATTGTTATTTCGTTAAGGAATTCACGAGAAAATAGATGATGTCGATGACCTCGAATAACTAGGAATGAATTGAATAAATTGAAATATTCCAGCTATGACAGCTAAGCTACGGCAGGATTTACGGTGTTTTTTCTCGGACTCTACGGCACGCCGTAGCCCGGCAGCGCGCGTCTATATGAACCTAAATAAGTGACGCGCGGATAATTAAATATTCCTCGGCAGCACTTTCATCAGTTGAGCTGATGAACTCAAAAGTTAAAAGTCCAGAGTTATGTACATATATATTTTTCGTACCACTGGAGTAGTAGCGTCACTAACTTGGAGAAATTTCATCCCCAACTTTATATGCTCTTTATACATAACTAACTAGCATCAGACAAATGCATACACGTTGAATATCTTCGCGAATTCTGTTTGTCCCTGGTGAGAGGGCGAAAAAAACAATTTAGAAAGGAAGAAAAACAAATATCTAATAAGTACCTTGAACTTTCTCGTGTTGTTTACGTGAATGTACTTGGGTGGTACAAGCGTAACAATCGTTCGGCTGGTTTCAAATATAACCAACGCTCTACAAACCAAGGAATTCGATTGGGGGCCGCATACATATAATCGGTGCTCAATCCCCAAAGAGGTTGGGTCTCTGATTAGATTTTGTATCCGTCGATCGCACCGCAGGGCTGCAGAGAGTTTAATTGTTTTTTTGTTTTTTTTTTCTATTTTTGTTCACATTTCCTTTTTGCGACTTCCACATAAGCTGCTAAAAACGTTCTAATTGTGAAAAATTCACAATTTTAGTAGTGGAATTTTTTCTACTTCCCGCTGCGTTGATTTAATTAATCCCCTAAGTATCTCGGCTCTTATCACTAACAACGCTAATCACACGCTGGTTATATTTTATATATCTCCTCGACGTTAACGCAACACACCGTGTAAGATCACGTCCTGAATCTGACAAATTGCTGCTCTCCCGACTCTCTCCCAGGAGACTCTTCCCTCAGGTCTACGCCTCACTCCTCCGTTTTTATCGAATATATAAGGTATGCTTTGAGTACCTTACCGTCGACTCTGTGAGCGTTTCATTTTTAGAAAGTGCAAACAGAAGTGAAAAATATACTTCTCCAAAGACGCTGCATCGCGTTTGAAGAATGACATTTTTTAATCGTATCTGGCCGAATTCACTCCTTGTAATATTAGGCTTTCGAGTACACACCTGCGTAACCAATCTTATAGATATATTATACGGGATTACACAAAAGCTAAGAGCTTGAAATGGAAAAATGGTATTTTATTTAGATTCGATAAAATCGATTGAAAATAAATTGTTTTACCAGCGATCTGAACTGAATACCAGTGATTCTTACAGCGTACTTAAATGATCATCATTTCAGGCATTAAACGAATACAAGAGGGCAAACTCGAACGTTCCGTTAAATGCCAAACGTCGATGTCTGCCTAATTTCCTTGACTGTTGAACCGTCCCCACACTACAGTAAACCTTCTGACCGTAGACCGCTTGATTTCCGGAATCTGGGAATATTTGTACGTACACGTATCTAGGTACAGCTCAAACAAAGTACCATTCCTGGACCGCACATAGCATATCACAATTAACTAGGAAACCGCTCCTCATATTTTACAATGAGATTCGATCCGCATTAAAAACATTATAGAAATCTAGCTACCCCGAATTATCAAAAAATGGGCAAACCAATTGTAACCGGTTTATACATCTATATATTCAAAACCCTTTGGAACTCAATGTTATTTATACCCTAATCGAATGAAATTGTTGTTTGCTCTAGAGTCTTCAAGTTATATCGTTCATTACAAATTTCATCAGTTTCAAGTACTACTTGCTGTTTGTACTTGCATTTGAATACAAATTCTTTGCAATAATCATGCAAAAAAGTATACGACTCAATCCCTGGGAGACATCGTTGAACATGTGATAACGTGGATGGAATTTCAGAGCTCTTCTTCTGATCATTCCAAATCAAGGTCTTCGGTAAATATCTTTTTATTTGTATGCTTGAAGCGGTAGCATGTACGAACAGGAATGACAGGGGAAACGAATCAAAATCCATGGCAATCAAAGGAACCATATAAGTTTCTTAAATTAGAATAAAAAAGATGCGTATGTTCCGTTACCGAAGCAGCATACATATCGATACAAACATCGTTGTATAAGATTTCCATCCCGAAAAAATCGCGTGGAATTTGTAGACACGGAATATCAAGTTGTGTCGATAACCGGATGATTATTTATCTTGATTTGTTTCCATCCTCTTTACTCTGTTCCACTTTATACAGGCCGCGGTAATTGACTAACCGTCTAAATTATTCTATGGCCTTTCCAACACGGCGGAAGCACGAATGGCGATGTGTCATAGGGATAAACTTCCCTGTTTTGAATCTGATTTTGTAACTGTCATTAATTTCTCGACGTTTATACTGATTGAAGTAGTTAATTAATCATTAATAATTCTGAATCGATGTCCGATAACCTCTTGAGAATTTTGTATGAATGTGAAGTACCCGCAAAGCATAACTCTCTGGCCTTCAATGAATCGAACTTAATCATAAGGAAGTCCTTCAGGAGATCGAGAATCAAGCCGATACACTCCGATCACGATGTAACCCTCGTCGGATGCCAACCGCAATCCGTATGGGAAAAGCCAGCCTTGTTTGTGGCAGTTTCTACAGAATCAGATGTACGGGAGTTGATGTTCCATTTTAAGATAACAATTGAGTCTTTCATTCAATTTCAACGTATAAAATCCGTATAAATTTTTTTAATTATATTTCGTTGGATTTTGATTACAAATTAAATTAGCTCATTCAGCGTGCCCAAATGGATATGTTTGTCATCTCTCTGGCTATGTGTGCGAGTTTGAGACATTCTTTTCTTAGCAGAGACTTTACGGTGAATTAGATCGATAACACCGATAGTAACCAAACCACATATTTCAATTGGTTTCGAACCGAGTTTGCTGGAATCGTTTGATATACCTCTCGAATGCAAATATGTGCATTGAACCGAATGTTGTTATATCATAGAAAATATGAGTACCGCGTTGTTGGGTATACGTACAGTTGCAAACACAGGATCAATATTTCATGTTGCACACAATTTCAACGTTTGATCATTCGTCAGAGTTGCAGAGAATCTGCTTATACATAATATGTATGATATAACGATACTTGTATGAACAGTATCGTGTTGGATCACTCCAATATACACTTTGGCTGTTACGTCATACTCTTGTTTTTGTTTGTTTTTTTTTCTACAAATTTACGTACCTATCCAAATTTATCACATACCACGGCGATAGCGATAAAAGTCATTACATTACATTGTTGAAGTAAACGAGTTTTTGAATTTTTAAAATCCGTGAAGGTCACCGCCAATATGGTTTTTTGACAGCCAAAGGTTCGCCGCCAAGTACAATCGAGGTGAAATCGATATCTTATGTATTTTATACATTCAAATAAAACTGAATCAATTCCACTCACATCCAGTTCTATATATACTCGCATCTGATGAATCTGATGGTAGAAAAATTTTATTTTTTGCTGTAAAAAACTTGAGATGTTTTCATGCTACTGTAAAGCCATAGGGCCCTCGATACATGCCTCCTAAATCTAATATTCTCAGATCTATATATTTATTACGTTTTAGAACTTTCACTCGATTCTTTTCTTCACTCTTCCTTTTTGCAATTCTTTTTTTTTTTATAACAAGGTCAGGTCGTTGGCGGTACGTTTGTCAGCTACGTCGGTACGTATATTGTACAGTGTTTACGTGGGCATCAATCTCTCCACACATGGTACTTATCTTCATAGCTTGTACCTTCCCATAAATTTTCGCCAACGAATAAAAACGAAACGGTGTATAAAAAAGTAAAGCTTTTCTCGGAAAATATTTCCACTGAACTACGCGACGATGATTATACGTTGCGACGTCCGGCCACAAATTAATTTCAAAGTTAAAACCACGAGGGTTTTAAAATTTTCACGTGAATATATTCAACCCACGAATTTCGGGTATCATATTCCGTTTTAAAATCGCGATCTTTGATTTTCGAATAAAATTATTAGGATCTTTTTTTGATTCCCAGAAGTTATAGGTCAGTCCAGGTGTCTGATGGATTTACCCATGTGTATTGCTGTTGGACGTTTCTGTAATAATTTCATTACAGCAGCTCTATGGGTAGCCATTTTTTTCATCGATCGACCCGCTCGGCTGATGGAGATAGTCGCGCCTACATTTTTTGATTCTGACTAACTCTAATGCACCTATAATTCTTCGTAGTACATCCCATATAAACCCTTCGGACCTTAAAGGACAAAGACATGTGTAAAGCTTCCTCAGACAAAAGGCGAGTTTCGTAGTAGATTATAATATCACACCATGCTCGTAGAAGGTTGTGGTATATGTTATGTAATATACGAAGAGAAACGCCGTTGTGTTCATGGAACAGAAGGCTTCTCTGCAGAGGAGGTATGGGAGCCCACCCCGTGACTGTGAGACCTGCAACACCTGCGTCGTATCGGTTGTATATTCATTCGCTAAAGCGCGATTATGACCCCACGCGAGGAGGAATTCAAGACCGGAAAATTTAGAGGCGTTCACGGTTCGCCTTCTGGGACAAAATTGAGGTGCGGTGAAAAATGAGGAGTTAGGTATTACACATATGGTGGCAATATTTTGAGTTCCATTTTTTAATCTCAACTCTTACCCATCCTAAAGTCAACGTTTGGTAATGGGAAAAAAATTTTCGTTCAAATTTCAGGTGAATATAAAATGGATTAAACGATCATTTTCCAATTAGAGATTTGTTTCGTCTTACTCATTTTACCTGCAGGTCTCTCATACTGTATCCGTGGACAAATTTGCGGACATTTCGATAGAGTAAATTCCAAGCTTCAAAATCAACGGGATGTAATCCTTGCACATTTTTTTTGACAGGCGGTGCGAGCTCGAAAAAAATAAGTAACTGTATGACGAAATTCTACAGCCATCGCTCCGAAGTTGCACAACATCGTGAGCGACAGCTCTAGAGCGAATTTTGGAAATTGCATTATAGTCGAGGTTTCAAGCTTCATATCCCCCAATTTTTCTTTTTGTAATTCGTCCATTTTTCATGAAATTACAATTTTGAAATGGGTCTTTTCTGGTTTCAGCTGAAACTTTAGTGTCAATTGTTTTATCCGCAAGGAAGTACGAAATTTTCAATCGAGACTTGAAATTTAAAAAATTGGTGATGCATTTTGTTCTGCACGGTCTTTCCTTGGTACTCTGAATTGAACATGTCCGTGAATTGGTTCCCAGTCTTTTAATGGACTGGATTAGATCATATTTGTCTATCCATTAAACCACTTCGAATAAGTTAAAAGCATTCCCCTGTCAAGAATAGCTACTTCAAAAACAGTTTGTTCGTTCATCAGAACGAGACTTCGAAATTTCCAAAATCGTTATTCTGACTGTGGTTACCGCGAACAGGTTAATGAGAATAGTTAATTACATGTCTGACAATTTTCTTGAAAGCGGTGCTCATCATACATTCTTGAGATAATTTTCTCAAAGTTCTGAACTCGGATGTATTTGAGTACATTATATAGGGTTATACCCACGTCTAGAATTTGTCCTCAGAGTTGCGAACTCGATTAACCTTATTATTATACCTACTACAGAACACTTTCGGATGAAACAGCGTTATACGATCGTTTTCATGATAGTAAACTGTAGAACCAAGGGAATGAAGATGGTCTCGACAGCCACCTAATACCATAGCAGCTGCTTCGTTCCAGGTTCCAACGATTACACTGGTATCGGAGCTATACAACGTGTATTTCTCAGCGAAAAGGAGACGAGGCATAAGGTTAATCATCCAATTATGAGCCAAGTCAGGAGCTTAATGAGTCATATTATATTACAGGGCCGATAAATATCACGGTACTTAAGTCTGTAACAACAATAGGAAAGATTCATTTAGCAAAGGGAGCATCTCGGATGAAAATTAATTCAAGTAGGTGTTATGGAATAAATTTTCAAATAATCATTGAAATTTCTCGTTAAAACAGAAGCTCTGCGATATAATCGATAGGTTAAATATCGTATATATATAAACTCTCGGGTCGAAGTACATGAAGCTGCTGTTAGAATGAATGATATTCTTGACGCTAAATTTTGAGGCTCTCAAAACTTCCTCGATCGAGACTGAATTCAAATTTCATTGTTAAAACTTCAATCACTCGAATATTAAGATAACGAGGTCGTTGCAGAAAAAAAATCTGCAGGGAATACTCACTTCGCAATTTTCGCGTTAGGTACGTAAATCCATGAAAAAAAAATCTTCTTTCTACACAATGTTCACTGGGTAGAATTTTTTTTTCGCAATCTGTTTGAATTACATAAAAACAGTCTAATTCAGAGCCTACGTACATAATATTTTTCCTTCCGACTAACGAGATCCGCGACCCGGAGTCCGTTTACACCCGTATGATCGATGAGTTCGTCGAATTGACGATATGCGTGAACTGTAAAAAAGCCCTCGTAATTTGCGGAGCGTAGCTCGTAATTCATGACCCAGAAACCTAATTTTTTATGCATTTAGAATAAAATCTGACCGAAGATGTTGTAACTTGTCAACGTGTTCAAATAATTCTCATTCATAATTGGTATGTGAATAAAAATTGAACGAGGACATTCTAATAAAGAAACGATCGAAGTTTCGATATCTCTGACCTTTTTTGAGCCATGATTCTACTCGTATATAATATTTACACGAATCAAAGCATCGAAAAATTGTGCATTCACCATCATTCGTGCACCGAAATTTCAAACAACTCTAGATTTTTGGAGATCTTTAACTGAACCGGTTCAAATGCTCGCTACCCTTTACACAACATACACATAATGAACAGTCATGAGAGCTACACGTAACCCGCTGGGAAACAGACATCAGGGCAAAAGAGAAAGAGACCGAAAGAAAAACGGAGTGAAAAGAGTAAAAGAAAGAGGTGTACAGACAGACGGACGATCGGACGGATACGAGCCTGATACAAAATTGCCTATCGCCCGAGGCGTAGCATGGCGAAGTTTCGGAGACAAATTGTGTCTTGTCGTCGTCGTCGTTGTCGTCTTTGTCGCTGTTGCCATCTTCCGAGTCTCCTGAGGGAGGTGTCCAAATAGGGCTAGCGGATGTGAACCACTTCATTCGACTCGTTCGACCCCCTACAGTTTCTCATACGCCACGGGGTCGCTTATAGGATCTAAACTATACGGGGATAAGAAGTGGCTTCTCCTCGAAGAGAAAGCAATAAGGACAATCCCTTCTAAAAGGCACGTGCCACAGCTCGTAGGGCCCCTTGATAGAACTTTGAGGGGAAAAACGCAGCGCGGGATATAACGTGCAGAAGCGGGTTGGGATGACCTGTTTATATCGTACCATATGTGCAGTCTAATAAGTGTCGAAGACCATCGGTGAGGTCTCGGATCTCCGAGCAAAATATATCGTCGGTCGTAAAACTTGAATGAAGACGAAACGAGGACGATACATTCTTTCCACGCGAGGGGATGGTTGCGTATATCCTACATTTTCCAGGTCGTCTACTGCCCAAAATGTCCATAGGGCGTGAACCAGGTGGGACGTGGTACAAGCGAGCCAATTGATCCAAATTTCCGCTGTACACTTGTTGTGTCGGAAAAAACATTTTACAGTATCTTCCGTAGAATATAATGTATATCGCGTGGTTATCTTCGATGATAAGTTTACAGCAACTTCGATATAGCGGTAGACAGATGAACGACAAATGACAGATGATTTGACGGATGATTTTTGACAGATGAATAACCTCCGACATTATTCCTAGTCAGAATTCAATTAGGTAATTCTAGAGTATAAGCTACAAAGTTATGCTGTCGAGTAAATGATTTATTGCGGATGTTAGGCTCCCATCGGGCCCCCTCTGAATACACTCATCCCGAGATATTAGTTTCTAGGGTACATGACGCTGGAAATTATTCCCACAAAACCGACTGTCAGTCCGCATGGTACTCGGCACTCGTTCGGTTATAGGATTTGAAAAGATAAATGAATCAATAACCGAATTGGAAGCTTGAATCGAGTGGAAAAAGTTGATAATTCGAATAAATGCAGGTATGCAAGGGATCATTTGATGAATCGGTACTGACGTTAACTAAAGGTAAATTATTATTTTTTTTTCTTGTGTGGCTTTTGTACGTCCACGGTTCGATGTTTGATTACATCATAAAATAGAACGACGCAGTGAAACACCATTTGCTACGTTCATCAATAGGGAAACTCTTTACACCCTTCACAAAATGGATTTCGTTTTTGTTTACTTTTATGTGTATGCAATAACTGTACCTATATATTATTTCACGAGAGGCAAAGAATAGAGAAAAAAAAAAGAAGCAAACCTCCAAAATGTTGAATAAAAGAGAACGTCGACTTTAAAACACTCCAGTTTTCGTCGCTTTGTATTCGTTTCTCGGTAGTTCAACCACCAAACCATAATATGAAACCTTTTAGTAAACATATCTCTTTTGAAATTCGAAAAAGCAATCCTGGCTCAATGATAATAACATATCTTTCGAGTCTTCCGTTTCTCAATTTCTAGATATATGCCACTATACCACGGTTGAACAACTCGAGACTGGAAAATTCCATTTAGGTGTGCGCACACTTGCCTCAGACCTACTTTTGAATTTCGGATATATTGAAAATATGAAGGTTTCCAAAAAAAAAAAGAAAAAAAAAAACACTAACGATAGAACGAACGTTTCTACGAGATTTCATCCGGGTTACTGTCAATCGGAGGACTATCATGGATTCATCGATTTTCCGTCGCTTCTTTTTTTTTATGTAGGGTGTGACTGACTCCCATCTCGGATCTGCCATATGCCAGCTCCTATCTTTGATCGTAAAACCGGATGATAGCTATATAGTTTAGCGGACGTCCGCACCCTTTAGCATAGTCCCCCTTTGTTTTTTCTGCTAAAAACTTTGCTCTTCCGTCAAACCAGGTTAATCCTAAACTTAACGATTCTTTTTGTAGTCATTTGCAGATTTCGCACCCTCCTCCGTCATGCCGTACACATTTTTCGTAATTCAATGCTCCTCTCCCATCCGCCTATACGATTAACACCCGATCACTACACTTTCCTATCCACATCCGTATGGTGCGCTTCCAACACCCAGTGATCTACCCAATTCGTATAAAGGAAGTGAGAAAATCAAAAAAATAAAACTAAAAAAAAATTAAAAACGTCGGCCAATTTCGCGCAAATATTCGGAACTTGAGGTAATGTAATGTTTTATTTAGAGCAGGCGTACAGTATAGTTTAGAATAACTCAACTGTTAACATGTGGAGAGTTTAGAATTCGAGTTCCACGTCAAAACGTCTTGAGGCACTTCCGCTGCGCGTCTTGAATATTTGATTGCTAGTTGTCCGAAACGGTAAAAGCTCAGTGCAAGTGTATATTATACCTACAGCGCACTAGACGAACTTGACTAGACTACTGGACTATAGAAACTTCGAATCTTCTTAGTGCGCAGTTCGTAAAAATGATGATTTAATCATAAGAAAAAGATGAAAGTGAAATGACGAAGCCGGTGGATATTCGCGCGCTGCAGGAAATCCACTGCGCTTTCCACCAACCTCAAGTATAGTTTCATTTTCCCTCATAGGTAACTTTGTAAGTGAAATTCCCCTTGATGGTTCACATTATTCACAGTCTACGCTCTATACTGTAAGACCTACTTTTCTGGGTATATCCGCTCGTGCATGATGTGCATCCGGAAATTTAAATTCATGATCCGTCAAACACATCGCAGCATTTCTATTTTCTAGACTATGAACACTGGCGGTGGATTCTATTAAGTAAGAAACCGTGTACGAAAACCATATAGTTTCTCAGCTATTGAGTTACATCGAACCTCGATAAGAAGTCCACTGAATTCAAACGATGTGATTTGACAGCAGAAACCGGCAGGTATACATAGGTATACATATAGGTATAGGTAGTGTCGCAAAGGTAAACGCAGGTTCATAAACTCGTCTGAGAAAATGTATTTTCAAAAGGGGGTGGAGTATATAGAGCAAAGTGAAAAACTGGAATTGTTGAAAAAAAAATAGTATAGGATACAAGAAAGATGGAAGCAGTGAATTTAAAATGGGATTCGGAGGTATAAGTGACAGGTGATATTCTGGTGTTTTTGATAACCTCAGGGGTTGGAATTTATATGAATCTGTTGTTCAACTACCACATTCATACATCGTAGAATGCTCAACAAAGTATTTTCGGTTTGTACGCAAAGATATGTTATAAAATTCAGTTGATTGAAATGACATATTATATTCATGTCCAGGAGTTAGTTTTTCACTTAGACCTTTCCGCTTACTTTACCGCTTTCTGCGCGCTAACCGGGAAAGTTGAAACAAAGCTTAGCTCTTATTAAAACTGAACTTTTCTCTCAACGATAAACTTCATCCTTATAGGTACGTATGTACCTTCAAGAAAACTTCCATTTTATTTAATTTTTTTTCAACATGTCCGTCATTCTAAAACAAAAATGGCTGCTTCATTTTTCCACTGAGGGATGAAACGAGCTGGCGACTCTGTTAAGGGATGACCATAAACTGCACTCCATATCCTCAAGTCCAGCGACACAACCCTCATAAAGCTCCATCGACTTTAACATCGATCTTGAGTCCCGTCAGAACCACCACGCTATTTTAGCTTTTTTGTTTTTATATTTAGTTCAAATCCAACCTAGGTAGAAGTTAACAGTGAACAGTGACTAGTGCAATTAAAACTTCGTGGTCGTAACTAATCCCATTGTCTGTATTGTCCTACTGGATCCTGTCTCCGCAATTGCTTTTAAGGATACAACGGGGAATGCCTAACCATAGCCTAACCCTTCCATCTTCTGCTCGGTTATCACAACTTTTCAACCCGCGAGGACCCCGCGTTTTACCTTCTGCATCTTTAATGGGGGCTCCGCAGTTCAACTTCTTACCGTAATATGGAAATTCAAAATTCACTCAGATTCCTATTCACGTGCCTATAGGTATAACTAAAGACCGAAGTTTCTCTTTAATAATTACTCGAACAATCACGAGTCGTATATCCGGATTTTCGGCTGAATTGAAACTCACTGTTCCCACAATACTTTTTGCATCTGCACAAGAGTCCCTTGATTCAAAAACCACTCGAGAGAAGTTTAAATTTCTTTCTATCAACATCTACCTACTTCATGTATTTATTTCATTTTTCTTCTCCACTTTTCACGGCACAAATTTCCGTGACCAAAACGAGGTCAGTTAGAAAACGAATTGAACAAAAACTGGGTGTTGTTGCGATGGGAACAATCACATACAAAATGATAGAAATATTTTTCACTGCTCACGATCACATGTTAAATGATTTGGCGCTAAATGCCCCATAAAACTGCAGCTATCTTAAATTACCGCGTACGCAGACTCAACAACCATTTACTGTGGCGATGAGTTATTTTTCTTTTCGTTTTCTAAAACTAACTCAAAAAATTGAACAACGTTTGTTACAGGCTTTCAGTAGATAAAGTATGTTTTTTATTTTTTGTTGTTTTTTCTCTAAATTATCAATTATCATGGTGTTTGTTCCGGCAGATACGACAGATTCATTATTAACAATATTGACAGGCTGCGATTACCGGACGTAATTGCACGTGAAAGTTATTCACTTACGCCCACCACGCTATCCCCGCACGCCTATAACACATTTGTAGACGTGACATATGTTGTTTTATCATTTTATTATCACGCGATCGATAACTCTACCTTGCACAGGGTCATCTTGCCTTCAACTATCCAACAAACCTGGGTGCAGGGTGCACATTGCACGGTATACTCCCATGCAATGCCCTCTGTAAGTATAACCTGTGTATTATCTAGCAGAATATTTTATTTATACGTACGCCCATGAAAATTTTACCTTGCCGCACGTACAAAATGGGAAAGGGATTGCTGCTTCGATTCATACATAAAATAATGGTCAGATTTTTCTTCTGATACTAGAAAAATTGTTGGATTAAACCGCAAACCCCAAATGAAAAATGGTGGTACGATTGATTCAGCATTAAGTCTCTCCGAATACAATAAATTGAAAAGCTCGTTGGGTCGCCGAGAGTTTTCCTCACAAGTGTAATCTGACATTTTCAAATCTTTATGGGATTTCGCTATCTTTATGATTCCTGCAACAATGCCGAGCAATGGAAAAAAAACAAAAAAAACATTTGGAAAAACTTGGTTCAACAATTTTTACACAGTTTGTGATTCTTGTTTTTATAAAACTCACCGATCCAGCCACTCTTTTTCTTAGATTTATTTTTTACCTCTTCTTTTTTCCTCTTTTGTCCTCTCGGAGTATATCTCACCGGAGTCTTGGGTCAATTTTCCACCCGATTAAACCGCCGCCTCAAATAGACCGGCCGTTGTACAATGGAATAGAGTATAAATTATCAAATCAAGGACCATTTCGATTGCAAAAAAAAAAAAAAAGAAAGGGTTTACGCGTACAGATTAAACCGATTGTAACGTTAGTAAGTGTACACACCCTGAGTAGATGGGTAAATTTTTTCTTCTTCATTTTTAAGACGTAGAAAACAATAGAAGTATATCAGAATTTCAAATCTAAATCAACGTGTTGTACATGGGGGGGAAATTTTGGTTTTAGCACATTTTCGATTTCCAAGTTGTTTATTTTTGACAGTTCATCAAAAACTTATCGGTCTACTCTGCTGTTATACGCTTTGATTTATATCGTATATGATAGCATCTGAAGCGTATCCGTATCAGAATAATCATAACAATAAGAACAATAATAAAAATCTGGCTGTTCAGTCCAGCAGAAAACAATCCATCAATCGAATAGTGGCGAGAATTCGTGATGGAGTTTTCCTTTTTCTTTTCCTTGAAATCCCGCGATATCGATACTTACGGAATATTCTAGCTGAAACATATAGAAGAACACGATATGTGATTCATTTTTCTCATCACTATTACTAAGCCAATTTCGATGTTCAGTGATCCCTTAGAAGATCCATATTGCAGCATAGCCGTACAAAGGTATCAATGATTCAAGGATCCAATAACGGGAAAAGTCAAACGCACGAAGTTTTAACCGAAAAAACAATCATTAGGAATCGTGGATTCGATTTTATTATACAGAAAAAGAATTCGTCTAGATTCCTTTGTCTCCAGTATTTCAGGCTGTAACCTACATGAAAAAAAACAAACAAACAAAAAAAAAGCGAACAAAAAAACATAAAGAACTGCGGCTCATCCACCGCGGTGACGCACGCGGTATATAAATACATCAAGCGATATACTAGGGGCATCGAATAGATATAGAGAGGACGAGAGAGAGAGAGAGAGAGAGAGAGAGCGAGTGGACAGACAGAATGGGGGGGTGGTCTCACCTTTCTCAATTTCATGCACTTGAACACGGTAGATTATTCGGTAATGACGTCATGACGTCATCAGGAGTGACGTGCACCTCCGATCCCTTTTCCATATGTGATCTTGTTAAATTTATGAGCTCGCAGCATCGTACGTATCAGATACGTATTGTATAAGATCAATACACACACATTCTTACCTTCTAAAATACCATGTACACGTAAATGCCGACAAATTCCCGGAAGATATGCACGCCGGAAATTGTGTCGTGGGAGAGGGCAAGACGGCGTCTATCGTATGAATAACTTTCAAGCATGGCGACGTGTATCAAACACGTGTATCTAAGGGTTTATCGCACGCCCGACCGACAGAGACCATGGATGAACGGGTGACAGTACTTGCTTGGAAGGATGGATGGCTGGTTGGCTGATTGGTTCGTTGGTTGGTTAATAACTCGTGACGACGCCTCGTTACGTAGCCGCAAGCTTCGTCGAAAACTCTTTCTGTCGTTCACGCACCTGATTCAATTAACTTGGGGTTGCATTACGCGAGGAACATATCCTTTTCGTTGTGAACCGTACAACAAAAATCATAGAAATAACGATAAACAAAAAATGAGATTAATTCCGATGGTCGCATGTCTTTCGCGGTAAACCCGCACGAGTAGACACGTCTACTTTCGTAATACCCACCCCTTCAAGTCTGTCTATCTGTCTTGTCTCTTTGCCTGAATCGGAGGATGCTGCCACTCGCCTCACGGCACGTGAAACTGAAACAATTCTTTTCATTTTTCAACTAGAACCTTGACGGATTGTCTGGATATACGTACATATATACAATAATATACCACACAAGTCCACTAAGCCTCTACAATTTGGTGGAGAAAAATGTACGTACCATCTTGGCATCGTGCATCTGTGCAGCATTAGATACAAGGTGGGTCACTCCAAATGTTGAGAATGGAAGGGACTCAATAGGCACGAAGTCCCCCCTTCCCCCCCCCCCCCTTGAGCTAATCAACAACTAGAAGAATTACCAAGAAATTGTATCTTGTTTTTCCGTAAGAATTTCGGTGGACCAAATTTTTCTAGTTGTTGAATGTCTCAAGGGGTGGGACTTTGTGCCTATTGAGTCCCTCCCATTCTCGACACTTGGAGTGAATCACCCTGTATATGAGGGGCACACATGTGTACATATGTGTACGAATCATGGTGGTCGGTACTTTGATGTTGTGTATGACGCGATCAATGGGGAGAACTATTTTTAGGAAAGAATTACTCGATTCTGCTAATAGACGGCCAACTACGCCAAGTTTTATTTAAACTTGTGTTACGTATGTGCTTACATCGATTCGTTAGTGATTTGCGGATTTACGTTCATGGAACGAAAAGTTTTACACCGTTTCGATAATGGTATGGATCAGTTTTTACCTGGCAAGTTGAATGAACGGAATCGTAATTATTACACGTTATGCGATACATAATTTGGAATCGGGATTATATATTAGCCGTTCATAGTATGTACTTAATATAAAGCGACGGAATACGGCGAGCAGCCGATATTAAAGTACATGGAATTACGTCGAAACTTCGACTGTTTAGAAACTATGGAAAACTAACTATGTTCAGTCATGTCATTTCGAAACGCACCTGTACAGGTGTAACATGTATCTGGTCGAAAGTTGTTACGATAGACATCTGGAGTGCCAAACTTCTGTTGGGAATCTGCGGTTGACTTATCTCGAGTGAAGTTGTACTTCCGTTGTATTATGTATATTCCCAAAACGAGACACCTCGCGTGAATTTTATTGTACTACACGTGTGCTTGCGAACGTATATCGTAAGTACGTATGGGATTGTTCACATGGACTCAACTCGCCTCCAGAACTCAAAGTCTCAGATATGATTGTCCGAAATCTAAAATACTTTTGACTTTAAAAATTTTTCTGTTCCCAGCCCTTTTTGAGCTATGAATATTTTTGTCTCCAAACTTGGGACCATTAAGTAAAATCTGAAATAATTCATCGATAACCAGTGAAAGATGGAGAACAATCCCGCGTTTCGAAAAATGTTGTAGATTTTTTTCGAGTTTTGTTATCTAATTCTTATTCCGCAAATCCAACAACCACATCGTATTATCCTCAAAGACAATGGAGTTGTCTTTACAAAAAAGTACTCGAAGTTAGTGGAGTACAGAACACATAATTTCATGAAGAAGAAAAAAAATTTCTAACACAACCTAAACGAAATAACATTGACTATCTGAAATTATCTCATCATTTTGAAGCTTGGACAATGACCCGAAAAATCACGGATCGAATCTGAGCGGTGAGGTCTGGAAGTGAGATGAGTTGGCGTGACAACCCCATATACTGTACATATGTATATTTCGTGACATGCTATACATCACCTGATATTAATTAGAAGTAAATATTATATCCGTATTACTGGGTATATGATAGTCATTTTCGTAGAGCGAACGCCGGGATTAACATAGTTTTAATTGGCTGGTTCGAATTCCCGTTTCACAAACTTCGACTAATTGTCAAGCTTTGGTTTATTGCGCAGGGAGCTTCCGAATAGTCTAGTGTTTGATGTATATTTATTTGATAACTGGTTCGCGTATCTCTTCATGAGCGAGGAAATACGAACGCCAATTGAACAACGAACGGTGATTCGCTGTGTTGCACAGATTTGGAAAAATAAATTTCATCTACACCAGCTACACCCACAAGTTTGGTTAACCATCGCGATTCTCATATGATATATGAAGATACACTGTGGTTATATTGATTATTTACTCCAATTAACATCGTAAGTACATATTTAGAGCGGAGCTCCGTGACTTGCGCAGGGAGAAACGAGTGGGCCTGGATTTGCAATGACTGTAATGAGTGGGAATTATCTGAAATGTTACCCCGAAGGATATAGTATGTCTGAAATTTCTTCATCTACTTCAGTAAATTATCAAATACCTAAATCGTGTTCTACTCCATGTATGGTTGAAGAAATCACGGTTAACCTCTGCTAAGTAAATTCCAGCAAAACTTACATAACAGGCTAAATAATTCTGATCTCTGGTCCAAGAGCCGTCGATTTTACTCCCTGGAGGATTTATGGCGCGTCCCAAGGTAAACAGGACTGTCTTTAGCGGGCAGATTGCCAGGAACATAAGGGTTTGATATTTAACGAGTAAACTGTCGTCCTGGCTGAGTAACTCGTACGAATGTTAAATTACTCGTAAACCGAACGCGATTGTTGGTATCTCGAAGGCATTTGAAAAATATTCTGGAAAGATCAGTGATTGGATGACGGACTTGCTAAGTGTGTGAATCAGACCTGAAGATAATCTAAATTGATTTGGTGTGGGCAAAGATGCAAATAAATGTAAATTACCAATCTGTGTTGAGATGGGTCGTATAAATTTTGTTGAAATAAGGCAAAAATATCACGCCCTACGACGTCGCGTTTCCATGATATAAATTCAACGGCAAACGCCTAAACTGATTGTGAATGGAAACGGTGAAAACCAGCGGTATCCATTCGTTTGTCGTTAGAAAATCAAACTTCTCTAATCTACTGAACCCTTCTCTGACTTTTGTACGCGTTAAGTTATTCAAATGTTGAAATAGAATCCAGGAGATTGTGGTGCATTCTTGCGAACAAACAAGTCAAATGCGTAGAGCTAACTCCGATTACTCTCACACGATTCAGATTCATATATTCTTGATTACCTATTAGAACTTCGAAGTCCTCCACACCAACTATTACAACCTCCAAAGTTGGAATTGCTCTAGATGTGGACTTGATTATTTTCAAGCGTAATTTCTCCAATGAAAAGTTGGATACTAATATCATGCAAAAAAACGAGTTCCCGAATTCCGTACGTATGACAAATTATTGTACGCCAGAATTATTTCTTTAAATTCCACCCTCTGATATCCTGTTGCCCGGAAAATAAACACCACCTTGACATAAAACTCCGTGTACATGCTAATTATTCGGTAGACAGATCGTGTAATGTCGACGATACTTATCATAATTGCGAAAAGAGTAATGACTAATTAATTCTTATTTCGGAAAATACGGTAGGAGTAGGTAGGTAAATACCAGATTTCTGATAATTTCAAATCTGAACCCTCATTCACGGGGCTATTCGCAAAGATCCGTTTTCACGTCTCACTCGGCGCACGGCAAGGGCAATTTTCAATTATACCGCAAAGTTCATCTCTATTTATCCGGTTTACTATTATAATATACGTACTTATACCATAACTTTCTGGTAAAAATAATTGAAATTGCTGTGAAATATCATCGGGATTCAAGTTTCTAGGTATCCATACTTTGTAACTATAATGGAAGAGCAGCCTCAAGCTATTTCGAATTCATTGTTAGTTACAGCTCATGAATTTCGATACAAAATTCGTAACCTCTCATTCCTCATGGGTCTCGTGTACAACAATACTTCTCGGCTATACCTGCGATTATCTCAATTACAATCTCCATTATAATGGATATTTTCTACATCCCAGATTTTCAGAAAAAGTACCGTCAGTACTTGACCGGATCATCTGTGGATGCCTTGAAAATTGATTTCCGTTCAAAGAAGTCGGCTTAATGTCTTCTTTGCAGTCGATTCAATGTCTTTGATTTTCTTCAATAAAATTTCTAAAACGGATAAGTTGAAGACAAATCCGAACTGGCAAGGCGCATGTGAGTGATGTCCGTGACCGCAGAGATCCGCTCTACGGTTTTTCGCTCGCTCGTACTTAAAATATTTCTCCAACAGAGTCGAATAATCCGTATTCCTCGAGAAGCAAGATCTTATCAAAATTCGAAATAGAAGAAATTCCTCCAGTTTCCAGGTTACTCCTAATATTTGAGGAAATCCATATCACATTCCTCCTGTTCCGCTGTCAAGTCGCTCGCCATTCGGTCTCATGGTCCTTTCGCGCGCAAAATTCGCTGACTATATATTCTCCTTCTTGATGTCTCTTTTGCCTGCCGTGGAATGCCGTTCGTGTCGTCGCCATCTACGTCTTTTTTTTCCTGTCAGCTATTCGAGCCGCGCCTCATGGGTCTCACTAGTGTTGCGTATAATTAAATTGCCAAGGGTAGTAATTCCGTTTGTATATATACGTATAACGTGTGTATGTACTCCGTATATACCTATGTATACTTTAAATGAAACAACCAAGATTTAATAGGACGTTTCATTTCACGCCGAATACCGCTGCAGACCTAGCCATGTTTTATCATGGCTTTGTATACCCACGATAACTTGAGGTATAGTTTAAAATCCAGGATATCGATAAACCAGAAAAAATTACTCGTAACTTTTTTTACCGCAACAAATATCAATGAAAACGTTCCTCCCTCTTCGCACAAGGTAGTATATATGTAAACGAACATTACGTGAGATAAGAATAAAAAAGTCCGGTATCGGTGAGAAAAAAATTGCTAGTTATTATCTCTTAAGTGAATGCATATAATCCAACACCAGAAGAGCATCGCGTTCGATGATGAATTTTTATAAAATGTTATTATCTAAAGGTATGAAGTAGAGATTTATGTCTATAGAACCAAGAAGAAAAAACAACGTTAACGTTGTTTGAGCTCAGGTAGAACGGCATGAGATCTTCAGCGAGAAATAACCAGTGTCAATTCCAGAATATCCCCATACGATTACCATGAATAATTTTTAATTAACGCAATGCAACTTCCTTTTTTGTTTTCCTTCTCTTACCCCTTCCAGCTATCCCCGTCGGTATTTATAATAAATATATACGCATTTTACGTAAAATATTTTTTACATGCAACCGCGCTGTATTACAGACGTAATAATATATCATATATATGAACATGTATGTTTATACGCGTGCGGTAGGCTGAATTAGACCGTATACAATCGTATGAATAACTGACTGCCCCTTATTCTGTAAACAGAGCTTTTCAATGTGAGAATTAATTCGCTTTAACGGAATACGTATATCCATGGGAGGCTACCGCGGTATGATATTAAATATTGAGGGGCAGCGTTATTACGTCCCCTTGGGAAACGTATCCTATCGCGAATTGCGTCACGGCGCATCCACTAGTGTAGATGTCCATTCTGGACTATCATCGTAGGAGTTGGAAGTATGTAGTGACAACCTCAACCTTCCTATACACAACGAGTCGAGTTGTCCCCTGGGAACCGTAATAATTGCCGTACGCGGGCTGTGCAAAGGTCGTATCGTTGAAACATGTTACGCGCTGCTTTTCTAGCTTCTAAAAACATTGAGCTTCTTTATTAGTCCTCGAGGTACACGTGTTCAACCTGCAGACCTATAATGCACTAAAGTTCGTGTATAACATTCCTAATGGCTTATCATTTTTACTATACCGGATGGATAGAAAGATAAGCGGAAAATTTCAAAACCTAAACATAGCTGAGCGCCAGCGTTTTATTTTTTCATTCCAAACTCTAATAGAAGCAACATTCACGTCCGAAACGAGCGTTCAGAAAAAAAAAAAAACTTTGAAAAAGTTACTCTTAATAGAATGACGACATGCGATACACAAAGAAATATTTAACACGATGCGCATGTGTCGATCGTTCGTCCGAATTTGCTATGGAAATTCCAAAATTGTAAAATCCGAAATTGATATTTTCCGGCATCGCTTGTCGTTGTGCTGGCAACGAGCTTTCGCAAACCAGTTTTTGTTTTTTCGTTTTCCTTTTTTTTTTTTCAGTCGCGGGTGTTTTCGGTTATAGTTTTTCAAATTTTCAAACACGAAATAAAAGCCTCAGCCCATTCAAGCGTTCAGCTTTTATACGAGTTTTAAAATTACTCGATCCTTTCTTTCAGCCCACACTGTTCTTTTCTGCTATATCCGACATCGATGATGGTTGCAGTAATTTTTATCAATCAATCGATCAATCTCAATTCCTGCATGGCTAATCGTTTCGTGAATATATGTTCCACCGGATATTGAACGAGCTGAATCTGCAGATTCAGAAGAGCGGAAAACGACCGACCTACCCGTATAATAACGCATGTATCCAAATGCTGTGTCAGGTGTACGAGTTACTCCATCACGTTACAAGCTGACCTCGAATTCAACACAACGTATATGGGCGTGCATTTGATACATCACCTGAGGAGAGCTCAAATGGAGTTCCTTGAAATTCATCAAATAAAAAAGAAATAAACAAAACAATTAGAACAAAAGACAGAATTAGAACAATTTGTGTCAACATTATGTTCAATTGATCGAAATGTTTTTCTTATCAGGAAAAAGAAATACTGAGTTTCAATCTAATAGAGATCAAAATACAAACGAATAACGATATTTTTTAATCAATTGATATAATTGATCAAATTATTGAATACGATCTCTGTTCAGAGTTGTTTTCCGTAGATCAAAACCAAAGCTAATATTCTTCACTTATCTATTTGTAACACCGCTGAATTTGGCTGAAAATTATTTATCCTCGTGTCAAATCTAACTGTTGAAAAATCCGTGATTTGTGATCGCTTTCAAAAGTCAAACAAAAATAAGGAGCTTCATAAACAACCGCAAATAATCGAATAATCACGATGAAAAAGGATTCAGGATTTCGAAATATTTGAAGATCCTCGCATTTGGAATAGTTTTCTAATTCACGAAACGACGGTTAAAATACTTGAAGGTCTTATCGATTTAATTACTCCCAACCAAACCCTTTGACAAGGTCGAAAGAAAAAAAAACGGACGTTTCGTACCCGTGAACTCTGGCATGAATAGAAGGTGCTGATGAGCTATACAAGAGCATGCGAAAACCGTGTGGATATAAATAAATACGGATCGCTAACTTTCTTTAACTTTCTATAAAAAGTCAAACTTGATTCAATGATCAAACCGTGCCTCTGTTGCCTATCATTAGTTAGTCTGGCCCTGCAAGGGTTACTTGGTTGTAATTGAGTCGTTTGTATTCGCGAACCGTTACCTTATATATCCAGGTGGCCCGTTTAATTAACCCCTTAAAATATCAGGGATAAGCTCCTACCGGACGCAAACGCCAAAATGGGTACTGGCCGTAGGTATGTATAGCGGATAAATGCTATGGAAAGATTGGGTCGGCAGAAACCAATATTACGAAACTGACTTTTAATAGGGGAAAAATGTTACTTCATTGTACGGCTCACAAAGTTCTTTCAGCGTTTCCAAATCATCAAATATTTCTCACACGGCACTGCCGGGGCTTAAAAATTGGGAGGAAATTTTCTTTCTTTTTTAATTATTATCCTGCTGTTTTTTAGATTCTCCCCATATCTTGGATGCAAATATAATGTATAGAGAAAAACGTCATGAGATGAAAAGCACACCAAATGATGACTCGTAGATTATTTTGTTCTTCAAATTTTCAATCTTTCTGGACTGCAGTGGTGAAAATATCAAACAAAATCATTAGCTGTATTCGATACGAAGTTAAAATATTCTAGGCCCACTTCAAAAGTACACATTATGACCAATTTTTATTTGTCTTGTGTTTTTAACATGAATGCGTAATCATCAAGCATATCATAACGAGAACGTAGATGAAAAAATAATGCCACAATTATTATGGTAAAATAATCGCGGATCGTGTTTGTCCGATATTTTTTTTTGCAATCATATAACTCGCTATTCAGAGGTATGTAGTCGAGGAACAAAGCGCGTTTTATGCAAAAGAGAAAAGCAAAAAATTTCTCGTTACAGTATTTCCTAGGTTAGGTGCCCCCGCATATCCTGCATGGAATTAGTTCTATATCAACTAATTGCTTGGGCTCTGCGCTAACCTACGTGTATAAACGTCACTTTTCGCCCGAGAAGTGAGACACTCTAATTAGCCTAATTACCATAAATCTTAATTAATTAATTTAAGGTAAATGAGGGAAAACAGGTTAACGCGTGCTCTACCATACTGACGACGTTATACGTTCCGCAATGTTGCCGACTTGAGGGCATATTTTTATAAAAAATTATCTCACCTTCATAAGAATATATTTACAATTCCTCTTTGTTGCTATCGGTATAATTACGTTGATTAGAAACTTCCACAGTCAACTTGGTACTACTCGAATTTTTCATAGTCTGGAATTGAAGACATTCATGAGATTTTCTCGATTCACTTTTCCATTAAAATCACCTGAAGAATCAATTCATCAAACTTCAATTCATTTCAGAATATCATTTCGGAGAATCAATTCATTGATATGGATATGTCATTTTATTTGCGAATTTGCCGATTTCTTCGAGAGAGAACTTCAAGTAATATATGTACATTTATAAGGTGTACACGATAAATTTCGAGGATGAAGTCGAATAGAAAAAAATTGTCCTTTCAAAGAATACATGGACGAGTATAGCAACCCTATTTGGGAAAATAAGTGGAGCATCCATCCGTTGACGAACGTATGCTCCCTTTTCGAATACGTGCGCTAAACTCACGTGCGTACAGGGTATAACATAAAATAAATATACCTACCTATGTTACGCTCAAACGGACAGGGTATCTGCATCGGTGAACTTATTTTTATTTTATTAAAAATTTTCTTATTTTTTCTTCCGTCGCCATTGTTTCTATATACATCAATTCGTTGCACAGAACGTAAACAACGTCCGAGATGAAGCTATACATATTTTGAAAACGAGAAGTCGAAGGAATGAACGGTGTGCATCGAACGAAATTAAATAAATATTAACTTTACGAATAAATGAACGATTTTAACAATAAATTTTGCCGTTCTGTTTTTTTGTCGTAGCCCGAGGAGTGCATAGCCACCTACGATCCACATGCCTACTGCGTCGTTTATTCAACAATAGACAGCAGTTCAGTTGAAGTGGCGGAGAAAGTTTTGCAAACTCTGTGGCGAAGTGACCACGTTTCTTCGAAGGCCGTTATCCTGGTTGGAAATAAGGTTGACCTCGTGAGGGGTACGCTCGTCTCAGCTGAGGGTAAGAATTTATAATTTGTATTCCGTTTTCAATTTAACGATCGCGCAGTCTGGAACCACGAGCTCCAGCGATTTGATCTTAGTAGGTATTACATTTTCTCTTTTTTCTTTTACCGTTATTTTTAGTAAAATATTCGAATAGCTTACATAACATGATATTCAAATTAACCGAACGTGTCTGAAATAATAAATGTTGTCTTTTTTTTCGAAAATATGATTTCTTCAACGGCTCGTGTCTCTTTTTTCTGGCCTATATCATATGGCGACAGAATCCACTATTTCATTCGTCATACCTGTAACCTATACTCTGAGCATTATTCCTTGGAGTAAATATTTTGCTCCGTTTCTCACAGTCGTTCTTCTTTGGGATTCAAGAGCCACCACCATGCATCTCTAAGAAACCCTGACGATTCTATATAATAAAGCAGAAAGAACAAAGCTCAGCGTTACGAGAATGGTGCAGTATTTGTTGTCGTCACTTCGCGTTCGCTTGGTTGAATTATTAAATTTAAGTGTCTAACGTTAGCGTGCACCCTGGGTACCGTTGAAGGTATTTCACGTGTGAATAATTTCGCAAGCTCTTCCGCGAAACTGGAATTCTAACTGTGTTACGTGCAGTTCAAGAGGAATACCACTAACGCAACGTACTGTGCCGTACAATATGTATTTCCCCAAAAAGCATCATAGAGATACAAAAAAATATGATATAATAATTACATAGGCTAACGCTAAACTAGCTTTATACGCACACATGCACTGCATTGTGTTGTTATTTTGGCTCCATTTATTTTCAGTTATATTACAAGACTATAACTTCTGATTCTTGAGTATTTTGAGCTCGGCAATCGGTATCTGCTAGCTAAATTGTTCTATATATCTATGAAAGTAATTGAGTTATCGCCCATTTGTCGGTTCTAGAATCGAAAGAATGGAGGTATCTCGATTGTTTCTAGTCGTAATTTAATTTGGTCGATGGATTCGTGTTCCTCAGGTCAGAACACTACAGGAGATAGTCTTTTAAATATTGCAAAGAATTCTCAATTTTTACTCCAAAAATCACGTTAACAATGATCGACGAGTGGCTTCATTAGAAATTTATCAAATTCTTCCGTTTTCAAATTCCAATTGAACACTCTTATTTCGATTTTCAATGCACACGTTCCACAACAAACTTTTCGCTAGATGGTCGAAATATTCGTTATTTTAATACCAACGCGTTTTTTTAACGTCCGTTTCAACGTCCGTGGTAACGGACGTTGTAGCATCTTCGTGTATTCTATAACGAAACGCACACGGACGTTCTGCGTTACGAAGAACGTGCGTTGTAACGTCCGATCAAATCTCTGTAGCATATTTTCGCTACGACGCGGACGGACGTTCGAACGTGTCAATGCACGGCGTAGCAGTATACATTGTTCGATAACGGACGTCAGTTTTACATTCGTATTTTCATTTCAGTACGGCCGTCAAAATAAACGTCCGTCGTGAGGGACGTTAAAAAAACGCTCGTGTGGCCCCAGCCTAAAACGCGCCCAAGTTCATCGAATTTCCATCGATCGGTTCTGCGATATAATAGAAAACGTAACTGCGGGTTGAATTAACAGAGATTTTTTTTTGATTCAAGTAGGCCGCGCTCAAGCCGGCCGTACTCGAGCTTTCGCGAGCACAGCCGGTTAGTTCTGTTTTTGCCGTCGCGTTGCGCAGCTCGCTAGACTTTCTCATGACCATAAACATAAACTAGGAGCATCAAGAATGCCCATGCTCATGACTTTCTCGCAACCAAAAAAATTTTCGTGAGATTTATGAGTTGCGAGCTCTACGAAAATACCGACATCGCGAGCTTCTGCTCACCTACCCAGTTGTTTAATGCCTGTATCGTGTTTGGGGCTGTATTTTAATGATACGTGCTCAGGCGTTAAATCGTCGGCATGTCAAAGTAGTGTAAAGATAATTTATTAGATTTTCATATCGAAGGTGAGGTGTGAACGCAGCAGGAGAAATAATTTTTGTGTCCCCAAATAAGGACGTATAGTTACACTCATTACTTGCGGAGAAATATGCTCTGTATGTACGCCGAACATCTACTATAGTGCACTATGAGCTTCCGCATAATTGCAATCTAAAGATAAAAGAATGGCGTGGGCGTTATAATCCAACCTATAACGTGCGGTAATGATCGATTAATCTGAGCATTAGCTATAGCACGAATTTTAATGAGACCAGGAAAAAAGGAATGACGAAAGAAAGAAGAAAAAAAATGAGAAAGATAATCTCCAAGAGGGAAGAACTGCCGTCATTAATTTGTTCAATGCACAACTTGAGGTCGAAAACTACCCTTTTACCATAATATCAAAACGGAATACTTTAATTAGACATAAAAACTTGAACCACGATCTTCTAAAAATTAATATATTCGAATGAATCGCATAATGCGAACTACAACGTCGACTGTATTAGACTGATTAGATATCGATTACACCTGGTTAAAAGCTTTTTCGCAGCTCAATATTTAAACGCGGAAGGTTTGGTTAAAATTTTTCCAGATTTGAAATTGAATTGTCCTTTTCACCTGAATACCTAATTGAAAGGTTCGTTGAAAACCGTCTCTTCATGTATAGGTATATCCAATTCGCGTTTTCACCGTCAGTACCGATCCTATCGGATGAAAGTTAAATTGGATGAGCAGAGTGCGAGTTTACTAAGAATTAGAAATACATATACAACTGGAAAAAATTTCAATCGAATCTTCCGGAAAGTTTCCACGTCGCAAAAAAAAAAAAAAAATAACGAACAAAAAAGAAACTTTGATTCTCTTCAACCAACGCTGCTCATTCGTACATTTATTTTTAATTTTTTAGGAACATACGACCTTTTATCAGCATCCTCAATATTTTGTAGGCCACGCCAATCTAGAGATTTGACCTAAATTCTGAATTCTGAATTTATTTATTTTAATTATTATTTTAATTCCTATCTCTCGGATATCTTATTACAGTCACGAGTTATAAAAAGAGAAATCCAGCTCTGACATCCTACGACTGTTATTAAAATTTTTGAATCTATAACACGATAATACATGATATAAAAAATTACAAAAACTGCACGCTGTTTCCTATTTTATTTCAAGTGATTTTCACTTGTTCTTTCGTAACGTAAAATTCTTGTTAAATATTCGGAGTCTTGCAGGATGTATGCGGGTATGATAACGCGACCATCGTACATCCTTCAAAAACCAGCAAACATCCTGCAGTATAGCAGCAGCAGCAGCAGCAGCAGCAGCAGCAGCGGTCGCGGTAGCTCTTGATCTTTTATGTATGAAAACCGCGAGAATTTTTTTTTCTTTTTTTGTTTTTTACATTTGCTTTTTTGCATGAAGATTTTCATCGGCAGAATGTCGGAGCGGTCGTACTTGACGAAGAACTCAAACAACTATACGAAACTATGCATAGCTAAATAACGCCAGCCGTGATCCAGATTATTATTTTTTTTTTTTACGTAAAAAAACGCACCGTTGAACTTTTCTTTTACAACCTGCAAATTTGATGCTTTTAAGATTTCTTATTTTCAAGCATATTATATTCTAGGGAAAATTATTAATTATACCGGGCAGTAAAATCTGCTTTCGAATTTTTCCTGAGATATCAGGAATTGCTGCAGGTGATTTTATGTTTGAAATTTTATTACTCAATAACGTCAATATACATATGCTATATGCACACATATAATATATAAAGGTATGTACGTACATACGACGTGCGCGTATGTAAGTCTTCTGCTTATGACGGAAACGCTGGAGGTGATTTATAACGATGAGAATTTCCAGACTCGCGTGTTAACTTCTGTCGAGATCAATAACTAATTTGCATTCGTCCCGTCGTGTTAAGCGCATATAACTATCATGTGCGGTAGATTTATTAACGTTATTGGCTCATACGCGTTGAAATTGCGAAGGGGTGAAGAAGTTTAGGAGTTTGATTAACAATAAGTAAATCTTTACTTTATGTTTCAGATGGAAAGTCCATGGCGACCTCGTACGACTGTAAGTTCATAGAGACTTCAGTTGTCATCAATCACAAGGTCGACGAACTACTGGTAGGCCTCCTATCCCAGATACGTCTGAAATTGGAGAATCCCGAACACGCACGCGATATATTTTCGAAAAGATCGCGTAAAAATCGCAATAGATCACCACTTGGTTCAAGCTCTGAAAATAATTCGCCAAAAAAATACAGGGGTAGCAGAACTAGCGCTAGTCTCAAGGTCAGAACTCTTTTGGGAAAAGTATGGGCACGTGACAGTAAATCAAAAAGCTGCGAGAACCTACACGTATTGTAGAGAAGACTGAAAATCGTATATATTGTTTGAATTATAAAAAACAAAAGAATTATCATAAAAAGAGAATGATTATGACGGTCAGTGGCTATAATTATATACGTATGGTATTCTGATAAATGTGTGGGATCTGCAGACGACAGTTTGTTTGGTGAAAAAACAAAACCATCCTTATAACTTTGAATCATTTACACGCCTCCTTAAGAATTCAAGAGCCATGACGGAACGTACATTTCTTAACTGCAGTATGACTTGACCGCTTCATCCCCCCCATTTATATTGAACTAAAGATCGAATGGTCGTACGGGAAGGAGAAGAGAAAATTCGAACAGAGATAAATTAGTGGAATAGGATAGAACAATATCTGCCAAATCCTTGACAATTATCCCAAAAGATCTCGGTACCTATACGATATTAGACGCGTTTAACAAAAGCCAACGTTTGATCTCGAGATTCGCAACGTCTTTGGCGAGGACAATATGAATATGATTATCCATCTGAGGAGAGCAATTGTATTCGATACTACAGACAAACATATACATATACTGGGATAGTATTTCTGCAACAATAGGTGACGAAAACAAAAAGCGTTGAATGGAATGAAAATGGAAAGGAAAGCTGTATGGTGCCCAACCGCTGCACGAAATTAACTCCCGCAGTATTTTTCAACTCGATTCACATTGACATTTGAATATGATATATATGAATATACGCTTGAATTAGGTGACCCTGAATTAGTTATTAATAAATTGGTAATTGATCAATGTCCAAAATTTATTGAGACTGTTACACGGAGCGATGCATTTATATATGAGACGCGAGAATCCGCCTTTGGAGAACGGAATTCATCCGATCGGCCGGAAATTTATTCACAATGAATTTTTCTCTTTATATTCGTCGACGAATTTCACGTACGCATATTTTGATCTTTTTCGAAATTACATGAGCAAAGCGGAGGTGTGAATTGCGTTTTTTTACTAAAATACAGAGTTCCGTGAAACAATTCCTATATATTATACACCCCCATTAAAATATAACATTAGAGAACTTTTACAATCCAACAATTAACCAAACATGAATTTACACAATTTTTTACATTACGATTTTTGTACTTTGACGGAGTAATAATTTATTAAGACTATAAGCGAAAAGAGATATAAACTATATAAACGGCTAATGCGTATTATATATATATATATATATAATATTATAGTACTACGATACACACATGAAGTATATATACCTAAATGAGTTTTAGCGATATATATATACATATATACATGAAATAAATAGATGATTTAAAAGAAAAAGCAATTTTACATGAATATTACATTCGGTGCGTGTATATGCGGTCCATTAGCTTATAAGTAAAAGAATATATTATATAATAGTGAATAATTGTCATGGTGACATAATTTAAATAATGTAATGGATGATGATATTGTGGTCATCCTTTGCCGTATAGAAAATATGTGTCTGCGCCATCGCTTTTCAAATTTCAATAGCTACAGAATTTATTCAATATATTTCACGATCTATTTGTTAGCCTAGAATCAATGTTTACTTTAAGAAACAAATCCGAAATTTACGTCGTGAGTTTTTCTCCAGATTTCAGTGACTCTCATTGTCAGTCAGTCTGCATAGCTGTGGATGGATAAAAACTTTTCACATTTTTACTCGGACCATCAATCTTCCCACGAAACTTTCTAGAGTTTCCATATTCGATTCGCAGTTGCGTAAAATCCTACGAAAAATTAAACATCAAACTCAGTTAAAATCTGTACTCATAATGTCGATAAAAAAAAAGCGACAAGAATCGTATAATTTGAACATAAAAAATTTACGCAAAATTTAAGTGATAAATGACGTTTGATAGTCTCTGCCGGATCAGTTTCGTCTCGCTCTACCAAAAATACAATCTAACCATAATCTCGGATGAAATTCGACAAAATTTGCCTTAATGAGAACAATTAATGATAGAGGTACGATTCGTATAATTATAAAAATAAAACACTTCGCGCGATTTCTGTGAATTTCACTATAATTACGATAGTGAAATGATATTCCTATATAATTAGTATTCCTCAACCGATCATTCGCACTTATTATTTAATCCCGAATAATTCCACTGTAGGAATACTGAAGGAGGAAAAATATCAAAACTGGAAAAAAAGCTGGTGTTCGTTCAGATTTTCTTTCGATCGTATTATTTTCTCCTCTCCTGCATTCATTTGTTTCTCCGTATTTTTTTTCCCTCCACATAAATAGCTTGAATTTATCCGCGCAAGTGTAATCCGTGCATGTATTGCAAAACGTGGAGGATTACAAACGTGTATTCGTGTAACGCACACGAGTATACTCGTATGCATGTAAATTATATATTTGAACAAAGTGGGGAAAAAGAAATTTTTTCCCCATGTAAAATGCTAGACGGATAAGTATGCATACATCGTTTAGCTTTTGGGCAGTTTATGCGCTTCGCCTTCATTCGTACGCTTCTTTTTTCTTTTTTCTTTTTTTTTCATCTCTTTGTACGTATCTTTTTCATCATTTCACCGAGAAAATCCGAGACAATGAATTTACGAAACAAAAGAAACGAGCACAGTTGTATGAATTCATTAACGCAACGCGTTACATGTGAATACGAAGGGATGAAGGATAAAATTACTGATAGTAAGTTCACCTCGAAGTTCGTGTTACTAAAATTACACATATTATTATACCATTCAAATGAAATCATGTATTATGATGTATGTATATTTTCATTACATCAGTTCATGAAAAAGGAGAATTGATCGGAAAGAATGAATGACGTAATATAGTTGGGAGTGTAACCATTCGAATTTAAATTGGTATAGAGCGCCGCGCATTGGAAGGACTATATGCGGTGGGATTCTAATGTATTTTCGCACACGTATTCTCCACAGAGTTTCTTCCGATAGTCTTATTTGCTTTGTTTCTTCATTTCTAAATTTGGAAATTTTTCTCCTCTTATCCGTGTAAAAGAAAGACAGGAATTTACAAAAGACTCGCATTATTATATCACTTTGAAAAAGCATCCGTGGTCCTCGTCGTTATCCTGTAGCCTGCAGAGACGTGTATATAGTCTCAAAAATTTCTCTACAATATAAAAATAAACGGCGGAGTTTATACAAAGCAAATATACAAGCTCGTTATAATTCGTTTGAATTCGTGTGATTTGAAACGGTTCGTTTAACACCCGTTAAAACCCAACACTTGAAATATTCTCATTGCGTGAAATGCGAAAGGTTGTATTTTTCAACCTAGATATAATCAAGCCCCTCTGCACGTTCAATATAATATACTAACGTTTTCACATATAACGACTTTTTTTTTATACAATAACCTTTACCCTAGTTCAAAAAACGTATACATACAACTTATAATAAATTAAATGTTTAATTGCAGGCGAGGAAATTGCGAGTAAATTTTCTATTGTAGATTGGTTACAGCACGGACTTTTTTTGTAATTAATTATTCACATGAGGATAAACGAAATTAATTTTGAAAATGAAAAATCATTTTGCAATATCCAACCGGATATAACGTGAGATGATAGGCTAAAGTTAACCTAGTCTATTGATGACGACCTTTCTGTTCTTTTTCTTTTCCCTACTTTTTGACCTTACAGTCGCTGCTATTGACTGTCTCTGCATCATACCCGTCGCCTGACTTCTTCCTTAACAAAGAACGACTCCATTTTGGGCAAGCTCTTCGTACCGCGATTCACGGTGGAAAGCACTTCGTGCCAGACCCAGAAAAATCAGTAAAAGCCTTGGGTGGAACGTATATCTCTGCAGCCGGTGAATAAAATATAGACGCTGCATGCGCGCGTATTGCGTGCGTGTTTTTATCATACGAAAAAGGTATATCATATTACATACATACTCACATCGTACATAGGTATACATAAGGTTTATTTAAAAAGAAGTTCGCCTGGACTTAAAAGGGTTATAAACAGAAAACTAGGTTTCTGGCCGAAGGCGTGTAATCGACTCGATCGTTTGTTAATTGATGTTGTAAAATTCTTTACTTATCCGCGATAATTTTTGACTTCAGAATTCTTACCACCCTTTTGCAGGCACATTATACGTAGATACATAGGTACGCAGGGCGGTATAACATGTCGGAAAGTGAAACCTCCGCAGAAAATTAATTGCTGCACCCCTCTAAATTCAATGCTCTGCGTGATATTTTCGCGTGTACTTTGAGAGACCTTGATCTTATTTGAGATGGTCGATTTAAACTTGTGCGCCCCGTATATGAATCAACTCTTGGAGAGTAATGCGGTCGGTCATCTGCGTCTATCCATCGGAACCACCTGTTGTCATCGTATCGTATAATTGCATGCATGTTCTGATGTATGGGAAACACCTCAGTCTTCACTACAATGGAAACTCGCACCGACGGGGATATAAATTCGAGCTCAATTCGTTCATCTGTCAATGTATGACATTTTCATTTCTTAACCGCCCAATATCGGTCTATGAAAGGCAAATAAATCATACAGAATGTACCGAATATGTATAGAACATCTAAATATGAGTATAAGCTGGTAACGTAGCTTAGCGTATGACTGCACAAGGAGGGCAATAAATATAAATCGAACCTTGTATATAAAAAGTGCCCTTAAGCAGAACTTTGAAAACATAAAAGTCTGCGAGAGGGGTTGAATTTGGTTAGAGAATCAGGTAGAAGCGAATTTCAATCAGCAAAAAGATTTGCCTCGAAGCTTTACGCAAACGGGTTTGCTACCGCGGTCAATCCAATTCCATGAACATCTCATGTCAGTTTTTTTTTTTTTTTTTCATCTTGTGTCAATTGTCAGCATAAACGGATACTTACGTAGATTGTACTAATTACATGACTCAATAAGATATCCGTGTCATATCAGTTGCTCCAACCGCGTGAACCTGAACGTGTTTCATAAAAGTTAATCGAAATTATTACGTCTGCTGCCCTCATTCTTCACGACTGTACGTTAAAACACGGACATTCCATCCCATTCTCGCTATTTAATTGCCCATATTGTTACAGTATGAGGTTTTTGCCAGCCATCAGGCATTTGTGCGGCCGCTTCGAACTTTGAACTGTACGGAGCTACAGGATCTTAATATATGTGCGTATATGTGTACTTCTTTCATTGCGACTGAAAAATGAATCAAATTTTAGTCGCAACCCCTTCGTTTGAAATGGGACACCCTATATATACCTTGAGGTTCTTCAAAAAACTTATCCACATAATTTCTCCAAAGATCACCTGTAAGTTATACTACTTTGCGAATGTATTATGTACAGCCGAAAAAATGCTTCCCAAACTTTTTTACTCGACTTGTTACTACAGCTTCGTTTAACTTACAAAAAAAGAAAATTACGCTTCGCCCCTATTTATTTTAGTCTTTACTTGTTTTTTTTTTTATTTTTTTTTTTATCCTTCGTTCGAAATAAGAATAGTAACAATAAATTGGGAAAACTTTTTCATATAGGCGTAAGGTACATTTTTCAGGGGCTTTATTATATATAAGTACGAGAGAAAGTCTGCAGAGATCACGTTATCTAATAACAGTAAAAATATATGTATAAGTTGGCAGAACAACATTGACGATCCGTAACTTCGCTGTTCTGACGTAGATTATTTGCTCGTATTTTCTACGTTGACTCTGCAACTACATGAATTTATTCAAATTGTCGGTATTTGGACGTGGAATTTGAATTTTCGCCCATCACAAATCGCATAATGCGATAAATTATATGGGCCGTAAGACAGCGTCTAAGTTTTATTACCATGGCGTAGAATGTTTGTCCGGATTTCTGTAGGAGTGAAAATTAATTTTGCAAGTACCACCGAGCTGGTTTTTGTCCCCATAAAATGTTGCAGGTTCAAATTATTGTCCCGTCCCCTGGTAGTTTGAAAAAGTTGGATACCTTATAGGTTAGGTATCGCGGACGCCACATGGTACGCCCATAACGACAGGCCGCTAATAGGGTGAATTACTAATTAGATATAAAACTAAAATTTTAATGAACGAAGTACACTCGTGCGTAGCAAACGGTTCGGGTTCAACGACGGCGCATTTGCAGTTTCACATTCTCCCACCAAATACCGTATGGATTATTACCAGTTATCTCGGTTTAACGATCAATTCCCAAATTATAACTCGATGTATCGAGATTGCCAATTAATATCTGAACGTCCTGACACGTCCGAACGATCGATTAACCTGCTCAACGTACAACGTAATTGATGCGAAGCTGGACGATCTACTCGAGGGTTTCCTTTAACAAATCTATAGTAATTCCGTACCGCGTCGTATCCAATCTATAGACTATTCGGGTAAAATAATCTGTTAATTTTAAAGTACCGGATCGAAAAGTTTCGAGTGAGATTTTTGAGTACATCAAATTTCCGCGTACCTCCTTTTTTGGTATACTTATCTCGATACTTATAGTATTCATGCACTGCAAGAAATCGAATTCCATTTGAATTTAACATCTGAGCTTACGATAACATCCCATCTAACCATATTGGTGAATAAATCAAATATAGACTATAAATGTACGCGGATGAAAAAAAAAAATCAATTTTCAACCCCAAAAATCAATCGTACCGCACAGACCTCACGGACTCGACGGCGTAGTTTCAATTAACGGGGGTGTTGGGGCGTCTGATGCTTTATTCTTTTGTTCTTTTATTTTATTTTGTTTTTTGTTTAACCATGTTGAATTTCAATACGTAACGTGAACCTACATCATGAAGGGATGTTTTTTTATTTTTTAAACCTATCACAACGGCCCCTGCAGGAATAAAGCTATCGCCCGCCAAGCGGTACGCGTTGGGAATGTCAATCCTGAAATCCGAAAATTCTGACATTCTGGAATCGGGGATTACAAACCCCTGGTCGAGTGGCCGATTTTATATGGGAAATTAGGTCGCGAGATCGGGGCAGCAGTTGAAAAATTTTACATGACATAACCGTGGATATAACGTGTGCAACTATTATTATATCGTTAGCTTCAATATCCCGGTAGTTTTTTACGTGTATGATAGCCTGCAATAGCACTTACATACCTCGTATTGCGTCACTTGCAGAGCTTCCGATATATAGGATATGCACAGAAAAAGTTTGCCTCGAGTTTTCAGGGGGTTTCGTAAAATAATTCCAACAGATTATGGGGACTTATAGTTTCGATGCGGAGTTTAAAAATTGATAAAAAAAAAATTCAACCCCCCTAACACCAAAATAGAAGTAAAATTCGGGTTACGTTTCTAGGGAAGCAAACAAAGAAAAAAGAATTGAGCTACGTATATATAAAGAATTTGCAAGCCGCTGTATAATATAATTTGAAGGGTATATGTGCGTATCATATAAAGTCACTTCGAAACATAGTTATCCCCCGTACGCTTTATTAAACAAATTCATACAAGTTATATGGTCGAAGTTTGAAAATTCGTGTTGAACCTGCGGATGTGATCTTTTTTTTTCGTAATTTTTTTGTTCCTCTGTTGGTTTTATTTCAATTTTCCATACGCAGCGCACGTAGGAATTCTTAGTATGTATATACGAAAGTGACGTGTCGAGAATTTTCAATGTACATATAATTCAGACGGTAACTGAGTTTTGAAGATGGAGAACTTTGAGCCGATCTGGTGCAGATGGTGGATGGTTTGTTAAGTGTTGAACAGTCAACAGTAGTCCCAGAAAGGCAGGGGTTATGATATAAACTCTGGCATAACCAGATGCAGGAAAACTAGAACCTGTTTAAGAGAACCTGAAACCGCTATCTTTAGTAAAGTTTCTATTCGCGTGACCAAATAGAGCTGCGTGCTCGCAAGCTGAGGGATTAATTTCAGGAAATGTCCGCCATTCTAAAGTGAAGACGTTTACGAGATAGGATCCCTTAAACATACTATACATGTATATATATTTCGTGCCAACTTTATACCACCTCCGAATAAATTAAGGGGGAAAAGTTTCAACTTCAAAGTTATGACGTTGGATCGGTGCGTAATCACATTAATTCTCTATGAAACGCACAATTTTCAACAATCTAATCCTATCGCACGTCGTTGAATCTGTGATTAGGTGTACCCAGCGTGCAAATATATACACTGATGTGAGAAAACAGTTCATTTATAGTTAATAAGGTTCATTCACTGTAACGAAATCGTATAGTCGTATAGGTATATGACGAAATAAATATTGAGTTTGAATTTTTAGTGCCAAAACTTTCACCTTTTTCTTATCGGTTTTCAAAGATTCGCACGAACAAACAAGAGTCGTCACAAAGTAGCTTCAGTACTGTTCGGTGATCGAGGCGTTACCTCGAATACGAGTATTTCTCAAGTGGTGATGAACCTATATTTTATAGAACATGATGTGGTAGTTCGCAGACTTCGTACTTTTTCCACAGCAAATAGAACGAATGTTGAATAAATTCATACTTAGTTCGAATCAATACCGAGGTACATTTACAATAAGGAAAGTATTTTCGGCGTGAACTGATGATTTAGTTACTCGAAATGCGGCGGTTTTTCGTTTATATTTGACACGACAGAGACATTCACTGGAAACTAATAACTTTGTTAACAGCTAACACATTGTTTTTTAACATTGCCAAATGAATGTGTTCATTCGTAATAAAAAAAAAAAACCTTTTCCTATTGATATGTATGCGTCGTTAAAATGATGGAATAACGATCCATCCTCCAATATAATCGTTTTCTTTCTTTTTTTGGTTTTGCTAATTTCCATTTTATAGTCTACCCGACTTTTCCCTTCTCCCCTGCAATATCCGCCGGTCTTTTCAAGATACAAATACTTGAATTTCGTTTGATCTTAGAAAAATTGACCCGTTTCTGGAACGCTGCCACATTATGTCTAAGTTTTATCATCCTTCTTTACTATAGTTAAAACATATTCTCATATCCGTTGACGGGTGCAGTTTGATAAAAGAAAAAGAAAAACCCCAGACATTATATCCACGACGTAGTCAGTTGACGAGAGTTCAAAGAACACTTGACTGCAGACTGGTTTGTTGGAACTTCGTATATACGAGAAACCGTTTTATCCTGGTACCGAAATGTGTTTCGATTAACCGTCAGGCGATTGGAAACATGTAATGAGTTTGCAGTTTATGTTTTTGTTCTTTTCACGATTGGATCCCGCCGTTAGTAAATTGACATTTAGTTTATTGAATCTAAAACGGAAAAGAATCGCTGCAGTTTGAACATATCAGACGACTAAACCAAAGTGAATTGGTCGATAAATGCTGCATGCGTCTTCTTAAACTACGGTGCGATATCCTGGAAAACTTCTAACGTTTTCCGATTAAATTTATTGCTCTTCAAACAGGGGCAACGGAATCCTGATTTGACGATTCGTGAAATTACATGTCAGCTGTTCTTTGAGTTACATCCGATTCGAACAAATGATGTATCGAGTCAGATCTCGTATAACTATTGTATACGTATATAGTACACACTTGCATACCCCGATGGATTCTGATGTGGATGATGATATTTTATTTTATTTATCAAACAATCGAACAACGGGACAAAACGCAACAAATAAACACATCATTTGTTACTCGATTTCTGTTCGAGTCAACTACTACGCGAAATGGTATACGACAGTGTCGGGTAGTATTTCCAGCATATTATCTAGATTGATGCATATAACTATTTTGGAAACTATGCAGTAGATAGCCTTATAGTATACCCACTGATATTTCAGTTTTGCTTTAATATTACCTTGAAAATATTGCGACCGTTTTTCTTTCTTTCATTCTAGGTATAACGGTATATGATATGTGTAATATGTATTCGTATCGTTTGACCTTCTAATTTTTCAGCGCACGCGATTCCCGATACAGCCTTATTTAGCTAATCAAAAATTCATTAATTACGCTAATAACGACAGATTGGTACGGATAAGCCTATGCACGAATGAGCCTTCATATTAGTTCAAAGACATTCCAGAGATAAATGAATACGAATTCGAGGGACTGTTGCGTATCCATGATTATTGTACGTGAAAAGAAAAAACAAAGAAATGAAAAATTTACACGAATTTTTTTACCATCGAGTCAGTCGCCTTCAGGTTGTTTCGACGTATCGGGTCGATCGAGGCTGATGGGAGATAAAGTTTTATCTATGAATTTTTTTGATGCAAATTTTCAGAGAACAATGTGTCTAAAAAAAATGCGGGTACATGCATTAAAAATTGACAAGATCTGATCACCGTATAATGGAACCCCAATTAATTATGTTTAATATTTTATCAATTCATGTGAGTAATTGCAACGTGAGCTGGCTTATCAACGTGGAGTTCACCTCGGAGTTTACGCTCTTGCAAACGAACCCTTGTACAAACAAAGGACGTAATGCGTGGTGTGTGATCTGCGATGCGTGATACGTGATACAATGGAACCGAAACCTTCCAAAATAAGCGATCACGTTCGTTCAACTATATACCTGTAACTTCGCGCATAATCGTTCGATGTAGTTTACAGACGTTAGGCAAGTTTCTAATGAAATTGCTCACCCGTTTAATTTCGCGTTTCAATAACCCTTTAAATACATTGTATTAATGTGGTACACGAATCCGCTGGAAATTATTTAGAAATAGAAATAAAAATGCCCTAATATATGTGTGACGTACATTATTCGTATCATAAAGATCCAAATGCAAATTAATGCAATTTAAATGGTATCTAAATTTCTTCGAAACTCCTTAAATTTCATATTCCTTATAGGTATGTTACACGGCTCTGTCTCTCCCATTCATATTGTAACTCGATTTTACGGTTGCCTAAAAATCCCAGCGGAGTTTAGCTTGAATTGAATTGTAACCGCACTGGTGTATGTGAGTCTGATTTCGTTTGAACGATTTTGAGTAGCGAGTCCCAAAGTATAAAAGTATCGAAGTTCACTTCAACTTGTGCTTCGTAAGCCGCTTTTATTGGTTCAATAATTCCGTATCTTATTCAGGCAATAAAGTTCTCTTGTGAGGTGATTTTCAGAATAGTTATTATAAAAAATAAAAAATGGCGACTGTCAACGACAAGTGAAAAAAGTTAAATTTACAATCTTGTCTCCAATCTCGGAAACACACTGCAGGAAACAATTAACGATAAAGTCCAACTGACTCTGTGCAAAGTCCAGATTATCCCAAGTTTCATTTCTCAACGTTCAAGTTGAATTAAAATAGTAGAAAACCAAGCCCCGATGCAATCGTCTCTACAATTGAGACGGGATGGAAAGACGAACCTTCAGTTGCTGTACGTAGTTCAAGCCAAAAATAGAGAATTGTAGGAAGAAAATCACAATTCTCTTTGCAGTTCCAGAAAGAGTGATACTAAAGCTTCGAAAAAATTTCCGCATATAAAATTGGCAGTTATTCGATTGCAACCGAAGCACATCGAAGCATGAAAATCATCATTATTTGCCTGACAATGAATCTTTTGTCTTCATATCGAGAGATGAGCTCTCTACAAACTTGTAAATTGAAATCCAGACTATTCCATTGAGCAGCAAAATAACCCGGTGTAATTACAAGAGGCCTGAGACTGTGTAGAGTTGCGCGCGACGTCAATCCGGTGAATCAAATCAATGGGGTCAAACGGGTCAATTGGGTGTCGATTTAGCGAGCCAAACCTCCGCTAGGTGTTCCATTCCCCCGTTTACCATTAATTTCACTGGTGTATAGCGAAACCGAGGATTTCTCGCGGGCCATTAGCTCTCACTTCTGACATCTCGACAGTTCTACGCCGTTCAAGTATACCGGCCGAAGGGTACCTGACCATCACTTCCTACCGCAAATCCTGATAATCGAGCTTACGTTAGGACAGCTGTCTGTATGTATGCAACCGTCCTGTAGACACCGAATGCACACGGGGTCAACCTGACCCGAACATTTTTTTTTTCAATGGCCGAAAGGCCCGCCACTGTGAACGGGTTTTTCAGCAGCTAAATTTTGTTCTGTTTTTTTACGAAAAAACTATATTGTCATTAGTTACTCGAATTGTCTTCTGATTTTGCTCTTTTCTTCGTACCGTATGATTTTCCAGACATCCATTTGTGTAAAAAGTATCGGGGGTCAAATTGCCTCTGCGTGCACTCTAACAAGGAGTGTGGGGGGGGGGGGGGGGGCACTCTAGAGTGATCACAGATTTGGCTTCCACTTGGTGGTGTGCCCCATCTGTGTGGCCCCCCGTTGTAAGCAAGATTCGCTACGGAGGTTTGCACTCAAAGGGTTAAAACTCAGAGAAGTATAAGGGGATGGCAGTAGAGATAAAAGTGAGGTGGAGGCGGAGGCGATGAGACCGTTTTATCCTTCAGTGAGGATATCGATCCCGTTTAGGATGAACCACCGACGGTCGCTGAACCGCTCACTTGATACGCGAAGGTATACGGGACCTCGCTCAAGTCTTTTCCAACCCTTCAACCTTCCAACGACTTACGGGACCCCTCGCATCTTCTTGATCTAGATTTTGAAATCACAGAAGAGACGCAGGCATTATTTTCCCTTTCTCTTATACATGCGTTGCTGTACGCGTAGCTGTACACATGTATCTCGTGTACCTCGATCCGTAGTTCATATGATAAACAGTAAAAAGTAACTCACTATCTCTTGGACGTATAGTATCCTATCAATAATACCTCACCGTGTTGAAACTATGCTCGAAAATTATTGCCCATAAACCGTTGCAAATTCATTTACATAGAAATATTAAACCTAGGTTGCATTGAAAATTTTCGGCTGTCCGCTTTTCGACACTTTCATTCTTTTTCAATGATAAAATATCCATCATAATAATCTCAATCGATATTTCTTCTTCTTCAGGCATCAGCTGTGTACCTAAATGATAGTGAGAAAATGTTCCCATCATTCAAGGGATCTAAAGAAAACAATTATGCCTTCTGATTCAATACATTTCGATTCAATTTCAATATCGCTAATCGTCATAGCATTGTGTTGCAATTATTTTTAATCGTAATTGATTTTTTTATTTATAAGATTTTTCTTGTACGGATTGTTAATAATAATCGCAACGTATTTTGTATATACATACATACATATTTTCAAGCAAGCATTAGCAACGAATCTCGAGACTTGTAATTCAAAACAATCAACAATTTACCAGAACTTTCTGCACGAGTCCACAAGTGTATGGATATACGTATTGCAGTTAATTTAAAATTTTAGCAGTAAATTGAAAAGAATACTCGCAACTTTTTATAACAAACTCATAACGCAAGTCACAATTAATTAATTCACGTATATATATGTTCACTTGCGACAACTGCCAGCCAAACAACCGTCGCTCACTTTCCTCTGCAGTATACGTACACCAATACCTGCAGTACTTTTCTCCGAGCGTTATAAAACCTCTCTATTCTTCTACTTTCATCCAGTTATTTTCACTTTTTCGTTCTTTTCGTACATTATTAGTTATGTTTTTTTTTTTGCATTCTTTTCAATTTTATATCAGCAACATCCTATCCCACCTCGTATGACGTGTAGCTGTATATCATGTATATATTTCAACTAGAAACTGCTCTGACTATACAAAACCACGGTGCCAGGTAACTAATTTTCTCCTGTCGGCGGCCTTTCTCCCCGCACTTCCATTATGCTCATTTTTTATTCGCATTTTAGTATCTTTTTTATTTTTTTTTTTATTTTCTTATAAAGTATATTTATTTTCAGCTTTACCTGTCCTCATTCTATAGCATTTTGCTACAAAAGGATATCTGAGTTTGAAGGTAAGCTGGTGAAGCTCTTCGACTTATCGGATGACTTAACTTCGTAAGGAAAACCTAAATCTGGTGCCGACGACTGTACGTCTATAAAAGTATTCGACAATTGTTTACAAGCAAGAAATATTTTTTGCCGAATGTCAGTCACGAAATCTGTAATCCCTTTACTGTAATTCGAATCACTAATGAATTGTAGTTGAGAAAGAGATTCAAGCCGAAAAAAATCAGCGGAATTATTCGATGGTTCGGATCTACATTCCAAATCAACGCGTTATATTATACGACGATAAATAAGACAGAGAATTCAATTTCATTCTTGATCGATCCTCTCCTCTTTTTCACTAATTTAGTTATTTTTATTTTTTTTCTTCAAGTCAGCTGTCGGTCAATATTTTTATTACGCTTGATTCGCGTGCTTACGCCCACGTAATTCACGAGTGAATTTGGTAGGCACACCCTCCCGAAGTTTTCACCGTTTACACGATCGGCTTTCGCTGATGTCAGCTTAAATGCTCGCTACACTTCCCATGTACTGCTGCAGCATTGCTGATGTTGAAATAACTTTCCACCATATCGGACGATGACAATCTCCAGAATTATTTGATCAGCTATTTTAAAATCAATTCAACGCAATCCACCCACCTTAATTTATCTCCTCGAATGGAATATCGATTCAAAGAAGAAACTCCCCTTGCGCCGGAATTATTTCTTTTCAATTTAATTTTTTGTAAATCTTGCATGTTTCGTGTGCGACGAATCGTGGAGATTTTCAATGATTCGACGTAAAAATCTTAAATTCACGACTCATATCTTCACTGTACAAATAATGATAACTACGGTGGACGTCAAATAAAAGCTGTAGGATCTGCAAGATGTGGAAGCATCGAAAGGTTCGTTGACTCGAATCAACGAATTGACCACCAATGCCCTGGACCTCTTCATACCTCAACTCCTTGTATGTGCATCGAACTGCATATATTGCATATATTGAAGTCTTCAACTGTTTGTATCCCAAGGGATTATGCAGAACTTTATCTGCTTACTCGAGCATGTTTCAGTTACGCAGTTTCGTGTTTCCTTTTCTAATTGGTAATAAGACAAACTCCAGTTCTGTTCTGCTTTACCCCCGTGACCGCAGCCAACTAATAGGCCACCATTACTTCAATGAAATTAACGGTTTCGCCCTCGTGAAGGCGAGAAAGTTGCGGAAAGATGCGAAGGCCATTGTGTGAAAAGAATCTAACCACCCCACTTGCAATTTATTATCAGCCCCAACAAAACGCCGGAAATAAGTTTACAGCAAGTATTTTATGTCAGATGAGTTGTTGCAAAATTTCTTGTAAGTTCAAATAATTCACCAAATTTTTTCTGCGTGGTGTATCTTTATAAATTTAAATGATGTGTAAAGTTCGGACGTTGAATTCTTGAAAGTCGGAAAGTTCTTCATTGCGTTATACAACTTGCGCTCCCTCAAAACCGACATTCTGTGTATCACATCCGGTTGAAAGGAGCTCACATGTTGACCACGAACTGAGTACGTTAGAGCATTATCAAAAAGTTACGTTGAAATGGTGTCGAAATTCCATGTTCTTCGTCAAGTTCTCCACTTTTTTTTCCTAGTTACCCCTCCAGGAACTTGTAAATTCCCTAACTTTGTTTTTTTGTAATATACATACAGTTTTGCAGCAACTCCGATTAACCCGAACCTCTTTAACCCCACGATAGGGTAAGCGGCGGATAGCATTTTAGTCCCTAAAATATATCACTGAAACGGTGTTATCTACATTTAGCACGAATGAGCCTATAAATACGAAACCTATATTTCTGAGGGTAAAATACGATATTTTCAACATCGCTGTAACCTGACTCTTGTAACGTTCGTCGTTTATACTTTACAGAAGGCACTAAAAATCTCGTTGCATAAGCGATCGGCGTGTACCTGCACACGTATTCACATCATACATGCATAAAAAATGAAAAGAGAAAAACATCAAAGCTACCTATCTCGCGTTTTCAAAGCGTACGATTTGGAATTGTAACACGATATCACGCAACACGTTATTATGGGTATACCTATAGCCTTGTTCGACGACACGATCGATATCGGTTCAGATAACGGCGTGAACAACGTTTCTTAACTGCTTTAACACGATATTCGTACAGCATGAACAAAGTACCCCCAAAGTCAGGGCTAATGGAATCTATCAACGCGGTTTGAAACCGAGGAGATATCGAATACGTATTGGTAACGCCAGACTCCGAGCTAGGTGAAGAGAGTTGATCACTAGAGACACGAACTAAGTTCGATGTATAGTTAAACCCTATATGGGTCGAGTGTTTTCTCCGTTTGGCTCCGAGCCAGTAACGATACTCGAAACACACGTTCCCATTTCAAAGAAATAACCGACGTAGGTATAATTGTTATTGGACCGCAATTCGTATGTGCAGTTATGTAATATCCTTCCTCCCGCAGGACCTACACCGGTGCAACAATTCGAGATGAATCAATATCTATACTTATTTTGTCATTCTCAATATTCGGGAGCGACTTATATTATTAGAACTTCATTCAACCTCGCGGAATTTTCTCTTTGCGCAAAATGAATTAAAATTTCTTTCGAAAAGTATATCGCCAGAAGATTGGCAACAATATATTAATCCTGAACGGTAAAATCGTCTTCCAAGGATTAAAGAGGTTGTCATTGTTTATAACAGATTAACGGAGATCAAGATATATTTTGGTAGCGTTTATTGTAGACGGGCATGAAAAATACTTGTTAAACTACGACTTCATCGTAATCTGCACGACTAGCACCTTGACAATAATTATTGGTGTTTTACAAGTTAGGTTTAATTTTTTTTAATCTGTGCAGCGAATCAAATAAATAGTCCGATTATCATTCAATAAGAATACGCAGGCGAGAATGTCACGAGAAAGGGTCGAAAAAAAAGAAGAAATCGATACGCGACAAAATGAAATCCTCTGCACCCTTTGTAATTGCCGAGTTACTGGGAAATTACTTCAACTCCATTTAACTTTTTAACTTTTCTGTAGTTTGGTGGGCAAATCGACCTACTCCAATTCCAATCTTCTGTAGAAGAACTTCAGGTATAGGTATATTTGTCAATTAATGATTAACAAGCATAGGAAGTATACAGTGTTGATATTTTGTGAGTGCTACGAAAATTACAAACGGCGTCAGTTGACTTTCCCTATTTTCAAAGTCACTTTGACTTTGAAATTTTCTCGTTAACGCGTTCTTGCGAGCTCTTTCAGGAACTAGAACTTCACTGTACAGGCATACCTGCCTGAATATACTGTATAAATTGTGTCAGAACCTCATCAAATTATATTACTTGTTAATATTATACATATGACTGAAAATGAGTCTACCTATCTTCACATGCAAAACGGTTAATATTGATCAACCATCGATCAAAAAACTTGCTTTTATTCCAACAAATCTTTTAACACAATTGAATAATACTGTAACCAAAATTGAGGTAAATCCAAGTGAGACCAAATAAAAAATCCGACTTTTCATTTTGATAACGACAAAAATTCCACATATCAGTATAACTTCTGGCTGATAATCTATTCGAAGCTAAAGTCTTCCAAAAATTTACGCTCGTGTACGTCCTGTGGCTGTGTAATTAATTTCGGCGGTATATATTGAAGTGACGTTATCTCATTTTAGGATTAAAATATTTACAGTACCACACTAATTATTTCGTAAAGATCAAAAAGGCAAGGATGCATAAGGGTAGAATAAAATAATATGCCTTCGTTATTTCTACCCTTAATATCACAGCTGGCAAAAAACGACCATTTGCCGATATATTCTTATCATCGATTTCTTGACGCTCCTATTTTCTGTTATCATATAACAGCCGTGTATACAAAAGGGAGCTTGATAAAAATCGCTGAAATGCAACTACCGATATTATTCATCAATTTCAATGTCATATTGAAATCCCTAGAAATATAGATAATTGATTCTCGAATAGCTATAAAAAATAGTTCCAACTACACTCCGGACGTATTAATACACAGGGTGTTGATTTTAACAACGTATTAATTTTGAAAAACGTGATTGAGATACCTCTGCAACTTGATATTTTTTTTATGAAATTTGGTGAGCGTTATGTGTACTGCATAAAATCAAAAATTTTCTCCCATATGCCTCAAGAAACTAGAAATTCGTTTTTCTTTTGGGTCAGTCTAGTACGTATATGTAGCAATACACGCCTAGAGCATCTTAGGTATAGCCGTATTTGAAAATCAGCCTGTACGTAAAATGCCTAGAGCTAAATTGACAATTAGACGCGGGGCGCAGTTCAATCAAATCCTCCGTTCCAATGTGGTATATTTGTTTTGTCCAAGTATCCGCTGTATCTGGTTTAATGAATTTCAAACTAAAGATGTTTATTTTTTGTTTCATACATACTCATATGCATACATATATATAATTCATGATTTCTACAACAAATCAAAGCTGCTACATATACTCAAAAAATTCTATCGCGTGCTTACATTAGTCAATTGGCTTCTACAATAAAGAGATCATTGTTTCCTCGTTTGTTTGACACACGTCATCATTAATATCAGCTTTTAAGTGCAATACCGGCCGGGTTCAATTTGCCCAAGGTGTTTCATCTCCCCCACGGCATGTACATGATCTGCCCGACCGATAATCTCAATTTCTAACACCATATACATACAGTACTTTATAGAGCCCGCGGGTTCGTATGATATCGTACCCAGGCGTGTTCTCATGAGGGATTTGGATACTCGCTTTATCTCTGACATCCACCAAATGGGTACTTACAATAAAACAGGGCCAATCGATCTGTGACATTTATATCTATAGAAAAAAATTTATACGAACTAATAAGCGGATGAATCGATTAGGAATACAAATTTTTCTTTTTCTTCATATTTGCAGACACAATATATGATATCGATATTGTTATGTCCCTGTGCCTTTTGACAATTTTTAATACCACTATTAATATCGTTCTGCGTAGCTCTCTAAAGGCCACTTTTTTTTTTAAGGATACCCCATTTGAAATAATGGGTTGGATTATTTTGAAAATAATTTGTCGTATTGAGAAAATAGTTCAAAATTCGAAGGTTCCAAGGGGGCCACTAAATGATAGAATGGGTTAAAGACTAGGTAGACTAGGTACTGTCTACAAATTCGACTGACAGTCTAGCTATTGTTGAAATTGAATTCGATTTTTTCCCCGCGGGCATCGAAATTCTATCTGATTTTAAAACAAATCAAACTAAAAAAAATCCTAGCTCCAAGGAGTCAGGAGTTATGCCTGCTGGCAGGAAACTTTACACACTGCAGTAACTTGACCTTAGCTTGTGCTTGTAATTTTAAACTGTCAGGAATCTTGAGTTCTTGGAGTTGGGATTTTTGTTTTTATTTGTGTTGATTCATTTGGAAATAAGTTGTAATTGTTATGTCAAAAGAAGAACCAGAACTTATTAACAAAAAAGGCAGTCACCCATCATTGTTTTTGAGATAATCTAACCCTTCTTCGAAAGTGGAACACCCTGTATACGCGTTCACGCAATGATATTATGTGCAGAGAAAATCTCAAGCGTAATTGACAAGAAAAAAAATGTACGGCATAAATAAAAGTGGTGAACAATATAAATCAACTGACAAATAAGTACACTTTCGGAATTAAATTATACCAGGTTTGCTAACCCGTATATAAGTATAGGTAATGTGAATTTTCTTTATCCGCATATAAATATAATAATTTGTCAGAGTATTATTCAAGCAAGAATTTTATTCTCTGTTATAAATCAAATGCGAATTCCAATTAATTTCAATTGAAATATTGTATACCAAGTAATGAAATTAAAAATTTTCACAATAATCTTAATTTTGTCTAGAGATTGACGCGTAAGATTCATTAAAGCGAGAAAAAATGAAACGGATGTAAAATCTATATCGGCATTGTATACATATATACAATTATTAATGAGGAAACTTGAATAATTATTCAATCAAGGGATCTTTTGTGAATAATTTATATCTATCAATGCAGCCCCGGCAGCAGTGGGAGAAGGAGAAAGTCTCGTGTATTTCCATAATAAATTTTCACAATACAATATAGTGTTAATCATATAATCGATACATGTAGCGATAAGCACTCCGAAAAAAAAAGTAACATTATTATTCCTATACCAAGATATGAGAAGGTGCATTCAGTTGTGCTTGCAGACACGCGTTTGTATGTTGAAAAAATGAAGACAAAGGATATCGTAAGTTTAAAACGTTTTATCGCTCTGTGAAAGCGAATGTACTGCAGCCCCCGTAGACAGCCGATGTCTCAAAATACATAAAATATATTGCATAACTTATTTTATCTGTAATATAGCTTACAATTAGTGTGATAAGAATCGTATATGTATAAGGAACAGATATTTGCGGACCATAGCCTAGCGAATAGGCATTTTTGTTTAAATTAATGTTCGCTGTATATTATACAATACTAAAGAATACATATTATAATATCGGATCAATAAAACCAATCAAATTTCTTATATACCTAAATATTCAAAAAGTAAATGTATATCGTATTTGTACTATATCTTCTATTCAACAATACCTGTAATATTTAAGTTTATATATTTCCCTATAACAATGATAATTTATCTGTGTCTCTTGGAGACGGTACAGCAAGAGTAATCGTTCGTATTCCATGTGTTAATAAATTCTCACAATGTACGTTCTGTTTACGTATATATGTATATTATATTACAAACGCTTGTTTGCCTAGACCTATTCCATGAAGATTACTTACCGCTATGGCGACTAAATCACCCATGGCTTTCCTTGTCGTATTATATGCATCGCCTGCTACCGCCTATATTTTATACCGATTATTGGGATTTTCTCACTGATTGTTTTTTTATAGGTTTCCTTTTACGTGCTCGTATTACTTTTAGGAATTACGATCATAGTATAAATTTTGAAAATTCAGACATCCTGCTAGAAATATCGCGAGAAAATAATAATAATTTTTTTTCCTCCATATTTTAGTTGATTTATATTTACATATTTTTTGAAGGCACATAGGTATATAACATAGTACCTATATTTACGTAGGTAATCTTTGCTACATTATTAGTTCAAGAAATCATTCATAGATTTCAATGAGTATTCGATGTTCACATTGCCCGTACCACTACATTCGTAGATTACATATCGATGAATGCTTTATCGATGCGATTTCCTATCAACGGAATTCGGATTTCGTGGCATCGATCTTTCAATGAACGAAGATCTTTGTAATTTAATAAGCTAGCTCTTTACAAATGACCGATCATCGCACCACTCTCAGAAACATTTTCACATTTCTCTCTCGACTACTACAATGACGAGAACTGAAATGCAGAAGAATTGATGTTGCGAATACTATCATTCTGAGAATAGGGAACGATTCTCTCAGGTAGACAGTAGGAGAATGATAAATGTACCTGTAGGTCGAAGTAAGTTGGGCATATAAAAGATCTGCATCATTTGTCATTCATCATCAGAATGGAAAAGAAAGTCATGAATAAATATATTTCTTTTTTCTAGAGTTTGTAAATGAGTTATTCATCCAACTAGTATGCCGTACGTCCTGAGCTATTGCATTACGCATACATGAGTATATATCTATATTTATAGTAGTGTGACTTCTACGCATACTATATCATGTAATTTGCCGTGCTAATAATCATTTCATACTCGAAAATGCATTGTATTTGCGATTTTGACATACAGTAATTCGAGAGAAAATAACTCGTGGAAAAGCAAGGTAATTCAATTCGACAAAGAGTATTCGAAAGGTGAAGCTTCAAGCTTCACAACGCATATTTGAGCAACTTTCTACGTTAATTATTTGCTGAGTTATGAGGATGTGAGATCGGGTATTTGTCGGGCAAGAAACAGAGTCACCCGCTAATTTTTACGCGCAGTGTATGCTATACATCGGAATATCTTAAACACAAACATGACATCTTCACAAACGCTACATTGAAATCTGCGAGAGCAATTCTGGAGCAAATGAGGGCTGAGATGATGAGAAAAACTCGGCAGTCATATACAAAGTTGTTCGAAGATCTGTAATTCATATGGAAAAATTCTCATTATATCTCAGCCCTACCAGGGAAATATTCACCATTGCCTAACCCTCCCTTGTGATCATCTCCCTCGGAATTACTCTACAGTGATCTCCTTGCTTTTGTCTCAATCTCTCGCTCTTTTTATAATTCTCATTACTTCTCGCATATTCCAATTAAAAACCAATTATCTCCATACTCTCGCCTAAGATATCACCTTTAGCATTGCATACTGAGATTGTACTAATTAAGAGTGACTCCTGACTTGATAGTGACTTGCCTGGATAACCCCCACAATTCCGATGATATCTGCAGCTCGTCTGGTGTAATAATCAAGAAAGCATATTTTTGTCTATAATCCGTGCAATACTGATGAACTCAAAAAAATAACGCATCCTTATCTTCATACCACCTATCTATTTTCAATGCCAGAACTACACCTGCAGGTTTGTCAATGACGAATATTATTGCACATGATTGACTTGTCGTTTTATTCATCTCTCAAAAAATTATCTCTGAATAATACATTGATGTGAAACTTCTTTCGTATAACATTCGTCCTTGGCAAGAAATAACATGCAATAGTGATAATTAGGCATTTTTAAAAAAACAATCACAATTTGATATCTTTGACGCACGCGCACGTGCACGTGTCGATATATTTGGAAATTTATTTACATACTGAATAATCCTGCGTTTGACTCTACTATGTATTCTATACATGAATATTTCAATTCAACTAATGTTTATTTGATAAACACGAGTACGTATTCTCAACAATGCTTGAGACCATTCATAGATAAATTATTTCTGTTTATGGTCAAGGTAAGTATTAAAATAAAATTTCGAACTTTACAGTCAGATATTAGTATCTATTCTGAAATTTATCTAACACAAGGTACAGCGATCACAGAAGTTCCCTTGAATGTTTATAATTTTTGTATTACATTTTAATTAGTAATAACACAAAAAAAAACTATGATCAGGAAAATACGAGATCATTTAACGCTAAGCACCGGGGTAGACAAATTGGGATTTCTTCAATTCGGTGACTAATTGGCAAAATTGAATTTAAAACGCCAAGTGACATCGTGCGAAACAGATCATTGTTCGTTTAGATCATTCACGATTTCCTTCAAAAACTCAGTACTGGGAGGTGCTGTAGTATAAAGACTTCCTGCAATCAAATGAATAAATGACAATGTAATCAAGCAAAAAAAGGATAACCAGCCTAGTATCTCTAAAAGCAAAGTCTAATCGGTTTCTACTCTATGTATGAACCTATTTTAGTTTCTGAGGCAAACAAGAAATTGAAAATACGACTGATTTACTTACCTACAAAGTTTGTATAGTCGCCATCGATTGAGATGACCTTACATGAGTTTTTTTGTTCGATTTTGAACCCAAGGCATCGAAAACGCTCATCTGTCTTATAGAGGGTTCCACTTTTATGGGGGTTCAAGTACGGCTGTCCACTAAACGGATTGATGAAATCAGCCCAGTATCCTACCATTTTGAGTTTGGTACAGATATCTGAAGCTGCTAAAAGAAACTGTAACAACAATCACATAAAGACTTTCCAATCAAAAATTGTGTTCACTGAACAATCTCTCCTAGTGATCAAGTAACTTTTGCTATCTGAGTTTGATAGGTTAACATATCACTAGTTGGTACTTACGTATTTAGCCAACTTTTCAGTTTCAATTTCTTTACTCCATTTCATAGTTTTAGCATTTGGCTTCTGACTGATTGTAACTATCGTCAGTTGCGGGGAGTTCACTTCCATACATCCCGGAAATAATTCTGTTATACCTTTTCGCAACAAGATCGGACATTTCTGCGCTGTACAATGCAAGACAGCTCGACTAGCTTCTAATAACTCCACATCAGGCTGGTGATTTACAGGTTTTTCTAAGTTCTGGCTTTGTGGTCTAGAGTTTGTTGCTTGCATTAGGTTTTCGATACTATTCTCATCATCCAAGACTATCGATCGGGTTTCCACCTGAGCTGTAGTGGACGCATTTAGCCAGCCAGGACCAACACTTCCTGGCAGATAGAATCGGAACCCCCTGGGCGCCAACAGTTCCCAGTTTGGATTTGCACCAAAAACAGTGTTTTCCACATCTTGAAATAAAAATGAATGAAAAACACACGGTAACAACACACTTCACCAATAATAGGATGGAAAACTCAAGTCATTATAGTGAAAACCAATCATTGCAAATTTGAGGAATTTGACCATCTATTTGCATGGTGAAATTTTAAGTTATCATCATAGTACATAATTATTGCATCATCACACCTCGCTATCCTCTCTGTATATAAATGCAACTTAGTCTATTATTTTGGTAAATGCATAAAAGTTATTAGCAGACTTTACAAACTACGGATTGTCAAATATAAAATATAATATAACAAAGTCATTCAAGCGAATGAGGTCAGACTGTTGAATTGTCGGATGAATTGTAATTTGGTTATTTTCTGCAGCGAGATAATCCACTTTAAAAAAGGATGTATGAAAACTTAAGGTGATAATCAAGGTTTTTTTACCTTCGAGCGGTTCATTGTTGGACTTGACGACCTTGTACGAACTTGAATTCTTTTGACTACGTCGAGAATACTTAGCCCTCAAAATGAAACTGACGGATGGGTTGCAATTTCTTTGCAATATTTTGGCGCAAAGCATCTACAACAGTAAAAGTTCGGGCAAGTTAGGTTATACCTATGGAATGCAGCTGGATCTACGGCTAACAACTCAGGACGAAAAATAACAAAGGAGGATTTTGAGCTCGTTGAAAACAAAGGTAAATACATCAACTCTACAAAATGCGTCTTATTACCATTAAGGTGTAATTTTACATACTAGATTTGGATTACGTATCGAAAACGCTGGAACAACTATCGACGTCGCTTTCGATCTCAAAACCCTTCTAAAGCGATGCAATATTTAAAGGCCTTGATAAGCCTAGATAGGTCCATAGACTTAACCGTCTATGGATAAGGTCGATGCATCAAGTTTTGACGCGACGTTGCTGCCATCGTTCTTTAAAAATGCGTTCTACTCAAGAGGGTCTTAAGTACCGCCAAATTCATTTCGTATTTCATGTTTTTAATTGCTAGTTGCAGCGCGCGAATGAATGCCTAGCAAAATGGTGAAATAGTGACAAAAAAATGTGGTATGTATTTGCAATACAATGCATGATTTTACTCAAGGACCATGAAAGGTAAATTAAAGATTTGCTTTTTAGGCAACAAGTATCCATATCAAATTATTTAAGAGTAGTTCCTGTTGACTAGCTGCATCGCTAATCTTCATAGTCACCGCTCTAATGAAAAGGAGCCTGTAAGTTCGCTCAGTTATAATTCAGACTTTATTCAGTGTTGTAGGAATTCTGTTGGTACATACGAAATAATCCCAAGGTATTTCAATCAACTATAAAAAAAGGTTTTCGGTGCCAATTTTGTAGTCGCTAACACCTGATCTCTATTGATACTGTTGAAATATTATCGTAATTTTTGTACGCAATCATTATTATTGGAAGAATAATATTGCAGGTTAGGATCAGAGGTTTCAGCGGCAATTGAAAAATGAACAGTTAGATATGTGATAAATTTCCATTGTGTTTCTACCAAATTTATGTAATACACTTACGAGGCAAACTGTGCAAACTTGCTAGGATTGAGTAGGAGTCAAACTGCAAAAGTAATGAATTTTAATTCTGAAGGTATATTGTTTCAAATATTTTTCTTACCATTCATTTTAGTCTTGCTAAAGAAGCCTGCCCGAATGAATATGAGCAACCCTATTCCCAATTATCCTTAATCTCGGCTGATTAGAACATTTTTTCCTCATGCAAACAAAGAACAGGAAACCACAAAAATGCCACTGAATTCCAACATTTACTGTTATCAGTAGAAATTAATGTAAACTAAAATATTATATGATATTATACACTCTAGCGTAGCGTACTTACTTTGCCAATTACCAGCTTTATGTATTACAGTCATGTCCAACAAGGTCAAGTCGCTAGACACTGCCAATCCACCACCAAACAATCAGTTATCCGCTGATGAAAAAATTCTGAAAGAATGCCATAATCTCTATATCGAGCCTAAAACAGGTATAAAGTCAATATAAAAGTAAACTAATCAATCAACATTAGCTCACTCAATGAACAAGATCATACTAATTTGCACATCCTTTTCCATAAATATCGTTTGGTGTTTTCTGAAGTACTGATATCCAGGAAGTTTTTTGTTCTTCTCACAAAGAGTCTAAATGTTCAACTTGATTTTGTATTAGTTTCTTACCTGCTGTCATGTTTGCCAACGTTTCTTATAAATCCTAGGTCTTATCCAAATTGCGAGTCAATTTGGGCTTAAATTATTGGCACCCAGAAAAAAAATCATAGCCCTATTGATTGGCAATCATTCAGCTGGAAAGTCATCATTCATCAATTGGTGAGTATCCAAGATATACTAATTCTAAACTTTCATAATCGCCCTTTCATGTATAAGATAATTTCCTCTGTAATCTTTGTTTCAAATCACGTAATTTTGTACATATCTCCTGCTCCAAAATACTGATATGCGAATTATTTAATATAAATAAGTAGCTTGATAGTCATGAGTCTGCAAGCAGAGATTTTGATGAATTACAAATTCAATATATCAGAATTCCTTGTCCAGGTCCAGAAATCAAGAGAATTGTATTTTCTAGTTGTTACCTACTACGGAGCCCTTGGATAACCCCCAACAAGTTGCTCATTTGTTAAATTAAGTTTCATGGTGAAGTAATTTTTGTTTTTACATGCGTAGCTCGGTAGTTACCATAGCGTGTGTATTTTGGTATAGGCCTCTGTCAATTACTGAAATTGTTATAAACTTTCCAATGTCTCTACACTTACTACCAATATGTTAGTTTTATTTTTCGATCAATCATTATGGTAATCCATCGGTCCTTTGTATCTATTACCTTTGCAGTTAATATCTTTGCCTAACACGTCAGGAAACACCTCTGAAAATCTCTTCACACAGAGATAAAGTACTACACGTGGAGAATATTAACATTTTTTGTAAGCTGCAGCCTTTAGTTATAGTCTGATGCCCAGATGCTTGGCTGGTTTTTTGCTCCAGTCAAGTGTTCGTATCCCTTTTTCTAAGCTTATCTCACATAGTCAACTTTTAATCCTCTGTATAGGATATTGGACTATTGACGCTTTGCATTATCTTAAGTTTGTTTAGACCGTTATAAATGGATTGGGGAAACAGCTACGGCTTCCTGGATATTCGAATATTATCGCATCTTCATTTAATTCCACAATATCCATAAGAATTTTGAGATAAAGATGATTCATATAACAGACGCTGAATAATGTTTTATATTTGTGATGATCTTTGGTGATGAATTTAGTGTATAATAGTTGAGTCAAACAAGGGCAATATACTAAACTCACGTAAAGATATATTCTACAGCACTGAGACGGCGCGCAGCATTGAAACTGCATAGATTTGACGATTAGTAACTGTGAGCACAAAACGATCCAAGGAGTAATTACTGCAATTAAATCATATTGGTCAGGGTTAACTGTCACGGTCAACGCTATACGTATATAGTTACTTAATAAAGCAAACTAATTACATTTATGGCCTCGTCAATTTCCAAATGAAAATAAAACGCATTTTACAAGTTTGCCGAATTTCTTAAAAAAAAAATATTCGGCGAAACAACAAAATCATTAGCCATCGACACCAGCAGCTTCCCTTTGAATCTATAAGATCGCCACAGTTAACAGCGCAGCGTTGCAGAAGAATCGACAAAAAATGTACCCAGAATAAAACGAAGAAGTAAACGTTGCATTCCTACATTATGACTCGGCGATACCATTTACGACCGCAAACTTCATCCTTTTAGGATCGCACATTCAAAATACACTACTGAGCATATACATCTTACATACAACGCGGGTTCGTTGCCCGCGATAGAAATTATTTATTTCATACCCTTACATTCAAAGAATAAAAGCGAAAAAGAGACAAACTCAGAAAGCGGGTATACTTTATATCGACACCCAGAGGTTCTGGAATGAAATTCTACTCCACGCGTGATATTGTTCATTTCTTCAATCAAACTCGAGACGTATATAGATTATACCTGTATACGTTACTTATTCGTTAAGAGTAACCATCTTTGAGAACAGACCTCGAACTTTTTACGATCGTTGATGATGGTCGGCCTGATTTCTAATTAGAGCCGAGAATGAAGGGTGCGACAGCTGTGGCTATTTAAATGTTTTATTTAGCTTGCTTCGCCCTGATGTGGTTTCAAACATCGGGTTCTTGATAATAAAATATTCCGCTAACCATTCAGAGATCCTTATTGGATATGTGCTATGGATAGAATCAACCTAACACTTCAAAAAGTATGAACTTCGTTTTCGTACGAATAAAAAGATTCTTACAATAGATAAACGAAATTTACGCTTGCTTTGTATTATAGTGATGACCGGTGAAAACTATAATCCTCTTAGTAGCTGACTGTATCGAACGTTTTGCTATTTAGTTTTATGTTCATCATATACCGAACGTTTCACTATTTAGTTTCACGTTGTACGTAGTTGTACGTTCATGAGATACTGTGGTATACACGTACACTGTTGGAGGAAGAGAGGGTTGGAATATTCATCGAACAGGAAATGCAAATGCGTTGAGCCGCTCGTCTGCCCTCGTCGTTTGGGCCACTGCCCTCTGACCGCATCCTATTCTCGCGCTCGTTGAGACGCCATTTTTTGTGGAAACCTGCTTCTTAATCCACAGTTCGATTCCAACGGCCATCATGCAGTAGTAATCATGTTGATGAGACAAAGATAGGAATGCATGGTCAAATTTTAACGAACTCAAACTCAGATTATATTAATGAGTTACTAAATTATGTATATGATATCGACTCAGAAAAATTACTGCGCTTATCTCAAAGGGGGAAAGGGATATTCCACATCCGTTGCGCGCGTATGAATATCATATACCTATGAATGTTCATAACGAGTTCTACCCATTTGAACACGCCAAATCCAATATTTTTGAAATCAGCTTTCTTGCCAAGTGTGGGAATTTTTTTGTTCATACTTGTGAAATATATAGTTGGTGAGCAATTACTGCGGCATACCCGTATATCGAGATAGTTTTTTCAATATTTATCAGGTCAAATGGTATGTACGTAAATATTATACGTATGTATAGATATATGTGCGTATATAGTGAATCCAATCAGCATCGTGAAAACTACGCGCATTTTCATACGATATATAACTTATACTCATATCTACCGCGAATATTTTCCGCAAGTATCAAAAGCTCTTCACCCGAGCAGTTGAAAGTACTCAAAAGCCATTTTCTCTGGGTTTCACTTGCCCCGCGCGGAAATTCCCACGTTTCCGTGTAGGTATATAATACTTCTCTTTCAACGTGACGCATACAGCCGTCATCGTGTGCGTCATCATCCTGCATAGTAACACATATATATGTATGTACAGCATAGCGTATACATATATTATATCCATGTACGTATATCCTACCGTCAAATTGCCTGTGTGAAAAGTATCGGCGGGACCAAATAAACTTATACTCTTCCATAGCACGCCATGAGTCTCATGTGCAGCGTTGACTTCCTCTTTAAGGGGGCCCTTGAAAAACGCGCGAAGGTAACCGACCCCCTCCCTATTCGTACTATAATCGAATATGGGGAACCCAGCTGCAATATAGCATTGCCATTACCACGTGTTTGGCGTAGCGTTTGTATCGTCCCCGACCCCAGGGTCCAGAGATTCAACTCAGTTTTGTCTTGGACGCCATCCGCGTCGCTTGTCCTTCCTGCTGCGCTGCCTCAGCGTCGCGGTTTTACGTTATAAATGACAGCATCCGGACATGATCCATTGGGATCATACCTGCGTTTGAACAAAAAAATAAATAAATCATTAAATATAAATAAACAAATAAATAAATGATTGTACGGATAAAAATGTTGGTTATCACATACGCACGTATAATGTGGATTATTCGCGTCTTAATTTAACGTTCAACTAGTCACATATTCGTCAACTTTATATATACATATACTAAAGTTGTAATATGGGTATGCTGAAATCGAAGTGCTGCACGCAACCCACTTTTGCGTATCACCATTACCAAGTGATTTTTAGTGGTTCCATGCGCGTAGTCTGACTCACGCTTCAAAGTAAGTGACCACAACGATATGCGTGTTATTCCCTAAATTCTCCATTCCATTTCCTTTTCCTTTCCAATTCTTTGATAACGAAAACCAGAAACAACATACATTGTTATTGCTTCACACTCTTGAGGTTTTTTTTTTACTCAGTCGCAGTCATGGTCGTCATTATACAGACTGTGTCTAGCTCTATGTATATGTGTAGATTAGAATTATGTGTATACCGCAGTTGTGTGTATATATATTATCATGATCCGAGTGATGCCTGAAAACAGAACACCAGGACGTTACAATATGTAAAGCAAACTTGATATAGGTTATTATCATTCCGCTGGAGGAATTATCCGACATTCGCTTGATATACTGCAGATTCATAATCAAGAAATATTATTGTATACGTTGACCGAGGTCCTATGGATAGCTATTACAATTAATTTATTAGGCATAGTTATACAAAATTAAAAAATACTTTTCCATTCAAACCGTAAGTGGTCTGCATATTCATATTATAATCGCCAGTGAAGATTGTTGAAAAATGACTATCAGTGTGCGTAAACTTGCGGACGTAAGTTAAGAGACCGCGATAGGGAAAAATGTTTAAATAAATTATAGAGGAAAGCGCGGCACATTCATAGACAAGTATGTGACTCCTCACGCCCAATATCAAGTTGTATATATACGTGTAATAAAAAAAATATTATATACGGAGTGTGTGTGCTTTGCGAGTTTGTTAATTGCATGATATGAAACACTTGTACGATGAACGATGATATTAGACATATGGACAGAGCATATATGCATGAATAATTATAACGGTTCGGTTCCTCGAAAATATTATTTTCTCGGCACGTTATTAATTCATCTACTAATAAATTTTCTTGAAATTTATTGAACTCCAATCACATATGAACAAGGACTGTAGACGTATGGACTAAACGCAGCTATATTTGCAACAATATGAATTTACTTTCTTTTTTTTTGTTTCTACTCGCGCTCTACATAACCGGGTCATACATCTTGAGCAACAAGTTTACCATAAGTATGTACTTTTGTCAAATACAGGGGTAATTGGATGTTTCATGGATTCGATTGTACTCTGCTCAACCCCCGAAGATACAGTCCAGATAACAAACCAACCACCAGTCCTGAACTCCCGAGGTAAAGCGAGCGGTGAATTGGTGTGGTTTTATCTCGGAATCGCCACAGCATCTTATTGCTGCCACCAAGTCATTTAACCGTTGATGCGGTTGATACTATAGCTACCGATAAAATAAACCTTGTCGGATGAGATCGATCAATATCTCATTCCGGAGCAATTGTTACATACGCACACACGTATTTACGTATACGCGAATGTGTGTTTCAGAAAAATAGTCGAGAGCTACTATATACATACATTGAATATGGTATTATTTATAGTATGGAAGCGAGTATGTCAAGAGATATGAGGTCAAAAAATTCGCTTCGATATACAGGGTGGGGCATTTATCTTGAGACACCTGAATATCTCGCCACTTAGACGTTTTTAGAAAAAATTGTTCACACAAAAGTTATCTGGCTTCAAAGGAGAAATATGACAGCATTGCTTATTTTTCATTCGGTGGACGGTTTCAAGGTTATTTGAAGGTCAGCGTCGGTTTTTCAAATGGGAACCCATATTTTTCTAATCAATTTCGCAATCTACGGAAAAAAACGAACAACTTTTGTTCAAACAATTTTTTTGTTCGATTCATATTTTTCTAGATATTTAATTTCGAATTTTTCTCACATCACTGCATAGGAATTATCATACAATAACAATCTTAATCCAAAACTGGGCATGAGGCTGCCCAAGAATGCTCAAAATCATGATTATAAATCAGCTGTTCTGAACATTGTGACGATTTTGAGCATTTTGCAGCCGCTTTATGTTCAGTTTTGGAATAACATTGCTATTGTATGAGAATTTCTATCTGATGTGAGAAAAATTCGAAATTAAATATCTAAAAAAATATGAATCCAACAGAATAATTGTTTGAACAAAAGTTGTTCGTTTTTTTCCGTAGATTGCGAAATTTATGAAAAAAATATGGGTTCCCATTTGTAAGACCGACGCTGACCTCCAAATAACCTTGACCCTGTCCACCAAATGAAAAATAAGCAATGCTGTCATATTTCCCCTTTGGAGCCAAATATTTTCTGCATGAACCATTTTTTCGAAAAATGTCTAACTGCGAAAAATAAATGCCCCACCCTGTATATTAGAGTGGATGAGATTTGTTTCAAATGTCATTGTAGTCTGACAGCTGCGTGATTGTCTCCAATTTGTAAGATTGGCAACCGATATCGAGAGGAAAAAAAATAATAAAATTATAATCGTCAATAGTAGTTGATTCAACCATATATGTATATTATAAAACGACCGACAATGAATGTTATTATACCGCACGTGGTCCATTAATATGAATGAATGACTATAACAATTAAAAGAATGATTACCGACCGTTCTCACGCAACTTTCTGTTGAAGGATTCATGTACATAAAAATAAAATTCAAGCCGTCACGGTATAGTGGTTGCACTTTAGAATTGAAAAACCTATAGGCATCCACGGCGCATGCACTGCAGGCGAAATATATCGGATATAGGTATTATAAGTATATAGGCACATAGTTGCTCCCGAGGTTGCTCCATAGCAAATCTTTACATCTCATCCGATCCCGTCGTGGGACTCGGAACAAAGAATTTTTTCGGAGGTACTCCTAGCCGCATGGCTCGAATTTGAGAATTTCAATAGAAACACTGAATAGACCTCGAGACCTTGCCGATATAATGGTCACACGTGGGGTATACTCGGAGGAAACAGTAATCCAAACATTTTTTCGGTCAATTTTTTTTTTCGTTTCTTATACCTTTTTTGTCTTTTTTACTACATATATATAACTGCACTCCAATAACGATGTGACGTTGTATACACGTTATTTCTTGTTTGCTTATACAGGTCAACATTAACATTGTAAATGTCTCTCGACATAAACCGTAAACGGCTCGCCTTCTTGTTCATATAGTTTATTTATGTACTCGTAGTTGCAGATATGTCTAGTAATCGCTTATATCGAAATCAATGTTGCTTTTACTTGATTCATATTGTTATTATTAGACATTCATAGATATAGGTATGTGCAAGAACATCGGAGAATACCAAATGCGGATCGCAATGTGAGAAGATGCATGATTATTGTGATTATTCGATTAACAATAAGATTACTCATATACAGAGATTGATCGCGATCTCCTTGCTTGTTGTTCTGATATACAATCGCGTTTAGAATATACCCGCAGACAAACTTTTGCGGATTATAATTTCAAATTTTTTCTCTGCATAGATATACACTCTATTCCATGTTACAATAGCGAATAATGGTACTTTTTTGTCCTCTCTATACGAGTGCCCTGTATATTCATTTCGCATGTTGGAAAGTTATTATTTGTCTAAAAATAAGTAACAGGGCAGTAATTATATTTTCACCATCACGTTTATACGTGTGTATTAGATTTCCAACCCCTTCGGCACATACACGGCGATGCGCTCTATAACGGGTCGTTTGACATATGGGTCAACTCATAAGAATTAAGCCCTGAAGGTTGCTGAGGCAATTTTTTCAAAAAAATAAATCGTTTTCCTCAGGTTCAGTCAGGGTTTACGACTCAGAATCAGCATTCGTTAGACATTAACACTGCCTGGTATGTACGTATACTTGTATACCTATATACACATATATACACGTAGACGAACCACGATCCTCATACATATATATCTGCCTCAAAAGGTTGCCCACATCTGGTGGCACAAGAAACCGTCGTCGTTACCGAGAATCTTCATGGGAACCCTTTTCGAAATGCTAATCGGTCATGCCCTGTCACATATTTTCCCCCCCTTTGTTCCTGGTCAAATTCACAATTTCATCGAATATACGTAATATACCTTGTATCGTAACGGTATACCACCTATAATAATTCTAACTTGAACCTGCTGCATCGAAATACACGTCATCGGATGAGAATGAAATTTCTTTTTCAGAACTAACAATAGATCTCGCAGATTGAATCGTGTCGATTTATGATTTTGCAAACTTACAATTACTTAACGAACAGGCTCAGGCTTTTGAGTTTTCGAAATACTATGTGAACAACTAAAAATGTTTTTAGAACAGATATAGGCCTCGTCGTTATTTGAAGCTCGCTGACACATGGCTGCGGTTGATATAAATGAACGCATAATTTCATCGCAGTTAACGCTATTATGTACGAGTATAATAATTGTTATTACGTTTGGTATATTATATGTTGCGATGTACCGTTCCAGCGTGGTGACAATAATAATACAAACAATTTTCATGGAAATAATAATTTAGTTGAACTATAATAAAAAATTAGTTATATTTATGCAATGTACAATAAGAAACGATATCATACGTATGTATACATACGGAGCGTTCTGGTAGCAATCCGTGATAGATTTGTGAAATTTAGATGCCGGAATTCGTTTCTGGTTGGCTTCATTTTCAGCGTATAAGAATTACAGGGAATTTTATTCCAACGTCTGATAATCCCGATGCAATTGTCGCCACGATCATCTATAATTAAATTGGGTATTTAAATTTCATATTATAATGACCATTCATCTGATGACAGAATTTCGGCTGACAGAACATTCGAATGCAGCGTATATGTAAAACTGTTAGTAATAAAAAATGGTAAAGAACTTGGTACTGAGTATAATTTTGGCATGAATTTCGGCTAAGCATTACACAATGTGTGGGTGGACTAATATGCTCCAAATTTTATAGCCTTCAGAAATGCATCTCAGAACCCCAAAGTTATCGCTGCGTACGCTGATAAACGATATGATTTTCAATAAGCGCATTGGAATTAACGTTTAATTTATTCAGCGTTATTTACACAAGTAAAGATGTAAGATTATGAAATTCACCGCACATTTCCCGGTTTCCCGTTCAATATAGCTCAACCGCAGCGATAAGCGCCCAATGTGGTTATATGCTGCAAACGCGCTGGAGATAACGCGTGCGTTCGACCAGCCGAATCAGCACTCTGTAAAGCTTTTATTAATTATAATAAATTCAATTCTTATACTCTTTTGCAGAAAATATAATTTGAAGGATTTAAGTACAATAAAATTGCAGCATTAAGGATTTGAATTTTTGCATCGAAACCAACGATTTGCAAAAATCAAAAATCTGTGGAGGTCGTAATATCCCATGAAAAATTTGCGATTTCCAGCCTATGAAATGAATTGCTTTTCTAATTCTCAATGCTTTTTATTGACACTAAGAACCTACCTTCTGATTCAATCACTGTGAAGGATTTTATTGTTAGTGAATAAGTTAACTACGCAAGTTGTGGAGTCTTTAACATTGCGCTAAATTTTCTCATGTTATCTTCTTTAACGATTAAGTTGACGATCTTGAATTAAAAACAAAGTTTATTGTTTCGATTCAAAAAACAGATAATCGGCCCTAATGCGCTAGCTGTAATTCACCGATGAAACTTACTTAATATTTTTTTTTCCTAATCTAGGTATATTGAGGAACATGTACAGAAGACTGGAGTCGCAATTGAGACCCAAGGTATTTGCCTTGTGACATCAGGCAAAAAACGAGAGTCACTCACAGGAAATGCAACGATACATCTTTATCCGCACTTCAAACCGCTTCAAGAATTACCAGGTAATATTACATTGCAAAATGTTGGTCGTAGGTAACTTTTCTGAAAGTCCTTCATCCCATCATACAGCCTGCAGAATATACGATGATGTCCTTCGTATTAGGATCATCATGCAGTGAAAACCTATAATAATCCATAGATTCTTATAATGCTTATACTTTCTTTTCAAATTCGAAGGGCAATAATTAGGAGCAATAGGATGGAAGAATACTCATTTGTTGTATATCATAAATCACGTCTCTCTAATCTAACCCAAAGTCAAGAAATTTCTCAAGAGCCAAATATGTGTACAAAATTGGAGAACAGTAAAAGTCAGCAACATGGATTTTCAATGTAATTTTTTATTCAATACATATCAGGGAACAACTTGAAAATATGTTCATAAATGAGAATATGCTGCTATGTGAGACCAGCTAAGCTCAGGGTATCTCGGTTTGTGTGATCACCGCCCCTTCCTGTTTCCTTGCCGAGGTTTAACTCGGTCCCACAGTTTCCTGTGGGTGGAGCACAGTTTCTCTTATAAATCAGTGCGCTCTTAATAAACTACTCAGATTCAAATCGTCACTCGAAGTGATAACTGCTAATGAGTAGAATTTTAAGTTTAATTCTGAAATGTTGTCGTAAGAAAAGACGACGGTGATATCGTCCTGTGTTGTAAAATCAACAGTGTAATGGAAGCAAAATCGTGCATTACCTTCCTCTTCGACAGTGGAATTACTTGAAATGGTATTGAATCCTATTATACTGTAAATATTTTTGATCCAGTTTCTCGTAAATGATCATTTGCTCACGTTTTGATGCGGCTTTGTCATCATTATTTTATTTACTCATTGTTTTTACTCGTTCCAAACATCGTTGATTAATAATGTGCAACATTAAACCAAGACCTGAAAATACCAAGCTGGCTACGGTGCGGCTCATCATCGGGCACTTTGCGACTTTAAATGCAAGCTGCCCAGTGAAGGGCAACATCGTGGCTGGTTGATATCACCAGCAACATAATAGAAACATTTACTTTTTACTGTCATTATCACGTATAGTTACCAAAATTGTTAAATTTGGCTATTGCACCACGCTTATACAGATAGATCCATACCATCATTGATTTATTAATCATTTTTTGCTCTGAACTAAATTTTATTCGTGTCGATTTTGTGTTGTAGGAGTTCTGGATTTCTTGACGACTGAAATTTCAAGTTCGAATCGGAAGAAGTTCAGTCTGATCACATTTGTGGATACCCCAGGTTTGGTCGACGGGGGTATGCAGTATCTTTTCGATGTAAATGAGACAATTTCATGGCTTGGGAACATGGCAGACCTGATATTTGTTTTCTTTGATCCCATCGGTCAAGCCCTTTGCAAGAGAACACTTGATATAGTCGAAAAATTAAATACTACAAATGCCGAAAAATTAAAATTTTATCTGACAAAGGCGGACGATGCTGGAAACGAATGTGATAGACAAAGGTGTGTATCTGATTGACAGCTAGCTCATATTATAATTATCAATTTCACTGCTGCTAAATCATTCCTACAAACTTCATTGGCTACAAAAGTTCTGAGAAATGTTATTGGAAAATCGCAGTGTTTATTACTTAATTATGTAATCTGTTTCTTTTGTTATTCCAGAGTTATGATGCAAATCGTTCAAGAACTATGCAAAAGACCAGGGCTCAATCATACGGGATTTGATATGGGGACTATTTTTATCCCGGAATTGAACAAGCCGACCAAGTGTACCAATCAAATTGAAGACGTCTGTCAGGATATTGAAAGGACAATCAATAAAACTATACAAAATACACTCAACACCCTAGAAAAAGATTGCGCAAACATCTACCAGCTAATTCAAAACCAACTTGATAAGGATGAAATCAATCAAGAATATAATTTCGCAAAGCTTTGGAAAGGAGGCATCGCGATCATATTACCTATCTTGATGTGCTTCAACCTTTATATGACTGCTATGGGAGATGAATTTTTGTCTCTCTATGGAGAGACTTTCGCAGAACTCAGTTACATATTCTTGGTAAATATACCATTAGTGATCATCACTATTATTTGATTAACAGCATCAAACAAGCTGTATTGTAGGTGATGTAAACGTACATACAGATAAACTAGAATAATGTATCAATGAAACTGCTACACAAGACTTGTACGTTGATAATTTGAAATCGATGGATACTTTCTAAGTCAGCTTAATTTTTTTCAGAGTCCTGTAAGAATATTGTGGTCCATCATACCTGCCAATCGACGATGGATTTTATTTTTGTTGGTAATCGGCACATCTGTAACCGTTTTACTGAAGATGAAATCTAGTGAGGCGCTGCGACCAACTTTAACAAGAAAACAGAGGCAGTCCTATAAAGAAATGTTACATCACATCCGAAATGTTGTTGTACCAAAGAAAACGAAGTTATATTTGGAATACTTAAAGCAAAGCGCCGGTGATTATGATTTATAAAATTGACTTTTCATGAATTATCCCAACTTATTCAGGGTATAATTCATCTAACAATAAGTATAACTTCAACATTTTGTATTTTTATAAATTGATCTGTTATTTCGTATGGCTTAGTTTACCTAACGTTACGGTTAGATAACATGCCTGTGCTACTTGAGACTCAATTCCGAATAATATTTTGAATCATACATACAATAAACGCCTTGAACGATTGTGATAGAATCAATGATTCAATTTACTATTGATTTTATCTTTTATAAGACAAATTGGTTTAAGGAATTACATTTGTTTAGGTCATAGAATCTCAAAATTAGTATTGCACTTCAGATCGTATTAATTCGAATTATAAGTTGCCTTGATTTACACACGAAAAATGACAGCTACAAGAAGTTTGGTGTTTAAGTCTGTCTACGAATGAAAGTTAATTAAGTATTATTAAATAAGGACGATCAAAAACTATGTATTTTATCATTTTCTCATTTATGCCATTAGTATACTCGAATAAAAAGAATGAAAACTATATTTATCTTCGATGTACTTCACCATTTGATGGTTGCTTATCTTATGCAATTTACACGATGTGCAAACTGAAATTCAAGAATAGAAAAATGCACTCTTAGCTATGAGTGCAGCTGACAAGCAAGTTGCACGTACGTACAATACAAGTGATGACATGTAATAAAACCTACTACTGATGACAATAATATCAACTAATTCGTTGCGTTCCGTTATTGTGATTACGTACGTAAGGTGAAACATGGATTCCTCGTCTTATGAGAAAAAGATCAAAACACATTCTATAACTTTCGAAGGGTATGACATCAGCGGTCGACGTATGTGTACTTATTGCGTGAAAAAAGTATAAGAAGCGTTCGTAGTTACTGAACCAAAACATCCAGTTCGTAGAATTGATGACATTGACCAGAGAGTAACAAGAAATAACATCACCCAGTTTATTGTGACGATTTTGTTCGGCGTAAAATCAAATGCACGGATACCAAACCAATCTATGAATGAAACAAGTAAGGTAGTACTAGATATTCAATATATCCATGTGACTAGTCTACCAGTACGGTATTTACTCGCTGGTAAACTGATGTAGGGTTGTACCTCAATGGTTGTACCACAGCGTTGAAGGCCTTTAATCAGAGCCTTCACAGTAATTTCGAAATAATTGGCGCATAACTTGAAAAAGCGAACAACAAAACTAAGGCGGTAGGCTATATCATAATGAAGAGACCCTAACATGTTTAATCCATTTCGATGTACCTCGATATTCGCGTTTTTATTCGTCGGATGCAACGTTAAATAGAACGTTGATGACTGGGATGCAGTTTGATTTTACCGCGGTTAAGGGTGCATGCCTGCAACTGCTGCAACAGACCAAATGCAGCTTCCGCGAACTACGATAAAGTGCAGAGATTCCGGGAACTAAATTCCTGGGATCGCGCAGTCTCGTGTGGTTTATACCACTATATCCACATGCAATACCGCACCCGAAAACTGTGCCAGTAGGGAGTCATGTACTAACAATAAAACAAAAAGAATCCGATACTGCGGCAAATGATTATGTGCAGCGGAAATTCAAAATGGACGGGTTCTACCAAAAGCAGAATTCGGATGACTACGTAGACCAACATACAAGGTAGTGTGACGCGATTTTGCCTCTTTCATTCACCAGATAAGATTAATATTTGAATATAAATGCCAGTTTCACATAAATATTTTTTTTTACACCTCATCGATCAATGCTTCTGCGAATGTAAATCAGAAATAATTCAAACAAATACATACTACGTTGTTTTTTTATTTTACTACGCTGAATTTTCGTTTGGTTGATGAAAAAAAACTAAAAAATTGAGAAGTGATATGTGTAATACAAATGACTGTTGGATATACACATTGAATCGTACATACATGATACGCCGCGATAGATTTCTGATTTAAGTTAGTTGAATAAAATCTTTCAAAATAACGTAAAATTAATATCTTAATAGGGTGGTAACTTTTATAAAACATCGTGAGTGAATCGCTATTTTCTTAAGCTTCCCCACGGAACTCAAGGTAGGCGGTATGCATTTAATGCAGCCAAGCCATGCGGTGTGGTGATTGAAATTGATTATTTATTGCATCGGCGGGCGTTGCGTTGGGTTGCGCGATAACGTATTAGCGTTAGCGTCTTCCGTCATCGTCGGACGACGTTGCAGTTTGCCTGTTCTCGCTGCGCGCGGGTCGCCGGTTACCGGTAAGGGTAATATGGGAGAATAGAGCTAGAGTGGTTCTGGTGGGGGTATTGGGAAGCCGGGAGACGCACACGTAGGCACGCAGCCTTTCGTAGTGTGCAGCAGTAGCGGTAGCAACGCGTCGTTGAGTCGTCCCGGCTTGTTCCTGTTTGTGAGTGAGTGCGGAGATGAAGTGATAAACGCCGACGTTGTTGATATCTGTTAGCAAGAAATAGCTACCCCGTCTTCACGTTATCCAGAACGGTTTAGTTTTGAAATAATATTCGTAATTTGGTCGAAAGAGGGTGTACAGAGGGAGCTCGGTCAGTACAGTTTTGATCGCCGAATTGTTAGCATTCCTGTGTGGTCTCTCGGCGAGGCAGGTTCGGTCGACGCTTTGCTCCAGTCTCCGCGGTTCTCAGTGGTGGTGATATTTAGTGCAACACCGGACAGAATAATTACCGTTCGCGGAGTATTACATAATTGTGCACAATATTAAAGCGAATCATTTAAAAGACAAACTATAAAAAAAAATTTCATTCGGCTTTTTAATATTGGAATATTCATTAAATAATCTCCTATCCGCGTAAGGTATGTCACTTCTTTGTTCTGACAGACGTATTATTGTTTAAAGTGACATTGCAATTTCGATTGATTCATTTTTCGGGGTTATCCTGGGTCGGTCGAACGACTTTGTTTATTGTATAGTTATTTATTTATTTATTATTCATTTATATATTTATTTATTCAATATTGTATGAAGTTCTACTATTATTCGCTAAGTTATCCTTATTTTTCATTTATTTTGCACACAGGTCCGGCGACATGTTGAATATTTATTTTATATTTGTTTTAATATTTGATATCATGGCTTTGCGAGGATCAGAGGTAGTAACGCATTTGTTTATATTTTTTGTATTTGCTGATGGTGATATCAATCGGCGATATCAGTTGGACCTCGCAGCCCTCAGTCAACGCTCAGCCTTCTTCGCACCAACAACCGCTACCCCCCCAATCGGTGTTGCAAAACCCTACAAATCATTCTACCGCAGCTGGGCGCGATTTTGCACGCTATCGCAAAATGACAGACTACGATCAACCTAAGTCTGATGAACCGCGAACAAATCTTATTATAAACTACCTTCCACAAAGTATGACTGAAAAAGAACTCTACAGCATGTTCGTCACCATCGGACCTGTTGAGTCTTGTCGGGTCATGAAGGACTACAAGGTAACCGACGTTAATATTTGTTTACCGATACCTTCTTACTTCTGAAGCTGATTATACAAAGCATCAGGTTATGTTTATATCTAAGTCAACGCCAAATTAATTTTCAATTCATCAAGTATGAAGTCCTTTACATTTACTTTTTTCTGATTTGGTGTAGAATGTATATATATGATTTGATAGCTGGTTGGATCTTCTTATTTTTTTGAATTAGATGATCTACTAGCAATTTTGATATAACTATGAACTGTGTACTATAATGTATTTATGTCTTTGCCACAGACGGGATATAGCTATGGCTTTGGATTTGTGAATTATGCAAAGGCGGATGATGCAGCAACAGCTATTGGTACGCTGAATGGCCTACAAGTCCAAAATAAGCGTCTCAAAGTATCGTTTGCCCGTCCTTCTGGTGAAGAGATTAAAGAGACCAACCTGTATGTTACGAATCTCCCCAGGTATTTAAATACACTACATTATTTCAGTTGTACTCTAATATTTTTTCAACATTCCAATTTTTTCTCAATCTGGCAACCTACCATCAATTAAAAACTGTTTTATTATTATACTTTTAGTTACTTTACTTGAACACTGATTAACATTAAAATTTGAATGTTTTATTGCAGAAATATCACAGAAGGCCAAATTGACAATATATTCAACAAGTATGGGATGATTGTTCAAAAAAATATCCTCAAGGACAAGTTGACGGGCCTACCACGTGGAGTTGCATTTGTGAGGTAATGCATCATTGATCATTTTTTTCTCTGCACCGCAAATTCGGTAGCCGGCCACTTTTGTATCTGCTTGAAACAATTAAAGTAACTACCAGCGATCAAAAAGTTATCTAAATATTTGATAGTATTGCTAGTTTGTCATAATAGAAACATAACAATATGTTCTTCTATTCTGACAACTGTTTTACTTTACTATTCTCTGATATCTTGTAACTAGACTCTCGTTCTACCGAAATGGGCACTGTACCTAAATTTAGTTTTTGGCTCTTGCAAAACTTTCCTCTGTCGTCATAGCGTTGTTGTTAAAGATATTCTAATGGTCTTGGCAAATGATACTCCAATATTTGGCAGATTTAGTTTTCTTGTGTGTCCAAGATATTACTTCACTACTGAAGTTTCATAAATATTATCTCAGTCTTGGACTGGTACAGCAAATGTTGGACTCTGAAAACTCTACTAATGAATCCAATAGTGTCGAATACTTCTAAGTGCAGTTGATGCAGAAATCATTCGTTTTCTTTTTATGTGCCACTATTTCGAATCATTTTAGGATAAAAAAAACAGTTTGACGCAATCACTTATGTGACTTTAATACGTTTGTTATCTGCTCTATATTTTTGTCATGCATGAGTCCCCAATAGAGTTTCGTGTTGAAAGGAATTCGGGTTAGTTTTTGTGACAAATGTTGGAAGAATTGAAGTTGATTGTTTAAAATTGAAGTTGTTGGTAGTAGAAATTTTCAAATGCAAACGTTTGGTACAGTTGAATTTGGTCTCTGTAGATTTGTCTGAAACAGGTGTGGTTGATTAAAGCAAGTGCAACATGACGTAATGTTAACTGGAAATCTGTTTATTTCTCGGTATCTAGTGCCAAAGTGTATTTCTGCACATTGTGGAGTTCGTTATGTAATTACGATTCGTATTTCTAGCATTTGATCTAATTACGATTCAAATATGCCTTCCGGTATTCGAATTCGAGTTTATATTTTAATTAGTTTGTATCAATGATTATGTTTTTGACTTACAATGTAATAAAATTGGCTTATTGAAGGTTCGACAAACGTGAAGAGGCACAAGAAGCAATAAATGGCCTACATGGGACGATACCTGAAGGGGGATCGGAACCGCTCAGTGTTAAGATTGCAGAAGAACATGGGAAACAAAAGGCGGCATACTACGCTGGATGGCAAGCGGGCTACAATCAGAGCCGGGGTAAGTGAACAACAATTAATCACCCATTTTTATCAGCCTCAATTTCACGTATATGTCATCTGAGAGTGTAAAGCGATAAATATGGTGCAGTTCGTCTGATTTTGTTTCCATTAAATGAAATTCAACTCCATTCACATCATCCATTGCTACGAAATATCTGTCAATGCTTGATTGCAAAATAATTTTCATAGTTTTTCTGATTTCAATTTTTTGGCACAACCATGTAGACCTATGCTCTCAGGTGGCCATACATCACAATTCACCAATTATTTCATGAATATTTTTTTCAGTTGATTTATTTTCTTTATTATGTTTATTTATGATTGTGTTCCGCATATTCATTTATTTTCTGTTTCTCTATCGTATATCGGTACTGAGAATCGTCACCAATATTTTTGGTTCGTCCGATTCGATTTCGTGAAAGTTTCGTGCTCATTTTATTATTCATTTATTTTATGATTCCCATATATCATTAGCATGCGTATTATATGCATAGCTATGAATGTGTAGAAAATTGTCTTACCACATTGTAAGATGTGTGTTTGTTATAAACGGTTTTCTAACAATTAACTGTTTTGCCAGATAACGTGACCGCCTCAAGGTCGGACTCTAATGGCTTCTCGCACTCGCTTTTAGATTAAAACCACTTTACTTGCCTGGTTTATTTGGGTTTTGCATTTTCATGCAGCTGCTTGAGGTAGCTCTTGGGATATAATTGTTTTTGTTTTTTTTTCCTCGCACTCATGAATACAGTTTAATACAAATGTGTACACATAACTTAAAAGTTGGAAGAGAACTTTGAGCAACTGCATTTTGTCCAAACCATACGATCTGTATACTGAAAGTTACCATTGGCGACTATGCAGATAGTTTTTCTATCTATATTATTGGTAGAAGTGTTGTGTTGTGCGCATCATGAATCATGATACATCCATGGAATTTTGTTCAACTGATGTTTAATGGTACGCTGAGTTATTTAATTCTTTTTTTTTTTTTTTTGTATCCAGCAGTCTTTGTTACAATAAATTATTGTAACAGTACAGTTTCAATACTACTATGCCAATGATGTGATCATAATACATCTATTGTATTAGATATTAGATATATTTGGTATTGTATCTACTTTCATATTTGAAATATACTTTACCCAATTACTACATAGGCTTCTAATTTTCACCTTATCCTGTAGGATAAATACATTTAACTGGCAAGGATGAATTCAATACTACGATAAATTGATCTGTATAAGAAACTTTCTCCAGTTATTTCTCGTCTATATTATTTTAACCATTGATTAGTTTGAAGGCTGCTTCCATTCTGTGTGCATGGCTGTCTGCTTCACCGCATAAAATGTTGACCTGAAACTAAATTAGCGTTTCTGTTTAATGCCTACCAAAGGAGAATGTTTGTATGCCGCCAAGAAAAAGGCATATCAGTATTAACTGTTGTAGTTCATACTTCAAAATTCGTTTTGTTCTCAAGATCAAACTTTCATTTCATTACTAAAGTAAGAAGCTTGCACGCGATCATGTATACGATATTTGCGAGACAAGATTAAGTCTGAAAATTTTGGGGATTCATCCCATCTCGTAAGTTAATCCCTTATAAAAATGATTCTTTGCCAGCAACTTTCTTTCAAATATGTTGTATTCTTGGGACTTGTTGCAACTCGTATACGTGATTCTGATATTAAAATTAACTTCTTCGATCATTCTTGAACTCAGATTTATTCCAAAACTGCTTCGCTGCTCGTGTACAGTTGAATACAGTTATTTTATTTATAATGTTGTACACAGTTATGTAGCCGTTATATCTCTGAGCATTTTATGCAATTGATTACCGATGAATTACTTTATTTCTTTATAATGCGACTTAATTTGTGTTGAAATTTAATCATGTACTAGTGTCTGTACAAGGTACATTGCTTACCAGAAATCATTGACAGGAATTAGTTTGTGATGGGAATACCTTGGAAAAGTTTAAAATCTGAATCCCAATGAATTCTGCATTATTGAGTCATGTAAACCAGTCCAACATAATAAGTTGAAGTAAACCATTGTCGTGTTGAATATGTAACTATTCTTGTATAGAGAACTCTTTGTGCATATTCAGCAGAATCTAGATACAAGCAATATCAAAATCACTGAAATGAATCTCTAAGTTTACATCGACAGTACCCTGATACTATTAAAACTAGAACATCTATAATTTAACTAATTATCCAGTTATGGTTATCTAGACTTTCTTCATAATGTTATATATTTGATTACTTCCAAAATTTTACAAACTTGTAACGGCTTACATGAGCTCAGGGTATGATTTAGGTTCTGACAGTTTGCATTGAGACACTTGATTGCTACCGCTAGAACAGTCCATTCCTTATAATTCGGAGGCATCTTGAAATTCTTGCACCAAATATTGCTCATCTAAGCGTATAAATTGAAACAATTCAGTGATAGATCACGTATTCGTATTAGTTTCAGAGTTACATAGATTTTCATATTGTTTGTTACGTAATCTTCAATCTAATTTATGGTGGTGAATTCTTTTGTCGCTTTGTGTGTGAACAGGGTATGTCAGATAATTATGATAGATATAAGTGTTGAATACTTAGTACCACCAATTTATTAAAATACATTGCAGCGTAACAATCAAAAGAGACAAGAAGGAAGAGTATCAAAAAACCAAACAAACAAAACAAAGCTCACTTGTGCACCAGATTCGGTGAGATTGTGGTACAAATTGGAAATCAAAATGAATGATCTCCTAAGAAATATATTATAACACAGCTCTCAATCTCATTTACTCATTATTGTTCAGTCTCCCTCTACTCACAGAAACTCAATTAAATGTTCAAAACGAATATTGACAAAACTCAAAGATAATCCTACTATTAATCAATAATAAATCATATATAAAATTCTGGTCAATCATAAGTTTTTAATCTTTAAATATATTTGGAAGCTTCACAGCATACGAGAAGGAACTGTTCTCTCGCTTGTTTTAGATTACCGGTCAGTATTTTTCATTGCTATAACATTTCGCCCTTTAGACTTGAATCCTTGTCAGTAAAATTCATAGTAAATAGGGTAGATTCGGCTACAATACCGTTGATCTTAAAATGTTAAATCGAATATTCAGAGTCTCTTCCTAGTCTACGAATATATCTATTTCCTAGTCTTGCCTAAATAAATAGCTCTCTGCAATTGTAAAGATCAGACACTGAATACAATTATCATTTTGCATGAGTTGGACAAATTTCTAGAGATTCGAGTTTAGACACATATTTGATGGTTATTGATACCCACTTTGCTTAGCCATAACATTTTGGATTCATAGGTGTTGCTTAGAGATAAATGAAAATTTAGGAATCTAATATTGCGAATGTGTTTGGGTATTTGACCTATTTAACATAATCAGTATAATAATAAAATTGGTGCTCAAAATTGAATACATCATGATTGGGCTAGTCTGAGGTCAGTATTTAGCATTGTTGAAGAAGAACTGATTTAGTTAATAAGTTTATGAAATATTTCATCGAGACATGTTATACCCTTTATCTGATAAGTAATTACGTTTCAAACACTTAATTCTGGCAGTGTTGCTTTCAGTGTGTCTTAACTAACAAGAAGAACTCAATTACCGCGATCTGTTCATCTCTTATCGTGTGTTTGAAAAACAACAATATTCATATCTCGGAGCAGTCACAAAGATTCTCGATTGCAGCTTTAATATATTCAATATTAGAGCATCGTGCGGGGAAATGAATAATTCCTCATTTCTGGTTAGTCATTCTGCATTGAGTGTCATTCACACGTGTTATAATTTTTCTGTTAGTTGAAACGCAGCTTACATACCTAGGATTGCCAATACAGTGATTATTGTAAATACGGTGTCAGATTTGAGAATAATATTATGTAAGTAGTGATGTAAGGCTGATATAATTGAGGTCTTGAAGACTGGATACGGCGAATGGAAGCAACCATAAAGTCTGTAGTGCTAACAATGGCTGTGATAAGGATAGTTATTAACGATTTTCATCGAGGAAAAAATCTACCGGCTTAAAAATGCAGTATATCAATATATCACCAAGACATTGTTGGATCTCGTAGAGTGAAATATCTTTCTACTGGTAACTATCCTGGTTATTTCTTACTAAACTTACACTGGTCATGGGTATGACCTGCAATATTAAAGATGTTTTTCGACAAAAATATTCTAATATTCAACACCAGGAAGAATAACTCAGGATATTTCATCGTTGTCCCTACTTCTTCTTCAACCCATTACCCGAAGAAGAATTTTGATTTGTCAGATACAATCAGCGTTACTGATTCTGTGACCGTTGTATAATTACGTTGTGTTCCATTTTCAATGGGTGGTTTCGCGAATTCATGAGTTTATACAGTGTGACTTGAAAAGTGTATGAATCATTTGAAAACCAGGACTACGTGCTAACAGCAGTCGTGGGACAGAATTTTTCAGTAAATTGATGAGGGAATTCCATTACTAGATGTATGATCCGCTACAGGCTCATATCAGTGGAGCATACCTCGTTATTGTGATACTCATCTCTTGGAATCTATCGGCCCCTTATTTCGACACCTTGCCTCGATGTATGTTCTCTTTCTTTGAGGCCAATCGAAAAAATTCCTTGAATCATAGCACGTTAAATTGTAATACATTCTTCCAGTCACTTGTTTTTTGTTTTTTCTCAAAATGTTAACAGTCATCTTTGATATTCCTGACACTTTTAAGTCGGTGACATCGTGTGTTCATTCGTTATAAAGGGAAATTTATTGTCGAGTTTAGACGCTATATTGTAAAAATAACAGAGTGACTCGGTTAAAATAATGAAAATTGAGAAGAATGCCTGACATTCCCAATACTACATTCAATATTTCTTTCTCTTTATAAAATAGAACTTATCTTGGATAGAATTAAAATTAATATGAAATCCCAATATAAATATTCATAATATATTAAGAGAATGTTAACTGATTATTCATAATTAATTATGCAATTGTTTGTATATTTACACGTTGTTGAGTGTTAAATATAATTGTTATTTGTATTTATTTGTGTTGGCGATTTTCAAGGAATTTAATTTCGGTCTGATAGGTGACAAAAATGATTAAATAAATCCTGTATACAAAATTCTGTTTCTGTAAATGTTGCTGTCGTTCATTAATTGTTGAAAAATTGCCAGGACAGAACAAAGATTTCTAGAATAATAAGCAGCGGGTTTTTCAAATTTGTAACTTTCTCATTGTTATAACAAGAAACGTGTATCGTGTTACTTACTTCTCTTTAATTAAACTATTACAAATAGAACATCGCTTTCTCTATAACCCAATGTCCCGACGCTTTTGGGTTGCACCGTTGTGTCATTTTTTATGTACTCAAGTTTTAAATGTTGGTTCACATCGTTTTCTTTGACTGAAAATACGTTTGTGGTTTGTACATCAATGCAGCATGCGACTTTGTTGTCACAGCTGACTGATACAACTGGCGTTTGCCATATTTGCGCAACATCTTTCAGCTTGGATTTATTAGCGTACTTTGTTTTAGTATTTAATTAGCTTCAAGCCAAGTTACTGGTAAGAGGAGATCCAGATACAAACTAGATCTTGTGGTACTTTATGACTTCAAAGTCTTGAGGCACTGTCAAAAATCTGTTGACGTTACGTGCGACTTATTGAATCGGAAGTTCATGATATGAGCAATGAGAATTACGCGAATTACGGTACAATCAGTTCACTCTAAAAAATATTCTATTGCGTTTTTTTCCAGGAAAGAACTATTCAAAGCTTGGAAGTAAATACATTTTGCTCAAAATTGTAATAAAGCATAACATAATCATAGTTATCAATCTGTTATATCTCAATAGGTTGAATGAAAATTTCCATTGCTAAAGATTGGATCTTTTCAAATACAATTGATATAACGTGAAGTGATAGCAAGATGTTCACTATGATATGCCTTGCAAGTAAAAATGCATAACTCAAGCATGATTATTAAATATAAGATGCGAATACAATATCGAGAAAAAATGGCAGTACAATAACGGGAACATAATTAAGGGATATTCATAAGTAGTTTTAAATAACGTGATTTTGTGTGAAAAAATGTTGTGTGAATGTTTTATTATTATTAAGTGGTGGTTGATTCTATTCAAACTAATTTATATATTCTTACAGCAAGGTCTCAAAATTTCTTCACATTCTTTTCTTTAATCTGAAGTGACAGACTTGAACAAATCTTTCAATTGCATTTGTCACGGTAATCTATTTTTTAACACATATTTTGCCTGTGTTAACTGCTCCAAATAAAACAAAGAGCCATTGGTTTTAGTTTCACGACTATCACTTCTAGATTTGGGTTCACCCCGCTGAAAGTCTGAAGTTATGTTTGACATAATTATAGAATTGAATTTTTTTTTTTTTTTGTGTAAGAGTAGGGTGTGTTCGTTGGATTTCAGGCGGTGGTCGAGGTGGCAGGGGTGGTGGTGGTGGTGGTACTGGCGGTGGAACTGGAACCACGATGACTGGAGCCAATGGACCGGGAATGCTGGGTAGGGGAGGAAGCTTTGGCACCAGAGGTGGACACCATACAAGCGGATTCATCAGCGGAGGTCCCGGTGCCATGAGAATGGAAAAGATACACCCTCATCGATTCAATCCTATAGGAATGGGCGGAGGATATGTGCAGCCTCATTTTTGGTGACCTGCTAGAAAAGAATATCTAACGTAACCAGTTTAGGTTTGCTATGGCATTCTATTTATAATAATAATTAATTATTCTAAGATCATTGTCCTCGTTAAGACCATTTAACAATTGTTCAAGTTTTAGTGTTTATCAATTAAGAATGTTGTTTGTTGTACATTTCCTTTTAAATTTGCACCAACTTTGAACATCGAGTTTTAATCAACTTAGTATAAGGCGGTGTTACCATGATAGGTAGGCCAAGGGTATATGAATAAACTGAGGAGCTGTTTCCATGAAATGTCATTAGTTTTAATCTTTTATCACGCAGTTTCTGCTATAAGATTTGAATGATTTAATGTGATTTTTGCAATTTCGCAAAGACTTCTTAGAATTCAGTGTAACCCAGAAGAGACTATTCTTAGACAACGTTTAGTCTTAGTGTACTTTTAACTGAAAATTTCAGATAAATTTCAAAATTTTAGTTTGGTTTTGTTGTGTGTGATTTCTAGAATGAAGTGTGCCAAGCGTTAATCTAAGAACACGCGCATGTAAGTGCTATTTTGAATCAAGCGTTGCTTCATTTTAATAGAAGAAAAAAAAATACAATTTGCTGGATGGAAAAGAGAATGAAAATACTTCACGGCATTATTCAACTATCGATGATATTCATTGAATTTCGAATAGTCAATCAGCAGTTATACTCTACAATTACGACTGATAATGATGATATTCAGTTCTGAATGGCTCTTAAACTGCATAATAAATAAATAAATATATAATGGCGCAGATAAAATGTGTGTTTTTTTTCTTTTGAATTTCGGTAGTATTATTTATTCATTTTTATGGTTGAAATAAAAATAATCGGCTGTTTTTCAGCTTTGCCAAATCTCAGCTACGGATGGCGGAAAAATTCTGTGAACAAAGTCATCGGGCGTAAAAGCTTGATTCATCATACTGCTGAGAAATGACCATAATGAAGAAACGTATATTAACTTTTCACAATGAGAGGTGATGTTTTTGTACATTAACTCTTGGTCTACCGCGATCAATTTTTTTTTTTTCGGCTGTAAAATCAAAGCATACAAAACAACAATACGTTACAGAATTATTTATCCCCTACTTGAAATTTTAGAATATAGAAAATTGTTTGACTGAGGAGTAAATTTTTAACAAAGTATAACTCCACATGTGTTCAAATGTCTAGCGACACATGTTATAGACTTGCAAATAGTACGACATTACAGTCACTAAAGGATCAAGGTCTTGAGTTATTGATGTTAGATGCCTGGATTTGATATAAAAATAATAATTGTAAATAAAAGATCCGTGAGTGTAGCTGAGACAATGAGATGAACTACTAATACTTCGTCCTAAAAACTACGGTCATTAGGAGATGCAAGTGTAATATACAAAAAACATTTCACCTTCTTCTCTGTTTTTTGGGTTTAAAATAGGTTTTAATGTCGAACAAATATACATTGACTGTAATAAAAATTAAACTCCTCAAATCGTAGGCACATCTAACGAATTTATAATGAATAATGAAGGCGTATACTAGCTGAAAGTATGTGGCCTCTGAAGGAATAAATTGAAAGAGATCAGTTCAGAACAGATCATAAAATCACCTCTAAAATTACACTTTACATCAGTTCTGGTGCAATTGGTTGTTTGATTAATTTTCTTATGCTTACTTTTCATTCTAGCTCTTTATTCTCAGTGACTACCAAAATGTTTCTCAATATTTTCCTTCTCGACATCATTTCGATATCGTGATAATACTATAGGCAGTTAGGATCATTAGTGAATAATGTCAGTATTGTTGTTTATACGCTGTGAATCTTACGATTAGATATGGTGTAGAGAATGTGTCGTTACTTTTATTCACTCAGTTACATTTTTCAACTGACATTACTTTTTACACATCTGACTGTTGTGATGTTCCGTGTCATGTTGGGATACGGAACATGTTGATAAAGAATTCGCACGGAATAAATTATTGACAAGAAGTCCCATTTTAAGACTCTCAGTTCAAAAAAGGAGACTGACTTTTTTAAATAAAACAAGTAGAATAGTTGATTATAGCTAGTATCCGATACTCTGTATGTAGACAAAAAGGATGCTTCCCTTTAGATAAATAATATTATGTCCAACTAGTTGTAATACTATTTAAATCATTTGTGTGCAATTTTAAATGTTTTATATCCCGGTATTTTAATAGTCAAAAAAGATATGAGAAGCGAAACGCCTAAAATGTATTATGATTTTATAACGGCAGCTTCATTTGCACCAGTCTGTATAGCATCAAACGATTCAATAAATCAACCTTGATACTGAATAACAGCATGTCCAAATCATTTTCAAGTAATGCTCATTTGTTGTTCGTCCTTTTCCGTATTTTTGTTTCATACGATTCATGAATATTGGGCACAAATGCGTTTTCACCCATAGGTACATTGGTGTATCCATACAGTTGCATCCATGCGTCAGATGATTCGTTAATGCGCCTCAAATGTTAACAGTATGAAAGTACAAACTATTCGCCCTGATCAAAATTATGATATAAGTCGGTACAGCATTTTTTTGACACAAGATATTTATTCTTGCTTTTATACAGAACTTTGTTCCTAAATTAACAATTTCATGAATGTTTGAAATAACGACCAGTTCTCGGTTGAATATGATTGGTGTGTACAACTGCACTATGTTTCAAATGTCACATAGGAATTGATAGATTCTTACAGACTCGGATTAAAACCGGAATCAAGAGTCGTATTGAGTAACTAGTATTCTGGTAGCTGATGAGTCTGTAAGAATCTATCAAATCCTATCCGACTTTTGAAGAGGGTAGTTTATAGGGAATCGTAAAATTACGAGTTAAAAGTAATGGGCATACATAGATTATATTTCTGAAGTGCAACCAAGTTTAATCAATCTATTCTTATATCAGGAAGTATTACAACAGATGATGAGTGCACAAGAATTTGAAAAGGAATTTCTATGAGATGATTGAATGCTACAATAATTTAGTAAAACAATCACAAACGTGACAGTAAAATCCATAGAGACGATACTTCAATGATATTAATTGCACACATTATTACAAGTAAAAATCAAGTTTGCACATAGTTATGTTGTTTAGATTTTAACACAAACGCACTTCACAGTATGATGTCTCATGACGGTTTCATTTAATATGAGCACTGAAATAATCTCTGTTTCGGTAAACTGTGATACAAACTAGTCAGTCTTTGGTTTTTCAATCTCTTCAGTTTTTTTATCACAGTCGACCTTATTTTCTTTACTCTCTTTCCTCGAAAAGATATGCTTCCATATGTTCGTCAAAGATAGCAATACAGGGATCATTACTGGCAAAAACAGCGGAATGTATACTGCGTACCTAGAATTTTAAAATATGTGTTAAATTTGAACCTTAAAGATCATATAAAATCGTTTTTGGTCTATGTACTCACTTCTGGTCATCCGGGAAATATAATAAAGCTAACAGAGATGGATCCGTGAATGCAGTTTCAGCCATAACAAATGCTTCTTTGCTCAAAGTAAATCCGTCCAGTAGTTCTCCGCGATTTAACTTCTCTGCAGAATCTTCTACTAATTCAAGAGCACCTTTTATTCTGTCACCAACTGTGTCTGTGATCACTATATTACTAATTTCTTCTAATAATTGAGCTAACGATTGCAACGTTAGTTTTGCTGAGGTTAGCTGCTCTACCGCTCTGATTCTGAGCAAAGCATCCAATTCCCATTGGCGCGGTTTCGAATTATCAAGTTGTACAATCGATGTCCCAGAAATCGGAGCCTTTGAACAAATTGAAAGAATATCATTTTGAAAAGTTCTTCACAATTTAAAGATTGGTGAATTGTCATTTGACTGGATTTGTAATCAGCATTGTAGTCGTTTACACGTTTATAAAAACTCAATAATTAGATTCATCAAATTCGAGATCAAATTCATCGTCCTACCAAATCTGGGATTCCTAACAGTAGTCTGAGATGGGAAATAAAAAAGCCCATGATGCCGGCAGCGTCTGGGATAAATGTAACCCTTTCTTGGTCTTCCATTTCTTTACAAGTTTCGATGGGAGGATTGGCTATCACGACACCACCCCACCTGAATATAACAATTTTTTTAATTAAATTTGTTCATATAACTCAATTTTCGGAGGTCTGATAAACTCGTTGACAATGTTTTACCTCGGAGAAAGAAATGCTTCAATGTTGCTCGCTGGTCTTGACCGATGCCCGGTACGTGTGTAGATATGCAACGGTGCTTGTTCACATGGTGGTGTATACATCACTAGGTTAATGCATGGATTGAGACTTATTTGGGACGCTGAAATAAGGTTGGATCCTCAAATTAAATCAAAGGAATTAAACGATCTTTCTAAAATTCGCTATCCTACGTAATAAAGACATACTTTGAGTTTCGCTATCTGTGCTCACCTAACTTTTTCTCCAACGGAGTTATAATTTGTTGTAACACATCTTCCGGTAGCGCATAATGCCTACCAAGAATAGTACTGTCAGGGATCTGTTTTGGTGTCATTTCTAAAGGCATGAGGTAAAGCCATTGTGATTTTAATGAGAAATTCGCCACCATCGATAACTCATCTAGAAATGGTTTGATGTACTCTGAAAAAAAAAAAAAAAATCAGACGTGACTGTAAAAGGAGCAATACTCGGGTTATGTTGGAATTCGTACCGTCGATAACGGTGGGAAAATTCCAATTGACACTCAGTTTTTCTGGATAAGGATTGACCAGTGTGAGTAGAACATCGTAAGCCGGATTGGCAGGAAACCTTCTTCTATTTTCTTTATCTAAACTAAATTGCGTTGGTTCTGCCAGTGCATTCCGGGTAAGAGCAAGAGATTTATCTAATAAAATCCAATCTGATAGCACTTGCGTCAATTTTGGCCCACCTGTGAATTACCGATAGATTAGTATAATAAAGTAAGCTATCCTGGTCATTCGTAAGCCAAGCGACGTATTGCAAGCGCATGGATATGGTATAAACATTCGAGATGCCGATAAGAAATACGATTCGATCACATGAATTTTGAGAATCTTAATCCCGAGTAGGATAATCTTATCCACAGGGTAATTCGAACCGTAAATTCATCTACCCGAATCTTAATTAATCACTGACTGAAAAATGGCTCCTTTGTAAGAAGAGCTAAGCATCCAAATATTCGATAATAATATTCAAAATTTCAAATTTCACCTATAAGGTGATACTCACTAGTTTGAGAGGAAAAAAATATCGTTCGATGAGTTCCTACAAGAACGTCCTCGGTAAGGTTTGGTGTCTCCAGGAGAAGCAATTCACCAACTTGTAAGCTGAAAGTATGTGCGACTTTTTCAAGCTCATGTGGAGTAAACGCTGATGATACTAAATTTCTTGAAATGACCTCGGGCAAGATCTGAAGACTGTAGAGATCTACAAATAATAAATAATTTTTTTCTAGCCATTTCGCATCTTTGAACAACCGGTTCAAAGTGAGTAAACTAATCGGCAGTACTGCGGTGAACCGTGAACTTGATCAATAAGAGAACATTGTGCGCTTCGTCGCATTCAGATTCGAAAATGAACTAACCGTGATTCGTACGTTTGTATTCCACTCTCGAATGAAAGCGTATTATAATACTACAATGATATACTTATTATCATCATGTTCCACTGCACCAATACGCGTTCTCGTATAATCTGCAGTTGTCCGAAGAATAAGAAACGAAAACATTCTATAATCATTTAAATCCAATGAACGAAAATGGCTTATCTCGTCTCTGAGCACATCGCGTAGTCAAAATTTATTTAGTGCTCACTGGAAATTAAAAAATGAAGATAAAAGTGAGAGTTGAAGTTTTCGAGTTGTTATTATATATAATCAGATTAATTATTTTGATAAGAGAATTATGAGCAGAGCGACAAATTATTTGAACTGCTGTTCTGCACCCTTCTTGTCATTCCACCCTTTTCTCTATGATATAGCGGTCGAAACTGCGTAGCTACACATAAATGATCACGAAATTACTACTGGAATGGGTGCTTTCAGCGAGATCGAATGCACTCCGATAATTGGCTAATAATACAGGCACTTGACGTCGCAATTGTCTAGGTCAGCGGGTTCTCTGACGTAAAATATGAATCTCCATCTGGGACTGAGCAATATAGTTTGGTTGCGGAGTTGGTCCAAGCACGAGATAAACATTTCTATATGCTAAAATTGGACTAATCGGCAGAGATAGAGGCACTCATTTTGAGCCTCGCATATGTATAAATATCCACGAAACATTCGATACGTCTTAAGTGACGACAATAATATTGATGCGTAAGCAAAGAACGAGAGATATTTTCACAGCATTTGGATGGGTGCAGCTTGAAGTAATAAAAATTGAAACGTATTACGTACAGCTGTATATAATTGTCGTTGCCAATCAAGTCTCGTTTGTATATTTACGACAAGGACGTATGCCTATGATCAATGTTTTCTAGTAACAATTGATTATTTATTCAAGGAACGGGATCGACGACATATTTCGTAATCTTCGTATTGTATATGTAAAATCTCGTAGCGTCGTCGTTGTAAAATTTGCGTCAGTAGTTCAATAGGAACTTTTACAATAGGATGATTTCGGGAGTCTAAAGTTTCGTTAAGTAGTAGTGTTGTGATAATAACGTTCCGTAGTTTATAAACACTAATCGCGAGTCATGCCATCGAGGGAGGACTTAAAAAACTATGTCAAGGTTTCTACAAGAAAAACGTGATTGGCAACATTGCTAATCGAGCGTATAAAATAAAAACGTACAAAAGAACATTGTTTGACGGTCCGTATGCGAATCATTTCATTTCTTACAATTAAATCTGTATAGGGGGCATGCTGAAGGATCTTTTTAAGATTGGTGGTGGTATAAGGTATGTTTGACTTGCAATTAAAAGTTGACGATACATATCATCCCTGACAAATATCAATAAGCACTGTAATGTTATATTACAAAATGTAACGCACTAGACAGCAAACGTCTCATCAATGATCTTATCGATGAAAGATCTTATTTTTTTAATTTATCACAGAGCTCCCATACGTTTCGAAACAATAGCGGATGTGATAACGGAAAGTTACAACGTCTATTCGGGGTTGTGCATCTTTATTTATTCATTCATCTTTTTTGTTTCGACCAATTAAACGACCGATTAGATATGATCTTAAATCCCATAGTTTAAAGACGTCCAGATTAACAGGATTAAGCGTGTTTATCAGATACAATATTGTACGCAGTATTACTGATAATATGCATATGCCTTATTCGTATGACGGGTGAAGCGTGTGTACAATCATAGATATTAAACCGAACGTTTTATGAGTTATTGATTGAATGTAATGTTTTGTTTCTCCATCGGACACTTTGAGATTGTAGAACCGAATCTGACCATCAACCGCTGTAACGACAAATTTTCCCTACATGGGCTAAGAAATTGTTTTCATTCAATTATTGCTCCTATGAAGAACGCTCCGATCTCCGAATGATCTCTGAGTTTTCACCGCAGTACGAAAATTGCCGTATTGTTCGATTATAAAATTTTGATACTCACCAGCTGTTGATTTGAGTCCGTCTCTGATCTCATCAGCCAATAAATTCGCACGGTCCTGAGTAAAAGCAGCTACAAAAATCTTAGTGTTGATCTTAATCTCCAGATCACTCAATCGAGCTATTCCATCGTACGGTAGTGCCACTCTAGGTACAGCGGTCGTGTGCCACCATAGGGGAACGCCAACCCCCAGTAAGAGAATAGCGAAGGAAATGCTGGCGTATATTCTGTACGATGCTGAAAAAATTCACATGTAATTATAGTTTATAGATTATCGTGCGATATTACCTTGAAATTATATACATACATATAATTATAAAAGAAATATCTTGACTCGAATGATTCCACGCAAGTTTACTGGGACGAGTATATTTGTTTTATTCCTCGTTTTTATTTACAGGCTGCAATTGCTGTGGTGGTACTGCCCGATTATGATCGAGTCGTAAATACTTCCGTGGGTTATGCAACGAGTTGCTTCAGATTGAAACACCTCTGTTACCGCGGTATAGGGCTGATGTGAGAAGCCAATAAATTCATATGCCGCCAACGTACTATCAAAAATCAATCTTCTCCAGGACAATGATATGATCGGTACACGCTCGTAAGTGAAAACGTTCTACGTTCTACGCTAGTCGTCATTGGGGTGGATTATGCGGAAATGAATCGACCTGTCAATAAAAAGTCGCAATGGAAATCTATAGCTTTCACAAATAGGATAATAGATGCCTTCTTCGATTGGAATGGTTTGCAAAAAAAAAAAACAATATCTTTAATCTGACTACCGGTAGCGTGTGTCGTTTAAACTGTTGTTATTCTACTGCCAATGGGTACTCTAATCCCTGCCGACAATTTATCATGGAATCAATAATCAAAATGTATAACGTAATTAATTTGATGGATACAATAATATGATGCATCTCGGATCATAATCAACACTTAGAATTTTATGGTCAGTAGAATGAAATGATCGTAAAGCGATAGGCAGACTTAAATGACAGGATTTAATCTAATACCAAGACCGACCGTAATTGAGTGGGTATTATTTAAGTAATTTCTAATTGGCGACAGCGATAACCATCAGCGACGAATCAAGCGATCGAGTAATGGTTTGTTTCAAAATGTCCGCTTATGCAAATTTGGGTCAAGGGATTATGACGTGCGATAAAATTGCGATCAAAGTCCGAATTCAGACACCGCCAATTATTACATGGATAATATCCATTCGATATGCGTGAGTCTTCCCAGTTGTGAAAATTTTCTGAATAGCACTGAAAATCGTTCATTACTTGTACTTATTATTATCAACAGCGAATCCGTCATCCGATCAATTTTCATGGTTGCTCCAGCGGTGGTCTCATAGAGCCAAATCAGTATTGCTGTTACATGATTGGTGCCCGTTTGCACGTCAGTCCTCACGCAAATACAACTCTTAATTAAGCATGCAATGATTACATTAATTGTAAGTGCTAGATAACGCGCATTGTCATACGTTGTACACGATTTTTAATGAATGTAATGCGGTAATTTGAGCATGTATCGCACACTACCATATTTTGAAGCAGATATACCTACATTCCGCGATTCATGACACGAGGCAGAACTGTACATACGAGGCGAGGCAAGAATTGTTTACCAATAATATAGGTTCAGATACCCTGCCAACCGTTTATCAAGAATACGTCGTGTATATCACTGGTAGTACTTGACTAATTGTGAGTGGTAAGAAGAATTGTTTCGAGTGACTGTAGTAATATCTTAATGAGTTTTGTCGATGCACATTTTCTTACCAATACTATCGTATGTATGTACGCGGCACCAACGTCAGTATAGTTACCTATAACATGTTATTCGGGATTTTTGAAGAAAGGTACGGTGTGAGGTACTGTGTTTTCGTGAAGGCGAATGTGATGTAAAATTTTTCCACAGTAAAATGAAAGTGTCCTGAAAGTGGGAAAAACTTAATGAAAATAAGGAAGTTTCTAGTGTTCTCATGTACGTATCACAAAAACATTAATAAGGTTCTAGAGCAAATTTTTGCGGTATAATTATTTGGCGAGGTGTATCATCAGTAATTAATGGAGTGTGATCCAAGTACTTGTGGATCGCGTTGTACACCCGATACTTACGCATGGAATAGGTTTATGGCGATTTAGCAGATAAATTCATAACGGTTGTAGTCATAGTATATCTCGACTAAGTTTGTCGATAGTTTTGCGATAAGCTCCGTTATCTCAAAACTCATGATGCAATGTACGGTCAATATGCTACTCAATGTACATTAGGTAAACCTGAGACTCGTGTCGTCGAGCCCTCCCCACCGTGACCTTTGATCCAGTTACGGAAATTGACACAAAATATGACATGGTAAGCAAATCATGCTACCCCCAACCCCCGAAATTTAATCAAAATCATACCGGATTATCGAGAAATTGTGGTACTCGATGTGGTGGTTTTTATAATTATCATGTAGTAACATTTTTTCTATTTACTCATCGCGACAAGGTCTTCTTCTTGTTTCCTGCACCTAATAGTCACGTTGCATTTCGACGCCGGCGTATCTTCCATCGTCGAATCGCATGAATCGTAGGGGTATTCTATGTTTCTTTAAACTTCTGAAGTTGAAGGTTATTGCCACGTCGAAAGAAAGTATTATAACTGCAGTCTTTGTACCGCGAGAGCATTCAATACTAGAATTGGATACTAGGATTATTACATAAATTGGGGATAACTTCTTAAGACGTGAATGGACACCGAATGAGAAAAAAACAAATAGGTCTCCATCTTCGCAGGTTTTCCTTTGATCAAATTTATGCATAATTTATTTCATCGAAGTCCACATTAGTTGCTATTTGGTCGCTGATTTCGGTTCCGCAGAATGGCGCGCGGAGTTGCCAATAAACCTGTTGAAAAAATTAACATGAACCTGCAGTGTTACTTAACCTTCCTATACCCACGGACGCAAATGTAATCTGTCGGTCTGATGGACCGATGCGCGGAACTGATTGTAAGTGGAAACCAGTCATTGCAATATCTCATTATCCTGCTGAAGTTGAAGTGATCATAATTGATATTCAACTCATTACGATTTGCATCAAATGATGTGAAAAGCGAAAACCGTACTGAAAACAATAATGACGCCTTATAAATTATTTCGATTTTCGGTGGGTTATTTCGGGTATACCGTGGCTGATAAAAATTCGCGATTTAAAACGTTTCCAAATTGCGATATCGCGACTGGTCCGTAACTATCATGTTTTACGCGTGCGACACGTCGACCTCACATCTCTACTTCCTGCCGATATAAACCCAGTTTACGAAACCATATTCTAAGATATACCCACGGGTAGTTGGTGGGCGTCTTCGCCAAGTTACGAGTGTTTATTACGCAGCAAAGACATTATTAATAAATGTTGACGATATTTTACGCGCCGTGCAATCATGGAGGTAATACATAGAAAGTGAAGCTGCATGTGAAGCACATGGAAAGGCCGCGGTCGAGGTTTAACTTGTAAATACAAGAAACTGTCGGTAATTGATATGACCAATACGATTGTCATGCATACATATTAATTGAAATATGAAAATGAGATGTTGTAGTCGTCTGAGATTTCCAATCGCAGATGGTCACGCCATTCATGACTGTACCAACATATCCTATCGATCACTGTTGATAATTTTCTAATTGCAGGTATGAGCCAATTAATAAATACTTGAATCGGCACTTGCTCAGCGACTTGAGTTGTCTGGGAGACGTGCAGATACGAGGGAATCTAGAGTTTCGCCATAATAAACCGCTGAGACATTGAGGCTGCATTTTATTACATCCGCGAGCGAGAATTGGGGACTGAAAAGGTCGGATTTTTATTCTCTTTGTTTCAACCAAAGTGGGTATGTGCGTATAGCCTTTCATTTGACCCTTTTTTGCCCCGAATGAGAGCAGAACACGCAGCGTTTCGGAGAATCATCAACTGCATCTATATGTAAATACCGGAGCGGTGATCATGAATTGGTCAATTATTAATTTGAGCACGAAGAAATCGGCCAAAAAGCACTACACACGGGGAGTAACGTCTTCGTTCATTGGCGCGGTCATGACTTGCATTTAAATTTCAAAGCGCAACATAATCACTTTGTTCCAAGAGACAACAATCTGTGGAAGGAACGCACCATTCGCGGTGCACCCATCGCCGGTTAAACTGGGGGAAAGATGAGCGCAGATAACGGACTGCTCGAGAATTTAGTAGTGGGGTTCGAGGTCAAAGGTCGTATCATCCCGTAGAGTATGTTATGTATCTGCATGCATATATTCCCGGAGAAAACGAGTGTATAGGTATTAACGGTTGAGTAAATAATATTCCAACGATAATATATTATGGGCCTGCATTTTTCACTCTGTGCAGATATTTATAGACCACAGAAAAATAGAACGCGTATCAATTAGTTGAATTCAACTGCATGATGAAGCCGATATGTGCGCTTCTTTTTGTTTTCTGTTTTCTGAAGGAAACATCTTTCTATTTTTACTACCGAAATATTGGTTTTATAATCCAAGCAAGTCTTGCGAATTCACCGAATGGTGAAGTGCGAAATAAATAGGAATGTGTCTACGAAGTTTGAACTGTAACCTCCGCTGTAACCTCGCGAATGGCGGAACCATAGTTAAGAAATAAAAAGCAAAGTTGGTCACCCGAGTCATTACGAGGCCGTTCTTTCGCGCATATCGTCAATAATGTATAACGATCAACTTGGCACGCGTCTGTTGATAATAATAGAAACAACCGTCCGGTTATTGCAGGTGCAACTTTTTTTGGACCACGCATCTCCCTCTTTTTTCATTCGGTAAATTTTATGACGAAGCGAGAGGGCTCGACTTACAACATCCTATAGCATACATGTCACGTGTTATCTGGCTACGACCGATTGGGGCAACAGTTTTTATTATTATATCCCGATACACTTGTATGAGGTACTTGCAGTGTAATTTGTGACGGTACCGGTCTAAGAGTCAGATTAATGGAAAAACATTTCATTTTAGTATCAGAACGGTGAGAAGTTTCCATTTTTTTTTTTTGAAACGCTGCAGTGGAACATGCACGCGTTGTTTGTAAACTGCGAGGCCAGCTGCCGATGCATCAGCCTCTGAAGTGTAAAGAACTACATGCGGAAGTGCAGGATACGAGATGGATTTAATCTAAAGGTTGTATTCAGCTTCTGTTGAGATCGTACAATTATAGTTTAGAATAATAGAAACATTAAATTGGACGATGTGTATGAGCGGGATTGCCGCGTACGTCAGCTGGTCTGCCTATATGTGTCCTTTCTGTGGATCTCATTTATAATTGGCAAATTAGAGCAAACTCAGACTTGCCTCGTCTTTTTATGTTGGACAACCTGCACAATCAAGAAGTGTATGTATATTTTTATTAAAATTGACCATAGAGTATCGCGCGTATTTAACTTTACTCGTACAATTATGCGTATTAGGTATCAAAAATATGATGTTCGTACACATACGGTCCAGGATATCCTCCATCAGTGGTGGTTTCAAGTACATTATAGGGGTAAACGGAATACTGGTTCCGAATGATCTATTAGACACATGTTCTCCGACATTCGCATTGTGTCTAAAAAAGAGTTCCAGTTTACTCATCGAATTCACACTCACAATCGGTATGTCAAATAATGCACAAGTCCGTAGCCACTGCAGTACAGGATTTTCTGATCCGCGTGTACACATGTCATACTGGGTATTACTTCTCATGAGAATATGAATTTTGCAATAACTGATACGTTTCTTTTAAAATTCAATTCTCGTAGTGACATTTTTTCTTTTATACTATTACGAGTGATGGTTGAATGGCTTTCATGCTTTTGTATCAAGAGACTCGATGTTTTCAACTTCTGATCATTTTCTCTAGTTTATGAATAAAAATATCAGAAATCAATTCCATCAGTAGGGTATGAATAATTTTTTACCATTTGATATTCAAATGGGTATAAATGCAGGAGAGACCGTTTGAAGAACTAGCTGGTGTGGCTATACAAATTTGAATTCTTTTTTTTTTTCAGTAAATGGCGAACGAAAATATTTTGATCTCAGTGTCATTGAACAAATACGATGTTCACTAGTGCCTAAATTTTTCCGTTACACATTTTTGAGCGCCATTACACGTAAACCGCACACGAACACCTGTCGGACGATGTTCGTGTTCTACGAACCCGGAGGTTGTGAACGAGTTTCTCGTGCGCTATGCGTCTCATGTACACGATAAGGGCGGGGGATTTTATTGGGCACGACCTTAAGTAGGTGTATACATATATCAGGACGTTAAACAGAGGTGGTTCGACATCAACGGAGCGGCAAGGCAGTTGCTGTTCGCTGCTCTCGTCAGTGACAACGTCCTCCGTTGTTGGCTGATGTGCCCCATACGTCTTTGGTACGATCAGAGTTTAGTTGGTCTTCATTATATTATCAATTAATACCAGTCGACCATAATCATCGGAGGCGCAACGAACCCTCGAGCTACATAGGTCAAAGATCACGGAATTTCTATTTTCCCATTTTCAAGGTAAAGTGAATGTTGATATTTGTATCGCGTGTGCGTATCACATGACACGTCGTAATAATTAGATATTTTAATAAGTTATATTAATTTAAATTATTTAGACTTCCGGGTTTGAATTATTTGAATTTTTTTATTAGTCGCGAGTTGTAATTATATAACAATAAATTTCCCCATTATCTCTGGTGTTCTTCAATTAGCGTATCAACCGATTAATATTTAACCCCTGAAGACGAGATGGTGATGCAACCTCTAATTTATACTGCCAAGCCGAAGAGTGGTAGGCTTATTATACATCAAACATTCAATTTGATCTTTCGGCTCGCGCGTGACGCGAGGCTCTATCATAATCCACGCGATAGTGTACAAATCGAATTATCTATACTCAGAGACCTTCCAGTTAGTGTTCTTGATGATTTTGTGAACTCGATCCGACAACTATTAACCTGGAGCGCTTCATTATAGGAATTTTGTTGTTCAGGTGCTCAGCATATCCTGAATCGAAATTCTCCGTCTGCTCGAAGGTCTTAATATCTGTGATCAGCTTGAAGTGCGTGTAGTATGACACCAATATTTTTGAACTTATCGAAACCAGGAAAAATATACTTTAAAACCCAAGCGGATTGCACGTGTAACAACACGTTCGTATAGTGGCGGGCAGTACCAGCAATCCACAATACTCGGTAGTATTGTCTGGAAGGAAAGAAAAAAAACACAACAGGTGGAGCGAGAAAACGGGACTCTAGGTTTTTAGGACTTGGGCACCTGCGAAGAGGTCACCCCAATTATCCAGCTAACCGCCGCGCTGCGCCAACCTGCTGTAGTGGTCTACCTCGAACCTTTCAGAACCTTGTTGAATCTGTTTAATTTTTTTGTCTCGTCATCTGATACAATGTTATAATTTCCAAAATGTCACTATCGCGCTGGGTCTTATCATGCAGTTGTTTAACTTCCATCAACTCCCAGCTATAAAAGATTATCCGAAGTGAGCATATTGAAAGGTTCTGCTTCAACTAAATCAATGTGATTGTTTATACATATATAACAATAGGTATTTGCAATTCAATTGAACTACGTTCATCCTACCTCAGGGTACCAAATTATGTTGAAATGCAGGTTCACGGGTCTGGAGTTTTGTTTTTTTTTTCTTGTTTTTGGGGAGTAATTAGGGGCCGCCTAAATTAACATATCTATGCGTATTTCAGGCACGTGTAAAAGCAAAAGCTCCTTTGCAATACGATCAGTAGTTATACACGGATAAGTATATAAGGTATGTAAAGGTAAATTTTATATGAAACGCTGAGACTGTCGGACTCATTTGGGACTGAAATTATATGTATATCTGTATCGAGGGCTGGGGACCAGTAGGGGGTAGACCTCAATAACCTACGGATGCTGCCAGAATTGGGTGTATCCGAAGCGAAACTGAGCAAAACAAAAAATCAATACAATCAAGGTTGTTGCAATATAATACGATGCCAGAAAATATTTTTTTGAATGATTCGATTTTAATTTTATATTTTGTGCTTTGACGCCGCTCTGGCAGAAAAATTGAATAAATTATCAACAAGTGCAGGGTACTGCCTTCTTGGTATTCATAGTCTCCGACGTGTTCGCCAAATTTTCCTTGATAATATAATGGTTATCCTTTGTCAGCTCAAATACTGACCGCGTATATCGTTGATGATTCCTAATCGCGGATGAGCAATGAACGCGTGCCAAAATTCGAGGATTACGACTCATTACAAAGAAATTTACGACTGGAAGCTTATACTCGGTCTCCATATCATGTCTTTATTGCCACGGTATTAAAGATTTAGATGGATTGCTAACCGTTAATTAAAAAACTCTACCAGTAGTCGAAATTGTCAGCTCCTTTATTGTCCCAGTAATATCTCACAGCTTTTCAGAAGTACTTCAGGTAGTTCAAAAGGAAATTCTCTCTTGTTGCTAAGCAGGTCTGATTTTCCTGACAACGATCATAAATTCGCTGACCGGATATTCTCACAAATCGTAAGAATTGGTCTTCCGAAATGACATCATTCACATTGTCTATGGATTTTTCGAAAAATGCAGGGAACGATAAATTTTCTACCGTATCAAATTCGTACCTTTGACAGGACAATTATCGTGTGATTGTCACTCATAGGTTTTTTTTAGTGAAAGAACTGACGGTCTTTGTGAATATACGTGACATAGCATTTTGAATTAGTCATCAGAATTTCAAAACAGCAGGGTTCATGTCCAACGGAAGACGTTCAACTTTGTAGCTCTTGTTTTATTTATAGCTCGGTAATGGCCATCATATTATAGTCGTAGTTTTTATTTTAGCTGCAATACTAATTTATGTAATTTTCGTTTCAGAATAAATAGAACCCTGCCTCATCATGAGTACAAAGCAGTTTGACATCGTTCCATCGGATACCATACTCGAGAAAGAGCCCAGCTACGCAAGAGGGTTGGTTGAAAGAATCAGTTTAAATTGAAAGAATGAAGCTAAGCCAATATCTTCATTTTTATGTCACGTTTTTATGCACAGGCAGATAATTGTAGTCTCCTATTTTCAGACAAAATGCCAGCTTCGGACGGCTCCTACTCCGGTTCATAGCGATTTACTGGCGAACCTTTATCGTTGTAGGAGTACCCCTCGTTTTGCTACCGATACCCATTATAAATGACACGACCGTAAGTTACAGTTACACATCAATTTCGTACGTAAAACAAGATAAAATGTAATTCATTATCCCACGAATGTCTTATTCGGATTTATCGCCATCATTCCTGAAATATTTTTAACTCTTCATGCAGACGTTCAGGTGCTTATACATTGTTATAATAATGGCGGTCTATTGGGTCACGGAAGCTCTGCCGCTGCCTATCACCTCCTTCATGCCAGTTCTTTTCTTTCCGTTATTGGGAATTCTGAGTACGACCGACACTACAATTTGTTATCTAAATGACACCACCATGATGTTCCTTGGGAGTCTCATTATAGCTGTGGCGATCGAACATTCAGGACTACACATGCGAATCGCATTGTTAATCATCAAAACAGTCGGATGCGGTCACAGAAGGTAATTTTTTTTCCATTTTCCTATGAATTTTATAAGCGATGCTATTCTCGTTCATGCGTGTGGGTCTGATTATATCATGTTTGTTATCGAGGACTTGTTTGATTAGTCGTTTTACTGTGATAGTGGGCGTTATGAATTCACGTATTTTGGCCTTTTCAAAAAGTAGTAAAAATCTCCGTTCAATCATTCCTTAAGGTTGAGCGCTGGTATTTTCTTCGTTACGATGTTCATATCGATGTGGGTTTCCAACACTGCAGCTACTGCTATGGTGGTTCCAATCATCCAAACAGTACTGATAGAATTGGAAAATGTAAGCAGATTTGTGCTCGGTATATAAAATTTCATGGCATACAAACTAATTTTAAAATTACTTAAATCTACTATTCATTTCACAGCAAGGGCTGGGGCCTATGTTTATAGAGGATAAGGACAATATCGAATCGAATGAAGATGGTACACCGTGAGTAATTTTCCAATACCAGAGTGCCTGTCTGAAGATAAACTGCCTAATAGCAATTAGTTACCGGTGAGCTATAAACTGTTAATGTTTATTAATTTTTTTTTCTTTTCATGTAGCGTCAAAAGGCCCACCAATACTACCATGAATTACTTTCTGATTGCATCATATGCATCCAGTATCGGTGGCACTGGAACAATGGTAGGCAGTGGAACAAATTTAACTTTCAAAGGAATTTTTGAAACGTAAGTGTGTCCAAAAATACGCAATTGTAGTAGAAATCTTCTACCTATCACATCATTGAGTTTTATTGTTGTTTACAGTCGTTTTCCAAAGAGTGGTGGACTCAATTTCTCAGATTGGATGTATTTTGCCGTTCCACAAATGCTTGTCTGTGCAGTGCTCACTTGGCTGTGGCTGCAAGTCATGTACATGGGTCTGTTTAGACCGAATAGCAAAGATGCGCAGGCAATAAACATAGGCAAAGAGGGTGAAAAAATTGCGGAGGACGTCATCAACCAGAAATATAAAGAATTGGGGCCAGTTACATGGCATGAATCTGCTGTTGCAGGGTTATTTGGTATCGTCATTCTCATGTGGTTCTTCAGAAAACCTGGATTCATGACAGGCTGGCCCAAACTTTTGACGGATTTGTAAGTACAAACCCATTAGATTTATACTTATTTCTGTGAATACCCCCTGATCCGGCATTATTTCACTGCCATGCTATATGTGTATATAAATTTTCTCCTCAGGGATTACAAAGATTCCAGCTCAGCAATTTTCATAGCACTCATGATGTTCATACTCCCAGCTAAGTTAGATTTTCTCAGAGCCTTCAGCAAAGACCCTAGCAAACGTCCAACGAAACCAAGCCAGGGATTGATAACCTGGAGCTTGATTCAGACAAAAATGCACTGGGGTCTTATGTTTGTTCTTGGAGGTGGCTTCGCCTTGTCTGCAGGCAGTTCTTCTTCTGGATTATCCACAGTTTTAGGAAATTCATTATCGGGTCTGCAGCATCTCCATCCTGTGGCCATTTTGTTCGTAGTGTGTCTGATGGCTGAATCGGTTACGGAATTGACAGCTAATGTGGCTGTTGCCAATGTGATATTACCAGTACTTGCAGAATTAGTAAGTGAACGAGATCTTTATAGATTTGTACTTATACTTCGAATGAAATTTACATCAATGCCTCATTTCTGAATTTTTTCTTAACCTTTGTAAATTGTGATGATACCTTTCCGTGATTATTAATTGAAAGGAACGCATATCAACAGAAAACTGAATGATATTTCGTCTTTTTCTTTCAGGCCGTATCGATCAGAGTGCACCCGTTATATTTGATGATGCCAGCTGGATTGTGTTGTTCATTTTCATTTCACCTACCAGCTGGGACACCGCCAAATGCAATTATAACTGCAGCTGGACACATAAAAACCAAAGATTTGATCATAGCTGGTATTGGACCAAGTATTATTACATTGGTTGTATTGACCATCGCATTCCCGACTTGGGGAAACTTTATATATCATACCAATGATTTCCCATCTTGGGCAGAATGATAGTCACCAAGATAAACCAACAGTAATTAAAGATTGTACATGCCTACACGGAGACAACGTGTGCTTGGGGAGAAAACAGAATTCTCTAACCGTCCCAATCTCTCGGGAAGTTTTAATACCTGACAACCACCGTTGGACGAACTTGTAAATAGAACTCTGAAATAGCACACAGCAAAGAGGATAGCTGAGTACATTCAGTACCAAAAACCAAATATTTAACTATAAATTACATGTATTATAAAAAATCTGACTTATTAATTAAGGAATGTGAGGCGGCCATAGAAAGAGATGGTGAAGGGCCCGATAATTCATAAACGAGATAGATTTTATAATTTTAAACAAGGTTGTGATGATTTTATGTTGTGATTATTCGCCTTGATGTTGACATATCAACAAATTATATTGTAGGTAGAATGTTTTAACAAGATAGTGAAGTGATGAAAATTAGAAACATTTTTCCCTCTTATATTTCGTGATAAATTCTCGATACATGTTTTCCTCTGATGTAATCTAATCCCTTTATCTAATCTAAGTTGATTTGCAAAGTACTACAGCAATTAGCCAACATTGTATAAAATTCATACTTCACAAACAACATTTGTGAAACCGCTGAAATAAAATTCATCTATCACAACTTGACAATCATTTCATGGAAAAAATGTACAAGTGATTAATAGATCAATTACCCACATCAAAATGACTGTTAGGCGATTGCATTCTTGATATTAAATCTATGTGGTATAAAATTGTATCATGTTTGCTTAGAAACGCAGTTATTTATATCATTACTGGAACCAGGTTGAGAGTATCGATTCTCTAACTAATCAAGGCAACAGTCGTTCACTAATTTGCTATCTTATTTTAATTGGATTTTTCCAATAAGATCAAGACAGTGAATCACTTTCCAGGTAAAGCAAATGATCTATCATCTTCTACGGTTTGTGAAGATTAGCAACAACGTATTATGCAAGAAAGCAATGACCATGAGCTTTGATATCCACCCAGAAAGCAGACGTGTGGGTCATTACATCTATTGGTGTAAAATTACTACTCATGTTTGAAAGCACATGAGAGAAATGTGAAGAATGAAGTCATATCTCACCATCTGATGGAGAATCGTATCCCACGGACTCAGAGCTACCAGACATATTACTTCAGCTGTTTTTTATCCTGTGTATCCGTGAGTAAAAGAGGCAGTTTATGGGTAACCTGAAAATCAATGTAATACATTTTTCCGGTTGCTTAAAATATGTTAGAAGTAATTATTAATCAGTGAACAATGAAACTGAATGATAGCCGCTATTAAGGGATAGAAAGAATCTACGAAAAACAGAGTAAATTAGTTATTTTCTTACATTCACGTGCAACTGACGAGCAGAAGAGTTTGAGGAAACAATAAATACCGAAGTAACGTGTCAATTGGTTAGGTCAAATGTTTTTGTCACAGATAAAACCTTACAAATTTGGTAGCCACGATGAACATTTCAGTTGGCAAGTATGATGTGCTAGCACATTAGTTGAATCGACTATTGAAACTACTGGAGGTAAAGACTACTTCGATTTTGTCAGGAGCAAGGTAAAACGTGCCGGTCGGTAATTTACCGGATTCAATGCTATATGAACAATCTTTAGGAAATCTTCAATTTTGTCGCCCCAAAATCGAGAACAGTCTAGAGTCCCTATAATAGAGAACAGTATAACGTAGTCATTTATTGTTCTGAATTCGACCCTAGGTTGCGCCCCATAGGTAATTCAAACTGGTTCTCAAGCCAGTATAGTTTAGAAACATACATGTGAGTAATGTAATTTTAAATGGTAATAGACGGCATTAGCTGAAACGTTGAGTACAATAACAATAATTTATAATAATTGAAGTAATTGGACGATATGATATTTGAAACATTCATATAAACGGAACTGATAATCGAAGTAATTAAATCCGCTCACTAATGACATTTAGCACTGAAGATTCCTATTCAGTCAGCGCATTCGTATTGCATCGTTTGAAAACTAGACTCACTAGCGACCAAAAAAAGTTAAGTATAATCGTTTCGATTCAATCAAATATTGTAAACATATGTTATTCATATGTGATGACTATTATCATGTGACTTGGGATTCTTGTCTTCAGACTGTATTGATAGATCTTGAATCTAAATATAATATACAAATACATCTACACATTCTACCTCGCATTCTACACATCAAATCGAACACCTTCAAAGAGAAAAATCACACCCTGGACAATTTCTTCGATATTCCGTATACTGTGTGGCTGCACTTGAGAGCCGGAAAATTATACCTATATGCATAAGTACGTATATGCATGACTGCAGACATGTCGCGAAGTAGCGTAATTCAATAATTTAGGCTGGCCGCACAGTGGAAACAATCTGGTTATAGGATATGCTTGAAGTATTGGAAAATATGTTTAAAATATTGGCAACTATAATGTTACATTGAAGTGAACATTTCTCGAATCAGTAACGGGTAGATGGGTAAAATCCCAAGTTAACTGGTTTCGATAATTTTACGTATTTTTATTGGGGACGCTGCTTGCGGTCGTTATTTGAGTAGTCTACGTATCCAGAAGGAACGAGCGAAATGGTCAGCCTGTCGTTCACGCACGCGAGCACGTGAGCATCGGCGAGGGATCTGGGCAAACTTCTCTTTTATTTTCCAAATCCACATCTTTGTAATCGATACCAATTTTCTTTAAATATTGTCTCCTTCAAAGTACGGTCCTCATGTAGGTATATCATTGGTAAAAAATTATACTCTATACCTTATACATAAATCATATGCTATCACCGCGACGGCTACTGCAGTACGAATGTTACAATCTCAAGACAATAGAATTTTTATATTATTATGACCCAGCACGTGCAGTACCCGTACAGATTGAAACGATGAAGTGAACGAAACATGCAGACTTTCAAGAGTGCTGGTGAACTCACCAAACCAGATCGTGACAAGCGCCCGCTCCGTGACACCTGACAATGAATCTTGAATTTTTTAATTGCGAGTAATAAAAACTGCATTGATTGATCGATTACACGCTGCACTCTGAACGGTAGGGGTATAGGGATATAAAATCCTAAATTAGAGCAATTAAACAACCGATCAAACTTTCAATAACGACAGCTGCGTAGAAAAACCGGCTACTTAAAGTTCGGCATGAAAAACCGGCTGGTTCGAATTCCGCTTGGTAAACCGGCTATTTCGCATTTGAAAAACATCGAGATAGTCGGTTTTTTAACTGAAACTCAAAATTACGCGTTTTTACATTCTCATTTATGTATCTGCTTGACAAAAAGATTGGTGGATTTTTTAGTAGATCAGAAATGATCCGTTCGGATAAAATAAAAATGTATAGATACCTGAAGTGCAGGTTTCAATAAATGAATAAGTAATCACCTACATGCACCTATGTAATGCATGTATTGGTTGCGCGAGTTCATTTCGTACTGTTTTACACATAAATATCAATATATACGTCGAGAAATTGATATCTTTAGATTTACTTAATCCACCGCGAAACGGTTTCGGAACAATATCCACCAGATGAAATTCTAGACTTCATGGTTTACTCCGCTGCAGTCTAAAAGAAGGAAAAATCTACAAAGAACTCATACGATATTATCCTGAACTGTACGATAAGAAATTGAAACTTTTACATTAAACAAATGAAGAGAAATTCATCAAATTTTGAAGAAGAAAGAAATTAGAAAAAGAGCACTGAAAATTCCATATTAATTTTCAAGTTAAATAACGTGGGATGTGAATGTGAATCAACTTTCGTTGATTGATATACCGTTAAATCGGCATCTCACCGGCTACCTGAACTACGTTTCGAATCATTGGGGTGCTACACTAGTGTAAGTTATGAAAAGCGACTGTTCTTCGTTGCACCTTTCGAACGTGTAAACTAATTTTCAATTAATTTGAAACACATCGTACGTTAACGGTGCCGGCCAACACGCACCGTGTGAAAGTGGTAACGAATAACTTATTATCTCATATAGATTATCTAAAATCTTATCGCATCAGGAATGATTGACTGCAATCTTTCAGATACGGTAGATACGTGTTTAATACTCAAAGACGAAGAAGAGTGGCGCCAAACAGAACCTTAGGGCTTCTGAGGTTAGCGACCTTGGCGCGTTCTCCCTACGGTGTAAGGGACAAGGATCTCGTGCACGCACCACGAAATGGTAGGGGCATTCAGGATGAACGGGTGGACCTGCATCCATCACTGGCATCCTGCAATCAGTGCTGGGTCCTCTTTATCGTCCAATTTAATCAACACATTGGCCACCCCGGCGACTCCTCGAGGTCCACGGTAGTAGTAGCGCTGTGCAGATTTCTCATTGTAAAATTTCCCAGCTTTGCAGCTGGAACATATGTATATAACTTAAACTTCTCTTGTAATTGTTGTTTAGAGTTTCTTACGTATTCACTCATACCTGTATAGTCGAACGATTATTATCGCGGTATTACGAAAATTCATTTCAGTTCTCTCTTCGTTTATTATCAATTAGGTTCGGCTCACCGCTGCGGTAATTGATGAAATCGGGATTGGGAAACATGAACACGCGTGCCGCACAAGGAAATCTTAATTGAACATTTGAATTAATCTGGGGCCAGATAATATAGTGGAATATTTAATGTATACAGTGCGTATAATTCCGACACATTATGCCTGCACGTACAAAGTATGTGTGCAAGACCTGCCACAGAATTTTCTACGCCGGCAGTTGACTCTTTAATTACAATTGTTCAATTCAAATTGATGCATCGTCTTTTTTTACAACCTAACCTGCAGTGCTCAGCAATCCGACGAGTTTTTCTTTTTTTTTTTTCAGTGAGCAAAGCTCAGGTGCTATATGAACAAAATTATTAGGTGGCTGAATCTAACAGATATTTTAGATTCTATATTCTAATGTCTTTGAGTTCATTAAATCCAACGAATGACTCATCATTCAAATATTTGTACTGACCCACAAAATGATATTGTTAGATTATTTGTTTTACGCCACTATGAAAACCTTGTCGCAAAAGGCTTTTTTGTTCCATGTGCGTTAGTAAAATTATGATAGCTATAAGAATCATGATTGTCAAAAAAGTGTACGCAGTACGTACGTCTTAAGTAAATACAATATAGGTATGTATGGAACGCCTACGATGTATGCAGATATATTCACGAGTGCCAATAATCCATATCTGTGTATAATATACGGTGGTATGTCTTATGCATTGCTATATATGCCACAGTCAGCGAGTATAATGCGGCGAAGTTGTATCGAGAGCCCGTTATATTGGATGTTGCATCTACTATGGGGATAGCTGATGGGCGACACGAGTGCGTTTGTGTATCGTACTATACGCGTTACGTATTACGTTCATGTATGTACGTTTATGCATATGTGTGTATGTACGTATGATACATAGCATCACGTATATACGTAACGTTCGAGGCTATAAATAGATCTAGTAGACCGCAGACTTGCCCTGCCCTCTCCAAGAGGAGCGTGCTAGTAATCTAGTCGCTGGAAATGATCCTTCGTCTGGTCGAAATTGTTCAGGCATCGCCTCGTTTCTTTTACCTTTTTTTCTCCGCGTACATGTATATATGTACATGCCATATAGTATACGATATACCTACATAAGCGGCGTATGTGCATCGCCGATTCTTGACTGCGGGGTTAACACCATACCGTATGTAACTCGTGGAACTGTAAAATCATCAACATGTAATTTTGACTGTTGGTTCCAGCGTTGGCCATTCTTGGATATTGGTAATATTCGAAAAAACGAAGTAAAAAACCAGAAGGAAAAAAAATTTACCGGCGAACGGTCAAGTTTTATATCGCACCTCGGCCTAACGAGGCGGCGAAGTATGAAACAGTGCGCCGGGTAATTTAAGCCCAATTTTGACGCGATCCGTTATGATACCGGTACCCCCGTCTTTCTGCACCAGTGCAGAAGACCTACCTTACGCCCGGTAGCTTCTGTTTTCGGAAACGAGGATGTCAGACAAATTATCACACGTCTACATGGCACCGGCTTATATTTCGCAGCATGATATTACTCCAGCTGCATGCAGCGTAGTACGGTGAGTCTCTTTCGAAGACAAGAAGCGATAAAAAGCAACAAAAAAAAGGGGGAAGATGGTGGTGTCTGCAGTTACAAGGTACATTGAATAATCTATAACAGCTGGGACTTATTGATATCTGATTTTTATTGATTCCGAGATTTTTCATACGCCGCCGTGTATTCATCATGGGAGCAAAATGGCGTCGATCATATTGAATAAATGAAATAGGGAGATTTAATGGATTTGCATGGAAAATGCGGGGATTTTTTTCTCTCATCTAACAATGTAATACTGTCTTATAAAAATAAATGTGGTTGCTTGTCAGGTTGAGAATCGATCACAACGGATTGCGTAAACTCGTTGAACGTGGCGATACTCGCATCGCACTGCAGTGCAGTGAAAAAAAAAGAGAGAAAAAAAACGATACATACAAACTGGATTCCTCTGGTCTTCTCCGCCCCTGCCGGTCGAATCGATACCTGGTGACACTCGTCGATCAGTCAATCGGCATTCCAATTACGAATACTTGACTATATACTGATCGCTTTGATTCTACCGCTGACTAGCTCACAGGTGACTGCATAATGCAAGATCGATGTTAAATTCAGATCAGAAGTGGGTGTGTCTTATTCTCAAGTAAAAAAGGCAATAAAAAAAGCAGAAAAAAACTAGTTTCGTCCTTATTAATTGCAGGGAAAAAAAAGAATGCGACAGATTGCATATTTTTTATTTCAAAACTCGGTCCAAGGCACGAATGGTTGCTTGTCTACAGACTGCAGTCCTCTTGATATTTCACCTGCATTGTGACTGTTACCTATGAGAAAAATTTAACGTTTGGACCATCATACAGATATGATTCTTCTAATCCTTAGACGACCCGAAGACGGGAAGTCAGGTGTTACGTAATAAATTTCTTAAAGTGATTAAGAGGCGCGCAAACGGCGAGCAACCGTGACCGCGAAATTGCCGAGACTGGCGCCAACGCACGGACGCTGTCAATTACCTTGGGGCTTTCTTTCGTCCGTATATTCGCGTGCTAGTCGCTCTCCCAGCCTCCGTAGTGGAATTTCTTTCGTATGCGTCGTGGCAGCCGTCGTAGTGTCAGCGTCGGCGTCGTCATCGGCGTCGGCGTCGGTGTTTGAAAAGTTTGATCTGTCCCTCGCGATGTAGTATAGTCGTTGCTAGAGAGACAGATATATGCAGGTAAACTGGCAGAGTGGTGTCCATCGCGTTTGACGAGAACCGCAAACGTGAGGAATGGATTCGAATCTGCTCTAGCCACGATTGGACACAATTAAGACTGCCATCCGTTCGCCCGTCCAGATCCAGTCACTCACCGTGGCGTTCCTCGTGAATATCTCTAATGGATCTGGCCTTGATCCAAACCCATCTAGCGATAGCTGATCGCAACTATACATATAAATCGGCCGCCCTCCGGGTCGCTAAAGGGTACAAAAGAGACGCACATACATTCATGCGGCATATGCATACTCAATCTAAACATACATTATACATATCTATACAGAAACTGCATCTGTAGACTGTGCGGAGCTAGAAGCTGCAGTTGCGCTCCGGTGTAGTTATACGATTGTTTTATAGGTCGTCACAGTCGCTGCGACTTGAGGGGTAAGGTATACAGGTATCTTCATACCTATAAATTCTCGCGTTAACAATCCTTGACGGTCCTTGGTAATTTGATACTTTCAATGATCGAAATCTAAGTGGCGGAGGCGCGTGTTTGCACATCGTTTAAAAATAAAACAGGAGAAGAATGAGATTCTTTTTTTGTTTCAATGACGCGCGTCGCAGTGTAACTGACCGATGATTTACAAATTATCACTCTTTTGAGACCGAGAATAAGCTAAATGACGTAATAAACCATTGTATATTACAGATGAATTGGACGGCTTCGTTTGATACCGGTCACGAATGAGATTCAATTCTTTTTTTCCAAGCTCTCTTTTGTACCCATGGTCATCAACGTTTCTACCCATACATTCCAATTTGGCTTGAGTATTTGATTTTCAGTAGCACGTTCGGCTCGATTTATGTCCGTTCAACATGTGAACGTGAATATACTTGCATTTTTTATGTATATAGTGTGAATGTTGGTTAGATGCTTGTGAGATGTGTCCACACCCGTACCTGCAATGCAGTGTAAGTTATACTATATGTCTTTGCATTATGACATACATACTTGCATAAAAGATTCTTGACGTCTGATAATACCGAATAGACAAACAGATCGATCTCACCGAAGAGCTTTGTTTCTCCAGTTATGAGAGTTACCACGTATATGGCTGTAAAGATTTTGAATTCACACGCACGATTGCGTGCATGGAATTATTGCTTTGGATCGAAGTCTCATTCATAGATATATACATACGGTCGTAACTAACAGCCCGTAAAATTCGAGACTCTGCAGTTGGACTCTAGGTAAACCTATATAAAACTTACGAGATGAGTATGACGATGGATTCCAGTCACGCAAAATAATAATACGTGTATATAAAAATTGTCGCTTTCCAAACAACGTTTTCTCAAAGCTGCAATTGGCAATAAATTTATAGGCGAGCCATGGATAGGTTATCGTTAACCTCGTTTTTCGGATGTGCGTGCGGAGGCGTCGGTTATTTTTTATCTCCGTTTTATTTTTAATTCGAAGAGTCTTAAGGTACTCAATATCAATCTCATCAATGTTTCCATTGATTCGTAATATCGTTCGTCACTACGCCATAATGAGATTTAATCCCTACACAATCGATTCTTTCTAACGATATCTTGATGGGAGTTCCTGGACTCCGATGGTTCGCGGTTCCGCTTTGATATAAGATGAGAATTACCTCTTATCTCTTTCTCTTGTTCCATTTGGAGCACTTTTATTATCGTGTGGTAAGATGCAACGCGCAACTATTAACTATGCATTTGTCATTTATACCAATCGATCTCGGATGCGCACAATGCATTCCTGCAGTTTGTAAGCGTAAATTCCAATAGTTCGTAGTGGATATTCATTTGTTCGCCAAATACAGAAAAAATCCAACCGAGTGTCTGGACCTTGGCCGTATTATTATAGATCGATTAGATAATACTATAATTATCTCAAGAAACGATCCAGGAAGACTTTCAGTACGTAATCAAGTATGGCGGAATTTACAATTTGCCTGAATCGTTGGATAAAACGAAACCTTAATCGCAACTACTACGTCTGAATAACTATAATATAATAGTAACCTGTAATCGACATTCGAGTTTCATTGAACTGATCGCTGAGCTATAAATTTACAAACACAAACTGTGTGCATTTATTGGAATCCATCAGTACTGGTAATGCTACATATGTATGGTGAGAGACTTTGATGTATACTCATATTCCATTAACGCGCTGGCGTGATTCTCTACCCTTTGAAAAGTTTAATCATTAATAGGTATTATACCAATGTCCGATGGCGTGCGTCGTACGTAGAATGTGAAAGTTTTCTGAGATAAATACTGATTGTGAGAAAACGCTCGTGATTATCGATTGATTACGCTCCTAGCGTATCAAATGCATGTTGTGTATAATATAGCAAATGATTTGAATTGGCGATGTGTACGAGGGATGAATTTTCGGTGGATTATTTAATACATTGGAATTCAATTTATTCCGATCACCATTCCGAAGCCGCCGATCGAACACCCGATTCAACTGGTGTATTATTTCTCACCTTTACTTTCGAAGTGTCTAATTAATTACTCGCGCAGTTTCGATAGCGAATGTTTACAATTTACCGTGCCCGGGAGATTTATATGTATCGACAAACTCTACACAGTCTATAAATATCTTCCGGGTGCAGAGTTTGTTTTACTGTGAAAGTGAAAATTTATAGCATATGTCTTGAGGCAGAAAAAAAAGGACATAATATCGGGTGCTAAAACGAACCTATACTTCTGCCTCAGTCTCATTTCAAAATCGATCTTCAAATTTGATGTGCGCAACTTGTAAATGGAATGACAATATTATTTTTTTTTCGTTTTATGGACTCTAAACGCCACAGAATACTGTGGGTAATAATGACTGGATAAATGAGCAGCTGTCAGTGATTTGTTCAGAATCCACATAAATGTCCGCATAACGCGATCGTGTCAATCGGTACAACGATGTGGAATCAATTTACAGCGGAGAAGAATAATTTTCTTTAAAATAACTCTTATAATTCCTAATGCGCAATTTTGTGCACGGGGGATAAAATATTATACATATGTGTAGAATAATATTCTCTAGTAATAATTCGTGTATTATTCCTATATAGAAACGGGGTATTATGTGTAAGATCGGTGACCTCTCACCTACATATACATAAGTTCATGAAAAAAAATGTAGTACATACGCGCACAGTGTGTATATCGGAACCCCACGGGGTCCGATGTGGTCCCATGGGGTCTCCTGCAGCTGGTGTCCCGCGAGAACGCCAATTTATCGTACACGACATACGGTAAAGTGTAAGTACCACACGGGGAAGGAAGGTAGACAATAATGCAGGGACAGTAAAAGAAACCGATAAAGGTAATTGTAATTCCCATGCATTTTGACCCACGACGCGACGCGACACGCGTCTTCTGTTTCAACTGGCTAGCTGATGCGACGCGACGGTGGGATGCATGGTGGGAGGGAAGATCTTTCGAAATTACCATAAAAATCTCGCAGCGTGTATAGAGAACCAGAGATGTGCATATCGTAATGCATTTAATGTCTTATTTTTTCTCGCCTTTTACTAAATCCTGCAGTCTTACGAGATGTAAAAATAGGTATCGTTATTAAGAATAAAACGCCGACTCTTTTTGAACCGTAAAAAAAGATCCGAAGTTTCAAGCACGCCAAGTCGTCAAATAATTGTTTTTACGTTGTCCGAACTATAGGTATAAGCTGTCCATGCGCCTGATTGTCAGTCGTCGGTCTCGTTATATGCAAAATACTTTTAAGGAAGTTCTCTTCATAATTCTCAAAAGTTTTACGATCCTATAAGCTAATTTGCATTTACGAGTTAAATTATTGTTCAATTAGTCTGCTCGTGCACTTTCACCGCAATAACTTCACTTGTTTCAATTACTATCGTACTAGCTCTAGGTATATATGGCAATGCGTATAAAATAAATATTTTTGGGAACCTTGGTTAGTCGGTTTAAAAACTGACGCACAATAAAACCGGATGTACGTAGACATATCGCTTCATCAACGACTGTACCCCAGCTCCGTCTCGGAAATTTACAATAAAGGCATCCCGTTGATAAAGTCCCTCCAATCTGAAGGCGACTCCGTTGTTATTTTGATGGACTCTTGTTTGTATAATGTTGACATACTTTTTTTTGTGATGTGGGAACATTAAAACTAGCCAGAAACAAGGTAAACTCGGATACAGGAAAAGGAGCTGACAATGAGTAGGTGGCGTAGGCAGCACGGAGTACCATGACCTGGAAATCGGAGAGCGTTGATGGTACTTTTCGTCAAGAGACTTTAGACTTCATACCCTGTAATAGGTAAGCAGGTTTGGACCTATGAAAGGAGAATGTATAAATGTTAGCGATGCAAAGTTTCCGTGTAAGTTGCAGCGCGATTGGTATTCGTTCCTTTCAATCCCCGCAGCATTTTTCCGAATACCTTTTCAATTCAATTCTCGTAGGTATACGTACCAGCGATTCTTGGGACTCTACAGGCACGATCCCGAACACCGTATGTGTATTGCAGTCCATGTAACTGCACAACGGTCTTATGTAATATGAGGGATTAGAAAATGGCGAGTTGAAAACTTGGAAAGCAATTAACATTAGACGTGCGAGTAACCGAAAATTGTATAATTTAATCATAGAAACAGCGGCACTATACGATCACTGGAGTGGTGCAAGCGAATCATTTATTTCTATACCGACTGTCGCAATGGCGTTTATATATGCAGCCACTTTGCGTGATCTGTAATTGACATATTATTCCATTATCTGTTCGTGGTAATAGATCCTCAGGCCCCTTGATTGGCTGAGTATTTTACTCCTTGTCTAATCTTTTGGCGTAATCCAGGCATCAACTTTCTCCTGTTCGACAAATTTTTCTTCTTTCATTTTTTTGTCTCATGGATTTTATATTATCTCTCCTTGTGGCCAAGCCCTCCACACTTATGGGTTTCGCATATACATTTCGTGTGTATATTATCCTTGCATAACATGAATTTGAGGTAAATTTTCATACCTCCGCAAGTCTGTCGGGGTATTCCCTTTTTTCTTTTGCATATTTGCATATATACCTATATATATTACAGTTTGTCTAGCTCTTTTCTTCCATTGTTTAGGGTTCTTTGAGAAAAGATGCGATTCTTCTACGGAAAACTACTTATCTCCTTTGATTCAGAAGTTTCAATTTGTAATCCGAACAAATTATTACTTGATTGAGTAATTATGAGTATGCAGATGGAGAGGTTGTTAGGAATGTTTGCTGGAAAAGTGAATAAGCACGAATGGACGTTGAGGCCATTCAAATTGAAAAGAACATGAGAAGAAAGCTTGAGAAATAATAGTTGAAGAGGTCTAGCTGCGTGAGGCAATGATGAAATAAAACACGAATCGATCATTGACGTTTTTGCTCCAATTCATCGACCGGTTCAAAGAAAGAACGTACAAAAGCAGAAGAGGACGACGATGATTTAGGTCAGAGGTCAGCTTAGCAGCGACGCCGAGTTTCGCTGTATCATCCCGTGAAACAGTTCGACATAAATCAAAACAATCGCTTGATCGGAGAGACCATCGGAACGACGGACGCCGCTGTGTTGAAAGATGGATAAAGAAAAGTTGTCGGATCACCGCTTCACTCCCTGAAGTCTTTGGCGTTGGTGCGTCCGTCTGCACAATATTTCTTCATAACCATCGCCCGACGCAGCGCCGTAGCTGACGTTAGCGTTCAACAAACACTGCAGCCTTTCCAACCCTGAAATCCAATCTCCGAAATGCATCGAGGGTCAACAAATCGAGCCTGAAATTTACAACTCGAGTATTGGAAAACTCCCGGAAGCTGTTTGAACGAGAGAACTTCCCGTTGTCTTAGCGCCAGTTCAGTGGACATTAACTTTCGCCTATCCGGTTCCGGCATGATCATATAATCCAGGTCTATTGTATCAGCAATTTTGCGCAAGTGTGCAGAGGACATGCTCTGACTTGGTTTTGCACTACCGGAATTTCAATCGTCTTTTTATCTCTCGAAGCTGCACTCTACGTAACGGCATACGAGTAACCTGACCCGAACGGGGATTAGATGTGAAGAAAAAAAATTATCGCTCAATTTTTCATTAAGTATCACTTTATGAATATGATCGTAAATTTCTTTGAATTCAATTTATAAATGGTGCAAAGTTTTCGGTCATTTCCATAAAAGGGTCCTCTGAATTATCCCTCCCTTTCAAGTTTCGAATGTCTTCTGCATTTCTCGAATACTCGCGTGCACGTGTGGCAGGTTAAAAGGAATCCGGTACCTCAGATGGAGGGGAATAATTTGCATTTATTCCTCGACTTCGCGTTCCTCTTTTAGTTGCCAGTCGCGAACAAGAATGATCTCACAGTCATCCAAGCATAAAATTGGCTTTGGTAATTCGATGAAGCTACAAGCATATGGGTACGTCTTTACCTGTGTCGTTTGCACGGTTGTATATACTTTGATATTTCTTTGAGTGAATTTCACAAGGCAGATAGAGCGGCGATCGAATGACACCTTGATATTTTCTTACCTGAACTTTTAACGTAGGATTACATCTCCGGTATATATAGGTATAAGGGCGTAGGTGGCATTGGGCCGAATGCTGCACCGAACCATCAGCTGATCTTATCTAGGCGCGAGAAATTGAGTAACTGTTACGACCGTTGTTCAAGAAGTGGCACCTAACAAGGAAGAAATGATCTTAGTCTCCTCTTCAACGAATCCTACGATATCCGACCGTGTGGAATACTGTTATGGCGTATGGCATCTGTCTTAACTTATAGTATACCATGGATTATTAGGCGCCCGTGTATACCGTAAAGTAACCTACACGATAACACGACTGTCAACTAAAACAGCCCATGAATATCCCGCGATCTGTGTTTACCCGTTCAACAGAGGTAATGCTAGCCTCTCAATTGGCCGATGCAACTTGAAGATCGTGCATTTATTCAGTCTGGAACTAAACGGAATGATGATTTCTGCTTTTATATCAACCTCACCTTGAAAACATGAATTTATTTTGACTTGTACTAACGAGCAGAGTTGACCCTTACCGAGTAATTGGAGATAATCCATCCCCACATGACTCGAAGCTGCAAAGGACATTTCATTCGTGTTTGTTCCTGCTGTGTTCACTATATAATAAAGTGGAAGCTCAATTTTCCGCGGTGCTCAGCTGAATTATGATGATTTTGTTCCACCAAATTGATGCGGTTTGCAGAAAGAAAAAAAAAATACAAAAAAAAACTTCACTTAACATACGGAAAGTATTGGAGAATAATCGTAACGCCTGCAGTTTTGTTATTCGCAGATTCGAGGCTGCAGCTATTTTCTTCGTTATTGCAACGCGGAGAGTAGAAAGTCAAGTTTTATCAACGGTACATTGTCGAACGTAGCGAGTGACCCTTCTATTTACATCTGATTAGGAAATCGATACTTTTCATAAGCATTTTCTTCGAGGAAACGCTTGCCTCTTGCCATGAGTCACGTATATTGAAAAGTTTGTAAATTTCATTCGCAACAAACGCGAAATTATTCATCATAACTAGACAGTAACTGGTTGAAGATTTTTTTCAGTTATCCATGAGATAAGAGAAGATGCGATGTTCCAGTGTGTAAAATTAGCACGTAGTGACATTAAAGTGGATGTAAGTTGTAGGTACGTACATTATAATGCTCCATTGTTGATCAGCTAGAGAATTAGCCAATGCAAATGCTTTGAAAACCTGAAAGCTTACCTGGATTGTCCGTCGATGTATCACGCGATAAATAATAAAGAAGCACAACTTTCCTTCTACTATAAGCCTTTCGTTGTACGAAAAAAGTGTTGCGTCATGGACTAATATAGTTGAAAGCGAAATATGAGCACCGCTCGTACCACGCATATTTATTTATTTTTTTCAATTCATTAACCTAATAACAACTCACGTTAATAGCACGGAAAGTAGCGTATCACGTTAGATATACGCAAGAAACAATATTGGGTATACCTTTGTCATCATCTAGCGTAATCTATCATCACCCCAAATTAATATCAACCCAATTCAACGCCAGTCGAATTCCCCCAATTTGATCATAGATGTCTTTATAAAATATATCCTGCAACGATAAATTCCACGTACACTGTTCGGGCAGTATAATCTTTCAGAGTTATTCATTTCACGCTTTAAAAATATCCTCATGATTAGTGATTAGTAATTAGCGGTACGGTACCCTTGTACTGCAGACCTGAACATCCAACTTCTTATCCACGTATTCCATGTAACGGGAGAGTTCGACTTCAAGAAAACGTGTAAGTCCAAAGCTATCAGGTATCAACATAGATGAATTAAATCTGCGAGCTTGGAACGTGCAATAATTTTGCGGAATGTGAATCTCACTAGAATTTCCCGTAGAAAAACAAAAAAAAATAAAAAACAATTTCATAAACGCATGAGAAATAATATGCATGTATAATGTATATAAAAGCAATCAACCTGTTTACATGCCTGTGTTGTACAGAGATAATTTCTAATTGAGCATAAATATTATCAATTTTGCAAAGTTGGTCTCCTCCAAAGTTCTGCAGGGTGTTGAAAGGTCCTGCGAGCTGAGAATATAAACGTATCATTCACACGTTAAAAAATATGCCCAATCATGCAGCATCATCAAGTCTTATGAATTATTAAACAATGTATATCGAAGAGGTGTGCCTACCTGCTGGATTACACGCTGAGTATAAGGTATAATTTCATAAGGTGAGATTCGGGAACAGGTATACCTCCCTCGTTGGACACGCGTTACGTAAAATATATAGTGTATATTTGCACTATCATTGGTGCATGGTTAACTGATGTAAATCCGGTCAGAACACGTGTCCGTCAAAAATCATATCCAACGCATCGACAAAAACTCTTTCGAACTCGTCCTTGAACATTAAAAAAATTTGCCTAGAACTCTGTCGGTCAGAAAAAAATTGTCACATCTTTCATGCGATCAATTATTTATCTTCTGTAAAATAAGATTCGTTGATTATGCTCATTATTTTGGGAGTTATCAGTGGAATGTAATTATTAATGTGCGGCGGGAGCTCGGCGGACTTCTCGCTACCAAGCGCTGGTATTTCATATAGCTTCATACGTCGAGCATCTGGAAGCACGATGTGCTTTTTTTGGAATCATTCATTCAACTTCTGGCTTTTTCGTGACCTCGTAACCCTTGGAACATTGATTTTCACGGTCGAATATATTTCATTACTATACATTACTTCCAGTCTCTCTTCTTGCAGAAACGGTAAAAGTTGCCAACCAGTTCGAAAGTTTGGCAACCGGATGTTGGATCATAAAAAATACCGCTTGTTAGCATGTGCGGGGCTTCTACACTGTTAAAGTGTATGTATACGAGAATTTCTTTGTGTACGAGGGTACCAAAATGAGAAAAAAGAAGAACAAATAAACATGGACAAAAAAAAAACTATTTCAAATTATCGGTAGGTTGTTTTCTTATTTTTTTTTGACTCACGATGCCAATAATCATTCCGTCGATAATTATACAGATCCGTGTCTCGCTCCTCGGCGATCTACATAAATTATGCTGTTAGCAAAAATTTATTGCGATAAAAAAACATCGGGAAGTCGATATCCTCTCTGTATATTAAAATCGATTAAGAAATATGTCGGAAGCATGGAAGTTGATAGCTATAGCGTCTTGTAGCAGTTCTCAATTAACACGTATTCTGACATAATACAATTGCAAGGCCATTTGACATTTGCGAATATTACGCGATTTAGTTACGTATTATTTATCGAATACCTGCAGTAACCTTGGTCGGAAAAGATAAACGTTATTTTCTTGCTCAGAGATGAATATTGGTCGATGCCATCGACAGATGTTGAACTTCACGGGGTCCCGTTTATTGCGATCAGATAATTTTGAACTTGGAATTCTGGTAAAGAGACCTACAAATTATGATTAAATTTAATCTTCAGTCGGTAGGAAGCATCTGCAGTACGTTATACATTTCTTACCTGAGAATTGAATTTATTTGATCGCAAGGGTTTGTTTAATCTAGAAGACTATGCAAGTTATAGTGTAGTTTGAGTCTGTATTTAGATACATTATGTGGCTATAAGAAGTGAAAGTTTGAAATCGAGGTGCCCTGGGGTAATATTTTTAATTCTTAAATCCCGAATCTTGGATCTCAAATATAGAGTCACAAATCGCTGTGATCCACCGCCCTTTTATTAACTGTGCGTACCGAAACACTTGTGCATTGTCAGTATACAAATTCTACTTATAAATTAGATGTTTAATGGATCGAAAGATAGAAACCGTAATTGCCGTGGCCAGGAAATTCTAGAAAATGTGTGAGATCCCTAATTGGCTTTTAATTCAAGACGATTAACGTCCGGATCGCAACAGCTAGGTACTATTCCGATGCTGAATATATAAAGAATTTCAACTTTTAGTACACTCTGATGTTCATGTGTGATGCCCATTATTATGTCCTCGTCCTATATTCCAGTGAAATTTAACTGTAATTTAGGATTCAGTTTTCTCACGTAATAGAGTGATCATGTAGATTATTCATGGTGTTATATCGATGATACAAAATCAGGGTGTATCGTGAAATACATTTGGTATGAGGTAGGTAAACTTCAGCAAAACGCTGTACAGGGAGCTTCTTTATGGTTCTACGAGTCGCAGCCTTGTGACATTCAACGTTCCAGACGCCATGAAGCAAAGCAAGGCACGTTTATAGCTGCCGCTGAACGGGAATAACGAATATGTATAACCAGCCGTAGGCCTGGAGGAATGAGTCTTTCAGTATGAAACTGCACTTGCTTTACGTGGCATGAAACAGCAAAGGCGGTGTTGGTACATAAGGCGCGTAAGTTAAGTACGCCAAGTCGAGCGAACGAATGAACAAACGTCTGTGTTCCCACAACGAGCTTTTTCAGAATTCGTTCGATATTTTTCACTACTAAATCCATTCATTTCGACTGGGTTATCATAAAACATTATTCCAACCTACGTTATATGTGAAATACATGATACAACTTTCTAGGGAGAATCAAACGATGGAAATGCACCGCGACTTTTTGACGTCACATTAATTCATCCAACGCCGTTTAAATAGAAGCTCGGGTGACTTGAATTGCGGCATTTGTATATCATGTACGTACACTGTACAAATATAAGACAATTGTAACCGTCTGTGACAAGTCAGCTACTTTTGTAATTCGGTTATTCTTGACATGAAACATGTTATTCTCAGTATCTTTATTCCTGGTCAGTATAATGACTAGTCGCATCATAAACTGATCCGTATACCAACGAAGTTATCACCACGGTTCTTCGGAACTCGAAGATAACTCTGTAGATCGCCATTATACGACGTAATGTAAGCCGAACACTATCACTCCTATGACAAATAGTTGTTGAAATTCAATATTCTCTGGTGCGTAAGCCGTAAATCACAGACAATGGCGATGCGCACTTGTAGCGATCATGCATCGATATTCTATGTATTTCCCTCTGCTCAATAATGGAGTTTGACAGACGCGTTTTGACCGAAACTAGATTCAGAAAAATCTGTTTCGATCGATAAGTCGCTATTCTGAGAGCATGAACAATTGTAATTTCTTTTCCCTCACTTTTTAATCTTGCTACGAAATTTGGCTATGTAGAAATTACAATCATTGATCTTTCTTCTATAGTGACGATGAAACCGGTACACAAGACTCCATTTTGTACGGTGTTTTATGTTTTTGCGACTCAACAAGGAAAAAACGAGAATCCTCGTTGGTCTTTTTTGAAACATATTCAACCTGATGTGCTATAGGTAGAGTCAGAATGAATTTTCATTTTCTCGATTCATTTTTTTTCGGTGAGGTGGAATGGAAAGTTATTATCAGTGAATGAAAGAGCGAACATAGCGCAGGACAGGCGATATTCTGTCTCGTCGAAGAGCTCGACGTACTCTTCAGCGTTTGGCTGATCTCAATGTGCAGATCATTGCCAAAGTTATCAGCTTATAAACATTAATGGAGAGGTAATCGAGAGATTCACACCGGACGAACATGTGGGGATGCTGTCACCTTTTTTACACGCTATAAGATTATGAAAATAAAATTGACGAAAAAAAACGAGCTTCCAATATTAATTACACGTGATATCCTGCGTGAAGGACTAGCCTGTCGACAACCGGACGGACTGACACCTGCAGAAAGTTGCACCTCCATTTTTCTCCCTCTCTCCTACGTGTTATATGGTATATGTATGTCTCGCTTTTCTCACCGTCATACACGAGATGAAAGTGTCCCAGGTATGCCCCTTGGGCAAAACCTGCGACTCCTTCGAACCCGCAAAAAATTATCCTCCGAATGCCACCTGCCCTGGGGACTTTCTTCGGGGTTTGTGTCTTTCAATGTCCCTACAGTCTGTATCAGAATGACGTTGAATTAACCAGGGACCATACTGTTAGAACGCATCTTCTTTATTTTACATTCTATTTTTCGTCTAACTTCGTTTAGATTCTATCACGGCATGTTCCGTCCTACTCACGTGTGAACGTACCTCTAGCGATCAACTCGTTGTCTTTACGTACGGATGCATGGCGCGCCACTTACGATTAGCTCGTGCATGCTTCGGGCATGGAGATCAAGTCTAGATCGTTATTTTGAAAAATGATGTTAAACACGTAGGTGTCCGAAGCTTAACCTGAATACAAGAATTACTGTTTCTTACCGCAGCTTTACCTTCGTCTACATGGACTGACCAAACGTTAATCCAATAAATAATATCGATAATTGTGTGTACGTAATATCCGTTAAACTAAACGAACGATGTATAAATTTTGTATGTACAAGGTAATAAGTCTCAAATCGATTACTGAATCCCCAGATGCAATCATCGAGATCTCTTCTTCATTTTCACACATCAGAAACATGTGTTTATAATACACTTAGTTGGGTATTATTATTGTTGGTTATTAGGCGCCGATACCATGAGCTTGAGTTTGGTCGATACCTCGCGTTTTTACGGGACCCGAGGGGCCACTCAAGCCGATCGGACCGAAGGAAGCCCAGCAGGTCGACCGTGACGTTGTGCGCGGCAACCCCTCGGGCGTCGTGAGTTTTCGACTTAAAGTGGGGAATAGTAGCTTGCACGTCATTAATCACTCGTTGAGAGATTTGTAAAGACGGGTTTACTGAACTTACATACTGATCACGGTATTACGCCGCTCCCAAACGCCGCTGATGCACCACCATGCGTGTAGAAAATGCATCCGTCTAAATTTCTAAGAAAGTTTCATTTCTCTGGGCCAGAGTCGGTATTATAACGATGGAACCACGTAAATCGTATCTAACGAGATATACTGCACGACTCCAAGATTTAACCAACGGTTTTGTATTTCATTTCCATTGTTTTTTCATCATTTTTTTCGAATGAAACCATGCTCGGCAATTATGATGTTTGTCAGCTTATAGACTGTAACAATTAGGCATGGTTTACAGTGGTCGATAATGCCAAGACGAATAGGCAGCGCTCGCATGGAGTAACAACTTACTATGTATCTAATAACAGGGTGATCCGCATAAATTATGTGGTCTTGTAATGGTCTTGATTTTTTTAAAGGATCTAGTCTGGTCTAGTTTACATTGAAAAAGAAATAGAAAAACGAAAAAACAATAAGCTCCAAACCGTCTATACATCCGCAGTGTACTTCGCAGTGCCTCTTCCATATAATGCGCAACTTTTGCAGCTGCAGCTGGTTATCTCGTCAAGAGTCGGTATGATGATTCTGAGCGTGTTCTATAATCTACTCGATCAAAGTTCAAATAGTTAGAAAAAAATTCTTATGCTCTGTATAAATAGCAGGCTTGGCTAGAAATTCTCTAGGAAGTTACCAGCGGGCAAAGTGATTGTAAAGTCAAATATACGGTGAATAAATACACGCAGTCGGGTCAAAGTAGAAGAAAAAAAAAATGATAAATAAAATAGATCAAAATAAAAATTGTAATAACGGATGATAACGACGACAACCGTGATGATAGTAACAATAACAGTAACAATAAAAATAATAATAATCATTTTTGAGCCAAACGTTATTCCTATATACATTTAAATATAACTATGAATAAAGCATACCCACGGCTTTGTATTCAGCTAACCAAAGCACATAGTCACTCCGTCTGTCATTCGTATAACTTATAGTATTTTTCTAGCCGAGCGAAAGTGCGGGATAGAAGCACAAGCTGCGCTAGGAGTCCCCCTCTCTGATAGCATAGTTACGACTTTCGGTACTTTATTACTGTTTCACCCTTCCTTAGGTTACAGACAGTTCAGACACGTTACAAATGACTGATTTCAACCCACGGCTAATACGCCATTGTTCTTAGCACGCCAGTAGATTGTACCTGATAACGCTAAGAATTATCATTTGATTCCACATTATTCAGATATTTGAAATTTCGTTCAAAGGGTATCATGAGATGAAAAAAAAAAAAAAAATTTCAGAACGAACATAAAAGCTAAGTATACGTGAATTGTAATTTAAGAACGATCTGACAAATTTTATGTCTGAAATTGAGGTCATTTTTTGGAATCGCGCTTTTTGTTATTTGGCCGATTTCTTTATTGGGTTACCCTATGGAATAAACATCATCGCGTACTCTTTTAATTTTTGGAACGAAATTTTTTTCTCCTCCCCCGAAAGGGTGCAAGAAAGTGCAACGTGCTAATAATTAAGAAGAACAAAATTGTCACTCTGAAAAATCTGACGGATATAGTGTGATATAATATAGTACAAGATGTACTTAAAAATCTTCGTGTTTTGTTGTGAAGTTTCTGATGTTTCAGCAAAAATCCATCGGATGATTTTTGTTTTTCTTTTACAGTTCAACAGGATCATCAAGCGACAGGAGGAAGCAAACTTTTGCAACGAACTGCTTATATCCATTTGATAATTACGAAAGTATAATCATGCAAGAGGATTAGTTGCATATACGCGAGGTTTATGGAAATTCTCAACGCGAGAGATTAGACGGTAAGACGATGCTATTTGCATACGTCACTCAGCAGTTAACTCGTAAAACAGTATAGACGGTGCAGGAAAATTCGTCATAATATCTGCAAGACGTACGGTCAGGAACGTTATAGGATGAGATCTCAGCGGATTTATCGTCCGTCGTGAAGACTAAAAAAAAGGTTGTCAGTCATAACGAGTTGGATGAATAAATTCAGGTTCTACCACTATGAAAAAGAAATTACCAAAGATTCAATTCATTTGTCGCAGATTTCATTAACCGCGTTGAACTAACGTCTGCAGCGATAGGAAAAGTAAAGGAATATATCATTTTTCGATGAAATTGATCTCAGGAAAATTACAGAAGTTCTTCTCTTGTTTTTACTTTTTTCTCAATCATCTGATTTTGCATGCAAAATGCTAAGAAAATGATCGCAAATTATGAAGATACGGTACGGTTTATTTATGTTTTAACAACAATCATTACTGATTTGAATCCATGTGTGTTCATACCTACTTTCCATGGTTACACAATTACTTTCAATTCCAGTTTATGTATTGTAGTTAACTTCCGGTGATTATTATATCTGAGGAATAGCATTTCAAATATGAGGTGTGTTGTTGTGGTAAGTGAAAATATGAAATTGTTCTAGTATAAATACGATTTCATTTACGCACATGTTTCTGAAGTTATACTTCATACATTAATGATCATATTACAGAAATCCTAAAGGTTCCTTATATTATCTGCTGCAAACAAGTTGATGGCGTATTTAATTCATGAGAAACGATTAGCTGCAGAATGTAACAAGTAGGACGTAAGCTTGTATGTATAATATTTATATATAAATACCTATATCTGTTTACCTGTCGCACTCGACGTATGTAGAAACGAGCACATAATCACGTGGGAAGTGAAAATCAGCACGTATACCAATAGGATTTTGTCTTTGTAAAAATCGGCTGGTGGTACAACAAGAAGAATCTTCAAGAGGAGCGAATAACTTATGCGCCATGCTGATATAATACAGCAAATAAAAATTACGTAATCTCTGTGAACACTGTGGGAAGTAAAAGGACGTACGTAAATATATTTGAACAAAAGAAATGAGGCAACAAAAAAAATCGATACAAAAATAAAAAATAGGGGCACCGATTTTTATCGCCCTGATTCATGGCAATAAGGCCATAACTGCACCCACGGTATTTTTCAAATGGAAATGTTTAATAGCTGACAAATATTTTGCGTTAGAGGGTTCGCCTGAAAAATCTTGTTTTGTTACGTACGTGATCGTGTATCAATTAATATAATACAGTCAATAATTGTGATAATTGTAGCGTGACGTTACGCTTGCACTGTTACAAGAGACGCGAGTAGAGCGGCGCCAACCTTCTGGCATTGGATACGATTCGAAGAATAAATTCTCATTCTACGAATGCATCGACCATCCTATCTCATCTTAACTGTTGTTAACATAGTTCCATGCGAATCTGATACGCATGTGACAGTCAGCATTGCAGCAGCTGCAGTGAGATCCCATGCAATTGAAAAATCTACAAGAAACGGAGATCGGAATCTTTGTTGGAAGTGAACATCGATATTATTCCGCATTGGAATCCAACCGTGCAAAACAGAGAAAAAAAAAGGACGAAATATTATGAACGATGATACTAATCAGAAGACTATTACATAAAAACGGAAAAATCCTCATACCCGTGGAGGTGATCGAGGTTGTGTCATTAGCACTCGAAACGATCGAGTGGAAAGAAAAGGTGATTGATTGAAGTTCAGCATACAGCTGGACGTGAAATGTAGTTGCTCGAGTTTTGTATGGGTAATAGTTTTGTGGCGGCCCCACGAAGTAGGAAATGCAAGTTTTCACGATGCGGGACGCTATTTCGTGCAGAATTAATTTTTGGTCGTTGCTGCAAACTCTACCCTACGAAATGCATATGAAATAGGATAGAATAGGGATAAATTGTAGACATTACCATACGAAGTGTTATTTCATGCCGCTAAAAAACGAACCGATGTTCTTCTCTATCGTCGTTGAAAACTATTAGGCGTTGTGCACTGTCAGACTTCAGAAGCAGCGCAATACCGATTTACCCAATGTGGAAGCATGTTAAAGTGTATATTGCGCATGTCGCACTTGATGCACGAGTGCCATTATGAATTCAGAAGCGAAGCTGCTGTGCAACCTACTGGCATACCATTCCGTAAATTATAATAAGAACCAAGAACAACAACTGTACAGGTTACCTCCAACCTCAACTAAATTCTACCATAACCGATTCTGTCTTGGATACACCATTTCGAACTGTAGCGGAATCAAACTAAAGTATGAAATTTAAATATCAGCCTCACAAGTAAATCGATCGAGAAAGGGTGAGATGCTGTAACAAAGTGTGGTTGATTTTTATACTTGGTTACCTTCTCCCAAAGAAACTGAATTCATTTACAAAATTTCGTTAAAACTGACGGAGTTATTTTCGAAACGGTTTTCATGTATTTTAAAAACCGGTAGTCGTTGGTTTGGGGCTGGTATTATAAATGTTTGATCGTGCGATGTAGCTGGATTTCCGCGTCTCCTACGGAGTGGCTGCTGTAAGGCTGGAATGAATGTGAATCGTCAGTCCCTGTGAAATAGATAATTGTCGGTGAGCTGAGATTAATCACTGGAGACTGTCTTGAGATTGGCCATCGTATTATCTTGGCTCGTTCCGTGCTTAGCCTGTTCCTGTCATTCAAACCTGGCAGCTTCCGCCTCAGCTGTGAGTGTCTCTGCACGCTGCTTTATTAGATCTTATTCCATCCGTACCTTTGCAACGTGGCGGAATAGAACGAGGTAAAAATAAAGTGAGGTGAGGCGATTTCTATGTACGCATATTCTCTATCTCGTCAGATACATATTATACTACTCTCCGTGAAATTTTTCAAAATTACGCTTCAGGAAATGCAATCCCTTCCAGAAAACTTTTACATCGACTCATCTCTCGATAACAACTATCAAGGGCGTTGCTACCGTAATTACAAATTACTCACACGTTCCAAAAAAATCCATTCGAATGAGTAGACGTTATTCCGTGCGTTGTTTAAAACTTGATGAAAAAAAATTTATCCCTGCGTTGTGTTGAAATCGAACTCACTTGTGAGTCATGTAATAATTTCTCGCGATACGCTACGTGACTTACCGTTTAACCGTAGATATTTCAATTTGCAGTTATTGAGAGATATCGCGATCAGTTTTCAAACAAGTCAGAACTATTGACGGATAGTAACCTGGGTAATGAATGTATTTCCCTTGCAAAGGTAGATTTAATGACGTTGATGTCGATATCTGTCGATAATCGAATAATTCACGATGTTATATTTGGCTTTAATTTTTCACCGAAACATTCATAAATTACGAGTGAAATGACAAGTTGCGTATGGAGAATACGGCACGATGATCGGTATTTGTGCAAACTATTCCGCAAGTAGTTATGAGTGCTTAAATCTGGTCAAACAAATTGATGCCAAAGTTACAAACGGCACGACGGCTGGTGAAACAACTTTGGCATCCAAATATATAACTAAAGGTGCACAGAGTACCCGGAGGTCTTTGTTTGCAAAAGTCATTCGCATGGCCTCGGGGAGTAGCTTTTGATTGTCGGACACCAGGGCGAATGCACTCACCGTCGTTCTATACTCACCACTTGTTTGCATAGACTTGCATTGTGCACACATCAATAATACCTGCGCAATGTGCATACATACATGTATACACATACCCTTTCCACGTCAGCTTATATACGTATATATGTATACATATAGTCGTGTGTACACGACGATCTTATGCGCAATACGTGCACCTTTACGAACACATAACAGCTTCGTACACCTTAGAAAGAGCGCGGGTCGCCTTGGTTCTGCAAATAGACCTTGCAGGGTGACAAAAATCGTCCTGCGAAGATCCTGGAGGCTAGTCACCGTTGTTATACCTTCGAAACGGGAGAACGACTGCGCGTCCTTCTCGTTATGTATAAATAAACATATAGTGGTATATTTCTTCGAGTGATTAAAGCAGAAATTTAAAGCCGTCGCGTTTGAAAAATTCGTCAATTAACCGACTCGATGGATATCCATATTTGCGGAATGAATGAATGTATTTAATGTCATTAACTAGCTGCTGCCCTCGTGGTGGTGCGGGTGGGTGCGGAGGTGAAATTATATTTGCTTATATTTACTCGTACATACGTATATACGTTTGGTAAGAAGAAAAAATACCTCAGGAATGACCAGTTTCAAAAGATTCAACTCGTACGAATACTACAACGTTTCATACGTATGCGAGTCAAAGATACGCACGCACACCGCGTTATTCTCAAACTGATATCCCTGATCCCGTGTATACCTACCATCGAACACAGCAAAGCCTAACAGCTCTTCTTGTCCCCACGTGCAGCAAACGTATACATTTTATTGAGTCTCGATTACTTCCGTATTCTACATCTCGATGATGTAGCAAGGTGATTAGCGTGGTGTGTTACGCTGTCCTATCGTTCCATTCCTCCATGTCAAGTTAGACTAACCAGATTTATTCTCGGATTATATAGGTACCTCTGGTATATAGGAGTGAAACTAATTGAAAAATCTCATTCATAATTTTATTTCAACTCGTTAAATATGTCAAGATACATAACCGTATAAGTACGTTGGTCGCGCATTGAGACATAAAAAATTCTTACCTTGGTCGAATTCGACGTATAATATACCGATGGATCGTTCTCAGGGATAACTTCAGGATACGTTTTTAGCACCTGAAATAAAATAATTTTTGGAATTTCGAGCGCATGGAATTAAACCGATGCGAGTATAGCAGCGTCAGCGATTGCGTTCGGAAATCTATAATTCATCGAAGAACGCGTGCCGCCTTAGGGCTTCTGGAAGTCTGAACACGATGAATGGTATTTAGACGTGAGATATTTCACCGGTGTGGTTCGGTCGCTGCTCGTTAACGCTCGTCAAACTTGTAAGGGTATGTACCGCCATACACATGTACCTCCGTGTCTGCATATACAGTAGTCGCGCCGTAGTCGTTATGATTTTTAATTTGGCAGCATGGACTCCCCACAGCTATATACGTCACATCCTGCCGATTACTGAAGTACAAAGAATCTCGGATGAAAAAAAGGAGCGAAAAAGATATGTGGCAAGCTTCGACGAGTGTCAAAGCAATTTTTCGCAATACATCAAAATCTAAGGAAATGTGAACGGCAACATCGCCATCATGAGTCCACATATAGAGTTGAATCAAAGAAAAGGAAAATAGGAATCACACTCCATGAAGTTAATTTCTTTGATATTTCTGCGCTCCGAATGGCAGAGATATATTTATCGGCGTGAGGATATACATGGGTAATAAATTTAAGAAATCATCTGGATAAGACAGGACGAAATCGCTAACGGACAGTGTCACATCTGCGCAAAAGATAAGACTGGCTTGCCGACTCGCGTTCAAAGCTGTTCTGCAAATCAGCGAAGCGCAAGTAACCACGTTGACGTTTGATGATCGATTGGTACCTGATTGATCGAGCAGTCCTGCGAGCCGACGCAACTACTCGATGGATTTCTTCTCGGAAAGCTGCATCACAATTTGGTGCTTATAACCTTAAGCCGACACTGCGCTGCGGTGACTTTTCAACATTATTATTATTATTGTTGTTGTTGTTGTATGATCATCATTATCATTATAACTCATTATTACTACAATCATTATTCCTTTCTCACCTTCTGAGCTCATACAATCCCTCAACCGTTCGGAGTATAAGGGAAATACGCAAAGTCGATTGTCCGCAGTTGCGCATGCGAGAATTAGAAAACCTTTTCTCCTGGGTGAAGTTAGCGGATCAGCTTTTGAATTTCCTGTTTTTCGGCTGAAACTGACAGAATTATTTTTTCTAACATTCATTTCGAATGACGAAACGTGAGAGGGTATTGCAGCTGGAGGAATTATCTGGGAGAAATATTAAAATAAAAATTCTACCAAGTTCGTTAATTACGAATAAGATCATTTTGAATGATCGTTGAAATTGAGAAAATGTTTCATGAGAGCTATATTATTTGCCAGTTTGAAGTTGTTTAAAGATATCGGTTGAAAGAGATAGAATGAGAGGTTCAACCGTAAGATTTAATTACCGCGGGGAATAGTTTGTTCTTTTTATTTGCATGGGACAAATTACATATTGCTTGAAATATTATTTCCGACTGGTTCTTTCGTGGCGCCAACGCTTATTTGCATTTGCGGCCTGCTGAGCCAGAGTCAGAGTCAGAGTCAGAGCCAGAGTCCAGAGTAAGCAGCTATCCTTTCCGGCTACCAAGTAATCGTGCATCTTCCAATTTAAACCTTCAGCGTGAGCCTTTCCGATCTTATCTTATTCGTATACCCGTGTTACAGTTGAACGTTACAGAGGTCGAGTGTCCTTCGTTATTTCACCAAATAAAGGTGTGTTTGCACAGTAGGGTTTTCGGAATTTATATTAGGATGTACTCGAATTGTTCAAAAGGCTTTTCATTTTTTTATTTTTTTTTATTGATTTTGTGCGTACATGCACATATAAAACAAATTTTGAATCCTAAATTCTGATTTTGTCGGTCTCGACTGTTGAAAGAAATTCAGTGCCTGGCACAGTTCATGTATAAATCATATATCACCTCAGTTCTCAACAGCTTATTCAGAAACTTTCACAAACTGATAGAAAATTAAATCGGTGATCTACAAGCCCTGATAGACGTGAAATGTGGGCGATATATCAAGTCTGGGTTAAAATAATCTACACCGCGGTTACGCGACTAACTATAAATGTAATATCTATGTATCTAATTACGGCCTTTCTTCTTATCCACAGAATTAAATGCATCGCAATTAATAATAAGCATTATATGTATATTACAGTAAGTGGTTCTGACTTTTATGTTCTGCCGTACATAATACGTCTCACGGTTATACCGATGAGTGATCTGCAGTCACCGATAGGTAAGACCCAACTTGATAATATTTTCCTATGAAACTTGGAAGTTGTTATGTAAGAGGGTAATGGTCCACTGAAATTTTCAAACGAAGCTAAACCTATATTGTAATGCTTAGGCGCTTATGCATTCGTAATAAATATTGGAATCGGGGAGACTGCACGTCTTTTTTACTAAAACTTCTAAGATCTGATATTTTTTCACTCAGAAAACTTGGACTCATTGTCAGAGTCGGCAAAACGATAACTTTGCTGGAACCAACCCATGGGAAATTGAGACGAGAGCGTTGAAAATCACCTTAGCACGAGACAAAGTTGAAATCCACTATTTGTTAGACATAAAATTGGTGTCGGCGATTTCTTTATGGCATGATTTTCTGAAATTTCACACTGAACATGCAATGTAAAGTAAAATAATATAAATAACAGTCCATAGTGTGCGCAGTATTATACAAGTGCGAAATGGAAAGGAGGTTTCGAAAACGATGGGTTTTAGTTGTAGCAAAGTTGAACGTGAATTCCTTCCCCATGTTACAGACTAGCTCCATTTGCTTTATGTTCTTAGAGTTAAAAGGCGCAACTAGGCGAACAACGATCAACCGACAACTTATTTGGATCATTGTATATAAACTTTCGTATCTTACTAAGCGTGAAATATTGTACTTTCAGGGCTGTAGGATTAGAAAACGGAATAAGAAATAGAAATAACGGTAGAGTTAAATTTCCATTATACAGTAAAAAATAAAGTATCACGATGTCAACCGCTAACAACGAGCCTCCCGATGATCTGAACAGCATGCGTCCCGTATTATCTACAAAGAATTACGAGAATTGGTAACCCAGTATCCACAGGGCAAAGGGGCATTCCAACATTTAGACAAGGGATATGACCGCCATTGAACTCAGACCTTGTACTACCTTTCATCGTAGATACTCGAAGTACGTAGGAGTGGAGGCGGTTATCCGACGGAGGAAGTGCGAGCCCAGATAAGGATTCTGTCGTCGTTGAAACGCCTGCAAGTATTGTAGATTGCCGACCAATGCACTCGTCGGCGCAATAGTCCTGGGGATAACAAGAAGGGCATCTCATCTCAACTTCCGCCATACAAACAGCGTAGGCAATTGACATATAAAATGCAGGCACGCCACCGAACTTAAACTGCGGATGCTGCTGAGTTCGCAAAATGTCATCACTGTTGCTGTTTTCGTCGCTTTTAATTTTACGTTAGTCAAGATACGCCGGAGATCAGATATCACGTTATTTATTCATTTATTTTATTCAAATATATATGTATATATATTATATATAAGGCATATTTCAGACGCTGGTTTTAAGTGATACCAGTTGAAGTGAGATTAAAATCTTTCGCGAGATCATGTAGTTCCTTATACATATTACAGGATGTTTAATTATCTTTTAACTCTTATGTCTGTCTACCTTTATAATACATAATCCGGGGGATCAGCGTTTTACATTCGTGGATAATATATTTATGATAATACAGTTGAATGATCATATTCCCTTATAGGTTTGGTTTTTCGTTCGGCTACATGTCACACGTGTCGCACGATGTGATATCCCAGCGGCACGATAGTACCGTTCTGGCCTGAGCAGCATAATCGGCTACGCACGTATTTTTCATTCGGATTCACACGACTGACACGGATAAACTAATGGAATCTCTATGTCGGATTTTCGCCGGGGCCGCAATCTAGTCTTGTATGAAAATAGGGGGAAAAAATGAATGTTAAGGGAGAAAAATTCCAGAGGTCTTTCGACGACGTGTCGTCTCTTGCATACCTTATATCGCAGGCACTCGATCTGAAGTTCCGTTCTCTTCAGGTTTACTTTTCTGCTTTTCTCATCATTTTGTCTATCCTTTTCTCCCTTTAATTCATTCGCTTTTGTTTTCTTTTTTCGCTTCCTAGATATGTCTTTTTGAACATCCGACTATCTTCGTCTTTTCGCTCTTCGCGGAGCTATACCGGATACGGCGGATACCATAAACCAGCCTTTTGTCGAAAATATCAGAAACGTAAATCATAAATTATAGAATGGAAGCTGGAGTCGGGTGCGAGAGAGTCGAATACTACTCGGAACAATGTCGGGGTGGACAGTCAGATAGAGTTGGTCGTGGCTTGGTTTGAGATTCTGAGCTCGCTGGCGCGTGAACTGTCACGGCGGCCCGCGATTCCATTCCCATCATGCAACTTTAATCCAATTCATTTATACCCGAGTTAAATTAATTCGATAAAAATGGCCATTTTAAAATGGAACAGATTTTTGAGCGAATGTTTCCTTCCTTTTCTTTTGTCGTTCGCAATGAGAAAATGTGGAAAAAACTATTCGAAGTGTATTTCAGCTCAGTCTTGTCACTTGTGTCGTGAGGCGAAACCATACTGGCGTTGTGTACTTAGGATTTATACATATTTTAGTTAGAAAATGGCGACATTAAACTTGGATGAATACGTCTGATCGTGAGAGCGTCTTTTGTTCATGGGTTGTTTCATGTCCATGTTTTCCGTATCGATTCCGTGGGACAGGAGCGCGTAGAGATAGCGTAAAGATAGAAGTTGCAAGGTAGGTACCCATGGCAGCGGCTTTCTAGCGGTCGGAAATCTTGGTAGATCCTATAATACATAGCTAGATATATAAAATGTGATCCTATACGTTTGAACCCAGAAGAGCCTGTACAGGTGGCTCTGTGGTTCGCGAACAATGCTCACGACACGGTGGCTACAATGGAGATCATAATCAACATCTTGACGTGTAATGACTTATAGCTCTTTTTGCCATCTCTTGCATCGAACAATACACAGCGACAGAGATGTTTAGAGCTAAAACCTCTGCCCTATTGTTATTTAAAACCACAAACGCTGGTATTTTAATCGACCCAACCAACGCGAATCATGATTTCTGCACCTGCAGCGCCTTATGCCTATCGTTCCGCGTGACATTATCCTTCTGTACAAACTATCCCATGCGCATATTATAGTCGGTGCGGTAGTTCCGATGTAGATTTACCAGGATCGTGCCGAGATTCGAATGCTCGCGTACACGTAGTCGACCTAGCGAAACTGGTTTAAACTTTAAACTGCGGATGTTGGGTCCAGGAATGACAGAGATTGCATTACCGGTAGGTAACAGCTGTTCAAAAAGAGCTGGGCCTTCATCGTCCTCGACTAAGATAATAGGTAATGATCTAGAAATATAGTAACAGGTACACGTTATCTTCGCTCATCGCAGAATTACCAGACTATAGCAAAATCTGTGGTTCAAAGCTGATTAATTTTCACGAAAGGGGGGGGGGGGGGGGAGAAGAACGTTGTTCGTTGGTAATACAACCTTATACCCATAACCGTACATCCGGTTTTGCAGGGCATTTATTGCTTTTTACGCAAATATCACTGTAAATGTAAGAAACAGAGTAGCCAGGTTGTTTCGCTTCCAACTGTAACCTTGAACTTTTTGCGCTAGTAATAGGTACCTAGTTGGAAGGGAACAAATAGTTGTATCGACGTCGAGCATGAAAATCTAGTTGGACGTATCACATACCTGGCAACTAGACTGGTCCGATAAAATGCTCAAGTTTCAAATTTAATAACTTTTACAACCTTGATAGTAGGAGATAGATTTTGCACAAGGGCTGGGGTTGAGAAAAAGATTAGTTTTTCTCCCACAGAGGCATGGTGTCGAGAAAAGTTCAGATTTTTCGAAATCTCAAACCTTAGCATTTTTCGATCCAGTCTAGCACCTGCGATTTTTAATGGGTGCGTAAAATTCTCTCGTCGATGCAGGCGATGATAATTACCAATGAGAGTTTTCAAGTGATAAAATTCACCAAGTGTGTATAAAATGCACATTCATATAATTCGTTTGTAGCATAAGGAGTGCATAACGGGCCTTGAATTGCATATTACATGCAAGCATAAAATTGGAATATTTGATTGGATCATTCGACCAAGACCTGGGCCAATTGATCTGAGATGGTGGAAAGGATATACATATAGGAGATGGGGATGGGGGATGGGGGTTGGGGGCCGCAAACGACTTAACGCACCGAAGTGACGCGAACCTACAATTTAAACTGCATTTTCACCCGATCCGTTATAATTGAGGATCGTGTACGAGGTGCCCGGTGCTCGTTCCCGCGAAATACATGATTCGATGATGGAAATCCCCACCACAAGGAGTTATTGCGGCCCATCTGTACTCGGACGTATATTTATCCGTATTGTTTACCCCTCCATTGTCATTGCAGGTAGTGAAAAAGTTTCATTCTTTTTCGTTTTTTTCTTTTTTTCTCACAATACGCGTACGCCTCGTAGTATTTTGGTGTCCGGTCATCTTCCTGAAATTGCCTTCTGGTATCGCGTTTTAAGCCTTTTTTCGTCGAATTAAAATGCGTTAAAATTGTTTTAAGCATCACGAGAGACGTGAAAGACCTGATTATTACTCGTTCGTATTCATAAGATGTTAAGTGCGTAGGTACGGATCAATAAATTTGACTAATTAACAGTAGGTATCTCTTGCTATCTTAATGATGAATTCAATTACCCAATTGGCAGCGTGTTCAGTTGGTAAACTTGGAGTGTAACGATTGCTAACTGGTTTTTCAATATCCACAGAAAAAGGAGCAAATATAACATACATGCATATACATAATATCCGCATGTATTTATATGTATACCAATCGAATTCAACTTCTGTAGCCATCACCGCTGTAACTGCAGTTGATCGTGAGACAACATCGTATAGGTAGCATTTTCAAAATTCGAACACTTGAATCTCGCGGGCACGCAGGACTGGAACGCTCCTTGTTTTAGTAATATTTATGAGACGGGGTGCGTTAGGCCATGTAAGAAGTGCAAAGTTGCCGCTATTATACATTAATATATATATACCATATGTATGTTTACATACTGTATAGATACACCTATAACTTCCTATATACACGTAGGCGACGATTGTATATATGCTGGCGGCGCCAATACCATCAGCGTCGTCGTCTCGCACAAATTTTGCAGTACTTTTGAAGTATGGCAGCTCACGATCAGACTGAGGAGGAAAGGTACATACCGCACATCTGCAGATGCGGTCGACGGCCGTGTTTGTTGATGGCAATTAGCGAGGATTTTGAGTAAAATGAGTAACGCCACCGTGCCAATGACAATTTAACGTGTATCCTCACGAACGGTACACAGCGTTAACTTCGCTAAATAGGATGGAAAAAAAAGAATTAAGAAAAGGGTTATGCAAATTGACGAGATTTCGAGCATATATTCGCATACCCCCGTGCAGGTATATCTGCATATAATATTTGCTAAATAAACGAAAGATTCGAGAAATGTCTGCAAACATATTACCCGCATACATTTTCATTTCAAGAGAGAATCGAAGTATCTGTTCTTAGATGCATATTACATACATTTCTCATGACAAATTACCATCGAATAAACGTCACGTTCTGGAATTCGACGAAAGATTATCCGACCTTCGGTTATATTATTAGCAGCAATAATTGTAATGCAGCCTGTTATTACAAGGCACAAATTGTAGTACGTACCCATCATTATAAATTACCGAGATTAATATACCCAGACACCCCTGGACATCGTGGCTATGAAATAATCAAGACAAAGTTATAACTTGTAATTATCTCTACGTCATTCCCATATGGGAAGTGAGGTAGGTCGTTGAAGGTTAAAAGCGGAGACGCGGGCGTTGTGTCGTCGTCAAACCTTTACGATTATTCTTATTCGCGATACCGTCAGTTGCTCTTCGAGTTTCCTCCCCTGTTGCTAGTGAACCACTATCTTTACCAGACGAGAAAATGTTCAGATAAAGAATCCGTACGGTCATTCTTTGCTATATGTTCAGTAAACTTTGTAAGGATACATCTGATTTTATTACCGACTCCATGCAGTGCGGCAAAGCTCTATACTTTCAGTCGAGGTATTCGAGCAATGAATTTTTAGATAGTTTCGAACACATATTGCACAATTCAAAGAAAGCCATTTGAATTCAAGAGAGTTTTTATAATCCTTCGCTATTTATGTGTGACATGAATGGCGAGTCAAACGTTACGCGTTCTGGCATGAGCGAGGGCATGAGTCAACATTTTGGCAGGACTTCAGACTTTTTCTTTGTTCAATTTTATTAATTTTTTTTTCTGCTACAAAAAGTGCCGAAGCACGATCCGGGTTTCCTTCATTAGTAATCTCGAATTTTTAAAAATGGAATAATAGTTATGTCGTAGAATATGAATAGCGTCAATGGAAGAATTGCATCGTTGGTAACTCGCAGAAATATGCGAAGGCTGCATCGCAGGCTACGTCATCGAGACCTCCTTCGTTGAAGAAGGCGCCGCAATGTTGTTTTCCCTCACCGTTGTCCGGCTGCCCACCCCACTTGTCTGTCCATTTGGTGTATCCAGTACGAGCCAGCGATTCACCTGATATCGACACCCATTCACCCTCTTTGTAGAGGTCGTGGATGCCCACGTACGCCACGTAGTTGTAAGCTGCGTTCTTTATCGGCCCTGACGTGTTGAACATGTCCATCAGCACCTGCGCCATTAACATAGAATGTTTATAGTCATTGTTTGGAAATTCATTTACTCTAAGTCATAATTGCATAATGTTGGCGAATCGATAGATAAGTCTAAATCGTTCGGATGAATTTGATATCATCTCTCTTGTTCTTCGATAGTGTTTGTCCGTTTTTAATAAATCCAGTTACGCATATTGAAAGTGACGAATCTAACGGTACCCGCCATAATGTTACCCGCAACTCGTTTATAACCTCAATCCACAAACACACGTGCAACCTGACTTACCTGCGCTTCAACGACGGAGTTAATGACTGCAAGGTGGCCGCCCTCCTCGTTGCACATTTTCCTCGCCTCGTTCCAGGGCAGAGCTCGCGTGTGGAGTTTGTGCGAACCAACACCTGGCGTGTACTTGTAGTCGTCCCTTATCGGTAACCTGGAAGGGCCCAGGCTACAGACGCAGGGCATTCCGTGGAGCACCAGGTTCTGCATCGAATTGCTCGATCCCCAGGGTAAAGGGTGATTCGTGCCGGTTCCCGATTCGATCTGGGCAGGAGAATTTGAGGACGAAGGACAATGGCATGGTGTTTCGGTAGATTGGACTCTGCTGGGTCGAAAGTTTTGTTCTGTATTAGGTTCCACGGAAGGAGCAGCACACACTTGCGTTAAGAAGGCGATGACCAGCAACTTCCACATTTTATTAACGTTCACAGAGACGACCAAAATTCACTGTGTCCAACAACCGACTGAAGTCCCTCCAACAGACATCGAGTGATGAGCTCACTAATTAGTAGTTTCCTATCGACAATCTACTCGTGTATTATGTTTGGAGAGGAAACAAGATAAGCGATAAACGCTCTTGTTGAAGGACCCCTGTGGCGACTTTACGACTCTCAATGTATAGGGTGGGACGACGACTCTAAGCTGGTCTGATATACGCCTACAATGACGAACACAACGTCAAGGGATCCCTTGATTTTGCATTGTTCTGTCCCAGCATCTCATGTCAAACCAATGCGTCATTTGTAATGCTTATCAAAAAATTTTTACGGGATATCGGAGGAGGCTCAACGAATTTTTTTTCATCCCATTGCGTCGATGGCGTTTAATAATACTCACTTTACATCGATGCCTGCATGGAGGTTGGATTTTATATTCATCTTATACACACGTTCTCCATGACCATCTTCTCACCGTATAGACTATTGAAATTCTTTTTAAGGAAACTCAGATTGAATCATTTTTTGAACATCACGGTAACGGCATTGTGCCCAAGCACAATTCTTTTTCTAATAGATTCCATCCGGTTTTCGGACTCGTTGAAAACAATCTACCGGTGTTCTCATTTCTTTTTTATTTCGAATCTATTTTCCGCCTATTAAGCAACACATTAAAAGCGTTAAATTTAATTTATAACCTCAATGAACCATTCTGGTATGGATTCATCTAATAGAATTTACATTTTCTGGCGCACCCTTTGAAATACCTGTACCGTCTACTTCACTGGAGCTCCGTATAGCTATCGTTGAAGTGATTTCGTAGACATGCACTTCTGGCAAATCGCGGTCATTTTCGTCCTATCTTTGGACGGGTCAATCTTGCAGAGGAAGAGATATATGTGCCTGCGGATATATGATTATATGAAGTTCAAAGTCCTCTTGGGATCATAAATTTCGGTTGTATAAAACTGTAAATAAAAATTCTCCAACGGTTGTAAGAGAAGTTTCTTATGGTTGAGGATTGAAAGGATGTCACCGATGAAGATTTAAAATAATGAGTATATGAGATAAAGATTCTCTACTTTCACTGCCATACGCGTTGTGAGTCATACGTTGTTGAGTGATTTAGAATCATTGCTTATTGCGGTTACGGCAGATATTGTGCTTGGACATCTTAGTATATTTGCATAATAGTAATTGAACTACGCCATAATAGCCAATGTACATTTCGCTATTTTCCTTATGTCTATGATAATTTGACGTGAATTTGTCAGATCCTATTGAACATGCATATATGGGGGGTACAGAATATCGATTAACGGTACTTATACGTATCGATCATCTATTTCATTTCAAGCATCGACGATATCGATTGATTCCGCGTGTATTTTGTAGACTTAATTTATCCACTCGTTTTCCTAATTACTCTCTCTTCTTCGAGACGAGTCAAACTTGTATGCATCGAAAATTTTTCTGCGCAAACAACTATAGGGGGAGAAAAATTTTCACGATTGATAGCTTTACAGATTATCGAAGATTCATTCGGGTCAGAAACGCATACAATATATACTGCTAAATTGATGGTCTGCCTCTTTTGACGATAAATGAACCTCTTGCAAAATTCATCGTCGACGTAACGATTTCGCAGAGGGGGGAAGAGAGATGAAACCCTTTGGCCTTGGAATAAACAAGATGGGGTTTTAATTCGCGGAGTAGACGCTAAAAACTGCACAGCTGGCCTTGGCAAACGTATAAAGAGAGTCTCGGATGCAGTCAGTTTTAGACGCGGGCAATTGAAAGCACAAGTAGAAAGAACACGGCATTTCACTTAGTGAAATATTTAAATATGTGCACAGTAGTTAAGAAGATTAACTTGCTCCGGTGCACTACAGCCGCTTTTTAGCATTATTTTACGAATTTATGAGGAAGCCGGGTCCTCGCACGAGACACAAGGTCGAGTTCTTTCCTCCATGACAGTCTCAAGAGTCTATATTATGCCGCGGCCACACGGCGCCAGTACCAGATAACCCGTAGGCCAAATATTGAATCTATATAATGTCAATAACATCCACTACGCTCAAAAGCAAAACATATTTTTCAGGCTTTTCCAACAATTATATTACTGACACGATTATCAACCGAGCACGAAAATCGGCAGCTGATTTTGTGTAAAAAACAATGTTGTAAATTGATCCAAATGAAATTTGTATTTTGTGACTCGTGCGCGAGTGGAGAATACCTGATAATTAGAAATTATAACAAGTAGAGCCTGGAACAGTTGGAACGTCTATTGGGCCAGGTTGTTGTTCATATTTCAAGTAGGATAGGTAGTTGTAATCACGAGAACATTAAACTTGGCTTCACTATTATAGTAACGCAGTGGATAGTGCGCGGAGTAGCGGCAGCCGCAACAAAGCCCATGCATCGTGACCGCGCGTACGAAGGTGCCTTAATAAGCCGTTAAACTTACCTGATGACTATTACACCAATTTCTCGGAAATGATTTCTCTGGAGCTGTGATGTTGATTATTTTTTCAACTCGGTGGCGACAGCGATTGTTTGGAATATTTTGATCCCGTACGTTCAACATGCATAGAAGATGCTGAGAGCTGACACCATTTTTTTTTTTCCATTCGTTTTTTATTATAAATATTGCAAGTGCACTGCGTCACACGTTAATCTTTTAGTTATAGTTTAACAAAGCGGAATAAAATCCTTGAGACAATGTATTACTTTGGAGGTGCAGTTGCGCATCAAGATGGACGAAAGCCTATGCCTAGATTGTAGATATATTAAAGTTATGCATTTAAAAATCGGTGATGTTTGATCATCAAAGCTCGACTCCCGAAGCATAACACGAGTGCCATATCGTTCATGACTCCCAACTTCGAACTAAAATCAGATAAAATACCGAACTAGGTTCATGAGAGCGTGAAATTGAATTACGAATACGGAGTGCGCGTGTGCTGCTCACGGGCGTCTTCAAACAAACTAAAGACCCTACAATCTTACGGATGAAATGGTGAAGCATTTGGACGAAACTTATTATTCTATGCAGGTTCGTTGTCGATCATATCTAAAATGCATCTGTCGTCCAAATGATCGTTGCCCAATATTACATAGTGCCATAGTGGTATATTACTATAAGATACGAAAGGGTATGCATAAAGTAACGCATTGACTCCGTTCCTCTTTGAATTCTTGTGATCCAGTTTGATGAGAGATCATCTTGCACCCGTGCAGCCTCCGTCAACTGGATCGCTGTCAAAGGTGCCCAGTCATTTTGAGTAGCTGATAACGACTATTAGAGGGCTGCTGGTCCAATGATTGGATATCGAGCAGCCATAACCGTGACGCACCATTCGGTAGCAAAGATTGGTGTTATGAAATATCTAGTGAATTTCGTTGCTTCTATTCTTGGATTTTCAATCAAATTGGTTATAAACTTTGCGAGCGATTAGTAATTGTGAATTTCATATTAACCACATGTATGGACATCTCCATGGATTACGAACTCCATCATCTCGATAACCATGTAGAAACACAAACGTATTTAGGGAGATAGTGTTGGTACAGCTGTATGATTAATACCACGTGTTTAGTTACGCGGTGCGTGACTGATTTCATAATTTCTCTATGAAGCGTATAAATCACAGATGTGAGACATGTATAGTACTCACATACAAACACGATTATTACAAATATATTTATACCCAGCTATCACGCTCATTGTAGAAGAAAGACATTACAGTCAACGACTCGTGTTTTTTTTTTCTTTGCTAAAGTTCCAGGCAGCTATTATTGTACGATTCATCTACTAGTCGAACCTTTAACTACGTACAGTTAAACAAAAAGGAAAATCGCGGATATGGATGGGTGGTGCTTTTAACCAGCAAACGTGATTTTAACATTTTCTAATTTTGTTGAAAAAAAAAGAAATTGACCACTGTAAAAAGCATGTAATAGGGTTCTATATGTTTATTGTGCTATACAGGATGACTCACGTACCCTAGTTCCGAGTCGACCCACCATCACTTCTTAGTGGCCAAATCAGACTCCGCCCAGTATAGGATTCAGAGGTAACTCACCCTGTATATCGTATGCGAACTTACGCTACAATATGATCACGCGAAAGTTTTCGAACCGCAGGTTACAGTTACATCGTCGGTTCTTGTTTGAATGTAATAAAGAAAGAAAGGTATTCATCTCAGCGAACGCGAATCTTTCCGTCGCTTTACTGAACTTTGTGAGGTGTGAATGGCCCCGGGATTAGCTGCTGCATGCGTGACAATATAATGGAGATGAAGAGCAAGACTAATGGTGATAGTACAGTGACCGACTCCGTGGTCTTCAGGTCTCAACGTGACATTAATCAACGTCTTCATACGTTGCACGGCTACGTTTAAGTCTCCACTTATATTAGATATATCCATAAGTTTCAGAAGTATATGTATATGTATATACTCAGCGTACGGACGTCTGTTCTAACAATCTGCTTCAATTCCCGGTTCTCGAACTAACGATAAGCGTACGTAAGACGAACTACGTCTCCGCCATGAAATCGATTCAGCGAGTAAACCCAACTCAACGACACCCTTTTAATTATACCTACTTAAAAGTATCCGACGACAAATCCAATCAATCTCCGTGATATGAATTCTTCGATGATCTGATTTGAAGAGCTTGTTTACTTTCAACTCATTTTTTTACTTTGTTCGTTAAGCTGTTTTATTTTTGCTTGAAAAAGTAGTTCACTTCACTTCGTTTTAATTTATAGATTACATCTTGATATCGTGAATGACCTGCAGGGATATTGAACAAAATGTGAAAGATGTATAAAAAGAAAAACAGTGATACATACACTCGAGTGTTATATATAAATTAAAATTGAGTGGGGGAAAAAAATACTAATAGGCTATAGCCGTCGCAGCTCATTGATTTACATACATATACCAGTTGTCCAAGATCTCGTATAAGAGGCGGCAATCGGTTACTACGCTTGGAAAGGACGACAAATAAGAAAGAAAAAAAAAGAATTTAATAATGAAATGTAGTCGTATAGTAACGTAATGGCTATAACTATATCTCACACTTCAAGGATGTTATGGAAATCGCTCGGAGTTTTCTCTTTGATTTTTTTTTCTTAGTCTCATAATGACTATGTATTTCTTATCATATCTGATTACAGACTAGTCAGAAATCTACAATTTTGCACCATAGAAACTTTTAGTTCATTAAAGCTATACGGCGTCGGTCACGAGTCGATTCGATCAAGTCTCTGCTCTATCTTGACCAAACGTTGGCTGTTCGACTTTTGGAGTTAATCTAAAACGCGGTAGACTAGTTAAAAATAAGAGAAATACCTTTCAGATCATTCGGATTGCAATATTTCTACGATATTCGATTTCCGGACTATTGATTAATAATGTTTACACGCGCGACGGTCTCACCTGCCTTTCGACGAATTAGTCATACTCTACCTCGCATTAAATGGTGTTCACTTTTCTAAAGCAGGTTATTAATAATCCTCCCTTCGTTTTCAAGCGGCGACAGTCAGCTCTGCTTTGACGTGGACTGGAATCATAGTTACGTAGGTTGAATGTATCTTGTGCAGGACACACGCTCAAAGAAAGTTGTTGTAATTCGGGAGTTTTTGTTCGGTGGAACAAAAAAATTGAGTACTTGAATTACGGTCGGAATGAAAGTGAAGAAATGCATGGGCGAATGCAGGTGAAAATGATTTCAACCAATTAACCTAGCGGAAGCTTTGCGTGAAATGCCAAAGAATTTGTCTCTGACGATTATAAAGTTTGTTGCAGTTGACTGTGAGATTAAGATTAGAACCACTGCACCGGACGACGTGATAAAGTTTAATGCAAATCGAGCGTAGGTACCTAATCGACCAATTTATGACAGTGTTCAAGTTTTCAGGCAACTATAAACGTTAAGCCTTATTAAGAAACCAGTTTTTAGACGCCTAACGCTTCGCGTATATTATATTAAATTATTCATTTTCTACCTAACCACCCTTTAAATACCCTCTAATTGCTGGGTAAATAATTATAAACTTAATAATTGACGAACATTTTATATGAAGGTATGATGCAGCTGTATAAAGAGCAAATACCTACATTTTCATCTCTTCATTTTAAATTCAGAGGAACGACAGGATCGAGTCTCATTCGATTACAGTAGGCTATACATACGTACATCTGCACAGTCTTTCAGTTATTTCCATTCCTCATCCATTTTTGGAACGACCTGATTAATCCAATCAACACTTACCCATTATTTTTTTTATCGATACACGAGTTCTGTGGTTTTAGTTGATAGGTCCAAGTGATTTGTTGTTTCAAGAAATTTGCTAAATATGAAATTTTTGATTCTGGTAAAAAAAATCAGCTATGGACTCCCTGCAGAAGCCCAGCGGCTTCCGTTTCAGGTCATCAGCTTACGAGCGTTGACTGCTGTGGTTATTTTTTTGCTCGCAACTCTCGAAGTTGAAAGAGGTCCATCACAGCTGGCCAGAAAAAATAAATTGTTAAAAGTGTGCGCTCGGCAAGCGGGACTTCATATCGCAAATGTCATCTTCTGCCGGCGTGACCGCGCACGACCAGACGATGGGTGGATAGTCAATCATCTACGTGTTACTATTATCAGATTTTTCAGTATAACGCGAGTACCACACTCCTTAGAACAAGGTTATCAAAAACTTGAAATGAGTTTTATGAAACTTTTAACGGAATAGTGGAAAATCCTATTCACCTCAACGGTATATTATTCCACCAATCTTTTTCCACGATAACATCTCTAGTTTATGATCAACACTTGGACACTTTTAGATCCCTTGACTTGTTAAAGCTATATAGTGTGAGTTCAAATACTAACTCTGAATTAGGTATGAAATTTTGAGAATTCATCCGAGGTTGTTGACTTTTTATCAAAAATTCAGAGATCGGATATATAGACAGCTATATACAGGTTTACACTGCAGCACGGTCATATGAACGGTTTGATGGCCGGAGATGTAATTTACAATAAAAATCGAGGATCATGGATCGGATCTTGGACAATGCGACCGGTATCCGATCTTTAAAGATATGATTCGATAATGGCAGTACAGACCAAGAGGTCACAACGGTTATCTATTGTTTTTGACAAATATCTATGACGAGATCGCAACTCAAGTGTCAGCCGTTATATTCGATCGCTGACCTTATACCGTTCGTATAATGTTAATAATCCTAAATCCAGTTCTATTTAATAATATACCATGAGCGAAATTCTTTACAATTCGTTTTTCTTTTTTTTAGTTCACGTCTTTTATTTTTTTAACCACGCAGATTATATTCCGAATAATTTGAGTTCGAGATCAGTAACCTCTAACTATGCCTAAACTTTGTGTCTAGTACGAAGCTCCATGATCGGCAAATACCAGACCGATAATCAATTTATTAATTGGTTCATCAGCAACGTCACGACGAACAGCAAGTTTAAGATCAAGGTTATTGAACTGCGTATAGTGAGGTTCAAAAAGTACTCATTTTCCCTCATCTGATACCGGTTATCTTAACATTTATTCACATTCGAAATCTGTTTTTAGTTATTTTTGTTTTTTCAATTCTCTGGTTTTAGTGGTAAAGCTTTTTTCCGAAAACGATGCGCTCTGGCGGGGCATTCAAAACTTTACAAGAGAAAGCCTATGAGACGAAACATGTTTCGTAGATGTGTGCCGGTCTGAGTCAGTCTAAAACAGAATGAAAGTATCGGAGTGTATTGGAAAACGTTTAGTTGCACGGTGCGCTCGGTATGGGTAAGGAATGATTACGAAACTGAATGTATGGCGTGTAGTTATTAACGTGATGGCAATAAGCGGCGGTTAGGTACATGCTCAGAAGGTATTTTTGAATCACGCTGTAAAGTCATGTTTTCCTACGCAAAGAAAGATGCCCCTGCACGACATTCCTTTGTTTTTGCTCCTGAGGTAGAGATGCTATCTCACGATATCTATCGCTTTATACGTGCCATGGCGAATATGCCATCGGTTATTTTAATTAGCTGTTCATACTTCGTTAGCGAGTTAATTAAAATGTCATTAACCTCGTAATACTTGGATGATTATTCAGAGATTTATTATATACATGCTACCGTATATTATGTATCTAAGTATGCTTATTCGTCGTACTCTAATGCCCGCAATAATATCGAGTCACGATTATTCAGGCGATTATATTCGGTAACTGAATTTAAAATGAAACTCAAAAGAAAACACTTTCATCATCCACTACTTTCGATGGCTACTTCTATGAATTAAACTCAAGCCTCGCGCGCTTGTTCGTACGTTGAAAAGTAAATCGTGCTCACTCGTAAGAAAAAACAAAATGAAAACAAAAATAAAACTCAAGAGATGACACAATACTTTCGCTGAATTACCTCTCAACACTTACGTCACGGGTACAATTTTGCTCGTCTTCTCGACGTTCTTACATGACTAGGTTTCAAAGAACGCATTCATTTAGGACTTACGCCACTACAGACACGGAACCCCCATCCCTTGTTCGTATAGCTCTCTTGAGCTACGATTTAACGACCTAAAAGTACACATCTGCGAACAATACCGGTGATATATTATACAGCAAAGCTTTGTCGTTGGTTTGCCACGAGCTCTCTGACATTCTTAGTGATAGCCTTACGCCAAAGTTCAAGATGAGAATAGCCGAGGGATCAAAAAGGGTGAGTTCTCGAGGTCATATAGCTACGAGGCTACACACATCTGCACGGTATAACCAGTCCTACAATGAAATTGCATGGCTTCAATCATTTCCGAGTTAGGTTTATACTTTCTGCGAAACTAAATAATCCTTTGATTTATTCCTGCCAGACTAATGTCTCTTAATTGACCATATAATTCGTCGATGATGGTACAGCTGTAGTTTCCGCTAAATAAATCCCTTTACAATTCGCGACAATAATATTTATAACTCGTATTTTATTCGGTCACGTGTAAAATCGTACAATTTCTTTTTTATTCAAGTCCGTGATGGATTAACCCCGATATTTTTCACCGCTACGAAGCGACGGTTCCTTATAATCCGTCGTTGACGCCCTAGCACCAGTTAAAACGACGATAAGAACTCGAGGACTTAAATAAGTATGAAAAGAAAAGAAAAGAAAGCTTAATCCACTCTGGACGCCGAAAGAGCCGCAGGTATTCTTAGGGGGCTAAAAGTGCCACTCTATCGAGATCTACATAGTTGCATAACTTGCATAGGTATCGATGGTTACAAGAAGCAGCAACAGCGCCGAAGCAGTCGCCGGGGCTGGACTGTTGCAGGATGAGGACGGTGCTCCCTGAGATGTCCGATAACAGTCGTCGACGCGACCGACCATGTGACTACCGGACCAGCCCGATACTCGTCGCCGCTTTAGCTTTTGCTGCTGTTGATGCTGATGCTGCAGCTTCTTCTGTCTACTGCTACTGCCTACAACTATCTCTATACCCCGGTACATCCACTGCCGGCTGTTATACGCTCTACTACTATTACTGACTGCTCCATGGCTACCCACTTGGTTTCATACCAAGGTGAACCTCGTCGTAAGCGTTGTGCTTGTGCCACGCCAAGCTACGCAGCATCGCGCTTATGTGGCTGCCCGCGATGTACTCGGAATCGAATGACTACTTCCGAGTATCGATCACTCCTTCCCCGCAGCTCGGCTATCAGCTTATACTTATACCTGCATTTCTTTGCCCATCAACTCTATTCACAACTGCGGTAATTGCGGACAATGTTAATCGAGGGTGATGCCCACTCACTCAGTTTTTGGGAGGATGAATGCTGAGACGCACCTGCCCGAAAGCTGAAATGAAAAAGGTTTCTTGACAAAGTTAAGGGATTCGATGATCTCTCATCTATTGTAGGCAGATAAAATGACAACTTTCAGGCAAACTAATAAGAAGTTTCGAAGCACAGAGGAGCCGTGTCGTATAAAGATCAACACGTTGCGTGATACCTGCAATTACATAAAAAATATCATTGCTTTGGTAGATTATATTGAATACGGTTTTGCAACTGACAATGAGTTCAGTTCAGAGAACTCTCCGTGCGATATTTGACGAGTGTGCAGAGCCATTCCAAATGACCCGATTCCGAGGTCTCTTTTGGTAAGTGGCTGTTATTGGCGCTTCTGGCCAGCGATCCATCAACAACGATTGTTCGTCGATATTGAGAACGCGGAAGTTGTGCAGGATACAGAAATTAGGGAAGTATGCCGCCAGGGCGTGTTTTTCGGCGTCCGCTTTGACGGCCTTCGCTCATCTCTGCGAAACGACCCTTTAGAGTTCAAATATATCTGATGGACTGCTGGCCATTTATTATACAACAGATCTCCGGGAGGTCAATGCTCTCGGAGAATCGGTTCCATAGCCTTTTTCTTGTCCGAGAAATAATATTTTTTAAACCACACCTGCACCGTACGGAAAATTTATCCAGAAATTCAAACTTCCAGTATTCAATTTATCCATCATTTTTTCCCCCTCTGCTCTTTTTGGCATACATTTATTTTCTCTTTTGTGATTGAAGTTCATTCTTATAGAACGCTGCGTCGGGTCCAACCCTTTTAATTTCCTCCAGGTGACTTGTGTCTCCGAAAGGTGCGTGGGCGATTCAGTAAAAGAAGTTTCAAAGTATTTATGCGCTACATATACACACCTTTGGAGAACACATACGAGTGCTCTTGGGTCACGTGTAGACTCGTATACCTATAGGTAACTTGCAGAGTTATAGAGTATCGACTTGGTTATTGGTGTATTGAAGTCGCCGACCGTTTTCTCAACGCGGTTATATGTACATATACTGAACTCACTGAACTCTGCGTTTCGTCCGGAGAAGAATCGTTTTGGTGGCGTCACCTTTAATGACCTTGAGATAAACGTTTTCGACGAGACCTCTCGTTAAAGCGAATGACCGCAAAATACCCAACGACACTGTATTATATGCCGGAGTCGCTGGTCTGGAATTGAATGCATTTTTTAACGCTTCGTCTGCATGGAATATTACTGCATCGTTTAAAAATTCAACTAGCTATTTTCCTCCGACAAACTACTTCCTATATTCGTGAAAATATACCGCAGTCCAGATGTAACAGTTGCCAATCATGAATAATCGATAGAGTAATTATACTGCGATATCTTAAGGCTCGTGTAAATTTGTGATGTAAAGTAAAAAAAAGAAAAAGTAAAAATCAATGGCCAATTGATTGACTACACGCTCATTACGACGAATAATGGAGTTGTTAATTAGGCAATACAAGATAAATGGAAATTCATCTGTTCTTATGAATTGTGCTTCGGCTGCCATATGCATTTTGACGCGTCATAAAATACGGTGCAGGGTACGTTATACTCGGGTATAATATAAGGTCGTACAACGATCAGCGTGCAGACTAGACCCGAGGCCTAGGGAGGTGACTTAGGTTACGTTGTTCCCGTTGTTAAATATAACCAACGCTTTGATAAATCACACGAATATCTCAATGGCAGAGGGGCGGTGGCGCGCGTAGGCCGTCAATGCGTTCACCAGGCGTAAAAACTTGGTAATAACATACTCGCGGCATCGCGGCTGCATCGCTGCACAGCATCTTCACCAGAGGTACATGGCTCGGATGATCCTGCTTTACCATCCTACGCGCACCTTATTTTTTATTTATAAATTTACGAAAAATTCAATTCAGATATTGACGTCGCATCGGAATTCAGTAAATTTTTCCATTTTCAACTACTTCTCGATTGTGTTTTTGTTTTTTTCAATTGTTTTGGACCGCAGTGTTGCAATAATAGCATGCGAAAAGTTCCGAAAAGTAAAAAACATTCTTCTTGAATCGCATGAGTAGAATTTCACGCTTCGACTTCCGGGATACGAGCGGCCGAGCGACCGTTGGTTATGGGATTGAAATTTGTTTTTTCTCCGCCCAGGATTAATGAAAATACTGAAAGCAGAAAAAAAGATTTATACTGTTAATAAAAAGACGTTTAACAGGAAGATTTATGCTGTTATTCAGACAGACGCCACCTCGTGAATATTATATACACAACGGTGCGTATGTTATGAAAAGACTCGCGAGTTGAGTGTCGGAAAAAGTATATAACCGAGGAGGTACGAGGGCACGGCTTAACCTGACACAATTTGTAGTTATTCAGAAGTTTGCCGAACACAATAATATACAATGCGACGTTACGATCCTTTGATGAACGCCCTGCGCAGTAGGATGAAAGCCTAAGGAATCAAAAGTATACTAATATTTTCTTACCTACTTCGCCCTATATCTTCGTTCCACCTTGATTTGTGAATCTTACTTCTTTCACTCCTCCTTCGAGGACGGTGCGCAATAACGACCCTCTTCATTTTCATTAAAAAAAAATTTATTTCCGAACAAAGAATATCTCGGAAAATATTCCAGTTCCAAGAATATTTAAATGTGATCACTGAAATCTTGATAAATTTACAAGATACAACATCCACTGATACAGTATATGATCGGTATAAATTTCCACCATAAATAGCTTCAAACAATGGATGTTATTAGATCGATTACCAGACATAATAGGTTAGGCTAGATTACGTCAGGGTGGCCTGTGATAGGTTGGCTATAATGCGATGGCTTCACTTTTACCTGAGATCCAGACCCTTCCGGTCGTCTGCAATCACTTCTCGTCAATATTCTTGTACTTTGGAGTGGGGGATAATTACAAGTTCAATACCTACATCCATGTCTCGTCATCATATGCTGGTAAAATACATACATTCAACTTACGCGATTCACGTACGAACTGAGTATCCTGAAGTCCGGTGATCGGCAAACGCCATGGCCAATTCTGTTACTCTTATCATGTCTATATTATAGGTATATGAGCCAACATTTTGCATCGATATAGAACCCCGATGCGGTGAGATAGCCGGATGAATAATTAATGAATAATCGATGGCGTATCTTAGGTACAATGCCGGTATGATAATCGCTAGATAAAAACCTTCCTTTTCATCCTTCTTTTTATCTCCCTTCCCCCATTTTACTTCACCATCTTAAGGGCCGCGACTGATGCCATCACTGCCCATGGCTGCTGAGCTGAGCGTGTCTTATTGCCTCGGTGAGACCCGTGTCCGGAGTCGAGTCTACCCGTTTCTTTACCAACAACAAGAATAAAACTTCCAGATAAATTGACAAAAATAAAGGACCTGATAGGCCGACCATGCGGTAGTTTGGTACTCCCTGCAATCACGTTGAGCAGCTATATTTACCTTCTTCATTTCCTTCCCCGGCACCCTGCCGCTGTTTCTTTTTTCCTTTTGGCAATTTCCCTCCTCCTTCATCTGCGATCTGCCCCTTGTATTGCCATGCTTCACCCCTTCTGCGCTACGTTACACTATCTCCTCTTTTTTTCATGTTCTTTAGCTTTCGCTGTCGGTCTGCTGGTATGAGTGATGCGCTCATTCCTGGTAGCCTTTACGCTGATTTATGAATCAGTCTCGCAACCATCGTGCAAATATGCAAAAAATGTTAAAAATAAACTGATTGAAAAAAAAACAAAAAAAAAAACGGAAAGTGCCGACTTTATCTTTAAACCTTTTTTCAATCTGTCGGGGCTGGAGAATTTCAAATGCTTGATCTTCTTGATCTTTCTCCAGGCAGGTACTTTTGCTCGAATGTTTATCGTAGCCTCTAGATCGCTGGATTCGTTTCCGCGTATGGAGAAATAGTATTATCGTTCCGAATGTCGCCTTGTTTTCCGAAACTATATTTGAAAAAAAGCAAACATCGATTTTAAACCTTGAGAAATAAGTGAGGATCTCGAGCATGCGAGTGGTTAGCAAGCATCTCGGTATACTAAATCGTAAAAAAGAGATGTAACAAATTCGTAAATCCCACCTACACTGGGTGATTTTTATGTTACCTTAACGAGACACATAGTACATTTAAGCATCCTCTGAAGTATACTCGTGAAATGGACGATAAATAAAATAATTTAGCAACAGGTATTCAGGTGCTATGAGATAAATGTGCCAGAAACAAGATTGAACGAATAAATTTTTGGTCCGATATACTAAATGGTTATATTATTATCGAAGGTACAGAGTAAGAGAGAGATTTCAATTTAGGGTTCATTAAGATCTAGTCGTTACAAGTTTGAAACGCAAACGACGTTGTGTATAACCGGTTTTTAACATCGGACAAACATTTTCCGATACGATCGAGGAACATAGTCATTAACGTCTTGTAAAATGAATCAAGGTGCAACAGATCTAATTAATAACTTCAGTGGATCGGGCTGTGCTCAATGTCTGAACAATTCATAATTCTGCCACTCGAATCGCTTATTCTGCAAGGCTGACATGTTTACGAGTCATGTTTCTCTTATTATTACTATCATTATTATATTTATTAGTTTTTTATTGCACCACAGCAACGTTCTTGTTTGTCACATGGATATACGAATTCTTCGAAAGTCGGAATATTGTGAAAATTGAATTTTTACACATGAAACGCAAATGGTTGATCTTCCAATTCGTCACCAACGATTCGCTGATAAAAAATGATTATTCAAACCGCCGAATATCATAGAATCGGCGGAGTTTGTACCGTATAAGATATTCATCATGTATCATCTCATGATCGTGTCAAATTGTTGGAAGAAGCATAGCATGATCGAAGTTGAATTGGTTAACTCGTGCAGGTAACATAATTTGTTTCCCCCATTGTGCGCAGAAGGAAGGAAGTCATCTGCGACTGCCGGCTAGAAATATCTAGATGAAAAAATTGACAAAGAAGATTTTGACAAAATGTAGCTGAATATTTTGGATGGAAGACTATTGTTTTTACGCTATATAGGCGGTGCCGGCGAATGATGCAGCTGCACGTATGCATCGAATCGTGGGTGGAAGTCGCAGCGATGAGGTAGAAAATAATCTATTATTGCATTCAGTGTCAGCGGTGTGTATTTTATTCGCAGGTCGTATTTCGCTGCTTTATTCGGCTGCAAATTCCCGGATGGAAAATCTATATAGATAGCGAAAGAATGCGGTTGAAGAGAACTGACCGGTGAAAGTTGGAGGTAGAGAGTCAACGATAATAAATTTGACAAATACCTTCGAGAAGAGATTCAACTGAAGTAGTACGCGATTATGGGTGATTTAGGTCAGGGACAACTTAAAATTATCTTCAGGACATTCCGCGGATTATGACGAATTATCCGACGTACACAAAAAATTTTCCTGGCTCACGGCCCGATGCAAAATAAAGTAACATAAAAAAAAAAAATAACAAAATGAATAACTGTCATAATTCTAAGTTTTTTTTGTCTGATGAATTTTGGAACAGAAACATACGGAGTTTAATTAATCAAAATTTCGCTTCCAAACTTTGTTGATTTTTTTTCTTCGTCCCTAATTAGAATGCCCGTGAAAAAAAATTTGATTTTGGGCATTGGACCTTCAGACCGTGAGGATTTTTACATGATGTTTACAAGTGCAGGTATACGGGCTACAAAAAATAGCAGAATAAGATATTTCTTTTATTTTTTCTTCTTCACAGTCGCAGCAATATTTAAAAAGTAAAAGAAGGCGGGACTTGATTGAATAAAAATTTCGTCCGAAGGCGTTCAGTATCGTTAGGCAACATAATAAAATCAGTCCTCGAAGTGATGATATCTGTGCGCGAGACCGGTAGCTGAAAGGTAGACATACGATGCTCGCAGACATGCTGGGGCTCCTTGATATCTTCGCATAGCTATAATCGGGTTCATATATATATAAATATACGTATATGCTATGGGGAGATACAAGTTGTGCTGGTAGGTGGCCCGAAAATGCGTGTGTATGCGGACGAGAAACGCGTTCAGGAATGGTTAATGGGCTGCCAGAACCGACCAACCCCCAAACCACTATACTTCACCCAACCTGTACAACGACTTACCGGAATTGCGATGCTTCAGATACGCGGCCGTGAAAAAATGAAAAGTAAAAGAAAAGATTTAAAGAATAAACAGTCGCGTATACGTTTTACTGATGAATTTACACAAATACTAGAAACTTAGGCTCTTGGTCTGCTCAAGAATTGAGTAATTGGAATATGCTTTCAAACTTTCAAATCACTCGAAACATATACATGAATGAAATGCAACACGCCAATCATGTGGATTACTCGAAATATCTTCAAGTATGCATAAAATTTATACTCCGTTGATCGTTAGTTACTATAATACCTTTTTACGTATAAAGGTGTTCCCTGGGGTCTCTCTGCCTCATAAAATCCGATTGCAATTAAGGAATACTCGTTATATACGTCGCAAATTCACGCTGAGACGGGTACATCTCTGCATTCCGAATCCATCGCATCGCCCAGAGGCCCAGCTGGAATGGCAATAATTAAGATCACACATCGGGGCCTCGAATATTCTTGCAACATCGAGGATATAACGTTCGGTAAAGTCCAAGGATATCGAGCATCTCTGAAGTTGAAGCAACAATAGTTCCGAGAGTGGTTGAAAATTAAGAAGCACTGAAAAAATCAGAGGCTTCTTACACTGTCAAACTTTCTCTATAATCGATATAATCTATAACTTCATTTTATGCAGAGCATTATTGTAACGAAAAACAAAGGTTCGGTGATGCAGATGTGTAAGTGGGGAAGGAAGATCGTCATCGTGCATACCTGTATTACGTAGTACGACCAACATACCTTTTCACCGTATAATATTCCTGGAGCAGACTCGATACCAGTCGCGGGGTTATTTGAAGCTTATCTTAGGAAGCTCGTCGAGAGCACATTCTACTCGAATGCTCCATCGAGCTTCTCGTACCTGGTATCGCTAAAGCGGTTTCGTTCAAGGCCTAAATCCGATCAGTCGACGACCAGTTTCGATAGACGCTCACCCACGCAGTTGGTTTCAACTGATACCAACGGATTAGGGGGCTCAATGTGTATGCCGACCACCTCGTTAGATTTCATTAATTTGCGACAACGAATGTCGAGGTGGGTAGCTCACTTTATGACCCTTAAATAACAGCGTTGCGCTATACATCGGACGCTCACAATCAACTCACCGACACTCTGGCGTATAAGAATGCCTTTGTATGTATTTAATATACGTGTGATGTATGTAAAGTGAAATGTGTGGATGAGAATGGTGAGTTTGATTTTTGGCCGCTGACACTTTTGATTTGGTTAAAATATTTTCAAAGATAATTTTGATACCTTCTGGAGTGATTAATCACTCATCTGAATCTCCCCGTCGCAGTTTTGAAATGACGAGTATTAATAATCGCATTAAAAATAGCCAGGAGTATATCGGTATAGGTAATAATAATCCGAGGGGATCAGTTTTAGATGATATTTATTTGATCTCCATCCTCGCAGCCCAAACTGACGTCACGAAAAAGTCTATAATAATATACCCGAGGGTTATTCCGGTACGAAATCTACTTTAAATAGAAAAGCATAATATCATATATTTTAAGATTATCATAAGATTTGGCAAGTTGAACCGCTGCAGGACGAATAACAAACAATTTTATTCGTGAAGCAATAAATAAATGGAGTTCAATCGATACCATTGAAATTAAATCAACGAAACATCATCGGACTTGGAAGTACCTGAGTTAAAGGAGTTGAAAAAATACTTTGATTTTCTCGTTACTCGAATGAGATTTATGATTAGTCTCGCACGTGCTATAGAAAATAACACATTCGCAATTCCCTCACCTGCAGACTGCGTGATTCGATAAAACTTTTACTTTAATGATTTTGCACCGCGTATAGTTCACCTGCAGTGAATCGATGGAAATATAGGTAACCTATTCCCTGCAGAGATTCGAAGAAATCCCTTACAACTTGTAAAACAATGCCGGCTGTTCTTTACGAACAACCCGCCATTGTCGATCAGAAAGATTCGAGACGGCATGTCCGGTAATTCAAGAATAGGAACAGGATGTTATCTTCAAATGAATCGCCGGATTTTGTCGATGGATCGAAGAAGGTTTCGCTTTTAACATCGACGATCGAAAGTTCGTGTACAATATAGCTACATCTTATAATGAAAAGTCACGAAACTTTTACAAGAACTCGAGAACGTTCGCTTGGGGGATAAACTTTCCACTCACATGCACGCGAGCAGGACCAAAGTAATTTTTACACTTCTGGCACGAATCGTATAAATATAGAATATTCTTCAAAATTTCGAAAAAGTTAAGTACTCACTTAGCCACTTTTTACCAGAACGATGTACTATTAGTTTTGCTTTCCAAGAGTTTCATATGAAACGAAAGTGTCCTTTCGAGGAAAATTCTGAAGCGGCAGCAGAGCATCTCCGATGACCCGTTAAGGTATTTGAGTTATAGCTAGAGCGGGTAACAATTAAAACAGTTTGCGGAAATGAAGCGTACTTAAAAATCGAACTATCGGGCGGTAACACCATATGGTCGTGTGGGTAGATTATTGTACTCTCAGTAAGGATCTAGTAAGTCCCTCAGGGTATACCTATTGTGGTACATGAACCGCAATATATTTTATCGGAGTAATAGCCTGCTGTGATACCGCAACTACACGTATCCGCACGTTCGTGGCATCGAAATTAATTTTTAATAATAATTAAGCTTTGGAGGGTCGTTAACAGTGCATCTTCGCACAGGGTAATAAAGCGGAGTTGCACATATTAATGTAATCGACCATTGGTTCAAAAATGAAAAAAAAAATCTAATTATCTTCTTCATATTCGTTTTGCTTTGTCTATAAATTTATGAATGATCGAAGCAATTTCATGAGGATATAAATTTATATGCTAATAAATAAACGCAAAATTACGGGAGCCAAGATATCGATGCAGCACTTAATTCGCCTCAGCCGAGTTGAACGCGTCGGATTCAATTATAGCGAAGCACAATACGGTGTTATGAAACTTATGATCTATACTTGGGCGTGTCAATAATTGTCACATCAGTAAGCCGAGGTGCGGAATACATCACGATAAGGTTATATAGTTTCTGGGTCACTTACCGATCGTGAGCTTGACGTCAAAGGTAACGATATTAAATTTGCTTTGATTTTCTTCATGCTGCCTGACTGCATTCCGTTCTATTAAATCTTTTACGACCTTGAAATCCATAGGAGCATGTATGCATATAACGTATGTTTGTTAGAGCTAAAAATCAGGTATTTTTTTCTCCTCTTTTTATCGTGCGATCCAAACGAAGTTTTTCGATTGTCGGAACATGAAATCGTGTAGTTATATCAGAGTAGTTATAACAAAGTCTCTTTAAGATATGGAATAAATTTTCTATACGTACGAGAACTTTGCTATTTTCTTGGCTGTTGTATTAGCTGAGGCTTATTTATGACATGGATTTACCGAGCAGTAATAGACCGCTTGTGGTTACGAAGTATATAAGTATATGGCGTTCCAATGTAGATTATCTTGATAAGAGTGGATCACTTTTTATGCTTTATTATTACTCGATAAAATCGGGCACCGTAATAAATTGCGGGCTAGTGAGTATAACATACAACACGATTCGCCTTTCTACTTCAACAGCGAAAATACAACAAACTTGTTTATTCAAGTATATTACTTAGCTGCTACTATACCTTCTTCGCGTTTGGGATCGCCGAAGAAACGAGGAGCTCAAACCAAAAACGTTTTGACTAGCTGAATCGGTTGAGTAACGGCTGGTTCGAGATGTCCGCAGAATAGAAGTGATCTCGGACGATTGGAAAAATGGTTAGCGGAAGGAGAAAAAAAACGTATTCATTATCCACGTATTGTGGTTGGGCTAATTAGTTCTGTGATGGAGCATCGCACAAAGAATCGAATTCCATGGATTTCGAGACCCACATCCTCGGTGACAATGGTCCTCTTTTGATCGGGATGAGAAACAGAATATCTCGTGATAAAAGCGTGCCCTATTGTATATCTGGGAGAACGATGATACATAAATGACGATGAAAAATTCATTATCCCCTGCTTTCATTTCTGAAAAAATTATCACATAATTATTCCATCGCATTTTGGAAGAAAGAAATTTTCTCAAACGGGTACTGAGTCTTGACGATTTGTGAGGTTTATAATTTTTTTTTTTGTTGAGATTTTTAAGTTGCAGAAAAATATTTGAAGTGATAGGTATGCGTGTAAATATGTATAGATATATCAGAATTCACGTTTCCTGGATAAATCGACTCGCGAGTCTATACCCAGTTGTTACCAAGTAATAAATGGCAGTGTACCTCCTGGGCATACAACTTCCCGTGTAAAGACAATACATCTCTATTTTATTCACCGGATAATGGATAGAGCCGGGTTAAACTTCTATCGGTAACAATATAGTCGTGATTCAACCAGCCGAGCTGCAGTTCAGTTCGTTTAACAATTCTTTTGCATTCATCAAGAAACAATATGCGGAAACGTTTGAAACCGCGCCGCCACTCCGCCCCCTGCAATGAATATGACGTCACGGGTGAAGGATTTTGTGCCTCGATGTAACGATCGACTTCATATCGTTTTCAATATCCTTTCGAACAATTTCAAGAAATCGTAACGGTTTCAGAAAATTTTCAAGATTCAGATTTTCGTATCGATTTTCATTTTTTATAATTACGAATGGAATTTGAACATGTGTTCTTTGATGAGAAGACCATTTCTTATCTTCATCCACACAGAATATGAATTTTGTAACGCGAAAAATTTGTACGTACCGCTATCGACAAGTTCAGGATATAGAGTTTATTCCGTAGAATATAGTTAACAGTGATAACGGGCTACGAAACTGATTCATCTGATTCACCTTATTCGAGACACTTATTGTGATGAATGAAAATTAAGTTTAGGTGAAAGTTTGCCGTGCAGGAGGTATAGGAGGTAGGTACTCCTTTACCTTGTGTTAACACACGCATCCAGCCGTGAATGAACAATGCAAGCCAATTACCGATGCGATACAGTTGACGATGTCAAGTTAGTTTCCCTTTTACTGCACAAGTTGACGCCCCCGCGAACTCGGTACTCGCGTTAAACTATCGGAGGGCATATTGATAAGGCGACTAATCTTCTCTTATAAGGAACTTTCCACACCTTATCTCATATATTTATACCGCGCCCACCAATGTTGACAAACGTATACACATATTAGATATACTTACAATTAGATCCGTCATGTTACAAGTCCCTGTACCATACCTATAGGTATACCCTACCCCTACGGTGTTATTATAAAGTGTTACACAGCGTTACAGGAATTTAAAGTATACAACAAGATTTGGTATACTATATTAGTATTAAAGTCTCGAGCAGTATGTAGTTCTTCTTTATAAATGTATTTATCGCCCTGCACACGACGCCTGAAGGAATTTGCGCCATTGTACCGCAGCTACGTTCCTTAGTAGCGTCACATACTGTGGGTAAGTACCGAGGAGATGAATCTTAAAGAATGAAAGAAAAAGAACAAAGTAAAACCAAGAGGATACGAGGTCCTGCAGGTGCTAATTAAGTTAACCAACGACTGTACACGCGCGCGTTCTCTGTTCACGGTATGCGACTTTGAACCTTCTTATTCGTTTTTTGTATTTTTGTTTTTGTTTTTGTGCTTTTCTACAGATAGCCTATACTATTACCGCAATGAAACTGTCTGTGCATGCGCATTTTCGAGCAATGGTAATAAGATGGGGTGAGTGATTTCATGGTACCATCATAGAATCACCTTATACCTATGGGATATACGTGACTGTGTTCAGAATCGGATAGTTTACGTCATTGTCATTGGAGATTCTGTTGATTTTCCATCGTTCAATTTTATCTCTTGAACTAGAAATTTTTTGTGTTATAATCTATGCTGCGAGCGGAGACTATATGATGGAAAATAATTCCGGGAATAGAAGAACGCAGTTTTAACTGAACATGAGACACGAATATAGTTTGATTCTCTGAATTGTACAAGCGGTTATTCGTAACTGATTTCTAACAATAAATCCCGAGAATTATTCATGGTTCAGTATACCCACTGACGTATTTTACGTAGTTCGAGGAATGTGTGAGAATTTCGAAACACGTGTGTACCATTGAAGATCTGAAGTATTACGTGAATTGAAAATCTGACATATGGATACATCTGCTATTTTTATTCGCATTGACTCACGAAGCGCAATATTTGTAAGGAATTTAAATAAAGAGTATATCTTGACATACGTTAAAACGATGACGTAGAGAGAAAGATTCATTCGTCTCTTGTAAGAGCATAGGTATGATGTATATTCGGTTATTAATGCAGTGTCAGCAAAAAAATGTTCCGAGAATCGTGGCAGAATTTCATTTTGTGCATTTAAGAGTTCGCGTCTGTGCAAGGTATGATATTGCTAATCTTTATAACACGGCAAATACGGAGAAATCAGATTTACTGGTAACCCCAGCTATCGACGTCTTGAGCTATACGACTGTTAAATGGAAGCGAATTGTGTTTGAAAACAAGTCCATGACTTTATTATCGCGCGCCCATTAGAAATGCTTTGTCTGTACGGACCAGAGTCGCGGGTATATCGCACCACTGCAGCTGATACGTGATATAGATTGCATATGTACCAACGTATGTATTACGTATACATATATACATTCATGTATTCTATTCGCATACTCACTTACCTATACTATGTACTTCGGAATGTCTCGAATCCACCAGTGTCATCCGTGATTAATTTCCTTTTCCTTCAAACTTACGGCGTACTTACTTATATCGGTAAGTGTACTTCAAAGCATATTGGAATATTGACATTAGCTCGTGACTAATTAAGAATTGCAAAGCAGGTGTCGCAACTTTTAGCGTATCGAACTATATACTTTTACTTTACCTATATACACAATACATACATGTGCAACCATCGCATTTATCAACTTGCCTTCCTGACATTCATCACGCCATGAACATTCGTCTTCTATACGAAGGCTCGATTTCGTGAGATTTGCCAGCCGATTAGAATAAATGTCGATGATATAATGACTATTTTGGAGAAGAATTCAAAGAATCTTGTTTTTTAAACTTTGCCTCGATTATTCTTTATCCTTTCGAACAATATGTGCTGATCGTGAGCAGAACTCTTAGCGGCGATTAACTCTTAAGAGTACTATTTTGGTAAAACGTGAGTTCGTCGTAGCGTCTTTGATCTTTCCACACACATCCGAGTAATAATTGGTGTTAGTGAACGGTGAAAATCCTTGCAGCTGCATTTCATATGCGTACGGGAGAAATGATTGCCCGCGGTTTTGGTGCAATTGTTTTTATCTGGGTATAAAAGAAACTTTGAATGCGCGATGTGAGATAATAATTATAAATTATTGACTAAACAAGAATATAAAGCTTGAAATAGACGTCCTTCTGGAAAAACCCTCTGTGTCAAAATAAGAAACAGATGGTGAATAAATGCCGTAAACGCGGTTTGTGTCCATTGGCAATGTGCATGTTTTTCTTTCATATTCTGTTAATGACCAGCTTTTCGAACGCCAGTATATTTCAGCCGTGAAAATTGAATCGGCAAAGAAAGCAATATCCATGCACGTCGAATTAACCGGACGTGAATACATTCGTGTACGAGATATGGTGTTTTTCACAAAGCATGAAGTGTCTTCGAGCACACGTATTCGTATATTATACAGACAGACTTAATTGTTATCGATAAAATGGAGAGCGTATGGTGTCCATTATTCACTGTGTAATGCCTCTTTCACATGATCAGGTGGATTCGTTGTGAGAAAACCTTTGGAGGAACCAGAGACGCCACAATTAGGGTCCGTCGTTCATTTGATAATCTTGCGTCTAGTGCTGTGTATTCAGGTATATAAGGAGAATGCCTACAGTATATTGCATGGGTTGAAGAGGTTTAAGAACATCGTATCGTACCACACTGAAGTGGGAGACCATTCTCTGATACTGCAGGCTATATATACGTTAAGCCAATATACTTCTAGCGCCAAGAATATTTTATACGTATAGTAGTGGTAGGTCAAGTCCGCCAGAGACGGCCTCGCACGACATATACGTTGTCGTGAGATGTAAGACGTAAGACGTAAGACGTAAGGCGTAAGACGTAAGACGTAAGAGGTAAGACGTGAGACACAACGTTCATTTCCTACCCGGTTGGGCCTGCGATTCTATCAATGTCAGGCGGTCACTTTAAGCTTAGCATCATCATTCATTCGACACAAGACATGTTTTCCTTGCCGCAACTCTATTTCCTGGCTTCATGTTGCACTTCCGAAAACGTGGCTCATTATCTTCGTTTCACTAATGATCGCAGAATAAATTTTCTTTTCTCTGCAGGAAAGTCGTGTCTCCTAAGATGTTATCTTGTTCAAAAAGCACAAGAAATTCGAAAGGGTAGAACTTTTTAAAAATATAAAATTTTCAAAGCTAGCACTCTACGATCGCAAATACGTATTCGCCGCCAATTACATTTTCATGATTGAAGAGAATTTTCCGATCATAGATTCACGGAAGAAAGTTCAGTGGTAACAGAACGAATAATTTTCAATTATCAGATAAAATTTACTACGTGTCTACGTCATTCTAAAATAGCTGAAGGCTATAGTGCGGAACTGACGATGCAGCACCGACGTAATGACGCCAAGTCTAGTGCTCGTGACATTTAACACACTCACGTCGTGAATCGGAGCAAATCTGCAGTACTCTGCCGTAAATGTGTGAGGGGGTGTCGTCGTCGTCGACGTCGTCTCTACGCATTTATACCTGTGCGCACGTACCGACTGAAAGTCTCAAACAACAGCAAACCGTTCGTACGTTTGTATGTATGTAGGTTTGTACAACACCATAATCTCATGTCGCATGGGTTATGTACCTTGCATGCAATGTACGCATATACCTATATCTTGTATATATGTATTGCATTGTACACGTACGCAAAGTACCGTGATAACATGAATATTCATTGGTATTTCTAACTCTTTTGTCCTTCTCTGAAAAGTTAATGTCCAATCGAATATGGGAGCACAGGGTGAAAACTCAAAAAGCGAGATATACTGGATGACATTTAATTCGTTTGTTGATTGGCTGATGGAAACTTTGATGACACGATTAATCGTCGTTCAAATGTGGCGTCATAGCTCAATTGTATGAGCATTTGACAGCAGTATGCAGCTTCAGAGTCCTGAGCTCAGAATACATAAGAACACTCGGGAAAAAACCGATTTCAATTTTCAGCTCAAAATCCAAAACAAAATTCATGTGTAAAAATCATGTGTAAATGAGTTGTTATACAGATCCATGTATGATCATACATACACATCATGTACTTTTGAGTATAATTATAATGTCTTAATGTGAATTGAAATATAAGTATTGTTAATAATATTGTAACGCATTACTCATGAGACTGAACTACTTTGTAAAATTGAATCCAGAATATACTTCATAATGCATTACTACAATTTATCAACAAACTTTCACTACCATCCTTGCACTTATATCCTTACCAACATCATTCGAATACACGAAGACATCATGACACATCGGCGTACACATCATACCATATTGACTCATTGTCAGACCACCTCTTCACCTGTTATGTCCTCCTGATACCAAAATCAATTTTGAACCAAAATTCCCGAATCGGCAGCGGTAATGCAGAGTCCTGCAATACCGCCCTTAAAAATTCGATTCAAAAACTCGGCCCGAAAACTGAAAAGTATTCGGAGAACATGACAAGTGAGCAGGTGTTCCGAGTCAGAGCTTGGTGTCACGATGTGTCTAAAAATCGAAAGATTATAGTCGTAGAATTTTTTTGAATATCTCGACAAATAATTCGATTTTTCTTCAATCGTTCGAGCGGATGTTTCCTGAAGTATGTATGCTTGTTTCTAGAAAACGAAGTGAGAATTAATACGAAGTAAGACGACAGACAGTAGCAAGAAGTAAAATGATTGAAAACTTTTCACTTTTCAATTTTCATCCCATACAGTTATACAAATTTTTTCACAGAGCTTTGTGTTCCGGTGTTAGAATATCATGTATGCTGCAGTAATGAACAATTTGTTTAATTTTTATCTGAAATATGGAAACTAAGGTCGTTAGTTGTTCTGTAGTCGTATGTACCATTGCCTCAATACTTTATGGTATGGATTGCAGAGTGCGGTTGCAGGACGGCACGTAGAATTTGCATGAATAAAACGCTGCGGTGTGAGCGGAGTGACCTAGGCTAGCTCAACCTGAGTAAACGTAACCCAACCCTACTCTACAATATATTCTACTCTACTCTCTATACCACTCGCACGGACAATATAGGTACGCTATCGTTGCAGCAAGTTAGCGTTTTGTTTTTACTATTCAGAGGGCAATTATATATTTTTCCATTTAAAATTAACCGCGTGTAAGAACTTCTATTTTAAAAACTCACCTGATCACCACCCTCCACAGCCGTGCACGTAGTAATCGCTTCAGAAGTCGTTTAATTTTTTTATGTGAACAGAAAAATTTCATATACTTACGAGCATTTTCTAGTTCGCTTTCGAGTTCTACCGATGGAGATCAAGAACCGCGTTAAAAGCATGATGATCGCGGAGAGACGAGCTCTAATTTTATTCAGAGGACCGATTGACCCCTTGGTGGCTATTGAAAAAAAAAAGAATTAAATTAAATATCTCAGGGATTTTGAATCGGAAGATTAATTCCAGTGCTTCTACAGCCGCGCTAATAGGGTATAAAAGTGTAATATATACCACGTATACGAATATATCTGCCCATGTATCTACCTGACTAAACGAAGCTAGAGTTATATCGTATGGGTTGAGCTGCAGTATTCATTTCGCGATCACCCAGCATTGGCTGTGATTTAGTGATTCAGTGAGTTAGTGATTTAGTAGCAACGCCATGGGGTGCGGAGAGGAAGAGGGAGAAGCGGAAGGGGGGAGGGGGAGGGGGGACGAGTATTAGTTTAGCTAAGCCTGCACAGTTGAAGAGGAAAGATATAAGACCGAGAAGTCTGCGGATGTATTAAATTTCAAGACTAGCCTGAGGCTAGACTGAGGAGATGTTGGTTCCTGCGGGAAGATGGTGAACGAAGCGATAGGTGCAAGGTGCACCGCGATGACCTACAACCTTGGCGTCACGACTCTGTTGCTCAAACTGTTGAGAATATTATACCGTTCTTCGTTCACATTTTAGTGCTTTATGCTTATTAAAGCTCTTCCATATTGTATCGGTACAGGCCAAGGTTATGAAACGATTCTTCACGGCTGCTCTCTTCTAGGCATACGCCATACATATACCTACCTGCATCTGTGTGAAAAGATTCGTAGAACAAAACAAACCCTCGCGAATCAACCGCATCGCTCTTAGAGCTTCCATAATTACTGCAACTCTTTGAAAATCCCCAAAGAATTAGATGAAGGATAAAAATAATTTAACATGGCCTGAAATCCACGCATTTTTCTACGTACCTAGCCATCTTAGATTTTCTTCGGTCGTATAGAGACTAAAGAAATGTTCCTCGAGCAACGTAATTTGGTTGTAAGAAATTCTTACAGATGGAGATTACCGCACAACAGTTGTTGCATATCGTACGGCACGTCGTGGCAAAAATTGGGAGTGTATAAAAATAAAAAAAAATAAACGAACGAATAAAAAATGACTTTTCATTTTCCAGGGCATTTATAAGATCCTAACCTGCGGTCTTGGTCAATTTCTCCATTGAAAATTTCTTCGAATTCTTGTTATTCTACTATCACGTACGATCAAATGAAACGTATGTGCTCGACGCAGATTATATTTATACTCGTTGTATCCCATAGGCTCATATACGAAGCGTCGCCTTCCTAATTGCTGACTATCATTATCATCGATAAGAGATTTACCGTCGAATAATCACAGTACTTACACGATCAGAGTTGAATAAAAATTCTTACAGGTCTGAGGTGTGGAATACATTTATATATACCTGCAGTGAAGTGCTACAGAAACGACGCCACCCACGTGAATTCCGTGTGACGGTTCTTCTCCGCAAGGCCTGATTACGGCTGGGTTCGAAATGTTTTCCAAGGCGTTGCAGCTATTCTCGGCGATAAATTGGCGGTTGTGTTTATCGGGGCGTTTGGCTCGCGCGATTTGTCTTCCGCAGGACGAAGGAACGGCGAGTATAAACCAATAGGATAAACAGAGACCGAGTCATAACGACAGACAGAGAGAGAGAAAGAGAGAGAGTTGAGCGCAAAGCGGGATCCCAGACGTACTTCGAACCGCGATGTCTCGCTCCGGGCTGAGCAGGGGCAAGTCTGTTACTTACATACCTGCAAGCATCGCTTCTTTGACTCAAGAATCTCACATTTAACGCTTCGGTTTACCAGTTTCGCTAAAATATATTATACATGCATATTATATTAGCCACGTCTTACCGATCGCCGCATTTTTAAAAACCTTTATACGATCTAATGCACAAATATACATACGTCGGGACGCGCCGACTGCAGCAATCGTCTGATGAATTTTCTCTTCGGCGTAACGACGTGTAATATATATCCTGAATTATGAACACCGTGCAGGACGTTTTCAAGGTGCGTACAGATTCCTGTTACATGGTGTATATGCAGCAATAGGTGTTCTAAAATCAGGACAAAATTATTATGAAGAGTAACGAAGTGATGCGATTTGCTTCGTTTATATTCTCTGAGTTCTTCTATAACATGGGTACTCTGTAACGTGGTGGAACCGTTTCGCTCGCTGCGGGTCACGTGACCTTTGCAAATATAGTATAATGTACATGTGCAGGCTTCGGCCAGCCTCTGGCGCATCCAATTGTATATACATATAACAGTTATACGCTAATTTTTGACGATTATTATAAGCGTCGCGTTTTCCTGACGTGCGTCATATTCTTGCTTAATTGTAGCATTTGCAGCGAAGCATTTTTGAAATCACCGAAATAGGTATGTGGATCCGATGGTCTCAAGACCTTCGAGTTGCCATATTGAATAATCGGGGGTGGATTCAAAATTTGTAACGAGACTTACGTGGTGCGTGAGCGTAATTTGCCGCAGTTATTAAAGAGATCGAGGGAATATATTTTTGAGAGGCACAAGTGCGTGACACGTGCAGTGTAGCTTTTAAACCTTGGCCCAAATTTTATACCCGACCATTTTACTCGCTGTTCGGGGGGTCGTCGTGACGACGGTCGTCGCATCCGCTAATACTTTGCGAGTTAATAGCTAAACGTTATAATTTATCTCCTGAAAATCAATTGTTGCGGTTTTGTTCGAATTTATTCATACAAATTTATTTTTTTATTTAACGTAAGATTTTTATTTGAAAAAATTTACAATAACAAGTGACTAGCACTTTGAAATACAGGTTAACGCATTGAATTCAATGTTTGATATGTATAATTTGAATTCGTACATTTGGAATGTATTTATCAACGAATATTATATTTATTACTTAAACTCGCAGTGTAAATTTCCTTTTTCTTTTCGCCTTCTTTATTCTTTTTTTGTTTTTTTTTTATAACTTTCTTAGCGGTAATTATTATTTCATCTAAATTAACTCTGGAAGGCACTCAATATATTCACAATTTTTTGTAAGTATGGTATTAGTTTATCTCTATAGTTAACAGTTTCTTCTTACGTGCACTATAAAGTAAATTTCAAGAGAACAAAAAAGAAACCAAGAATATAAGTAAAATTTCACAACGCAACTGACTTCATCGGATATAGATGCGGTAATCTCATTCCATTTATAACGCGATATTTCATGATCTATCTAAACGGCAAAGCAGGAGCAAAAATTTAACTATCAAGACAAGTTTGCATTTTGATAACAGAAGAAAAACAATAAAATAGAATAAATGATGTTTCTTAGCTATGTAGTTTGAAAAAAAAAAAAAAAAAATGGGTAACGGTATTTATACATATAGGCGATAAGTGACGCTGCAATGAAAACGATCACAAATTTATGAATATGAATGCGGAATTGTTATATCGAATTAAATATAGTAATACATACATAATATATGTTACATGTAAGTATATTTATAATACGTGTAATGTGTGTTCATACTATACATAATATATATATTTACGTTTACGCTAGATTAGGAACATTAAGATTCACTAATATTCTAAACAAGTGGGGCGTGTACCGCTAAGTATTGGATACTGTAAAATCAACGTATGTTATGTATATTAGTATATATCGATTTTAAATTTACATAATATAATTTCAGTCACTTCTATATAATAATTAAGGCCTTGGGGATAATGTAACTATGCAATACGCACTAATATATAAATATGTTACAGAATAAAGTTTATTTCGCCTTTTACATATACATAACGCGTTTTTTCTTGAACGTACATAAGTTGATGACGGTATGTATAAGAGGAGGTGGTAGAAAGGGGCCTGCCAGGAAGTCCGCGGGAGGTGAGGATCCGTAAAAATGTTTTGCGAGGAAACAGAAGGCTCCGTACTTGAGCACGAGGTCATTGGTGTCAACCTATGCGACCTCCGACAAGGCTACTGGCTATACCCTAAGCCGAACACACTCCCATCGACTCAAACTATGTATAGGATCGCCGCGCGCGGCTCTCAGAGAAGTTTACTGCAAGAAACGTGTACGCGGAATTGAAAATACGAAAACCTAGGAAGTTAACCCCGCAGAAGACAAGGATTCTTGTATCGAGGGAGAGTAAACTAGGGGGTATGAAAATTCCGAATCATTCGTAGTACAACGCGCGTTATTTAAATACAGAGAAAAAAAAAATAACAAAGTTAAAAGAAAAACAGAGAATAAATAAATAACTAACTAACGGACAATACCTGGCGTGTTAAATTTCAATTGATTCAAGTTTTTTCTCGATTATTTCTGTGATTTGGTACGGGATGTCCCTTTTGGATCAGTGATGAAAAAAAAAATTAACAAAAACTACTCGTGTACACGTGACATACGGGTATGTGTAAACTCTCGAGAGACTTCAACTGACGATGAGTATGTAAGGCACAATTTTATTTACTTTTTCATTCGTTTTTTATCAATTTTCGCATCTCTTTCTTTCTTCCACTGCACTACATTCGTTCAATTCAAGATCAAGGCACTGCGAACACGGTTAAAAAATGAGTAGAATATCAATCCGCATAAGATAATTTTAATGCTCAGAACAGCACACCAAGTATTTAATAATGATGATAATAATAATAATAATAATAGTAATCGTAATAAAAATTGTTATTATTATTATCGTATCATAATTTAATATACGTATACGTCTGTTTAAAGAAGAAGTCTGGCTTATCGTGTATACTTATGGACGATTATTTTAACACCCTAAGATCACAAGTAGGTAATAACTAATATAATTATAGTAGGTACTCTATGTAATTATTATCTTGATACAAATCGCGCAATTAATCGGATTGTGCTTCTCCATAGCCTGGGGCTCATTTCCTCATACAGCATTAAAGTATCGCTGAAGCGTATGCAACCGATGTGGTTGACAATGTGTATGTATGCATTATATTCGTTTAATGTTTTAATGTTCATGTATACGTAGACAAACGAACCTTTGGTATACAGCGTAAGAAGCCACGATAAAGGCTATAATCGCCTCCTAGTATACCCAATTTAATTGTTTGTCGCCAGCTGATCGCTCGCAAGTCTAGAACAGCTATCCCGTTATATGTACGATATCAAATAACAGCGAGTTTACACACTTAGTTCAGTAGCCAATTGATGCATCGGCATATGGACGAAAACACGATGAACCCTAGAGGAATAGCTAACTACGAGACACGTAGAAGTGATATTTTATAACCTAAGAAACAGAGATGAGATTCAAAATTTTCGAATTTTTTATCCCTACAGAGATCCAGTGAATTGAAATCAGATGACGTGATCTAAACTGTTAATTGTCCAAATCATTCCGTAAAATGAGAGCAAAAAAATTTTTTCGTTCAATGTCACTCCGAAAAACTAATGCAGAATGGGAAATAAATTTTGCGTGTAAAATATCAAATTTATATATCGCACCCTTCTACACATGAGCGTATAAGTACATACCTAATTGATGTACGTTTACTTAATTGCAACAACCCCACGATGCTTGGCACGTATATTTATTTTTATAGTTTTTAAAACTATGGCACTAATCCTATTTACTTTTATCTCATAACATTATACTCCAACCTATGCACGTACGGTAAATTTAAGGTGTAATACTTCTTCTACAAAAGAATCTTTGAGTCTCAATTCCTGCTTTTTTCTTTTCTTTTCCCTAATACCCGGTCTAACACAATATGGAATGTTGAAACCAATGATTAGGCATAATACTTTCAACATTACATACGAAAATCATTAATTGAACGATTTTCAATTTCTCTGTTCCGGTACAAGCATGACGAAAGTCCTTGAATGCGCAGTTCGGTAGCTATGACGCTCGCAAACTGACGGATTGCCAAACGTCATTCGAAAAGTGAATTTTACATGCCTGTGAGGGAAGAAAAATAATTTAATGTTCTTAATTAGTTGTAAGATGTCTTCAGCATTCGCCTGACGACTCGTGTTGAAAACTCACACTATACACGCGCATGCCGCATAAAATATTAAATATACTTCTCAGCTCAGCTGATGAATTTCTCCGATCCTAATACCAAACTAGGTATCTTATATTTCTATCTTTTTTTCTTTGTGACAATTGCTTCATTGATGTAAGTACGTGTTATTCATAGGGGCGAGTAGGATATTCGTAAATAAATAACGATATTAGGTTCCGTGCACGCTGCTGCTCAGCACAACGACATCCGTCCTATTCCTGGGATCGTCACTTCCTCCGAGGAGAAGCGCGCACAGGATACGTCATATGCTCAAAGATGGCCTTTTCTTTCGGTCTTTGGTAGCATTTTTGCCGAATATCGTCCCGAGTACTCGCGACACCGAATGAACACCAAGTTTCCGTCGTATAGGTAGAGCACGAAGGAGTTGAACGGAACGTGCTTCCCGTAGGAGAGCTTGAAACGCAAGGGCTGCACCAGCGGGACTTTCGGCAGCGCTGACCTCGTAGAATTGGCAGCCGTGAGCCAACGACAATTGCTGACCCTCGTCTACGCACACCTCTCTGAAACATGAAACAAACGAATTACAATACCCGTTACCTAAGCAAACGCTCTGGACGAGGTCGTAAGTCGAGTAACCTTCGGTTTCATGTGACCACGACGTAGCGCTGACTAGAGCTTTTTTTGGATATTCAGAGCATTAAAACACACGCAATTAAGTCTGGAAACATAAGAACCATATTCGAACATCGGGCAAGAATATCGATAAGTGAAAGGAAAATTCTCAGGGAACTGACTGAGTTCTTCAAGAGGAATCTAGATTTGTCAAGAGCTTTTTGATTTTGGGACAAATTTCGTAAGTACGTACTGTTGAAAGGATTAACTGTTTCGATCAATTTGGCACCAAGCTCGAAACACCTGCAAGCCATAGACATCATGCTGTACTTCTTATCAATCACTTGCGAACATCGCCCATATGTGTAACCACCTACAACGTGCCACGGTAATATGTTTTAATGATCGTAAACTTCTCGACAAAATCATGCAAGCTTGCCTAATTTTATGCTTCCAAGAGTATGATTATACGACAGTATATTGAAGAAAACGTTCTCACATGGGTTACAGGTGTTTCATGTTAATTGCAAGTGAAACAAATGTCAGTGATTAAAAGGTAATTGATAGACCAAAGATGTACTTCCGCAACACAAGATGGGCGGGTAAGCAATTAGTATCATATTGTAGATCAAATTAGAGGATCGAGAGACTGGTATTGGCTACGCGTCGTGCTCTTTTGTACGTTTAATTTCCTCCGTGCGGTTTTAGAACGAGGATTTTGGTTCGAAGCCAAATCTTGGCACGCTCTGAATAAGAGTAACAAAATGGCAAGGCGACGGTAATGCCACATCGTATTAATTTCACGCACAGAGTAGTCGACGTTATCTTTGCTGGCGTTGTTGAATTGTCCTCGTATAGATACTGGTTGCTGTCATTCTGTATAAGCCAATAGTACGACTAGGTAGGATATTAGGTACCACTTGGTTTCTTGCCTACGAAGTTTATGTTTGATAAAATTCATCAGCTACCCCGAAACAAGCATTATCGCTCCTCGTCTCGTGTACGTTAATGTTTAGTTTACTCGTACCAAGAAAACATCTGTGGACCATCTGTCGTCACATTTTCTTATCTATTTTTAACAGAGTTCATGCGATATGCCTTACTATTTCGTTTGTTTTATGAAATTTGAAATTCGTCTGCGAACTGAGGGGAAAAATGGGGACCTTGTTAAAAGCAATGATTGCAATAAATCTTAGTGCAACGTACATATATGTATATGCGACGGATGATAAATTACTACGATGAACGGTACATTTCATAGAAACTTTTGCCAGGAACTTCATAAGCATGTTGAACAAATGTGCGGTAACTAATAGTGGGGCAGGGTAATCGTTGCTACATTTCTGAATCCCACTCTAATATGTGGGTATTCTACGTATAAATGTCGAGTGATATTAGAACGAAATGCGGGTTTTACGTTATACATAAAACTGAAGTCTAATCGCGATGGTGTTGAGATTTACGGTACAGAAAACAGTTGGTGAAATAATTCTAGCAGATGGTAGCACCTTGTAGCAAATACAACAAAGCGAGTATAGGTATATCAGATATCCGTAAAATATAACGAGTCCTTCGAGCGAGTCTTGCCACATGACGTCAATCAGATCAGATGAAATCGGTAACCGAGGGCCACCGAGTCTCGAGATTTAAATGACGTTGCGAATCGACGCACGGTAAACCAGTCACGAGACTGTTTCAGCGTAAACTGTGGTACCTATAGCATATATTATAGCAATAAGAGTTGAAGTGAAATGCCTCTCGGGTACCGCGATGGATCCGGTGAAGCCTTAGCGATCTTAGACTACCCGATTGCTTCCTTTATAATAAAATAACAAAACAAGGAAAAAAGAAAACGAGAAAACAAGAAAAGAGAAAAGGTCCATGGAACACTGCCGGGGCGATGTTGTGTGATGTATAAAGAGGGAATGGGAGCTGGGCAGTGAAACCACCCACGCGATAGCTCAACACTCCGGACATCACGTGTACCGCAAATTTAATTGCGTTCATAAATATAACTCGATAGTCATTCGAGCGTTGGTACAAAATACGCAAGAAGTTCGCCAGTGGTGCGATCCGGTTTATTTTCGATAGAAATAAAGATACAAGATTTCAATGAAGTGGTGCTTCTCTGGTGTATATTATCATGCACATGCATATGCATATTTTATCCTCTTTTGAATACTGAAAATATTCCAACAGGACAATCCGCAGAAAATATCTCAAACGAATGATTTCTCCTTTCCGTTACACCTTGCACGAGTCTACAAGAAATCCTCCACACAGAAATATTGCACCGTTCATCCTCGGCACAGCCGTCCAGATATAACATTTAATTGGGTAATCAATTAATAACGTAATTATATTTTAAGTAGCGTAAATACATTCCTCAATCGATTCTTACGCTTCTATTACAAATACTCCGTTTCACGCGGATACGTACTGTACTTTTGTACGCAGAGGAGGAAACAGTCTTCCGTAATTATATCCCCATTATCTATTACCAGCTCTACTATACTTCATAGAGAAAGCATGTGGACCTTGGCTTCGTGCACAACGTCAGTTCAATAAGACAGAGCAAGTGATACGCCGTCATACCGTATCAACGTCGTCAACCGATTCAGATGCTGACGGTTGTTTCTTTCCACTTTTACATTCCGGTTACCTATACCCACAATCATGGGGGACATCGGAAGCCGAACTTAACAAGGAACCGCGTATAACTTTTAACTTGCAACGTTCATCGATAACTCGATGTTATTAACAATTTTATTTTCAATTAAAAACTAAATTGAAAAGAAATATATTTAGACACATGGGATATCCAATTATACAAGAGATTCATTTCTCTTTGCAGTTGTAATTTATGCAGACGCGGAAGACAGACTATTAAATGAATGTATAGTATATTAATACCTCTATATTATTGATGTCTTGTATCAATATTGATACATAAATTTCGGTGAATGGACAGTTATAAGCTATAACATATGCGCAGATAGTAGTGGCGCATTCGAAAGGTGATACTTGAATAGTTTTTATCCAGTCTTTGAAATTGAATTGAGTACATGAAAAAATTAAAAAAAAAAAACAATAAAAAAATTGCAAACAAAACGAATAATACTTCGATAACACGAGTTGTTTTGTTATAATACACCACGTAGTACGTAAGGTACAATTTTTCGCTACGTTGCATTGTTATTTGTGAAGTGCCAAGGTCTCTTCCAGCATTCTTCCTAAATGGAACCTGATATATTTATTTTTCGGCATCTAATTGCTTCGGTGAGATCGAGACGCGGGGCGAACAATGCCGATTTAACTGTACGCGATATCGGTATTAAATTTCCCATATCACGTGCTACGTCTTTCAGAAAAACTTTGATGTAGTTAGTATTTATCCAACAAAACACTCATCCGGAATCTTAGGAGTCCGTAGCTGTCGCACGTTTTTTTCGGAAATGAATCCATTGTTTTAATACTCGATCGTTGATAGCATCGATCTGTGGTAACGCCCGCGTGGCATATACCTAGACACTGAAAAATCGTACCAGCCATCTACTTTCTCAGCTCGAAGGAAAATACGTTTCAATTTATACCTTCTCCTCCGCCTTCTCCTCTTCCTCCTTCGAACGCTTTATCGAGTGGTAAAAGTTTAGCGGCATAGATACGCTTGGCGTCCTCTTTAATCAAGTAAATTAAATATTTATTATGTGTATCACGATTCTGTCGAGCGAGTAATAGCCGCCATTATCGGAATCTACTTCTATTTCTTATTCAATTTTCGTATTGTAGGATTGATGATGATGAAACAATTAAGAGTTGAAACGAAACGGATGGATTCGTGCGGTATAGGTGTTTTAGATCACTAAAACTAAACCATTGTGTTTGGTTATTTATTCAGTTTAATTCCTTTGAAAAGGCATTATAAACACCCCTGTGAAGTTGCCCCCCCCCCCCCCCACACTTTTGGAAAATGAAACTATTTATCGGAATTCTAGGTTGATTTCGTACAGTTCTAGAGTTCTTTGTAGGCCTTGGAAATAGTTCTGCTCGTTATGATAGTTCGAGATCCCGTAAAAAGTAATTTCGATCAGGGGCGGATAACTTCACGCAAGACGAGTGCAAATAAGAAAGATATACGCGAATCAAAAATCTCAGTTCCATGAAGTTAGCCCCCCCTCCCCCCCCCGTGATCAAATATTGTTTTTGGAGCTCATATTCCCATAACGAGCAGAACTATTTCCAAGACCTATAAAGAACTCTAGAACTATGAAAAAGGAACCTAGAACTCCGATGAAAAGTTCAATTTTTTTAGAGTGAAGTGCCATCTTCACAGGGTTATCATAAACCTAATTTTGTAAGGTATACAATATACGTGCCGGTTAAATTTTTATACTTTTGCAGCGGTCTTTGAAGCGCGGAGATCAAGTGCTACTCGGCAATGCAGTATAATTTGCTGAAAAAAGTGTCACTCGAGTAATGATGTTTCAAGGAAGTCTCTGCAGCGAGTTGAATCATCGCATTCCAGAGTCTAGACGGCGTGCAGGAGTCAACCACTCATTTATCTCAATCTTTATATAAAAAACTATATCGATTGCCAATGAGACTTGTAGTTGAGAATATCTTATTCCAAACCAACTAAAACGACGCTCGTTTTCAGCAACGAACATCGAATAACAAATCCTATCAAAAAGCTTTTTCCCAAATTTGAGACTGGCTCAAAAAAAATGTTTCGTGTGATTTTACGGAGTCTTTTTTTTTCTTCACCATAAAAATTCTATGTGAAGTCCGCTGCGAGTTGATTGAAATTTCTATAGTCAAATTTCACCCGAGTATAAATCAAACACAACTTGACGTCCATGGTACGTTCGATCACATCTGTTAACTGCAGTTGATTGAAAAGAGACGGAAATAGGTGCCTGTGGAGTGTTGAGATCGCGTGAATGGTTTCTAGGTGACCAGGGTCGAAGACTGACCACTACCGGGTGTCTTGTGCGGTGTGCTGCTGCGGTGGGGGAGAGAGGGCCGGGGTTCTGGGCTGGCGCCGTGCCGCACGGCGTCTACTCAGATTTCACATGTTTCAGGGGAATGGCGAACGGCGAAGAAAATCACGCGCAAAATTTCCTCGCACGCACAATCCGCAGTTCTCTTTCCGACGGATATATGTATACATAAAGTATATGTGCACGGTGCTGACTTGAGTAAATAATTTACTATGGCGTTCCGCGTAAAACTTGTTTTGCCGTAACGAAATCAAAACTTGTACATCAAATGGTAAAATTTTGAAAATAAATACTCGAAAACTCACCTCGCATGATCGAGATCGCGCTTGTTTCCAAGTAGAAGGGCCGTGAAGTAGGAAGGCAAACGTAAATCCGCGAGTTGCTTCAAAAGCCCCCTCGCCTCCTGAAAGCTGCGCTTGCAGGTTACGCTGTACACCACGACGAAAGCCTCGCCCCATCGTATGTGCGAGTAGAGGCAGCCACTTTCCTGAAAATATAAATTTCAATTTTATTCGGTTAGAAAGGTGTAGGTATAATCTGCAGCAAGGTGCAGTACGTGGAAGTTGTGTCTTATGCCTATGCCGCAGTTCTTAAGTTTCTCATAAAGTGTACCGTACGGGTCTGACGGGCAAATGTAGGATGGACAGACAGACGGACAAGCAGAGAGACAGGTAGACAGTTTCACCGTTTCAATTCTGTGCAGAATTTAAGAGAATAATAGAAGAAAAACAAAAATTTTGAATTATATTCGTAACGTCCAGCGGCAGCAAACGTACGTCACCCATTTTATCAAATTAGAGAGTGTTAATTCCTCGGCGCGTGGAGAATTCAATCACCGTTCTCCCGGTTTTATATTCAATTAATAGAAATTTGATGCAAAACTTTGAATAGGGTCGCGGTGCACTCGAATAACCCTGAAAATTACTGTGAATTGTCCGGTGCCGTGACGAAATCGATTACTATACTGGAATTGTTATGGCAGCGCGTGAAATTTCTTTACTTTTGTATGAAAAAAGATGCAATAAGTAAATAAATAAAACTTGATGGTAAAATGAACGCGAGGCAATTTATGACATTTTCGATTGGGTGGTAATAAGTGAACATTTTATGAATAGGTTCACTGGCAAACGTTCAAAGTCTTCCAAAAGTGGAAACTCATTGTCACTCTAACTTGACAAGATAGTGTAACAAAGTTGCGTTCACGATTCATTCATTCCACAATTTCTACCGACGAATAATGCGCTGCCAAAAGATGATTTAATAGGTATTAATTCCATCCGATTATGTGCCATTGTATTCATTAAATAGGTTGCGATCAGTTCAATGACTTAAAGATTCTCCGCCTATAAGGCTCAGGTAACCTGTCTCGTCATTTGAAATTGCCGTAAGATATTAGGAATGCTATCAAGGCTAGCTAAGTTGATGTCTGTAACGTCTATGCTGATCGTGAGTTATACGAATGTTGTACCTGTGTTACATATTATAACAGCCGCATCGTCCAATTAAACTAAAAACATCTTACGATATAATAAGGGCTTATTATGTACGCATATAATTGGCCATAGAATAGTCCCGAGTATTTCTCAAGAGCCATCGCTACGTCGTAGACAAGCAGACTGAAGATGATTTCGTTTTATTAGTTAGAAACAAGCAAGATCTACAAGAGACCATGCGATGCGTGTAGTAACGAAATATGATTCTGATGGGAATAAATTATGGTAATAAAAAAAAAATGAAAATAAAAATTCATTAACATATCTGCGAATTTACGTTTTACATCGACCACACATTACATGTATATTATAATATCCTACAGTGGCAGAGGAAATCAATATGCACGCGGGGTTGTTATTTATATCTGAAATGTTCTCCGAAAGATTCGCCCTTTCCGGTCAAAGTATTTCTGAAAAATAAAATAAAACAGAAATGACATTCTCGATAGACGTTCATTTTTATTTTTATCTACAGATACAACTGCAGCGTTCGTAGTTATGCGGCGGTGAAGAGTGGTTGGCGGGTATCGGAGGTAATACGAGGAACAAGAAACGGAGGAACAACAGTCGAGAACATCTGCTTCATGGGGTTCGAACGAATACCATGGAACGTAAACCGACTGATGTGGTAACGCCGTTTAATAGCTCATAAATATTTATTGATCGATTGTATCGAGACAATTGGATGAGATACCGGTGTGTTTGTGGTTAGATGTACATAGAAGGCACTTGCAATATTACGACTGCCCTGTCTATAGGCCTAACGCTTGGGCAATCCTTTAGGACCGAACGTACGCATTTATTTAATGGGATATAAGGTACTCACACGCATAATACGCGTACCTATATAATACTTTGAAATGTTACTTGCACGTACATAATTTAGATATAACATTTGTATATATTTTTACCTCCTCCGGTCTGCAGACGCCCGGGCCAAAATTTCATAACGATCGAATAACTCCTGATACAAATGCACTCCTTGGATATACCGTTGTTTCAATATTAGCCTCTCATAAGACGAGAACCTTAAACCTAGCAGACATCATTAGGCAGTTATACCAACGCGATTGTAACTGATACCGAGTTTCGGCTGCCCATATATCCCATACCTTGACTTACCTTTGCCTACAAACTACACACCCGATTTTTTCACGTGTGTATCGTATAAACAGCTCCAAAGGGTCATGCGTATGGATCAAATTAACCGTAGATTGAAATCTCACGCGTCACGTCTGACTGCCGAATTTGTTGGGACCGTACCGAATGGAAGTTGAAATATAAACAGTTGCTCACATTTGAGCCTCGATGTCTCGCAATGACGGTATATTTTTTAACTCCTTAAATCTCCCAGGGTTCGTATCGCCGTTACAACGAATGCGCGCACGCGTCTTCAAACATATTTGCTCAACGCAGACTTCTCGCATATCATTATCTGGGATGAGGTGCTTGCCATCTGAACAGCACATGCATCGGAATCTTTTTCATTTTCTATGACCCATTAGAGTCCTGAGAATTTTTTTTTCTTTCGTTATTACGACATTACGGTCGCGCAGGGCGTTAACACGTTCGAGTCTATCGTGGCCCTTGACCAGTGACAACGTTGTAGACAGTTTTGAATGAGAAAGCGGCCTCTGGGCGTAAAAGCCGTGTGCTAACAATATTCGGTAGGCGAGGCATGAAGTTAGGAGACGCGAAGCTTCACCACCTACGTCGTGTTCTGTGCGCAAGCAAATCCGCTTGGCAAATAGGTAGCAAATCAGTCTCCCGCATATCTTTGTTCAAACTATCCCTTCGTAGAGGCATTACGCTCTCCCCATGAACAAGAGACTTGGAATAATGGCGAGTACGAAGAGAAGTGTTGGACATCGTCGAGGTATTTTCTTAACATCGCATAGTCGTAGCTAGAACGACGTTGGTACGTACTAAAGAAGCGGAGTGGAGTTTTTGCTGATGCTAGATTGATAACGATTACGCAACAACGATCCGCAATAGAAGTTAAGCACACTGTACAGTGGAAGATCTTGAAATAGCCACTTTGTTGTGATATTACCTTCTCGCTTATTTTTTCTTGATTTTCTGTTTGCTAAGATCAGGATGGAAAAACCTGGACACGTTAACCTATAATATCTGACGGATGATTTTCTTGCGGTAATTGTAGCCACTACCGACGTATTCGATTTAAGTTTTTGCCAGTTAACCATAACGGTCAATGTAACCGAAAAAAAATTCTCTGCAAGATTGAAACATGAAGCTCAAAATATGATGGCGCGATCCAAAAGTGTGTGTGTGGGTTTTTTTTTATGTTTTTAATATTTTTCACGATATATCTTTCATATTCATAGTACGTTTCGTATGTAATCACGATGATCTCCGACCTCCTTTTCTCCCGTATAAAACGAGAAATATAAATAACATACTCCACGAAGACGAGCAATCGCGTAAGTAGACGAGAGAGGTTTGAAATGACGCTGTCAACGGAATCATCGCATCTGGAGTTAGAAACGCTGGGCAACCGAGCCAGAAGTTCCTATCAGGCATCGACGACGTTATATTGCTATCCCGTGGCTGACTAGTACCTAACGTAAATTCAAGCTTGTGTAACTGCAGTCACATGTACATGACCTCCAACAGCCACACATGTGTATGAATCGCGTCGGTGCAAACGGGGCCCGGGCAACCGGGTTCTCAGCGTGCCAGCAGTCATCGCCACAGGGAGCTTGTACTCTCCTGATATCGTTTCTGTCCACGTTTCGCCAGGACTTAAAGACGTTGGTAGCGAACAAAAAACAAAAAAAAAAACAGACAAACAAAATATAAAAAATTATTTCTCGAACCCGCTCAGATTAAGTAATAATGAACAGGTATTCTGTAAATGGTTTTGAACTAGAGTGATATATCGTTTGGGTATCCATATACTAATCGTATAACCACTCAACACGGTCAATGGTCACTCTCTCTCCCGTACTTAATTCCGTGTTTGTTGATCTGTAAAACCTAATCACCGGAAGTATCATTCAAAATTTTTAATCCGATAGGAATTGTAACTGGTTTTATGTTGCATGTACAATAAGACGGCGCTAAGGTGATCGACAATACCGTATTTAACCCACGGCGAAGTTGAATTCCCAACATAAAATGTGGCTTGTCACTTTTTTCTTCATTTCCTTTTCTTTTCTTTTTTTTTTTTACGGTCGCGACGTGCAAATGATCAAGAGGTTTTAAGATTTATAATATGCACGTGACGTGCGAAGCGAAGGCGATACTTCAAGATTGAAATTCCAATCCGTGACATAAGTTGAGTATGTACCGGAACTCTTCAGTTTCTCGGGACAGTATACTTGACTCTGATGTCGCTACTATTTGTTTGCGTGCCCGTAAATACTTCGCCAACCTTCGTGCCAAGGGTTGATGATGCCGGAAACATTTTACCAGACTCAAGTCAGAAAATTTTAAAGGTAGATGATGACGACTCTACATCGCACTCCAGTGAACATCCATGTACACATATTTACTTATTGTTTGAACCCGCATATTATACACCATGAACATGAACTTCTGCGTATTATAGCTGTTAAAGTTTCGGGTTCCGGATCCCGCAGAAGTTCTGTTAGGTATGCGCTAGGGCATAATTAGCAAAAGTATGCGAATGATAATAACGTGGGGTATGACTGACTGTTGCAGCAAAGCAAACCGTCGTATAATAAATGAAATTTAACGTAATAATTATATAGCCTGGCTCCGTATACAGCTGTATGCAGTTGCAAGGGCAAGAGAACTATTAATCTTATCTCCCCACTGTAGCGGCTATGTTGCATGCTACACTGGCATTGCAGCAAAAGAACTTTTTTTGCCGCACGAGAGAACACGGAAGAACAATGCGAGAATTGGGGAAGTGTGTCGCTGCAGCTAAGAGATTGCGGACGGGTTATACAATTGACTTGGACCGGGACGATTCACGATTGGTTCAACGTAGCTGGTACACAATATCAACTTCTTCGCTCAACGCGCAACAGACCGCGCAAAGATTTACGTGACAACAACGATAAATGCATGTGTAATGCAAAGGACAACTTTGGGCGTGAATAATCATAAGCCCGTTCGTGTACGAGTTAATAGCTTCACTCATTCGTTTTTTATTTTTGTTTTTTTATTTGATTATTTATTTTATTTCCCGTTGTCAAAACAGTTACGACTTCTCGAATAAGATTTACGACCCGCGTATGGCTTTGTATTTTTAATTTGCTTACGACAGTCGAATATCACAAATTAGATGTCGCCACATTCGAAAACTGTGATTAGAAGATAGCACAGACGAGAAATTGGACGAGAAATTCGATAGGCATATAGCGGAAGTTGGAGCGATTGTTTTGACGAGTTCTTATTGCTGTATATTCCCTAACCGAATGCAATTTCTTGTCTACGCCTGCGAGTAAATAATCACAAATTAACGTTTAAACGGAATGAAATTCAGATATTTACAACTATGTCGTTGCACTCAAGATATTATATAGTTATGGGAAAATCTATAAGGAAGTATACTTGGCCAGTTAACGTTCAGTTATATTCTGCCAGAGCGTAGCAGCAACGAAGCTTTGAGGGTGGGTAGCGTACTTACCTCGCCTATGTTCGTAATGGCGGAGGCGGTGGTGGTGATGCGGTGACGGGTATTCGTAAATTTATCATGTTTAATGTCTGCACGTACGGTTTATTAAGTAGACGTCGAGTCGCAGCATCACGACGGCTGGTTACAAGTTGTTACGGTAGAGCGTAGGAAGGCGATGCACTCATAGGCTGTCGACGTGTGTCTTTGTGTCTTGTGAAATGGATCGATTAAAATACAATAGCTCGCTATCGAGTGCATCGCGAGATTTCCCATTACTTCCCATATTTATAATCCAGCATATTCTCGAAATTAGCATCCGCAACAAAACCCAAACGCACGGTTCAATATTGCTACATGTATCAGTAATTCACCGGGAAACCCAAACTTACGCTAAGAATAAAAAATTCTGATATTTTCCCAATAACTTTTACTTGACCACCTCAAACTACCGCATAGGTATTATTGACAATTTTATCAAACACATCGACCGCACCTCCGGTGTTTAAAATCTCACGTAACCTAGTGGTGGGAGCGATGCCGGTTTGATAATCTGGTTTGCGCAATTGTGCCCCGGGAGTTATATTGTATTTATTTTGTAATTGTATTCACCATCGCATCGCATCGCATTAGCTCGAGATATAAGGTATATGTACGTCCAACCGGTACGTTTAAAGCTAAGAGAAATTTATTGGGTCGCTATTATATTTTATTAAGGCAACATTGAATTTATGGTCTGGCTCCAACGCCAGCTGGTTGTGGAGACGTGACGACCGACGACTGACGAGTGACGCGTGTCGCGTGTCTCGAGTCCAGACACTACAGGGGCAAGACAGCTTGCTCGACGAAGACGTTTTACCGAGAGTCGCGCGTCGTGATTGCCATCGGGATCCTCTTTACTCTGTCCAGTGACCGACTTGAACCAATTATAACCCTTAACAATATCAGTTTTTATTGCCGTATGTAACTTCAAGAACGGAACGAGATTCTAATTTTCAACGACTAATCGAAATTCAGAATCTAACGTGCTAATGTACGATAATTAAACATGTACAGGTCGTTCCATGCCAAATCGTATATCTATTATTTAGAGCCCTTTCTAAATTTAGCTAGGAATATCAGCACTTTTTTCTTCACAACCGCGTTTGAACTATCTTCAGATATATGCGTTATCCATGGTTGCCAATGATGATCGGGCCATCGCAAGAATGATTTTATCCGACCAACGTAGAACCAACATTCGTAGCCAACTGTTGGGCATTGGTCAACCCTGGCCATATGGTTGTGAGCCACATAATGGCATTGTGGTACGTCTTGGAACCGTATAGAAGTGCCTATATGTACCCTGTGCGCAGAGAAGAATAGCAAACAGTGTACGTTTAGTTTGAAGTTGTGGCAATAAACCAACAAACCTATATTATTTATCCTTAAACATCGGCATATGAGAGAAAGTACAGTAATAATAATAATGATAATCATTTCGAAGAATCTATAGTAACGTCAGAGAATTATAGATGTGACGTGATAATTCTCGGCAAGCGACATATACCTCTTTAGTATACGATGGTGATAAAACTTGACTAAACGTCAGAAATTCCATAACATTTCGGGGAATTTTCTAAAGCACATCATATGAATCGTAGGGGGTTTAATTTAGTCCCTTGTATTCACAAATCTCAGGCTGCAGGTGAAGAATGTAAACGATACCACATTCCTATTACCCGATGCCCAGACCATCATCGCTAACCGTGGCCTTGCGTGCTACAGCAGTATGTCGAGTAAGATTGAAGACAAAGTTCGCCCAATCGAGATGCACTAACAATTATTTTAACCGATTTTTCAAACCATCAATTGTAACAACAAGAATGAAGTATCTTCATTTCATGTTTCACATGATCGTTTACAGCAATTTTCCACAAATTTTCGTAAAACGACGATAATGATAACAATTATGATTCACACGCACGCAGCCGTGACCCATTGCCATTAATAACAAGTAACTAGATCCTATGGAAATGAAAACGGGTATTTCGACTAACACTTTTCGCTCCTCCTACGGTACTAAAATTCCCTGGATGATAGGTGTTCCATATCACGCGGGTAAGAATTTCGTCAAATTACAAGGATTATATCGGGTTGCACGAGCCAAAATTGATCACTATTACTGACTCATATCATTTTCATTCCCGACGGTAATTCACGTGTGCACGGCGTTCTGAACGCGAACGTGGTAACTCGGCGGGTCAGTCGGCCGTCAGCAATCCACGATAGAACGGTATACTCCATTAGCATAACGCGTAAGGTGATGGAAGCTCGATCAACGCTGACGATTATAACCGGCCTTGATCGTGACACGAATATATTTCACTTCCTATTTCGCCTTTCATCGCTTGGATCAGACGACTACGAACACCGCGCTACAGCGTTTTCCTTTCTTGCGGAACTGGTGGCTGCCCCGCCACAAATAAAACTACAAATACTATTTCATTATTTATGCAAATACAATATGGAAATATATTTCCAGGTAATCATCGATCGAGTATACGATAACGTGTACTATGATATGAATGATTGAATGAATGAAAATACGTTCGGACACGTGGTAGGTCGCATTCGCTGGTTAGGCGTACGTGGAATGTTATTTCAGAAGAATCTAACAACTCCTAAAATATCGAAAGATGTACATAATATGTGTACGAGCATTGAGATTTGATCGAGATCTGTGAGATCGATATCGATCTGAAACAGTGCGGTGGCAGTGAACGTCCTGTGGATTACCAGGTCTTACTATATTTATGTATGTAATATATGCTGCATACAATATGTATACGATCACCGGATTGGTTACAAGTATTCGTACAATCGTATGTACACCCAACTATCTTCAGATAATTGTGTATTGTGTATAGGTACCATAAGATATGCAACTTGAATATGGGTGTACACATACACGTATATACACACTGCAGAAAACGTTCAACTAGTACAAATTGCAAACACAATTCCTTGCTCCCTGTTCGCGGTTATTTATTGGAGGTATGGATGAACGGTACCTATTGTATCTTTATATTGCACGCTGCACGCTCGTTTCACAACCGACTATATATCCATACCGACCTATCCATATTATACGTGGGTATGCGTTTACTGTATAGGCTACCGTATGTATAATACTTCTGCTGCTGTTGTTCAACCTATAACACGAGTTCAAATGTCGTACATCTGGCTCGAAATGTGAATTCCATTTGCAAATCACAATTCAATATCGAGATACTGTAATTTCTCCATAAACGTTATACCTCTACGTTGACTTACGTACAACATCGTGATCAGTTTTGCATCAGGTCAAAAGAAGACGGATAATGTGCATGGCTTGAAAGAGGTATAGAATTGCCATTTTTCTCACATTTTTTCACCTCTCATATTTTCTACAAATCTCGATGATTTTCCAAGTACCGATCCATAACGCGAATCATGTAGGGATAAAATAAGAAAACTCGTCCAATCACTTGCGGTGAGAGCAACAAATCTATAATCAACCATCGTATGGAACTTTGATATGAACGGACGTCAATAATATATAATAAAAAGTAGATTGTTTCATTAAAGTCTTGACGGAGAAACCTCATTCAATTTTCTCATAAAAATATCAAGTTTTTGTTCCATGAGACGATAATGAGGAAAAATTAACATCGATGAATTCATTCGAACACCCCCTAGCGCGAGAATTGGAAAAGACAAAACCAACCAAGAGAATCGAATCGCGTCTAGTATAGAATGTTTTTTTCATGCTTGTTTTTAACGGTCGTATTGTTGCTTGTTCTTTTCTCCTTTTCTTTTTTTGCTCGACTAACGACAGGTGCAAAGTTCTTTCCGGCGGCTCGTAAAAAGTTTGTAAAAAAAAAAAAAAAATACTCTCAAGTGCAAAAAATACGAGACAAAAAAATGTAATTACGGGGCACGTAAAACCAGTTTGCTAAAAACAGACTACCTATCTTCGGGCGGTGTGCTACCGAACACGAAATAACAGTCACATTATACATATATCGTGCACGGCACAAGGGTGCTGCTTCGTCGAAGAGGCTCGAGATGAGATTTTAAAAAATCTTAACGTTATATTCTATCCGAGGTTTCCAATCCTAATTCGTCAATAGCTGTGAACCGAACCTCGGTATAAGATTTTGGTGTTAAGTCCAAAGGTATCCGTCATCCGGAGCATTTGACGAATGGGTTAATGCCAGAGGCGCCAGATGTAAAACATCTCCATTACGTTGCACCTCTTCGTCTCTTGGTCACGTTCACGCCCACGCGCATTCTTAACTCTTTGCTGTATAACAGCTCGTTGGCTCGATTATAGCCACACCAAATGCAGCCTCAAGGAAAAACTGTGATATGCTGGCTACGATAAGCCGTTTATGAAGAAGTGATCTTACTCCGTATTCAAAAAATGCTCTCAAAGTTCACCGCGCCATAAAATTCATAATACGAGCAGGTATTCCGGTAAACGCATCTTATGTTGTGGATGGGCCGAATTCATCCTTTTTATTATAATGGTGAAATTATGGCATCCTTCGAGAGATAGAGGTTCTTGAGAAAAACGGTGAGATATTGTCTAATTTGAATCCTCCGAGAAACGATAATCTCGAAGATTTTTTGTATAATTTTTTTATTTTTTTTCTTCAAATTTCTCGTAGTTTATTCGCATCTCGTGTGAAACGTGGAGGAACTATTTCCGTTGTTCCGTTTACCCCCAACGTTATGACCGTAAAGATAGTAAAACAACGAGGAATAAAACGTAGCTTGCAGCGTGCTTCTTACCGCCCATCGACTATACGGTCGGCGTGCCAAGGTCACCCGAGATGAGCAGACAGACGGACGGCGGGTATATATTCTTGGTTATATAGGTTCCTTGATGGGTTCTCGTGACCCGTGGCTATGTAGTCAATTATAATCAGGAATTGAGCCGATTAGTTTGAGTTGAAAATTTATAAATAACACCGCACGTTAGACAAAACAGCCGGGCGAATAGTATAACACCTCAAACAGCGTTATTAAAAAATTGAAAAAATCAATTTCTATATCTCACTGCAGGTGAAAAGAAACCAGATACCTGAACGAGAAAAACGTAACGGAGACAAAACAGTCACTAAATAGATTTATCTATTCATAGAAAGGTTATAAAGGCCAAGTGCCATATGGGTCACGCTGTTCCCAATCGGCTTGAACATTAATTTTTCTTTTTCTTTTTTCCGTATCACCCCCAAGTGTGAATCGAGTTTGACGTTCGGGTGGTATCATTGGACCCCGTGTGGTGAGAAAAGGATGGAGAATGTGTCGTTAATTCAGCCCTCCGGTATAGTATAATACCTAATCTTCGCGTAATGCGTATCGCCCTGTGGGAGGTGGTGGTTGCGTAGTTTCTTGTAGTTTTTTTTTTAGTTTGTCACGCCCTTATACGCATCCTTCGGGTGACTACAATATGTGTGTAAGACATAACGTATAGCGCGTTGGAGTGACTAGCAACATCGGATGATTGACAGGTTGAAACGGGAGTTTTGTTACATAGAGCTTTTGTTACTTTGCTGCAGCTTTCTTTGGTATACACGGATAGATATCATACCAGCCTTTTGTCACGGGTTCTCTTCACTAGATGTGCAATGTACATAAACATATCCATTTGTAACGTACATGACTGATTACTGTAGACATTTATGCGAGTGAATGCGGTTTGGTTTCTTTTAGGTTATATGCAGGTATGTTATATGTGGAACGTGCATAAGACGATTGACCTTTTAAAGCCTGATATACCCGGTAGATACATACGCACTTTCATTCTTCGATATAATGGCAACTTAACTGGACGCAGAGTTACGACCTCATACGTGTCTGACGAACCCTAATGAAATTAGAAGTGCTTTCAACCTCTCAAAATAGAGGCGGAAACGTTTCGATGCGCCTATAATCGGTACTACGGTATACCGCATGAAAAAGTCGAGATGTTACACCATGTTTCGACGGGTTGAATTATTTATAAGATTTATGATATGGCAAAGAGGCGAATCAATTTTGATTAAATTTGAGTATTTGGGGTCACGATAATCGGGCAAAAGCGTCTAGTGTGTTTCTTTTTTTTTCTTTTCTTTTCTCTGCTTTTATGACAAGTAGTTGCCATTGTAATCTATACACTTCCAGAATGTCGGGATATCGATGAATTCAAATGATTCGAAAATTCATAACTAGATATTTGTAAAATTCTGCTTCTACAATTTCATGAACTATATATTACTGTACCTTGCGCTCAACTGTAATCGTTGGCAAAAGTGTCCCATTTCGAAATTCATTTAAAATGTGTGGCAAGTCGGGGGCTTGTAGGTAACATTTTAATTAACTTCGTAATCAGTTGCTCAACCTACAGAGACTTAAGTAGTCCACAGTCGAAACTCACCTGCGGTAATGATGCGCGCAGACAAACTACAATTAACAAATGAATAATCCTGAATTGAAATTAATTTCAACTTGAGACACTTATTCGGTCAGTGAATTTGATTCAATTGATAATAAACCCTGTTCTATTTTAGTCTCCCCTCGAAACGTGAAAGCGTATCGGTTAGCAGAAACTGAGAACTAGTTTCGAATGGTGAGAATCATCGGTTATCATTACTGCAGTTTTGAGACTATATCTGAATCAAAAGATCGACGGAGACAGCATCCATGTTAGTCGAAGGTCTCTTTTTTTTTAGCAAAACAGACGGCGACTACGTCTTTCAGATCATCCAAAAATTTATCTCTAGAATTTTATCAAATGCAGATTCGGACGAAGGCTCATCTGAAATTTATTAAAAAAAAAAACTTGATTCCGAATTTCCCCTCATTTCATAAAAATTGGAGATAACTACGACGCCTTTCCCACTTCGCTTGCTAATTATCATCGTGAAAAAAAGATCAAGTCTCGTAGTCGTCCCGTTCGTTTTTTATTTATTTTATTTCAGGTACTTGACACGCGACTTTACCGCTTTTGATTATAGGTTTAAGTCGCGTCGTATTCATTCGATTACTTACCGTACTTGACAGAAGCCTATTAAAAATTACTTTGAAATGATTAAGAGCTGAATTGCGTTAATGCGTCTACGTTGATAAGCAAAAGTAGCTTTCAACGAGAGCTGATCTTACGCGGGGAACCTCATCGTCATTCCAACACTGTCCGCGCTATACCCACTAATGACTGTGGCGTGTCAAAAACTATACATATAATACGTCATCTCAAAACGCAGTTAAGTATAAGTAAAATAATGAAAAGATTAGCTTTTAAATAGCCAAGAAAATACCTACGACATACGCGCGCACGATATACATAATAGCTAGATTATTTCTGCGGGTAGAGTCGTTAACGAATTATTATGTATTTATATTTTATTGTCGCGGTGCAACGACCAGCTACCTCGATGCTCATAGGTATGTAGAAATCGTATGCATACAACGTAAAACTACTGGTACCGTTAGCAGTTTCAATCGAACAACAATCCCGTATATTATATGATATAAATTCGAGTATGTGGGTAACTCAGGAAAGAAGTTCCCATAGGAGGAATGCTTAACGCAGCGCTCTGATCGTCCTGCATACTATATTCACAGTATATATCTCTGTTATCCCGATATACATATTTAATTTTCAATATATAAATCTATGTCTCGATCTATGTACATAACGTATAATGTGTACTCATCTACACGTTGTGCATGTATAAAATACGTAATACAGGTACGGTATTTTCAATGAAACTTGTATTGAGATTCAAGTTGACTGCGCGTAGTTTTGCATAGAACGGATATTGTTTTCAGTTACATACCTACCATAAAACGGGCGCGAGTCACTGAAATAACGTTACGTACATTAACCTATGAATGAGTAAATAAAGCCACGCGTTCTTTCGTCACAATTCAGTTAAAATCTCTTACTTCGGGGACCTCCAACGGCGTGCGCATATTCCATTGTGTTAACGACAAACGAATTTCCATTTTCAGCGCAAAGAAATTGAGTGAAAATTCGATATTACATACACCAAGTTTATGACGAGTTAACCGTTACACACACCACTTTTTCCATTCACGAAATAAACGTTTACCTGCTTTTTTCGACCTTAGAAAATTCGATACACATAACGTTATACGTGTGTGAAAAAATTTCGGTATATGTGTATACTCCATTAGCTTTGAATTATATAACGGTATCGTATAACAAAAAATTTTCTCTGTTTGTGGCATGTATATAGCGACGTCCAGAGTAAGTACATCTATAATCTTACATATTTTGTGCATTTATATAGAAGCCGCATCGAGCGACCCTCCAAAAAAGTTTAATATAGTGTCGAACGAAGCTATTGGATGAGTTTAGAAATTCGTGCGTGTTATAGAAATAACTATGTAATTTTTTACACAAAAGTCTCGGCGATGCAACGCAGTAGCGCATCCGAGTGGTAAAAAAACGCGTCGTATTAACTCGACACGCCTCGGGATATAAAGTCTCGGGGAAAAATAGTAAAAACGTAATGCGCCAAGCGAGTCTAGAGAAATGAGTGAAAAAAAAAACATAAAAATAAAAAAGCAAACAAAAACTCATCGATTGAACCACAACAATGAAAACGGGGAAAATGTTCTATGAGAGCGAAGAACTGCGGAACTGATCCCACATGCAGCATCTTATAACATACCACCCTACCATGCAATAACGATTTTTAGAAACCGCAATAAAATGAATAAAAAATTAGTCTTTTCTTCGCTGCAGATCGCGGGGGCAAGCTTCATCTTATCTTCTCTGGAGGTACTGGACACCAAATGACGCTTGGGAGTCGGGGACGTGAATTACAAATGAAAATTAATACCATAAATCCCCGTAACACTCGCCTGCGCAGAAGTGAATACCCTTTATATACGTAGATACGTATGTATTTCCATATCCATTGCAGACGCATCATGTTGATAATTTACGAAACACTGTAACCGCGTAGTTGTGCGGTCAATCATCTTATTAAAGTCTTGTGCCCTTAAGCAATTCGGAGCTCATTGTCGATCAGCGTTACCTGATCGGTGTGCTTAACTTATTGTTAGCGAGAATCGCACTGATAAATCGTCTCGGCTCGTTATTCCCCATTACGACAAGCTATCAGCGAGATGAGTATGTTGCGAGATGTATATGCCGTCTGATCGTGAACGTTATTATTATGATTATGATTATTACCTACGCAGAAGACGGTATACAACATTCGATTACAACTACGCGTAGATTCTGGACGTACCAATGTTTTCTACGGCAATTGCAATGATAAGGTGGTTTAGGTAGAATAACGCGTAAAGTTTACTAGACTTCTTCAAAACTAAATCACTCCAGTTAGTAACACTACACGGTGGTATTTGTATACGTGGATCATTCGGAGCAAAATGGCCCTGACCCTGACCATCGGAATCTCTATCGTCATTATTTCTTACCCCAAAAATTTACAATTTTGTTATAAATAAGGATGAAAAAAAATATGTAAAATGGTCTTTCGGACGGGGTAACGTGTTTCGCATGGAATGCTTTATACCTTGAGCTACCTTAAGCTTCTCGGGAAAGGTTTCAATTTTCAAATAAATAGCAGAAACTTACCTCGCACCTGGAAGTATCTAATATCTCCACCTCGGTGGCTACGTTATCAATCGTAACACTGTGACGGTAGAGAAAATCTGCAACAGAATATCATCAGAGATCAAACAAATGGCTTTGTAGCTTGATAGGTAGTTGCATAGAAATGGGATACATCGTTAGAGGTGCTCATCAAAACATGTTTCATCATTTTTCATTAATTATTCAAAATATTTTTTAATCGACGCCGCTCCAACAAAATAATGAACGCCGTGACGATCGTGTGAAAGAATCGATGATTCGGATAAACCGACTTATGGAGGATGAGAAAGAAAAAAAGCAGAATACTCTAGAGAATAGATATAATTAATTCAAGTGTTACCTCTCGGGGTGTTGCAGTACCTTATTTATTTCATATACATACATAATGAACCCGAAGAAATGACGTTGCAAGTTTTTTTTTGTTTTTTGGTTTAATCCGAAATGAATGGGATGAAAATTTTAATCCTTCGAAATTGGATGTCTTGGGAATTAGGGGCGGCGCTTGGCGGCGGGGCTTTAAAAACCTTCGGGTTAATTTTCAACGTTGAAATTGTTGCGCGCGAGTGGGCGCATGTGGTCATTAACCAAAATTTAGGTCATCCCATTGCAGCCTCTACAATGATAGCCGCAAGGTGACACCATTTTTTCCGTTACACGTTATACGTATACGCTTTGCAGCACTGCGGGTTGGCCGACGGGTAAAACGTTAATTACTGCCGCGGCCATTCCGTTCACAGGGGTCATAATGCTCCAGACGGTAAGACACGTGACCCGAAAACTGGAATGAAAAATCAATTTCTGATATACGATTTGGCATTGTGTATGATATATTTTTATAACAGTGATTCCGATTTCCATTGAATTCTATCACAATCGATATTTCTTAACTCAATGAATTCAAATTTTTAGTTTTAGTTTCACATCAATTCGATTCTGCTCTACCGCAATAATAAAAAAAAAAAAAAAAATTGTGGGCGAAGTTAAAAAGTTACTATACATACAAGTTCGAAGAACGAAAATTATACCCGAGAGATTCAAATGCAATAGCTGTGCCGCTATGTTCAGCTTATTCGGAAATGACGTTGAGTCGTAGCGCCGGCTGAAGAAATTAAGTAGAGTAGAAACGATCATGTGGAAATGAGATTAAAAAAGAAGGTGGTTAACATCTGGTGGCGAGAATTGGAATCAAGCAATAGTGCCTTATACATATAAACGCCGCTCTGTCATTACATTTGATAGCATACATAGTAACAACTTTCGCTGAATGTGCAGTAGTCGCATTTACGATTGATGATTGATGACTTGGAGCTCGCAGGATTTCAGCGATTTGTAAACTTTTATAATAAATGGATGATTGTATATTTTATAGCGTGCGAAAAACGGTTAAGGAATAGGTATATGTAAGATACCTGCATATTCGCTAAGTATCCATTAGCTTAGAAGTTGGAGGTTTTGGTTTTGAAAAAACAAGGACATAATCCTACCGGGCTAGTTACGGAAATTAGTATCAACAACAACGGACGATTACTAATATAAGCTGCGAGTCGTGAACCTTTCTACGTTTATCTATGGCCAATGTCAAACAGCTTTTCTTGTTTCTTAGAAAATTGCTGAGAAACACGCGATTCGTTCTTATACACGTACCGAGCTATTCAATTACCATCAAACATTTCATACTACTTACTACTGAGCTGCTGTAGTCAATCTTAGATAAAATCATTGTACACGCCATTGATTCCACGACATAAAATCCCATATGAAAACTCTGTAGCAAAAAACGTTTAAATTATTTTTCGTAAACAACAAATACTTCTTGAGATAATTCCACCCTTAATAAAAATGGGACAACTCGTACCTTGATATTGAATAGGTTGCAAGGATTTGGTTGAAGGATAAGAATAACGAGCGGAAGAGAAAAAAAAAATTTCTACAGAAATAAACTAGTAGAAAAAAAGCGATTTCATTGGATCTCATCGACACCTCTTCGTTTTGAATATCCGTATTTTTTTTTCAGTGTAGAAGTTTATTCTTGACCAGCAAATTATGCACAAAGTTATACCGGACGTTTAAGCCAATGCATGTATAAATTATCCTGTGGAGAGAAAACTCGTCCGAATGGTATACCACATAACTACATATGTTTAAACGTTTATGGCTTTTTGTCGTTAGCAATTGCACCGGGAATACGCGGGCGCGCGGTGCATTACACGCGAAACATCCATGCGTGACCAGAATTTACTCAATTTATTTCCAACTCTTGCGCAGTTGTGTGGGTGGACAATATGTACGGAAGTAATCCGGATATGCTTAACAAGACGCAAGAAACAAGATCTTCCTTCGTTAGATTAAGATGGCTTCAACTCTTACTGCATCTGAAGCATAAGCAAATATAAAGACGGGTAGTTATAGTTATATTATGTTACTACGAGTATTACCTGCGGTATCAAATATCAACGGTGAATAAATATTATAACGCGTTGCGGCACATAATGGCGTGGTGGTAAATTCGAGAAACTGTTATCATCGGGCTATAAAAAATAACGAAATAAATGATAAATACAGTGGGATGGATGTGAATGAGGAACGAATTGATTATCGTCTGCGCTCGTCATAACACCGATAGGTCCGAAATCTGCAGGGAGCGACAACAAATATCATTTCTGGCGACTTCGACGATCTTTCAATCTCCCACTGTAACATCCGGACAAACGAGATCAACGCGGCCGAACGAAGAGTATCAATAGGACATATCATTCGTATCAATGTCCAATCAATAAACCCTCTCACGACGAAAAATCGAACAAAACGTACAATGATTAAGCTAAATAAACCGTAATGAGCATCATTCAAAGCTCAAGAGCCCCTACCGAGCGACGCGGCAATGGTAGATATAAAATTTCGTAAGTTGCGACCATAGGATTCGATATCGTTAGCATTTGACAAGACCCAACAAAAATGAAAGGAAAAGCAGATCTCGCTGTCGGAACTTGAAATTCGCAGGGAAAGTTTAGGTTAAATTTTCATTTCAATATTGTAATGTTAGAGATAATTCATGGGTATGTTAGAAGCGTGTAAACTACAGCAAAAGGTATAATAGAGGAAGCGTACGGTATATCAGTCTCTATAATTTTTTTAAATTTTTCATTTCAACTGACTCGTGCAGCGTTGAATGTGCTGCGTTTCTCGTAGCAACGTCACGAACGATAGCGAACGACAAATTACGTGGGTGGAAGCGAGAGGTTAAGTACTCGTTTCGAGTGTTTGTTAATCATGCAACGCTTGCCATATCTCCATATAGCACACGAAATATTTCTCCGCTAACAAGGTAGTTTCTCACTTGGTATTACGTCAAAAGTTGAGGAAAAAAATTCAATTTACTTACCCAATACCCATAAGTATCCGTGTATAGTATTTTATATGTGTGTATACCATGGCTGGTGCAAAGAGGGAAATCTATACCTTCTGCAACGATTGAAAGACGTGATCTTAGACCTTGTAAAGTCGTATACCATACGTTTAAATATACGAGATGCCGATATATATCCCAGCCAAGGCACGTTTCACATATATGCATGTATATACGCGGGCATACCTTATAATACATATTCGATCGAGCCAAGGGCGTATAACTGAAGTTCCATAACCGCGATTACACTCGGATGCAAAACGATCGTACGATAAGTGTAATTGGAATGGTATCGGAGCAAAAGCGTATGCGGCAAACGTGTACGATATGCACAATGCTACATGTACGTACGGTCTGGGGGTTTGTATATAAACTGATGTGGATATACTAAAATCCGGATAGCGAATTATAAGTGAGTTTATATTGCTCTAATAGAGACAACGGAAAGTCAAGTCTAATAATTGGCTGGTTCTTGTCGATCAGAGATGCCGCGGGTTCCCACCGTACACTAGAATATCACAATGCAAACTTCGCTTTCTAAATCATTACCTAGAATTATTCCACGCAATAAGCGGAGATGGGAGAAATTTGCATTGTTAATCGAGATCGAAATAATAATAGATCCTGCCAGGAACAATCTTTATCGATGCGAGGCCTGTGTTGTATATACGTACGTTATAAACTAGAGATGAAAAGGTTCGATCGGTTAAAGTTGAAGTAGCTGTAACAGTAAGCAAAAAATATATATGGCGCTCCTTTCCAATCGGGATACGATCGAATCCTATTATATACCTATTGGAAAATTGTTGCGGGAAATGATCAACGAAGTTGCTACGAGTTGTTCGACAATAAGAAATTATTAGTTTTTCGATCAGCATGCAACGGTGCAAATATCCCCTTGGCAAATAGGGTCTGTTGCTATGTGTGTACGAGTATATAGGTATATAGGCGGCCGACAATCGATAAGCAGTTTCTCCACACTCGACTGATTTTACCCTCGAGCATATTCTATACACGATATAATTGCTAGGTCAGGAAAATCTGCCTACGCCTGCCTGCACAAAACACGATGGTGCGTTGACAGCAGCTCTTCTTCTATATACAAGCTATATATGTATAAGCTATCGTACTCCTTAATCTGCTGTGTCTTATTATGCTTATGATAAAATATTTTTTCACAAATTACTTCAAAGTCCCGACAAAACACGTGCCACGTTTAACGTTGGAAATTGACTGAATCACAAAACGATTATGTCTGCAGACAATTTGAGATTATCCACTTCCTGGTTTTCATACTATAAATGATGAAACATCGTTGGTTAGGTATAGTCTCAGGCAATTAATTGGAGAACGGTCCGCAATAACAGCTAGCTCGAGTCGATTCGAGTCATCCCTAAGATTATTGCATATAATTTATCATTATTCCTCAATTTAACTATATTAGCTGATCAAATTTTAGAACTGCATCAAAATACTAAAATAAAACGAAATCGCTTGCAAGCAACGCATATGACAATCATTAACAGCGTATACGTACGTCTTTTTTGCGGTTGTATAAAAATTCCAATAAAAAATCAGTGCATTAGGGGAGGTCGCTAAGTGGTTTGGAGGGTTAGTTACGGTGTTTTTTGGCACATCGTAAAAATAATTTAATTTTAATCCGAGAAAGTGTGAACAAGATTTATCAAGGGTCGACGTATCGTTTGGCAACTTTTAAGAAGGGACCAAAAAAAGGATGTTAGCAACCAATCATCTATTAAAAACCCATGAAATATTTTTGCTTTCTTCTTTGATGTGCCAACGATTATACGTCGAAGCATGTGTCACACAAATTGCGATACGGGGATTCGAACTTGGATGTAAACAGGAGCCCAATGCGGCAAAATTGCGCGCAGCGTGCGGGTAAGTTGGCCAAGAAAGCTTTTTTGGTTGCGAGAAAGTCATCAGAAAGTCTAGCGAGCTGCGCAGTGCGATGGCAGAAATAGAAACCAACTCGCGAGCACTCGAGCGCGCCTGCCGAAGTATAAAATTCTTCGTGAATTCGTGGGTTGATCTCGTGGGATACGTTTTCTATCATATCTCAGAACCGAATGATTGGAATTTAATGCACTTGGGCGCGTTTGATTCATACTAAAATAACGCATCTTTTTCTAATAATTTTTCTTGGGGAGATCCGTTCTTGCTCAACTCATTGTGTAACTGGCGATGTAATCGAATGACTCCAGAATCTTTAACTTTCAGCCGCAAGAATCGACAAAAATCAAAGGCTGTAGTCCTAGAATTTCTGTGATTTTCGGTGCCAAAAGTACAGTAGTTTTCAAATTGCTCAAACGACAGCTTTCTATGGTGCTTGTAGCCCTGTGAATTAGGCCCCCCAAGTTTGGAAATGTCCTCGAAAAAATAGTGCAAACGAGAAGATTGCGACGCGAACACACGCAACAAAACGCAACAATTCCGTGTTTCAAAATATAATTGTTAAAAATTGCGGGGGGAACTTGAACTTCGCACCCCAAAATTAGATTGTGTCATAATTTGATAACGATAAAGACGCAAACGATAATATTCCGACCGCAAACATACGTATACGTATGAACAGTTCGAAACTTGGTGGGCCTAATTCATACAGCAAATATTTCGAGCTCAGAATCACGAATCCGTCGACTAAATCAAACTATCCCTAAAGCTCATCAAGGTATGCCAGTTTTAGAGTCGAGAAATTGGCAATAACTCACACACATTTCGACAGCTAGATGAATTAAGTAACTAGATTCGGAAAGCTAAGCTCAAAGTGTGTTAGAATAGGGTCATACAAACGGTTTTGATTTTTTAGTCTGCAGATTGGACATTTTTCGAATTATTTGGCTGACTGTTTCATAAATGCAGCTTAACCTCAACAATGCAACGATAGTTTGATAAATGAATACTGCCGCCCGTCTAGCTTCCGTTAGTAGACAGAATTAGATTCACGCACCAGAGACGTAGAGAACCAGTAAGAAATTTTCGTCTAAAATCCTTCGAATTGTTGTAAATAAATGGAAGGAAGTGGAAATCAGGTAGACCTATTCTATACTTGAAACAAGTGAACAGTCATGATTTAATCCTTAGCTATAAGAATTAAACCTGGTTCAACATTAACGTCCGATGGCAAGTAGTCACCCACTGACCTACAGGCACAACCTGTTTCTGCGGACAATTGCAATTACAGATTGGCCAATTACTCAGCCTCTTTCTTACGACGAAAAGGTTTCCGTTCACAGAACCAACACTAATTGTAAGAATAAGTAAATGAGGCTGGATGCGAGGCAGGTACTGCAGGCTAACTTGAACAGAGTTATAAGTATAAAGCTATAATGTCTGAAATAACTATAAGCTAGTTCCAACCCATTGGTGCTACACGGTATCCGCAGGCGTGAATATTGTGGTCTGATGCTGCAGGAGCAACGGGGACGTCCCAGAGAGACCAAATGCCCGGGTGTGAGTTATGAGAGAGATCTGCATTCTGCGCGGGCTGTTCCTCCTACTTCATTTCTTTCTGCTGAGCCTCTATCTCGAATATTTATTTATTCATTTACTTATTTTTTATCATATCAAATCTTTCGATCTACGCTTTTTCCTCGGCTTGCCTGCTGCTGCTGCTGCACCTCGAGCCTTTCTGATGCACCCTATTGTACCATATTCAATAAATTATCACCGCGAGTCAGCTCATATACAACATAGCCATAGAAAAATCAAAATACGATGGTTGGGCTCGTGTCAATAATACAAATGAGTGGAATATATCGAGCTATTCGAAAGTGACAAGTTTATAAATTCTATCCCTGCAGACGTAAATCGACATGAAAGTAAGAGAAGAGAAGCATGAATTTTTTTAGATTCGTTTGCACGAATGGCATTTTCACCTGTTATTTGAATTTTTTTTCCAGCGGCTAATTTGCATTTGATTAGTTATGGCATTGCGGCGTTCACGAAGGGTCAAAGACATTCAAATATTTATACAAGTTGTGGATAACAGTACCTAGAAATCTTTTATGGAACCTCAATTATCGACATTCGCTGAGGTTTACCATGAGAAAATGTTGAAACTTTATCCCAGTTCGCCCGATTTGAGTTTGCTGAACGCATTTTATTTGAAAATCCTTATTTTCATGTTCGTACAAAGAATTTTCCAAAACTATTAACGGTACGAAAGAAAAGACAGATCTCTCGGACAAATAAGAAATTTTGCACAGAGTCGTCAATGGGACATCGGTAAACTTAATCAGTAGTTACAATATCTCCGTGACAATGAGCAGAACTCGAGAGAACTAGTCAGAGATTATAAAGGAACTCACGTGTGGATCCCAGGCGAAACCCTTCTTGAAAAATACTGCAACCTGCTCGACTAATCTCAAGACAACATGCACTGTGCAGTGGATTTGTCTGGAAGTTCACGATGGGGCTTACACTTTTATGGACATAGAATGAAACAGATCTTAGTTGTAAGGAAACTTGAACCAGTCACGAAGACTAGTTAATTTTATATGGAAGCGGTTGAGCAGCGTTCGAGAACTATTCCTGGAATAGACAGAACTTGAAGGTATAGGAAATCGGAAGACGATGGTACTTCATTCTTGTTTATTTTCCGCAGTCCAGTTCTGCGGACAACGTTTCGTATCTTTATATCCTTCCTATGAATGTAATTCGAATACTTAAACGGTATCGTAAATAAACCTGAATTATAATCAGAGATCAAGTTTCCAAGCGATTCGAAGAGATCGGGATGTTGGCATACCACGCCCCCAAATTTAATCCGTACCCTTAAATTTAAAAGGACCTTGAACGGATATATCCAACCGGTTAGACGGGAAAATACTCACCGAATAAAGGGTTACTATAAATAAATTTTTTAATTTAAACCATTTTTGATGAGCTAATAATAAATCAACTGTTCTACACTGTCATTTACTTATGTATATTGTTTACGATCATCGACCGAGGGGTCATGCTGTGCAGTGCTAAAGTTTCACCGTACAACTCACAACGCGTGCCTTGTAAATTACAGTGGATGCATGTACGGTATCGTTAATATAAAGGATATTACATGCATTACTAGGGGTGTTGCTATTTCTAATCTCTAGCTTTGCTACTCAAAGATTTATACATCGACATCGCTGCTGACAGTGATAGACAGAGGAACTGGTATTGACGATAAAATAAGAACCAGATTTGAGCAGATAAATTCCGAGGGGAGCTCTAGCTGGACTAAATAGTAAAATACAGTTGTTTCGTTCGATATTAAAAATAATATTTACTCATATCCTTTGTCGGAGCAATTTATGAATTTATGAGATTTTTTCTTCTTTCATGCAATGTACGATTTTTCCATGAGATTTTTTCACCGATACTATACAATCTTCGAAATAAAATACCCTCACTGTTGAATCACAGAACTTGGCCGATGAAGTAATTTCTGATCAGCTATAATTTAGCTTAAAATATTTGAACAACAAATTAGTGAACATTTTACAATGTAATAATAAACAACCGAAGTATTTAGCTATCCAAATTATCATCCTAATTATATTATCCAATAAATTAGCTATCCAAAAATTTTATACGATTAGAGTCGTTTCTTACATCAGATTCATTAACTTCTAAAGAAAATTGATTGGGCGTTGTGTATTTCTTGATGAGATAATAATTACGAATTAAAAATATGAAGAAAAATATTCTTCCATCGTAACAGAGTAAAAATAATGAATTTTAGCTATGTGGCGGCGGGCATTTACAAATCCGTCTCATAAGTTGAGAGTATAGAAAATGTCGCGTCATTCTCACGGCTGAATGAAACGATCGGAAATTAAAAACCTAATGGTGGTGTTTTTCTCTTTTACTGCTTTATCCTGAAAAAGGTGGTATCAATAGTTATCATGTCAATTATATCAACTAATGAACCTTGAATGGCGTTCGCGCCGCTAGAACATGATGCAGAAAATTCTGTTCTCAGATAGCACATATATACACATAGATATATATGTATACATGTAAAGTCGCCATGCGCTCAGCGTGCGGTTATAACATCTTTCGAAGCATTGGGGTAGCAGTTTGACGTATCTTGGGTAGGTACATAGGTAATATACGAGTTCTTACGGACAGTCCACGTCGAGTGATTAATTTTAATAGGTTGCATCGACGTTCCACCGTACGAAATGTCAGACTTCTGTAGCCTGATTTAAATTCGTAATTAGAATCGCGACTCATTCATTTTTACTTTGAATTAGTTCAAACCGATTATCTTTGAATGAAACCGGTTCATAACCGCTGTACATATACGACTATATACCTACACGTATACTATACGGGTGAAAGGAAAGGAATGAAAATTATCGGAGGAGCTAAAATAACTTGAACTCGGAAATGCAAACGATTCAAAAAACTGCATTGTTTCGTCAAACTCCCAACAACGGCATCCGTGCAGCAGTCGTGGGCAGAGAGTAACCGGAACTCTTCACCATCAGATGTTCACAGATAAGAAAGTTAGAAACACAAAATAAAAAACTGACTAAAGAAAACAACATTTCACGCTCGTACCCAACGCCTACGGTCAGCTGAATTCATTTTATTGTTTCATTAGTGTAAGGAGTCATCAAATGTAAACAATTAGCACCTAGGAACATCGGGGCTAATGGTCACGCCGTCTCGGGGAATCACTTCGTGTTGGAATAATCCAGCATAATCAAGAACTTCTCGATCTACTCGTTAATTAGTACGAGTATAAACCCCATAGAATATACCTGCATCTTCGGTATACGACCCACGCTGAAATTCTTAGAATTGTTCAGATCGCTGAAGCTTTCATTTTACAAAACATATGGGGTAGATATACTGAAAAACCCACCGGTTCTACCCTGCAGCGCACCGCAAATTGGTGCATCGAGGTACGGTCATAAATCTATGAAAGAAAAAATCAGAAGAAGCGCGATAATTTTAGGTGCCCGTCTTCATAACCAGCGCCTCCTGCAGGCCGTTGCTAACTGTACAAGTAACACTATGCGCAGCTTCCAATAATAAAGCGACAAGTTTGACCGTACGAATTGAAAAAAGAAAGAAAAAAAATCAACTGACTGGCCAAAACGCTGTTTCCAACCACCACAAGTCAAGTTTTATCTCCACGTCAGGTGAAATGACATTCATTGTTAAGATCGATTATCAAATTTTTACTCACCACTAGTAGAGCTGTATTCGCCGATGTATCGCCTGGTCAGGTATCGGACAACCACAGCTGGAACAGAAATTGAATATTTTTTATACTCTATATCTCTTCTCGCGAAAGCCGATGTAGAGAGTGAAAATGCAATGTATAGCATAGCGTGACTTTCATACGGTATTACGAAACTTTTCGGTGACACGCACTTTTTCAGGCTGAGGAAAAACAAAACGGAAGCATTATCAATTCTGACTCGAAAGACTTGAAATTATAAAACTGACAGGACATCCGGGTAACCCGGTTCTCCGATATTAATTAGGTGTACTTATACTACATCCCTATTTTAGAGGCTATAAAAATATGTACATATAGGTGTATCTTTAATACCCACTTAACGTTGATTATTATACATAGTCTGATTTACTCGTTATATACCTCTAGCCGCTTGACTTCTGTGTTATAACTGTAGTTCTGATTGACGATTCGAAATCTAGATTGATCTGGATCTCAACTAGTTGAATCAGTTTCAGCTTTTATAGCATCCTCCTAGAATTTGACCGTGCGCGAATCTGTACAGAGTATCATATAGAAAGTTGAGTTGACCGATAGCTTTAGATGTATTCAAGGCTTACCTCACCATCGCTGTATTATTTTAATCCGTTCTTCAATTCACCTTCGCAATTGAAGCACGAAAAATTTCTAAAAAATCAATTTTCGAATTGGCACTGTATAATTTATACTCAGATCTATTTTTTTTTTTTTTCTATTTCTTTGATTTTCTAATGAAAAACTTGCATATAATACATAGAAACCTACATTTAACTCTAGAAATTGTCTGTAACTAGACTGCTTGAGTTAGATAGTACAACACATTATTTATACACGTATGCAGGAGAATGAATGTTAGACGCGGTCGGGTGTCTGTTGTAAATCGTTAAATGTTAGAACTTCTTGTTCGCGTTACTGCCTAGCTTTTGCAGCATCAAAGCTACCTCATCGAACTCTGCAAGGGGCGTCGCGGTCGCGGGTGAGTGGAAAGTTGTATCTCTTCTATCTCAATTTACCGGTTCACGGAAAGTTTACGACGTCGCAGAAAGAGTTCATTATCTGCCAATCTTACGCCAAGATGAGGCATTAACGAGGCGCAAATGAGTAACCGTTCGTACAAACGAAACTTTTGCTGCAGTGTGTATTATACATTATATAGGTGTGTACAACAATGCACGTACATCTACATGCTCGCTTTCTAACACCTGCACAGATCAGGTCTCAGCTGTCAAAATGATAATTAACAATCTTCGATTCACGTGATTATATTACTTGAAAGGACCTTGATACGCCGCGTGGCTACTTAATTACGCGGGTTCAAAAGTGAATTAAAAATTCATAAGTCTCGTACTGACGTTTTCACTCTCAAACTACACCGGCGTCTCTCACACACGACTATATAATTTCAGGAGAAAGAAGTATCGCGATATGTTATATATGGGTAGAATTAAAAAAAAATCATAATTATTAAAACAATTCGTGAAAATTAAATTCCTACCCGCGCAGTACCTGTACGCGTATTATACGGATACGTACTGTGGGGGGGAATAAAGTTTCGTACACAATATAATACATTTCTACCGGTTAAAGCAGCTTTATATATGTGAGCAAGCACGTCTGATCTTAGCAACTATACTTGCTTCATGATACTTTCAGTTTCAGCCCTACAATTTTCCTCGTTCCTCGCAGGTAGAAAATTGCGTCTCGATGAACCCTTATCGGAAGGTAATTACACGGTACTACGTGCGGCGATGTAACACCTCAAAAATACCGGATGATTCGCTGTTCCGATACGCTTGCGCGCGATTTAAATTGTATATGAAATGTACATTGTATACATGGGGCAGAACATCACACATATCGTCACACGGTATTAGCTTTGACTTTGTCATAATAGGCATATATCGGTTCGATATACAATAATTTAGACTGACGGTAGATTTGAAGAGCGTTACGCTCACACAAAACCTAAAGTTTTCAGTCATATGCCTAAAAAAAAATATACATATATATTTTTTCGGGTCAGTCTGATATATACATACATGTAACATGTATTATATTGAGAGAATTCTTTTGAGTCGCTGACTTTAACACCTGAAAAGATGGTAACATGAGATTTGGTCACATAAATTGCTTTTAGGTTTTATGAATCTATGAAGAAGAAAAAAGTATCAGAAAAAAAGGTGAAAAAAAATTGACGTGGGTGTTAAGACTCTTATCTATAACCGCTGTCTAAACTGTCAAACATATATAGGTACGTGTCTTTGCCACTTAAGTTTTGACACATACGATACCGTTTACGATGTATACATTTTGGTTTTTTTTTTACATTTAATTCGTTCCTATGATCAAAGATCGGAGAGCTACATGGGTGTGAATTATAATATTGAGTGGTAAAAAGTGTACTTAATTGCACGGGGATTTCAATCTACATCTATATGTTATACAAACAAACACGAATTAAAACGCGTTCTTAATCCTCCGGCAGCTCTGTTATAGATTTGATTTCGCTTGCGTATATGGTTGTTAATTATCAGCTACTGGTAATGACTTTAGTATGACGCATGGCGCTTGTTAGGCTTGAATGTGCTCTAATTCTATTGTCGGTCTTTCCCGCACGTGCTATAATATCTAGGCACTTTTTTCGCTTCGTTAGAATTGAAGCGTAGAAGAAAAAAAAGGTAGTGGGGCGATGTTTCGCCGCGTTGAGTTGGGTTCTCAATAACAAATACTCGCGAACAAAATTTTGCAAGCCACGCGATGCGGTAACATGAACATTGCAATATTGCGAAATGAATAAAGAAAATATCACATGTATATTTATTGTTATACATACGACAAATACTATTGACTGACAATAAGACGGAGCGAACGAACGGGGATAAACTTAATCGAATTTGCACCGCATTTTTTCTTTATTCAAATGAATCACCGAGAAATTTACCATAGATATACTTGCATGGGGATTAGTCGTGACTGTGGGCACTTTGTGAGAGAAAAAGAGATATATCCGTGAAGAAGTGCAGATCGTGCGGTGCAGTGCACCTTTTACTGCTGCACTTTGGACATTGCGATTGAGTGCACCTTGCGCGTTGCACTTGGCACTTTTACACCAGCGCGGCTTAAGCATGTCGTGTTTTTGTTATTTTTATTTTATTTTATTTTTTCAACACATATGAGGTATAACGTAAGGAGCGGGTGGTGGAGCAGAACTCGAAATATTTAACGAGTATGCATTCTAGAATGCAGCAATATTTGCGAAATACGAATGGTAAGGTGTACCTGGATGGGTGTGTTATAATACTGCACAGTGTCGGGGTTATTTCTCATACGTCTATTTGTTTATCTTTGCCTAACTGGTTATCCGTCGTTGCAGGAGCTCTCCCTATACCTTCATGACAGAATAGACTCGGTGCAATTATTCTCGTCCGCGACAGGAATTCCAACGTGAGTGCCGCAGTAGGCAAATGAGGGTGCAAGTAAATGATCATAAGACCGGTTTATCCTCTACTGGCATCTTAATAATCTGAAATTTAACTTTTATCTATCGTGAGATGAATTTATATTCTATCCTAGACGTAGGGGGTGTCTATTTTTAACATAAAGGAATTCTTTTTTTCCTACAAAGTAATAGACGCAAATCTACGTAACTCTGAATTTCGGTAAAACGATTTTGCTCATCCCAAGCTGTTACTTATTTATTCATTTATTTATTTTTCTTTCTCACTGAGCGGATGTCAACGATATATGTATCTTCATTCGACCCGACGAGCCACCGCTTCCGGGTACCTTGGGTCTTATCTAATCGCAATCAACTCTGGTTACACTAGAAAAAAGTCCTAGTTAAGTTTGATCGCAAGAAAAAAATAACAAAGTATGAAGAAAAAAATACAAATACAAGAAAAAACAAAGTGAATAAACTCTCAGCAGTACTTTATAATCTTGTAGAATATAATAAAGGAGATATGATTGTAACTGATACTCGCGTTTGATATCGCCAATTTACGCCGGTTTATAGTCCTGAATGAACATAATAGTTGCAATAATAATAATAACAATAAGAGATCAGTGACATTGATGTTGTATATCGGCATAGGAATATATTGAATTGGCAAAAACATGATTATTGCTATTGCTATTTATCTGAGTTAGAACCCATTCACTGCAATTGAGAGGTTGACCGCGAACACGTTCGTATATTATAAATTATTCGAGTATATAACCTGAGCTCTGCGCAACATTAAACGATAATGAATTCTAAGCTTTCGCGCATTTATACCGTAGGTAATAAGATATGTATTGAAAATAATTAAATACCAATTTATCCCCTTGATTGTGATAATTATAATATACCTACCTACTGTTGAAAGACAAAAACTTGCTGCAGTCGCGGTAAGGATATGACGACCTCTTTCGTACGCGTCGTTTATCTTATCATCTCGTTTTACTGCAAATAATCACGCCGATATACTGAAGTGCAAAATAATCTTTGCCAAATATTTACATACACGCGTTTGTTGACAGCGAATTGTAAAAACGCAGTTCGAGGCTCGGCGATCATGCAGTGGGGAATTCCTTCTCACAACTTGTACTACACTGCTTATAAATTCGATTCGATCCGAAGACTGCAGTGAAACCAAACGATAGTCAACATGGGTAGAAATGAGGCTGCTGCTCTTCAGCTGCCGTTCTTCAGCTCAACGGCATAAGCAGAACTAAGCAAGATGTGGCGCGGTATAATTATTCCGCTAATTAGCGTATTGACAATCTCAACTCGGGCATCAAGGGGTATCGAATACAGGGCACTGGGTTCTGAGGTTGAGACGTGCAATCGTGGATAATTCATTAGGATAATATAATACCAAGAAACGTCTTAGTTTTCACGAATACTAGAACAGTTGGTTGCACTTGACGCTGAATTCTGCCGATCGGGGTGAGATTATATGTCAACGTACATTTGAAGATCCTATTGTTGAACAAGTTTTATGAGAAGAAAGAAGGAAAACAAAAAATTTCTGAGGGTTGTTTCTTCTATCACACCGAGGATGCACTCGCGAAAATACCTCACCCTTTTTTTTTTTTGATTAGTTATCTCCAAGAGCAAACTGAGGTTCACGCAAGTTACAGAAAGGGAGATCGCCGTCTTTAACAGCGGGACGTAAGTCAATGTACGGTGAAACTGAAACTAACCATAAGAAAAAGAGAGAGCGAAAAGAGGGGAACAGATATAAAAAAAATACAACCGTTCTCTAAATAAGCTACGTATGCACACAGGCCCTGGGACATGCCACACGGTCAGGGCCAACGTCAGGGTCTGGAAATGTATTTAACGAGAACAGCGAAAGGTGAGAAAGGTTCGGCGGTTCGTTGGGAGATTTCTTAGCTCCCGAGTAGACTAACTAGCAAGCACAAGTCCAATTTGACCTCATAGGTAGTATTCTATACATGTACGAGCAGTTGGATGAGTGCGGCGTATAAGGGTGAAGAGATAACTGGAAACAAGACAAACGCCAGGAATTTTAGGCTCAAGACTTTTGCCTTAATGTGGGTACCAAGACTACGTACGTATATCAGATGTCTGCATCTTCCTACCTGCCGTTCCAACTTATACCTATCAACAGACTCCTGTTGAGGGTTCAGCCTGCTGTGGCGACATTCGATCGCTCATCCGGAGATCCTAATTTCATGTCAGATTCCTGCCACTTTTAGGGACTCTCAGCTAGTCCTTACGGGGGACTTATGTAGGACTTTTAAGGATCGGTTATACGATACATATGGGAACCCCCCAAGTGAGGATTACCAGCCAAATGCGCTTACAGTCCTTAAGTGGTCGCTAAATTGGAGGCACAGGTATCATCTAATGTCCAGTTCTCCCTTCATTTATCCAACCTGTAAACTATATCACACCGATAGTCCAGAGAATTCCTCGTTCGTCCCACCAACGGATATCCGAAAGTTTCAATACTAACTGCTAATTCTTCTAGCCAGATTAGAATAATGTGAACCGCCCGGAAGCGAGATCGGTAGTTGATGCGAAATTTTATCGAGACTTTCGATATCGATCTCATCGGAAAACGTGGTCGATTGTAGTCATGATATTAACTTGTGCATAATTTATGAGATTCTCTAATTATCACAACAGAGGATTTCCGCAAGAGCCTAGAACTTTACAGCTAACGAAACAGTTATTAGGCAATTAGTCCTATGTTGGCCGTTATTCTCATTCATTTCTCACCAGTGTTCGATCATTCTGCTAGCTCAGAATAATTGGCATTTGAAAATAACAATCAAACCACCACCTCAGATATCTACATCCCTTTGTATCATTGTGTCATAAAACATGGTAAAAGATATACGAATACATATTGTAGTAAAACGGTGTAATAATATATAGCAATAAAATTTGGAATTATAGATCTAGCCGGCGGTCTCCTATGTATCACAATTATTACTCATTGTAATAAACGCCATTAAATTTCGGAAATCTGGGCGACGCGGTCGCTTTTGGTACAGGTATGAGTTGAAAGGGTTGTTCATTTCGAAATAGCAATTAACACTCGCTTCTATTGCCATGAACATCTATATCCATGCCCCCGTAATAAAATTCATGGGTCAATTTTGAATCAGACCCACAAGTTCATTGGAAAATAATAGCTGTCATGGTTTATATGGAAAGTGGAGTCAAAATATTACTAAAAATAATTGAATCCACGTTTACGATGATAACACATAGCGCAGATTTGGTGACCTGGCTTGAGCTTCAAATATTATTGCTGACGAATCACGTTCTGGCTTATAGTGTAAGAGTGTGAAATATATGGATGAAAAAATAAAACTGATACTAACCAGACTTGCCGACTCTGGGGCCGCCGAGGACGACCACCCTGATCCTATTGACGTTTGTCATCGACCAGCCAAAGTAGGGTTGAGGTCAAGTGTCGTTGGAGTCACGTGGGCGCATTATCGGTAATTATTAATCAATGTCCGTTGAACCGATATGGAGTGAAGATTATTTACCATGAAAGTAGAAAACACTGTGTATTTGAAATACAGTTAAAAAAAAAATCAGATCGTCCGTCGCGTAAGATGTATTCATCGATCTTTATCGATTACATTATTCCGTCTTCTCGTACGCACTGATCCAGGGCACTGACCTATTTAGAAAGGAAGCGCCGTACCGTACCACGTCGGAGTCGTCCAACACGGGCAATGGACCTCTCAACTGAATAGCTCCTGATACTCCAGACGAACTTATACCGAGTCATAAATGCAAGTTATTATTTTCAACGCAGTGTCGCCAGCAAATTACAAGTTCCTGGTTCTCGGTATTATTTATACTTCGTCCCCTTTGACGTTGGCTGTCCGCTGTTGCTGTTGCGGCGTCAGCGGAACGCGAAAGTCACGCGAAGTTTGTACCGTCGGATATGAGGTACCTGTGTATACCAACGGACGCACCTTGCAAACAGCGACGTGTTTACGTGTCAGTTGAACGTGGTGTTATTAAGAGCATTTAATAACATAATAAAGAATCAGAGTAATTGCGTAATCTTTGATTATGTCCCCACAACACCGTATTCTCAAGTTCTTTACAAAATGATCAATCTGGATCTAATTGTAAAATATACTAAGCGCATACGTGTCCACAGTCAATAAATAATAGATAAAAACACACCAAAGACAACTTATTTCCGCGATAATATCTGATAAATTCTGCTACAGCTGAGAACCCTCTTCACTTCACTTCACTTCACTTTACACTGCTTCACTTTCGTTAGTGAAGCTTATCGTGTTACAGACAGTTTAAAACCAATCTCAACCCTTCGATTCTTTTTCTCAGAAACGTGAAACAAACTCGTAGAGTAGAAGAAGGGGTATTTGTATCTTCCAAATTTTTCTTTTCAAATAAACCTTACGAATCCAGCGGTTCCTTTTGATCAAATCAGTTCTGATACAGGTGGGTGATATTTAAATCTTGCGTGACATCAAAATCCTTCACCTTTGGACTATCAACTTTTGGTTAATCGTAACGATTTCCTTATCATGGAGCCACGTGAGGTCGATGATGAGACAGGGTTTGTTCACTCGATGAACCTGCGCATTATTTTGTAGAAAATTCAAAAATCAACAACCGACCATCATATCGAATGAAACCGTGCTACAGGAAGATTGAACGTGTATTTCTTTCGCGAATAAAAGAGACAGTGTCGAGATAGGTCAGTGTAAATGTCACTTGTTCGATGGTACAGCAACAACAACACAAGGCACAGTTTTGAACTGGTATATGAGTATGACCGTGTTATTCTATATCTTATAGTTGATCGGTGTAATCCATTCCTGCTCTGTGCGTTCATACGTGTCGATTAATAATGGATAATAAAGTCTTATTGCCTTTGGAGCAGAGTCTAAGAGTCGGATGTTTCGAGATGACAATGACACGTGCGTTTCAATAGCGATTGAATTTAAATTTAAACTGCCCGTCCTACCTCATAGGTAAGAAAATTATAATGAACTACGGATAAACGGATTATTACGGATAACGAGCAACAGGTGATACAAGGATATCAAAAACATTCGTCGGACGATTCGGCTGCAGACGCGGCTATAACGACGCAATCGCGAACCGTCCCTCTCGCTCGCAGCGCGCGAAGGCGAATGCCTCTTGCGAGGCTGTGCGTGCCGTCTAATATCCAGCACACGCTTCGCTCGCTTAAGGCGCCAGCGCCGAGTCCGCGCTGCACAACTTACGCTCCCGCGCCGCCGCAGTCAGCTTACAGCATTACAGTCTTACGGAGTTACAGCTCACAATCTACAGCTTTACAGACGTGTTCCTACTCGTGAGTTTCCACTGTACTCTATGTGTACTCTGTACTATCTCAAGCCGCGGTATTATAAGAGAGAGAGACACGAAGTTGCGACCGTCGGTAGGTTTATCTACATGTATGCACTATGCGCCTCTGCCTGACTGTATGTATACGTACACCGCCTCTGTGCAACAGGTAAAGACTAAAGAGGAGTGACTATCTGGTCGCCGGTCAGCTGCAAAGGACTCGGCGGCGCAGCGCTCGCGATTCTTAACCGGACGAACGATCGTTTCGTATAGAATTGACGTCGTACTTTAGCCGGTACGCGAGTAAGTGCTCCGGGAATATTTCCGGTCGTAGTTAATCGGCTGGTTATTATAACATGTTGAGCGGCTCGATTATGCTCGAATTATGATACAACGTTTGATCTATCTGCATGTTCCACGTTTTTGAATCGGACCATTTATTTTCATACGATTTTACATGATATCCGTACATGCCTATGTAACTTGACCGAAAGAAATTGTATTGGCGAGGCTCGTTTCTTGTTCTTGTAAGGCTTCTTTATGTCTGTGCCCTTTATTCGACTTTAATCTCTACGATTTTTCTGTTTCATCCCACAGAGGATTTCCATAGAAGATGTGCCGTCTATTTCGAGATAGCATTGCAGACACGGTGACATCCCGATGCAGCCTAAACTGAGAATTATTGATAAATCAATAAATGTTAAGCAGGAATTTCTGCCTTAACGAGATCATATGTAAACGACAATGATTCGCTAACTGTGAGACATGAAATAAAGTACATTTGCAATTAAATTTAATAAATGATTATTTCGATCATTTAATTCATCTCTAACGCCATGATTCGAAATGGCACCTGTGGATTGTGTTAAAAAAATTCGATTCATGGTGTAGAATACTCTATTTTATCAATACGCAATCGGATCTCGTCGGATAGACTGTGCTTTTCTATCCACTTCAACATTTCCTCTTGAGCTTTCGTCGGTAGATACGTCGCTTTCTATATCTACTACCAATGCAGGAGAGCCGGTTCCACGAAGGATAAAGCGCCTACTGTCGTACTTCATAACGGGCGACGGTGCCTCTAGCGCCCACTGGATAGCTACTTCAAAAACACAATTCACACTCGGAAAGCTAACGCGAGATTTCAAATAACCCCTGTACAAGACAAAAAATGAAGAAATAAATTTGAAAAGAAGCTCTGGTCTTGAATGGTCCATTTATTTTGATCTTAACAATTCGAATCCGAAGTCTGGATTTAGCCACTCCTTAAATTATGAAGTTTTCGTCCCTTTTCTATCCAGATTCCATGAAAAATTTCCGCGGTTAAGAAACTGACGGTATCTCTTTTATTTATAGCAGTGGCTCACTTTTGATTGCAGATCTTGATGGCTGGGATCAAATTAGGTATATTGGAAAGCGGTCGCACGAACGATCTGAAAGAAATGAGATTTTATCCGTCCATGGGTTCCTTTGAGTTGGAATTATGAACTATTGGGTTTTTGTTTCTTGCACTCATTGTAGAAGCTTTTTTCGGTTCGTGTAATTTCTCACAAGAGATGAGTAAAATGGAAATCTCTCTGGTTCTCTAATTAAATTTTGTAAAGTCAATAGTTAGTTGAGTACCCAAAGCAATAAGACAAATTGCATCGTTGACAGCACGCGTGCAGATTTAAGTATGATACATGGACTGTTGAATGAACATATCGATGATCAATGGAACATGATGCAACTGGAACCGCGAATCGCGGAATCATCCATTCAGTATTCGTAGTAACTCTTAAAATATACCGAACAGCATTATAATTGCGCTGCAAATTTATTACAAATATGATTGGAAAAGTTGATGCTCAATTGTGGCTGCTAGTACTATCATCACAACCGTCACAGGAAAAGGATGTGCGATAACTGCGTGATAAAACCCTCCTGCGCCTCTAATAATTTGATAGGAGGTCCAGTTTGTAGCATGGTCATTTTTTTACACTTCAACAAGCTTCCAACCGGAAATACTCTGGCGTATCACCTTTCTCATATAACCCACGAAGTTCTTGTCAGCTATTTCAATTCGATTCTCCAATGGTCAGACACTGAAATCCCATGTACGTCACGAACGCATTGGCATTTAATATATTTTTACGGCTCGTTCGATATTCGATATATTGAAAGTCATGCCACGTCAGACTCATACACGCGGAATGATAAATCAACCGAGAAACTTTTTCGTTTGCAATTGTGCTGCAGTTGGAATAGTTTATAACCATGCATACCCACTTCAATGTGAGAAATTTTGACAAACGTACCATGTTTCACGCTGCTCGAAAGGCTTCGTAGAACTTCGTCTTCATATTTGTTTCACCAAGTGCCGGACAGATAGTTCCTGAGAATTGTGCCCATCATGTAGCAACTTATGTATATCTGTGAAATCGATGAATGGATTCAGTTTATCGACAGTTCTCTATTTTTCAGCCAACAAGTCAAAATCTTTTGGAAGTTGAATGTAATAAACTTTGTAGATTTAGGTTTACAGCGTTCCAACTTATTTAGTATACCCATAAATAGGTGACAAGAAGCAGCATAATGCAGATAGGAAAATTTGGGCAATTAGTCATCTAGAAAAAGAGATTATCCAGTCAGCGGAATGATTTATTCTTGTTTGGAAAAGTTTGGAGCTCTTTTAACAGCGATTGTTTTTTATCGTCTTATGTCACAAGACCTAACCGACGATGATTCAGGTTTAAATTATACGTTAAAACAACCGTCTTCGTTAGTTTGTATAGAGTGCACTGTCTCCCGCGTAAATGTATACAACATTTCGAACTCAAGTCAATGCATCGACACGTAATCTAAAAATATACGGCCTCTTATAGGTTGCTGGGAAGTTAAATTTGAGTGAAAACCACAAAATCCCAACTGAAGCGACAACATAATTGGATCTGAAAAAAATTCTTCGCGTCCCAATAAAACAACTGAACAAATAAATAGCCTTCTATTTCAGAGCAAGAAAAAAGCTCTAATTATAAAAAAGCTTGTAAATTGTATACAATATGACCTATTTGTTAATTGTATGGAGACTTTATTGATCGAATCAAGCCGTCGCCCTTGCATGCTTCTGCAGCCCTCAAGCTGACCTCAACGATTATTATTTATGAAATATCTTTTCCGGAGAGTGTCAAGCTTTAGCTGTCAATCGTCGAAATCGATTAGTTCCGATTTATTTACTATTATATGGATCTCTATGTAGCGTAAAGGTAATAGTGTATGCTTTTAACGTGTCCAAAATTGAGTGAACTGGAATCACCCGACGTATAGAAATTGTTGCAAACGGAAAAACGAAAACGTGATCTATAGTTATTCCGATGTCCTGATGATCCTAATGTCCAGTACGAGTAATAGCAAATTTGCAAAACTTCGCACCCGGAAAAAGCAAAAAATAAGAATCCGTTCTCCAGCTTACGAGCGAGATTTCACGTGCGTTACCGCGACTGATTTCAATTTGTATTCGGAGGGAGTACTTCAGAGGTTCTTTGTCTTCGTCAAAAATGAGACAAAAGACAGGCGTGGTGCGAGGTATACGTACGCTAACTCGGCAGACAGCTGATACTTCTCGAGTGACTCAATGTACTTTCTTGAGTACTAAATAAACTGAACGCGGTGTACATATATAACCGATGCAGCTATAAGGTCATTTTCCCATCAGCAAATGCGTTTCCCAACAAAAGAGGGGGAGATGATTTCCTAGAACATTACGTGCAAAAGCAAATTTCTGGATAAAATTACAAACTCTCAAATTTTTAATGATTCTACATCGTTGTCCTGCATCGTTTCCTTTGACAATATCTCGGAAGGGAAAACTTTTATCGATCAAACAATTAATGAGGGTTATAAAGCAAAACAGAAAAGCTGTGATTATCAGTCTCGAGTTCAGTTCCGCGCCCCCACTTCCATTTTCACCCTCGCCCTTCCCCTAAGCCTGACCCCCCCTAAAATCGTGCAGATAGACCTCGTGGTTCCGATAGTCGAACATCGCGCGCCGTCGTTTGTGGACGCTTGAAAATGACCTCCGTTTTCGTATCTTTGAACAGTCGTCGCATTTATATTTTTCTCATATTGTTTTTTATCGGTCATCTGATACGCGATGCCGACGGTTTTTACAAAAATCGGGAAGACAAATCTAAGTGTCCAAAAGTAAAAGCTATACGAAACTTTGACATAACTGAGGTGCGTTTTAGAATTTTTCAACTTCTGGAACTGATTCGTGTTGAATTAAGAATCAACGATCTATAATTTATTAACAGTATTTATACTGCTCGGAATAGCGTTGGTCGATGTTTATAATACTTTGCTTATAGTTTGCAAATTCCCACGAGCGTTAGAAATAGACACGTAGAAATTTTGTGAGATCGGAAAAGGGTTCACGATCACGTTTATGACTGTATCTCTTTTGGATCTACAGTAAGCAAATGTCAGTGAACGATCATCTTGGGTGTATGGAACCTTTTTCTAAATTCAACTTTGTTTTATACACTGGTAGTAAAATATCATAGCAATTAACGGTCTAAATTTTCGTCGACGTTGTACGTTATAATGATTGTATAATTCATTGAGGCTGATGTGACCGAAAGTTTTATTTACTTGTTTTCTAAGGATGACATATACAACAAGTGGGTGGTCAAGGCTGGGACCAATTATTCCTGCATCTTTTACTCTCCGCGTTTAAGCGACCCGTTCCAAATGGGTACTTACAATTAGTTCGTTTATAATGGAAGGTCTACGGTCTCACAGCGCGCAGGTTAATCTAATTCTGACAATAGCAAGACAAGTTTAATTGTACAAGCTATGAACTACCGGTTTTACAGAACCACATCCGTGTATACGTTTAAAGATCCAGTAATGAAAATTCACTTCCGAAATTCCTTTCGATTATTTTTCGGGAAATACGTCGATTCACGGGGTTGGCAGAGCCCGGCTGTACCTGGGTATCCGATACGAGCTGATACTATCGTGTTGACTTGCACTTTGATCTTGGTTAAAACTCATGGGAAGAAAGTGTGCTTGGTCGGCGCCTTGACGGTGCCATGTCGCGACAATGGTTAAAAATATCCATCCTATGACGAATTTGGCGTGTGCCATGTAGTCTGTTATAATACCGTTGCGCGTTGCACGGAAAGGGTTGCCCCGTCTTTGAAGAAAGTTGAAATCACGTATCGTATCACATCTGATGTGAGTCGTTTCGAAAATGTGTTCTCGCATGGCCAAACTTATGGAATGGGTTTCGGATGCTCCTTGCGTATATCTGAAGCCACGATCTGGGGGGCCATTGATAGCGTAGAATTTAGGTTGAAGCAACTGGTTGACTTGACGCGAAAATTTGTTAGAATATAATAATCTTCACAGCGTGCAGACGATCGGTGCCGGAAATAGATCCTACGTACATTGCAGTAAACTTTGCTTGAAATTCGGGGTTATTGGGCCACCGGGTGTGCAAAGCGTCGGTATTTATTTCATCGTCGCGGGAACCTCGGAGCTGATCTTTGAACCCAAGGGCCGAGCGTACACATAATTACGATATGAGTATCGCGATTCATTAATTTGGTTATCAACGCAGTCGTTTGTTCAAAACCAAGCACATTCACACCAAGCAACGTGAATGCGTGAGATGATGTTTGATCTTCTGCATTGATATTTTACTCTACTCACACGCCCGCGGCTCCTTATTTATGTCAAGAACTTCTGAATTGATTAAATTTATTCTACTACTCTCATATGTATGTATTAAAATAAGTTCTCATCGCTCGGACGATACAGCGATGGCAGTCTTCCAACTTAATACTTCGTATATCGCAGATAAATATTAAAGAGTGTGCGAGGGGGATGAGAATACATACTCTACACGAATTTCATACGGCACGAGTGCGCTTCTCTCGGATTTGAGAAGACCCAGTCGATCATGAATTATGGGATTCTGGAATTCGCCTTTGAATTGGAAATTCGATGTGTTAAATCTCGAAAAGGAGACTACACATATTGCCCATTTCTATGTAAATTTTAACATCTATTATTTCTGGTTATAGGGTTTTTTCTTTTATATACGTACGAAGATAATATTCATTGAATATTTGTAGATGGGTTCCTAAATGTCATGTTCCTTTTTTGCACATGCGACACACAAGGAATATTTTGTAGTACTATTCTTATTATACCTCCGATTACGAAATTTGTTGACCGACGATTTGCTTTCGTACAATTATAGTGATTGAGGCTATTCCGAATCACTATTTCGGACTATACATATCGATTCTATCGAATATATTTACGGAGTTTGTACGATCAAAGCTGAGGGTGAAACCAAAGAAATAGATAGCCGTGTACTGGATAATTTGATCGTCGTATCGCGTGCGTTTGCAAAATGGCTGATATAAACATACTATGTATAGTACAGTACAGCGCTAAATAAAATCCTACTGACAATAAGTATTGTCATGTTAGGCGAGTAATTCAATTAGAATGTCTGGCAAAAGCACGCAGCGAAACAGCTAAGTCAAGGGTGTGCACTTCACCGAACACATAATACCATCACACTTTCCTGGTATCAATAAAGTATTCAACTGCAATTTGATGTACAACTGACATTTACACCTATTATACTTACACCCCTGCATCCTACGACGGCTTCTCAATTATTTACCGTAAAACCGAAGATCGAATGTTTCGGATAAGATATCGTACGCTCTGCTTCAAGTACATATATACATATTTATAAGTGACTTGGAAAGTGCAGCTCATTGTCAGATTAGGATTTAACCTTCACGATCGCTCCTGCAGTAATGAGGGCATCCCGTTTCACGTTATTTGCTGAAGGAATGCAGATTGCGCGTACATACAAATTATAACCGACTCCGAATAACGGGAGATCCGTATCTTCCACCTAGTTAATTGATTTCATGCGTCGACATGAGGAATGATATTTGTGGGATTTGATACAATTATATCATACCTCATAATTAACGAATTTTCCGTTAACTTATATGAATTGAATATTGAATCACAGTTCCTGGGATCCTGGTACATCGTCCAGTATTATGCTAGTTCGGAAGAAGCGCTCGCGTACAGATGTATGAGAGCGGAATTATCAGTGTCCTCCGAAAATGCCGAAGTGACTATGAATTTCACCTACAGTTTCACCGACGATCCTATCAACGAACAGCTAGTCGGAAATATTACCTGGAAAATTCCATCGCCAGATTTACCTGCTCATTGGGTTCACGCTGAAGATACATGTAAGCGATATCTTTTTTGAAACATAATTTTTCTTTTTTTTTTTTCAGAAATCAATCCGCAGAATCTGTCCTAATATTTTAAGATAGATTACATGAGTGCAATTACAGTGTATAATGGATCAGAAATTAATTAGATACCGACCGTGATGGCGCATTTGGCGCGAATATTTCATACCCTGTCGAAACAATTCGGACAGGTATTGTGTTTGTCGAAATTTATCGATGCCAGCCAGTGGTCCTGTCTGCTCATATATTTATTTAACAATAACCATGGATGGATATGTACCTATATGTATAATGTATGTATGAAGCGGTATAAAGGGTGTTCATTAGTTGCATCACTGCAGAAAGACCCCATTCAAATGATTTTAATTACAATTAACGACGTTGCGCCTACGAATCAATCTCTACGTGAACGCACCAGTTTTTTGTTTCTGTTTCTGTTTCGCTTTATTTTTTGTTAGTTTTTGCAATGGAATACTGACCTGTAATTGTTTCACTCACACAGACGAGGGTATCTACAACACCTACATTCTTGATTCGGACTACAAGTCGTGGGCACTACTAATGCATTGTGCGGAAAAAAGTAAAAGTCCCCGTTACCTTTCTAGCTTTATTATGAGCCGTGAACCTGAACTTGGAGTAAACGTCATCTCGTATCTTCAGGAGAAATTACCCAGGTTAGATCTGAAGATGAATGTACACCCGGTTAGGTTGATTCTAAATCGCTTCGCGGCCAAGCGCGCGTTTGGACAACTTTTTCGTGTAGCTGGGCCGGCTACGAAAAGTTGTCCAAGCGAACTTGGCCGCGAAGCGATTCAGAATCAACCTAACCGGGTGTACATACGTATAGATTAGAATATGAATTTTTTGATCTTTGTATGTACCTATAGTTTTTACTTTCTTGGTTTCTGATACGTATTCTTCAACAGGTACGACATCGACTTGGAGTACATGTTCCCAATGACGCAGATCAACTGCACAACGGTTGATCCAGGTCTTGGATTGATCATGCCTCCGATGGCTAACGCAACGAGACGACGGAACGGAGTGCGACGTCATCCCCTCAAAAGGAAACACCGTCGATCATAATTACACAAAATGATGTGTATGGTTTAATTTTAATATCATTGAAGCTCAAATGAAGTTCAAGTCTATATGTACAATTTACAATATATATATGTATATTATGTATATACAATATCACGGAAGCACACAATAATTACGAGGTGTTGATATTCGTATAAGTTTGTTATATTTACTCTTTTTGAATGAAGACGATATTACTGTTTGAAAATAATGCAATTCCAATCAAAACAGAGTGTAAAGGCTGAATCTGTAATATATAATCCTTATGAATGGTCACTACCGATTCAACAATAGAATTATCTGACTTTATGGACTCTGTTAGCTTTGAAATAGATTAGACACTAATGTCAAGGTTTAACGGATACTCTCCGTTTTATCGATGATAAAATATGGATAGTAGATCGATCGTGACAACAACATCGACAACCAATTCATTGAATCAATAAGAATTGATTGACATACTACGTGAAATAAGTTGAAAAACATTGGGATTGAAATGTTTATTTTGTTATTCATAAGTATTTCTCTAAATACTTTTTATATGTACGTACGTTACCGCGTCGTATGTGCGTAAATTGCATCAACCGTTGAAACGAAAAAGAAGAAAATGAAAAAATCAATTGGCACCTCAATTAAACAAAGATGGTGTGAAAATTTTCATCATCAGCAATATACAAAATGCATTTTGAATAATGGGCTAAAGTCTATAACTCGTAATATCCTAAAATAAATTGCTTTCATATCATCTATAACTATGGGATTGGTGTTCGGAATTTGTACGCTCCTATCGATTCTATCGGAAATAGAAATACTGTATACATATAATACATAATATTAAAAAATATACAACGTTGAGAAAAACATAGGTATATGAGGATTCACACATACACAGCGTGGTCAATATGTATACTCTTTGTAAATAAAATTGTGCCATATTATGCAGATATAATATTAGTGAGAAGCAGACGATGCATGACACATATATCGTAGATTAAGTTAAGTGTACATGTTTATGTATAGTATAAAGCGTATACAATCTGATGCGAAAAAGGACTTAAATAATTGGCAATTTATTTTTACAGATCGCCGTTACATATTTCAATATATAAGTATAGTCGAGCAGAAGCGTAAGAGTATGTACCTATGATTATTGATATTCTAGGTATTTCTTGTGTAACAAATACACCAGATAATTAATATATCTTTTATGCGTGCAATAAAGACAGGTAACTATTACCAGGATGTCTTTCGACAATGAGCTAGTATTGACAGTAAGTTATAGCGGCAAATTGGATGCCATTCTTTATTCAAAATTTTTTAATCATATATCAAATTAGCAGACGATAAGTGCAAGACATCGTCATATGTTTATCAATGCATCTATGGGAAGCATGATTTTTCGCGATGAAACAATTATATTTTCATTTAAAATCGAAATATTCAATTATCGGAAGCCGGATTTCCGCGAAAACGACATGCGACAGTAGTAAAGGAAGTACGTTCTGTATTGCGAATGATTAGAGTGTAACTCCGGAAGTGAATAAAATGAAAACATAAAGCGTCTTTTGGAGGCATCAATCAAGATTCGCAAAGTTTCATAGATTCAAGCTTTCGACAGTCGTCGATAGGTAAATATAGGGTCGAGAACCGTTAGCATTACGGAGAATGCGAAAAGGACATGGTCGAAATTGATTTCTTACAATTAGATATCTGAATGATTTTGTACCGCGTCTCCCATTCACTTCTTCGGAATTTTCGTAACCATGAGGTTATACAGTTTGTAGTTAGAAAATTGATTTAGGAACCGTTTAATGAATTAAAAATACAACTTTGATACTTTGGGCTAGTTTTATTAATTCAATTAACAACGTTTTATAATACTCTTCATTCCTCTCATTTATAATTACATAATTATAATGAACTGTTATTGTTTCTTTTAGACCCGTCATCTTTCAACATCTCACAGTTTAGCTTAGAATTCAACTCTGCAGTCGATTGGTTATCAAATTGAGATTTCCAAAAGCACGAGGGATATAATCTGGCGCCATAAATCGGCGTATGTATCTCGAATATTGATATCATTTCTCGACTTCATTTTAACTTCTTTCGCTAATTATATTTCATGGCAGCTACAACTTATAAGAAAAATTACAAAATCACTTACCACTCTCACGTTTTTTCATTATTCCACACTCGTGCAAATAGTCATACCAAGTTACACTTTTCGCTCTTGCTTCTCTACTACCTTCCCACTTTTTCCCTTACGTTCTCACACTATAATCACTTATCAATTGATCATTAATTAATACGCTATTCATTTTCACCGATGACTCGCAATCCCAAAACTCAATTTCTATTAATTAAAAGAGTTCTCAGCAATCACACCACTTTAACCACGTGAGTACCAACTTAATCGATGTCGCGCGTACGATCACAAAATTCACGCTAATCATATTCTCCATGTAATTATTAGTAATAATCGAACCTGCATCTTGAATCTCTATTCTCGCTACACAAACACGCAATCACATACTCCACCATTCCTACGGGTTGCGTATGGAAATTTCTATTAGTCTTCTAGTAATTCATTATACATATTAATTAGTTACACAATTATTCAATTACCTAGGTCGTTAAATCTGTTTTTTTTTTTTCTTCTTTTTTAATGTTAATTTAATATAGCTGGTAAACTATCTATTTACTTGAGTTATGTTATAAATATCTATATAACCGCGTTAGTTCGATATTCGATTATGCGTTTGTACGAGGGTATGTAAACCAGGTGTATCTGGCTGTGGGGTGAATTGCTCGCCCAAAGTCGCCTCGATACTATGCAAACCCGCCAATCAAACCCAATCGATACGATCAAGTGTGAATAGTTCTTCGGTGCGACCTAAACGGGCTTCGTCATTGAGGAATTCAGAAGGAAAATCGATTGACAGCGGTAAAAAGTAGATATCTAGCTACGAGTAAGTAATAGCGAGAATTTTTTTACTCATTTTCTGTGTAACTTTGACAGACGCAGTGAAAAATGAAAAAGTCAAGTTCGAAATCAATTTCATTGGCTGAAACAGTTTACTTACTATTAATAAGTTTTTAAGTTAATTTAAACTGTGATCAAGATATACCAGACTTCATTTCCCATCATTACTAACCGCAGACCGATTACACAAATAAATTTGCATAGTGAAATACAATTAGAACGTGCTAGAACGCTTCGAGTGTGCAGAACTTTTAGTTTATATCTGCGTATAAATAGCGCATTGATAATCGTTGATTTGAGTTAAAGATTTGCGGTTTCGCACGTCTTGACTTGATTGTAATTGACAGACATTCCCAAAAATGATTCATAAACCGGATACTCGCCAATCCTTTAGAAATACGCAATATCAATATGTATTATTGTAATAATACCCCTCAATAATTATAAAAATTCAGAATTCAGCTAGAATACCAGCGAAGAATGTAGCTATGATTTTTCTTCAAACTTTGCTCGCCAAATATCGAACGACAAGCAGCTAAATTTCTCTAGGATTGAGACTATATAATTTATTTGACGAAAAGTGTGCAGGAGAAATGTTTATACATGAATTACGCTACGAAAGGGAAATCGTTTTATCCTCTGAATTACAATAAATATTAGTTCGTCAATTTTCCTTCTGGCCATCTCAATCATCATTTGGTAAGATCAACGTATATACACGTACGTATGTATGTATACATAGATCGATATATATATATAAATATATATATATATACGTATACCACATACCCAGCTCGTCTAAATGTATACATACACAGTCTCGCGCACAAATATACATATATGTATGTACATATTATTATCATTACTATTATTAATAATATTAATATTATCGTTATTAGTATTATTTTCTTTTTCTTCCATCTTTGTAATATATATGTATATATATTATTAATAATTATGAACACGCGGTCACGGTCTCCTGCGTAGCTTCGGCGTTGCTCGCGGTGACGTACTTGATTGGTCTAAGGTCCCGAGTGTCACTGACTAATATTTGATTGATTGTTCCACGTTTTATAACTACGTGCCGGTTATCTTCGGTAGTCCGCCTTTGCGTTGTACCTAATCACTGCTTAACGACCTTTGCAGGACCGTTAAAGCCGTTGTATTCGGTGAATATCGCTCGGGTCGGCGAGCTCCGCTGTCAGTAGACCCAGGAAACAGGAATCCACTGTGGTGTTGTGTGTACGCGTTCGATCGCCGCCTCCAGGGAAGCAATCGTTTCTTCAATGTCGTTGTTCACAATTGTAAGGTCGAAGAAATGCCCGTAAGCTTGCCTCAGCATGTCGGATTCCTTGGCAAGTCGTTCCAAACTTCCGTCGTACTGCAATATAAATTAGTATGTATGTAAATAAAAGTTCTCGATATTCTCAGATCAGGTGCGCGAGTATAGCTATTCCGAAACAAATTTAAAAAAAAGAAAAAAAAAAAAAGTTGAAACAATTTTTCTGAGTGTTGATGGCAAGGACGCGGGGAGATTTAATAATTGCAAGGGAAAAAAGTTTCAAGTGCAATGAGAACGCGGCGAAAGCATTCCAAATTCCATTATCCCTGTCGGCGGTCACAATCTTCATAGATAGATCACCATACGCTTAATCGATTATACCCCGGGATTCAGGGTACAAGTACAATAACACTCCAGCAAAAGAGTAAGTGAGCCAACCAGCTACGAATTAAATTACCGGAGACTTGGAAAATTATTTAATAACTTGATGGAAATTGTTATTCGATTTTACGCGTCTTCGCATCACTTTATCCCCCGCAAAGGTTATATGCAATTAATTTAGAGTTTAAGTTGTAATAAGTTTTATTGCGGTGGTAAGTTTTCAATTGATTTTAACAAGCGTACACAAATTATAGTCTAGACAAAGGGACGGTATATTTTTTTGTAGCTCATATCTTTTAGATCATGTTGTGCTTGCATGTAATCTTTGAACCAATTAAAATTTTTTTTTTTTATTAATTGCTGGCTACTCACGTCGGCAAGGTTCTGCAGAACTGGGGCAGCGATGAAAACGACGTAGGGCGCGAACTCCGCGGTGCGCAGTACCTTCAGGGCTTGGGGTTCTACGTCCAAAATCGCCATCCGGCCTTCCTCGTGAATTTTTCGTATGGTTTCTAATTTTGTGCCGTACATTGCATCCTCGTGTGTTCCTGTTCGAGAGGTATTAAATCATTTCAAACTGCGGTTTGTGAGAAAAAAAGTTATTGCACACTCATCAGGGCGTGTAACTCCATGACATCATTTTTCAGATCCATTTGAATACAAATATATGTGCACATTTTTCCATTTCTACCAGCGCACAGCGCAGCCCGCCAGATTTCCTCATGACTTTCTTGCAACCAAAATAATTTTCGAGAGGTTTATAGGCGGTGCACTCGGCGAATATAGCAGCCGTGAGTTCCTCGTCACCTATTTGGTCAAATACCTGTGTGACGTTTGCGTAACTCACACTTACTCAGGCGTTGAATCATCGGCACGTTGAGGGAATGTAAGAACAATAATTTACGGCTATTTAATAGGTAATGAGGTGTGAAATGTTTTTTTACTTTGATCCCAAGTTAGAAGGTGTTAAATGATTTCTCGACGTCTAATAAATTTTGTTCACACCTCCTTGTTTCTTGAATTGAATTATTTTTTGGAGTCATCAGTCATCATCTACGAAGAATACGCAAGTGTCGTACAATGAGATTCTAATCAATAAAAGTACAAATCGAGTTGTAGAATTAGATTTGATAGCTTATTTGCATCAGGCGGCATGATGAATAAATTGCATATGTCGTTCGAAGTTTCCGATTGATGATTTTTCATATATTTGCGAGCTTTTTCTCGCAATGCGAGGTTCGAGTGAACATCTCTTTCTTAAGATAAGAATCCTTATGCCTAATTCTCACCGTATTCTAAATACTCGTTAGCCGCGATATCAGCCATCATTTCGTCGTGGGACACAAAGTAATAGTTTCGTCCATTTTCTTCGTCGTTCCGGGGAGGTCTCGTTGTATCTAGGCAAAAAAATAAGAGCTTTTTCTGTTATTTAATCGCACAGCTTGATGGTTCTCATATTTATAATCCATAGGACGTATAGGTATCATGAATTGAAGAGCAATTAGTAACGCTGTCAATGAGTGTGAGTGAAATAGTTCTTATGGTTGCTGCACGTTAACGATTATAAAAATGAATATTTGAATTAGAGCCAGAACAAAATGGTAATCTATGTGTGTGAAGTACACATTGGATTCCGGATTCGATCAATGATCTATACATAAAATATGTGAAAAGGGTGTCTAAAAGTTGGAGGTTTCCTTTCACGTAATAATGGCGGCCACTTACGTGGAATGGGATAGGCGTATTTGTCGGGGTGCTTGGCGATAATGGTGTTCTTGATATGCCGACGACCGACGCCATGCGCACCCAGAAGAACGAGAGTCTTGCGTTGGAAGGCAGGATCTGTTGCTACGTAAAATTTAGATTAAATACCACACAAAAGATCCAGAGCTCCGAGGCTTCGGGGCTTCGAGGGTTTGGGGATTCAAGACTATCGAGGTTTCTGCGCCCGGATGGAACTTTGCTTTTCGCAATATATTCCGGAGATACTTGTTTATTTTCATTTTTACCGGTAGAATCGAGTAGAATGCCTCGGGCCAGTGGGTCTGATAACACAATGGCGCATACTATGGTATTCGTCTATATCCGCCCGGGCACAGAAAAAGCGCAATTTCAAGAGAGGAAATAGGAATGTTGGAAAAAGTTTACAAGAATCGGTGACCAGAGGGTAAGAAACGACTGATGAATTGAAGTGAACTCACAGGGAAGCTTGACGACCTCCTCATAAGTGACCAGATCCAGCTGATCGAAGACCGCGTTGTGCTTCGCCAGATACTTATCCTTGTACTGCTTCTTCTTTCGACCAAATATTGAGCAATTTACTGAAATGAGAATCACTCGTTATAAATATACTACGCTAGTATAAGATGATAACGTACATTTTCCACCCATCACTGTACATTTAGGTATGTATATACGGAATCTATAAGGAAATTTGAATTCTAGAAATGCATCGACTTCGTACGGATTTACGCAACTAATGAATAATATTAGCGAAAAAATTATAACGCGGTTTCGATAACAAGAGGAGATAGGTATATATTTCACGCGAAGCGTAGCGACGCGATAACAAAAATCGATGCAGTTTTAGATTACTTTCCATTCGTATATATAACAAGCAAAAGCGAGATTTTTTAACGACCGTACAAGGTCTGGCAATAAAACTTTGAAAAGACGTAACAACGTGAATTTTGTGCGGAAGGAATTTGTATTCCGTGGTACCTGTATAATCTTAGCACTAATAGGAATAATAAAACGTGAAATGAAATGAGAATCTGTGTTCACGTCGTACACCTGAAATCGTATGGGTGAGAAAGAAAGAGAAAAGAAACAATTTACGAAGCAAAATATTATACTTGTGACAGCTATCAGACTGAGACACGTGCATATATCTCGTTCATCTATATATCCGTATATATCGGTATATCCGGTAACGAAATAATTTCGATGATAAGATGAACAATACATGTAGATCAGCTACGTATTGTATTATATGAAAAAAGGTTCACGCCAATTATAAAACACACAAATTCAACTAGACTAGACGTATATACGATTAATAGGCTGATAATATTTTCGTAGGTATAATAATATATTATACTTGTCTAAATAAAATAAAGCATACTTTTGCTCACTAGTTTGTAAATCAAAAAAGCCATACATGGGATCTGATTTCCTTTTTTTAATGTTCCAGCAGGTCACAATATCGAACAAACTTATTTGCTATATGAATTATATAATGCCAGGCAACGCAGGTAACGTATATATTAATTTGAAAATTTTAATTCGATACAGTAACATGCCGAAAAAGTGTAACGAGTGGTTAAACTGGACATGCACGCCTCAGTTGTGAATCTTATATGTATAAGATATAATTCGATCCGTGTGAAAAATACTTCATTTGAGTGGATCGCTTTTCGTGTTTGTATTTATAAGGTACACGAGTATAGCATACATACACCTCAATCTGGCCATTACATTTCGTGTATTGATCCGTGATGTTTGGTGGTTTGTGGTTTTCGTTTAGTTGGTTGCGTGATGTGTGTATCTCATCAGTTTACACATATACATACTTCAAAACATGAACGTAAATGGAGATGGCTGGGGATGTTTGGCTGACTTCGAATCTCTTTGATTTTATAGAGTTTAGAGTGCATTATTTTGATAAAAATCGATACCTGCAGGGTGCAGACGTTATTTCAGCTATCATAGTTCGAAATTTCACCAACGATCCCACATCATCCTCTAATACACCCCGCAGGCTTAAAATGCGACTAAAGATTTGTTCACGAAATAAGTCTTCTATGAATACCTGCACAACAAATACCTCGACGCAAGACAATCTTCGTTTCAACCACAAGTTGATTATTGTTCAACTTATAAATTGGAAATACAACGATTATCATAACATTTTGATTTGTTTTTTGCAATTTGTGATTTCGTCAGACTCTTAGACAGGAAGTTGAAGAAAATTATTATTGAAGAGTAAAAAAAAGAAATGATCAATTCGGACCTTGAAGAGTGTCACTACGTCGAGGCGATGAGTATAAGCGTCGTCGTATAAGGGTGCTCCTCGTTGAAGAGCACCCCGTTGAAATGTTCCAAATAGTGTTTAATCAATTGATTGATTATTTAATTAAGATACTGCATGCTGCTACACGACTCTACCAGTCCTAGGCCAGTCGGTCGTACCTGTGGAGCCGTCGCAGCCCTCGGCATGAGAAGAGCATCCTCCTTCTCCTTCGGCGTCTAAAGCACGCACAACATACAATAACAAACATCACGCAACTGAATCTGAAACTATATCTGCCAATACTAACGCTAACCGCGATTACTGAAGTAGGTATTCCTGCGAAATGTATTATAGGTAAACCGAGCCATCAAATTACCTGCAGTGCGCGTTTGGCTCAAGCGCCCGTTACACGCGATACGTCAAAATTTCTCTAACCATATCAGCTGGTATTACGTTACTTCGGACGAACAATTCATGGATGTTATACGAACCACGTCAGAATATCCGCGTTTGATAAACCCGATCCAATCTACAACGAGCCTGGCTTCGAATTCTCGAGATGTTCTCTTGGCATATAACGGAGCCATCGTAAATTTTGCCATAATCCCGACGAACAGTCAGCTCTGCGGTGAACATAATAATTGAAGCACTAGATGCACCTAATTGCCTCGATGAGCTGTGTACTTATCTGATATACTTGCAGAATTTATAAAATGATAAATTTGGAATGATCTCCAGATAGGATTGAAAAAATTAGCCAGAAACCAGTACATCGTTACACGGTTTTATTATTCCTGAAATGTAATTCTCAACGTCGCAGTTGCCGTCGTCATTGTTGAGATTCCTGAATAGGGAAATACCAGGAAATGTTACTCCAAGATCCTTTTTGCAACGAATAACATAACTGAGCTCTGAATTTGGTAGGAAAAAAAACCTTTGAGCTACTAATACGATCCGATGCTATCTAATTAACCTCTGTGATCTCAGGTATGTAATTCACTCATCGATTTAGCTGTATAGCTGGTAATCAAAGGAGTTTACATTTCGAGTTCATCAGGCAGCGCGATGGCGTTCCGGAAACTAGCACGAAATTGTATACGTATTTGTTTTTGTAATACAGCCAAAGTGACGTAATCAGTGCAACCTGCAAATCGTATTATCCGGGACTTTAAAAGCGAATAATATTCACGTGGTGTAATGTACGTTTAGATATTTGTCGAACGTTACGAATAATTACGGCTCACCGAATATGACCCTATATATCGCATTATTTGAATCAAAACTGCGACGGCTTCGTACAATTGAATCTATTACACAAAATTTCTAATATATATTCACTTCCGTTCCACTTATATGTGCAATTAAAACACGTGTACAATATTCGTGATCCTCTGCAGATTTCTTATGTAAAATTTAACATTCATATAAGTTATAACAAAAATATAGGTATAACAATACATACACGATAGCTAAATTTTCAGCTTCGTTAATATGCGGCGTTACCAGAACATACTTTATAGAGATTTGATCAAGTTACAAGTTGTTATTTGCTTCGGAATTTCGATGCAAATAACAATACGTGAATTCATTTAGTTTATTCATTTTTTTCTTTTTCTTTTGTTTCCATCAAAATTTTTAGCACTGTAATTTGAGTTGGTACGTTGCCCAATCATTAATGTCTCCAAATAAATCTGATCCACATATTCACGAATACATATAGTATGCGTACATATATAATATATATATACATCATATACCTGTGTACTTTTTAGTGAGAATTATAGATGGAATTTACAGATGACGTCGGTTCTCGAATTTTGCTTGATCGATTTGGCCATATGTGGTTTTGGGTACAAGAGGAAAAGATTACCCGAGACATCGAGTGCGGGATTGTAATATAAGATTGTCATATTTTTTAAAAACGGCGGATTACGATGGGGTTTATTTCATCTTTCGATAGGGTTAGAGTGATTATTTAAATTATGTGTTACGTGCTCCAAACTATAATATGACATGATTGAACAAGGATGAATAATATTTGAACGCATTTTAAAAGGTGGTGATAATAATTAGTGGTGTAATAATGTGTACGTGACAAAAAAACTAAAGTGCGAGTGACAGGTGATTAATAATTGATGAAAAAAAAAAAAAATGTTTAAAATTCAATTACGGGATGTAGAGAAATTGACGAATAATTTTTTTACCGAAAATTTCTATGAAATATAGTAGGCATGTGTATCAAAATAGATTTTTGATGTAACAAATGACGAATTAAATTATTCCCCATAATACAATTCGTAAAAATTATACAGATCTTTCGTTTATATCTTTTGTATTATCTTGTTAGTTTAAATAATTATTTTATCAATTTTTTTGTTTTGTTTGTATATCGATTTAAATATTACATTATACGTAAGATATGTTACCATCAAACTAAATGTAGAATGACAACGCATGCTCCATCAAAATTCCATACGAATACTTAGGTAATGTTCGATTGACATATATATCTCGTTCTATATAATAATTGTACATTATGCTGGCATCACAATGTTACACGCATTCCACACGACGAAACATCATTGAAAATAATGCGTTATTTTATATGATTGAAAAGAAATTTATCTATAAATGTAAAAATGAACTGAAAATAAACGTGACAAAATGATTGAACTTTGTTTTTTTGTGTTGATCAGTAACTATACATGAATGAGAAGATCTGAAGAAGGGTGGACGGTGCGATCTGCTGGAACCAGTGGGCTTTGCTCACCGTTCGAGGTTTTCTTTTGTTTTTGTTTTTTTTCTTACTATCTCTATACTTAGTCTTTGTAACAAGCATCGTGGTACTTGTAGATATTATAGGACGTTGTTTCAACTAAGGATCATTCTGCGAATCGTTCGGCTATCGTACATAGATTGAAATTGACGAAATAGCTGTGGATGGATTCTTGCTTGTTCGAATTTTCACTCGTCGCCTATACTGACCCTAGTTATTGTTTAAAGTAAAGTATCACCTATTTTGCGTTATACCAACACTCGTTATCATGCTGTAACCGACGATCGATTATCATGGTAGGAATTGCATATTAAATTAGCAGAATATACGAAGTTTTTTCTCAATATGGCAAATCGATTTTCAATATTTATCGAGTATAACGTACCTTGTTCCTGCTTAGTTTTTTCCATGGCGACGCAGGCGGTACGCCACTCCTGTAATTCGGGGGATGGAATAAGCCCCGCTGAACCTGCTGCGTTGTCCTTCCTCGCTTGCCACCAATGGTGGTCATCTTTACTGATGATCTGAAGGATATCCCCAGTTTTAAAGGCAATTCCCGCTTGTGCACACGGGATCAACTCGTCTTCAAGGGGATCGTAATCGAACTGGGCACGCACAAATATCTGTAGGGACAAACAAAAGGGATGTAAGTATAACTGGAAAAGTTTCAACGAATCGGTAAAAGAAGCGGAAACATTTTTTTTTTCCTCTTTTTTTTTTCTAAGCGTTATCGTGGCTGCAGAGTTGGCAAAATTTGTTCGACGGGGGAACATTTTTACGAGATATTTGTTTAATTATTGGGCAAATTCATTCATCTGATTCAGAAAGTTCCTTACAAGTTTCTTACTTATACTATACTATATCAAAACTGGGGGTGTGCGAATATTCGAATAATTTTAAAATAAGGAAGAAGTTTAAACTATTTCGATGATTCGAAATTATTAGTTTGATAATTCTTCCTCATTTCAAAAATATTCGAATTATTCGAATAGTTCGAATTTTTCGATTCGATTCGAGCGCCAGTCGCACACTGCTAATCACAACCCGTTAAAAAATATCCCCCGGTCGAAAATTAAAAACCAAATAAACATGGGCATATGATATTCATAATCTGATCCAAAACCTGTGTGTACATACGATGTGAATTATGATAAAATGATTTAGCGGAGCTCTGGTATGTATCGCGGCTTGGCAAGCAGTGTGGAATATAATATAAAATTAATGATTGATTCGATGTGAACGTGCACGCTAGGCGAACGCGCGCACTGAGATATGTGGCGGTAGAATTGGGGGGAACTCGTGGAAATTTATTCTTTCCATAATAATGATAATGTTATAGGTACGTTCAATCTTCATTATTCATTTTTCAATCGACAGTTAAAAGCAGTAAAGCTTTGTCACAATTTTGCACACCACTTGTGCGCAGTTATTAACCGTTTCAGGTTCATTACTTGAACAGAAGCGAGTAGAAAGTGTCCGATATTACGTTATGTAGGTCAAAACTCAGGAAGTACTCGAAGTATGGAGGGTGATGTCAACCCCTCTCTTTAAAGTGGATCCAGCTTTGGAGCGACGAACACCTTTTATAAAATTTTGAATAAGTCGAATGCTGCTGTCGCCTTTTAAAATTATGTTCGAAAATTATTTCATCTATTCGCCTAAAATAATCGAAAATTTAAACGAGAGAAAAAAGCAACCATAACAAAAATTACGATGTGTGTAGCTGCAGATAAAAAAATGTAAAAATAAATGCCCCGGTTATCGCACTTGTATTTTGTTTTCTTTTTTTATTTTTTTTTCTCTATTTTGAGCATAAAGCGGAAGCTGAGTTCCTCCTAAACGAACAAGCAAACGTGCTTAAACGGTCTACTTGCGGGTGCATCTGGGCTACATGTGATCTCGTATGTGACGTTTACACAGTTACACATGTATATTATATAATGGATAACTAGATACTCTGGGAGCATCTTACGACTTCAAGTCGAGAATGAATATCATGTAACTAAAATGCCGACAAAAAAACGAGAATAAGATTTGAAAAAAAAATAAAAAATAAAGAGGGAGTAAAAACCGTTTTCAGGTGAGTTCAGATTCACGGATTGCAAAGCTATATGTAAAGCGCTAAGCGCGAAGGGTTAACGTTAGGATGCTGTGTTGTGATATGAGGAAAAAAAAATTATCGATCTATTATTTATTTACGATATACCCACGCACGCGCATCTGCAGTGCGCCCAGGTAGGTATGTAATGTACATATATAAACATATATATGTAAAGTATGGGTGCCTTTATGCATAATTTGATAGATAATATACATGTATATATGTATATTTATATATTTATATATGTATACAACATGAATACAAAGCATACATAAACATATATGTGTACATATATACAGTATGTAAAGACATTATGCACATAGGTGGGTAAGGTATATATGGTAAATAGATACACACATACAGAGTGTATAATGTATATGTGTATGCCTATACATGTATATCTATATTCGCGAGTAGATTGGGGATGTTGTGCAGAGGCAATGGAGAGAATGGAAGTGAAGGTTGGAGGAATCCGTCGTTGAAAAACAAAACAAAACGAATATGCACGCTACGCTCTTACTACGCCGCATGCCGGGGGTGTTGTGTTGAAAGTAGAAAGGAAATATATAAAATAAAATATTATGTAATAATTTTTTTTTTCTCTTCATACGATAAAATACAATAAGATTCAATTCGACAAAAAACATCGCAAATCAACTGAAAATCAATACGAGAAAGTTGGGGAGAGGCCTACACATTATTATAGGCGTTTAATATTATAGCTGCATGTACGCATAGCTTCTAACTACAGCAGTCCAATCACACCAGATCAAGTCATGGTACTTACTAACACTGGCAGAGGCCTAATCCTGAACAACTAGAGTTTGGAAAACAGAAGAACAGTAATTATTAATTCATAAAAATTTAGTTTAATAATTTTGTAGTTATGTCAATTATATAATGTTTCGGTTTACACGGTGCATGTCTGACTCCATGCATATTCAACAGTACAATTCCATAAATTATTATTTCATTATCGGCATTATTATTAGCGGTATTATTATTATTATTATTATTATTATTTATATGGAGGCAGTCACCTCACGCAACGCGTGTTGTATAACGTGTTCACGGCTACGAACAAAAAATAGAAGAAAAAAAATAAAATAATAATTCCAACAATCGAGTTCAATTAGCAACGGTACGAAAAAAAAGTAATTAATGAAATACTGCACATCAATGTATGAAGTAATGAACGATGATTATTGCAAAAATCGATAATCGATATACTCGAGTGCGGTAAAAACGTCTGTAGACGTTTTCTAACGGCTTGCCAGCTATCTCAACCGCGTCAGCATTTCTACTCATCCCTTTGATCACAACTAACCACGTAACTATAGCTCTCTGACCGACGCGACGAGCATCGAAAAACTTCTCAATCTGTTAGGGTCCTTTCAATTATCGACGAAAAGAAAACCTCCACCCGCATCAAGGTAGTCTCACATCATAAACCGAATTATGAATTTTTCTTTTTAATCCGAAATTTATGCTGACGGATCGGTTTCTATCACCGCAGACATTTGCTGAACCGCATGAGCTGTGCACTGCCTCCGAATGAGATTGACAAAAACTGAATTCTCTTTTTTCGTTTTTTCTTTTTTCGATTTCTATCTAAATACAAGCATAGTCAGACATGATCTGTATGCCGACGCACTCGCCACGGATAATTGTGATTTCTCGAAAGTTTCAAAAATTTTCTAAAAAGTTTCTAAAAGTTATCGATAAATTATACGATCAGTGTTATAATGTTATGATGATGACGGTACGGTACAAGTGCACTAAAATGATACCAATCTACGGATTATATAAAATGTAGTACTTGGTACGGAAGGTACGAGAGATTTGGGGGAAATGACGGTTTTCTCTACACCATGAAATGTATAATAGCAGGTATTATAATACAAACTATCGAGACACAACTCGTCTGGTGGACTGACTGCTGTGATTGATGAACGTTCAGAGGATGTATGTATATGCATATATATATTTATTCCCGCGAGACGTGCAATTATCGTTTTATAATATGCAAAGAATTACGAAGATCGTGAAAATATGGGCAAATAATCCTCGAAATTAATCATTAAATTCAATATGTACATGTAACTCATTTTAATTTACGTATAACTGACGGATGTAATATACGGAGTGGTTCACTCAAGTTTTTATAAAAACAATATTTCGAGAATAATGTATTTCGTCGGAAAAATTTTTGTATCAAAAATTCCGTTCATGCGAACGGGAGAAAACGGTGTCTCTGAAGTTGAACTATTGAATAACCATGAAAACTTCCACCGAATAAAAAATACAATGGAACATTGTTTTCCCCACACAAAAATACGGAACTTTTATTCAGAACATTTTGTTCCGAAATGCAATGTTCTAGAAATATTTAACTGTTTCAACTTGGATTTACCACCATGTGTAGTGTACGAAATACAAGTGATAGATCGAAAGCTTTTAAAAATCAATAAACTTCAGTGCGATGCTTCAACTAGTAGATATATAATATATACATATCGTGTACGTGGGAAGGTGCTACGATGATTTGATGATGATATAACAGTAAACATAAAGATATTACCTAAATAATCCACGCATACTGCAACAATACGTGTAATGAAGGATGGTCAGGGTAAGGAGTGTTATTTATGGGAAGCAGTTGGAAGCGTTTTCTTTATCTGTATTAACATTTTGAACTCATTATTTGTATACCTTAGCATATGGAATATATTGTAAAACTTAGCCGATGAAAGTAATACACGCACGCAGAAAAATTTAACATTTCATACAGCGACTCTGAAATTGATGAATTTTTTAATTGGGTAATGCAACTCGCAGATGAAATCAGCAGTAATTATTGGACCGGATAACTTTGTTTTTTTCTACGTGCTGACGATACATGATTTATTTCAGAAGTCAACTGCCTCTACTTTGAAGTTCAGAATCCCATAGCAATAATAAAAATAACAAAAAGAATGTCGGAGATCCATCTGAAAATCGTGGCATATTGGGATTTGCAAAGCATCTTTCATTTTTCTACCCCATGACAGTGAGAAGAGAGAGAAAAAAAAATTGAAGAATCACATAACAAGATGGATAAAGTTGAGTTAGTCTGATCGGTGGATTCATGTATTAAAATGTGTACAAATGAATTAGTGTGAAACTTCGATGACATTGTTATTAACAATCACAATTTCGCTTGCCTTCTCGTTTCCTATCATCGACGAATCGAAGTCTAGGGACGTCTCGTATGGTAGACCTTCTCGATAATAGTTATTATGATCATAATTATATAAAATAAGCTATTTTTGGGATCAAATTTATAAGTTGACAACTCTCGTCGTACCACCCCCGAATAAGGTCACTTGGTACGGTGGTACTTTTGAGTGGCAGAATGACGGGTACAATGGATCGAGCACACATATGATGTATAGTATAAATTCTGCACAGGTAATCGCAATATACATATGTAAGTTATAGATAAAATAGAATATATATATAAATGCTTATACACGTACAATACAACATCAGTCTAAACGTATGTTCTACCCTATAGGAGACGATAGAGAAGAAGAGGTCACGTGTCTTCGATTCATGCTTCATTATGCCCTCGTATGTACAATGCGCAGTACTGAATGTCGTGTCGAGTAGAAAAGGAGATACATGAGCTCGAAGAAAGCTTGCTTGGTGAAGAACTCGTTGACGACTTTACAAATACGAATACCTTTACACGCTCCTTCAGAAGTCTGTACATAGGAGTTTGACTATACAACAGCATTTGTCGACTAGTTTTCTCGAATGAATTCGATTCCTTCGTTTCCACGTCTCACTGCTCTCATGAAGTACCTGGGTATAGGTACACATAAAATCATCGTGCGCTGCACGTATTTTTTTATTTTTTTATTACTGAAAATATCGACAGAGTGCACGAACGAAGAAAGACGAAGAAATTGAATTCGTTCGTTTTGAAGAACGGACGAATGTCCAGAAAAATTTCGTCGGAGGGATCGATTTTATCAAGATCGCGGACAAAGGGTTCTCTCCCTGAAATCCGGTACCCATACATACGTATAGTCACTTTTGGGATATCCGGCTTCGAGATTCGAAACGTGCATGAATTTGGGAGTGCCGTATTTTTATTATGCCGCCGTTTTTATAACGCTACCGGTTCTAAGTAAATATTTTATGGAGATGGTTATAGTTCGGCGAAACTTAATCGCGTAACCATACATACCATAACGGTTTAAGCTTAAGCTTTACAAGTTGACCGATCGATGAAAATTATACAACGGAATCGGAAGAAGTAATAGATAAAATCGCGTACGACCTGAATTTCGAAATACTATTCCAATTCAAATGCCTAGAATTCCGCCTCAGAAACTTTTATGCCAGACTAACGCTCGATGAAACTGAAATTATTCTGTTTATTAACGTATATAGTACACGACTACAAAATTGCGTCTACTTTTATATTCATGAAATAGTCATACATATGAACATTGATTGACTTGTAACATAATAATAACATCAGTATAGTATTTTTTTTTTTGTTTTTCCTTTGTTTTTTATAACTGATATTAATACAGATTTCTCTATTGCATTTATTTTACAGATGTATGTCGATGTATTGTAACACAGTAAGCGCTTAAATTTCAATAAATAAATTTGTTTTTACGGAATAATACAACATTAGATAGACTCTGAATCTATTGAATATTGAATTTTACATTGCAAATTGCCCGTTAAACGAAGAAGGGCGAATTACACATATATGAGAGATACTGGGGGGAAAAAATTCTTACACATCGTTCTAAATAAGCTATATATATCTCGTCGTATCTACACAGCTGGTTATACATGCCTGCAGATATTTATAATACATTGATTGACTGATTTCAAATCGATGGATTTACAAGATTTTGTTTATAATACAGTTTCACTAAATATGCCATGAACACCCACATATTTGCCAGAAACTAATTAATGAACTTATTCTGAATAAGTCCAATTAATAAATATACAAATTAGTCAAGAATCATGTATTCAAAAGAAATACTAAGAGTAATTCATCGATTCGAAAATAACCGCAGGAATTGAGTTTTAACCTCAGATCCCGCGTGAGCCACGTTACTCTCGAAATAATTAAGAACTACTTGATACAAAGTCGGGTACTGTATCGGACTTACTTAAAAGCAGGTACATAATTTATTGTTTATATCCTGAACAGAGTGATCTGAGGGAATACCTCGAAATGATTAGCAAGATCGTTGGTAGCTAGCGGTTTGCAGAGTCGCTTTTCAAAAATACCTCAAAAACACCGTCGCGGTTCAAGTATAATGATTATAAGGATTAGCGCCTTGCGAATTACGCCAATCCCTCGTTAGTGGAGCAAACGCATTAGTAGATTCACCTGATTTTTTTTGTCCGTCATTCGACCCTGATTTTCATTCCTAGGTACGTACCTCGACGATCGAGGAGAAAAAGCGGACTTGGAAATGGGCATCTCAACAATCAAACAAATTGGGTTGTAACAATCGCTCCCGTATGACCTTTGTCTCCAAATAAGGGAAAGTTTACCTGCAGAATTAAGGACTTCACAGATTATAGTAAGGCGCGAAAATAATCTTTTTTATTTCTTCTTATTTTCGGGGTTCTCGTTTTTCGGAGAATCAGGCACTGATAATTTAGAAGCATTTGTTAGATCCCAGACACATTCACACGACACGCACCCTTCTAAGCCCATCGTATTATCCTCAAAGCAAAAACCATCTCTGCGATGTAAGATATACTCTGATATCCACACTTTCTTCTCATTTCTATACCATTTCAACTTCATAAATCGTGTACTCGCTTTAAACGACCTAAAAATACCTAAAATGAGTATAGCACGTATGTGTATAACAACTAATATGTACACGAAAAAATGAAGTTCTCACGGTTCATATGGAGCCCACAAAGGAAAAACGCATACAGACAATCAGGGATAATAGGAGGAATTCGTGCGTCTTAATGTAATTCCTAATAAAAATGTTATGCCATGCTATTTAACCGAAGCAAGATGCTGTTGATCTGTTTGTATCTTATATAATATGGTGTAGTAACATCGTAAAATAAGACCATTAAATTCAGAGATATAGAATTCAAATCTCGTATACTTATATGTATACCTATAATGTATTCATACGAGTATTCGAATAGCATAAGAAGAAGAAGATGAAGAAGAAGAAAAAGTAGTAGTAGTAGTAGTAAAAGAAGATCAAATAGAAGTAGGAGGAACGTAATGCAAATAATGACAACACAAAAAATAAAAATAAAAAAGAACCAGTCGAAACGATAGGTGAAGCTTTCTTTTGGACAGGATTGAGAGGAGCTCGTGAGCTTTGTGTATGGAAGGGTGTCCTGTACGTATAGACATAGAATATACATACATGTGTACATCACCCAAGGAACGGTGAAATATAAATGGACAAAATGGCGGGTTCCGGGAGCTTTGGTAAACAAAAGTCGGTCCCTCTATATACCGTCTGTCGACCCTGAATTCAGTACATAGGGAGTCTTCTGCGGAAACTTAATTAAATTCGTTAGTTATACTCGTAAATATTTCACCGACAAAATTAACAGCAACCATCGCTTCACTTTGTCGTAGTGACCTACCGTCACGTTATGAAAAGAACGTCAACCGAAACAAGATCGATAACACGGAGGTCGAGTATGTTTTCGAAAAATACTTCCCTCATTATCTAATGGTCTTTCCCGGTATCCTTGTTTGATTAATTCACGCCCCAAACTTGAACTTTCTTTTCTTATTTTTCTCTATCTTTCGTCATTATCATATGATGCATATGTATATTGATCTTTATTTGCGAGTGTATAGACCTTGTAAGACCCCATGGAAAACTATTTCATTGCCCATGAAAATATCGAGCAGACATTTTATATATAAACTTGGTGCTTCGGTAACGTAATAATTTACAATAATATCTTGACGCAAAGATATACAGAGCTACTGTTGTGTATGAGGTATACTAATTAATTGCGGCAGCTTTAGACAGAGTGAAATTGTTACGGGATTATGTTTTATTGTTAAAGCTGAGGCGATCGTTCAATTTTTTTTAGTATCATCTAAAATGTTGAAAATGAATCTTATACTTCCATAACAGGTTTCATTTACCCATCACACGTATCGTTGCTTATGACGAAAGATATTTCATGTATTCAACAGAAGATTAGCAATGAGAAGTAGATTTCATCAAACTGCAAGGTTCGGTGCTCACCATCAGATATAGTTAATTGACTCTGCGGGTAAGTTTATCGGAGTCATAGCTGAGTAATGGTGTACGACTGCCTGACTGATTCTGACCTTTAAAGTTTAGAAATTAAAGGAGTTTGATTAATAGCACACGACGGCGCGCGTAAGGCGAAGCGTGAAACGCGAAAGTTATCCTAATCTAATTCGAGCGATAAGCTCAAGTAAACTGGACTAAGTTGAACCGGGTAAAACGTTATACTCGAGAAAACGTGATCTGTAGCAGAAAGCTGCTTACGTAGTGTGTTTCAATATGCTCGTTATAGAGGCGCGCATCTATCTTGACGAGATAATCGCCACTTCCAAACTATCCGAAAGCACGCGAACTAATCGAGGTAATGAAAATCATTACGCAAACACGTCTAAGATTTACGAACGGCTCTCAGAGCTGACAATGGGTTCAACCGACGTTTAGGGGTATTTTCTGTTGAGGATGTACCGACTTTTGTTTTCTGGTTTTTAGAGGACTTTGAGGCCTTAGGGGCACTGCTGCATGAGCACGCCGGGTTCATGGGTGACTTTGGAGTATTCGTGGACACGGTTTTTACGGTTGTGACGATACTGGAACTGTTATTGGTGTTGGTATTGGTATTGGTATTGGTCAAGGGTACCGAGTGAGATGCGGGAGGTGCGGCTTGGGAAATGGTGCCTCTGGGGCTGGGGCTTACTTGTACCTCGCAGGGGGGCGGCGCGCTCCTGTATGATGGCACTATCTTGAAGGTCACCGATCCTCTCGCCTCTCGCTGAAACAGAAAATTTATTTTAAGCGAGAAAATTCATTTCTATCAGATGATTCGTCGATCTATACACCTTATTCCGCATATAAATTCAACCATCAACTCGTGTCATCTCGCGTTGACTGAGAGAGAGAAATTTCATTTCGCTAATTCTCCGGACGAGAGAATAACAATAATTGTACAGACTACCGTCATAGTCAAAGACTGCATATTTGCGCACGGCGCGCGTTTCCTGTAAATCTATTTCGGAGTAATTTCACCACAGCTTCATATAAAATAGTATTCCATATTCTCTTCGTATATTACGCGATTCTGTGGGGATCTCTGTACTGGATCAATTCCAGTGCGCCGCAGTTATTTAACAGCGCTCAGATATCCCGACGGTGAGGGTCTAATATGCAGTACGAAGAGAAATCAAATTTATATATCTCTTCGATCATATGGGCTGTATACATAGTTATGAACTCGCGACTTGGTTGGCGACTAATTTCGTGCTTCTGCTGCCAGAAAAATAATTTATTATCATCATTGAAACGTTACGCAAAGTTCTTTTTTCTCGAAATGACAAAGTAAAATTTCAGGTATGTGGGATAGTAGGGGAAAAACGACTCATCCTATTTGAAACACGACATGCAGCAATGCATGGACTGATAACAAGTTTAAAAATGAAATATTTGCTCGGTAAACGACTGGAACACCTGCAATTCTGTTGGCATCATTGATCGTTGACGGTAGGTATAGAAACGCGGCTATTTGACGTAGAGAAATCGAAGGGAAAAATCAATAAAAGTACAAAGGGTTGAAGGAAATTCTTTATCGCACATAGAGGTGAACTGTATCATTTATTACGTACATGTAGAATGTAGTATGCCAGATGTACGTGCATGCACACTGGTGATTGTTCGACAACGGAGCGCTGCAGATTTATACACGTAGAATAGATTTAAACTATATTGAGTCATGGGATTGCAAGTCTATCTGATTCTTTTATTGAGAAAAAAGTTTAGCGAGTTTTGATTGAGGTTAAATATATAAGTCTTGAATCCAAGAAATTGAATCGTTCCAGTGCATGAGAAATTTAAAGACGTTGAAAACTGAGCGAGGTTTAGATCTGTTTTAGATTATAAATGTGGAGTCACAGCGGCTACCGTTGTGTAGGATTGATATCTTTCGCCATTATAGATTTCAGATAAGTATCCTACTTGAGCAGGATATTCGAACAGTTGACCGGTAGGTATGAGTTTCAATAACAATTTGAATTGACGTTTTGATGCCTCGTTTCGTCGAGGGATATCTTCGGAATGAAATTTATTATTCTGATAAACCATTATCTTTTATCGAACGATGAAAAGTTATTTTTTCAAGACAAACTCGCTAAATAAAAAAGAAAAAAAAGAAGTATTTGCAAGTTAAAGTCTTTGTGGAACCAACTACGTAATATTTAACTGTGTACAATTTATGACATAAAATTCAATTTATTTTCATTCTCTCAGTCATGAAAAGAAGTGTTCTTCTCATCGGCAGAAGACCCGACTAACTAAATGTATTTCAAATAATTGGATTGTTCCCGATTGCCAATTATCGCGGCTTTGAATTCAACCGACGTATATTATTGTTTACAATAGCAATACAATTGTAGCGACAATTTCATTTGGTTGATTAGATGCGTCCACCGCGCCGGCTTGAATTTCGCGCAGTGGTCTTTATTACCCATTAGCAAAATGGCGCTCTTATTTCGATTGATTAATGTAAGTAATTGAAACTCACGAGAATTTTTTGTAACGCGTTGACCGATTGATTGGCGACTGGAACTCCGTTGATTTCTCTGATCTCATCTCCCACGTGGAGCGTTGCTTGTCTATGGATCATCCCACCGTGCATAATGCGTGCTACGACGCACTTACCGTCTTCATTCATCTTCAGGGTGATTCCCTGAAATTAATTAAACGTCAGATGAATCTGTGATTGACAGTTGTTTCAGAATTTCTAAAATACCAAACGCAGCCAACGAAAGCTCATTTTGTTATATAATTGTAGTTTGTCGAAAAACTCACCATTGGTTCATCGGTATTCTTCTGGAATTGTACCAACCGGACACGAGTAACATTTTCAAGTTCCAGATCGCCGTTTTGTCCTTCAAGTTCATCCCCTCCATTCAAATAAGGGAGGAGGGGTGGGGGCGTGACTCTTGTTGCCTCTTCACCATAGACATCGTGTCCTGCCACATCATGCGCTTGGAGGAGCGCCTGAAACAAAGAAAAAAAAAAAGATATGTAGTAAATGTATATGTACGTGCAGGGATGATTTTCAAAAATATGGCAGCCCAGTAAATAGAGGCTGATCACAAATTTCGGAATCGGGGCTTTTTTTAGGGTGATTTTTTAAGGCTGCAGAGCTTTTAATTTATTCGATTCTCACTGGAACTGCGGGGGATTAATTTTAATGAATGTAATGTTACACGCCAAGGAGTAAATAATTGGATTCTCAACCCTTCCAAGACGAACACGTGATCACAAATGAGGCGATAAAATTCGAGTTGAATGTTTTAACAACTGGAAGAGCAATTCAACAATTTGAATTCCGATTCAATTGAATTCTTTGAATCGGATTCTTTCTCCTCCCGTAAAAAGAAATAAACAAATCGTCGTTCGTACATTGATGAATAAAACTCGTACGCTTTGTAGATCTTCAAACTCGGGAATCGAATTAATTATACTTCGGTCACAGATAAAGCTCCCTTTCCACATTTTCTTTACAGCGTATCTGGCATCTTAGAAAAATGTCGAAACGTCGACATCCTGTTCCAGGTTGATTTCGTTATTTATATTTGTCTCTAACCGCATACAAACGAATCTCGCAATAACTGTCTCATTTATTAATTTCAAAAGACTAATATTTTTCTCCCATTGCAGGATGATTAATATATCCCATGTATGCCTGCAGACATTATACAAGTGTAGCTTTTTTCATCCCTACATCTATATTGGATGCAACTAGTTTTGATTAATTCATTTTTACGGTTGAATGGTCGAGTTTCGTTCAAACAAATGTGCTGTCCCAGTTACACGAATACCATTATTAAAATTTTTCCGTCAGAGCATCCTAATAATTGTTCAGGTGCAATATCTTTCTACAATGTGTTTTTCATGATGAAAGGGAAAAAAAAACGAAAATTCCAAGCCAACAAATTTAAGATGTCCGTTTTAAACCTTTTTATTATTTTACAAATGATTTTCCACTGTGGGGAAATTTTCCAACTATTCCATAGCGTAAATAATTTCGGCAGTAAATTGTCTACTTTAGACTCAATGTATCGTACAGACTTGGCCGCATTCAACCGAAGATCATATGGTATTAGCGTACAAGTAGGTGCATTTCTATTGTTGCACGAGGCAGTGATAAATGTGAGTTGGAGCCAGGGAGTATTGGAAGAAAATCGAGATCAAGTAAAGAGCACATCGTTGCTATATCAGCAGTGCACCTGAGTGCAGGATCACTTATTGAAAGTGGGCTTATTATTCGCTGGCACATCAGTGATCACCCGCGCTCTCTTCTGACGTCATTTAAATACGCGGGTAGTTTATCTTCCTTGGATATTGAAGTGTGCGCGCGTATGTGCTCAATATACGAAACACCGTTGCATAATAGAAAACTGGCGAGGGGTGATTCGTAAGGGAAGATTGATGTCGTTCGAAAGGAGAAAAAAGCGTGAACGACAGAAATTCTCATTGCCTAACGAAACTGATTACTCTCAATATCGATTCAACGGGAAAAATGAATCGGTGATTAGATTAGTGTTTATATATAATTGAACTATTTTGGAATGCTGATAATTTATATCTGTGCAGTAACGTTAAGTTGAAATGCAATCAGCAAGGGAAAGATGGTATGCGAGTCTGGTTCAATAATGGGATAAACACAGGGGAAAATGGAAGGTCGAGAGGCCGACGAGCAAATGGGTTGCCTAAAAGATGCCGGACCATTTGCTGGAGAGATGCCAACTCGGCAACGGAAAGTCCTGAAGGATATCAGGGCAGAGTGGCGCCTCACGAATGCACCAGCCACCGAGAGGCTCACGGTTATAGGATGAGTAATGCGAGTATGCAGCACGTTCGAGAGTTCTAGACTTTGGAACCGATTTACCCACCTATTTGAAACGACGCCAAACTCGTCACCTGTTATACCTACGTTAACTGTATAGATATATAGCTACTATAGTCGATATGCCGATTACCATTTTCAGTCATAGCATTCTGATCCATAATTATTCCTCATTAATCTACATCCATATTTGCATAATGCCTAGTGCCGCCGCTAGGCTTACGTAAATGGATTTCAGAAGGGGAAGAAGCTCTAGAAGCTTTCGAAATTGCATACCTCTTTTATTTGTCCCCGATAAATAGTTTGCTGGTTTTCAGACTGTGTACTTTTTTTTTCGCAGATACGTATAATGATTATGAAACTTTCAAATGGGCGCATAAGCGTTCAACCTATGTATAGGTGTGAATAAGAAGTTATAGTCAAGTATCTCAACTTTGCAGAAAAATTTTTCTTTGCATATTTAGCCACCGTCAATGTGTGCGTATGAAAATACTATTACCTAGCTGGTTTTACCTAATGGTCCATGAAACCTTCTCGCGACCCGTCCCGGACATTCCATTACATGCTTTTTTCTCTTACTCTTCAATTTTCCGTCAATTATAATTTTTTTTTTTGTCACCGACTTCGACGTGGATACAAAAACACCAAAAAAAACATCCAACACTATCATATGTTCTGCCCCACATATGAGTAATGAACGGTAAGTTGGTCAATGGTGAATCGTTGCAGGCTAAAAAATTTTAGTCATTGCATGATTTAATCAAGTTGACTTTACTGCAAGATACGTCCATTAAGGTGACCAGCAATTTAATTTTAAGAAAAAAATTGATGGACATCAGGTGGTATAGATGGGTGATCCATCGAAAAGTTTCTTTCTCAAGGGACCTATCTCTCTTCCAGGGGAACATAATATTGTCGAAGTGGGACATCGGGACAGTGAAGACTCGACACGTCGCCGGCAATCTTTTTTTTCTTTCATTTTTATTCACTTTTTTTTTGTCTTGCAGGGTAACTTTGCCAAGGCAGGCACGAGGTACAAATTTTCACGAGAGTTAGAAACCTCGGCCGGCGCTCGCAGCGGCGGGTTTTTTGAGGTGAAAATTCTCGTGTCACTATAGAGCAGTTTGCACACGATAAAGCTAACGGTCAAGTGGATAAGTGAACGAAAAGAAGAAAAAAAATCTAAAGTTCGGGATGGCAAAAAAACAAGTAGGATAATAAAATAACGGCGAAAAAAAAAACTGATGGAAAATTTAAAACCATTATACATACTACATTAGCTACGAGATGAAGTAAAATTTTGGTAGGAATTTTATATTTTACCGCGTTCATAATTTCCGCGAATGTGACGAGATATCGCCGCATGAAGTTTTTCAGACTAGCATGGCACTCCGAATTTCCAAAACTTTTTTTCGTGTGTTCTCACGTATTTTGAGCTCAGGAATTCGAATCTGCAAGCTAAATTGATCTGGCTATCGAAATGATTGAGTTATAACGCCGATTTATAAATTATACACGAGATATTTCGATCCTGATTTTTTTGTAAGTTAAAACTCGAATAATTCCAAGTTGGCTGATGAGATTCGTTGGACGGCGGGTTATTATTCGCATAAAATCTTCTAACGAATCTAAATAATCCTGTACATGCAAAGGTCATTGTGATTTTACGAGATCAAAAGGTGGTATATTAAAGTAGAAATATGTGATTGACGGCAACTCGTTTCCTTGCGAAATTCAACTTTCAACATGAGTTGCTTTTGTTATTTTCACGACAACAATACAAAGGTGTAGGCGCAGGAGAATTCCAAAGGTTTCAAGGTTAAGCGCTTGAAAATTCTTTGCCAGTCACTAAGCTTCCTGTTTTTTATTTCACCGGATTTCCGAAAAGCTCTTACCACGGATCTCCACTTCCAACGAATGGAATCAAGAAATCGTCTCACCTTATTTTTTTCCCCAGAGGCAAGTAACAGGTGTTATTGCATCCTTTTCCCGACTCGACGACGAGCCGCTCCCCAAGATTATAGACAAAATTATTTCAAAGAATGGAATTCACTGCAAGCACCAGAAAAAGCGACTCCCCAACTTTTATTCCGACAATTTAAAACTCCGTACACAATAGACGACTTCGTATTTGTCGTTCTCTTTCTTTCCCTCGTGTTCTACTTTCGAGACATAACGCAGCTTTAACTTTAACTTTAACAAGCTTTCAGTGCTTTATTGGCCGGCAAAAACTCGAGGCTTTCTTCAAAAATGCAAAATAAAGCCTCCAACAATTCTTTGAAAACCAAAAAAATATTTCTATAATTACAAAAAAGGAACAAAAATTCTGTTCTCAGAATAAAATAATTTATAAAAGCGTTCGCGTCAAGCGCGAAGACTAGTCGCTTATCGCCTCTAACTCTGGTGTAGTGTTGGCTTAAAATCGGGTAATTCCCTGACTAGCTTTGTTAACCGTCACCCCCAAGTTCCCGCCATCCCTCGTATACCTTGCACGCTCGCTTGTATGGCTATTCAATAAGTTTTTTTTTTTCTTTTTTTTTCTGCTTCATTTCTTCTTTTCTCTTATTATTTTTTATTCTTAGCGTGAACCCGCTCTGTGTTTTTATTTTCGGCGAGAGCGAATTTGAAAAAAGATAAATAAGAGAGAAAAATGGAAAAAGGAAAAAAGAAACATAGTAATTTACTTAGTGCAAACTCGGTTACGGGTTTCGTAAATAAGCTTCAACTTCAACGTTTGCTTCACCCACCTAGCGCGTACTTTTCTTCCTCTGAACGACTTATTTGGAAAATGGAACGACCAATTTGCATGCATATACGCATACATGTGTATATAGATTTTCTTGACGCTCGTCTTTCATTGTCACTGGCACAACCGCAGTATTATTATTGTTTTTTTTTTCATAATTTGTTACGTCTTATCGAGCATTTACTTTTACCGTTGTAGAAATATCTGGAGAATATAACCCGACCCAACTCATTACCGTATTCAAACTTCCATCCCCCTTGCATTTGGCCAATGAAGCATAGTTCAGTGACCCAGAATACAATGTGGATTGTTGAGTGCAGCTAATTTGTTTCTTGTTTTTTTTTTTCACCCCTCCTAAATCGTGCAAGGGAACGTCGTGCAAAAGATTGAAAAGGGTCGAAACCACGTCACATCATACACGCGGGGTATAAAACGTCACCTGCAAATACATTGGAATTCCATCCCCTGAAAAATATGCGTTCGATTATCAGATGACGTTATGTCCGTCTTCCGGCATTGCACATGAACATCATCTCGCGATGTAGACATTAAGGGATCTGATGACATGGAAAAGTATAAAATTTCTATTCCCCCAGTTTACATATATACATGTAAGAGTCTTCCGAGTGAGGTCTGTATTTTACATCAAAGATGTCTTCTAAGACAGGTAAATGTACCCTTAATGTGTAAGCATCACGACATAGTAATATAGAACGCACAAAGCAGAGAGGTGTGTTTTATCACTAGGGGTGGTTTCATCCACTCAAAAATTGGAGAGATTTTTTTAGCAGTAAAAATACCCATAAAACTGTTTTTTTATGACCAAGTATATTGTAATAATATTTCCAAAGTTATCTCGGTAAAAGTTTGGCCGAACCGCATAACCCACCTCTCTCCACGCCGTTCTTTGATATCCGGAATTTTCGGGACACATATATTGACGTTGTATCAAACGATACTACACGGTGTACTGATTCGGAAGAAAAAAAATTTATATTGAAAATCAAAACAATGATAAACTTTGCACGTATATATAAGGTGAGCTTTGACAATCGAATATATCGAATCCCCGTAACATTCTGCGATGTTGAATTTATACGTTTCCGGGTATCCCGTAATGATGATCAAAAATTTCTGGGTCAGTGACAACGATGACGACGCGACGATGTTGAACGAATTAATGAAAAAAACTGATCACTTCACTCAAGTGGCATCCGACGTGAAATCGAAAATGTTTTCCCATATAACCGTTACGATACGAATCGCGAATATGTAAATTGAATATTGTTTATTGTTTCTAGTTCAGTGCTATTTTCGTGTCTTTTACTTGAATTTTTCAATGGTTACGGCGAAAAACTTTTACGAAGTCCACGTTTATTCATCGTTGACGTAGACGTCACGACGATCGTTATAACGCTGCATTGTCAGCCGTGCGAGAGACAACAATAAACGTGCTAGATACATTTGACTCTGCTAATGCAGCGTACTGCGGAACAAGTGCTTTCTCTGGCCGGTGCATAGAATTATTTCGAATATCATTCTCACTAAGCTGATATCACATGATACACTCACGTGAATTATAGAAATTATTTTACAATGATAACTATGGATGACAATCACTATGATTTATCACCTAGTCGACTGATCATGCCAAATTATTCGAAGAGACAAATATATAATATTAAGTACAGAACAGATAATCGAATTGCATTCCATGAGTCAATAGTGAATTGGTAAGCTGCTCCTAATTTCGAGTTATCGCGTATTTAGATTACAATAAATGACGATTGGGAGTAAATTATGGGCCATGTTCTTTGCTTCCAACAATGAGGAATTTGAAAAGAAATCTACGACGCATTGCATACGCGCGCATCTGTATAGAGTTTAGCTGTACTAGGTGTTTATTGAATTTCGTTCAGAAATTTCAAGCACGGTTTGCGGTGATTAAACGGTATGTATACAGGATATAATATACATCTGTATATCAAATCCATATACGGGCAGGCATGTTCCAAAGGATGTTGCACGCCTCGAGCGTTGATAACATTATATCGTTCACTCACAGTGAAAAGTAGATTTCTGAAAAACGTACGTGCTTCACCGATAACATGAGTGATGCGGGAGATATATGAGCTTATACGATTAAGCTCACTGTATACAAGTTACGAACATACGCGTTGCATTACGATCAGATTGGAAACAAAGAGCAGGCTTTTTCATCGCAGGGATTTCAGACGGAAAAGAGAAAATGGAATAAAATGTCAAGGATAATTTGTTTAATAACTCGAATCACTATTCTATTGTTCGCGTGATGATAATTCCCAAGAGTTCTCTTAAGGCATTTGAGGTATTAACGGCGTCCTTCTAGATGCTCGGGATTAGAAAATGGATAATCACGATAAAAACGGGGTGGTTTTAAACGTCGCGAGAAAAGAATTCCACTCCATTGGGAGTATTATCGATGTAAGGCAGTGTCACAGTGAGTCAATTGTCGCGCCTAAAAGATGCAAAGAAAAAAAAAAGAGAGGATCAAAACTGACAATGAGAGAGTACTGCGGCAGATATGATGAAGATGAAAGAAAACGAGACGTTAAAATCTACAAGTGCGCTGAAAACGAAATATGAACACAGACAACTTGACTCTCTGCATGATATGCGGACACGGGTGTAACTTTGTGTGAAAAAATGTTAACTGCTCTTCATCTTTGACTCTCGGGCAAACACCATCAGAGCTTTCATAATTGCTGGTCATTAAGTCGGCCGAGTTTCCGGTTTGGAACTAAAGCCGTTCTTCAGCGCGACTTTTCGCAGCTTTTTTTTGAGGTTACGGTGTCAAACGTGTTTCTGATCTCCTGCAACTACTCTGGTATTGGACATCATAACTCCTGACCTCCAACCGGGTAGATATATGCCATCTCATCTGCATACATAACTTTTAACCTATCCCGCAACACCATGACCGAATATCTTATCTCTTCTACGTGTATGTATGGTAAACCAAGTATACGATTACGCGCACGGGTTACACGTGCATATTTATGGGTAGTGAGTGTAACCCCAAACGGTCGTTACAGATGGCTCGCTGCGCTTTCGTTATACGCCAGGAATTCGCGGAATTGGTTTGAATATCTCTTTTCTTTCTATACATTTCAAAATGTTTTTAGTACGAAATATTACGTCGTACATAAGCCTCGTCATTTTTCACTCACCATGTGATAAGTCGAACGATGATGTCATGTTTCGGGCATGCAATGCCCATCCGAATTCAAACTGCTAAAGATTTTTTGCTTAGTATATAGAAACTGAGAGCTCATGATTTATATTTTGTCCGCGGCGTTCTCCCCAAGGAAATCTGTGGCCCCTTCAGTCTAATGAATGTGAGTCAACTTTGCATTTTTGGCTCTTTTGTCAGTTTAATCCGGTCACGATGAGGGCCTCGGTACACTATTTTAAAGTAAGGAGATTCATCGTCGTTATCTGCGCAACTTGGTTCTCAAAGTTATTTATTTGAGCCTGTTTATTTTCTAGTCGACTTGCGAAATTTATAAAGACATTTGTGACATGACGTTAGTCAGTCTTGTTTTCTCATCATGTAGTCTCATTCATTTATTACCAACGAAAAGAGAACGGTTTGCGTTGAATAATTATACTTCATAAAAAATAAAAAAATTTTGTTGCGGTAAAAAAAGACATTCAAGGAAGAAAAAGCGAATCTGCGAGAAAAATCATATAATTTTATGGGCTTTTGTACGAAGCAATTTAGCAAGCAGTTCGATCTACTCTCTAGCTATCACCAACCTAGGGTGCTTACCATATCCAATTTCAAGCGATTATACGTATCTGTACAGGAAGATATAATTGATTGGGTTATTACAGGAGCTTGAAGATAGTAAGCTTTTGTTTTCTGAACACTCAAAAAGTAAAGATCGACTCGACAGTTTCGTACATAGCTGATGGTACCAGGGCTGAGTATAGATTTCAATTAATTCTAATGCCATGATAATGCAATGAGAAAACGAGGATTATTATCAACTTCACGCTGTAAGGCCGATACAATACTGGGATAATCTGGTATTATTCAAGCGCTTACACTAAATGGTGGTCCTTATACGAAGGAAGCTAAATCCACTACTATCCCACATGCACTGTCCGCCCCTTCTAAAATATCTCCGTAGTTGGTACCGATAAATTAGCGAACTATATCCACTTCCATCTTGGATGGGTCCAACTGCTGCGGTAGATCGCGGTGATATGGAGAAAGAAAAAAAATACGTATAAAACAAAGATCGAGGATAATTGAGGGAAACTTATGGAGGAAAGAATTGTGGGATCTTCGAAGAAAAACAAGTTTCAATGCGAGTGCCGGGACCGCGTTCGAAAGTCTCTTTTTTCAAAGATTTCTTCTGTTACATAAATGAATCTGTTTTCTTCTCTTCTTTTCTATCTTTTCAATTATCTTGGGATTTTTGTTTGTGCATAGGTAGGATGAGGATCTTTATCAAAGTATTTTTTATCTCGACAATGAAGCAAAATTTAACAACATCCGACTGCACGTGGTGTTTGTTTTAATTTTTGTTTTTTTCGTTTTTGTTTGTAAGAGGAAATCGAGTGTCTTGTTTGTTTCTGGAAACTACAACCACAAGAGTACTACCTATATACAGCTCAAGTTTGTAGCCCCTGGACAAATGTTATACGAAGTTCGATCGGAAGATGCTTTAATCTGCGACGTTAACCGAACCAACTAACAGTAAGTTCCCCCGAATTACACTCTCGGGTCACAGCTTACTACGAGCAACGTAAACAGCATTTCAGAACAGCCTTTGTGCTCAGGATTTAAAATAAGGAGCATTTCAACGTTATAGCGTAGTGCCCTCGATAAAACCACCAAGTAATCTTATAAAATTTATCAAAGCGAGGATTTGAATATATATACGTATTTGGGCGATTAGAGATGTATATTGATGTTTGATAGGCTCATCTGACAATAAGTCGTGGTAGGTTGGTATATATTAATAATGTATAGAGAAGAAAATATGATCCTCTCGTAAAAGTTCAAATATTACTGATAAACCTTTGATCGACCTTTGAGGAGACTTCTGGTGTTGGTTGAATTTTACTTGGCGTGTTCGAGCGGGCATATGTGCGAAGCTGCTTACGAATCCGGAAATTCGAACTTGTAGGGGTTTTGAAAACACAATTAAACCGTGATAGGTGATATTTCAAAGCTGAATATTAATTGCGGGGTACAAAACCATGGAAACCCGACCGACAATAAGACTTGAATGAACAGCAAACTCGAGAGCGCGTATTTAAGCGCGGAATTTCTGTCCTTACAGATAAACCAGCGATCCAGAATGCCCGTGAGACTCGTCGAGTTGTAACCTGAGAGAGAAATTCCAAAAGTGTGGAGGACAGAAACCAGCGAGAAAGCCACGCGGCGTTTGGTTTTGGCGTTGCCCTGCGGATAGTATAGAGTAGAGTTCTGGCCTTCATCGATTATTGAAATCTTTTACGGAATGTATTTTTATCTATTCCTTTTCAGACCAATCTCAGCGACTGCAGTTTTTTTTTTTTTTTAATGACTGACTAACCATGGATCCGATAGATTGCGCGATTTTTCTAATCTTCCTGAGTGAACCGATATATACCTGCAGATACTCGATACGTGAACCTAAAAATTGAAAATTAATTGGTCAATAATTACTGCTGGAGTTCGCCTGCGGCGACAATTTGAACTGCGGCTCGAACGTTGCCTGTGATGTCGCCTGATTTTCTGAGCGAAGACAGATCTACTCGTGTTTTCTTTCGTTTTTTCATCATCTTGTTTTCATGGAAGCAGCATAACAGAACATTTCGTGTAAAAGAACATAGTAGGTATAATTTTGTCCATGTTGTGAGTTCATTAAGGTAACAGGATAACCGCGAGGCCTGGGGTTTGACTTTATGCGGTTTGGTAATGCAGATACCACCCCTATGAAAAATTCCAGAATATTTGCGACCCTTTTAGCCGAAAAGTTGGTCGCTCAACCGTGAACTTGGGCAGCTAGCAAGGGCGTCTGGGTTACGGGAATTTTTACATACCTCTTTTCTTTAAGTAATTGGCTTTACGAAGGCGTTGGCAGCCACGTACCAAATGTGACTTTCGAGCTCATGTCAGCCATAAAGTGGCGAATGTTTCAAAGAGTCGTCATTTTTAATAAGCTCTGAGTCCCGCATCGGGGTCACTATATGAGGCAAAACATGCTTTACAGATACTTTTATGTGCCCCGAGCTAAAAGGTTCGCTTTGAAATTCTCATAGTGTCGTCTAACCTGTAAAATCATATTTGGGCTCGGGAGCAATTGGTTAGTGTCTGCAGGTGTATTTCAATTTGTTCATATATTAGGGGTTACTGCAGTAAATAATTCGCAAATTAATCGGCCTGAAGCAACCTCGATCACACTGGCAATTGTTTCGCGTATCATGGTACCATCGGCAATTTCCGGCAAGTATAATCGTGAAAAAGACATGAAATTTTTATAGCTACACCGACATAAAATCTGATGATAAACCTGTCTACGGATTACTATAATAGTCACGATATAAACTCAATATATACGACGATTTAAGCTCGCACTATGCGGAATTGAATGCTTGCCCATCCGGCAAATTAACACTTTCGGGATGTTGTTTCTACCCAATGAAATACTATACGTTATTCATTGAGCGGACGTTTTTAGAGGATTCAGGAAAAAACTAATGTACAACGGTTTCGATCCCCATGATCAAGGGGATTTTTAACTTACATAACACAGCATCGCGTCTTCCGTCTATCTGTAGAGAACGTCTTTAATTCGGATCGGATCCGATCGAAGGGTGGTAATTTATTTTTTAATCATGACTTGGATTTTAAACAGTTCGACGATCGGTGTCTGGAATAAAAATGAAGTCTTCAGCTCATACTCTAGATTAAGTACTTTAAAATCACCCCAAAGCTTGGGCAGCTAATAAACGCGATTATAAACCCCCGGGCTGCATGTGACCGCCCGCGCGAGGGGGCGGTTGGCCGCGAACTGACTGTCGACCCGTCGCGACGTCGAGCGTCGTCGACGTAGCCACGTTGTCGCCACCCTCGCTTTCCCGCCAAGATTCAAAGTACCTGGATTAGGTATATGTCACCTTCTCCGAGGGATTTATTACGTAATCCGAACGCGCGTGTGATTTCACCGTTCGTGCAGAGTCGATGATTCTGCACTTTACATTTTGTGCGAACTCGTTTCGTGCGATAATTTTACACTGACCTTCAGAATATGTCCAGTTACAAATAACGACGCATTTGTCCGTCGCATTGATTAAATGATAATTTCCAAGATCTGCAAATTTTCCCCTGGAGTTATAAAACGTTATACTTTCAAATATTCTAAAGCTACAGATCTGCCCCTGAGTTAGTGATTGGTAACGTTCGTGAGACTTCCATAGACGTAATGACTTGCAACGTTTTTGAATGAAAAAACTAATTTCCTGCATAGGAGTTTACGAGGGAGTTCATATTTAAGCCTGAATTTCGTGTGAACTGAAGTTCGAATGAGAGACGATACGTTTAATAAGTAATACGACCGAAGTAATAAAAAAAACTTATTGCGTGATAAACGATCGTAGTAACATAATACTGTAGACTGCAGTGCAGGTTCAGCAAGCTGTGAAGGTAAACGGATGATATTCCGACGTTTCATGGGATCATCTAGTTTATAGCCTTTTAACCGAGTATAAATAAGCATTTAAGGGTACAGTGCTACCGAGGCGTAAATTATACTACTTGTTGGTAGAATCCTAATCGTAATGTTATACGCCCCGGAGACCGATAAAGGTAAAGAGCCAACGGTTGCGTGAAACTTCGCTGTATTAACGGGCTACATGCTTTCGTTAAATTACACCCATATTTCTCGTATCACTTATTCCATAGGCCCTCCAGAGATTAGAAACGTGTTACATAAAGCGTTCAGGAATATTGATTTGTTTTCTGATATTTCAGATCTATCTACCGTATTATCATAGCTATTGGCACTTCCCCGCTAGATTTTATTATCCTATTTTAAATTCAGTATCGAACTACGTGTTACAAATCGAACTATACGATCGTATTTCGAGATCAAGCTCAAGATCGGATTCGTCGAGCCCTGCTGAAGAGATCGACGTTGCAAAATTTGAATTTTCTCACGTGAATTCTACGTGACACGGATTGAAAATTTACTCACGCTGCAGCAGACTCAGTGAAAATAAGGTTTACCACGCTTTTTGACGGTAGAATTATTCCGAGCACGGAGTATAAGGAACAGATATACCTACGTAGGCTGTATACCTATGTAATAAAACGTCTATCGCCGTGGAGTCCGAGCTATTTTTTTACGAGGAGAAAATGGGACGTCGATACATTTTATAATACGTGCGTTTTGGTGAGGAAATTATAACCAGATTATACAATACATGCCATGTACACAGGCGCATGGACGGTCACCGTTATTACAAGCTGAAACTAGGATTTATGTACCGAAGAAAAATTAAGCAAAATTTATTACGGGAGTTCGCGTTGTATTCTGTATTCGTTATGATAAACGCTTGGTACGTGACCTACCAGTTATGACTGTCAAGTTTTTGTGAATTATTTTCGAATTAGAATACGCGACCGAGAGAAAAAAAAAAATGTCGGGCTATACAACTGCAACACCGGTTCGTGCAAATTTGGTCAGCTGCCACGTACTGTGCACCTATTCTTTTCACACATTTTCGCTGCGGTTTCATTTTCTCGACTCCCCAAAAATCACCCTTTAAACCGATGTCGTAAAACCAAAAGAAATTCCCTGGTTATTCAAATACTCATTTGATATAGAAATGCAATGCAAGAAATGCAATAAAAATGAAACACTTGAAAAACAGCTGTTATATTTCTGCAAGATACAGGTGTTCGTAATTTTCTAATATACTACACCAGTTGCTTATCGATGTTTTCCATCAGTGCTACATACAAAGCATATTTGTCTTGTAATTTTTCCGAGACTTTTCCTATAGTTCTCGAGTCTTTTTCGTTTCTTTCTTTTCCGCTCTTCATATACAATCAATGTTCTAGAACTTCTTATCCATCTCTTTTACGTGGTACACGTGATTACACGTGGTATTGCTCTGTATTTATATTATGGATGAAATGTGTGTGATACACCTCTGCCATTTCTCTACATTGACCGCCCAGATTGCCTGTAAGAAAAGTCGGTGGATGATGGAGCATAGATTTTTTTAAGTGTATTTTTTTCGAACATAAATCAAGGTTACACTCAGCCGTCAAAAACTTTTATCACGTACTATCGATAACTAACTATTTGATCGACAATTTCGATTATTGAGTGGCTTGTTTTTGCAAAAAAGTTGTACGAATAATTCGCGTAATGGATAACAATCAGCCTTGAAAGGATAGAGTCGTTTGTACACATCTGAACTTGATTACTTTGGTTTATGAAATAAAATTCTTTCGCAACGATTCTTCTGATTTCGCCGCCACGATGTAAGTTTGAAAATACATATTTCGAATAAATGTAAGATGAGTTACCGTGATCGGGGTGGAATAATAATTAACGTTCATGATTATATTTTAATCAATTCGTTGAGTATACAACCTATCCACGTACATTTGGCAGTGTTATAATTAAATTAGCAATTTCCTCGGCGAAGCCTGCGTAAATACCTACCAGAGCTGACATGATTTTTCAATAGTACAAGAAAATTGCTGCTGTCTAGGTTATCCCATTTCTGAACCAATCATAAACGACGATCGCACTTAGTCGTATCGAAAGAAATTAATAAAATTTTGTAGATACCATAGTTTTACCGAAATGAAATGATGTTTATAAATTGTGTTGTAGATCATTGTAAGTGAACAGGACTATAAGAAAAGAGAGCGACATTATCACATGTTCGAATGAAGTTAAATGAAAATTAACTAAATTCCAACTGAAGATCTCGTGACAGATATTAACAATGGGACTAATTAGCGATGCTTTGATCTCGAGAGGAAGTACTTCCATTGTCATAGATACATGATTTGATTATAGGTATATATAGATGCATGCCTTTCAATTTTCATCACTTGAAATTTAATTCTTATTCGTCTTTTGAGCGGTAATACGGTAAACATGGGTGTTCGTGTTCGTATCTATCGGTAACAGAATGTAATTCACATGCTTCCAGTTGTTGGAATTGGTAATTGAACAGATTCGAGTGACAGTCCACCTCGATTAGTGTGAAATGGAATGCGACGAGGGCTTTTGGGGTCTCAATTAGATCACGATACTTTGATGCGTTATACCGCCAAAGCGACGAGCGGAATGGCGAGAATTGAGAATGAATTACGGAATACAAGTCGAATTATACATCGTAATTGAATGTAGGTTTGATCCGCGTAGAAACATATCCGCTTGTTACTTATACAGGGATAATATGTGGAAACTGGTCATTCCGTATGCCCGACTAGCGGCAACTTAACGTACGCTCACCAATACACGAAATTTTTGCGTGCGTGAACCCCCGCTGCTCCTGACTGCTGCGCTACCGGGCAAGAAGCGGAGGTTCACGCACGCAAAAATTTCGTGTATTGGTGAGCGTACGTTAAGTTGCCGCTAGTCGGGCATACGGAATGACCAGTTTCCACATATTATCCCTGTATATACAGGGTGAGTTTTCTCCGGGGTCCTGAGAGGGTGTGGCTTAAATCGGCCGATACTCCGCCTTCTTTCATTCATACTTGTTATTGTCAGGACAGATTAGACTGCTTGTTGACTTGAGCTAGCTTGGTCAGAATAATAGGTTGCTAGGTAGGAATAATAGAAGGCGGAGTATCGGCCGATTTAAGCCACACCCTCTCAGGACCCCGGAGAAAACTCACCCTGTATAGCTACGTGTGTACCACTTATACGTATTATACACATACATCAGTGTATGAATCATCGGTTGTTCTATGCAATCTTTATGAAAGCTTTGGAATCATGCAGATACCGTATTGACTCTCAACGTAATTGAAGTTGTCATTCAATCCGATGAATCCGGCGATTTAAAAATCGAATGTACGTCATTATTAATATAGATGCAAAGAATAACCGCGGTATATCCGCTGCAGGCGTCGTAATAATAGGACATATTGATAAAAGTTGTGCAAACGTTTTCACGATAATTTTTCAATCCATTTTCGAAAGACAATCGCAAATACTGTCGAGGTCGTTCTAACACGAGAAGCGAAAAAATTTCTCGCCCATCTTTTCACCTAAATGTGAATGAACGGATGAAATTGGGTTACGTGCAGGGTGGAGCCTGCGAGATCAGAGTATATCAGAAAATACAGAAGTGATACACGAGAGATACACAAAATCGTGAAGCCTCGGCAGACGGTAAGTACGTTCTGCGGCGAATAGCTGTCGACTATACGCTACAACATACGAGGGGGATGGTTCTTAGTTTCGCAGTTTCCCCAGTATTCCAGTTTCCCAAGGGGCGAGTCAAGGGGAATTGATTCACTGCGCCAATCCCCAAGCTTTCGCAATTCGCCGCTCGATGGCGCCCAATGGTGCGTGATTCATCCTTATCATCCCCTATTCGAGCTCATCACGTAGACACCAGCCATGCAACAATCGCACTTGTCAATTGTTGAAGAAATGAAACTCAACAGTAGAAGAATAAGAAAAATAAAACTATAAGAAAAAGGATTTATTCATCAGGCCTAGTAGAAATTAAATGGCGGAAAAAATCACCATGGCACGTCGGTAGAGATATTCATGATTTATCCTTAAAAGCTGACGGTTCGCGGTTCAGTGAGAAAACAAATTTTTAATCATAACTTTTTCTATCCATTCAAATCGGATGAAAGTATCGCTCTACTTCTGATGTTGACATTTGTGGGAAATCTGATTTGAGCTGAATGAATAAGTTTTACGCGATGAGTATCTTCACGACGAAAGAATAATAATGCGATTACAAAGCCATTCCGAAATAAATTATGCGTGACAAAATTGAACGCATCAAATCGGGAACTTTAATTGTTCACGCGTTACCTTCGATCACGTACACGCTCAATTTCGAGCTCGAATCATTTGTCAGAGATTTGATATTCCATGAATACATAAAAAGAGGAAAAGAAAAAGCGACCCTTTTCTACGGGCGACAATCCCTTGAGAGAAAATCAGAACGCATCTCGTCCTACTGTCGGAGTTACACTTTTTATCATTCGCTTTGTTACTCTACCTGCCAGTTTCTGTCCTTGACTTTGCTTCATCGTTCGTTCTTCATCGTGAATAATCAGTTTACCGTGAATAACGAGGGAGATGATTGTGTTCTGATACAAGAAAGAAACAAAGAATTATATGAAAAAAAAAGAAAAAAATTGAAAAAAAAACGGCGAGATGCAGGCCACCCTTCTTCATTTTCTCCACCGCAATGTTTTTCTACGAACGAAAAAGAAAACCCTTGTTGGAACCGAAATTATTGTCTACCGATCTGTTATGCCTTTTGTTGTCGCAGTATACATACTTTCTGCACAATAATACGGTTGCGAATAATCATCGTCACATTACAATACCTGCGGCTGATTGCCTAGCTAATTACGGTGCTAATAAGAGATTGGTTATACCAAGTTCCACCATCCGTAACTTTGTGATTAGCTCGTCAAATTTTCCTCCTTTATACGCTCTTTTGTGCTTTACGTTTAGTTTTTCATTTTTTATGGCCTTGTAGTGCACCATTGAAGGGCAGATTCGAATTTTACGGGGAATTTCCCATGAAAATACTTACGTTTGATGGTATATTTTTTGAGAATTTTCGATTGCACCTTAATTACGACTAAACAACATAAGAAGCAAACGGTTCTTCAGTAAAGGTAGACATCTTTTCGCGTCTCAGGCGTCCAGTTACTCCGAGTTTCAAGCATCCTTGTATTCTTTGAACATATTTTTCTACGATCTGGAACGGTTCTGAGGAGCGGTGGGTGGACATTCAAAACTTCCCAAAAAATGACACATCCTAGTGTATAACGTACGTATGGGCGGATGTAGATATTAGATTACTTGGCTATATCGTGAGCAAAGCGGCGTTCGCCGTTTCAGATGGAACTGGGGCTATCTCCGACTACATTGCAGCAAATCGTCGGGCAGATCGACTAAAATATAAGAAACCAGGTCAGGACGATTTCTATCCGTTATGCCGCAGCCCATGTATGCATTGTGGTAGATTTCCACCTCTGGTATACCGCCAATGCAGATAAATCGCAGGGCACTTTTTTGTGTACGCGTGGAATTTTTGTAAAAGTTTATTGTTCCGGTTTTCGAAAAAAAAAAAGAAGAAAAATCGTGACAAATATTCGGTTTGCGATATCGAAAAGTGAATCAGATTACGGATATATAGCGGAAAATGATTTAATGGTATTGCTGTATAGTGCATGAGGTGAACTACAACGTAGCTCGTGTTCTCATTCGTTATACGGTTTTAATCGAAACGCTCTTCGTCAATTGTTTCGTGCAATTGCGCCACTGAAACGTGATTTTTGTAATATCATCATTCAGGTGTAAAATCTGCTGTAAGGTGTGCACTTAAAATACCCATTATTGATGAGAGAGGTTTCCGACTAAACCTATATAATCGAATTTTAATGGGAAATATCCAGATCACCCGACGCTATGAGCACTTTAGTGGGTATAGAGTGTTAGAAGTTTGTGAAAAATTGGAGCGAATAACTTCGCAGTTCAATAGAAATATGAGAACAACTTTGTCATGGTTATATGCATACATATATATATACGTAGCGCCTAGCGGGGATTTAGCAGGATTGTAATGGTTTTTTTTCGCATGTACCAAATGGAGTCTAAAAATTTATCGTCTTTCATGTATGTAGTCTTTTTTTCTGAGTAGTGAGAATAACGATCTAGTTCATTATTTGAATATAATATAGGGACCATTCGCCCCAATTATTTCAGCTCATTGGATTATCAGACTTTTGAATGAGTACCATACCCAGGGTTGTCTTAATGGAATTAACCCTTGAGGTTGGTTTTACTTTGACCTGGTTTTCACAGATTCTTAATACTTAATAGGAAACTTTATTGCTTCGGATGATTAAACCGCGAAGGAACTATAGCGTTAAGTTCTTCGTTGCACTCGGGATATTAGGTCTCGCTATGCTTTCAAATAGTTCATCTCGCAGTTTCTTTTCTACAGCTCGAAGCTATAGAATTCAAATTTTTACATCGGTTGATTGAGAGACCAACTCTTCAATTCTTCGACGTAATATATTACTCAAATTCTGATGCAGATGTTCAGCCGTGTGTTATAGGAAATAATTCGATTGCGAACCGCCATTCATGTAGATTTCCACAGACTTTTGTAATAAGATTTTCAATTGAAAAGAATCATGTCCTACAATTATACATGCATATACTTGAATGAATAATATCTCGAATAAACTAAAAAGTGGAAATAATTACCCATGCTATCGCGGGAATTACAGCTAATGTAGAAGCCCGTACAAATATTGTGCGTGCTTTGTACGTATTCCATAATTCCTTCTAAAACAACAGGATGATTTGAGTACACGCGAATAAGTGACATAACGTGTCGCATTGCACACTGGGGTATTTCGATCCCTACAACGGAAGGATATGTAATAAACATCGCAGTCGTTCCAGCGTGCCTAATATAGACATGTTCGTTCGTTAGTTTGTCCGCTAATTCAGGTGGTAACAGGGAACTCGACGGATGGAGAATAACGAAAAAAAGCACTCATCAGGGAGGAAATAGGGCAAAGAATATTCGTTCGGAATCCCAAGTACCAATTTTCCTCCGTATATTCCTCACGCGCCAGGATATAGCGTTCGAATTTCCAAGCCACGTTTATCTGTTGGCATTCCCCTGATATACCTACCTCTTCGAATGTGCCTACAACATAATATAATCTATATACTATCTGTACGATTGCACACGCAGTGCCGAACTTGAGACCCCTTGTGAAGCGCGGTTCCAACATTTTCTTTCACCATAGAGTAGCAAATACATCATGATATTGTTGGAAGAGTCTCCCCCATTTTTCTCCCATCCAACCTTAACCTACATACACCATTCGTTCTGGTTTCGCTTATACGCATGTATATGTTCCCGGTATATATTTATACAGCAAAACTTTTTAAGGAATATTCCTCGCATATACTCATCTTTCATCTCTCGAGTGCGTACGTGGATTTTCAAGTTTCGAATAGAAAGATGAAAAGCGCAATAACGATGAAGGTATAAATAATTTTCGATCACCTTTATTTTGGATATCACCGTAGTTTAATACGTTGGCACATATATATCTGTATAGTTTTTAATGCATACGGCGTACTGAGGGTATATAGAACGGTTATAATAAGGAGATGCGGTTGGAGAGTCAACAAGCCATGAGGGACTGCTGCGTACCATGGAAAAGTATTACCATGATCCATCTCAACGTCCAACCTGACTTCACGAGGCCACGAGTCCCTCCTCTGGGTCACAAAGGGGCCACAGAAATGGCTCTCGTTGGTTGACCTAGATCGTGCACACCCACCAACGATCCGCAAATGGAACGGGAACGAATGGGAGGCGGCTGGAATTGAACCTTGACATGTATAGTCGAGGCTGACGGCCACGTCCGAACCTTCCAACTTCCGCATATTTACGTGTCGGTGATAATCTATACTGCACTATCAAAGTTTGCACTCCACTTGTGCAGCCACTTCACTCCTCCCACTTTTTCTCCACTCACCCTCTTCCAAGACTCGAAAACTCTTCGAAATAACGAACGGAATTATAATTGCTGTTTAAGTAGCTCTCAGAGTTAACGATCTCCCGATGAAACGATCCGCGACAATTGAAAATACCTAAGAGGGTAATCAAAATGACGATCTAACTTGAGCCAGTTCTGGTTACAGAATATATACATACACAGGTTTGAAGTGGACAGCTAAGGTGGACGAAGTCGCAGCACCTCGCGCAATGTCGAGAGTTCACCCTACGAGTTCATATTCCAAAGGAGTGTTGACGTCGTGCGGTATATGTGTGTACGTACCTAAATATATATACCTAACTCAAGATCCTAAAGTTGAAGTCGTTACCGGGAAACTGTTAAACTTGACCAAGATATATGTTTGCATACATTATTCAGGGACTCTATGAATAACTGCTACAGTTTACTCAGAATTAATGGTGCTATTTCACCGTTTAATCAAGGTTCATATAAACCTGACTACAAATTGTTCGCAAATGTCAGTTTACATTACGACAGCTGTCAGCAATAGAAGATTCTGGATGCAGTGATGTAAAATATATTATTTTGACAATTATGAGAAGCGACCTGCACATTTATGGGGAAAATTTAAGTACATTGAACCACGAAGTGAATCGGTCCAGTTGAAATCTCGGTATTTTTTTCGGGTGGTATTTGAACTTTATACGCGTAGTTTTACTCGTATGGATAATTGAAAACTAACAACAAGTAAACACTTTTGTGATAAATTTCAATTGATCAAATATTTGTATTGATCCAAAGTTACACCCTACTTCCCCATAATGCATATTCCGGTTCTCGAACAGATTTTATCTTTTAGATACAACATCCGAAGTATGATGCACGATAAGTCAAGTTTCAGGATATAAATCTCACCGTATTACATTTTTCTAGGTGCACACGGATTATCATAAAATAGAAGTTCATAACAGGTTTTCTAAGGAATACTGGGTCACGAACATAATATCTACAATATACCTTATACTGTAGCAGCATGTTTTGATGCTACACCGGTGGCGAACTATCCACATATCCATTGATACAATTCTCTTGATCTCGACTCTGTCAGTCGAGTGTTGCTTCAAAATGGCCGAGTTTGTTCTCGAAGAAATGAATTTTCCGTAATTTTATCCAGAATTTTTCAATTTTCAGTAAGTTTTTTGATCGTATTTGAAAAGTGTCGACTCCGCACACGAATGAAACGCTCCCATACAGCTATTGATTTTTACACCCTTGTCGCGATGCGAAGTACTCAAATAAAAATTGACAGATCGATATACCTTTATTCGACAACCCTCTTCCACCCCTTTCCCCGACCTCTTCACGCCCAAACACAGTGTTTCCGGATAGCAGCGAGCTATCGGGGAGTGGACAGAAACAATTTCAGAGCGCACGGGTTTCAAAACGGCGCGGCCACGTCCTAGCGGGGTAAATAACATGCGCTCTACCTCCATGGTTCCCAATTAATCACTCCACCTGACCTTAATCCCCCTTCCCCTTTCAATCCTCTTACGCTACAACCACCATCCAGGCAGGTACAAGATAGACCATACGAATTGCACCCAGGAGGCGCTATTGTAATTTCCTGGGACTTCCTGTTACAAGGCAAGGTAAGGTCGCCCGCCCCGTGCAAAGTGGTGATGGCAAATTTTAACTTTTTTTTTTCATGTGTCTTGTTTCCCTTGCTGCTTCCTCTGCCTGCATGTCCGTAGGATTAATTAATCGATATTATAGACGACCGTAGACATTTCACTTAGCATCCCCGTCATTAGTCGGTTTATGGCTGACAACATCAACAAAGTTTTTATTCCGTTGTGTAATATGAAAAGAAAATTTTATCTTTACTTACAGGAATATGGTATATGAAAAAGAAGCGCGGAATTATCGGATTTACTTAAATTTTTTTTCATTATTATTTCTTCGCCCTTTTTTACTGAATCTTATTTTTATTCGGAACGGTTAATCACAAATGGTTGAGAATTCTGTTATATACCTACCTACGGTTTAAATGAAGCATAAATTTTCGGTGGTTATTTTGTTTTATTAAAATTTCGAGCTCTTATCAGATTGCCGCTATGGATGAAGAAAATTAACAATCACTTCTCTCTGGCAATTTACTGACTTAGCACAATTAGGACGGCGTGACCAGGATACAAATTTTAGTCCTGCCTTCCCTACGCGCTAGCTTCGAAGGTTGGAGCAACGAGCTCTCGAATCTGCTCACGTACATACCTACCTACTACTGCTCGTGAACGTAAAATTCTTTTTCATCTACCGACGCGAAGCGGCGGCGTGCAGACCGCGTTGTTCAGATGATTCTATAGTTTGAAGGAACCAAAAGGTTTCTCTTCATCGGCCAAGGGTAGCTCACCAGTATAAAAGCTTTCGTTGAAGCTTCGCGTCAAGAGTTTTGCGTCACGGATGCCTTTGCTCCATATAGTTCCGGCGTTCTCGCACTTTCAAACGTATATTAATACTTCATAGCCGGTCGTAAAACGCAAGTATCGTCGATCACCGTAAAATAGCGTCTACCGGAGTTTGATATTGCTTTCAGATTCTTCAACATCGGGAATCACATACACGGCCATGCGCAAAGGATGTTTATTCATAAATCACATAATACCTTTTTTCTCCTGCTTGGGCTGCACATTGTTACTTCATCGCTTTCGCTCCTGAAAACGTGATCGCAAACTTTGAAACACCTCTTCGCATGGATTTCTATATTTATAATGCGATAGTTTTTCTTTTATTTATATTCTGTACACTGCACGCGTGACTTGGTAGAAGTATATACGTATCGCGTTGCTTATTCAGACTGAATATTTTTCCTCGTTTGATCTTTTTCTTCATTTATTGCATTTTTCTAATTTACTCACAACTGCAGGTGCGGGTTAATTCTTTCTGCTAATAAGAAAAACATTTCTTCGGTCTATTCAATGCTCATCTGAATAACCGGGGGAAGTATTGGAATATTTACGGGAAAACAGAAAATGAGAAAGAGAAAAGGAGAATTATTTAAAAGAGCGGAACTAAATTCGCCGAAAGCTTCACATTATTTATCATAGGATGATGCAGATAAAGCAGGAATCAGGTCCTCGGGGTTTGTTTCTGTTGGGGCAACATACTTGTTATCGCGAATCGCAGAAAATGGTTTTGTTTTTCTCTGTGTGCGAGTTGCTTGGGCTTTCGGTTTTGAGAATAATCTTCCAAAAGGACGTGATGGAAAATTCAATGAAAAACTAGATTCGCGTCTCGCACTAAAATCGGTGCGGAAAGTGACTAGAGGAAGAATAACAAAAGAGCGGTTTGTCGAAAGGATTTCTGAGCAATTGCATGATTGTAATTGTAGTGGTGCCACACAAAATATGTCGAAAATTCATTAATGAAATATTGTCACATAAAATATTCACCCTCTTCTTGGGTAATATTTTCGTCACTCCTTCATTTTCGTTTAATTATTCAACGTAATAAAGCGAAACGAGGTGGGGCAGAGCAAAGTAGATTCTAGTAAGGAAAACAGGTCTGGTGTACAAGGGTTTTAGACTGGTGGTATATCAATCAAGAACAAGACCCTGCATGGACGAGTGCAAATGGTATATCACATTTTCCCTTTATTATTTTACGTGATGCGTCGTTACGCAGACTCCCTTTTCCATGCACTCTGCCTCTCCCCCTTATTTTAATGAACGAAAGCTTTTTTGATAATTGAGGATCGTGGATGTATCTTGCATTGAAAAAAAAAAACGAAGAAACGCACCAATAAATAAAAACAACGAAACAAAAAAGACAAGAAGAATATATATTTAATAATTCATGAAATATTTCCGGACTGACGGATATACAGGGAGTTTTTTCTTTCTTTTAAACAAAAATCTTTTCTGTTCTTGTTTTGTGCGCTGAAAAAATTATAAGCAAAATCCAAGGACCGCGCGTACCCAACGGCAGCGAACGGCAACGACGTTCACAGGCTTTTAAGTTGTAAAACAGCTAATGCAGCTGGTTTAGGTAATTAGTGGTTTCGAGCGTTTTCAATGATCTACACCACACTGCACTCGTCCAAATTTCCATAATTAACTTCAACCGCCCACTACGAAGAAGGTGGCTCCGGTATAATGAATAACATCACACGATTCAGGAACATGAATAATTCTCATCTCACACTGCAGGTAGTTATATTTGCTGGTGGAGAACAACGTACGTAAATTCTTAATCAAAAACTTTTGAAAGAATAACGAAGTACAGAGGAAAATAATTTAAAGAGTTCGATGAGTGGTTCTGATTTTCGTGGATTATGCGGAGGATAAAAGCAAAGTTCTGGTGTGAGGATACATTTCTGTCGGCTCAGATTTTTTTTTGTAAAATTATTCTACTCATCATTTCTGTCGGCTCAGATTTTTTTTTGTAAAATTATTCTACTCAATGTTGTTGGTATTTATATTTTCGAGCACTTTTATTTTTCATTTATGTTTTCTGAAAAATAACGTTGTACCCTGAGCTTGAAATATTTTGACGAAATCAAAATTTACGTTGCTCATTACGCACAACAAGGGTAGGTTATACTTCCGGAGAACCAATTATTGCATCGTTTATATTTCCGGAGGGGATTATCTCCCTTTTCCGTTGTGGTGCGAGATTTGGATCACCCTAAACGATTTATCGCGCGACAAGATTATATATACGTGAAATAATGGCGGATGGAGGTTTCTATGTACATTGGGGGATGTCTTTCTATTGAATTGTATGTATAGGCATCGCTTCGATAAATAGATCGGTTTCATTGGGACACCGATATGTATGTAGCCACATATACATGTATATGTTGAGCCTATAGGTCAGTCCAGTTCCGAGATAAAATCGTAATTGATCGATCATTTAGCGGCAATCGTTTTATCTAACGTAATAAAGAGAAAAGAAAAAAGGAAAAAACTACCACGTGCCGATAGTTCTCGACTCATTAGTTTACTTCCATGAAGTCTCGGGTAGACGGAGTATTCGAGGGCCTGGTTTTAATTGAAGGGGGCGCATTTTAACCAAATTTGTAAAGGCGTGAAGTATTTTTAATTTGCGAGTGAAAGATCCGTATACGTAAATTAACGGTGTTATATATAGTTCGAGGGAATACTGCAAAAGGCATGGAGAAGTGCAATTAGATTCATATCTCTTCCCCACTCATATGTAAAAATACTCGATTTCGGCCGCCTGCTGAAAATGAACAAAAGACACTATTTCTCAATAACTGACGTGCGCGTTGTGAAATGACGAAACATTTTTCCACAAGTGGGCAAAAACAGTTGAACAAAAACTGCCCTGCACTCGTTGCACAATATACTATTTTCAAAGCAGATCAAGGCAAGCGAGGTAGATCTTCAATGCTCGTGTGTTTTTACCTTGAATTCAATGTTTCTTGCACTTTGCTGTCCGCCCTCATTGACTCAAAGAGATGAGCATTGCATCGATGGCAAAAAAAAATGCTAATTATACCTACTAATTTTACAAGTGATCTCGTCGTTTATGGACTTTGATAAGCGGAGAAAGCGAATGAATAAATACTTGAATAAAATAACACGTGGGTTTACATTCAAATATTATCATTAAATCGCAATAGGATTAGGTAAAACGAACGCTCTAGTTATTTTATGCCTTGTTTGAGCGTACGCTTGGGAGGAGAGCATGAGAGATTGTAAAACGAGTTGGAAAATATCGGGTGCAGCTGGGACTGCATTGCAGGCATCTTCTCCTCCATGTCATGGCCATCTATTTTTCATTTGAATAATCCCTCAACTTGTGTTCAACAGAATTTATTTTATCAAACCAGTCAATCGTGACGCCTGTGAAAAAATTAAAACTTTCTTCGGCATACCGCTGCTTTTATTTCTCTATACGTACCTACTCATACATCTTTCTCGGATATCTACTAAAAATTTGCACTTTATTCGATTGGACGTGTTATCATACCCAAGATATTATTTATGTCTACTCGCATGGAATCCTTCATGGCTAAACGAACAAACAACAACATCTCGTTATCCGTGAAAGTTTTATTTTCCGGAGCAATAGAGTGAAGGAAAAATCGTCTAGATATCACCCAGCCCCTCGTACCTTCTCTTGCTCGTAATCCAGCCATTCGTTACGTTCTCTTAACGAGTTAACGATGCCAACCTCAACCTTTGCGGTGGTTGCTGCTTTGTCTGATTTTATGCGGTTGAGCTATGCTTATGCGCATCACTCGAACAAGTCTGAAGCGGTAAACTTTGACTCGTCGGTGGCTCGGGATTTCAAAGACAATCTAAGATGATAGACTTAGTCTTTGGATATGTGGTGTGCAATCACGTGAAACTAGATAATTACATGTGGATCAATTATAATTATATATAGATGTATGTATATCAGTATCCAGTACGCATGCTAACACAAAATGCACACATTGCGCGTACCTTCCGAAATGCTCATTCATTGAAACTCGATCAATTTCGTGTTTTCATGTTGATGACACATCATCATCACGTCGAAACGCGCTACATAAGAGCCAATTAGATGGTGAAAAAGTCATCAAACATGCACACATATCCATAGCTTTTCGGTAGATTTGAGATCCTTTTGAGGCTACAAATTGGAAGACTTCAAGTTTAAAATCAACACATCTCTATACTGCGCTCCAGAAATCTCAAACTCCGGAATTCTAGTTCCGACCGCAGCTATACAGCATAACAGGCAAGTCAAAGTGCAGGTATTAATGTGGGCGTGACCTGATTCGCGCGGAGGCGAACTTCCACTGTCAGATTCAGGTTAGCTCTGGCGTACATGTCGAATTTGAACACTATCTTTTCAATTAAGTCGGTATAATATTATGAGAATTACCAGCGTAATAATAATAATAATATAAAAATGAGACAAAGTTAGAAGACTAAAGAACGGATACCCGGCGGGTAGGTTTCTGGATCCGAAGTAACTCGGCAGTCTAAAGAGATTCTGGCGTCTTGCACGTGGTTGACTGTATGAAGTCAGGTTGAGTCGGCAAACAGAGTATAAGAGTGGCTGCGGGTTGGGTGAACGATAGGAGTTCTCCCTGGTATATTCCGGTCATTTGAGAATATCCGATCCACGTTCAGTTTCTCTTCCAGTGGCTGCGTTTTCGTGGAGAAAGCCAATATAGGCACACCTTAACCACCGAAGGTGGTTATTCTCTTCATAAATGAATTATGCAAGGGAATTCAACGTTTCAACATCTCGACCGGTGCACCATTGTCAACGAGCGCCCTTGTCTGTCATCATTCGATTATTTGAACTAATTGGATATTCTCAGGAATCCTACAACCAATTTCTTCTCTTTGTTCGCCTTGTTCAAGCATCACCGACTGCTGCTGCTAGGCCGATGCTTTCAGCTTAAATGCAATTATATTTGGTTCAATATAATTGCTGACATAGTAGAACTCGAAGGGTATCATTTACAGCCGGTAATTAAACGTACCTCAAAAACCTATAACCCAACGTTCAATTTCTGATTCAAGTGCTGATTCCTTACACTTGAACATGTGCGCGAATATGTATATTCTCTTCCCATCTATCCTAGACGAGAATCCCCCTATGTGCTATTGGGTGAGGTGACGATACCCCTGGAGCAGTATATCTTGATTTTCCTTTCCCTACCGAGACGTCAAGCGTGACGTGGATTTCTGTTTCGTAGTTGACCTCACGCGCTGTCCACGATTCGGCCTCTGATTTATACCTATAACAAATTTACTGACTGCTAGCAAAGGAAACAAATGAATAACCTGATTGGTTCACCCTAACTCGCAACTCTTCATGATCCACGATAAATTTCTACTCCGAATTCGAGTCACAAACAAGAGATTTTTCTTTAATATCTTGTATTTAACGGAATGATTTTTCACAGAAAAACATATTAGTTTTGGGCAGGGGATCCATCCGTCTCTGCTTATCCACAGGCATGTTATTTTGCGCGTTGTTTGGATTAACAACTACAAAATTTCTGCGACACATATCGTATTCATACACAGATTGGTTATACAACTTTATTGCGAGCGTTACGTTTAATCCACGTACAATGTAGCCACTGCACGCGGTGAGTACAGAATAATTTTCCACCGGGGATGAGGATACTATGTTTGATCCATGGACACTATGTTCCTATTTTTACGTATTTGTTCACGAAATTTCATTACCGCGGGTTTTATTAGTACAGGATTGTTGAATTTTGTGAAACTATATCTTCGGCTTAACGTTACATTAAAACTTAAAACACGATGTAGATATAAGTGAAAATACATTGAAGCTCCAGCTTCGTTGATTCATATCGAAGCACTATGTATGCGTTTATGTTCACCATACAGATCGCGAGCTAGTTAGTTAGTCTTGTTACATTATATTTGACGTACGTGTGTAGTTATTCATGATAACGATGACGGTAATTAAAGGGGAATTGCAAAGGGGCTTTTCCGTCACCAGAGTTTGAACGACGTTGGTTCAGGGATAAGCGTAACGAAGGATGTGCTCCTACGAAATCACGGTAATTACACCTGTACTCATGGGGATACAAGGCCGCGCGTACCGAACTATCTTGAGCTGTCGTCGTATAGTATCCGGGAGTTAGGATAGTGGGGGACATATGTATCACTGTGATCAAGTGATCAACACTTTGCAAAGTTGGATTTATGTGCATACGGAAGATAATGAATCTGATCTTCGTATTTCATGAAATCTGACACGTTATACCAGCTACCTTCGCTGGCGTTGGTAAATATCTGACAATGAGACAAATTTTTGGGGTCTCGAACTAAAATAAACGGCTCAACTGTAGCCTTTGAATCCGATCGTATATACCGATTTAAGTTACCCTCTGTGTTATACGCCCTTTATCAGTTCCATCTTATTGTAATTCGCATATTCTCGACTTCTTATTTCTATCCGTTCTTCCCCTGGCTGTCTTTCTCTTCCTCTCTCGAAGAAAGAGATGAGATGATGAAGACGGAGAGAACGTAAGACGTCAATTACTCGCAACACGTGTTTGATGGATATTCTCCGATGGTACGAAGGTATCAAGTACAGCCCGAATCAGCGTTAGTGATGGATTGCACGGAGCATTGGGATGTATGCGTGTTGACAGAAGCTTCATTCTCGAGTGGATAGAGGAAGCGCCGTCGTAGCAATCTAGAAGAACGATAGTTCAAATTGGCTATCACGGTCTACTGGGCACGTAAGAACCGTACTACAGATGGACAATCCGACTTCTGCCTTGTATGAGTTGTTGTATCTCGACAACGTTTATTGTCTCGTTACTTCCAATTATTTCCCTTAATTATCCTCCCATCGATCTGATGAGTTTACGGTCACTCTTGCTGGAAAGTTTTTATTAGTAGAATATCTACGCGATTTCTTTCTACTTTCATGGCAGGTACGTACAAGGAAAAACCTCGAGAGTTCAGTTTTCTTAACTAACAACCAAATCGCACGCGTTTAGATCAGTTAAAAAGACACGTTCTTCAAGATTCACCCTTCTCGGTATAAGTTTAATTATATAGGTAATCGAGGGATTCCATATTTCTGTTTATCTGTTCTCGCATATGTGTTTGATGAGACAGCCATTTTCTGACGACATGGATTTTTTGTCCGAAATTCGGCTAATCGACAGTTTGCCGCTTCACATAATTACATCCCTTGGGAGATACGTAATTCACCGGATTAGTTTATCAGAGCTTTGATGAGATTTATAGGAACGTTAATTTACATCGGAGGCCATATGAGCATATAATAATAATTCTCCTGCAATCAGTCACGCAGCCTCGATGTTTACAGATCGAATTAATAAATTAACAAAATATACGAGGGGCTAACAGAGTTTATGGGTGATTATTGTGTATTATATATAGAATACCTTTTTGGGAATCTCCACCAAATTGTCGGGTATAACTCAAATTTTAAATACCAAACAACACAGTGATAGTCGAGAGGGTATAAAGACCGATATTCGTCCCGAAATATCCTCATCGCCAGCGCCTTCTCATACATTGCGTTAACTGTACGGCGTTATTTCCATACCGACCAATGTACATTGGACGACCAGCTTTAATTCAAATTTGGTCGAACGAACACGTACGCCAAACTTTGACACTTTGATTGGAAAATTTGACGGTATACGGTGGCAAGTGTGATGTGTACCGATATGAGTAATGGGAATAATTCGATAAAGCGGTAGCTCATTTTTTGACGAATACAGATGTAATCGATTTTTGAACACGTCGTATTGTGAGGGCAACGCAAATACAAATAGAAATTCTAGGCGATAATTCAAGTTGCCATGTTAAAATATAGGGTAGAAATAGCTGAGCAACCAAACACGAAACTTGGCTTAGTGGGATAGATATTCTGCGGATGACATTCTCTGCTATGTATCTACCCTTTAATAGATTTGCAGCCATCCATTCGAATTCGCTATATATATAAACGTTCGCTCATGTATATACGTGTACACATACAAACCGACCAACATATACATATGTAGGCATTACATACGTCGGGCGTCCGATTGAAGTGTCAATATACGCGGCATCATAACGTTCGCTATTGGGAATTATACCTATACATGGTAGAAATATATATAGGGGAGGAAAATTCTTCCGATAAAAGTAGCTTATATACCAGGTTATATACCATACGTACATAGGTATATGGAGCCGCAACAGTTGCATTGCACGCGATGATTTGATGTGCGGGAGAGATTTTTCGTTTCAATACTGCAGCGGTAGGTTGAACCAGGAGCAGCAGTAGCGAGATTTCTGTGCGAGATATAAAAATCACTTCCAAGATTAGATTGTTATGTACCGTAAAACTTATCTCGATTCCCATCCAACCATGAGTGAAAAATTTTAAATTTAGTTACGTCTCAAGAAACAGAGACGCCATTAATCTCTTGAGAAAAAACCGAGTGTATACCTAAGGTACGTATACAAAGGACCTACCCCCAGTCGACTTGCGCATCGTACTGTACGTATATACAGCACTGCGAAGTAGCTTTCCGAAAATCTTCTCAGCGTCCACTAGAGGGCGATATAATTGCTTGTTAACGGCTGAAAAGTTTCACCTCCCCATACGTTCTGAAGAATTTATAAGTACGTTATAACCGCGTGCCAGAGCCTTCTATATTATTTCGCACGGGTACGTAAAACGACTAACGAAAAAATATTGCTCCGCGAGGGTTGAGGGTTCACGTCTCCACATGAGATCGGGCATAGAAATGGTGCTGGGTATACAAAAGACTGCATTCAGATCGGCTAATTTTTCATCCCTACAAAAGTTTGAGGATTCTCACGTACGTGCCTTTCACTTCGCGGGATAAAAAAAAAAAAATATTCAAGAAATACCTGCCCGTTTTCCAGTAGAACAATTTTCACATAATGGTGGGTAAACACTACAGCAAATCGATAAGTTTTTACACCAAATCGAGCGGATCAAGCTTTTATTTCAATCAGTGTCGATAAATATTAATGATTTTAAAATTGTTTCCAAGTTACATTCCTTGTTTCGCGATTTTTTCGGAATTTATTATACCTATTTGTATTCAGTATAGCAAGATACCATTAAAAAGAATTTCATTTGATTAATTCGGAATGTTATAGACCATCTCATGAGAACAAATAAATATCTGTTATTTCATCTTTACGACGTTATAGCGACACTTTTATGACCGTAGCTTATTGTTGGCAATAAGTTTCATGGAGAGGAATCAACTTTAAATCTGCAGAAAACTACGTTGTTGAGTCATACTTCCCACTTTCCTAAGAGGAACTGAAGAACAAAAAAAAATAAAAAAAAGGTTCAACTTTCGCGGGTCTTTATCACACATATTTCCAAATCATGCTTATGTACTCTCTCACAACGGATCCTGTGCAAACAGATATATATATAGATATACACAGGTATATATCTCTGGGTATAATACACACGTAAAAGCAATTCAGGATAAACTACATTACGGGGCATGACCCAACTCTGAAATAAAAATATATATAAAAAAAAAGGGAGTGACAAACATAAAGAGAAAACGTAACATTAATACCGGATGCAAAAATTTTTCGCGATTTGTTTTAATTTTTTAAAATGCTGTAGCCAACACAACTGCGATATGAATACCAGACAAATGAAATCGCAGGGCAGGGGCTGGTGGAGCCAGTCATGGTGGCAGCCTGGAATAAAAAGTGAAATCCCACCGCACGATAATTTGTTATCGTTATCGTACCTACCGCCAAACCGAAACCCAACTCTACCCTACCAAGCTTTCATGCCAGTCTTGCGTCTGCCGTATACCTCACGTAAGCTCTTTCGCGTTCCGGACTGCACGAGCTTATTATATAGGGTGGCTGGTTTCGAGTGAAACACCTCGATATCTAGAAAACTTTGCGTGGCACAGAAAAATGTTTCTTACAAAAGTTATAGGGTTCGAAGGGGGAAAAACTTCGCGCCATTGGAATTTTTTTCAAACGACCTTGTCAAGGTGGAATCAAGGTCAACTTCGTTTATTCAAATGGAACACTACACTTTTGAATCTGGAATCAGACGGTCTAAAAAATTTCGCATGAAGGCATAACATATTTTTTGACCGGGAAACAATACCTGCAGAGATGAGGGCTGTTCGAGGTGGAAGTCCCGATGCTTCGAGTAACTATCGTGACTTTGGTGCGTAAACTTTTTTTCTGTTCGATTTGATGTCAAGATTTCTTTTGTTTCGAATGGGTAGATCATAACAACGACATCAAGAACAACATGACTTAAAACCCGCCACCCTATATATGGTAGCGAGAGAAAAGTGTGTTAGCTTTCCAACGTTACGACGCCTCATTCACCTCTCCACCTCCACCCCCATGCCCCATAACTATATGAACGCAGTCGCCCTGGCCAAAGTTGAAGGTTATACAAGCGGTGACCCTGCCAACAAACAATATATGAAACGGTAACCTATTTTCAACCAAAAACCTACGAAAAAACTCGCGTTCTAATCCGAATACGAGGCTAGCTTTGCTCGGTCGAGATATACGTACCCGCAGTTAGGTAGGCAGCTGGTGTATGCTCGGCATATATGTGTAGATACGTTTATATGTGTGTACTGTGTGTACTCGTGTACAAGTATGCGACTAGAGTACGTTGCTGAAACTTGCTGGCTGCGGAGTTTGAGCTTATTTGCTCTGGCAGAGCTACGACCTAGTTCACTCATTCACTTCCACCTACTGTTATGAGCCCCGAAGTACCGTTTAAGTATGTTTTGCAAACAAAAAGTCCCGCGTGGAATAGCAATATCTAATTCCAGCTTCGACGAACAGTTCTTGCGTCAACTTCTCCCTACAACCATATTGTAAGGCATGAAACGTTCAGATATTCGTACTTATCTATTGTTGACAGTGAATTCGATGCGGAATCTCCGTGGGCTGATTCTTCCTCATTACGACATCTTCTATCTTTGAATGGTTTCATCGTTTCGAACTTTTCTCAAGTTTACTTACAGATTTGAATACTCGTCGGGATGATACTGATTCTTCTACCTTTCCATCAGGATCACTCGCTCACACTCGAATAAAAAATCAAACGTGAGTTATACGACTGATGTGGACCAACAAAAAAAAGTCATTTTAAGTTCGACGTTTCTTCCCACTAGAACTGAAGGTACTTTTTAGAATCCTGGGAGTACTCCAGCGATTTACTCCAAAATCTGAATTCACCCCCCCCCCCCCCTCCCCCCTCCGTCCGTATTTCCGCTGTGGTCTACCATTGCAACTAGCGAAAAGCATCCTGGCATGGTATCCACTTCCAGTACCAAAGTTTCCAGAGGCTATGTGTACGTTCCTTCATGTGGGGTGTGGGGTATCAAGTAAGTACGGGCAAGAGGCAAGATGGGTGTTCTTGATTATCTGCTGATGAGACCTCGAAGAGCTGGTCTTCATGCTAGCAAGGCTGCCGGCGGGTTTAGGTAATTGGTAAGCTAGTTCCATCATATTCACCAACTGCGGAGATAAGAGCTCAAGGTATCACCGGTAGAGGAAAAGCACTCACAGATTTCTAGACTGACGGGTTGCTGTCAGTTTCATTCGGAGCTACAAGATATTTTTCTCTTCAAGTGTTTCATTCTCCGCTGAAAATTTCATATGATTTTCGAATCCAGAATACAAGACAATACTTGAAAGCATATCTTTTCAACTACCATTTACCCTCAACGGAAGTTCGACTTTTTGGGACACTTCTCTAATCTGTCGTACCCTCTAACTTTTTCAAACAATAACGTACCAAACAAGAACTTTGGATGAACTGGTGCAAAGTTTTTTTTTTTTGTGATAGATCGATCGATAAAAGCTAAGCAAAAAATACTGCATAGCGAAGCATACACGTGAAAGTTAAAGTCCTCACCGCATATCACCGAAATTTCATTTTGTCACTTTTTTGCCAGGTTGATATTGGGGACGGTATGCGACCAAATAGTTACGCGGTTTTGAACTCGATGCAGCATCAAAAAGAAGATCAATAAGCGTCGTTGTATCCCCACTTCTTGTGAGCTCCGGTGATTCATACCTTTGTGGGATAAAGAGTGATCTAGTTTGGAGGATTGCGTTGTGAGCAGAGAGTGCTTTCTTCCGTCTAGTGGTATGAGATTGCGTATATGGTAGGGCTGCAGCAAATTTTGAGGAAGGAATCCCGGTATGTTTACAAAGGACGGTCGGTAGAGCTTCAGCTATAAGTAATATGCTTCCGTTTGATCGTTGACGTATTGTCACTGGTGGTAGATAATCCTGAAAGGGACGAAGCCAGGGTATAATGGAAGGTTATTGTTGGCATCCGTGCACCACAGTTATATGGACACGTTTTCCAGTGCATATCGGCTCATCATTCAAAACTTTGAAATATTGTTTTTATACTCGCTAGTCAGTCGGACGACATATGTGTGAAGCATTTTTTTCTTCATCCTTTGTTTGAAGATGTCATCAAGATGGCAACTCGAAAAGGTGGGTATCAGGAGAAACGTTTATAGGGGATTACCAATCGCCAAAGAAATTTGGGGATAAGGTAAAATGCAAAAAGACAACTACGGCTCGGCTACTTTTGGCGAAGTAGATATCGATTGATACGTATGTGGGCGTACCCATATCGTGTGTAGCCGCGAGTATCAGTTTCGGAATCTCTCAAACTTCAACTTCTCTCAACGGGATCACGAGATAACAAGTTTGAGAGGTTTTGTCGCAGGCAGAAAGTGTTTTCGTGCTTCAGGCGTATGGCATAAAAGCCCACAAATGGAAGTACGGAATATATCCACGAGTGAAAAATCGGCTTGTTTACGAAGGACGAGATCAAATTAGGCTTCGAATCCTGTAGCTACACTCCAAACATGATGTGCTCTTGTTTTATCATTGGTGTCTTCCTCCCAGTTTCTCAATATTGCCTACAACACTACAAGAGGAATGATGCGTTATACATACATACGTACAATACTTGATGGCGTTCGTCGAAGTTGAACAACCCCTGGATATTATTCATTCCAACATCGTGGGTACATGCGGTACCTTATGGAATCGCAATTCTTGACGCCATTGAACGCAGTTGCAGGAATGCATAAGAATTTTAACATCCGAGTATAAAATTCCAATCTTTTCTACCTCCCTTTCACCCTACTATAGATGTGCCATATTCAAGGGGGGTGGGGGTCAAACTTGGCAACTGTTGCCACGTACGACAACTGACTTGGTAAGAGTCTGTGTGCGTCGAGACTTCGTAACGGAACTCGACAAGGCGACATCACGAAGCCTCAACTCCTATGCGCCGGGGGTTAGGGGTAACATCACCAGTTCGCTGGACTTGGAAGTTAACCATGCCACAAGCATTTTCTATGAAGACTGCGAAGTGCTCAGGGAAGAAGATGCTCTCGGCAATTCATTAGCGCGAGATATTTCTCGGTAAAAATAACGAGGAAAGTTGTTCTTCGCGGTTCGCTGAGTTACGCGCCTGCAGACGGGGGAGAAAGATTTGGCCTCTGTCCAAGCAACTCTACCGATTGGCTGCACTGTATACTGCCACTGCGGTATGCTTGGTCGTGGTTTCAGTACTTCCGAATGTTTGCTGGCGTTCGGAATTTCATCCTGCGATTCTCGGCCGAATCAAAAAAAAGGTTTTTGTTTTTATCTATTTTCCGATCTATTACCAAACTTCTCTGTACAGTTTCGCTTGCTAGTTCTTTTTTTGTTTAATTTTCTACCTCAAAAGGTCACTCGGTATAATACAGATGTCAAATTGTTGGTTTTTGAAAGTACAGATACTTGATATTCAAATGGCAGTTATTCGCATTTTTATAAATACATGACGCGAATTTTGATTCACCGCATGATGAAGGACGATGGTTACATTCATATCTGTCTATCATTCACTCAACTCTTGAGTGTTTATCACACCAAATCTGGCGCTCCGATACTGAACACGTAATTCTGAATGCAAACAAATTGGTGGTTACATTCGATGACCATTCATAGATAAAAGACTCATCACTTGTTGTTGGGTAAAATTATGTTACCGATTGAATTAAACTGGACACGAGAGTTATTCAATAGGATCGATACCACCGCCCGTGTATACGCTTCCGGTCTGTCAGCTGCAAAATTTTTTTCGTTTTAATGACACAACAGTTTCCGAAAAAGCCTGTAGCCCGCAAATATTTGAAGTAGCGGCCATTTTCAGATCAAGAGGTAAAGAGGCTGCCACTTGTCGAATTGGTCCTTTCAAACTTGGCGCTATTACCTACACATCGTAGGATCGTAATTACGTCTACAAGAGTATTAGCTACGGCCAGAACACACTGACAAAGTTTGAGAACAGGAGAACTTGGCTTCCATCTTGAGCAGTTCGAAAAGGGAAGCAAGTGAGGACAGAGCGTCGAGAAATGAGGATTGGAAATAATAGGTACTGCGAATGTGGACGGAATAAGAAAAATCGGGAAAGAATGCAGCCAAGTGTAACGGGGGCGTTCGACCGACCATGATTGAAGGCTAACCGAACCAGGTAACGAGATTTACGATCACTGTGAGAAAATTTTTTCGCTGACGAAGAAGGAGCAGAAAATACTCACTTATATAAGTATGCACTCAAACCGCGTTTCTGACTTCTGAGCTTACAAATTCAGCCGCTAACGAAGACATGGATGATCAGGGTATACCGCATCGAATATTTCATTCCCCCATCGAAACTGTTAACGACCACATTGTGTTTCGGGGCGATAATTGAGCCCGTATTTTTCGAAAAGCTTGCACAAATAACATTCGGTCGAATTTACTACTCGCACTTCGAAACCATTGTGTGGGGTTGACACCATGTTTAGTTGATTCAAAAGATTTTAAACAAAACCTGTCAAGATTATTCTCAAATTTGCCCAATTACCATAAAAATTCATCGGATTTAGTTGGCAAGATTATAAAAGCTCACTCAAATGTGAGGGATTGAGGCGTGACTTACTACGGAGTTTTGTCCCCGCAGTCTGATAATAAATATTCAAAACAACGTTAGCGATTCAGGAAAAGTTATGAAAGGTGTACGTACAGAAGATGAGGAGCTGAGGTTTCCGTTTCATACAGTCGCATTAAAAAAAAAGCGATACAATTATAATCAAGGTTGAAAAACCTGAAAACAAGAAAACGCCCCTGAAATCAAGCTACAGTACCTATCCGAGCAAACGAACGAACCCATCAGATTTCCTAGGTGTGCTGAATATTGAATATTAACCGGACCGCGTAATGGAATTGGTATCTCTCTTGAGACGCTCTCAACTGATGATTCTGTTGATGTAAAGAGCATTAGACGCTTTGTTCTCGATTGCCGAATTCTAGAGCTTTGTTGCGGTCTGTTTCGTTGGCCTGTCTATATGGATAAACGTATACTAGTGTAGCCTTACCATCCCCGTAGGATTCTATTGTTTCTTTATAACAATATAATAATATATTTAGCAATCTATAAATACGCAAAGGCTTCGTATAACATCACCGTGATGTGTGTTGACACGTATGTTACATAATATATGTTATAATGTACACACATAAAACAACCTACGTTACCGAGAGTCGATGTTCCGCGCGATCGGTTAATTTGTTAAGAGGAGATGAATGCGTCGGACTCTTTTTTTCTACCGCGCGTAATCCTAGCCATATTTTCTCTCGGACCTGCAGAGCACCTCGCTCGTACAGCTTTACAGGCTACGGGGTACAGTTAGCTACCCTCGCGAAAGATTTATCGACTGAATTATTTATACGATGCAAAATCTTTGCCTGGATTTAAAACACCTGGTAAATGTACCGTCGAAGATGCAGTTCTGTACACGTTGCAGGACCACATATTGTAACCGTCATATATATATCATACCTATTAGATTAGCTCGAGACTATACCAGTGCCCGAGGACAAAGCTACATAAAATTATATGATCGTAATATCAGGGACAGAAGATAGAATATTTCCGCTCAAGATAGTAGCGGTTAAAATGGTTCCACATCGCTACAAATCTCTAATACCCACCTCGCTCATTTTTAACTGCGTAAGAAATTCCGAGTATAACTCGCTCTATCAAAGTAATGCTTTCTGTCCTCAGTTACTTCGTAGTACCTTATATATTCAGTGAGACGAGAGTGAATAAACGGTTCCAAAATTAAGCGTGGTGTTCGTAAAATTAAAAAAAACAAAAAAAAAAAAACAAAAAAAAAACGATTGAACAATATTTTTCAGAAGGATATATAATTCTATGTGGTGGAAGTGAGCTGGTTGCTCTCTGACGAGACGGAGTAAGCGTATTATAAAAACTATTACACAGATGTCGTCTGTCTAGCCTCTGTTTTTGCAGATCTAATTTGATAATGGGTTGGGCATACCACTTTATATTCTCGAAAAAGAAGAACATAGCATGAAGAATCAGCATCTATATATTCTAACTTTTACTTGATGTTTGAAAAAGCTAAAGGATAGACACTATTTTTGTACATTTTAAGTCTCGCATTTTCCAGCGTTGTGTCTTTCATCGGTGTGAACGTGCCCATATTTAGATGTACAGTAGGTATATTCGCAAACAAGCAATTAGACGCCGTGAGAAAGCGTATTGTACATCTAGGCGTAGATAAAGCAAGAGCAAAGAGCAGCAGCCAGGCTATAGTGGCGGGCTGCTCTTCTGTCCAGCAGACAGCACGGGTCGGTCGGTGGGTCAAGTGAATGATGGTGGCAACTGGCGCAGCGATTCCATCGGCAAAACCGCTTCAATTACAACGATGTTGTGCGGCTAACAGCGGGCGAGGGTTACGCCGATCGATACAGACGAGACGAAGGCACACAAAGATCCATGGAATTATCATACTGACACCCAATGGACCATGGAAAATTCGCAAACGTCTTAGCATGGCTCGTATTACACGCTCGATTGGGTCGCGTGTCTAGTTTTGCCAATTAAGGAGGTTATACGGAATTTGAAAATAATTGAAATACTTGATCCATAGTTTTTATGAGATTACAATAATTGTCATTTGACAGAATTCGGATTAGCCATTTGTAAAATAAAGAAAAAGAAGAAAAACAACAATGTTGATTGAGTGGAAGAAATTTGAATATTCTGGAGAAAATATAGCAAAATCTGGAAATCGATCATCTCACAATTTCAACGGGAATAATACGTGCCCTCCCTTGAAAGTAGGACGCGTAGCATGACGCTCGAGCGACGTTCGAATCGTTGCTGATCCCCGAGGAAAAACGATCAGGCTTCGTGCGGCGTCTTTACTTCTTTGAAACTCAGCAGTTTCATTTTTTCACCAAATATCCGCGCGCCAATGAAATGACTGGGAGCACGGACGTTTTTGGCGCGCGAACGATGATTGAGAGTGATTTCGCTGCTGAGGTTCTCATATCGTTTGCTCGTGCGAGAACTGGAAATCGGGGTAACGGACCTCTCAGTCCGCAATGCGGGACGCCGATAACACACTTGGTGGGTCTCTGAAAATATCTCTGGCGCGGTTCACGGATTTTTTTTTTGAATTTTTCAACCGCCCTAAGATCAGCCCTCTCGTATTTTACCTACACGACTCTCCAATCGCCCATTTGGGCGGGTGCGAAACGTACGAAATCCATCGGGAGAGGGAAAAAAAACGAACCTTATCCTATTTCACTTCAACAGCTCGTTTTTGTATGCAGGTATGTTATGTTGGCTATAAGTTTGCTGTTTTTAGAAGTCACTGCGTATACAGTATCCCCTTAATTACTTATTCAATTTAGGTCATCGCGGGGTCAGTCGATATTTACTTGCAAATTTCTAGGTCCACACGGTCTGATATTCATAAAAGTTAACCGTAGATATAACTTAGCTAAAAGAGTTAACTGGAAAATCCTGCCAGATTCACGATTCAACCACAAACATTAAAACAATTCGCTATACGTTCATTTCCACATCATGAAGTTTTGAAGCAACTGCTGCATCGAGTTATGCTTGAACATCTAGTTTTGCATTCGAATCTAGGATGAAAAAGGAGAGAAAATAAAATACCGAGAATGAAGTTGAGGAATCAACCTTCAGTTTTGTCAGAGTCAAGAAATTCTCATTTTTACGTAGCTCTCGCGGAGTGTATTGCAGAACTGAATGGAATTGTTTTATTCGGTTATTCTTTTTCTCTAAGAAAACTTTCACGAGTCCTCGTATTTTTCTTCGAACCCTTCTAGGCAAGCGACCGGAAGGAAGTTTACCCCGTTGGATGAGAATGCACCAGAAAACTGTTAGATAAACAGTCGGTTGTCACGAGCAGAGCAGTCGTGTGAAATGTTGTAATGTTTACCTACGAACATGTGTAGAACACACCAATTCAGATCCAAAGTACGACAGAGTATTCGCGTTTTGTCCGATAAGAAATCTATCATTGGTACGTGAGCGAACGTGAAGGACTCGTAGCGGCATGCGGTCGGAGGCGTTGATTCGAAACAAAGAGTTATATATCTTCGAGTCGACGCGCCCGTGATTTCGTGGGAGGGCTGCAAACAACCAACATCGACCGTAACCCCTCCTTCAGGGGAGAAAAAAAAAAGGAAAATGAGGGACAAGAAAGGAAAATCTATGGGGTAAGTCGTTCGCCTTATCTTCGAGGGTCGGATTTTTGCACGAGGCAAGACCGAGGGATGAGGAGACGATAGGCAAATATTTCGGAACACTTTTCAAGGTTAATATTCAGGAGTTCCAGAGGTTGATCCAGGAAATGGGAATAGAGACGTGCGGCATCGTGCATGTGGCGCGACGTTCTCGGAAAATCTTGGGTTATACATTTGGGTGCCCAAATCTTGCAGGGTACGGGTTGACTATGACAAATGATACGGGGTCGAGATTTGAGACAAATACTAAGCCTCGATCGATCAAATTCATGGGATTGTTTTTTTGTTATAACAAAAGCTAGTGGTAGATGCAAGTTTCAGTGATCCGCCGTTTCGCTGATAACGAGATCAGCGAACTAACGAATGCAGGTATATCCGCGTAAAAAATGTGTTCATTGTACGGGAAAATTTCCTTACCTTTTCAATGGCTCGTACCATTGAAGGCGAGTTTTATTTTTTATAGACCCTTCAAAAGTCTTTTTGCTGTCGTACAAGTATTAAAAGGACGACGTGCCGCCAAACCAAGATTCGGTAAATGAGTTTACGGCTGAGAGATTTTTAGAATCGATTTATTCTATGACAAAAAAACTCGACGACACCCCCTGAGACGCGAAAACTTTTTTTTAAAAAAGCTCTTCCTCCTATCCTATAGAAAGCTAAGATGAAGAGAAGCTAGTTTATCCGATTTAAGAAGTCACACATCGAAGGTCTGATGCTCATAACTGCAGGTAACATCTGAAATTTAGTCACGTCATACGACTTTTTTTCGCCAGTACATATGACACTGACATTCGCGGGGTTTGTTGAAAAAACAGAGGGTAAATAATATTCGATTATCACTAGGGATGTTATAGAACGGTGAGTATGATAAAAAGTGCAATAATAGGCCAGCAATAGAGTGCGAGGTACCCACGTGACATACATGTATGGAAAAAAATGGATCCCACGAGATTTTCTGAGACGATGTTCAAAGACCACTCGCGGATTTACGGTGATGTGTTGCATGAGCGTGAACGTCTGATGGCGAGGTTAAAGGCGGGAAGATGAGAGGTAGAAACCACAGCAAGGGATTTACGTATAGTACCCGGGTACTCGAACCAGCACCAAAGACGAGCGTGATACCGCATGGAAGAGGAGAGGAAAAAAAAATAGAAGAGGAATAGAGGACCTTTTTTACGAGGCACAGCACGAAGCTGGATGCTTTCCACTGAAATCGGGTCTTCTTTACCTAGCGGCATGAGATAACGACCAGGAAACCTACCAGCCACCAGCTACTAGCTATACCAGCTACCCTAAGCCCACAGCGCGTACTGCATACTTGCGAAATAATTTATTACTTTTCTCGTTCCATCCTACGTCGGCACCAGTGGACTACTACTCGGCCGATCTCTCCCTCTTCCTCTTTCTCTTTCTCTCTCTCTTTTTCTCGAGTCCTCTCGGCGCGCTACAAATGCGTGAATATTAATTACGTTACGCGTAGGCAATATAACACTCGGGCGAGTACGTAGGAACATGAGTAAATTTTGCCCTCTTAGGAACATTCAAAAACTGATATACAAAATAAAAACAAAAAATGAGAGAAAAAAGAAAAAAAATTAATAAGTAAATTAGGGTATACGAGGTCACGATGGAAATTAGGTTTCTGGCTGCAGAATTATGGAGTGTATGTTTATCAATGAAATGCTAATTGGGTTTGTTTTCGCATAAAATATTTATCCAGAGAATCGACCAACCGAAATGATAACACCGCTGTTTTGTAGTCCTGCTGGTGATCCGAATGTTGAAATAATGGATTATATCACATCCATACGCGATTGATTAGATTAACGTAAGTTAAATAATGATGCAGAGGCCGTTATCAAATTGAAATTTTTCCAAATTGACAATAAAACGAAATTTTGAAGCCTGAACAGACACGATTGCCAAAACATAATAATTTCCGATATCATAACTGAATCATAGGAGAGTTTTCCATTGCCTCTTCAAATGTTTAAAAACTATTAACAGACCGTATTAACGATCCGCCTTATATCCTGAAAGCGAAGGCCTTGGTGTTTCACGTCAGAAGCAGAATTAAATTTATTCTGCAATTACCTCTTCGTGCCTCAGTACTGAAGATAATTAAATTTCATTTTTCTTTTTCTCTTACTTTAATCGATATCTCAAGGAGCTTCTGTTCGTCTTGATGGGTAATTCATTCATTTCCTAGCCACCGATAAAAATTCACGTTTGCTATTCCCAATCACTTACAATTAGCTAATGTAAGAGAACGTTAATTCAAAGAAAGACATATTTCGATAAATTCTCTCAAATATACATCCCTTATTTTCTCTACTTCCATGAGGTGAAAATTGTGAGGAAGAGGATGTGGCACATATCGTCGTAGGATCGAGGTCAGGGAACTCCCTGAACGCGAAGTTTTAGGTCTGGCGCAGCCCCAATGTCTATGTCTTTATAATCTTCCTGCTGGTAGGCCCAGGAAAAAAGAGAATATAGCTTTGTTTCTCTTGGGAAAGTTAACGTAGATATACGAGTATCGAAACGTGTAAAATACTGGACTAACTCCCCCCCCCCACGGACCCCAACTCTCAAGGTAAAGGATCTGGCACAGAAAACAGCGGCAGGACATAAAGTGCATATCTCGAAATCACTTCTCAGCACGCCATCGCGGGTCTCGTATCACTTAAAGGCGCCAAGATAATCCCATTAAACATTGTACTACTGGTTCTAAACTCCGTCGTAACAAAGTCTGGGCTTACGCTGTACGATGCTTACGAAATAACTGCAGTCAGAATTCTGTGGTAACCAAGTTTGAGAACACATAGAACATACACAAGATATGCGGCATGAGTACGAAGTCGTTATACATAAAACGATACGAGCAAACGACAACGCATTGCATGAGATGAATCTTAGCCGTTCATGTAGAGTTACATAATGATCCTACTGGTTCCGTCTTGTAATTTATGAATGGTAGAATCGTAAGCGGTTTTTTTCCCAACGTTGGGAACGAAAAATTTGGATCTTTCGGCGCAGACATTGAAGACCTATTTAAACACGCAGCTATCATTAAAGGTTTCACCGTCCATCAACCTAAGTAACCGCGAAAAGAGATAGAAAAAGACAATGAACCGAGCCGGAAAAAGGGTTCGACAGAAAAACATCGTATCGAATTCGAAGGAAAAAGATATAGATCGACGTCTTGATTCTATAGTACGGCATATATCGTATAAGAACTGTCGCTGCCACGTGGCATTTCGCCAAGACTTCCGTTCTTGTTTTGACACATAACCACATATATATGCCACATTTGTATGCGACTGACATTCTGTTACCAGTGTCGTCATAAGGCGAAGATAAATTTATGACAAAAAAAAACAAAAAAATATATATCAGCTAATTACGATCACCCATGTATCGAGATTTGAAGTGACTCAGCCTTTGTGAAGTGCCCAAACTGGGTAATTGAGTCGGTTATGAAAAGCTAATGAGTTATCTTCACCTCAGCGGGTTCGTTTGTAGAACCTCGTTCATGAAATAGATGTATACTAAGCATGTAGTTAGTCACGATTTAGAAATATTTTCTTTTCGGGGCCACTCTGAAGCCACTCAACAGATTATAGCAAAAGTTAGTTGAAGACTAAAAGGTATCTCATGTTTTGGAGAGGTTCGAATTTGGTGCTGCGAAATTCGGACGCACTAAGGTTAGAGCCTGTAGCTAACCGCTACAACAGAAGCTAGGGATGATGTATCGTCGACGGTTGAGCCGTGAAAACATATTACCGCACCGGCTTGTTCACCGTTTTACATACAGAGCAGCCCTGCGGTAGGCTCGGTTGATAGTGGTTCTGAAGTTAAACAAACGCCTACCACGTAACGTGCTGCTCACTATACAGGGACAATTGGTGGAGACTGGCCACTCCATATGCCTATGTAGCGGCAACTTAACGGGTACTCACCAATACAAGAAATTTTCACGCACGTGATTGGCAATTGTCCCTGTATATGACATATTATGTACGTAATACTTGCGTTTTTAGGGTAAGCCATTTCCAAGCCACCATTGATGTACATGCGAAATTTGACTGATGCAGATGTACGTTATCCACCTCACATGAGGGGAGAAAATAAATAAAAATCATTGTAATGAATTAGCTTGATAATATGAAAGTTGGAAGCTACCGTTAGACCTGGAAGACATAACAATCTGATGCAGGTATTTCCGGTCTCCCTAAGGTGAGCAGCCGGGTATCGCCGCACACAAATGTAATTAACCCCTCGATTAATATGATAGGCAGAGTAATTCTGCGGATGACGGGAACGGTATAACCGAGACTGGTTCACCATGGAATAGTTGACAAGCCCTCGCGACCAAACTCACCGATGTACCTAGACCACAGCTCATGAATACATATGCCCTACAGCTGGGGCGAAATGAGATTCTCTCTAAATTATAATCGAATTATTAGCACCAGCATGAGCGTGTCAAAACTCGCAACTCGCAACACTGAACGATCTGAAATTTATGGTATCGCGTCACCTTACCGCAACTTTGCCCTAATCCGGTTTGTGTTTTGGAACCCCTTCTGATGATTTTAGCTTCGACGAATTATCGATTACGATGAGGACAAAGTGGCTAACGCTTCGGACTCGACCGATGAGTTTCAACATTTTTATTCCAAGCGTAAAGCAGCACATAAAAATGTTCTCTTTATTCCCCAAGTACTACTGGTACAAAGAAGTAATATGTTGGCGTCGTCTCGAGACAATAGTAATATAATACTTATTGGCTTGAGGACTTCCGGCTTTGTTGCAAAGATCACCGAATATCACTTGGTTGAGTAAAAAATTTATCGGAAGTAGACCTTTCGTATCGATCCACCATCTCGTTCGGCAGTTTAGTCTTCGACGTAGGGTTAGCTGGGATTTAGCATATATAAAAAAGTGCCTTGACGGATCTACTCGGCATTCAGAGCCATAGGCAAACGTTAATCGCGCCTCTTTCACTGCTGGGAATTATTTTACAAAGGCGAATGTTCAGAGATAAATCCTCGCTCCTCGATACAAGGAGTTTCGATTGGTTCACGTACTCGCTTATGCTCGATTGAATGAATGTTCGAGCTTAACCTTCGGATGTAACACTTAGGGGTGTTGGATAATTGAACATCGGTGCTAATATGCGCTCACACGTCCAGCGATGTTCTGTATGGTATATGGTAATCCACTACGCGCGCCCTGTAGGATGTGGAACGATGGATCCTTAAATAGGTCAGTTTTAACAAGGCCTGCTGTTTGCAGATTAATTCTGTCGTGCGGAAGCAGAAATATTCGGAACGTTTACAAGGGTAAACAAATTTTCAAGTGGGTCTTACCCGTTGTACATTGAAAAGCTAGGTATAGGTAAATAAGAGGGGTAGGTGCGTACTAGAAACGCGATGCTCGGAATTTTATTATTATCCGACGACAGAATGAAGCGGCATTAACAAAATCGCGAATGTGCGCCAACGAATGAGACCGGGCATCGCGCAACCAACCAGGCGACCAAAATATTTCATAAAATATTCACCAGAGAGTGATGAGGGTTGTCGCGTGAGCTTAGTCTATCTGGGTCCCTTGGTGGATAAAGGGCACGAGGCAGGCGGAGCGTTGGTGGTAGTGGCTCGGTGGAAGGTGGATCGGTAATAACGGTGAAAAGTTGGCTGGGTGTATGAGTGCGTAAAGTCGGGTGAATGTAGGTAGGGGTCTACGGTGCGAGGTTACGATATGTACCAACATATATGCCGTTGGCAGAGGTATGGACTCATGGCGAGTCCGTGAGAGGAGGCAGAGTAAGTTTTTTCTTTCAGCTTCGTAACAGAGCTAATGTATTCCATTGAGAACGACTAGTATGGTACTAACACAACAGCTTGTCGTTTAAATTATAAAGATAGTACCACCACCAACATTACCTACAACATCGGAAGAACCAGCGGTAGGATTGCGACCACCATGGGGAAGGCAGGAGACGAATCATTAAATGTACATTTAGCATAGTTTTTGTGCCAATCGCGTTGGTTCTCTTCGTTGCAGAACACTTTGCTCGAATACCAAACGATCTTCACTTCGTGCTTTTCGGATTAGTGGTTCTCCCGACATTCTCGTGGTCTTGCTCACAGAGTTAAAGCGAGACAAGCTAATGCAATTTAGCGTTGGTCTGATTGGATTAAGGTGGTGACGCTCGAATGCTTGCCTTATAACTACACGATTGTATAACATCTGAGAATTAACAAACGATTACAATATGCCACCAGGGCAAGTTTGGCGATCCAAAATTGAAACTATTCGCCTCGTCCTTTCACTGCTGCACCGGCGAAGTTTTAAATTGGGGCAGACCTGTATGGATTTCTTTTTCAATTTTTTCGTAGATACGTTGCGGGATTGTGGGGGCACAGAATGTTGAAAGTCCGAACTCATAACATAAGCACGAAAGCCGTGATAATATGGTGGGTCAAAATTTTTCCTCTCATTCAGATTTCGCCGCTATACACGAAGAGGGAGAATTTTACTTTTTATCCAGGCAACAGTGGAGGCAACGAATTGCTTCGTTGAAAACAGTAAAACTCGGAAGCAGTGTGGATCGACGATGGCAGTTTGCGGATGGCAGTAAAATTGTATCGATTCGGCATAATGTTAAGTTTGCACTGCAGGCTACCGACGAAGCATTCTAAATTGAAACTTGTTACTTTTCGAATAAGGCCTGGTATAAATGCTTCGAGTTCTGCATACGTGTAAATCTTCTGGTAATCTAATAATATACCTCCACAGGATAATTTTCCACTTACGAAATGAGTATAATTTAATTGAATTTTCAATTTCAGTTTCAATTGCACACTACGTTCGTACACAAACATATACTACAGCCTAATTTTTTTAAAGGTCACCAAAAAATACTAAGTGAAAAAACCTCACCGTGAGGAATTCTCTCGGTGGAGCAGGGTATCGCGATTCAGAGGGACACGTTTCATCACGGAATCCAACGAATGGGGAGTTGTTCTACAGAACGTTGTAACAAACTGACAAGCCCTAGGTAAAACAAAGCACGAGAAGCGTTAAAATTGTGACTCCAGAGGTCGGAAGGAAAATAAAAAAAGAATAACTACAAAAAATCCAGCGATAACGACGGTGTTGGCGTGTACGTTGTGGCTAATTGATACAAAGTGAGGTTGTGACAAATTCAACGAAACGCGGTGCAAGTATACAGCCATCATCATTATCATCATCATTATTATCATTACCACTATCATTACCGTCATGTTATCCCGGTATAGGTAAATGTAAAAAATAAAAGACCTCGATAAGATTTTCTGATGTACGGAAAATTGGTTTCCCATTTCGCTCATTCTTTTCTTTCTCGGATCAAAGCGTAAACTAAAGCATGAAGCTTATTATGGATGTTGGTGGACGTTGCTGATTAAGGTTCGGGAGAAAAGTAAAATAAAAATGTATAACTTGAAACCTCGTCGCAGAGAAGAGATGGGTTCGAGTCCTTCCTTCATAAGCCGCCGGTTTAGTCGGTACTAATGTGGCTATATAAATGTTAATTTTTAGCAAAGTTACCGCAAGGTTCCCGCGATTTGCATGGCTTCGTTTTTCATTGGGTTTCATCCAGAAGTGGCACGATGGAATGGTTAACGGAGACAAACAGTACGAATTACATTCGCAATATTTCGCCGCACTCCCAACTGCCACCCACAAGAATGTACGGTATTGTAGGTATTAAACTAAACAGTGCGAGTCTGCCACTAATGAAAATGACTACTGCACTGCGTGGTGAAATGGTACGGAATAGGTGAAGGTATATCTTCGGCACAGAAGAATTGTTAGCATTGTTGTGGAAATATCAGATGCTAATTCTTCTTTCTTCACAAAAAAGAACAGCAGCACGCCGCGTCTTAGCGCAACATTACAGATTGCGGGTAGAATTAATTGTGAGGACCCGCGGGCCCTTAGCCTGACGCCCGCTCGAAAGAGCTACAAATTGTAGGTGAATTGTTCATCTATAGTGTCGTTAAATTGTTTTTGTGCAAGTAGGTCAAAGCTGCAATGAAAATGAACGGCGGACTGTTGGGTTGGTTGCAACGATCTGTCTAGTAGCTTCCGCTAAACGGTTTCAGTCGGATGCGATTTACGTTCTAATAATTATTGTCGTATAATTGACAATAACTGGGGTCCCATGCAACGGGATTAATCTACCCAGTCTTGATCGCTCTTTGCCTCGCAATGCGCTACGTTATATAAAAGTGAGCAAGCACCGATTTTGCAAGAGGCGAACAAATAAAGCGGTAAAAGATAAAAATAAATGAAATAGAAGCGGTACAACTGAGGTACACAAGGAGTTGCAGAACCTCTCAGGCAGTGCAATTTCGTCGGATATAATTCACGCGAAGAGGACGTATATTCTCTTTGAGTTTCTGCAAACAAGTCAAACAAAATGTTTGCAGCTTGGTTCATCCGTTGATAGTTACTGATTAATTATTAATTATTCCGCACTCAACTTTCGTTTGATATAATCTATTTTATTCTTGCAGAATCTCTTTGAATAGTTTTCCAGTTATTTCTTAGTTTAAATATCAACTACTACTATACGAGCGAAATTGTAACCGGTGTTTTGGTTCACACCTCGAAGAATTCAGATAAAACTTTAGGCAGAATATTGAATCGGACTCTTCCACAAGAATCTCAAGAAATTGCTAGGCCGTGAACTGTTATTAGGGCCATCTGGTGACTAAGGCTTTTTAGAGATATTCGCCAGTTTTTATAGCGTGAATTGGACGCTGTGTTATCGAAAAAATACGCAGTAGAATATTGTCTAGATCCTTTCCTTTGCTGCGATATAGGTGGATAAATATATATATAAATTTCAAAACAGATAGGGGATAGAATGAGAATGGCGAATTGAGTCGCCGCGTTTCATGTCCCGTTTGGAAGCATTCCACTTTCTGCTTTCATAAAGATGAAGTATTTCTTTACATTTCCAATAGAAGAAAAACCATAAAAACCAAAAGATAAAAGATTCGAACGTGATACGCTCTGCGCACACACATCCACACACAGACATTTAACTGAGGTGTGAATCCTATTTAATTCGGCGATTCAAGTCAGATAAATTGAATTTCTCACATACATTTGATGATTCGTCATTCGAATTTGCGTCGCACTGATACATGTTCGCGAGACGTAATGATAATATCTACGCTCACAAGGAAAGGTCCCCAGGTGTGTTTCACCGATTTGATACTGAAGTGATCAGAATTTTTGGAATATCATCAACTACAGCTGAACTGATTTATTTGGCATTGTAATCACTACTGGTATTTGATAACGTACCTAACTGATCATCAATTCTGATATTATATATTATACACATTCGTCTAACCTGTAGAAGTTCTAAAATGTGAGCTGAACTAAGACGAATTCTGTGTTTTTTTTTTTTTCGGTTAGCTACGAAATATAGTTAGTGAAAACCTATCCCAGATCGATTAGGTATCTTTCTTCAGAAAACTGGCAAATCAATGGGATAAATTCACGCCATGACTAAATAGTGGGATAAATCTATTGCCGAAGGTGTGTCGAGCGGACTTTAATGAGACTTGAACGAAATCAGTCAATAGCGGATACGGTCGGAATATTGGAGACAAAAGTAATTTTCGACCATCCCTTGGGGCATCCTTCACCCAGTGGGAGACTGTATTAGAAACTGACAGTCTATTCGACGGAAGTCAATCACCCACAAAACGGACAACAGATATCCCCAACTATAGTGAGATACGCGCGACTGATAAGGAAAAGTCCAAATCGGGTTGCTCGAGGGTAACAGTCAAAGATTGAATTCACGCATGAAAGGATCTACGAGAGATAGGCATAACGCATCAGTTCACGCAAATTCGCAGAGCATCGTTCGACCGATAGATATATAAGTGGACCACTCATACCCTTATTCTCTATGCGTGGGGATATTTACACAGCGACTTTGCGATTGCCCTTCAACAGCTGGCTTCAACTACAGTCAGGCGCTGACATTTAGAAATACCCCTGGTATTATGAGGGTACAAGTATTCAATATTCAAGACTCTTGAATAATACAGGGCAGTTTTGCGAAATAAAATATTCATTCTAGAAGGGTATGAAATTCCACAGCCTTCAATGACATGAAAAATTGATGAAATTACATATCTCAGCCATTCCATAATCTACGAGTTTGTGGCTGGTCAAATGTTCAATCACCACTTGAATAGACCTCTGATCAAAAATCATTTGTAATCTTTGACTTAGATTATTCGAAGGATTCTTTTTCGTTTTTCGCCTCCTTTAATTTCTTCCAATTATAAGCCGTAGCATTTTGGTATTAACGATCATGTAAGTAGTGCAAACCGTCAGGTACGGGTTCATGTTTCACGATATTATATAACACAGTCCCAACTGTACCAGCGAGAACGAACGAGAATCGCTGCACGCACCAAAACCAACCACGCATGAATCCCCGCGGGCGCAATAACGCCGAGATGACAAATGTTCCTCTACGTTTCAACAGTGACAATAATAGTAACGAGAAAAAGGTCGGTGTTGTCGATCGCGATAGTACTCAACCGTGGGGGCCAAGTGTTTTATGAACCACCATATTCAATCGGCGGACTTGAAGTTACAGTGCTATAAGAATGATCATAGGAAAAAGCGATAAAATAAAATGAGCGGCTGCGTGATCACGCTTTACCTGGTGTGGATAAAAGTCGGATCCTCCATTTGGAAAGCGAAATCTGAAGGGGCTGTGCACGGGACAGTTTGCTCTAAATGGACTTTCCGCCGGCATCCGAGGTGGTGGATGAGTGTGAGATCCAAAGATGACAGAGTCCATTGGCAGCGGGCGACCTGGTGTGTGCTCGAGTGATCGACACGAGTAGTTTATGGGTCTACACGTAGCTTCGACGATGGGTCTACCCGCACTCATGTACTCGTGCGGTGCAGGCCGATGTTCGACCGATCGACAACCATGATCGTGTGGACGGGGCAAGTGTTCGTGTGTATGTCCCGCGTGGTCCATTAACCTGCAAGGATGCTCCATAGCGCGCGAACCGTGATGGTCAAGGCCTCTGGCCGACGGATCCATTTGTCTCATTTGTTCCATCGGCCTGATCTGTTCCAATGATCTGATAGGGTCGACCAATGGTCTGGACTGCTCCATCTGTCTGATGGAATCCATGGACCGCATGGAATCCATGGATCTCATGGACTCGACAGAACGAAGCCCGTGGTCTATCGGTCGCATCGGCGAGGGGTCCGTAGACCTGCATGATCTTTCCCAGCACCTAGGCCCAGGATGTCCTTGAGCAGGACCCCATCCGATACCACTTCCGCCAGCACCTCCACTGCTACCGCCGATTCCTGATCCTCCGCTACCGTAGGGATCCATCGTCACTTTGATTGGTGCACACTACTTTATTCCCCGCACAATTATGTAATACACACTGATGACATTTGCAGATAGTCCTTTCTACACTCAGGGGAGCACATGGCCCTGTCAGGCGCCATTTAGGGTAATTTTACCGAACGGACTAAATTTTTTCCCACCCTATGTCAAAGGATATCGCTGTAAAAATTTTCTGAGCTGAAATATGGGCCACACTTTTGGCCCGTTCTTGATCTTAACAACGTTTCGACATTAATTTAACGCGATCGCGACTTGACTGCCACTCTCTAAATTTATGGCGCGGTTTAACCTAGAATTGAATTAATTAATTAGTCACCATTCACATACAGAGTTCTCAAGGAGAGATCACAAGAAATAAGGTGAGTGCGGCAGCACCCGAACGCATGGCGTCGCGATGCCGCGCTCCCCAGCACTGAGCCCCGCCGCCGTCGTGTGGCCTCGCCGACGACGCGCAGTCCCTCCACGCAAACCGAATTCCTCCTCCGCGCACCGTCACCTACACCTACGTGAACCCCATCCCCAACTTTCTCGGTCGGCGCCTCAGCCTCTTCCATCCCCGTGGACCGCAATGCTCTTTCTCTCTTCTCTGCCCTCGCTCATACTACCCTCCACTTTTCACGGCGTACACACAAGAGAATCACATGCACGCGGGGGGACATATACATCGGAAGCGGATCTTCTCAGCTCGTCGTCGCAGCGGCAACCTCCCAACTACTAAAATCCTGTCCTATGATAAAATCCAGCCTCATTCTGGAACCCAGGGTCTGCGCGGTGGCGATTTCTATGTATAGCTATACTGCCAGTGACATCGTTCGATCTCAAAAACCAGAGGTTTTCTCTGGAGGAATGACTTGATCGCAGGGGTTAGCGTATGGGCGTATAGCGAAAAGCGTCGACTATTTCATGAATGAAGAAAGTGAGATCGATGCTTCCGAACCGCAGTAAAGACGTTTCACAGATTGGCAAGATTCGTATATATACGCACCATGGGGGAGAAAGAGTTCTATACACGAAAGGATGTCACGTTGTGAACCAGCGCGATCAAATCAACCCGTATAAGATGGTGGGAAAGCTCCGGCTTCCACTTTGCAAAAAGCTTATATAAAAGAAACTGTAAAAAACATCATGCTGTTGACGACCCCCTGGGGACAACACTTGTTGCGTGGTTCCAACTTTTAATTGACATCACTCGTAAAATTACGTTCTAACTCTATGCTTCATCTTTGCTTTGGAAAGAACACACTTAGCATCGACTTCGACTTCACGATAAACTCTTTGTCGCACCTACAGCACAGGCAAGTATGGACAGGAAGCGGATCTTCGACAGCATGATATAGATTACGTGAATACACCGATTTTCAACAACACCAAAGAAACCATTAACGATTGTCTATAATACTCGGACATACTAGCTGCCAGAAAAGTACGCCAATCGCAACCTCAAATAAATTTGTGGCGAATGCCAGAATGCGGCCTCATGACCTCTGTTGAGGCCAGGTCTTTAGGCGATTAAGTAGGGACGTAGTAGCAGCGGCTCAGAAAACGACTCTACTATCAATTGAACGCTTATATCTTCAACAGAATGTTGCTTAATGATGGCAGAATGTCGAATAAAATCTCTAGTTATAGTCGGTAAGTATATAACGCAGCAACTCCCGACGCGGGCTGATTCTTTTCGCCAGGCTTGATAGCCTGATTCTCCTTTTATTTAATCACAACTTTCTGAAGGTTAGCCGATGTAAGAGATTCGATAGTCTATAAAGACTAACACAATTTCGGAATCTGCATGCTGTAGGTCACGAGTGGTGAGTTCGATTATTCTCAAGACTACGGTCATTAAAGGGAACCAGACAGCGTAGCACCTACCATTCAGCAATCTCGAATTCGAGATAGTGAGAAGATCTTAAATATCTATAGCTCGACATTATTCGTTCAGGGACATCGGCGTTAAGAGCATGAAGAAACTTGAAGAAAGTTCGATTGATATACAATTTATACCTTTTTAAGGTTGATACGCCCTACTATTCTGATATGCAAACGCAGGGTTCCGATGAACATTCAAACTCTCCTGGCTGTGAGATGTGTTTCGTCAAGGCTTGATGCACTTTTATCCGATTATACTCAGGAATTTCTCTAAAGAACTCATCACGGTCTTAGAATTACAGGCATTAATCCTATTCAATACGCTGTAATTGAAAGACGTAATTCATATCTGAAATGATTCACTTACTTTAGGCGAATTAACGTACGTGAATAAGATGAAACGAACCCATCGACCCTTAATCTATAAATACAATCGCCGGATTCGAGGCTATTAATGGAACTACCGGCCAATTTAAGGCTTTTCGGGGTTTCTGTCCTCTGTAGACGACCCGATTTCGAAGAGCCCTGAATTTCGATTCAGCCAGCTCTGCCGGCGCCCTGAAATCGATGGGTCGTTTATTAAGGAAGACGCTGAAAACGATAACCTTCCAGGTTCTAGGGTTCCAGAACGCGAGTTTCGGAGAGTTCAAGCACGAACGAGTCAAGGAAACCATGAACGGGTGAGTGAACGATCGGGCACCATAGGCCGAAGAGGAGCTGTCAGAAGCGGTAACGGCAGTGTGGACTCCGAATCGGGAGATCGATAGCTGGAAGTCGGGCGAACGCCGACGGTGGCCGGGGAACATAGGACGGAAGTTAGGAGGGGTGGGTGCAGAGCCCACAGAGGGAATACAACTACAACTACATCCACTCCCAGGGTGTCCCGATTCGCTAGGTGTTCCAATTTTATGTTACAAACGCCAATCTAATCATTCCCAGCGAATCCCGCTTTTTCCTGACCCCAACGATCCAGAAATTCAGTTATTCAGTTACTATTTATCATCTGCATGTAGATGTAGAACGACGAATGTGGAACGAAAGGGTTGACCAGAGCCAAGTCGGCCAAATTTGTTGTAAAAAATCTAGAAGAGTGACATAACTTGTACGAAGACATTTAAGTCTCCATGATTACATAATCGGCGATTTCATGACTTGTGGTTGAAATAAAATCTGAACTGAGATGAAGAGCATTCCATATGTCGTTTGATTATTAGAGCTGTATAATTTACAATTATTTAAAAAAAAAATGTAACCATTGAACCAATTTCGCTCGCTAGGTAACGAAGGGTAGATATATAATTAAAAGTTACTAGTTATACTACACCACTTGATGCTACCTTGATGGATCCTATTCGAAAATAACAGTGACCTTGAAATCGAGTTGACGCTGAATTGAAACCAACTAATTTCTATAGTAGACTTGTATATAATTACTCGTATAGGATTATAGCTGAGGGAGATCGTAGATGATCACGAGGGTGCATCGTTTGGTTTGTGGTTAGTGAAGTGTAGTAGACGGTCGACCACAAAAATGTGAACTCTTTGGCGTGCAAAAATTTTGATGATACCTCCGCATCGACCTACCGCGGTAGAGATATATATATTTCCAACAGTTTGCACGTGTCCGCGCTGTTACTTCGGCGAGAAAAATCGTTGCGGTTTTTCCTCATCCTCCGAGTCCCACCTTGAAGCAGATAAAATTCGTCGACAGTCCCACTCGTCAAAGACTTGAGATCACTACTTCAGGCGCCCCTCGTGTACTCGATAGGACACTGTTTACCATTTTACTGGCGTTAATCTCGACACAACTTTACCTAGGTTTCAACGCTACTCTGGAGCTGTACGCCCCCGGGTAGACATTTTCGATGCGTATACATTACGCTTCGTATATTTTGGGGTTGTGAAATTTCGATAAATTCTCAAGAAAGGAGACGATTCAAGTCGACTATTGTTCATGGATGAATATATTGGTCTGCGAGTGGCCATCTTGTCCGCAGGCTGAACAACAAACAGAAACCAAAGTATCCTTGTATCAAATTTAGTTCAGCTACAATAGTTGGGTGAAGGGATCTGACGTAAAAAAAATTTCATACACATAGTGATTCTGATTGGGAGCTTGGTTTTAATCTGCAAGAATCCCGGCTACTCATCCTACACAGCTAATGGCAAGATTTTTAAACGGACAGGAATTCCAGTAATACTCGATACGACTCCGACAACAGAATTAATAAGCATGCTAATTGTAAATTATTACTCTATTGATTCTCTAAAAGGTATCTAATTGCTTCAGAAGTCCTTGCATATTGTCAAAAGGGGAAAAGAAAAATATAATTTTCAAAAATTGAACTTTTTTCATAAAAGTCTCCCTCTGTTTGAATGATCAATAATTCAAACTGCCGAACTCAATGTGGGAAAGTTGTGTACTGTCACAAAATATTTACAAAACTCTACCCTCCAAGGAACCGCAATAAGCCGGAAGTCAAAGAAATTTCCATTTCAACACACGTGTGCCTCTTCGAATTTCCCAAGATTCATTTTGTTTGCGTGGCTCAAACTTACCTACACCGAAACGATGGTAAAAGGAGATTCTAGTATTGCAACTGGTTAGCCTTTCTTATGTTTTGAATTGGCAGGGAAAACCGAGGGGAAACCAATGTTGCAAGGAATTCGATGTGAAACGCTCACGCGGTGTTCGAAATACGGCTAATTTGTAACCATCCCTCCTTCATATGAGTACTGCAAATGTAGTTCGGTGTAAGACGCAAACTTAAGGTATGACAAAGGTGAAGTAAGGTGAGCTAAATTGAGGTAACGCGACAGAAGGAGATCGTGCTGACATGTAAACATGGCGAGAAGGACCTAAAGCGTTCACTTCACCTCTAGGGTTATTACTCTAGGAAAAGAAAACGCAACACGGGAGGAATAAGTAAACAGTTATTTACGTAAGCTTTTTTCCCCTAACTTGCCAAGTAGATTCCTTCCTATTTGTTACGGTGATGTTGCCATTTCTCCAACCCACTCGTTTAACCTGCAGGTCTACCCCCATTGTCGGTCGCGCGTAATTAACGTAAGTTCTAAGGCAGCTCTGTGTCCCAGACTTTCTTATGGACAAAGACGAATACTATTTTAAACTCCATAGTGACTATGTAAATAACTCCTCGGTCCCCAAATCTACCTTTGTTTCAAAATAGCCACCGCAGTAGACGTTTAAAATTTCTTGCTACATGAGCAAAACAAGCGACTAACGCATGACCTGAGACATGTAGTTAATTAAGGTTCGATTATTGATGTGTATAAGATGAACGTCGTACAAATAAAATGCGAAATTTCATCAGAGCCTTTATTCTATACACTATCTTAGATCAGAACTATATCCGTCAAAACCGTGAGCCAAACTTTGAGGGACTCGCATTTGGTTTTGACTCGTTAATCAGAATTGCGCAAACCGCAAAGTCCGCAAGACGTGATTGAGAGCGACCGGGATTGGCTAACCGAAGTGACGGCCAAATTCGACTACCACAGCCTGTAATCAACTTGACAACAACGTATTTCGTTACAATTATTGCGAAGTGGTTGTTACAGCAACGCTGCAACGCTTTACCAGAAACGCGGAGAACTTGCCCACCTATCCGTATACATATTAGTATGTATATAACACGAGGACACTCCGCCGAATATTGTTGGTGCAAATAACGTAATTGTATTCCTAACTAGTTTTGTTTTTCATGAGAAAAGTTTACCTTCAAGAGAGGACGTAGGCGACGTACTAAGGTGACCTAGGTTTACCTGTAGGTATATGAACTATACGTACAGTACGTGCTCCTTTTCATCGGTGAAAAGTTCGTCCGCTCGAAGCGTTCTTCGTGCTTTAAAAACTTACCTGAAACAAAAAGATATGCAAAGAATTAGTTGGGCAGTTTATATCAGAATCTTGGATAACAGAATTCCGCCTTCAACGAACTTCTTCAGACGAGATTAGCGAATAGGAAATAATTCCATAACACCCTTGAAATACGTTTCTCTCCCTGCTTCGACGACTTGATAAAATCCCATAATTATTCCCCCGACGAAATCACGCTTCGGGTTCATTCCCGACTTCTCCAACCTTTACATAGAAACCCAAATGAGGGCTGAGAAAATATATTTCCATAGTAGTTTTTTCATTCTTCTCATCCTAACTTGAGGCGATACCTGCTTCTGATATACCATCCATATCTTACTCAATTTCACTTTAATATTCGCTGCGCAATTCTGCAGGTCCTTGCAGCGAGTTATGATTTACGTTTCGTACTATCCGTATGCAATAACTGCACCTGCTTATTATACGACATACGGGACACCCGGAATCGATTGGTAATTTGCGGAGATACGTGAGCATCCTTTGGTACGTGATATAGGGCGTAGGTCAAGCTGCAGCGGTCTGCAACGTTGGGCAGGGCGGTTGAGGAAACGGGTGACGAATTTCAAGATTTACAAACATCATGAATACACCTTACCTTCCGAACTATACCATGACATGAATGCCCGCAGATGTGCGCCAGCTGAAGTTAATCATTCACGAAATTTTTGCGTTGAAAAATAAATGGATGGTTGAAAAAAAGGGGGACCAAGCAAAAGCTGAATATACAGAGAATTTTTAGTTCTTCACATGAAAAGATGACACATCCATATTCAACTGCGTGGGTAGCCGTACGTTTTTACACCCTTTCGTGGATATATTCACGGGTCAATTACGAATGAGCGTACGTGTGAGGAAACGTCAGAAGGTTTACGATCCAAAAGGGACCTCGTCCTATGCTACAAACTCTCTTCATACTTCAGCTACAACGTAAATATTGGGAGGAGGCAGGAAGCTCCCATGAAAACGGTTCCAATCTCGCAGCAACAGACTTTAACGAAATGAGTGTGTGCGACTTTAATTTTATCCGATTATTGGTTTATAGCTTTTATTAGCACAATTTTCACATTAGGCAAGGCATATCAACTCTCATTGTCAATTTCAACGGTCTCTTTGGGTCATAAAGAAGTGTCTGAAGCCTTTGGAAATGAAGATGAAAAACGGTTGTCACGAATCATCACAATTTTCTTCATCTTTTTTTGTCTCATCAGATTATTGACTTGCAAACGGGCGAGTTCGTCGATTTAAGCTCGGTATTCTGAGCTCGTAGTAACGATATCCTAAACGCAACGTATGACGCAAAGTTTGTCTAGTCACGAGAAGACAGGAAGCAGACAATTCTATGGGATATCAAGATACGATAATCTGAATTCCAGGAACCATATCTAGCCGCAAATTTCCAACGTTTCAAAGTTTCGATTTTCTGTCTAGTTGGAATACGCTCACACAAGTATAGAAGATAGGCTTATTCCGATATTACATAACTTGTGCACGTGCGCAAGAAATGCTCCACAGCAATCACTCTTGGGAATAGGCTCGTAGCAAATTTGCTAATTAAGAGCGAGTAAATGAGACCTTCGAGGTAGATGCGCTCTGATTCAAATTTAAAACTCTGGTTAAAATTAAACTGGCTACTCTCCGCGACGCGCTCGGGACTTATTAAAAGTCGGAAAATTTCTAGCGAGTACAATGGGATTATAAATGATGTGAAATCGGTTCTTCGCGTCCGGGACGACAGTCACTCAAATCTAATACTATCGCTGGAATCACTTGTTAACGAAGTCGAAGCGAGAGTAGGAGCGCGGAAAAATTAGCCTGATTTCATGCTTAAATACATTCAGAGATGAGAATGATAAATCTGCCAAGAAGCACTCCTGGAAGAGGAATTCAATTTGGAATCTTGCCCTTTTGAAACACGCAACGCCTACCCGTCCTTGGCTTTCAGCGTGAAAATCAAGCACCAATATTGCATCGACGGAGTATGAAATGCGACTAAAAATAGCTTCCATCGTTATATGGAAATATATAATATCTTCTACACAAATTGCACACTCAAGTCTTCACAGTATGCCAGTATAGTACGCCTATACCCGTACGATCTTACCGAGTTTGACGAACATTAAACAAAAGTCTTCGTCCTATTAGGGAAGACGCTTGATGTACGTACCTACCTATATTATGTTCCCCTGACTTTATCGACCATGAACAGGTGACACGATTAACTAAGTAGTAATTATGCAAATGTACTTTCTTCAGTATGAATATAAGGCTGACGAAGAAATCGACTGGCCCAGCATTGATTTAGTCTTTCTTCTCTCTCCTTTCACCCTAAACACATTACCCTCTGGATAACGAGAATCGCGGTGCACTTATAGTCGCACGAATAATTGTGAGTAAATTTTCATTCATTATTCAACTTACGAACTCTTATAAGTTTCACATGCATAACATTCAGGTCCTGTTAAATACGAGATATGTATTCAATTTCAACCAAAATTTGTCTGTTGAATTGGGAATTACAATCCACAAGTCAAAATTACTTTCATACACTATCCATGGCTCAGATACGTCCTTCCAGAATAGTTCGCCTCCCAAACTCAATTTCCATCCGCCCCAAACCGAGTCATAAGTATCCATATCTCGTATATCCCAGAGCGTGGGTCGTTCGGATAGGAATATGGTGTACGGTCGCAGAATGTCATAGGTCAGATAAACGTCATCTGCTACCACCGCATTTTCTTACTCATTCCCGAGTTTTCAGGTAAGTGATACGAAAATTGGTCTTAGTCATCCGCTCAACAATCGGCAGCAACTTCTAATCTGAGCCAAGACGCAAATTGGACGTGTCATAATTAATCACTTCACTCCACGTTATGGATGAAACTTGTGCAACTGAAAAATATCTTGTTACACAAATAACAAGCTGCTATGTACAAGGCCACCTACTTCACTACACTTATAATATGAGAACAATAACGAAAAAGCAGCGCTCTCTGTCCAGTTGTCTCCATTTTTCTTTTTTTTTGTCCTTTTATTAAATTATCGATACCGATGCATGTTAATCGTTTATTTTTTCCATTCAACAGGAGAAAAAATTCCAGAAAAGTATTCACCGATTTTCGGGTACAATTTTATTGATTATCTGTCAAATGACATTTGATTATGATCTCGGATCATCTGCAAGAGCATACTTTTATTTTTATTTTACTTTTATTTCGTAACAGTTAAAGTTGGACGAACTTTGTGAGGGTTGAATAATATTCAGAGAAGGTAAGCATGCAGATATGTACATATAACTCGGTCGCGATAAAAGTGAAATAAACACTCCGCCGTCGGGAATTTTGGTATAGCATCATACACTTTTGTAGATGAAAAACAAAAATAAATATTATAACACTGAAAATGACGAAAGAAAAGAGAGCGGAAAATTTTCATGAGCAACCCCTTGCTCGAAAATTGTTGAGCAATTTCCATACGCAAAATTTTGTTCCCCAAAGGAAAATTCTTCCTCTCGGAAGTTATCAATACTCCGCGATCCACATTTCGCAATACATCTATATCTATATCTATGCCAAAATGATTATCTTTGTATCATCGATGAACCACGAGGTCGAATACTTCACAGTTCGCTCACTATCAGAGATGCAAAATTGTTACAACCATACTTCTTACAAGAAACGCGGATATCTTGTTGCATCTAGAATTTGCGGGATCCATTTAATTTTCAGACATGAGAATATATTGTGTATGAAAATCCAAACTTTGGAGTTACTGTAGATTTTCCTAATATACCTATGTATAGAATACTGGGAATTTGATGTTTTTAAGTAATTGGAGTTAAGACGTCGAGAAAATAGACGTCCTGTTTATTTATCTTGTTCTTGTAGCTGCAGCTTATTTTATCTGATACGTCCATTAAGGGATGAAGATATCGGATATGTTATGCGTCAAGGGGAACAAATACGTGTATACATTATGTATGGATACCCGTAATCCTTCAGGACATGCAAGACCTCGATAACTCAATCCTGTTATAAAATACTGCTGTTTTTTTAGAATACTGGTGGTGCCAGCTCTGACAAAAACAAAAGTTTGGCAAAACATCAAGCAAAAGTTGGTGGCCGTGGCGTTGAAAATTTGGTTCGAAAGCTTTATGATAATAATAATTGGCAACGAAAATTTCGCCCGGTAATTAATGTAAATCGTTTTGATGAGAATAAGGAAAAAAAAAATGAAGAAAAATATCATTCAAAGTACCATGATATAGACCGAAAAGGAATATAATTGGCCTCGTCACTTTCGAGAGGATTGTCGCAGTGAAGTCTAATTCGGCGGTGGTTTATGATTTCTTTCTGATTGCTGAACAGATGCATTGAGTTGTGCTTATTTTATTTGATTTGATTTTTGATTTCTTCTTTTTTCATGGCATCTCACCCGTGGATGACTCTCAAATTAAAGTCGTACCAGAGAAACAAATTTTAATGACGGTACGAAAACTTCAAACGACAATTTCTGCGACCACATCGATGGTCAAATTTTGTGGTATGTTAATTGATTGACAATTTCATGAACTGAAAGAGAATAATAAACTCTAGCTTTCTGCGCTAGCCTTCTACACAGTAACTTTTACGTAAATTGTTCAGGGGCGAGTTAACAATGGCTGGAATTGTAGAAAAAAAAAAACTAAAAAAATTATCATTCAACTTTAACACTACTGCGGCACTACGCCGAGCGAAGACAATTCGCGTCTTTAGAACTCGGACTCTCCCCCATTCCCAAGCGACACGTTAACATCTCCTTCAATTATCTGCGGCAACCGCAGTGATTTAAATTTAGGTTGAAAAAAGGGGCTTTTCTCAGTCGTCGGGACTTTGTCCTGCGACGCCCAGGAGCTCCGACTGAAATTGGATTTAAGGAAGTTCGAGATAAATCTGTCTTGCCAGTTCCAGACTTTCTGTACATCCCAGGACTCGCAAAGGTGAGTATGTATATATCGGTAAAATGATACCACGTGCGGATTTTATCCCCTCCTTTAACTTCAGTTTCGTTTTCCCTCTGAACTCGATTCTCAATCACAATTTTTCACCCGCGTAGACACGCCGAGGCTTTACCCCAGCGTAGCACAGTTCAGAGCCTAGACTTTAGTAAGAGCGACAGAAGCTCTCGACACAAAATCCCATGATAAAACAACGGTATGAAAATTCCCGGGAAAAGTTGATGGCACCTTTTTCATGAAAATAATTTTGCATTCATTTGAACGAACAATAAACACAACAATAGCAGCAGCAAAGCCGTGGAAGCTTATGGCATACCTTAAGACTCTGACGACGGTATTCTTGAACGTGAGCAAGGTAATACTTGTAGACATGAGGACGGAGCGATCTTCTTGTTTCTTCGCCGATCCAACGGTCGGGGTGATCAAGGCCAGGAGGTCGTGGGGGTGCCGAGGGCGAGTTGCGACCAAGGGAACGTCCAGGTGACCCAGCGCACGACCCTGACGGAGCGGAGTTTACACTCGCTGACCTTGTGGCGGTTGGCGGATGGGTACGATAGCGGATGCTGGTACGAGGGGATATTGAGCCCTGAAGAACTGCCCAGTGGTTGCGACATGGGTCGCCAAAGACCCCTCCAAGGACCTCCCCAGTTCCACACAAATGAAAACTTGACGCGGGTCTAGCGCACAACCGACACGCCGGTAAAACTGGGGGGTTCCAAGGATGATAGCAGCACCCCGCCGACCTGACCAACCCGAGCGGGTCCCTGGTCGCAGGGTGATTCATGAGGCCGGTCACATCGCACCTTTCGAGAGTACCCAGAGGCTTTTTAGGGAGAAACACTTATCACAAATCACCGCGTGAGTTACATATTCAGTCTGATTATCGCGTTACGAATCGCAATATTTACGATTTGTACATGGAATCCAACACGTATGTTCGTAATTTTTTCGATAAATCACCGGGAGTCTTGTCAAGGATGATCATGAGGATAAGGGTGCGGAGTGATTGTCGTCACAGCTAGTTCTGGAACCTGATGAAAAGTAAGGTTGCCTTTATCGGTAAAATGGAATTTTGAGTTGAAGTAAAAAAAAAAAGAATAAAAAGAAATGTTTGGCAAAATCGCATACGAAGAATAAAGAGCGTTGGATAGACACTCTGTAGTACCGGCCATAGAAAAGAAAAACTCGTGGTGTGAAAAGAAAACCAATGAAAATCACAGAAAAATATCAGAACCGTACATTAACTGCACCTGCATCAGTTTTGATTACTGGAGTACTAGGAAAAATTTACGATCGCGGACGGCGAGTACCACCATTCACGACTAAGGACCGGTCACTTGGGTGCAGTTTCACCTAGCCAACTGCTCCGCACGGTGGCACATCGCCTCTAACATTTTTCGATCTGGATCTACAAATAAGAAACTGCAAACAACAAGACAAATGATAGAGGGTACAAAGTGAGCCAATTTCTTTTCTCGAAGCACGTGGGCGCAGTTGGCACATGAATTCCTTCTCATCTCTGCTCACCCTCTCCATCGTCTATCTGCTTTTCTACTTATAACGGCATATAAAGTAGCCGGCTGGAATTTCGCAGGGTGCACCTTACCAAAGTGAATAAACGTCTGCATGAGCATCTATATAGGTACCGCAGTGGCGCAAATTTTTATCCGCTTCAGGACTTTCGCAGCAGGCAAGAGAAAAAAAAAGGTAGGAGATAAAAAATTTTGTCTCCATGGTAAGGGAACCGCAAAACGGCAGCAGGTTGAGATGTTGCTTTCTTTCAACCGTGAATTAAAAACGCTGAAATTTTTGCATGGTGAGAAAGTGTACATCCCACTTGAGCGAAAACTTGTAATTTCGATGTTCAACAGCGAATTCAGTTCATACGTATTCTTGTATGTACAGGTATGTATGCAAAATATTGTGTACCGTTTTAGAATCTCATGTAAATTTACATCATGCAAATGGGCGTATAGAGCACATTGATTTCTGCCCATCATATCGATGATGCATTATTTCAGTCTGATGATCGGCAAATCAATCGATCAATTGTACAACGGCAATTAAGGCGCTGTGTTAATTAGCTTTGTTGTTTGAATGCTGAAATACCCACATTCTTAGTTATTCTTTTATACAATTACGGAATAATGCTAGTACGTCAATTTGCAGGTTAAATGGTTTCTATCAAGATTGGACTCACTATAGTCAATTGATTATGAAAGTGGAGTGACGTGAAGAGAAAATGAACTTTTGGAATTCAAAAAAAGTGTCGAATATGACGCGATCGAATAAGCTACAGAGAAGAATGGGAAATTAATTAGAACAAATATACCGGCGATTTTGTGTCGGTTAGATTTCAAATAACGTTTTGAGCGGAGGAAAATGTGATTTTTTTTTTCTCCTCTAGCTTTCACATACCTTAACTTTTCGCCATTATAAATCGATTATTTAGAGGGTGCCGAAAGATTTATTCACGTTCATTAGAAATAATTCAGCGTTGACGTTAAGCGTTTTTAAACTAACCATATTTATGACGTCAAGATATTACGAATATATCTATATACTCTCTTCTTCCAGCTGCGCGAGGTGCGTAATAAATTTATATCCAATTACGTGATGTCATAAAGGTTTAACAGAATCTCCTTGTGCCTATGAGTCTAATTAAAAAAGTGACCGAAAGATTCCATTCAAACTACTGTCTATAATCTTTTTATCTCAGCGTAACGGTTAGACAGAATATCCTCGCTTTTATAATGTGTCACAGTCTAGTTAAAATAGGAATTGGAAATAATTTCATTCGAACGTTTTCAGTTCCTTTCGGTGAATTTCAACATCAAACATCGTATCAAAGTGATTCATTCAACATATGCGCGGTTTTTGCACTGAATCATGCTTAAAAACCGAACCTCGAATGACCGTTTATCGATCGATGAAAAATAGTTATTGAAAAATCAATGGAGATTCTTACAAAACCAACCACAGTGCTACGATGGCTTATTATGTAACACTTTTTTCGAGAACTTGTGAAACATGTAGAACCCACAGCTCTGTGTTAGTACCATTGCAGTGGCGACGTTCCAATGCCGAATGTTCTTGGCATGAGGTTTACTGGTGAAACAGTAGTTAATTTCAGAACAAAACATCATCGCAAATCCAATAAAGTTTTTCATTCTGATTAATTGTGCCTCCTGTACTGTTTGTGTCCGGTTCATTCTGTCAAATTCATATTAACAAAGGCATGTTTCCACCGTGTCATTAAACGCCTGTTTAAACTTCGCTTTTTAGGTATATGATGACGCTCGTGCGCCTGCATCTGCAGTGGACTCGTACTAAAAAACACTGCACGTACCTAATGAATAATGAGTGACTTTTTTCGCAAGTAAATATTACATAACTCGATTAATACGGATATTCAAACACATCTGAAATTGTTCGAAAGAAGATCAGTCTCAAAATGTACTCGTGCCTGACCCTTGAAAAAAAAAAACAATAATAAAAATAATAAAATATTTTTCTACCAACAAAAATTCGTCGCTGCAAGTTTTTCAAAAATCACCAAAAATTTTCTATCTTCCCTTGGCAAACGAATTCATGGATTACGTTGACCTCGTATTATTCGTGTCGGTGCTTTTTCTCGGAATAATACGATGATATTAAAAAATTACAAAGGAGCTGAGGTACTTTGGCGCATGAAGTCGCAGTTATGAATGTTCGAAGGGGAAAAAAAAGTTCCAATCGTATGGCGGCAAAAAGTAGAATTTTTTTTATTCCATCAATTTATGCGACACTTAACACATATCAAATGTACCTACATTTCTGTGCAATATGTATACGATATCGGCTTGAGCCAAAGAAACGGAAGACATTGCAAGTTAATGGCGGTTGCTTCCAAACGCTATAGGCTTGAGCGTGGATACGAATATAAAGCAGCATGAAGTGGTGAAATAAGAGTAAGGATATGTGTGTATGTGTCATGTACGTACATACGTAGAAGAGATGGTACTTCAAAGGAAGAAAGTGGTTCTTCGTTCTTTTGAGTATCAAAATGTATCGCGCATTGCTGGTGCAGGCTTAGTCTCATTCCCGAGTAGTACGTCCGTACGTTCGGCTATTCCCTCTAAGGGCGGGTAAAATTCTAGTTCGATTTTACATGTCGAGATATTCGTGAAATCCACCCGGAAGCAGCGCGAGTGTCCGACACCTTTACGCGAAGACATTATATGAGACAGTTGAAAGTTTCAAATTGAGTAATTTTACTGCGGGCTCGTATAAAAGTTCCTCACAGAATTATACTACTTTAATCGATATATAGGAAGGTACGTACTAGCTTTTTGCGACTTGAACAATTTGGTGGCAAAAAAGTTTCCCCAACTTTTAACACCCGACAAGTTTGACTTCAATATATTATTACCGTACATTCGATAATTCTGAATGCAAGAAAAGGAAGTTTGTACAAACTATACTGATGATTGATTTATGGTATACTAAAGTGATTTGATCTTGAAAAACCACATTCAAAATATCAGGCTGTTCATCCTGGCTGAAGCTTATGTATTAATTAAGAAGTTCCGAGACTGTTCTATCTATCCAATGCTTATTCTCATTTTGATTCAATGGGAATCCCTTGACAACCTTGAATAATGGGATGGCAACCATTGTGCTGATACCACATATTTATTTCGCAGTCACAAATCCTTCAAGAAGCTAGTCGCGAAGTGTATCTCGAAGATGGCGTTCACTATTTGGAAAATATCTTAAAATGAGAAATTTATGTCTAATGAGAAAAAAATCTAAGCAAAATAGTTTCTTGTTTCTTCAAGTAGATTTTGAATATGTTAAAAAAGAAGCGAGTTTCTCTTGAAAAAACCGAGTTGACAAACGTTCACTAAATGAAAAATACGATGGTACGGAATATTACCCTTTTCGAATCGTGAAACTTCTGTGCCAAATATTTTCATCGAAATTTTATTTTTCCGTTATCTCGCGTTAAATGATCCACCCAGTATATTCAGCTATCGACGTAATTCTGCCAGCATCATGCGCTCAGTTAATGTTGGATAATAAATAATTTTAGAAATGGAGGTTTGATGAGGAAATCCGTGGGCTCGCTGGGGTGAATATGGGACAAGTTTGAGAATAAATCAGACGATCCTGGTATTTAAGGATGGCAGTGATTAATCGCAAGAGAAATATTCCTGCCACTTTTCGTCATTCGAAATCCAGAGATTCGAAGCGTTTCCCCGGTTTTGTGAATAGGCGGTATATGGGAATTATTTGAAAGCAGAATGTGGTACCTATCTACACCCTACAACGATCCAAGTACCTTTTACCTAGGGATGAAATTGTAATTAATCGTTTATTTGGCGTGTCTGCCGTATCGGTGATAAGCGACGAGAGTTGTCATGCCAGGGTGCTTATACCAGCGTTGTCACATTTCGATAAATCCACGGCTAACGTGTTCAAATTTCGCTGTGGATGCACACGCGTGTTTGGCTTTGCATCAGCGAGAATGTTCCCAGCTTATACTGTACAGTTCGTGTTAAATTGAACGCACAAAGCGTGCAGCAGCAGCAGCGGAGGCGTATTCGCCACCAACAACTGTAACGAGAGACAACCATGGACCGCAAGAAACGCTGATATATCCACCAACTACGCATACTGCACCGAAATACTACCCTGGAAATACGCGTGTGACGATATTCGAGAATCTAGTTATATTTTAAATTCATGTATATATTAAATATAGTTCAAAACGCGGATATGAGCATTAACCAGGTAGCGAATTTCTCTTCACGAATGAATGAAAGATGGGTTGCGTACAAGTAATGCAATATTATAACTGTCAACGGTAATTCATATTGCTGAATGCTGAGTTTTTATTTATTCGTTTTTTTTTTATCTATAGAACGAGAAAGAATTTTTTACGCCTCAGCTAAACCGCAATGACTACTAGAAGGTTTATTATACTTTAAAAGAATTTCAAGGGAGATTTTTCTCGTGGCTAGATTTTGCCATTTCTGTGAAATTTAACACCGTTAGGTAACAGGTTTGACACGCACGTTGCCCGCTTGGAGTCCCTGTTATCCGCGAATTTTAACGCTTCCGCGAGGGATCGTCATTTAACTTCTAACAGCTGACGCGGCATTTCATTCGCCTGCAGATTTAAAGGCGGGCATATGGAATCTGGGAGGATTCCTCTAAACACCATGAAATATTCAAATTCAACGCGTCTCAGCATATCAAACAGGTTTCTAAGAAAGTCGGAATTTATTAAAAAGAAAAAGATCCGTCCATGAAAGTACGTCCTTATATATTTTGATACTGTCACAGCGTTGAAATTCGTTCGGAGAATGGCAAGGACCAGGTTTTAAATAGGCGGCGACGAGGAAGCACGGGAAATACGGCTACGCTCGAATCGTCGTCATACCGAAGGCAGAAGGGCTGCGAGCACAAACGAGTATCGAATAATGATTAGAGGCGCCTGCAGAAGGAGTACAAACGTTGATTTGATTTCGGACGAGATTCGCTACCGTGAAAACTGTATAGTTGTTTCGTATTCCGAGTTTCAGGAATTAAGAGGTCGCCAAATTAACTACCAAGGGCTGATTGGAAATTGGAAACAAGTGTGCGCTACTGCGTCCGCCATTAACTGGCTCGTCGACGTATCCAAATCTATCGCTAGATTTCACCATCCGTATAGTAATTAGAATTTCCTAAATTCTATAATTATAGCAGAGGAGGAATTCGTTAATGTATATAGATTTCGAAAACGTTCATTGAATATAATATTAAAATAATAACGAGAAAAGCTCCAGAATTTTTTTGAGATGAATTGTTACAGAGTTTCGAAATGACCTGATGTAAAAAAGTTTCATGTATAACCAGGATCGTCTGAAACGTATTTTCTACGACTTTTAACGACATAGGGGAGGGGGGGGGCAAAGTAGGCCCCCTGAAAAAAACAATTGAGGGGCAAAGTGGGCCCCTCAAAAAAAGAAAAAAACGAGTCAAAAAAAGTAATGACCATTTTTTGCTTTTGGGGCCCACTTTGCCCCCCCCTCCCCTACTTTAATGATAACTTTTAATGACTTTTGACGACGCTCGGATGACTGGGATGGTCTTCAATTCTATCTGAATGTTGGTGACTTCCAGATATCTGAAGTAACCCTCGTGTTCCCACAGACTTAGTCAGTGAGTATTAATGGTTTCGAGTATAGGTATACATTCTGATACAACAGTCCAAACGATTCAAAATGTTAATGTAGCCTCTAACCCCGAAGAATATTGTGTATACAATACACAGGCCCGAATACTAAGACTGCGGCCGACTTGGGATGTTAATTAGAAACACCAACAGACGGTAAGTCCTCTGAGGTGTGGAGAAACCGCAAGCGCCATACTGCGATGCAAAGTTCCGATTCCTCACTTCTGCGACAGCTATAGAGGTATATAGAGGTCTAAAGTTCCGTCGGAAAAAGCAGGGGAATTTGAAACTGGAGAGTTTAATTACCGATATAATTGAATTCCAAGATAACACACCCCTGCAGGTATCTAAGTACGAAATAATTGAACATACATGGCTTCGAAAAATGATTAAGAAAACCTTAAGTTTCGTCTCTATCGTCGAAGCTTGAGGAAACAAGATTACATCGTAAGTAAGAGAGGTGAGGAAATAGTGGAGGATAAGCCAATAGTAAGAAGAAGAAGGTTGTCTGCCCGTGGGAAGCTGGGCAACTCGCCATAAAGTAACTCGCCAGGGCTAAGCTGTAAGGGGTGAGCGGTAAAAAATAAGCAGGATGAAGAAAAAGGGAAAAAGTACACGAAAAGAAGTAGAAAGTAGGAAACAAAGAAAGAGAATGGCGATTCGAGGAGCAAGGTACAAGGATCAAGAGCCTAGAGAGGACCGAACGGCCAAGGGTGGGTCCATATAAGGTATAAGTATCTGAGCGGACATCTTTGGAGATTTGCACACCCATCCTCCGTTCTTTCCTTTTCCGCTTTATTTCAACTCACTCCTTCTTTTCTGTTTGCATCCTTTATCTACGATATAACCCTACTTCAATACCATATGCGATACATTGAGGAGTCAAGGGACAGGCTGGAATTGGCAATGTCTCAACGGTATCGAATATTTTTATTTATTTTTATTGCGTTTACGCGTTTGAACATCGCGATCAGCATTCAGATCTTCATATCGCTCTATATCTCACCTTATTAGACTAATGACTGAATCGAATGCGGAGAATGTCCAGAGGATCTACGCCCACGGAGCGGAGCTTTATTGACGTAGAACCTTCATGATGATGGCTCTGCATAGATTCTCGTCAATTAACGAACGTCTCTTACAATTAGTTCGCATTGTCATTCTAATTCATATCAATGTTACGGGACTGAATAATCTACTTGGCATTAAACTCCGTCGGGGTTAAAAATCAACATGATATCAAGATTGATGAACGAAAAAAATTCTGGTTTTTTTCAGGTAAATGAACCCTCGGAACATGACTTCGTTCAACTCTTTCCTCCGTTACTCGAATAGCAAAAAAATTCCAACTCCACCCATTGGATCAAGGAACAATCCCGTTTGGCGTGTATAGCGAAATTCATTCGGAAACAGTTGTTTTATTTCCTGTTTGTTTCGCGTATATTTTTTTCCATTCGAGTGATACCAAGATATCCGTATCGATATATTTGGAAGCAATCAATCGAGGATTTTGCATTCACGATTGATTAGATTGATAACAACGAGTAGGGGAAAAATTCAAGGAAGCATTGTGCACGCAGCACGGGGAAGGTCCTCGATCCTCGGTGATGTCAGATATACATACCTAAACACACAGATATTTTGGAGACGTAGAAAGCCAGGAAAATATACAGGGTAAAAGGGGATTGGTGGGCGGAGGTAAAAGAGAATGAGAAGCAAGGGTGAGAGAAGGATGAAAAAGGGAAGAGAAGGATGGCCGGGGTATCAAGCGCTGGAATGGCAATGTTTCCAACGCCGATGGAAGCAGATGGTGGAATATGAAATTCGTGGCAATCCACGGTTGCGGGATCTCCTGAATACGCCAGCGACGGACGATTTCGGCAGCTCGTGTCCACGCTTAAGAATCAATATCCACTTCTACCTAGCTTGCGACGGACCACCGAAATTTATGAGATGGTATAGAAAAACTAGAAACAAAAAAAATCTCACTAACACTAACCTCACTGAACTTGTTCGTCAACAAAAGTTATACGCCCCCATATTTCAAAATCATTGACATTCGGCCAAAGTGACACCCCCTCGATGGTACCTTGCGAAATAGATTTATACCATCACATATGAATCTTGACATGTTGTAAGAGAATGAAATTTATTGGCTCAGGTTACCAAAATAGAATAATGATTGGTATCAGTCACTGGACCTACTCGAAAAAAAACAATGCGTCGCACTTCACCGAATAGCCATTCATTGACGGAAATATGTTTTCAAGATTTCTTTTCCAAGTGTGCTACTTTTTCCACCGATTCTGATAAGACCCGATCGTTTGTTATTACTATTTTCTGAGAGACTAATTCAGTCCAGACGAAACCACCCTGAAAATCCTGTAACTGTTTTGGAAGCAGAATATGCTACATAATGTGTATTCGTGTGTTATACATATGCTCGCATAATTTTGAGTTGAAATATCTTCTCGTGAGCGTTAATAATAATAAGTGGATTCGTTTCGAAGATTACTAACATGAGTCGACGTGTAAATTCCACATAAAACTCAAATTGTATGAAGGATTTTGTTCCTGGTATAATCTGCCTTCATAATTGTTTCGCACCATAATAGGTATAAAGAGGTATGTACGTTAAATTGAACACACATGAGGCGTTCAACGTGAGCTCGAACGATGATTTTTTCTCACTATTTCTAAGCAAATTCATGATTTCTCAGTATGAAAATAACATGAATTTGTGTGTAATAGTAGAGACAAAAAGCCCACACAAATGGATGTACACACGTTACACTTAGTTTGGTAATCATTTGTCCATTCGTTTGCAAGTGAAAAATTATTCCTAAGAAATCATTCAAGAGTTATAAAACGGGGCACCATTTCTCGCGATAGCTATTCCATTGGCAACTTCGCTCGTTTACCACACGGTCGTGCCTCGAGAATGATGAATCAGAGCAGAAATGGTGAAGGAAAGTCATCGGTTGAGTTGGCGTGAAATGCCTGACGTAAAACTATCCAGGGCGAGAAATTCATTATTCTTATACAAATTCATTATTCTTATACATTTCTAGCGAATATTATTTTCTAGTATGATTCAACGACTCGTATGAGAGCGGAAATATTAAGATGAAAAAATTTCAGCTGTTCAAACTTGAAAGCGAAGTCGACAATGTGGGTTTTCGAGGGTTTTCATATGAAGTAGGCAGTCAAAAATTAGTCAAGTTGATGTTATACCGCGACTTGGTCTGTGGTTTATAAATCACTCTACGTGCTATTCTATCTGATATTTCTGAACCTGCACGTTCAAGAGCAGCCGTTGCCTGGTCCCGCGATTCATATAAATGGGTAGATTTTTCCAACATGCCTTTCAGTCAATCATTAATAATGTATCCTAGGATCAGAGGGATTCTTATGCGACTTCTGTTTCGGTTAAATATATATGCGCCAAAGTATAAGAGTTTCGCCCACCTACGACCTTCGCATCCGGTGCTCGCCCCTCAAACTCCACCCGAATCTACATAACCTCCAAAACTTACGATGTTTGTCGCATGAGCTGCAGCTGCATTCGTATAAATGTGTATCAGACATGAAACTTTTTATACTTACAATCCGATCAGGGTAAAATTCACATTTCGCGAGGTTGCAGATATAGTTTCAGATCATTACACGTAATCAGGATACTAAAAACTTTATTTAGCGACTCGCAATGATAATTATAGAGCGGATGCAAATTGCACATCAGACGAAGCGGGCTGGTTAGAAGCATTTGATTGCGTGCGTTGTCACGATGAAAAATAAAAAATAAAACTATGTACATGAGAGGCGCGATACCAGAGTAGAGACAGGTGGGTACATTCTTTATCCACGAGCTAGAAGACAAAGCAGTCCGATGACAAAACATGCGACGTTTCAATGCCCGTCGAGGGAAACACACGGAGTAATATCACCGACTGTTATACTGCAGTATAGTAGCAGCAGCGCAGCGCGATGCCTCAGGGTTCCAAACGTCCGGAAGCCTCTGGAGAAACTCGAACCTACGAGGATTCCCTTAACTTGGCACCCGCCAAACTCCCACGAGTTATTGCAGTTTCGCGTTTCATTAACTCCCTCATAATTCTACGTTTGCTTTAAATTACCGCCCTGCTATCTCCTCCGCATCGCATTCACGCGTTTCATCAATCTTTACGCATAAATCATTGACGTTAATTATATTATACATTAGTCGTGTTGGATTGAATTTTTGTTTTTTCAACTTTATGTTTTTTCATGTCAGATGTGTACACATTCATGGGCGTAAATTTAATGACATCATAATATACCGATGAGATAGTACTATCGAGTTCGTGAACCATCAACGATTTTATGCTGGATGAAAGTCGTTGCTCCTTATATACTTTTTCCATTAAACGTATAGAGGCTCGTCACGGTTACATATATGGCACATGCAACGCGTTAAGGCACCGATTGAAAGCGGTACCAATCGCTTCAAGGTTTCGCCCCATTCATCGTCGAGAGAGACATCGACCCCTTAGGGATTCGAAGCTTTAAACGGGTTCCAATGAACTAAACCTACAGAAAATCTTTTCACATTTTCAAATACTTATACGTATTTCAAGAGACATTTGACGTCTTTTTATTGAGGGTTGTCTTTTTATTGAGGCTTGATATCATACTTGAGAATATCGATACGGATCATTGATGGCAACGAGAAGAAAAATACCAAAAACTAAAATAAGAATATCTACAAAAAAAGAACACGCGGATTCCCGATGAAAACTGAATCACCTTATAGAGAATTCGAGCCTCAATCTTGAATGACGACGAGCTTTGCGCAAAAGTATTATATCTCTCGAAATGTAATTTTATATAGAGTGAATTAGACTGCAGAGAGTCTAAATATACCCTCGGGCCCGAGAAGAAGGAGGCTAAGCTTCGCTTAACTTTTGGACAATTTATGGAGGAAAAGACAGAAAGTGGTGGGAGAGGGTTGGAGAGGGTGGACAATTTGGCACGTACAAAAGCGGCCTGATGCCGACGCAGAAGGTATGGATGTAGCCGGGTGGCGTCGTCTTTCTGGCATCCCAGAGTTCTCGCCCGCGTTTGTTCGTTTATTTGTTCGTTTTCAACGAAGCCTAGCAGCTGTACGAAATTCAATCAATGCGCGAGCGCGCACACTGCGATCAACGGACAATAACATTGTGTGTGTACAACTCATATACCTAAATTTCCTTATGTGAAATCTCACGCGCGATTCCACCCCCATCTTATCGGCGATGATAGTAATTTGGAAAATGTAGGTGTATCTACTGCTTGTTACGGGTCATTTATTCTGATTCGGTACTACATCAAATTATTATGTGACGAAAGGTCATCACGTATGTAATAGAGTATTTGATAAATCTACTCGAATGTGGTCGAAAGCGAGAGAAGTGGTAAAAGGATTGGTAGAAATAAAGAGAGGAAGGAGGCGAAGAGTTAATTCATCATTAAAAAGGCTTGTATTACAGAGAGCGATGTAGACGTCACTTCTGTGTAAAACCCACATTCAAATGAACGACTAAACGGTTCCATTCATTCATACTCCCATTTCTCTTTCCTCCATGCCCCTTTTTGCGACTTGGCAGAATGAAATCCTGCGGAAGTCGAAGCACGATCTCTCGAGTAAGCAAGCAAGCTGAAAGGTTACATATCGGCGTACATAAAAGCATAAAAGCACGAATACGTTGGGAAACGATATGGGATTTGTAGAGCAAATGTCGAAATACGAAGTTACTACGAATCAGCGTCAATAACGTTGGTAAACATAAATGTTTGAATTTTTCATTCATCACTAAATGCCCGGGGTTACGCGTGGTATTCGACTTCCCACAGTTGCCACATCCAGGGAGCATTATGAAAATTACTTTCGAGAGGTTCGAGTTGATGATAACAGGGAACAAGAGTTCTCGAACACCCGCCGGGTTGCGCGGGAATATGGTGGCGAAAACGTGGGCGTTACATTATTGGATATGCAGTGTGCCAGAGCCCTCTACTCCACCTTGGTAGCGGCAACACCGGCGAATAGAACTGGTTTAGCTTAAGACAGAACCACGCTACAGGGGGTCTCGAAAGTGTCGCTTTCGTGCCACCCGCGTAGATCTGACGACCCGCAACGCATTACGCTGCTTAATCCAATATCGCACTTTAAACCGAAAACATGAACATGGACGCGCACACACATTGTGGTGACTTAATTCCTGCAAACTCCCATCTCCAGCACTGGGTTGTTTTTTTTATTCAACGCTGGTATCTCAAGAGGAAGTGTTCGATGTTACAGCGCAGAAGATCAACGTGTAAAAGCTCTCACGAAAAAGATAGAATGATAGAGAGAGGAAGAGACAATCTTGGAATTAGAAACATAAGAAGCACGCTGAGATGGCCGTAATAAGGAAATCCTTAACCAAGGTTAGGTCGGGGGTGGTTAGGCGCAAGACGAGGGTGTAACCTGGGAAGCGTTGATCAAGTTGGTTGTAGGGCTTGCGCCGAGTTAGGCTATGAAACTTCACGTGGATGACGTTAACGGATAGGTATGTGATGATCCAGACTCTCGATATAAAAATCGTGGAGCGCTTCTACGCGACGCGACCCCAGGGCGACGGCCAGGATGACGGGCGCGTAGCGTCGGTCGCGATCCACGCTCTGCGGCACACTAGCTAGATGCCCTGGCGCCCGCGGCACCCCCACCCCCCTTCCAAACCTCCCCCGCCCTGACTACCACCCCCGCATCTCGCCTCAGCCTCCAGCCTCCGCGTCACTTCCTTCCTTCGTCCGCGCCACCTCCACCCTCGCATTGGTCTCGCCCGGAACTGACGTCCCACACACCCCCGCAGCCAAGCGGGTACTTTTCTCCCCGGTATTTTTTATTTTTCCACCACCTTGCTACGTCTGGTGACTTAAAACTGCCGCGCGTCGTTATTTTACTTTTTTTTTCTACCCTTCCGTTAGTTCTGCACCAGGGGTTCCCAATGGGCGTCGTCGGGGGTCAGAGACAACCTCGTACATACTTAGCTGCTTTTTTGAAGGGTTGTCCCCTCGGGTACAGGCGTTATTAATCCTGATGTTATATAGAGACCCAAAGACCGAATTTCGGGGTCTGGATATACGAGTAATATACTAGAAACTCCTAGAATTTTGACGTGCGAATTGTTTGAAGGTTTCACAACGTGTGCAGAAGATTATGATGTTCCTCAGAATGGTAAAGCAGTGCGAGCATCAATTTTAGATCCAGGTTCTCCGATCGTGTTTGTGTATAATGAATTTATGCAGCAGTTTGGAAAGTTTTCCGACATAAGTCTCAACCAGATAATCGGATTTCGCTGAATCTCTGGACACAGGTATACGGCTTTTAATTATGCGATCCTTTGTGGCCCTAACGAGGCTCCTGGTGACCCTTTGGAGACCTTTTAAGTTAGGGACCTCTGATGTGGAGTACACACTCTACGCCACACGGTACACACGACCCTCGACCTGTTCTATGCGACCTTCCTCCAACGGTCGTTACTTGGCTAACGTTTTACCAAGGACGCGGTTCAAATTGTACTCCGTAACCGGTGAACCCCGACCGCGGACACGCAGATCGAGTCGTGTCTGATGCCTACTGGTCAATCCAGACTCGTCTATAATCTGGATAACGCGATCATTGATCAGGGAATTAACTGTGTAGCGAAGGGGGCCGCCTGGGTTAATCACTTGTCCGACCTCGGTGGTTGATTAGTATTACCCCCGTAATCAATTTCGTCCGGGAGTTCGGCACCGCGTCGCCGAGTCGCCAAGTTGTCGAGTCGTCGAGTAAACGAGCAGCGAACCTCCCGGCAAATGAAGTTATGTGGATATATAGGTACATTTTCTACTTATATTTACAAACCCACTTTATTAGGCATTTTCGCAGGAAGCCAACTGGCTTAAGAATACGCTTAGACTATCCGCGCCCATCTTTAGACGGGTAAGGGTTGTACCCGATAATCAGGTTAACCGTAATTAGATAATTCGAAGCAAACGACAAGATAGTGAATAGATTAGTCTTTCAAATAACCGATGAATCGGACATTATATTCAACTGACTGAATAGCTATAGTTAATAACGCATTCAGTTGCAGCGGAGCAAAAATCTGAAAAAATTATTTACGTACTTTAATATCGATATGGGTTCGATAACAATAGTCGGTATCCTCGGTGTACTTGTAACCTCACGGTTCATTGCGGTTCATTTGCTGAGTGTGCTCCGTGCAACAAGTACCAACCATCGCGGGATCTTTACTTTTTGATATCAGTAACATGCGAATTCGATGTGGAAATTTTTGAGACTTGTGGTTCAAGGTGAATAATACCCGGCACCGCGATACTAAAGGCCTAAATATTTAGCGTACAAACAAATTTAGCAGGAGACGGCATCAAAAAAGGGGAACCAAATAACGCACTGGAAATGAAACATCAAATTAAATAGGGAATGTTTTTAAGGCGAGCTACGGTGCCATTGACCGCTGCGTAAATATGAGGGATAAAAATCATAATTAACTAAGGCGCACCCCTTGGCGGTGCAGATATAAATATGGCGTTTTAATTTCCCAGAGAAAATCTGAAGTGCAGTCGTTCGCGGAAGTTGGCTTAATTTTTAATTATACTTTCAACTCGTTCCGTGGAATTTCCGTAATCGTAGTGGGTGGATTTTGGTTGATCCGGTCCCAAGGTTTTTCAGTATAATAACTGTTCAGAGCTCTCGAGCTACGATCGAGTCTCGAAACGAAAGACAGAGCGGAAAGGCTTCTAAATTTACTTGCGAAACAAGCGCCCTTGCGGGGCTTAATCCCTGCCCATTTTTGGGAAACTGATGAGTGGTAGAAGCAAGGAAGGTCTCGTATACTCACTCCCCGAGTAAGAATTAAGCCCCAGGGTCTGACGTCCCGTTTAACTTTTGACAAAGATTCCATCTATAGAAGCATCTTCGGTAGTCGTCACTCCCTCGATCGACTCAGGGTTTTAAAGGAGGAAGGAGAGTTGAATCCGTAAGAAGCGCGGTACAGTGGTGGCGGGTTGTGCGGTGTTCCAGTTTCGCATGTAGTCCATACATCTTCCTTGTCGTTGCATTGCCGCAGCTGCTTCGAAGCTGCAGTGGTATATGTATACCGTAGCTGCTGTCGGCACCATGGCATGGTAGGTGGTTGCATCGTGCTGCCGGGGCGAATGATTACGACGGTAAAAGATAATGTATTCAAACAGGCCGGCAACAGCACTGTAAGCTTTGCTGCAGACAAACGTGCTTTGCTCGAGGTGCACGTCAGTACTTGGCTGCAATATCCAGAATACAAGGTTCCATTCAGAATTCTATGCGAGCGGTCAGGGCGCATAAGATCCAAAGACTGGTTATTCGGTCCTACCAAGAATAATACGTAAAACACGAAGAGATTGGAATTTAGTGACAAACAGCTAACTCTTTGTGATGTACTACTTTCTCTGAAAAGCTCAGCTTTGCAAACTCGCTACAGCTATGCGACAGCCTAAGAGATAGGACAAGATCGAATAGAATATACACAATTCATTGATTCTCTTGACTTTTATACTACCTCACACGTGTCTTTTGAATGCCCGGTTTCGTTTTTTATCTCATGCTGCACCGGCAGGTAGTTTGAAAAGAATCATGAAGTATAATAACATGAAGCTTTATATACCTTTAATCTATGTACTCCTGATTGAACCCAATTTTTGCAATTCAGCCAATTCTTCCATTATTTGTTCTACACATCGATAATAAAAAGCGACGGGATTTCGTTTGATGGAAATATCCAGCCAGAGAAAGACTGAAATTGACACAAAAATGTGACGTTGCCAAAATAGTTGTATCAGAAACCGCCAGATAATCCGAATTTTTGTGGATATATATGAGTGAGTTAGATGCGGTTTTTAACCCAGCTGCCAGTGACACTCGCTTATCTACGGAGCGGAAGTTGATGTTTCGTCCGGATGTCGTTGCAAGTTCGACCCAGCGCTTAACCCATTTACTTTCTTCCTTTTCGCGTTAAGACAGGAAGGGAACTCTCCGAAGGGAAGAAACGTACACACAAACGTATAGTTAAGGGTCCCGAGTTTAGGGACACCGTTGTTATATATATATAATGTATGAGTCGACTCCGAGGCGTTCAGCTTATTCCATTCGCATTGGAACCTCGAGTAGGTTAATGTCCCGTCGTTTATTTCATTCCCAAACAGAGCGAGGTGGAACAAGGTGAAACCTAGAATTTTTGGGCATATGGACGGGCATGTTTGCTGTTCAAACTTTTGCGATATGCATCGGTACCTTTACGGTGTAAAATTCACAATTCATAGAAATAGAGGTTTCTATTTCAAATGGGATTGCGAAAGTCTCGATGAATACCTGATACCATGTCAAAAAATACCAATTAGTATACATTCATACGTATATCACGAGGGTTTAAAATTTGCACGCCATATATTCGGCGTCGAGATTTGAGCTAGAGAGAGCATGAATACAGAATAGCTGGTATCTCGAAAAGTCTAGGTATGGTGGCTGATTTTATACCTCGGGGAATATCGAATGATATTATAGGAAAGTATTACCGAGTTGGGTTTTTAGAGATGAATGTGCTTTATTTCCTGTAATGTACACAGCAGTTCGCACACTTAGTTAGCCGAGTTGCTTGGTTGCCACAGGATTTTAAAATGAGAATTTTAACGATCGACCTACATTTCCATGCCTCATTCACAGTACATTATGTACAGGCATATTATGTAGATGTATTTATGTAGACATACATATATACATCGCTGAAATGTCAAATGTCAAAATAAATACCGATATAATAACTATAACTATATAGTTACTACGTAATCATTAGGGTGTTGGCGTTATTTAATCAAAAATATTAGCACGGTCGCATTTTTCTGTTGCAAGAACGTTGCCAAACGAGAATATTCAACCCCCTGATAACGTAGTCATTACTAAGCAACCGGGAAGTTAGCTTAACGAGTGTTCCTCAGGTTTCATTCTAAATTAACACAACTCTCACTCCCTCATGCAGCTACCGTCTGCAAACTGAGTCCTCAAAACCGAGAGAATAATCACTTCAATATACACACATGCATGTACACATTTGGATATACGTATACACGATGTCCACATACCTGTGCACGGGTTTGAAGCTTTTAATATGTATCAAATAACTCCGAGCTTATTTCCAGAATATAATTGATTCCAATGCTATCCCAAGCTCTGATTTATTTGCTTTTTGTTAGAAGCCAACAAAAATCATGACAAAACTTCAGATGGGATACAATTCTCTCGGGACTGTTCGCAAGGTGATTTCGATGTTGTTTGATACGTTTTTGGGAGTGAAACTATTTCAATATACGATCTTCGAACGGCATGAGCCGAGTTGAAAAAATGTCGGCATAGTGTGCAGCAAGTAAAGCTATGATTCTAATATAAAAACCATGAGATATTATCTTACAAAGTAAGTTGGTATATGCACGGGCAAAATTGCCACGTCGTAGTCGATGGCGGCAGCTGCTGTGGTCAGCTATAGGTATGGCTATATACAGAGTGCCCCATTTCATACGACGCGTTCGATTATTTCAAAAAAAGATCCGTCGAGTCAAAAGATAGTTTAGCCAAAGTTGAAGTTGTCTATTATTTTGTAGGAATTGGATTTTTCTCGGAAATGAAATTGTAGCTGATGTCAAGATAGATTAAAAAAAAACCAATAGATCTGCTAGCTTCAAGGTTATGATAGCTGAAAGTTGTCCAAGCACAAGCCAAGTTGCCGCAGTGTGCTAACCTGCTTGCGAGTAGGTGTCCGAGCCATCAGGCACTTGTGTAGTCACTTTGAACTTTGAACCGTCATAACTCACGAACCAACTGAAGCCTTTCGAGTTTGCTTGTTCTCGTTCTTTGCATCTTGAAACAAACTACAATGTTGGACCCAGAAACAAAATCACATATTACATAAAAAACAAGATGATACCTAGCCCTAAACTAAGTTCATCAATTAATGTAAAATGGGACATCCTGTGCATATAAAATCGCGTGACTAATGCCAGGAGGTCGTAAACACCCAAAACGCGGTTTAATGCCACAAGGACGTATCTCAGAAAAACAAAAAAATCAAGCTGATCTGGAAAAGTTAGTTTTCGAAACCCATTCCTTTTAAGCTACTCGAATTTTGATGTTTTTTTTTTGTTATACGACCTTCTAGCCTTAGACACGCGATATATACGATTCTCACTCGTATTTCAAAGGATAATATAGGTATGTGGAGATTTTACACGGAACTTTATTGCATTGCACGCTGCCGCAGAGGTGGATTTATCGCAATTTTCTCCATATCATATCATAGATATACGTATAACCGGCATTATGAAATCGGAGTAAACTCCTTTAGATGATTACGAAAGAATGAGGAATTCGAGAATTGCATCGCACACACCCGGAAGTAATATTGAATTTGCCATGTTATTCACATTACTTTCGAACTTTAAACTTGCGAGTTTTCGTTACAACTAACAATAAATGAATCGCGGAGTATAAAACCGCCCCTTGTACGTACATGCTAATATGTATATTTCCACGACTAAAACTGCAGTCACGGTTCATCGAGTATATGTTATGTTGTATGTGCCGAAGTTTCAGAGATACAACGAGAATAACAAAACCCTCACTCTTCAATAATTCCAGATCCGAACTCGGATTAGTTTCTCGCTTGGTGTACCGAATATTGGCCACTGATTATTAATACCAGATACCCGTAAGTTCAAAATCGGTATTAAACTCCCGACTTTTCTATTTCAAACATCTAATCGTCGATTCAGCTTCTTCATTAGACGAAGAGTGGAGGAACAAACAAGATATACATTTACCGGCTTTGAGACGAAACAAGAAGGAAAAGAGAGGAAAAAAAAATTATTATGATCCAGCTCTCGAAAAGATGGAAATTGAGAGGAGCTAGTGCTACCCTCCAGTAATGAACGATCTGTTTTTCTGCAGCTATTAATACAACCGAGTGCCGCACGAAATTCTGGAAATATGCTAATTTCTGTACTAATACGCGCTCACGGCTTCCGCGCCAAAAGTGGTGAGGAGAGTCTAGTACAGCAGTAGCTACGAAATTTCCATTTAACCACGCACTTAATTAACGTGCCGGAGATGTATCTGATCTGGTTTACCGCAGTGGCTTCGTTCTCACCAGATATACTGCAAACGTTCTATAACTCTGAGGTATATCCCTATCTATAGCCTCACTGTATACACCTACCTATAGGCTAACTGTTTAAGAGCTCGTACAACATGAGCACAGTAGACATGAGCACAGTGGCTGTACTTGGAGTTGAGTTTTAGATTTCCTCTGCCAGACGCAACTAGGAAACGTAGTAGCTCCGGGCTTTGTTAAGAAGCGAAACTGTAGCTCGTATACAAAAATCATGTAGGTAAAACATGTAACTCAAAACTGTATACATTTTACTCCGTGAAAACTCCGGTAATTATACTCACGTACGATGAAATTTTAGTCGCCTTTTATATGCGTTTTAAGAAATGTATAGCTGGTAAAGCTTAGACGCGATAGATACGAAATGGACGTTATAATCATACATAGTCGATGGTAATATACGATTACAAAAATTGTATTTCAGAAAGAATAAATTATAGTTATCATCCTTACGAAAAATCTTCAATAAAATCGGAAGATAGATTGATTTTCGGACCTCGAACGTTGAGAATTTGGTTTTTACTCCATCGTTATTGTTCAGCAGATATGATTATCTAGACGGGGCCAGAAAATTTTGTAGATTTTTCGTGAATTGAATTTTTGTGTAATGACATCCCTTGTTTCCATACAGATGAGCATTCATTAACCTAATATGAAATTCGTTTTCTGAAAACCAGGAAATCGAATTGATCGGAAGTGAGCCATCAAAATTGGTTTATGATTGAATGCAACCCGTTTATAATCGAGTCACATTGTACAGGGTGATTCACTCCAAGTGTCGAGAATGGGAGGGACTCAATAGGCACGAAGTCCCACCCCTTGAGCCATTCAACAACTAGAAGAATTTGGTCGACCGAAATTCTTACGAAAAAACAAGATACAATTTCTTGGTAATTCTTCTAGTTGTTGATTAGCTCAAGGGGCGGGACCTCGTGCCTATTGAGTCCCTCCCATTCTCGACACTTGGAGTGACCCACCCTGTATATAACTGCATAGTGAAATAGTTTGAGGAAACTTATAATCATTACACCACTATTCCATTATATAATACTTGTATGCAATCTTTCATATCACAGGACGCAATAATCGAAAATATTATTCCATGATCTATACTCTTGTTTCACTTGAATATAGCTATTTATGTAACAAGTCAGAGAAGCGCCAAATCTGGTATGGGCCTTCCCCAGAATAAGCCATACCATAATTAGCCCCTCTTCAGACTTATTATATAAATAGCTATTATTTGATTTCTGCATGAACTCATCACGCTTTTAGAGTCTATAAATTATCGCTTCGTAGGAGGAATTAACAGATAGTTATGGAAAGTTCCGATGGAACAAATGCCAACATCATATGTATACCTACTTTATAATCATCAAAACGAACGTAGAAATTCTGCGAATTTTTAGGTGATTATAAATTTTTGGAGTGGTCAATATCAAACGATTTGAATATTATACCAGAACAATCATTTGGATTCTCCGATCGTTTGATAAATTTTTCATTTTCATCGATTTACAATGCTCATTATTAAAAATGAACGGTATAGAATTTGGAGGTTGAAAATTCAACCAAAACATATTTCCCTGCAATCGTGGATTTGCTGTTTCATGATCGAAGCCCTCCGGAAACTCCGCTCCGAAAATTCGAGTTTAAAGTAAAGTCATAAGCCCTTATTAACAGTTATCTCATGAAACTGTCTCAAGATTTGGTTCCTGGATTTAGCTTAATAATGATTAACAAAAGTTCTGCTATACCGCAGAACATTCGGAGCGGGTGAAATTCACAACTTTACAAATTTTCACCAAGTTTTCCAATAAATTTTACATCGCTTATAACGGCGCTGGTAGATCTCCGATTCGTCCTCCGGAATATATCAACCGCTTTTGTGCTTTCAAGGAAGACGATGCAGTCATACCTCGGGCTATTTCCCGGGACAGAATCTTTACAATTCTGTATAATAATACGGTGGTTTGTCACCGACCACGACGGAACGTTATACCTACATACACATACATATATGTATACACGATATAGCCTGACAATAAGCCGCGAAAAGTAGCCGGACAGACTGAGGGTATAAATTTTCTGCAGTTTTCTCACGCCTTGGTATTATAGTTATATATGTATAATCTACAGGGAGGTCGAGAAGAAATTGGCCAAACTTGAATAAAAGCTGAACGCATAAGCGGATGCCGTCGAACTTATTATTTTTGACAAGTAGAAGAATGAAGCTTTCGCATAATATTCGAGAAATCCGAAAAGTCGTTGCCGGGATGACAACAGGTGTCAGACAGGAATATTAAACAAAATTCACATAATGCATGATTTCAGGGTGGTTATTGATCGGGCTCCACTGATCGCCGATTAATTTTGAAGATTTTTATAGCTCATTTCGCCTGCATGCCCAGGCGTTTTCAAAACCTTTTTCTCTAGCGTATGGTCCCCGGCAACAGATCAAGATTTTCTCGAACTTTGAAAATGAAATGCAAGATTCAATCTTTTACTTTTCATCGAAAAAAAAAGAGAAAACTACAGGATTTGTTAACGTCTCGCAGCTTCATTTCAGAATTTAGAATTTGATTTTGTGGCTCACCTTGTATATGTATGAAAATGATAAGTCGTCGTGAGATAGCTTCACCATTTTGAGGATTTTCCTTAGTTCTGTTACTTCTATTACATATGCGTTGAAAGATGTAGGAAGTTTATGTAACAGTCAGCTTTCAAAAACGCGTGCGGTACGAAGTAAGTATAATAAATGCGAAATAGGCAGTAGTAATTTCTTTTGATGTACACCTTCCACGAATCCTTGTGCGTCTACCATTGCAGGGGTTAATTTTCTTTGATTACTAGGTCTGAAGACGTAGACCTCGTTATGACATCTGCTACAGTTAATATTTCTTGCCCGTTTTATTCATGTATTAAATTGTCGTACCAAAAATGTGCGTCCCGCACACAAATATACAATTTTAACGAATCACATTCACCAACTGAAGAAAAGTGGATTGGCCACAAAAATGGTGAGCGGTGATAGGGTGGGGATTTAATTTTCTATAGTATATATCAAGGTATAGGTGAATCGAATATATACCCACCTGATACAATAAAATCTGTTATGAATGGAGAAGAAATTGTTTTTGAACATTTAGCTGTAGAAACTTCATGCAATATCAACACCCCGAGGAGCGAGTTTTTCTCACTTTTCTTAACCGTTTTGATTGCACTTCATTCTTTAGGCTTGCCTAGCACGTAAAAGTGTGCGTTCAATTTTCAGGCATTACAGCTCTACACGTTCTAACATCAGACACACTAGCTAATATATCAAAATGTTAATGAATCGGAGACAACGCGTCAGGAATCCCGACGTTTCTAAATAATTGTCATACAAAATTTTCAGAAATAGTCTTTGTAGTCACTAATTAAGCAAGTACTTTGGGTCACGTGACAACTAATCCAACAAACCCCCTGGACCGTTGACATTTTTTATTCTCCCCAAGGGTCTCAAATAACTCTTTTTATATTACCGGTTTTCGTATCAGAAACTCCTATGTACCCATACCGTTCCTTCTCGTCACGTCAAAGCTCATCCCTAACAAACTTTATTAACAGAGGAGCGACAATAGCTATTCACCTTCCCCATTATTTCATCCCTTTGCGTTGTATACCGTGCAACGTCGGGTACGACTAAGCACTTCATTCATTAGGTTTTGCTCTTTGGTATATATATAAGGGCACGTATTGCACGAGAGAGGACCAGGGTTCAAAATAATCACATGTCATATTGAAATCGGATAGTTAGATGAAATGAAAATCCTACAATACAAGATTCGTATAGTAAAATGTTAATACTATCACTATAATGAGCCGTTTAGACCGTTTAGACGGTGGAAGAAAATTTCTTTTGGAATGTTATCGATCATCACACCGGAGAGTTAATTGATTATATATAATATAATATACCGGAGAGTATATTATAAATAGTTCATGCAGAATTAGTCTGACTACATTTTCGTAGTAATTATATTGTTAGTGCAGTGGAGGACGTGATTATGCCATGATTGCGGATGTTTCCAAGAACTACATAGAACCAGGAATTTGTTCTAAGATTTGCGATTTCCGCATAGTCTCTCGGGTGAGTGTAGAAATTATCCGTCTACACTAAACTCTACCAGTCTCTTCCCTTTTACTTTGTAAAGGGTAGAAAAATCAAATTTACTGTTGAATAAAAGGAAAAATAATAATCAATCGGACAATCCAGGCAGTCGGCACAGCTGCGTAGTTATATAAATATAATATTCAACTTGAGGCATGAAAAATCTTTGATCGGAAATAAGTAAAAAAATTCAAGAAAAAAAATTCACGTCGATTTGAAGCGCGGTTGCGAAGGGGCGGCAGTTGCCTAACGATAGGATGTAGTCCAGACGAACGTAATATGTAGCTCGTCGTCGAGTAAATAAATTCTGAACATACGGAACACGACTATTTCCTCTGAAATTTCGTTCGTATAGTCAAATTACGATCTATAGATGTATCTCAATGCAATTACACCGAGAACCAAGGTTTGAAAGTAAATTAAAGGATAGCTATAAATGTTCGTTTTCATTTCCTGTCACACATTATCTCCCAAAAATAACAAACAGTACGCAGTTGATTTTTCGAAATAATATCGTGTCATGTACATATGTGAAACTGATGTACACATACGTGAACTCGTGGCCAGATAAATATCACTAAGTTAAATGAAAATAATCTCACCCTCAGATGCGGTTGAACCAGGAGTTCCCGTAGCTCCCGCAGATCACCCCGGTCGACATTTCTCATGACGGAAAGTTCGGCCTCTCGAAGGACTTCTTCGACCTCACGAGCGCGTTGTACGGCGTCTGCGGAGGGCGCCCTAGTCGGCGTAGGAACTCTGCTCGAAATTCTGTCGTAAAGCTGTAATGGAACGAAAAAAAAGATCGAAATGAGATTTCAGCACGATTCTCCCTGAATCCATATACAATATATATCAAAGTGTAGATTCGTTTCCGCTGCAGGGCCTTGTTATACGTATATAGGTATGAACATATATCAAGGGAAAGGTGGTGCGCGGTTCTGTTGGGAAAATTGCCAAATTAATTACGTCGTGCCGATCAGATAATAGCCAGGGGTTAGTCTTTGGTGGGTGTCTAAAGGCAAGGCGGGGTCAACAACTCTCCCGTTCCGACGGTACGGGATCGGTAAACGCAATTACCCGAGAAACTTTTCGGGATGACAATAGACGGCATATTAACGATCACATTCAAGGTCAATATAATTACGAAACATCCCTCGGAAGGTACCTCTGAACCGGCGACTACGTTTATCGATTTAATGAACCAGAAGAAACAGAGAAATAGTTAAACATATAAAAAGGTGTGATGTTCGAAAATGGCGTATGTATAACGCCGTGGGCTATTGATATTGCCTCGTGGCTATTCCTTTCTCGGTTTCATTTACTGGGGGTTGTTAAGAGTTTGATAAATTCTGCCCATGAAATTTTATTGTGTAGGTACTCTATAGAAATAATCATGATATAAGAACTAATTATTTGACTAGCAACGCCCGTTATGAATGAACGTTGGAATAGGATTATAAGACGGCAAGACAAAAGGAGTACAGCGACGCTTTTGAGAGGTTGTTCCATAGAGTTTTGCGACCCATGGTGTTCATATCAGGAAATCGGGCTAGTGTAGACAGTTTGTGTGCTCAATTGGCAAAGTTTCATTGTTCTGGGCCATCTGGAACTATACTATACGACGTCCCACTATTTACGATACCACCCCCGGGTATTACTGTAGAAATACTGTCGAAAAAACTTTGGCAGTCCCTATACCGTCGTTTCCGATCGCGTAGATCGCAACGTGTTTTTAAAGAAAGAAACAAAAATGGTTCGTCTTCAATTATTTAGGATCGATGTAGAATTTTTGTTTCCAAATTTTCTTAGAATTAAGATCTTCAGTGGGTGATCGGTGTAGTTTCAGGTTTCCAAACCTAGGTGTATATCATTGTTGTTATTATAATACTATAACATCCTATACGGTTAGGTAGATCTGAACATAAGCCGGACACGTGTAAGTAAAAAATGAAATTCCCCCGTTGCAAATACTCGCCACGAATAATTTGTGGCCAGATTGACGACCGCTGGATATTCTGAATTATAACGTGGTGTGTCATTCGATGATTGAGATAATAATTTTCAAATTGGCAGGTGTCATTCGTGCATAATAACGAAACTCACCAGGAGACCCGCGATTTCAAGCAAGTCGCCGGCTAACTCGGTGTCATTGATGAACATGAGTTGGTAGAGGTGCATATTGGCCCTGATAGTATCACTCCCGGGACATACCAGCGCGCACAATATTCCCCGCAATATCCGTAGTCTAAATCTACCTATCCATGAATCGAATCTTTTCTCTCAAACAATGGGGATCTTCATTCTTGTATTTAGGGAAACCGAAGAACTTTCGCCGTCGGAGGATATTGTTTATCGTTGTCACGATATTTTGATCGCCATCTTGAGGATTATGCGCGTGCTCGTCCTCGCGATACGACGGGGTGCGACTCCGCAGGTCCGCAACTTTCCCAGAAACGGAGGGTGTCGCCCCCGTCGGGAAGCTGGCGGACTGCTGTAGGGGATGAATACAACAAAAAAACTGAAACGAAAGCAAACAAGAGAAAAAACTAAGGGATGAAACCCTCGATCCCCTTGGCGCGCAACAGTTTATCCTCCCTCCCTCTTTATCCATCCCCCGCGCTATGTATATGTTCATGTTTGCAGAAAACCGTCCGTCGCCGTGGAGAAGAACGAGAAACGCGCTGGCGCAGCCGCCGCGTCGTTTCTGTCGGATAAATCGTTACCTCGCAACCTCGCCTCGTGGCAAATCTTGTGAATATGCGAACCTATAGCTGTAGTAAAAGTGCATAAGTTGTATCTAGATATCATACGCGGTGACCATTCACAAAATCTCCTACGGTAGAACTGCGCAGAAAATAAGGGGGACAGATATGAGTATGCGGAAACTAGACGCCGAGCGTCGGGGCGCCGCTATAAAACAGACGTTAGCAGACCGTAACGTGTGATACTTATATCACCTAAAATAAAGGACACATTTTATTGCAACGTTTTGTCATTTTATATAATCTTCGAACGTCAGACTTCCGGAAGATTTTCTTCGAGAAATCAAACCATATCTATCTTGCTGTCGGAAATAAATGTACCGAGAAGACGGTCCCGCCATGATTCCCCAGAAGATTCCTGACGTTGAGGCCACGTTTTTCATTAATTCGCCCTCTCTTCGCTCCGCCCCCACGGAAATACTACATACTCTTTCGAGCGCCTGTTTTCAGAGCTCAATTAACACGAGATTGTGTTTTCGCAGTGTGTCTCGTTGTACTCAATGGCTTGTAGCTTGTAATTAAAGCATGTTTTCCGGTAAATGAGCTACCGTGAACGCCTGCAGGGGGTCTTAATAGCAGAGACTAGTAAAATGAAATGTGTATAAGTTTTTTGCCCGCGTATATGTATGAGAAATTTTAAACTTCCTCGTATAATCTAGACATTTACCAAAAGGTGAAATGTTTTAATTTTGACAAATATCCATCAATGTCTTTAATTAATTATTCACATTTTTCATAAATTTCGACCAATATCACCCAAGTATAGTCATACAATATACAGCAATCCACGTACACTGAATTTGATCATCAAACGACCTATGGGATATGTGTATTTCAGTACGAGATGAAACGGAACCAACATACATATATTTTTTGTCGTCTGTCCTGAGCAGCCTCTGCACAATAGCAGCTACACAAGTATACAAAACTAGTTCGGTGAGGCGCTCTGCTTGAGAGTCATTCATAGGCAGCGATACGTGCAAACTCGACGAGCGGTTCTTACAAGTAGGATATATAATACAAGTTCGTCGTGTGTTGTAGAATGAAATGAAAGATCAATTTTCGTTCCACCAAACTGAACGATAATAGTTATTATTATCATTACTTTGTTCTATCCTGTAGAAACTTTGAGATTGAAATGAAAAAATTAAAGAACCGAACCTAACTCACGGACAAAATTTTGCCAACATGCAATAAATGTGGCAAGACATTACTTTTTTCCACCAAATTCGCAACTGTTTTCCAGTTACATAAATTACACATGAATTGTTCACGTAAAATTTCGCGCGCATTCAACGACGGCTATATATTGGGTATGGGATTTTCGGTTACGTATGACAGAAAAGGTTAACGTGGTGTACCAAGGAAAGTTGCTGGGAGCTTAAAAAATGTTCACGTTATACAATACGGTGCGGATTCGCTTAGTGGATTGGTATATCGCATGGCCGTAGATCCTGAAATTCTAGCAGTAATGGATTACAATGTCGTAACAAATGGCTTCAAATGAATTATGAGATGAGCTTTCGCGTTAATCGCATGAACAAAGTCAGGATTTTTCTTCTTATTTTTCGCTCTCGTCTCTTCGGTTTTAATCGACTCGGCGAACCAATTTAAAGAACGAAAATCGCAAGCTTATAAATTCCGCGGAAATCCATACGACTTTTCGTTGCTCACATTGTATTCTCCCAAGCTGATTCTATACCACTACGATACGCAGAAAATCAATTAATTTATTAATAAATCTAATTCCAAGAAAATACAACCTGTCGAGACCCTTATCGTTTGTGTTTATCGACAGCTTATTATACCATTGGCTAAAAACTTTTCATTTCATAAACAGTAGTAGAATAGATTGATGATGCTCATGAAAAATAGAAGAATAAAAAAAATAATAAGAGTTCTCCCGTCAAGTGTTACTTCCACTTTTTTATTCATTTCAAACTATCTCGTTTACTGGGGCATTCAGCGAAAGGGATCGATAGCTATAAACAAAAAAAAAAAAAGGAAATTATTTGACTCTAGGTATCGCAGATCGAGCTATGCGGGTATCCGGAGGGTCGAACTACCCGAACGGAATACCCCTATAACCCTAAGACTTCCAATCGTCGATAAACGAACTACCTGTACCCCTTATCTACAGCTCTCACCCCAAGTTTAGAAGTTCGGTTCGACCTCACTTGGACTTTAACCACCGCAAATTCGGTGTGATATTCCCCGAGAGTATTATTGCACCCTGCAATTACGACCCTCGTGTACAATTACTGACTTCATGTTATCGGCAATTTACCAACAAGTGTTATTACAACACAAAATAAGCTTCGCATTTCACAGGGTATTCCGATAATATGTGGTTTTCGCAATAGAATATCTGAACGAATTTGATTGTCTGAAAGTCTTGAACGTGTGGATTGCGTACATCCGCAGTCTCAATCATGAACGCTCTGAATTAGAAATACCTTTTTCTTGAGTTTGTTTTTTTCAACGAACTTATGTTCAAAATTGCGAATATATTGAAAGCCATTACTGAACTTTTGTGCGGACTTATTAGGTACGGATTTGTTTAGATTTACTGATATGCTCGAATTTTTAATCTTGAAAATAAGTGTACATATAATCAATTTTACGTCGCATTCCAAACTCTCAGTTTATTGATTTGAAACAATCTTCACAGTGTCATTTTTGACAATTTCTCATCGTGACAGACACGAATAAAACGTTTCAAGTGGCCTTTCACGCTCCTCCTGATTTGTCTGCAGGGAACACGGTTTCAACATCACGTCCTCATCCCATCTATCACCACAATTCTGACAAATAAATTCTAGTTCATACCGAAAACTGTCCAACATATCTTGAATTCTACTGTCATTCATTATCAAGCTATCGATCACACGAGAATAATTGAACCTAAAGTATCGTCATAGTGATTGAATAAGTATACTGAACTAAACGTACGGTATACGTACTACACATCGATCGGCACTTGAAATAATGAGTAATGAAAAATAAGCGAAAAAAAATGTTCATCTTTTTTTATAGCAACATCTGAAAGGTTTTACCGACATAAGCTCGATTAGCAATAACTCAGGATATGGAATTACGACGTTATATTCGAATTAAGATCTTCAGACGATCAATATTCAATTTAAACGTTGCAAATCTTCAGGTATCTGTGATCCGAATTCTCTAATGCAGATGGATTAAATAAGCTCATAAATTGTTGAATAAAAAAAACGATTAATCTCAGACGTCAGACAAACGGCGGCAGGTCCTCGGAAGTGAGGATCGAGACAGGTATCAAGGGATTGATACAAAATAGTATCCTTATCGATTGCCTGGTTTAAAAACAGCCGCCACAAGGAAATAAATTTTTTGGTGAGTCAAAAAATAATTATTTACTTGTTCGACAAGCTTCAGAATTTTGAGGAAGAAGAGGAGGTAAATTATGTGCATTGGGGACATTAGTAATAGAACGACTTCGAAAATTCTTAAAAACTTGCCCTGCGACAGGACGGCAAGAAGGGATTTCTAAATTATAAATTTGCACGGGCAAATACAGGATCGATTCATGATTGGTGCTAGTTTAAGATCGACGTCTCATAAAAAATTAGCCACACTAGTTACTGTTTGTTTTTGTTTCTTCTATCAACTACTAGCAGAAATACTAGCACATCCAACGAGATATTTATCACCATGTAAAATCTTTTAATATCTGCAGATCTCATCATTTTCCACTTTTCATGAGGTGTCTTAAGATTGCGTGTAAGACTTTAGAATTTTTACGGCGAGGATACGAAGAAGAATTCAAGATTTCGTGGTGAAATAAAGCGAGAAAATAATGAGCACGGTACAGTCCGTCGTGTCGGATAGCAATAAAAAAGATCATGAATTAATCTTACGCAGACGCCGGTCTGAGTCGACTCTCGACAACATATCTATACAAAACACGGCATAAAATGGCAGTATCTTGCGAGATAAAGTAGATCAATTAATCGTTCTCTCATATTCTCCCCGATAGGATTACTGCTGGGATAGCGTTACTCATTTTTTTGCGTGCTATTCGTTCTTGTAATAGGCACCGAATTGAAAATAGGTTTTAGTGCTATGCTCCCGCAATTTGTTAACGGCTTTCACTGAGTTTAGGACAATTGCTATCCTGGATTCCATGCCACCTCGGCTGCATCCGGCTATGCTAAATTTATTTACAATTTCGAAGCCTCACTCAATTTGGTATCGATTCAAGATTTATGAAAGATCTTTTGCAATTGCATTTTTTGCTCCGAACGCGTAAGTGCTCCAAACTATGAAAACTGTCGTAAATTGAATTGTCTGTCTATCATTTCAACGAAGTTTGAACAAGCTTTTGTCCTATAAGTTCTGACTAATATTTTCTACATATTACATCAATGGCTGGAGCGTCGAGCTGAAGTTTGAATTTAAGAAAAAATTTTCCCGGAAGCTTTGATAACCGAAGTATACGGCCACTTCTATCTCTGAAGACTATTCCAAACTCATAATAGGTTCACAACAGATTCTCAGAAACCTAGCAAGACTTAAACTTTATACTGACAAACTTTCCTGCCCCTCACCAACACCCAATAAGCTCCGCCACCAGTAAAATTTGAATCCTTCATATAGTTCTACCCACATTGTTTTGTTGTGAAATTTTCTTGATTCAGTTTCGACGTCGCGGCTGAAGAGGACTGAACGTACGAAGCCTGCAGTTCATAAATATGGTAAGAGCGGAGGATGCAGCCGAAGCGTTGAAATTGTGATAAAAAAGTGAAGGGAGAGTCCAGAAGATCCCATGGTGCCAGACGCGCGCTTCTTACCTCCAATATCGCTCGAAGTGGAAGATCGTCAACGGTGGACAATATCTCTGGGACTGAAAGTCGAGCGCTTTCTTGGAGAATTTCGATGTCATCCAACGAGTCTAGAATTTCCGCCACCGCTCCTGAAATTTATAATTCACTCGATCAATTTGACAATTCAGAAGACGGTGGTCAATATTTCAATGTAACAACAATGAAATTTCTGGGGGATGGATCAAAATGGAACACGTCGAGTTCGGAGACTAAATTACGGTCCGCGTTACGATGAACGTCTAATTTCGAACTTTCAATCGCCTAAAATTCACTGGATTTTGACAAAGTAATAGGCCAATGCAAAAGTAAACGATAGCTAGACTCCGCGAACGTATATCCCCACCATTATATCATATAGTTGGGCATAGTTGATGGATGCAGTCTTATAAGTTATGAAACCTGCTAAAACTGTGAGCGTGTTCAAGTTCCGTTGCCATGAATATTCAACGGTTAGAAGATTTTAATTCTATTCCATTATAGACATATGACTCTAACGCTATTTTGACTAGGCGCAGGAGCACCTTGGTCTAATAAGAAAATCAAGCTGCGTTTAGGAACAAATTTTTTTTTCAAGTCCTCATGATCGTTCTTCCGCGCAAAGTACATGACACGATCAATATTTACGCTGATTTTTATACACAAATGGACTTTATTTTTCACAAAATTCCTTACAGTAATCCGGAAACTTCAATCAAGAATAATTCTTTCGATCGCAAATAAATTATTCCCCAAACCAGTCATTTTTTAGGATAGTAAGGTGGTTAGTTCAAGGAAGCAGTTATGACTTTACTAACCTGTGGTTGTGAGTTCATCGTCACCAACGTCTGAAAAATTGTCGGCATTCGTCTCCGGATAGAGGGTGTGCCACTTTGGAGAGGAGACAGCAGCTATTACGGCGTCTTTCAGTTTCCGTCTCGCGTTAAATTTCTTCAGTTCTTCTATTGTGTCTCCTAAATGTATTCGTGCCGCGCCCTTGTCACGGTCCTGTTCAGCAGAAAACATACGGAGGTTTAAATTTCTGCAAAATGGGACGACGCAGATGGTTGTTGAGAAAAACACCAGGCAAGTCAAGTAATAAAGCCAAGGTCATCGCATTTTTACCTCACTTTAGTACTTGTTTGTTTTCTTTGTTATCATTTTTTTTTGTTCACGTGGAATTATAGGTAACAATCTTCACGACTAAGAGGGTGGCAATATCTTTCACCGCGAAATATTACGGGTGCGTGGTTACTTTTCTCATTCTGGATATTTGTATACTCTAACTTCCTTCGTTATTTTAGACTTAAAAACGGACAAAAGGATCCTCAAGTGATTAATATTTGAATTCTTTTTCCAATTATAACTTATTTGTAACGGAGGGCTAGGTATGAGTAAGCTATATTTACCCTAAGCCATTTGTGGTTCAAAACTTCTTGAATCGTGATTCTGTGGTTCACATCCGTAGACAGCATCCGTTTGAGGAGGTCCTTGGCGGTTTCACTAATTGTGTCCCAAATTGGCGTTTCCATCTGAAAAATTTAATCAAGCTTAATTCACCCCTTTCGACAGAAACGTTCAACGAGAAAATAACGGAGAGACACTTTCACTTTTTTAAGAAGCTCGCTGGATCGGACGAGGATAAATATATGTGATATACTTTACAGCGCTATAAAGTGTAATCAAAAATGTTCAACCTTTTTTCTCTCATAGGATTTCAAGGGGTTGTAGTTAGGACGTAAAAAATGTAACCTTTAAGCTGTTTGAGCTGGTTATTAATTGTTTCTCTCGGTCAAAAACGTCGGTTGTACTCAACTTACACCTCGAGTCTATCAAAGTGTCGCGTTCTGTCCAAACCAAAAATAAATGAAGCTCATGAAAACATCATGGAATGAAATTTAGTTTCCCAGAATAAATCGTGACAATGTTGATTTCATATAGCCAAGCGCCGACCCTCGTTCAACTATAAGTGCAGGGCGTTCATCGAGAAGATCAGCCCGTCAGGCTTCTAAATTTACATTTCAATTCGCATAGGACACGGGACATCAATATCTGTCGTGTGAGGGAATTCCATCGCTTTGTACGACGGACTTCTGCATGTTATGAAATTTTGATATCTGGACCTCAAAGCGTTGTCACACTACGTTTGACAAATAGAGAGGGTATGATGTTAAAATAATTCTGCTTTGCGAAAGAATTGCGCCAGTAAAAACAGATAGTCCATGTCATTTGAACAAAATGGGTCAGTACATTATCGACAGGTCAATATATTGAAGTGAACCGAAAGAAGGATCTGGGTATATTCTAGGGATGCTAGGGTGTGTACAATTGAAAAATTCCTCAAGAGACTTTCACGTAGGTTTTATTTGTTCCGTGGATGGAAATAGCTGCACACGGGCGTGTAGATACATAAATGTAGGTTTAAAGTACCAACAAGTATACAAGTAGTCCTAACATAGGTACCTGCTCCTCCATTATTTGTGTGAAATTATGATTTGAGAATTTCTTATCGCATCGAATTTTTCGAAATAGATAACGATTGGACCGAGGAAACAATGTTCGTTTCGGAATTCGATATATGCTTCTTGGGTACAGTACAGACCTCTAACACATAAAATCACAGAGAATGTAAGAAAAAAATAGATGGAGCCCAATCGGGGACGATAGTGGTTGGGAACCCCTGCATATGTAGGCAATATTGCTTTTACAGCAATAGTTAACGTACCGTGAGACAGGGTTGATGTTCAATATCGATTAAATAGCCTAGGAAGAACGTTCACCCTGCGGATAAAAACAAACTAAAAAGTGGCGCCAGAAGGCTGCAGGATAAGTCGAGAAAAGAAAATAGAAAGTAAGAGGATATATACCGTAGAAATTTATGGAAGACGTAGGAGACATTGGAAGGGTTGAGGTCAGGAGATATACACGTATAACAACGAACGTTTACCCGCCTGCATAAATTGTGTGTTTTCGGTATGTATATGCCCGTATACATAGGTGTACATACTAATACATTCGTAGCAGACAAATAGCAAGTAGCGGTTAGGTAGGTATATAGTTATAAATACACGGAATAATTGCGACGAGAGAAATCAGGGTGCGGAATGGTTTCCACCACGAGAGCTGACTGAGAATCGGAGATTTTGTTTTTTTCTTCTCTCAAAATGGGTAAATCAAGGGAGGGAAGAACGCCGCTACCTATAATAGGCGGAGATTTTGGACCGAGACGAAGATCGAAGGTTGAAGGTTGACGTTAAGGGCGCTGGGAATTGACTTATCTTTGGGTCTCCTCGACCCTGCGGGGGAAAATGACGAGATAATACCGGAGGCTAGGGTTCCGCGTTCTGCGTTATATCTTCCACCTCCTGCGGGAGAATTTCTATACGTATAATAGAACTTGTGCCTGTGCTTGTGTACACGGTATACAATATTATACCACACTAACATTTGCTTTCTCTAACCTCAACGAGGACATTCTTAGGTATGCCTATATACCTATGTTGTCATTACATGAATCGTATACCTTTCGGCTTTTATTGTTAGAAGTCTAATAATGAGTGTAACGTGCTAATTATGATTATCGATTTAACATGCGGCGTAGACACGATGTCAGAATTTTTAGAGTTTTAGGAATCGTGAGGTGTTATGTATCGGGAGAATTTGTCGACTTCGTACCAAACATAATTTGACGTACCTGTATTCGTCCTCTGCAGATGGCTTCGCGTAAACGTTCTCGCGAACCAACGAAAGGTAAACTTCCGGTTAAGAGAACGTGAAGAAGAGCCCCGGCAGCCCAGACGTCTCCTGCTTTTCCGTACTGCCTTCGTAGAATAACTTCCGGTGCCATGAAATGTGGACATCCCACTCGCCCTGCGTGGCCAGGATCAAAAAACGAAATAATTACAATGTGCGTAAGAAAATTCTGCAATTCTTTTTTTTTTTTAATCAATTGCATTGATGCGATTAACTCATACAAAGCAAATGTAGGAGAGGGAAGTCTGCGTTATCATCATCTCTAATTCACATGTTTCCTTATGATATTTGTATAAGAACGCCTCATGCACTTGGTCGGTTTCGGCAATGATATTGATATTTGCTCAGCAAATACAGAGAAGATGTATAGGCGGGTGAGGTTTGAGGTATAAATTTTTCAATTATGGATCGTGGCGGGTGAATGTAAAACATAGTTACGCGGCGCGTCTCGACAATAAGGATCCTGAGGATCAAGGGTCCGCTTTTACGACAACTCGTATACATTCACTGCAGCAGTCGCGCAGTGCGAAACGTTTCAACCTCTTGGGAAATTCGGCCAAGAACTTTTTATGCTGCAGCTGAACTCAAATTGCGGGAGACACACCGTTCGAGATTTCCAGTAGCGAAAAATTCTCCTGGCTGTCTAAAAAGTAGAATAGTTGTCGTTGACAGATGCAATTGTTGCGCTAAACGAAATTCTGTTCAAATTCTATAAAAATCTTATCAAAAACATGTAGAAAACTTTTCAAAGTTATATTATTCAAAGAGAATTGTCGAATCATATTTGTCTGTACTACTTTCTCGTCTTATTCACTGCACCTCCTTAAAGAGACTGTTCGAAACCATAGACCATATAAACACACATCTCGATGACCGTCAAAATACTACTGGTATATATTTATCTCGATTCAGAACCCAACAGGACCCTTAGCCTCCCTTGAAATGAAAGAAAAAAGTTGATGTAGTCCCTGCGCGCGAATAGGCTGAGTGAAAAACTTTATATTTAAAAGGGTTGCTCGTGGCCTTTCAACAGGGATAACCGACTGACCGGTCTTCAGCAGGGAATTGTTTTGCGACATTTATTTCTCAAGGTATTGGTCGAAAACTGTAGCGAAGTTATAAGCTGCATGATTTGTGAATGTAAAATCCTTCCGCGGGAATCAGGAGTTAGGTGGATGTGTAAACGTATCCTATACTTGAACTAGCGCGGCTGCTGCTGTTCGAACTACTATTTCAATTATTCACTGTCCCTGCAGTAGAACATGTGCTGCAGTTGCAGTACCGCATACCGACGTTTCCCACGTGAAACGTGAAATTCAGTCCCTCTGTTTAGATCCGATGCAAAATTAATAGCGCGGGCGAATTCGTCGCGGCAAACATTCATTGTCAGTATCTAACGAAAAAAAAAAAAAAAATAGAAGAATAAGTAAAACGATTACGAATGAATAACCTGGCTAAATATTCAGAGAGAACTTTCTGTTGTTTACACGCATATGGAGAATTTGAAACGTAGCGTAACGTAGGTGGCGCACTCGTTATCCGTATCTGCCGAAACCGTCCGAGCACCTCACAAGTACCAAAAGTTTATTTCACTAAATAAGCATGAATTTCAAAGAGTGTGTAGTTCAGTTTACGCGGCAAACAATGAACAGTGCTCGATGAAAAAAGTGATCGTACAGAGCTGGGAATTGATGATAAATGAAAGGTGATCTCTGCAAAATGTGATTAGTGAATCAAGAGAGTTTTACGATTCCCACAATCAATTTTCTCACTCGGTGCTTTCGAACCGGACCGTGGAGTGTTTCTGAAAACCCATTGAGCAAACGTTGAATTTACAGTGAACTCCCCCGACGCGCGCTCAATGAGGTTGGTCGAGTTAAAACAGCAACAGTAGATAAATCATTCGGATTACTATGGACTTAATTGAGCATGTGGTAATTACTCCGAGAAATGTTGAGTACATCGTTATTAATTGGCGAGGGTTGCGTTTGAGTGGAGTAAGTGCTCCAGACTCTAGAAGCCTTGATAACTTTTCAAAAATTAATTGAACAAATGCTTTCGCGTGTCGGGAGATACGCTAATAATGGAATAGGTTAATTATACCAATGGGCGTAACAAGACGTAACTAGATTGGTAAGAGTCACACGTCATTTCAGCCAATTGGTTTTCACTGCACTCATCTGACTTCCGCTCTCCATTTTTATCTAGTTTACTGTTAAGAGAATCGACGTGGGACGTGTTCATAAAATTTGAGTTTGTTCGATCTCTATAGACCTAAAATAGAGAAAACTGCGGAGTCGAAAAATGTTCGGCTTCAAAGTACAGTATAATATGCAACATGAGTAATTCAGCAGTTTCGATCCTCTTTACATTTAAACTAGAAGATTCCGTCTAACAATCTTCGGCAATACTATTCAAGCCAATTCAAACTTGTAAAATAATAACAATGCAGAGACATACTACGACACGCACACATGTATAATATAATAAGTAGTATTTAAATGTTATACATGTATAGAGCGTTAAGCGGGGAATATATCGATGAAGCTGCAAAACAATTAGATACATCAAATGAGAATAATCTTCATCCATCATCACGCCACACAGCGTAATAGCGGAAAACTATAAAAATTCCATAGAGATCATCTATCACTGAAAAAAGAATTATACACATAGAACAACACGCTGCCAGCCACTGTCAAAATACTTGCCAACATATTTCGAAGCAATGTAAGGCGAATCAACTGAACTAATTGTAAGTTTATTATATCATCTCAACGAAATATTTCATGAAAAAATATCGTTGCGACGGATGATTTAGCACTAAATAAGCGACCTTTCTATAAATATTGAAAGCATATAATTTGCTACAGCGGTAAGCTCGACCTGTTAAAGCATATAGATCGGTATAGTTGGTCTGTCAATATGACAATTTGATGTTAAAAAGGAGTGAGTCTGTATACTTTGTACCTGAATCTCTGACACCCTAGAATATACAGACTCTTTCATAACAGCTGATTTTCAGAGACATTAATTTGAAACAACAATATATGTATTAATAGGTCAATACGTGGAAGCTGCAGTAGCGCCAAAAAAAAAAAAATCAAGAAAAATCCACGATGCGATGATATGATAGCGATGTGAGCGCTCTGGTAAGATGATGTGTAACAGATGAGCTTGGGTGCAGTGAAATGCATATGCGACAAATATGCGTTCGATAAAACGATCATATCAAATATGATATTTAAGATGGTACGCGTATAAGCAGAAATCTTCAGAGTTATTGGGGTTATGAAGAAAAAAAAGTTCAAATAAAATAATAAAAACGTCAATCCAAGTCTCGCGTGACGGAGGGACGAACGTAATCTCCTGTGAAATTGCATGGCTGCGCTTAGGTAGTTCTAAGCTTGCAGCGCGAATCGGGTCCGTTGATGATGAGGCAAATCGTTCCTGATACGGTGCGTATACTCTACTAGAAACGAACGTAACGTTCGTTATTGAAGTCGTTGCAGTAGGGTCTGGATGTGAAACACGTTCGTTGATTCGTTGCGGTTGTACGTACCATGGGGTGATGTAGCATTGTTTCAATCTGCAAACTCTACACCCCCCGCGAGAACCTAACTCTATTTGTCTTGAAAATCGATTACTCGTCCCTTCTGTCTCCTCCTCTTTCCCGTTCTCTGTAACTCCCGTTTCAATCGCAGCTAACTCTATCGTTCTACGACTTTCGGAAATAGATGCGGTCAGATTTTGGAACTGTTATCATCTATTTTCTGACCAGCTGCCGCGATACGTATCGACTCTCTCTAATTGTAATTACATTGCGTCGCCTGCAGTATTTTTCAATAATTCGTTTCGCCACCGTCATAATAATTATCAGCGAATGATCTGTAGCAGTTCATTTACGTATATATGTATAGATAAATTACTACCGCACAAAATGCTGCCAAACTTGACTCGTATCGTTCGCATTAATATACGTATGCATATATATTCGTATGCAATATCGAAACAAATTTTTTTTTTTCCCATTTTCAACTCGTGTTCGCAGTTATCATATATGTAAGCGCAGTCGGGAATGCGTTTCATCAAAATATGCTGCAATCAAATAATAACATACTATACCAAATTGCCGATTTTTTCTGCAATATCGTAATATCGTATGAATTTGTTTATCCAACTAACGAAAATACCATTTGGGTGGGTCAGGTTAGGTAGGGTATATCGTAATTTCTTCTTTTTTTTCAATTATCTGCACGTGACAAAAAAGGTTAAGATGGACGGACAGACGTAATGATACACAGGATACAAGCTAATGTAATCTACTAAACTACGTTTAATACGCTCGAAACACACGTGGGCACAGCCACCTAAAGACGACTAATGTTACCACTATGTAATACGTAGTATGATAACTATATACATATACCTCAAGCGAGAAATTAAAAAGTGAAGGAGAAATAGAATTATGTAAACAAAAATATACATATATGTGTATGGGGCTGTCCACGTCGCCTCCAGATATCACCGTTCCAGATTTGATCCATATTTTTTTGGGATGTTGTCCGAGTTCTAAAATACTTAAAAAAGTTTTTTAGACCAGCCCGGATCACGGAAACAATCACGAATGACATCTGAGAGGGTGAGGTCTGGAGGAGACTTGAGTTGACGTAGACAGCCCCTGATATCTTTAGATTTCCCCTACAGACGAAGCAGAGCTTAATACATTATTCGATAAAATTCTAATCACAGATCTATACTTCATCGAACAAGACAATTTTGATTGTTCGTCGAGGTTTTGTAATAAAAATAATTTTCCAATACGAATGTACATAATATCTCTAAATGCCATCGGGAATCGTATGCTGCGTTTATACAGTGTGTCCGTAAGCTTTCGCCGCAGTGACTCTGGTTGCCTGCCACCAAGGCGGTCACGCAGAGCTGATGGATTCGGCGAAGGAAGTAGGGCAGAGCTTGTCGTCGCTCGCCAACTAACTCCGTTAGAACGTCCAAATTAACCAAATTGATTCAACTGTCAACGTCAACTGTCAGCGTTGACAGTTGAGTTGGAGATTTTACGTTACATCAGGTGAATGTGACAGTTCTACCAGATGAATGAATCAGCCATGAATATTTGTGGAAGGTTAAAAATTCGGTTATTTACAATATTTTGGTTCATTTACGTTGATGGAAAGTAATCAGAAGTGGAATTAGTAAATTGTTGGAAGCAGTGAGCGGATACACATAATCAGCAGGTAGGTGACAACAAGTATTGCAAATCCAATTTCATTGGCTTACCGTACGAAATCCTATGAATGAATAAATAAAATAACTCTCACGTCAATTGAGTGCCAATAAAATTGAATCTACAATACTTGTTGTCACCTACCTGCTGATTATGTGTATCCGTTCACTACTTCCGACGGTCTACTAACTCCACTACTGATTACTTTTCAACGTCGTCAGTTAACCAAAATATCGTAAATAACCGAACTTTAACCTTCCACAAATATTCATGGTCGATTTATTCGTCTGGTACGAGTGTAACACTAACCTAATGCGACCTCAAATCTCCAACTCAAATGTCAACGCTGGTTAATTTGAACGTTCTAACGGAGTTAGTTGGCAGCAAGCTCTGCGTTATTTCCTTCGCCGAAACTGTCAGCTCTGCGTGACCGCCTTGGTGGCAGGCAACCAGAGTTACTGCGGCTTAAGCTCGCGGACACTGTATTTAGATAATATTGATGCGCCGAGGATCGATTTGAGGACGAGATATTATCTCGTAATTCAAAATGTCTGTAAGATTTATATTACACACCTGTGTTGTGTACTGCAATATATAATGGTAGATATCGTATAAATCAATCGTGTAAATGCAACAATATTTCTAACGAACGCAGTGATACGTCATGATGACGTTGTCGATGTAATAATAAAGAGTGAAACTAATAGAATACCAAAATTCTCTTCTGTGTCGCTGACAAGCGAGTCCTCTGCATCTGTCAGGTCCTCGAAAGGGAAATTGCTGCTCTGGGGTGTCAGTCCTACCGAAATAATTATAATACGAAAGTGGGTGTTTCAATTTGCCTGCAGTTATAGATACTATAGTATATTAATCTCATTTCTATTTCCATTTCTATTTCAATCTCACTGTAATCAATAGACTTCTTACACTCGGCATACCACAATAAAATCGATATAACGGTAAGTTCGAACAAAGCAAAAAATAAATGTGTCTGAATTTTTCTTTGCCTGGTGCATTTAAATATCGTACAGGGTAAAATATCGCGATGTAACATCACCCGTAAGTTTGAACTCGCCACAGATTAATCGTAACCCACGAGTGCTTTGAAACGTGCGCGGGAATAAGTTTTCGTACCTATACCCACCCACCTGTATATGTATACCTTCATCCATATGTATAGTATATAAACACACAGAGGTACCTGAAGGAGTGTAAGGATTATATAAAATTAAAGTAGCCGCAATGCGTTATGGGCGAAACGTTTTACTCGAATTTTTTTACTACTACTTCACCCTTGAGAAAGAAGGAAGAGAGAGGAAAAAAGAAAGAGGAGCAAAAGAATAAGGATGTGATCTCCCCTTCGAATAAATTTTCAATACGATATCCACTGGCGAGCTTTTATGGGGAAACGAATATTATACGGAGTGGTAAAGATGTTTGATCGGTCACGTGTCTCCAATTCGTATTCTGAGTGGTACACAGATACGTGGCTGATAATATTATACCTAGAAACTGTGAGCCAAAGCACTTCAGGAAATTGTTTACAGGTATTTCCAAACCTTCAAATAAGAAAAGCTATACTTATGCGTATGAAAAGATCAAATTCTGAGAAGTTAGCGTTTATAATTTTTCAACCCTGCTTTCCCATTCCCAGATATCTTCCAATACCTTCACCTAAATCTGAGCACTTTTTGCGTCTTGCAAATTTCCATTCAAAGCTTTAGTTTGTGCGTTATAAATCAACGGAAAACGCAAAGTTCTGGTTAGTTTTTGTTAACGTCATAGAAAGAAATTAATGAAAAAAAATATTTTGTACAAATGTTGCCAACTTTTTCTCGTGGATTGCGAATCAGCGATAAAAAAAATTGGGTTTAATTTGAAGAAAAAAGTTAACCTATGAAATCCTCATCATTTCGAAATCCATAGCATCGATAAATTTTCCCTTTCAGATCCCGCAACATTGGTCCGAAACATCTTGCCAAAAAATGTTTAGTTTATGACATATTAATTTGTCAATTGTTTCGAGATAAAAAACTAACTCACCTTGTACTATGTTATTTTCCCATACGCATGTGTACTATATGTGTACGTAAAATAATTCTGTTATAAAGATTACTACACAAGCAAACTCAATTATATAACCATCATCCCGGTGAGAAATTAATTTACGCTGCATAATATCATAAATAGCGTGAGTGAATTATTCCATCAGACGTGAACCATATATACGATACCATATTCAGTGATACGTACGCCTACCGGTGTTATAATATCCTGTCACGCCTCTATAATTAATCAATGGAGAAATATTAATCAAATTTTCACTGGTTATTGATTCATTTTATCATATGATAATGCAGCGATGTTAAAATACAGTATACATCGCATTATCTCTCCGAATTGAAAATGGCAACTCGTGGAGGCCTCCAAATATTTTACCTGGAAAACTAAACTTTGCTATTGCTCAAGGATCCCGAACAATTGTCACGTGCAGATAAAATCATGGTTAATTCATTTGGGCGTCGCTCATATACGTGCCAAAAATGTTCGCACTTCAACTAATTATACCCTATGTAATATTCGATCATTTTGATGACCATTGAACGTCTCGAAGACCAAACTGCTTTCGGTCCCTCTTGGAAGGAGTTATAACTTTGATTTACACCACAAATCAACTCGAAACGATCAGGAGATCATAGAATCCCTCATTCAAAATAGAACCACCACCGGTGACGTCCGAATAGGCGGAGACTATTGGACAATTAATGCGGAAGTATATCACCAGCTAATGCGGGGCATCTTTGTACAGGTCAAAAGCTCGGTGTAGTTAACATATGGTCATTGTCTTGCCTGCAGAGATCATAAAACGTATAGTGTATGAACTATCAAAAACAACTCCACGGAAAAATAATTGTTTTCCTTCGTGATGATGGATGATCGATCACCATGCATGAAATTTTTATGTCACAGACGTGTGAATTTTCCATGGTTATATATTAACATGTAATTGCACAAGCCATGAATATAAATATACGCAAGTCGTTGCGTTAACCACTTTCAGCTGTTATAGGTTATCACGGCTGTAACGCCAGATATTCATAAATCAATGATACATTAATATCGAAAAAGCTGTCAGCATACGAGTATAGGCCAGGCGGGTGATCAGGTAACAGAAGCGGACACAAAATATTGTATCTGAAATTTCGATGCGATTGACTTTCGGAGGGAAAATATTTAGAGTTAAGAATTAATGAAAAACTTCAGTTTTCATTTTGTTCGTCAGGCCAGCAGAGTCATGTCGAAAAAATTAATTCCAGGGATGATCATAATTAGACGAGCAACTCCATTCTTGTTCTTGTGGAAAATCGATTTTGAAGCGGTCCGCTGACGCGATCTCAGGCCATATCGGAGAGCAGCGTTGGAATGAGTGCTCTGATATCGATTATCGTTATACGATTTCTGGATGTACAGGAAATGGGCGCTTATTAAAATCTTTCTGAGTCCTCCAATTAAAGTTTTGGTGATCCATTTTTCAATTTTTTTATCGTTAAAATTTTGATATGGATATTTAAGATGTTACATATCCTTGCGCGTTGCAAAAATTATTTTGAATGTTATTAAGTGAAAAATCTGAAGAAACATTGATTATAAATCTTTGTTGGTCCGTAAATTATGACAAGAAAAAATAAAATAATAAAATTTCTAATATTGACGTCATTTTTCATTGAGTCAAATGGACTACCGATGAAAACCATAGCGCCTCCTTACACGGCATGATAATTTCACCAAAGATGATCCAACCCGCAAAAATGAAAAGTAATTTTGTAAAATAATGTAGAAGTTGTAGTCTCATGGAATTTTTTTGTTTTTGTTTATAGTAATTGACTCCCATAATTATGGTCAACATCAAAATTCATCTTTACGACATGGCCCTGCTAGCTAGACATACGTTTCTCTATTCAATGGCTTTTCAAATATATGAAAAATTGTTGATTGTTCCGACTGGAACACAATTCAAATATCATGAGCGTATTGAGTGGAATACAACTGGTAAAAACTCTTTTAATTGTATAACTGTATCTTGAACAGGTGAATCGCATTAGAAATTCTAAAGTAAATGTCATGAGGAATATGAGGATGATAGTTGCAAGTGAATTTACGATGTTAGATACACGAAGGGTAACGGATACGATTAGACAGGAGGTAAATGGCAAGCAAGCAAGCGCTAGCGACTTCTATTATAATATTGGAAGGCATATAATGCGCAAAGGAAGGTTTTATGAGGGGAAGGTGGAAGCGTCGTGTGTATGAAGTTCGAGGGGGTGTAACGATACGACACAAAATCCTGGGGAAGCGATGAGTTAAGGTTAGGTCAGGCTTACCCTCGGTGTCGGCCTTCAAGTAGAGCTGCCCCTTTGGGCTCAGACTTCGCCGATACTCGCTCGCGAAACATTCTGCATTCATTCAAACCAAAGACAGGTTATCAACCTACCTTGCCATTCCGTGTCACGCTACTTTAAACTCTAGATTAAATTTTAACTTTTTTAATAAAACACCCACAGACGTGAGGTATAGATTCGAAAAAACATTTCACAAACTTTCTTCGACCCAACGCACGCGTAAAATTTTAATCCGTGCATGAAGACTTCGTCACGCGCTATATGGATAAATTTTCGATAATATCTATAATACATATTAAGGTGCAGATGATATGATAATTTACAACTCCAATCATCGCTCTATAGTATATCGTAATGATATTCTCCCACGTAGGTTTGTCACAACAGCGCGATGAAAGCAGCTCAATAATGAATTTCTTACGCTGTGCGGTATTTGTCATGAATAGTTGGGGTGTATGTAAGCTACGCTGCAAATTGAGGTATAAATTGAGAAGATTTGTTTATCTTGATATTAAAGATATTCATCAAAGAGCTTTAACGGATCGACGCCCGACCTCCCCCTTCATGGATGCGTACCGAAGGCATTTTACCCATTCGGAACGACTTTGAGATTATAAATTGACGCGCGGTTCAACTATTCCGAGGTATTTCAAAGTTATGTTCCGCATTAATTTGCAGGGTTTACCTACTTCAATCTCTACGCCGAGAAGTTATAGAACTTGTCAAAAATGTCCGACAACTTTAGACAAGAGCGATGAAAAGTTTGTTTTACATTCGTGCCACCGGATGTCACTTTCCAATCTGAATTTCACCTCTTTTACACTACGTCATAAGTATTATACGAAAGAAGATGTATACGGGCTGTTTACGAAATTTCAAAACTTTGAGGAGTTTCGTACAACAATAGGTCCAGCTACAGCACTACCTTTATACCTCGCTTTGAAAATTTTCAAATTTATACACATCGACAAACCTGTTAACTTTAATTGCAATTAAAATCCCAAGGCTATCATATGATAAAAAAAAAAATCAATATTTCACACGACGCGTTTCTAAGACAATCGAAACGGTTGATAAGAAATAATTGACTTTAAACGAGGCGGCAGAAGCTACTTCCAACCTGACAACCCCACGGTTATCACTTTGCATTGGTTCATAATAACCTTCTATTGCAGGGTTCAATATTTCCAGCAATTTTGCAATGAGACAAATACGATTAGCCGGATACGATAAGTGGAAATCAATGATCACTTATGCGGTAGGTATATGACGTCACATGTAATTATACATCAAATATGAATAATTCTCATCTGCTGTCGCATTCGCTCGCTACATCTTTACATCAAGCATCGAAGAATAAGTCGAATGTGACTGACACTGAGCATTATATTTAACATGAATAGAAGCAAGTAATAAATATGAATTGGTTATGTATGTATAATAATGTATAAACCAGTACCTATGTAGGAGAAGAGCATCCAACAATAAAATCGTTGATGAAATGGATTTCACACGATGGAAATTGTATATTATGTAGAAATTGACTTGATGAATACCAACCAATCAAACAGACCGATACAGAAATGTTAGTTTCGAATCAGAGAGGCAGTATTCAGCAGGAGGGTTTTATTCTATCTGTGAATATGTAGGATTGCTGTTGTACGCTTTGCGAAAGACTGGGAATAGCCTCGGGCTATCTCGCATTACTCGAAAACCGAAACGCGAGACGTCGTAGTACGTTACGCGCCATTTAATAATTGGAGAACTTGCAGTACTCCGGGGTATTATGCTCGAAAATTAAGTAAAGTTTCTTAACTATATGCGATGTATACACTAAGCACTAATTACCAAACTGTACAACAAGATCCACTGGGGAGTTTGAGTTAAATGGTAAATCAAGTTGAAGAAATATACGGAAGCATAATTCTGTACACGAAAGCGTGTATAACACCTACAAATGCCTTGGGCAGCGAATTAGCTGAAATTTTACTCCGCGTTCAACGGTAATGAGAATAAATTTCATCGCACCCATAGAATTATATCCAAGAAATGCGATTCATTACTATGTTTGAAATCAGTTCAGGTCAAATGCCATGTATATTTGTAAACCCAAATCATTGAAAAAACATGCTCAAATTTTCGCTGTATACATAGATAAATAAAATGGGGTGGATTATGCGTACCCGCAAGCTTTTGACTCCGCGGGTTTGTCCGTCGGAAACACGAACCTCTTTCCATCGGTCGGTTCGAAAGGTTTCGGAAAATTACGCGGTGACGAACCCTGTGACCTTTCGTTCGAATTAAGCGTCGCTTTGAAACACGAGGGTGAACATTGCAATACGAAGTCAAAACCCGCTCACGTTGCTCGTTATGTCCTCAGTGCAAACAGAAACGTGAGTCGAAAATTTATACATACTACGTATAACATACAGCGAAATATACATATAGATTATTTATTGTATCCAAAAGGGATGTTTAGCAATCTGCTATACAGGGTAGTTCATTTAACTCTGCCACCCCGAATAACTTAATTATTATTGATTGTACCGAAAAGTGTCATGCGGAAAAGTTGTTGCATTTAAAGGGGGAAAATGAGTTTTGGAAGTGAATGTCATCCGAAGGTCATATCTTATGAGATTTCGGTGGTCACGAGGTTTTTTTTAGGCGGGATCAGTGAAAATAAGTGGCAGAGTCGAATGAACCACCCTGTGTAACATGAACTCTTCGATTCTGAATGGCTTTTTGCTCGAGGCGATGCACGATTTTTTCTCTATTAGTTAAAATATAACGACCGATGTTAATCGATGCGCAGTATACACGTTGAGTGAGTGAGTGAGTGAATGTGAAATTAGAAATGCTGCGTAGAGTATAACGTGAATTGTCATGCTCTTGTTATCCTCGTTATGTAGAATGAACATTACTGCTATGCTTGGGATAAACAATAGCAAATTTATACAACGCGGCAAGCACCCTATCCATACATTTAACAACACAGTTGTACCCCGTGTTATAACTTCACAATGTACACACACGCGCATGTGAATAATATGCATTTTATGTTTAAAAAAAAAAAAAAAAGAATGATGAGCGTTGAAGCAGACTAGCAGAGCTGAAAGAGTGCAGATATAGGCTTTCAGAAGCAACTGGATCATGAAGACCGCGCGGACGATTTAAACACATATATAAGACCTGCTTTTCAGGTGATATGGAAGCTGCTGTCAGTAAGCTTTAGGAGGGACGGGGGCAACAGGTCGTTGACGTAATTTCGGCCAATGCAATAGGAGGAACGAAAAGGGTTTAGTTTACCAAGCAATGGAGGTTCGAACCATAAAGGCGAATGTGGAGAGATGGGCTTTGGTACGAACTTGCGGTTGAGAAAAGTGTGGGTTTTTATCTCAAGCAAATAACTGTAGCAACGCATTGATGATGAACTCCTAGAATATACCGTCATGCGCGAATAGAAATTAGCATAAAGCTGGATATAAAAGCCGTGGTGTGAAGTATGTGTCTGCAGAATATGTGGGTTGGTATGGCAATCACCATTTGAATGTTCGAGAATTTTCATTTGTTCGAACTTCGATATCATATGATGAATGGAATCGAAAAACCAGTGTCCATAGGCTTTAGTCGCATTTCGCTGTATAGTATTGTACGTATCCCCCCAAAGGCACCTACGGTGCAAAAAACTTCGCCAAGTACATTCAATGTTTGAAAAATTCATTAATAATAGGAAAAAAAGAATCCAAATCAATTATTGTGCCAACTGCCAAGTACATGTAACTTTGCATCGTGTAAAAATATAGAATTGGAAAGTAAATCAATGAGAATAAATTCAAAGAATCAGAAAAAAAAAAAAATAAAATAAAATAAATGAAATTTAGAAAAAAAATCCAAAAAACAAATTGGAGGTAGTGGTTCTTGGCGGGCTAATGTTATATTGCCATAAAAAAATTCTAGATTTTGTTTCCGAAAAAGCCCGCCAAGTCCCACTACCTCCAATTTGTTTTTTGGATTTTTTTTCTAAATTTCATTTATTTTATTTTATTTTATTTTTTTTCTGATTCTTTGAATTTATTCTCATTGATTTACTTTCCAATTCTATATTTTTACACGATGCAAAGTTACATGTACTTGGCAGTTGGCACAATAATTGATTTGGATTCTTTTTTTCCTATTATTAATGAATTTTTCAAACATTGAATGTACTTGGCGAAGTTTTTTGCACCGTAGGTGCCTTTGGGGGGATCTCATAACTTTTTGTATTTTGTTGGAGAATATTGCAGTGTTAATTATGGTTTGACGGGGTAGGAAAAATTTTCGAACGGTAGCCATGAGAGCGCCATTTTTCTGGGGCCCAATGAAAAAGAGTCGCTGTGCGGTAGCGGACTCTGTAAGAAATCAGACGTGTACCGTAGTGTACCAGCTACGCTGACGCCACCTGCTAGGCGGACGGGAATTATAACCTTTTTCCTAATCGACAGGAGCTAGCTTTGACAGGAATATTACGCGAGCCACGGCTTCCCTTCTATACCATTTATGTGAAAAGGTTTTGTTTTCAGATGACATATAGCTAGCGTACGACGATGACGGTGGTGCTTAATCGTGAAACGAGCCTAACGGTGATCAGAGAATCAGAGAATTATCATACCTCAGCTCTCCGACCACTGACGTTATTGAAATTACGCTTAAATGAGAGCTCGTCCGCGATTCATATCGCGAAAGTGCATCCAAATTTCCCGAAATGCTTATGATTTCGGAGATACTTGATAGAACGGTTGGCCGTACAGCGCTTTCTCGATCCCCTAGCAGTAAAGATACTCGGTAGTCCGCACGTTCGTTTGAATGTACTTGGCGCGAGACTCTACCGAGTCTCTTGATACCGCCGCAGTCACGATATACTATAGTCGATGGTCAGTTTTGTTCAGGTTCGTATTTAACGGAATAACACTATTGACTGGCGATAATGAAATTTGAAACCTCTTCGCATACACAATGTAACCCTAACGCTATTGATATAAAAATTAGGTATATATATTGCATCTACATACTATTCCTTAACGAATAAATCTGCGCCGTACGGAGTATCAAATATAAAAATTTCATTGAAGATCGCGTGTGAATGCTTGACGAGATAATAATCCTTGTTTGAAATCACGACTTGCCCGATCCAAGCACGATATACTCTCATCCGATTCCGCACCCAAAACTCGATGCCAGATCTACACATCCTGCAATAATATCATTCCGACGATCGTTCCACAGCTCTCAAAATTTATTCGATTAACGTTCGCCAAGCCCATAAAATAGTCGTTTTCTCAAACGAGAAAAAACTTTCTCCACGACATCGCGTGACTCTATATTCGTGAAAATTAGTCGATGATTTCTTTTTTTTCTCTATATCTGAGCTGTTTTTCTCGTACCTTACTATTTCTTAGCTTATCGGGGTGTAGATATACGGTTACCTGAAATTAAAGTTACGTAAGAATCCTGCCTCTCTGACGTCAATAACAATAAGTACACAATATATACGTGCGTATAGTATATATATGTATAGTGATGGAATGTAAACGATGCGAAGATAAATTTTCTGCACAGTCACACGAAACGTGAGAGATCTATGACGTGTCTCGAGATAGGGTGCTACTCCCTCTAGAATATGACCATGAATTCTTCCACTTGGTTCATTGCCGGCCGTATTACACGTACACATGCACATAATATACATTAAACAGACTTTATCTCGTCATATACTACAGCGATGATATTATGGAAGTAGTGAATGGGGAGTCGCTATGAAATTTCTGAACCTCGTAAACCTTCAACTGATACAGTCCGCGGGGAAATAAATTCAACCTGCAAGAATTAACACCGCAAATATCTCTCGGCACATCAAGAATAACATAATAATAATAATATACATAATATTACGAAGCTATAATACCTAACATAATAATAATATGTAGTTTAGCTAATGACAATATAACCTACCAAGGCCGTTTGATTGTGATGTCGGTAACTGCACCGCGACACCGAATCCACGAAGTTTAACGGGTGCAGAATTTTCCCTTCCAGCTAAAAGCGCGCACTGCGGTTTAAGATCCCGATGAATAATGTCGTTTTCGTGACAGTAGCGCAGGGCCTCCAAAATCTGTCGCATGTAGTGGCTGAGAAGAAAAAGAGTGGAATAAATATGAGAATGAATTTTGTCTTCAAAAAATATAATACATATTGTACCTGTACGTATGTGGGTAAATATAAAAACTGCTGCAGTGTTACGTATAATCGTGCAGGATATAAATACAAGCCCAAGGTATTAGGTAAAGGACGAGATGTTCAGGGCGTGAGTTACAGCCGGAATGTTATACAAACCGGAAGTTCGGTTGAAAAATTACGAGCACCGTGCGGCTCAGTGCCTCGCGTTGTGTCCTTTGGTACAACCGAGTGAATTTCACCCCTCGACACTGGGGACTCGAGAAGAATTTTACAGAGTTTCTCAGGGTTTTGACTCGACGAAAATTTGTCTGAACGGTATGTACTATATAAGTGTGGTACGAAAGAGCGCGTAATGAGATGGTTTGCGAGATTGTTTCCGTAAGATTTGTTATGGAAGAAATGATCTATACGTAACGTTAAACTGCGTGCATAATGAAGTATGCGACACGAATTTTCGTCAGCGCTAGGTTCATTCACGCGTTTGATATACCGCTATTGGAGCTAAGAGAGAAAAAGACTGCAGCCAAAGAAAAAGTGGAGACGTGATAAAATTCACGCGAAGGTATCGTTCTTGGCATCCACTGAAGACCCATTTATCAAGAGAAAGATAGGGAGAGAAAAACAGAATCCGGGCAGACCATGGAAACGGAAATAATGGGCAGCGATCGTGGATCTAGTCAATTATGCGGGGTAGACTGGGTTCATAAGAAGCGGATGTAAAATCCGACTCTTTAATACGTTGTACGTGGTATGGTCCTCAATGATAGAAAAGTCAAAAATAATGTGCAACACAGCGTGAAACTCTACTCTAGTTATAATCAATTTAGAAATCGATCATTCATGGGCTACTGTAAATTCAGGAATGGACAGACCTCAGTCTTTCTTATATACACGATCTCAAATATGATCAAAATAATTGTTTCGGTTAATCATCAATAATCGAAACCTATAGATTATTAGAAATAGAAAGATTAGAATCGAATAGAATAGAAAGATTAGTGAAAATTACTTCACACATCGAGTATAGAATAATATTACATAGACAGGGAATATTTCACATGCGATAATTGCGGATCCAATTACACATTGTTATGTACATTGTTGTATTACTATAATTATCAATCAAAGCAATAAGAGGTTAACGTTATAATTTCGCCCTTATCCCTGCGGCTGTAATGAGAATGTTCAATATCCGGCACAGAAGCAATTAAAAAAAATAAAATAAAATAAAAAAGAATGTAGGCGGAAGGATGGGAAATGAAAGAAGAACAAAAAACGGATGTTCCTTCAGGTATATTGCGGCTACCCAAATTTGCGAATCTCTGCGTCACTAATTTGTGTACCCGGATAGGTATCGGTGTATAATAACTATGATACAAAACAGACTGAATTATTTTCTGACCTAGCAACCAATTCACTGTAGACAAAACCAGCTGTTGCACGGCGTACGACTTCGAAGCAGAGGTCCGATCCATCCATGCTGTGAAAAAAAAAAACGTTGTCAATTATTATTATCAATATTATCTATTACAGGTAGTTACAATCGTTATTTGGACCTAAGAATCATGGAAGCCAACTACTTCTTCATAGTCGATAAATCGTTTTGAATTCCACTCAACATAAAAGCTTATAGAAGAGCACTTGACGCTATACCTTTGTCTAGGATATTCGATATGCAGTAAGACTTTGAACAGTCTATGACATAATATGAATAGCTGAAGATGATTACAAGAGGCGATTGTTCAAGCATTCAGGCCAATTAATGAACGCGTTTGTAGATTAAAAATATAAAATGCGACAATCTGAGGATTCTTTTACAAATATTAAAGCGTACCTAGCATTGATATAAGCTGTGGAGTTCTCAAGATGATCAAAGAAAAGTATTATATGTATTATAAGGACGAATTCAGAATACCAAGAAGTGGATAAATTATGGGGAATAAATATTTTTGCAAACGTACAATAATGGTTTTATGTAAAGTTGGTGGTCGGATACAACGGCCAATCAGCACGCGGTGAAGTGAGGCGTTAACTTTTACGACGGGAAAAGTGGAAGGGAGTAAGGTTTGGCAATGTAACGGCATAATGCGTGCCTGAAGACATTTGCGACTCGAAAAGTACCCCAATATAAAGGGATGAATATAATGTGAGCATTTTTTGTATTTGAATTTAAGGATCTGTGACAAACCATTACAGAAAAGGTCGAAATGTCTTCTCCGAAGTTGATCAGGTAAATTCAATACAGGCCAAGCATGTCCTGATTTATTCGGATGAATTTCAATAACTCACGGAAACTTGTGTGGAATTTCGAAGATTTTAGAATGCGATGTGCAAAACGTTACGAAGTCAAGCCGGTGAACAATGTCTCTTCGTGTGATCACATCAAGAACAGAAGGAGTATACGGTCGATACTTACTATTCGAATACCATGTACAGCATTCCTTCGGAACTGTACGTTTCTAGGAGTTCCACTATGTGTGGATGCTTCAACATGTGACATATTGTTGCCTCGCGTTTCAGGTCTGGAACATGGTTCGGACATTATACAGGTATGCAATCGGTTCGTATAATGTGACAATTAAGATTATATCGGACTCTGATTCGGAGGAGCCGTTCATTCTTGTTATAAAAAGGATTGTATTTTGTACAATCGTACGTCTTTTCCGAGCAGAACTGTTTGAAGTTCGCTCCAGGTATGAAAAATTCGCTGAACACTAACGAGTTGACGGCTTGACCTACATAAATATTTCTACTGCTGAATCTTGTCCCGGAAATATAATTCTTTGGAAAATGTCTGCGAAACCTCGTGAAAAGAACTGCAGTAATTAGCACGGGATGGTAATTAGGTACATATTGTTAACCGAAGCTATAAAGATTTATGTCGACGTACATTACCATACTGACATACCGTGGTATGGGATATACCGCGATTTTTATATACGTCAGAGCTAGGATGCTTGATGTGTAATTCCGAGTCAAACGCGTTAATTCGTTTGAAGGGGGAAAAAAATGATAAAAAAGAAAGTACATAATGTGGAACGCGAGTATGTACAGAGATCGATTTATGATCGTCGTCAACCGCAGCAGGCCGCAGGAAATAATCGCAGATGATCAATCAGTCAATTAACTGAGCTGTGTCGTCTCTATTAAGCATTGCCAGCAAATTATATATAATTGGCACCGTATCCGTACAGAATTTAACAGAAAAAAAACCCACTGGAGCTGGTAACTTCTAGTAATAGTAGAACGAGTTTGAAATGGAGAGAATTTTTCTGCTTACTCGGTTTATTTCCCGGCGGCAAACAAGTGTTTTTTTATTGGTCAGCAGAACCCCTTCTTTTTATTTATCTATAAAATTTTCGACGACAACCGTCGAACTCTACATTTCCACACGAGAATTTCCCGCAGCAGCGTTGGACTGCCGGGGTGTGGCACACGGCACGCTAGCCAAATTACGATGCTCGTATGGTAGTGAGAACTGCATGGTGAGGTATGCTGTTGGTAGATATAGGTATATCATGCACCTACTACTTGTGCAAATAACACTGGGTGACGAAGTGGTTGTGATTTTCATGACTTTGAGGCAAAGATATCTTGGACTTTCCATAACAGAATAAAAAAACTTAATCGAAAAAGTTACGTTGCTCTGATATAGTTGTGACGGATATTGAGTGGAATGGATTTACTCGAAGTTATACATTTTCTATTTCACGAGTCACCGTCGCAACATATAACGAATTATTTTTTTTTTTTTTGCGCTCGATTGTTTCACGCGGCAAAAGTTTGAAAAAGTATCATGGATTATCATTCCATTGAGCAAACCATAACTTATGGGCTTTCCGAGTACCTACGAGGGGTTAAAAATCGTCGCTCCGACTCGTCGTCGCCGGTTGGTTCGACATCGCATCGGTTGTGACTCATGCATACGTATGTTCCAAAAAGCGATAAATTATGACTGGTTCACCGGACAGAAAATTTTTAGAGCGACTTCGGCTGCACTACGGATTTTCGGACAACCTTTGCCGTCAGAGAAAAAGAATGTAGTTGCCAAATTAGCGAAATGAAGAAACAAGTCTCGTCTTGTGCAGTGAACTGCAGAACTTAAAAATGAAAATCTTTCGTTTCGTCCAAAGCTATACATATAGATGAAGCTCAAAACCACGTAGCACTCATTGGAAAACGAAATTTTTTTATTCATTTTTTAACCTACAGAGAATATTTCTGTTGAATCACGACCGATAACAATTGGAACACCCTTGATATGTCCTCGTACAAGGTACAGGAGCGCGAGGCCACACCCGAATCCCCACGCCACTCGTAACTTCCATCGTATGTTTTTCTTTTGAGTTCGTTTCTTTGCTGCTAAAACTTGAGAATCCCTATTTCCTGCACAATCCTTTGGAGAGTTGTATTTCACTGGCAATTCTTAATTCGCGGTCCTTTCGTTGAATATTTTTTTTTTTTTTCTGGTTTCGAAAGCTCAATGTGTATCTGATTTTTAGATGGGACTCTGAGAGAAAAACATCACCTAAATGTTTCAAGAAAACAGTCGTAAAAGTGACTCGTAAACGCGAGATAACCCGGCCTGCTATGTACTTTCGGAAAATTGTGAGAAGTATTTAGTATCTATATGTATATTGAGTAAATACAAGTAAAGTTCTTAACTTACCGGCTGTACTGAGTCCAGGACTAGATGTGAATTTTGCTACGTCGACAATTTTTACCGCAAAGGTTTGTCCGGTCTGGCGGTGATTGCATTTTCGAACGACGCTGAAGGGCCCTCTGTGAAAAAAAGGAGGACGCATAAGTTACGTTTTTGCATATCAACAAGGTCTCTGCAGTGCTTTAATAAAATCCGTAATCCTGCGATGCATTTTCGTGACAATAGTTCGGGGTGCTGCTAAATGACTGTCAAGTAAGAGACAAACAATTTTTTGTCTCATTCTCTCGAATTCTAATTGAGGCACTTCAAAATTTGTCTCAACCAACCGCATAATATAAATTAATAGTCGCTCCTCACGCCTCTCAAGGAAGACTGAGGAGGTCATTTCAAACTCCGTAATCGAGCTTTACAAATAGAGTTGTGCCAAAATAATTTTACTTAATTGTTTCAGCCCTAAGAGAAAGCGCGATAGAAGTAGGGTCTTATAATATCTACAGTGTTATAATTCCATCTCCTCTTACCACACATTTGGCATCTCTAACCTGCATAAGGCCTCTTCCTCCACCAAAATTGAACATCTGATTCTAATTATTTCGTAATAAAAAATATGTAATCGCAGGTGATGATGACTTGACTCAATTCGGAATCAGGTCGGTACATTGGTCCGATAGTTAGGTACCGAGATATTTGTGATGATAATTAACACGCCCAATATCTGATATAACATTAAAATTCATAAAAAACAAAAAAAGATAATGCAAAGCTTGTAGAGCTTTATTATGAGTGAGTCATAAATATTCGATGAGCCAATTTCGTGGCAAAAGGAATTGGAAGATGTGAAGTTGAGGTACTACAGCTCGTTTAGTGACGCACCGGGGCCATTTCCTCGTCTCGTCTCTTCACTCGGTATACCCTAGTTGTATCAACCCATCACCTCGTTCCATCGACTTCGTCGGGCGTCGAATGTATATATGCGTCGGGTTTTTCCCAGCGAAACTAACCGCCCCTCCCATCGCTATTTCGACAGAGTTACAAACTTTCATTTCGCTCACAATTTTCGGAGGCTGAACCCATCGTTTCTATCTTCACCCAAACGCAGTTTCAGTCTCGTATTTCAACCCCAGGTCAATCAACTAGGCGATCTCCTTCGACTAAACCCTGCAGACCTCAGAACTTGGAAGCCTGCACGTTTCACGATCACTCCGTAACCAAGCTTTCCCTCTGAGGCACGCGCTCGACATGTTGCAGCTTCTTGCTCTGAAAAGTTAAGCCCTTTCGCCATAGTCGTTACACGCTTGTTACCGCAGTTCGTTATACCTATTGTACGTGAGCATATCGCTCTGCAACCATGACGTCAGTTTGTTTTCCATGATGTTACGATACAGGTGGGAAAATCGGATGTGAATCGAATAGAGGCCAGATAATGATGGTTCAAGCTGGAAGTGAAACAATTGCTCGAGCTTCACTATAGTTTTGGGAGTAAATCGCTGCATTATGGAAGAAAATTATCAGGTTCCATGTATCCGCGCACATTCGTGCAGTGCACTTTGACATAAAACCACATAGACGAAATCAGAGTTCGGAAATAGAATAGATATCGTGCCCCTAGTCGACGAATAAATAACCTCTACGGTTTGCAGCTTTGCATGGCTCTGTGCATTCGAATGAAATATCACCGACAATGGCCACCCTGCAGCGGCGGAGTAACCGCGTTCCTAACCACGTTGCCAGAATCTGGGTATCCGGCTCTATGGGCCTATTCAGATAGTTCAATAGATTCTGCATTTGGTAAAGGTGTACGGTAAGCAAGGTGAACGACATTACAAAAATCTTGCAGGTGGATGCTTGTGTGCTGGTACAAATGGTGCTAACATACATGGCGAATCGGAGTCAACAACATGAGGTCGACGACTGGGGAAAATTGCGTGTCTCCCTCATGGTCGGATAATTCGGCTTCTGAGATTTACGATTAGCAATATTGGGAGCAACCCTCAAACTTCACAGAACTTCGCGGGTCACGGAACCCCTGAGTAACGTTGCGAGCAGCTAAAACGCCGCAGGACTTTCTCGATGTCCTTTGCTATGGAGCCACAAATTTACCTCGGGCGTAGGAAACATCACTTTTTTGCGATTTCAGGAAATTGATGTGGCTCCTCTACGAGGTACCTCTGAAGTGTGTTCGGAGAGATCAATTTTGGCTACTGAAAGTACTCTAGTTGTATTTAGTTAGTTACCAGAAAAACGACCGAGGTAAGAGTGAAAAGAAATCTATTTGATGAAAAAGTCTATCCAGCCTATAAAGGTACAATAATATACCCACTATAGACGTACATCTTGTACTAAACGATCAGTAGTTATATACCTATATCTTTTATTTCCTCGCCATCGATTTTGTGGGAATAGCCTCGCAGCTATTACGGAAGTTACACCTTTAGAATTCAATAGCTATGCGAGTGGACATCCATTCCGACCGGCACTTAGCTGGGATAAAGCTTGGCTTTGTGTCTTCATGTTCAGGAGTTATACGGTGTGAAAAGTAAAAGGAGACAAATAGTTATAACCATTCGAAAGCATTGGAGATACTATTGTTTCCTGGATGTTCGGTTTGGTAATTAACGTTATAAATCAGGTAGCCCACTGTATCGAGGGAACCATAACATTCAAGAACAATTTCACCCAGCCAACTACTGGGATTGGTTTCTCCACTCTCCGCTAAATCAAATGATTATGCCTGCGCATCGAGTTTTGATAAATCAGTTGTATATTTAAGCACGTTCATTTATAGGCGTAGGCAAGAAAAAAAAACTTTCCTAAATTTCAAGTTTACCTCATTTGAATTGTAACCTCTTGCAAAACATCACACGATCGGAATTTTTTACTAATCCGAGTTTACTGGTAGACAGTCGAACTTCAGGCAGTGAATTGTTGATACGAAAAATACAAGGAGTGGTGTTTGCTAGTCAAGTTGTAGTAAATGATGAGAAAAAAGTTTGATGATATACGGCAAGCGAGTGTGTGGAATTGTTCCTAGGGCCGATGGGCATTCATACTTTCCACTTTGTGAATGTTGTTATAGACGCTCAAAAAAGCTGGTCCAGAAAGCCCTGCAGCTATTCCATGTGATCTAGTCGAGAATGTGAGGTTGGAATCAAATACCGCAGAGAATGCTTGACGAGTCAATATTTGTGCGTCGACTCAAGTGTTTTTGTTTCTATTGACAGTATCCGCAGTAAAGGTGGTGCATAGCATTCATTGCCCGTTGGTTTATGAAAAAATCTGCATTCGTATCAGCCACGGATTGCCGGAATGTTGGAGAAAAACTTTCAAGATTGAGGGATACATCGACCATGATAAATAACAGTGATGAGGATTTTTTCGGTATTTTTGTAACAAAGAGAAGAGAATAAAAATGAAAAACGAAATAAAGAGAGAAAGAAAAACCAGATACCAACACGCAACAACCGTGCTTTATGTGTTCTGGTTTAGTTAGCTGGTGAGGTATGATGGTAGAGCGAGCTGAATAATACGAAGTTCGGAGCGTTGCCGTTGCTTTGCTTCGACACCGTATTATACTAGCTCAAGAACAATGAAGCTCGATTTCTTCATTACGCAGTTTACGTCTGCTTCCGACGGTGAAGCCACATCGAGATCCGCCGGTTCCGATTCATTGTAAAAAACTACCACCGTAAATTGCAAATCAAACAAAAGAACGGAGCAACGGTGAAGAGTTTCCGTCGGTCTATATCTATATCTGACTTACCAAATAACGAGGCTTTCATATTTTATCAGGGAATCGGATAGCTCTAGCTGTTCGTTCTGGAAGGCGATGGAATACAGTTAAGAAAAGTTTGACGGCTGTGAAAGCTTGGAGTGCAGATGGCACGCGATACCGCTCTCTGTTTTCCACCCTCGTTGCTGCATGAGTACCTGTATGATATATCTAGATGCATATAAGGGTGTAGCGATAACATATAGCTACATCTACAGTGCTGTATGTATAAGTCGACCTCGTCTCGTCGACGCCGCGACGCCTGCCGGTCTCGCAATCCTTCTTTTTCCACCACCCTGCGGCTGCCGCACGAGTGACGTAGTAGAAGGTGCCATACCTATACTTATAGCGTCGCCGCGTTGTCTGCTTAAGCTTCCACCGTAGTATAAGCTTGCAATCAGAAAATTGTTTGCAGTGTTGATATTTTATCTGTTGCTTCCTTATATTCTGAAGTTGAATATAATGCAAAGGGTAGAATAACGTCATCGCGTTTTTCTTAATACTTTCACTTAGAAACGAGCCAAAATTCTGGTATTTCATATCGTTATGCTAATCACGAGAGTTAAGTATATTATAAGTCGAGCAAGAAATAGCCAGCGACGGATTCCAATGGAGGAATATGATGTTTTTCCAACGACTACCAAGCGACCTACGACCGACCAAACGGCTCGAGTAAACGGAAACGAAGTTTACGAGGCCTTCACGTTTCGATGGAATATATTTCTTCTCTTCTTTCCGAGAAACTGAAAATGAGAAACATTTCCTTACATTGATATTATACCTATACATTCATGGAAAAATGTATACACGGATATTGGTACCTCCATCTAAAAGATCTTCGCGCCGGAGCCAAAGTTTGTTCCGTCAATTTCAACGTAACATCGTTCCGTTTGTTGCCGCACCCATAAAACGCAATACTGCAGCACAACACCTATTGTGTTTTTACAATACGGTAGAAATGGGGAATAAAATCTATGCTGAAATCCTAAAATGACGAATGTTATGTTCCTTCATTTGATCAGTACATAATTTTCTGCACCGATTCTCATATATGTATAAGGAGAAGGGATACATGAATTATAAAGCTTCCGCACAAATTTTATTTCATAATCGCATTACTCTATGTGACGCAAATTGTGCAGGACGAATGATTATCGTTCGATGCTACTTTTATCTTAATATAATATTAATCGTTACAACTTCAATTACGCTATGACATGAAATCATTCCAAAAAGTACAATAATAATAACGTATTGTAGATTTTGTTGTACGTGGGGCTTTCCACGTGAAACGGGCCACTTTTTTCAAAATATCTTTTGAACTTAATGATGAAACTTTTTTGACATCTTGAGGAGTCTCAAACCCCATGATCAGACCACTTATTAACACCAGAGGTTTGGGGGAAAAAAAAATCCTCGAAATAATTTATAAAAATATGGTTACCCCTAGTAATGTTAATCGGTTCAATAATAAAAAATTTGGCAGTTGTTTCATCACATTTTGGAATAACAGGTAGATTTTATAATTATACATGATATATTTTATATTTCCATTCTTACTTCTACGGAAATGCAGGATATCGAAAAAGGAAATTAATAGCTCGCTCCGCGTATCGGTTTTTATCAGATGTCTGTGAGTGAAACATTGCAAGTAGGTACGTAGTCAGAATGTAAAATAGCTCTTGAGCGCTCAATGATGTACATCCGAGATAAGGTAGGTATGTGCATCGATAAGGATACGAAATGCCTTTGCCTACTGCCCGCGATATAGTGTAGCGGTAATTGTGCAGGGTAAATGCAGAATGGGATTGTACGATATTGTCTACGTTCAAACGATGAAGTTGATCACCTTTTCGACGAGTAATTATATAAACGGGGGGGATTATGCTCCATGGATTGCAATATTAGTATCATTCATCGCGGAATTTGTAACTAATAAATTACGGCTCATTTATATCGACATTGCAGAGACTTCAACAGCAATTCATTAAACATCGGTTATTGAACAGCGATCGAAAACGTCGATTGCTGATGCTACAAAATTCAATAAAGCGGAAACGCAGTTAGCTCTTCCATCGGCCAATATATGATGCTGATCTATCTCTAATTTGATTGTCAACCATTATACACGCCATCGTGTCCCGCTTTTATTATAATTTGTATACCTGATGAATTATCAAGGCATTATACAGAACTTCGGAATTTTAACCACTTCGAACTTTGATCTTCCTGAACAAAGACGGTCAGCCCACTTGAAAATTATACATTTATCTAGCTTCGTACCGTATAAACTAATAGAAAAGATTGCGCTTTCATGGTCTGAGAATCTTTATGATAAGTAGAGTTTATTCAGAGAATTCTGATTATAGATACGAGTATGGTGAATCAGACTGACGGGTATAACCCGCAGATCCTCTTTCATCATATATATTGATTGAATGGACATACCATGTGACGGGACATTGTAAATAACCACAGTTTTCTGAAGAGCACAATTTCAAACGCGTCATTTTATTGCTACAATTATGATCTCATTTCTGTTCATTGCTACAGAACGTTGATTAAATTCTGGTAGAAAAAAATTATACAACCACGTATATGAGAATAGACATAACGTAAATCAATTGCAATTTCATAACTAAAATGTGATGCTTTTGTTAAAAAATATGAGATGGTTTCGCGCGCGGTTTTTAAATTATATGAGAGTTCGCGAAAGGCCTACGTGAGGACATACATACTATACGGTTGGCACATTATACGGTGCCTCTAGCAGCAGCAGCGCAATACACAAAAAGAAACGAGATGTATGGCTTCTGGCTCTCTTCTAATTTAGAAATGTTGTTTTCACCTCCTGTTCTCTGTCCTTTGCGAGAACAGCTCGGGGCTGAATAATTTTTCCCGGCTTGACGCCACGTTGGTCAGGTCTTACAATACCCATGTATATATATGTATATATATATTATATACATAACGGCTGTAGGGGTGTGCACTGTACATATAATAGCACTGTGCAATGAATACACCCCTGTGAAGAGATACGCAGTGCGAGGTTGAAAATTCGCATCCATATCTACTCGCAATAGCAGTGTAAATTAACACGAAACTATATAGATACATTTTGAGCGAGCTGCGACAAGTTTCATTGCATGGAATGTATTACTTCTGAATCAACAGAACGACGTGCAATCCAGCAGAATTTCAATCGTCCTACGCGGTTGATTTTACTTTCAATGTACAGTAAACTGAACGGGTATTTTGATTGCACTCGACTCGCAGTGATCAGCCGCATAATTTTTGTGACTTTATTCCGCAAAAGCCTTGTAGAAAAAGCAAAACGATGTATACACGGTGACAAGTGGGGGTAGCACGAATTTTTTCCCCCGAATCTACTGATCCAAAAGTAGACTATACATAAACAACAATAATTTCAACTATTCCAGGTGGATATGTCGCGTCTCAATAAACGGCGACCTGGCAGAACCCCAACCCTTGATCTTACGGGGCAAAGGAGTAGACCTCAGGTTTGTGCAACCCGTCGACACGAGCGGTACGCTGAGCTTTGAAGCCGATGAGGAATTTCGTTTGGCGTGTACACGGAATGATAATCACCTCGTAAACGTTGGTAACAACGACGTGCAGGATATTGAAGCGTATTGTATCGACCATACGAGGTTTCTAGTCGACTCTATGATACATGAATTCTCTGACCTGGTCTGTAGTTTTCTACCAAACCACGTCGCTAAGGTGAGGGAAAAGACTTGTCTCGAAAAATACACGCAGGTCGAACTTGGATTCCAAGTTTCAAAAAATGAGTTGCTCCGTACAATCGAAATCTGTCGAGATGACACTACGTATGTTACATACTACTCAAGGTTCAACCTTACCAAAACTATTGGCGGAAGGCAAATTGCATATGTACGGCCCGGATGGACTCAGGGCGACTTTTACTCAGCCTTTTCTCTCAATGCGCAGTGTAATAGGGCCGTTCAAATAGCGACACTCAACTGACCTCGGTGCCAAATACATCAGTAGAAAACTCTGATTTCTTTTTGAGCAGAGGTCACCTGGTATCAAACGCTGACTTTGTGTACGGTGTCGCACGATGGTCAACATTTTGGAACGTAAATCGGCCCCACAATGGCAAACATTTAATGAAGGTAATTGGAAGCACTTAGAAATGGTTGTGAGAAGTTACGCGAGCAGCAAACAGCTGGACCTTGAAGTTTACACTGGTACTCGTGGAATCACGTCGTTGCTTGACACCAACGGTTTGGAGCATCCATTGTACTCTTACGCACCTGGTAACGAACGAGCTTTGCCAATTCCGAAATTCTTTTGGAATATTCTTCACGATCCTGTCACTAAAAAGGAAACTGCTTTTGTTGGCATTATTGATCCATATCTTGCACGTTTCACAGATGATAACGATATTTGTAATGACATCAGTGATCAAATTTCTTGGCTTACCTGGAGCGCAAAAAACGTGTCATTAGGTGTATCCTACGTGTGCACTATCGGGGATTTTAGAAAGGTTGTCAAAAATATACCGAGTCTCGAGGTATCTGGAATATTAACCTGATCGAACTGAAACCGGATGAAACTTAATTCAAACTATTTTAGTATTAATATTTTATGAAAAAATATTCATTCCTTCAGAACTGTTATGTTGCTTCACGACTGAAGGCGGAGGATTCCATCATTTGTTTACTTTCTATTGGTTTCATCACCAAAAGACTCCACTTTCCGTAAAGCACCTCTGCAGTGTAATGCCGAGTACGACAACTTCAGAAATACCTCCAAATACTTCCTAATGTGTTCGATAATCTTTCACAGGAGCCTCACCTCCGTTCGATACAGTCCAAATCCATTTAAATGATAGAGAAATGGAGCCTGAATTATATGCAGCCCAAACCTGCATGAAATACTCGCGCCCGAAGTAGTATATAATGTAGGACTTTTTGTAACTATGTATAGGTATATTAATATACTTCGAACATATAAGAATTGCATGATTTTATTGTATCTACATACCCTTTAATTTTTACTTCGTCAAGGCCGCTGCAGAATGATGAACTACAATATCTATAAGGTACATTACTCGTATCATGATTATTGAATCAATCTGTAATTGCAGTAACGCGTTCAATGTGATGTAAGCGAGTAATAATAACTCGTAATAAACATAACTTTGGCACTGGCTCCAACGATTAAATATTATTTGAATGGCATGTTCAATTTTCAGAGCAAAACACCTTTTACATATTGCCTTTGAACATACACCTAAACCGAACCAAAAGTATGTATTTCGGTTCAGATTTAATATCGGATGACGTACCTAGGCGTCAATCGTTTTAAATTACAGGAATTTCGCCAAGTTTTCGCTCCGTGCTCCTCTTTTGACTAATGATGAAAGTCGACGCGTATACCTTCAGCGTGTGAAGATCACCACTTACTGTTAGAATATTGAACTAGACTTTGGCATTTTCCGATGTACATCCAAAGTGATTATACCTCTAATCAATGTATGATATAAACCGAAAACTTTTCAACTACCTGAAAGAGTCATCATGTGTTTGAATTATCTTAATTATTTGTGAGTCTGTACTATCTCGTGTATGTTATAACCTTCATCCTTACAAATTCCGACAACGATTATGAGAGCAGATTTTTCATCAGCGTATCAGAGCATTATACACGCTTGTATGAGTCCGATTAAATTTTGAGCATCTAAAAAAAAAAACATGGCATGCTGCTATTATATATTTCTGAGATGAGATTATTCCATTTGAATGTCTCAGCGATTTTGATCCACCCCAGATACTGAGGGTATGATTATACCTCGATACCAATAAGCAGTAGAAAAAGAACAGGATCGGGCTTGGGCTTGCGACGCGAATTGTGATAATACGAGGAATCGTAATTACATTCGTCGACAAAAGATTCTTACATAAATGCCGACCGTTCACATACAAACGAATATCCGAGATCTATATTCGTCATTGATTCGCCATGAAAAGCAGATATTTCCAGCACATACGCTTAAAACTCCGAACCAACGCCAGACAGGGTTCACCAAGTTTCGAATATCATTGAGGCTAATATCCAGAATCTTTTAACTTCGAATTACCAGCGAAATGAATTGCTCTACATATGCCTCGCTACGTATGGATTCGCGAGATTGACTCGCGTATTTTCTCACTAATTTATACCGTTTGACGATAAATCACCTTTCCATGCAGTGGACCTTTATATACCTATATACCAATACCTATGATGGGCGCGGTTTATAAGCATATTTCGATAATTCTGCACAGCAGCAAGACATCGGTTCGACAAATCACATAAAATTACATAACGCTTTGTTTTGGTCACACGGCAGATTGGCTACGGTCCAACCTGCGATGTACAGCATTTATACGTACTTGATATCCGTACAAACTGTGCGATCGCCTGTTCTCGTACATGCATGCAACATGCAGTAAGACTGACATTTTTGTTTCGTAGAAATAATTTATTTTGCTAACGGAACTAACGCAGTTCTTCTCTCCGTTACAGTATCCGGTTATAGTAACAGGAATATACCTATAAGAAGGTTTTGCGTAGATTCCGTTAACTGGAAAAAATGTAGCCTGAAAAAGAAAAAGCATCTTCGGATTTTCGAAAATCCGGTCTAACTTTTTTCTGGCTCACAATCAACTGCAAACGAAAATTCTTTCACTATACGATCAACTACAAACGATTCAGCGGAATTTAATTTTTTGGTCAAAACCGGGACGCCAGGTTCACATAGGTTGGAAGTGTGGTTGCAGTGTCATCATGAGAGGCTAATATACGAAAGGTATACCTACATTGTAGGTAGAGAATACCATAACTTGAAACCCGTTATATGTATACCTCAATTTCTTCCGCTATGTGACGCGATGTTCGGTTTTAGACAATTGCCAAGCATCAAACGAAAAACGAATGTTAATTAGTTAGCTACGTGCGTCATATGTGACGGAATAAAGCCGCATCACATGTATACGTTGGTATAAGCATCGTTCGTGCGAAGTACGAGGGTTCACTCTTACTCGTTTGATTGTTCAGCACCTTGATGTCGCCAGTTGCAACTGAAATGATCTTTGTGTATGTGAAGTCGAACCAAAAGACTTAACACTAATTTTACATCAGTCGATGTAACGTTTGTTTTTAGGGTAACAAGTAAACTTGAAATGTTTCAATTATCTTCTCACCATATTTATGTTCGTGCATTTACGAGTATCCTTGGATATACGTGAATTCTTTTTAAAAGTATGTGTACATTATTCTAATTTTGGGTTACTCTGGCGAGTAATGTAAACGTGTACGCGACGTTAATGATCACCACTTAGTCTTGTAGAATGTTTATACTCGGTTATTTTTCACGAGTAACGAGATGTGCTCTCGGAAATAAAACATTTTATTCTAGTTGATAATTGTATCCGCACTTCTATATTTCAACTTTTTTTGAACTACAAAATGGACTATTGTATACCCATCAAGATACCCATGTACGCTGCAGTACGTGAAGGTGCTCTATTATTCCGTAAAACGCGATAATATAATAGCTGATATTTATTTCAATTTCTGGACTGCAGTTGGCGATATACCTGGAGGCAATGTCGCCGTTACATAGAAAAATGAAATTCCGTGTATTATACCAACGAGAAATATCGACCTACTGAAGAAATCGAAGGTAAGAGGATATCAGTCACACAGCAGTAATGTTCGATCAGAATAAAGTATAACTCATATTTGAGTGAATGGAATTCAAGTTTAAGAAGAAAGATGTCTGGATGCAAGCCAATTTCAGCAGTAACACACCTTACTTGACTGCGAAGGATTCGATCATATTTTTCAAATCATTGATGTACTCATTTCGACTGCTCCGGAGTGGAATATTTTGCTATTAGATTTACGCTTGATTGCAGTAATTACTGAACAATTTGTTGACTTAACGGTATAAAAAGGGAACGAGTGAATTCGATTCAGAAGATCCCGCGAGACGACACACGCAGTCGCGACTGATTATGACATACAACGTCTCACGTGTGTCCACTTGATTCTAATTCATGAAGAAAAGATGAACCCCCGTCATCCAAGACATTCACCTTCAACGATCGTTTATGATCAACACATTATGAGTTCATCTTGAATGGTGAATTAACTTCGCGTAAGATTGATATAGGTACGTACATGGCGCATTCTGCAGTCAAGTAGAGTTATTTCGGGGACAGAATAATCGATTGTAACGACAATCCCGTTTTCCGGCCTGGTTCTATTCCATATACAGTACACGTATACCATAATCGCGACTATTTTATCAGCCATTACATACAGATTGCCATCAAAAGTAAATGAAAATGAAGTCGAATGTTATACTCATCAATGATATGAGAAGATACTCTTCGTCGTCAAAACTCCCATTTTTAATTAACGTGAATTCTACTGTATTAACAGGCAATAAGAAACAACACAATATGCGGTCTGCACCGAACCTAGGAACGTGTGATCAATATATGTTCGGAATGTACTGTATGGCTGGATACTCTCGCGGCAAATAAAATGGAGCTTACGAATATAGATATTCTTCAGATGTCCAATCTCTTTTTTCAAGATACTACAGAATTAAATTTAGGCAGCTCTTTCTAGAAAATAGTTATCAATCTCTATACATTTACCATAATTCATAAGCTCGCAAAATTCATAGTAATTAAGTATCACTGAAATTCCTAGAATGTGTGTAAACTTGACTAATTGTAAGCGCTGGCAGTGCTATGTGAAATAAAACAAAATACAGTGGAGTAATAAAAATTGAATTTGGCGCGCTTGAGTAAATTCAAAATGGCCATCCTTTTTAAAGTACCACTGCCTAAGATCAGTCATAATCATGCAGCAACTTTGAAGTAGTGGTAAACAACACATCGTATAATAAACAGTACGTATAGTGGTTCGTGATTATGCTGATAAAATATTTGTTCAGGTTATCCACGTTCGGTTTACGAAAGCCCTGAAAGGCGAACCACTCGCTCATATTTCGTCTGCTCTTGACGCAACACCCTAAACTAGCACCCCGAAGTAAACAGGCGTCACTCTGCAAGGTACCCATGTCCCTTTACTCGGAAACCTTCCAAGGTATTAATCCGACTCAGCTAATTACCTGAGTGTCTCTGAAAACTGAATGAATAAAATTCTTATCGACGATAGTCCGTGCCGTGCGTAACGTGACGTAATGTAACGTAACCCCGCCGGTGTGTACGTGCTACAAAATGGAACGTAACAAGTTCCACAATCATGTGGGGTGAGGTTTTGGCAATTTGACACCTTGGAAATAGCGTCGAATCCTACTCACTTGCCAATTATTTCACAGAGCTCGTAAACATCGTCGAACAAAACCTCGTCCTCTGCCATGACTCGAACTTCACCCTCGTCTCGGGCTTCGCCGGACTTAGATCAGGCTGCCACGTCCAGATACCGCCGTGGTAGTAGCTGGCTACCAATGCCCTACGTATGCGGTCTAAGCTTACGGCGTAAACCTCGTCTCGCCACCTTGCCACTACCAGCACAAGAGTCACTTGACAGCGCCAGATTTCGTCTCCGCGTCCCGTTCTATAGTCGTTGGTTTGTACGTTCGTTAGTCGTCCGACCGTCTCGTTCGTTCGTTGGTTCGCTACTTCACTGTCACTAATCACGCACACAATTCATCTACGAGCACTGGGTAGAGCGACGAGGGCGCACACGCAAACACCGCCTTTTCGCACAATGCGAATCACTTGCTTGTTTTTTAGTACAAATGGAGTAATATGCTCAAGGACACACACATTACACTGGCGGTTTGACAGAAATTCTAGCTACTCAATCCGCTTTCTTCAAACTGACAGATAGCACACACGCCTGTCTTAGCTGCTAAGCTGACAAGGGCTGCTCGTTGGGAACGTTCAACACCAACCACACACCAACCCGTTGCTCCAAAGCAAAACTGGTTGCATAAAACACGGCGGCCGCACCGCGGCTGCGCTGCTGCAACACCGAGAAGGCGAAAACCTGGCTGATTGCCTTCTGCTCTGGCTGTGCCTTGCCTTTGGCTGTGCAGTCTGCTCTACGCCGAACGCCCTAAGCAGCCAGCCGAGCAGCGGACTGCGAACGAACTGCCCTGTGGAGGGGCGTGTCTCACTGCCTTCTCGACCCGGGAATTCGGAATTGCTCCGAATTCACCTACCAATACGAATTTATACGTGATCCGGCGGCTACTCTGAATTCTGGCTCGAAAAGGAACAGATAGATCGTATTCTCAACCGAATAATCTTGGCTTTGTATAGTCATAGGACTATTGGCAAGCTATTTCCTCCTCGAAAAATATGCATCGATTTCATTGCATAAAGAAGTGATTGATCCTGAGAATCTTGCCGACCGGACGGGGTAAAAAATGAGTCCGCTTCAAGCTTTGGATTTTTCGTTGAATGATATTGGATACATGATACACGTTCTTTACACATCAATTTCAGTCAGAAATTACTCCAAACTCTTTTTTATTACGTTATGAGTTATCGGCGTTTACATCAATGTAAATAACACAAATCATCGAATGCTTCCTCCATGTCTTCCTCTCGTCCAAAAGCAGTCAATATCAACATCACCCGGACCTGTCCAGTTGTTCTGTACAGAGTATTTGATTCCAGAGCAATGTGACGCACTTCCTTTGCCAGATACTGCAGATGTTTATGGTTGTATCCTCTCAGCACTATTATTTTTTGTCTGAAAGAAATCATTCATTTGATTTAAAATGACGTAATGTGACGTAAACTACGTCAGGCCAAAGCCAATTGAAGTCAATTTTAATTGGCACGGATGGAAAAGTGTGACCCTGTTTTGCTCACTTTTTGTAAAGTCGGTTCAAAGAAGGTTTTGTGCAAGTGAGCATCAATTGTTAAAAGTTCGTTTTAATATGAATACTTGATTTCCAATCCATACTGTTCAAGATTTTCAAAGGTGTTACCAACATTTATCTTACAAATTATTGTTAAGGTATGAACTGATTGCTCATCTGGCAATTCTTTTACAGCAATAATAGACAAGAATAAATTATACATTGAACCTTACCCAGCTTTGTCCCAAGAATCTAAGAGATTTGAATAGACACTACTTTCATCAAGCTTCATGTATAGAGCCAAGAATGATCTGCAGAGCTGAAAATGAAATTGGTATCCAATAAAACTCTTTGAATAATAAAAACGGGCAAAGTTCACTAGTTCAAAAATTAGCAAACTTCAATGTTATTCAGTATTTTCAGGTTGACTTGTGTTACATACAAGGCTACTGAGAATATTGGTCAGACCCTTATTCTTGCACAATAATGTTCAAAATAGAATTATCAGAAATACGTTGTTATGCTAGAGTATCAGGATTAAAATATTACCGCAGATGCCATTGTGCCCTGATCCATTGTGACTCCTGTGTTGACAACAGAGTAAAACGAATGTTGCACGAGCCTGGATAATATGTTCCTATTGGCGTACCGTGAATTACTGCGTAAGTCCGAGCTTGAATCTGAGGAATCACTGTCCTCCTGGGAACTAGAATCTGTCCTGCAAAGTTGAGAAAATCGTTAGTAATTGAATCGGTAAGAATATTTCAACTGTATGGCAAGCAACTTGAATTTACAAGGATACATATAATATCATCACTCCTTATCACAGAACATATCTTTATACTCAATACTATCCCAAACATGCGCGGATGTTGTCAATTGAAATGCCCGAAAGAATATGATAATGAGAAGCACAATAGTGCTGATATAATCTATTCAAGCTAGATTGTCATAATTTGAAATTTAGAAATCCTAGGTACATTCCTATAACGCAGAGCTAATTCGGTTGACAATGAGTTTGAAATGACATATCATACATAATTCGAACATAGTTGAAGTTAAGTGATTATATTACCTTAGTGTGGCATTTTGTCGCTGTACCGGTCTAGTGGTACAGCTGTTGATTTTCCCCGAGATCTTTCTCTGGTTCCTGCATCGCTTCAGCAGATTTTTAGTCTTCCAAGTCTTCGAACGGGCAGTTTGAGAGTTATTACAAGACTGAGAGACATTCGTAATAACACGTTTTCCATTATTGGCTATTATTATCAAACTGTCTGGACGTCCAAGAATCTGTTAAGGTATCTCGAATGAATCACTAATTTCGTCTCTGTTCAATTGGATAGGAAATTTCAAAATTAATTTACTTCAGAAGCAGCACATTTAACGTTATTTGATATTGAGTTTTTCACATTTGACAACGCATCTGACAACCAATCTGTCTGGTATTTGAAGTGTTCACCTCTGGTTGACATTTCTGTTTGGAAGTGTCATAGAGATCATTCGTAATCGAATTACCAAAACCTTGACAGTTGTGCCAGCAACCTGGCGTAAAGAATTTTCATTTAACGTTAGGCATGAGTAGCATACCACACTGTTAACACCATACCACCGTCACTTGTGAATTTGTTTGATGAGCTTTTGAGCAAACTAACCTCACGCTGACTTATGTCACACGTTTGGTCGGAGTTGTCATGCTTTGATTGCCGAGCGATACGCGAAGATATTTATTGGGTTAATTCCACACAACAATCACAAATCTTCAGTCAACGCAACGAACACAGTGACTGATGTACGCTTTTGTTGTCTTGTCTCAAAAATAAAAAAATAGTACTAATGTCACTTGGACTCCACTGTCATTACTCGTAACTCGCCCTTCGTTGAACAGTAAAGGGGCATCATATTTCTCTTTGAAGATACGCCAAAAATGACAAATACTTGAAATTTGCCGTTGCCTGTCACTCGAAAATCTCATTAATCGATGAATTTCGAGACTCGACAGATTCATAGAAGTAAGGAGACTTCATTGCCTGCTCCGTACTCGTTGTGGGTATGTAGTGTTTTGCGAAAACATTTAGGTTAGGGTATTTATTTTTCGAATCAAAAAAGATTCAACGTGAAACTGTAATGTCATGTGGTGATCATCGTGAGGTGTTAATGGGTAACAAGTGTCAGTAAACATAAATGGTCTTCGTATGTGGTGCCTAATTTCTTTCAAAATATTCAAGAGATTTTCGTGGACGTCGTTTAGATTTGATTCTGGGAACAAGAGGGAGAAAAACAGTGTGTGTAAAGGTTACCTGTGATAAGATTTTATTGACAATTACTTTATCACTTTTACAATTATTTACCAGACTCGAATTAATCGATAACAGAACTAATATAAACGTACGGTAAAGTATCTGTTAGGAAGTTTGCACTATGGCAGCTGGCGAAGCTAACACATACTGCCTTTCCGGAGAGGAGACTAATTGGAGAAATAACATTGTAACTCAACTACGGGACAGGAATAGATCTGAAACTTATTGCTTCTATGATCTCATAAGCCTACGTAAGTTTCAAATGATCCTGGATTGTTCTATTTGTATTTACAATCATAAATTGGTCAAGGGTTGTTCTTGACATGTTGCTCAATCATTGTTCTAGAAGATCTCACATTACAATTATCATATATCTGACAAATGAAGCTCTTGCACAGAGTTGACTAGGCATTCCTGGATATATTAAACATCTCGATCGATAAATAATTTGCTTTATTTGCCAAATTTGTTCTTGTTATTGCATTGATCAACTAAAATCCTGATGTTTTGATATTATTTTTGCAATGTTTCCCCAACTTGATGATAACGTTTGAATTCACAATTAACAGACAACCGTCTTCTTGAAAGTTCGAACATGCTCCGAATGGAAAACTATCAACTATCGATAGCAAATGAGAAGCTGAGATGTGAGGTAGGACCTGGAGGTTTTGGAGGAAATTCAACATTGGAAGCTCGACTTCTAGCTCATGCAGAAGAACTGGCAACTTTGCACAAAAGAAGAGGAGAACACACCCAGCAGATTGTTGATCTTAATATCAAGCTTCAAGAGTTGAAAAAAGAGTTGCAAACTAAAGAATCAAGGTATAGCTTCCAAGCATGGCTTAGCATTTTTGAAAATCAGCATAACTCTATTACGATAGCATTCCATTTTGCGCACAATCGAACGAAAATTCTAGAGATATTTTCATCACATGACCTCAGCTTCCAACGACAGCTTACAAAAATATTTATTGATCCACACAAAGATTGCAAATGCTCCAAAGTAACCCTGAAGTAATAGCAATTGTCCATTGAAACTAATTTACAATTATTTATAAATAGTATTGCAGAACATTTGGAAGTGAATGCTGGATTACGTGCGGAAATTACACGATGTGTCAGCAGAGAACGAGAATTGGAAAATGTAAATCAAATGCTTAAAGATGAGCATCAAGCTCTGCAGCTTGCCTTCGCCGCACTTGAGGACAAACTTAGGAAAGCTCAGGTATATTGTTTTTTCGGCTCTGCCCATGCAATCGATAGATAATAATCTCATTTTGTGTCCTATGGAAACTGTACAATTTTCACTGTCAAATTGCTCTGGCTGTTACTACAATTTTCAATTCGAAATCCTCTTTCAGGAAGAAAATCGCCAATTAGTTGAGCGTTTGATCAGATATAAGGCAAAGGATGCGGACAAGATGAATGAAGAGAATGATAACTTTTTGAAGTAAGTTTCAATGCCGGAAATTTGTAAGTTGATCTTTCTACTCATCCCTTTTCTTAGTGCTCACACAAAATATCTATGTAGAATATCTATGTATTTTTTACTATTGCCCACATTAATTCATTTTACTCACACTTCACTCAGAGCAATTCGGTGTATATTTGTGCAACTCTTCTATTGATTCTTGTCGTCATATTATCGTCGTTCATGCGAAGAAATTATGATTTACTTCAACATATCAAGGGTGCCTGCTAAGGTCCTCCCCTGCTGAAAATTGTTTTCACACCTGATACACTCCCTATCGAAACTGATAGCAGATTAATAGTGTTATACTGACGCTCTGAAAATCTCGTAGGATCTGTTCATTTATTCATTCGTCCATAAACTTTTCACCATCATTCCATGATACATTATATCCACCTACCCAAGATATTCAGCTGTTACTAGACATGAGGAAAGCTGAAAATTATCGCGATTTAGTGGCACTGAAATTCACTGGGGTTGAATATGATAGAAGAAGGGATCAGGATATTAGCATGGGACTTTTGGAGCTACATAAATTATCTGATTGGATAATTGATTAATAAGTCTTATTGTTTATTTTATCGACTCTTTGAAGACTATAAACTTTAAAATTAGGACATTGGTAATCATAATATGGAAGAAAACAAACTTAAAAACATTTTTAGTGAAAGCTACCGAAAAGTGTTGTCAACTTCGTTATCCAATTTGTATTTTTAATTGTTCGTATGTCACTGCTGAGTGTATTTTAAGCTACTCTTAACACACCCTTATAAATGTTATAGTCTTATTGCACAGTAACGATTCAAGAATACTTCTGTTGCATGTATTCCCAATTGTGCTCAGTCCGTTTAAAATTGCTGCACATTCAGAAAAGCTTGCAACATGTCCTTGTGTCACTTGAATTATGCCTTGCAAGTCGCGAGATACGATCAATCAACGGTAAATCAAACTTTTATTACCACGTTCGTGTTTGAATAAATTAGGCTTTTCCCTAACGCATTTAGTGCACTATAACTGATTGTGAGTGATAATTAACACCCAACATGAAACTGTGCAAATTTATCGAGTGACATTTATTTCTGCGTTGAATACTTACAGTGTGACCTATTGAGCTCAGTTGCAGTTCAGTCTCAAATATTATTCTGTGTTTCGAATGACGAATTAACACTCATATGTTAAGAAACGAAATGTGTTGCATTTTGCGTACGAATGGTATTTAGAAATTGCAGTTTTTTTGATGGAAGATTTGTAGTATAACTAAAAGTTAACATGTTAGGAAGTCACTTGCTATAACCGAAAGACTTGGAACAAATTATTCATAGAAAATAAATCAGTCACCATCTATAATGGCCAATACTATTCAGAATCTAATGCACATGAAAATGGTGTCAGATCGCCGACTTGTTGCCACAATAATGATAAATTTTGGAAAGACAGCAGTTTGCGAATGTTAGAGAAATATTTTAAGGTGATCAAGATAGTGACGGTTATTTGTTATGAAGCATGACCGCGATTATTCATCATCTTATCAATAATCACGGAACACGTTCATTGATGCATCCCGTTGCTATAGGAGTATACATATAGGGCTTGCTACACCAGTCACTTCACACTGCTTGACATTTTTTTTCAGTGAGGCTTTTACCAGCCCGACAACGTTTTTGATGAATACACTATCAAAATTTGGGTAAGTTCAATATATACAAAGAGAAAATGAAAACAGACATCATGTTTCTGCTTCGTTTTGATATCTAATTACTAGTCCTTTTCATTCATTAATTCATTTCTCAATTTACCGTTATAGTCGTTCTCACAATGACATCTGCTTTGCTGAATAATAGCTATTCCGTGTCTATTCTCTGTGCATTGAAATCTATGTAGACGCAAAATTTCGATTTCATTAATACAATTAACTGAGTTCGCTGCAAAGTTTGAAAAGACAAGGTTCACTGTTGCCTGTATTTTTTTTGTTCCAATCCTATTAAAGCAAATGTGAGTAGTTGAGTCTAACGTTTTTGAAGACGGGTTCTGACTGAGTGAACATAACTGTGTACTCATGTCTTATGTTATTTACCCCTTGTTTCGGTTATTTGTAAAGTCAATGCGCTTCTGCTCTTCAGAGTCAAGTAGAAACAAAGTCGGTGATGTGGATACAATATAATAAGCTTTGGGACTGATGACAGTTTTGTTTTTTGTGATATTTGTGTCGTCACATTTCAGGATGCTCTGTGTTGCTCGCTGATTTTTATCGTTGTTTCATCACTCGTTCATGTTTCCACTGTCTCGATTTTTCTCATCCAGTTATGACCTCATCGTTAGATAAGAAACGATTTTCTCAAATTCTCTGAATCATTGAAATAGTAGGCGGCACATTTGAAATGGAATCTCCCTGTACCGACACGGTTTCCACGATTGCCGAACCAAAGAAATTCATCCTTTTGTTTGCCTAACAATCAACAAGAATGTAGAGGCGTGTTTTTTTCATGTTACTTATGTTAATAACGAACGTAAGGGGGCTTATCCAGTTCACATGTAAATTGTGTAATAGTATTCCCTATTTGTGATTGCCTTACGCCAAATTGATCTGTTTTTTCGTCGAATATGTAAAGAACAAAAAGAGCCCGGTCCGCAATATCTTTCAAATTGTTGTATTTGTATACTGCGTACATGTGGTTCATTTGTTTTAAGACGATAAATTTGGATGAGAAATTGTTTTGCAGAAAGTGCTCATCTATATTGCAAGAAAAAATGTATTTTAGTAGAACCATAGGACCACAAAATGATCAGCGGGGGACCATCGCAATTTTTGTTTTTTTTCCCCCCTTTTCACATACCGTAACAAACGGAATCCAAAGAAAAGTGCCCGCTGTTTTGAAGCTTACATGTGTTTACATATTTTCGACAACACAATTAGGTATTTTTGCATTTGAAACATTCTGCTCCCTTCAATTGCGATTCATCCCACATTTTGCTATGTACATGCAACCTATCGCATTTACGAGTCTTCAATTTCCATTGTACTCTCTTGATATTTTGTCATTGCCAAATGAATTTTTGGCAACACACACCTATAATATAGATTCTATTTTATCTACCTTTTCCTGCATACAAACATTACTAACCTTCGTCCGGTCACATGCCACAACATTCGATCGTTTAAGCCGCATAAGCCCCCTGACCAGTTCCATCTAACACATTATTGGGCCTAACAACCTCGATTTTTTTGACGCGTAGATGAATGCATTGGTTTTTGTATAGTGATTTCAATTAAAAAAAATGCTGTTGTACCGTAATCCAACTTCAAATCAAGCTTTGAACAGAAGCCATATATTCATTCAAAAGTACTTCAGCAAACCAAATTGATCTTATCTGTATTTCCAATGCTCGAATTACTCTTATTTTGAGGTCCGCCAAACAATACTGTTTCGGTTTGGATGTAAATTAATCTTTTTCTGAACAAAACTGAGCGTGTATATAGCTTGTGGGGATTATAGGTATCAGCACTGGTTTGGATATTTTCCGTACTCTTGTACACTGCAGCTTATCATTTGATACATAATCCAAACCGTCCATTAAAGTAAAAGTAATAAGAGCAGTAGGAGTAGTCAATAGACACTGTCTTTGAGCATGAAAAATTATGAAGCATTTTTCTTTTTGATAATGAAAATTTCACGGAACAACTTTATACATCAAGTTATACACTAATTTTCCGGGCGTCAAAGGTGGTGCATATCCTTGGCAAGACATTTCGATTTTTTCGTGGAAACATCATCAAATAGAAACTTTTTAACACTTCTAGATATAAATTTGACCGGGGCATGTCAAATATTCACCACATAAGACGCTCCCAACTGGAATAACATACAAATGCTATTATATCTACAATACTTCTATTGCGTTTTGTAAATTTGAGGATAGTACAGATATGTTGATACTGGTCTGGATTTTTTTGCAGAAAAAGACAAGCTAAAATGCAGAAGGAACTGGAAGATGCGGCGAGAGATACTCGTGGAATTAGTCCAGATCGAACAAGTTTGAAGGATGGACCAGTCGGCCTTTCATCATTGCTACCTACCCAAGTCTCTTCCAAGTTTGTACGTTGACTTTCGCATGTAGCTTATATCAAGCATCCGACGTTCGTTTGCATGCTTACATAATTCCATTTGAAACATGCTCAAAGTCCAGTCGATAACTAACTCAATCTCATTTTGACTTATTCACACGAACGAAAAATTATCCCATCGACAAAATACGAGGACTTCTGTGATGATAACAGCTTTAAATTTTCAGTATGCCACCACCGTCTGATAAAAACCCACTACTCGTAAAATCTACGATGTGTTCGTATGCATACGTAAATGGTCTGGCACCAGTATGTTGCTTTTATTTCGTACTGATGGATGAATCGCATCGCTTTGACTGTTACGACTTATTTTTCCTTGTGAGCTTGTTATTTACAAGCCCTGTTGCACATTCATGGTACTTAATTCTTATCATGTCTTCTCTCATTTCTATTGAGACGTGATCAAATGTTTTTACGCATTGGCATTTTCTTTTAAATTCATCAGTCATGACGGGTGTCGTAACAACAGTTTATATAATTTAAGCCAGGCAGACGAATCTGTGATTCCGGTATTTTCATGTTATGTAACGCAGTGTTACAATTAGGTTCAATTTTAATTGATATTCATATGAATACTCGTATTCAAATATTGAATAATGGCGAAATTGTTTATCAATTGGTATAAAATTTGTCATGGATTGATCATTTCCAATTTTCATCATTGTATATTTATATAGTCATGTCTAATTTTTATTGTATTTATATAATATTAATTTTATCATTATGTAATTGTAAGCAATTTTACGCTTCATTAAACGCTTGGAATAATAATCAGTACACTCCAGCTTATGTACGTTCGCACGCCGTTATTACCCCACTGGTATGTACGCGTGTTTTGTATGTATAAAGTCTGCTGGCATGAATAGGCGATACCTCCATAACGCTTGGTTTGTTTTCAAAAACCTTCATTAATCCAGAGGCAGGAATTATTTCACTTTGCCTCCACGAGGTTTTCATCACCCATTTGTTCTTCGGCTTCTTTTTGATGTCGTGAACAAATTATCACTGCAGCTATGGCATCACGAATAAACGCCGACAGCGAAATCAATTTTTTTTATTTTTCATCGTTTTCTTCATTAAATGATAAAATGAACTGCGATTTTATTTTTATTCCCAAGTATTTCACTCTCAGCCACGTTGCTTCTTTTGAGAATCGATTAATCGAAAAAGGTAATTATATATACGATACGACAGCCCCTCATGATTTCCGAATGACATTAAAGCTAAAAATAAAATTCACTCAAATTCGACGAAGCGAAAAAACAATTTGATGCTTAATATTGGCACCGATTGAGAGTATTGGAATACCCCCTCGGGTGGCACATGAAAAATTGTCAGAATATTCCTTCGTTCCTTCAATTCCTTATTATTCGATTACGCGATGCTAATGAACTTGTGATTTCATTTGTACGTAAATTACAGCTGATGCTTCGCTTTAACGTTAAATGCGTCTAAACAATCGACAAAAGATCATTCTTCTGAACACTGCATGGACTCGATATAATTCGCCGCCGCTTCATGCATGAAATTAATCAATTGAATGCTTGTGTGTACTTTTTATCAGTATTTCAACATACCGAATCTGAGCTTCAGCATTTGAGGCTTATCTGGAATCATTGCCGAAAATTGCATTACCTGTCGTAGTTTACTGTCTAATTTTGTCCTGCTTCGTGATGACCATGTTTGCGGAGTCGATGGTATTCGTCAACATTCATTGTGGTACTCCGGATTTTGATTCATAATGAGATCATCAATCATGTGGGAACGGAAATATGGTTGCAGGTGGCGATTAGTAGTATTATACCAGCAGTAACAAAATGTAAGTGGTGTGGAAGTGGTGCAGGGCAAATTTCGTTGAATGAATTTCTTAGGGAAATTATACTTCTGATATCCGCGAAGTCCTTGTCGTCAATTTATTACATATTTCACCTGGGCACGCAGGGGGTCAAACGTACGTACATCTTTTTTACCCGCGGCATGCAGTAATTGATTTCTCAAGTCCAAGTTGAAAAAAACACGGTGTACTATCATAATATATCTTTTATTTTCTCTCAGAAATAGCTCGCGGTGTTCCACATGACAAAACAAAAGTCACCGCTTGGTATAATAATCTTGTAAAAACGTGCAGCAGTTCCGATCAGGCGCATCTATTACGTGCTTCCTTCATACCGCTCACCTCACGTACGATCCAATTTTTCGATCGTACATGTAACCTATTTGTAACTATTCTTGAAACGCTTAATTGGTCCATACATGATTTAGAGTAACTTCTTGTAACACGATAAAAACCTAAATTTCGTACAAACGTAACTATGAGCTGAGATATTTGTGAAAGAGGTGGTAATTCTAATAGTGCATAGGATGAAATAAAAAAATTCTGGCCAAATGAAAAGTTTTGCACAGTATAAAGCGAGGTATAAAGTTACCTGGTAAACCGGAGTATACACATCTGAATCCGCAACGAGTAGCGAGAAATAAATGAAAAACATAAAAAAATTCTAGGTGGTCTGACGCTTTGTTGCACCACGCGTGGTTATACTGCACTAATAGAAATACACACACAATGTATAACGCAGCTAATATCTTTTCGGTGAAGGTGGTATTTTTTAATACTATTGTTTACGACCCAGATATTACCAGCTAGGATATGTATACATTATACATCTACTAACCGCTACAAACTAGATTGTAACCAGCATTAAAAGATAGTAGCGCGCTGTCCCCATAGGTAATAAAAAAGATAGTAGCTGTTATTATCCATTTATCTGCAGCGTATAGCTACACATTAAAGTCCCGTGTGTGTTTTTGTTAGTTGCGGTTTTAGCTATACTTATTTTAAGATGGGATCTCAGCTAGTAAGCTTTAGAAAATCGGAGTAGTTAGGATGGAATGGTAAAAGTGTGGGGGGAAAAGAGCAAAAAAAGAAATCGTCACATTCGTGTATAGGTTGTATAAAACTACAGACGTCTGTGAGGTCAGACTCAGAATTCTATACGAACACGAAACGGAAGACTACCCCAATCTCATCAATTCTCGTTCCCTCGTTTGAGAAAATGAGTGTACCGGGTGCTGTCGTATATATATATCGAAGTATAACTCGGGTCCGCCTGCACGCGTATAGTCTTTGATGAATAGTCAAGTTCCAACATCGCGGGACGGAAATTCGTTCATTTTAGGAGTTGGTATGAAACAACCATCGAATCGCACCCAACAAATGTCCGACCCTCGTAAGAGTTTGCACAGTATCCCCAAGCGTGGCCTACAACACGTGACGTTACAAAAGGACCGGTCAACTCGCTTTCGCAAAAGTCTCATATTTCAAATAAAGAACCGCGCGAAGTGGTCCTTTCGCTCTCGTACCAACGTCGCGTATTTCTCTCACGATTCCACTACTTATATGTACATTACATAGGTATATACCTTCATACAATATGTGGGTACGCGCGCCTATACGCCCCGACGTGGACGACTCGAATACCTTCGTACGTGTACGTATAAATAAATAGACTCCACCGTGGCCAAGTATTCGATGTATCTAAAATTCGAAATGAGAAATATCGGGTGATCGTGGCCCTCATTCAGCTGTATCTTCTGGCCGTAACTTTTGCACGATCTTGTCGTCTGGAAAATTACCGCTTTCGCAGGCGACTGCGTCTATATAGCCTTCTTCACCACCCTTTCCCTCCATCCCTTATGCGCCCTACTTTCTATACCTATAACTTTTCCTCTCAGCTTTAATTTCTTCTAATCTCCAGCTAAGTCCCATAGTACCATAATCCATCGACCTCCACGACTTATTCGTTAGACTGATCAGCTACAGCCTTTCCAATTTCCGTCAATATTTCAACTGGCGAGACACGCGCGCGTTTCTGCATAAGGAAATGATCGATTGCTATCGAAGTCGAAGTTGAATAAGGGGGCGTAAAATAAACTACCCCTTCCCTCTCTCTACTGGGAAAAATCACCGAGATTATCCGAACTCTTCAGTTTATTGGTACTTGGAAGCTGTGGATAGGTATACAGCTGTGCTTATCTGTGAATGGACAGCTGTATTCCCGCGCGTCCAACGCTCCTTAAGGACCAGCTGGAGAGGCTGTTGTAGGCTTGGTTGTTATTATACTATATAACGCCGATTACGAGTTTTTGAAATAATATGAAGAAATGTATAAAAGACTGTATTTATTTTATTGTGCGATTGATCTGTTAAATCCCTGTTCAAAATTTCGTATAAAATCGCACGCAGAAAATGACTGAATAAATTCTGAGCGTAGCGTATAAAAACAGATAAAATGGGATGAAAGAAGGTTTCTATCGAAAACTTTAAGCCGCTGCAGGGATGGTAACCCCCGTGGAGTAGATGGGGGATAAACTCGAGTTTTGTCTGTCGAAAGAATAATAAAAAAATAAAATAAAATCAAATAAGAAAAAGAGGTGGATTTAGAAGCTCTTGGATTTTGTACTATGAAGTTCGAGGGAACAGTTTCGCTAAAACTCAATTCATTAGCGGCGTAGCGCAATAGCCCGCGGTAGAGATACAGCTGATGGGATCGCTCGAAGCTAGCCGCACGTCTTATCCTTCGTTTTCTTCTTCTTGGATGACTTGAAGCGGTACGTTCTGTTTTAATTAATCTTGTTTGTCCATTTTGCGCCACGTGCAGAGCCGACCAATTGAACGTGACGGTAGTAATAAATAATGAGCTCCCCTGCACGCTGCTTTGGAAACAAACGAATGAGATGGAGGCTAGTGGGAAAGTGGCAAAGCTGGGCGTAGGGTGATGTAATTGGAAAGGACAAAGGGAAATTGAACTGAGACCAGAAAGAACGTTTTCGATGTCTCAATTCCTCTCGGCATAGCTCGACTCCCTCGAATAACGTTACGTCACACTTACTGTCACATGGATTGGTCGCGAAGGTCCTTGATAATAATTTTCAACGTTGCCACAGAAAATCGCGTCATGCTCCGATGTCGACGACTATGCCTGCTATTTAGTTCACAATGTATCGGGATATGGGAGGGTGAAAAGGCGTTAATAAAATAAGGGAGGAATTGAAAGGAAAATATGGGGAACAGTAAATAAGTGTGACCTACCTTGACTGCTGGAGCGTTGAATGAGCTGGGCGAGCTGGGGATGGAATGTTAAATTTCAGGAAAGATTAGATTCACACCAAAGTATATTTAACAACGATAAATGAAATAATTAATAATAGAACAAACCATGGCAAATAACACAAAATGATATTTTATTGGGTCTAGACGACGCAATGTTCACTTGACAAATTATGATATTGGGGTTGAATAATTGATTCGAGTTTAAATATGGCTTTTGAGAGTAAAAGTTAATTTTTAACTCAGATGAAGATTGATTTTGAGAGTTTAACTTTGGTAACGATTAATTTAGAGCATAAGTTGATTTGAGAGTTCAAGTCGGGTGACGATTAATTTGAGAGTATGACCCAGGCCGTGTCTGACTTAAGAGTTTAGCTCAGAAGATGGTTGACTGAAAAGTGTCGGATGCATCTTGTGTATGCTTTTTTGTATGAGCAGTGCGGCCTTTAAGAATGTAGCGATTCTTCAGCGAAAAATCAGTTGGGGATGTTGCGGGAGAAACTTTTTACTGAGCCCATTTTTTCAGACACGAAAACTTTATTCGACACATATACTCGACTTGTTTTCATATAAAGAACCGTGACCTATTCAGCTTCTATCTGTATTTACCGAAACATTCATTTTCTTCCAAATCTCCTCGACAATTGCCAAACTCATTCCCCTCAAAAAATGATGCCTGCGAATGAAGTTTTATCGTGCATTTCCGCTTCCGCGATCTTTCTCAAACTTCTCAGAATCAGTCACGCGTAGATAAAAAGTCAAGATCATAACAAAACAACAGTTTTTATTTATTCCAAGAACCGTACGATCATTCATATTTAGATGGGTACACTAACAATGAGTATAAATAATACGTGTACGATTATTGGAATGAAACGAAAAGCGATCATCGCTTAATATGAATTATGAATGTGTAGGGTACTAGAAAGTGAATCTGTTGAGAATTTTTTCGAAGAACGAACGCGTGAATAAAATCATTAAAATTTATGAAGCCAATTTTCTGAAGTGCTCATCTTTCTTTATTCAGTATCAAGTAAAGCTCAATTGCGGATCGAATGGGGTTGATTGATTCGCAATTAAGTCACATCATTTTTGCGTCGTTTCGTCGTTACTAAGTCACTTTTAAAATCAAACGTATAACTCAACAGCATCGTAAAGATTTTTTTCACGAACATATACAGTATAGGAATGTGTCAGACGAAATACGATAGACCGCGGCGATGAGAACCAAGTTGGAAAGCTCTCGGATCGAAAGAGATGTGGTATACGTTTAGCTATACGTCATGTATAAGTATATGTATGTACAGAGGGTTGTTCGAAGGAGACGATCCCTTGGGTGTAAGCTCAGTTGTGGGTCTAAAAAATTGCATCGCATCGGAAGAAATCTTGTTGCTTAGTCTTTCTCAAGCGATGACGCCGATTCAGAGGCTCATATCAAGATTGATTTCTTCCCATTCCTATTATAAGTGTACCAGAGAAAAGACGAGGAAAGGACAAGGCAAAGATCAGAGTGATAACGAAGATCGAATAGTGAATGAGGTAATTAATCGTCTACGTTATATGAATTCGGAAATAAAACCATCACGATTCAGTGATCCGAAAGAGTGTCTGACGACAACGTCATAAGTGTATAAATATTTAGCGTTATTGCGATTGTGCAGCGAGTTTCCTTCACATCGAGACTTCTGGCATCATTTTCTGTACTATATTTAATCGTAGTTTTCGTTCATTTTCTGTAAATAGAATCTGGACTGGTTTCTCTGAGGGGCAAGTGGCGCCGCTCGCGAACTGGAGTGTACAGAGTAATCTTATCCACGAATGAACCGTGCAAAAATTGATTGTCTGCTTGTTCTTTTTTTCCTCTTATTCGGCTTATAATCGGACGACAGTATTTATGATATTATTCTTCTTCCAAGGGTGCGTTTCATTTCACGTGTCAGTTCCCACGTGGTTCCCTCGTTCGTTCAGTTTTCGTCATGTGATCAGAGTCGATGTTTTTAAACTGCCGAATAAACTATAATTATTTTTTCTCTCAAGTCCGTCAGTAGTTTAGTAGGAGTTGTTTGCAATCTCACTTGTTGGCTGCCGTTGACATTACCTCTACGATCAAACGCTAAAATCTGATAGTCACAGGTTGCAATCATCGACACGCCTCAGAATAATAATAAATTGAGTGCGCAGTTCTTGTGAAAAAAAAAAAAAAAAATCACGAAGAGAATCATCACTTCGTGTTCGATTTACGACTAAGTGCATCCGCGCGGTTTCAGAATCTGCAGTTCTATAGACTTGTGCAACACAACATCGAGCGAATTTTTTCTATTCTTTTGTTTTTTCTTTCAATCGAATCTTTAAAAGCTGTGAAATGCCGAATATAAAACACAATAATATGCGTGCGTCGAATCGTTACCGGAGGGCTTCCTTGGTTCAGGTATGCGTGCCTATATACTTTTGAAATTTTTCTCTCTATTCAGCTGTGAAAAGTGTTGCGAGAATATGTCAAGTAATAGTTCCCGTGAATATTGTATTTTCACTTGGATTTCATTTTATTTACGCATAAAGTCATATCAAAAAGCTACAAGGGCAAATTTTAACTTAAATTCCTGGTTAAGGTTATACTTTGAATGGAAATGAATGAGCAGACTGTAATGATTAAGTGGAAGTCATTACTTTAAAATAAATGAGCATTAAGAAATTAAGATGGGAATTCATTTTGTTGGACGACAATTTCATTCCCAATTAGATTTTCGCCCCCCCTCCCCCTTCAAAGCTCATTAGCTGACACTTGCTCACCAAAACTGAAATTCCATTTAATCTGTTCCCATCATTGGACTAATGCTCGTAAATAATTTCCTTTCAGATCAAAGGCACTTCAAAAACAACGAAAGTCTAATACAAGCTGACTTTAAGTACTCAAGCCGTATGATCAAAGTAATTATCGATTCAAACGCTGCAGTATAAGTCTAAAGCTCGACGATTAGATCGACCAATCAGCAGATTCCGAACGATTTTTCATTCTTTGGAAATAATAGCTTAATTGACATATACGAAAGATAGTTTTGAAAAATTAAAATATTAATATTGGGAATTGATGATGAAGGTCTTCCTTTTTTTCTGGAGTTTGAAAAAATAATTTTTTTTTAAGAATCCAAAATAGAGAATGTTGAATTTTTCATTTTCATGATTGAATATTTATATATATATATATATATTTTTTTTATTTTTTTTATTTTTGTGTTGGGAAAAACAAAAAATTTTTAATTAATAATATTGACAAGTCAAAAAAATATGCTTGTAAATATTCTGACGTAAGGTACACTAGTTCTTGCTATTTTCGAAACAGTTTTTCATCCTGTGGAATCGCCACGAATAATACCATGTTTCGTATAATACGTAAGTGTGAAAAACGAGTATATAGATTAACGGAATTATTAATAGAAGCGACGTATCACACAGAACAAGATACAGAAAACACTATTATGAGCGAATATATCTCATGCTCGTTTAAATAAACATTCCAGTACCAAAATGAATTGATAAATTGAGAAATTGTGTAAATCGGATGTTTGGAAACGTTGGAATTTCCTTGAATCCGAAATGTGGTAAACTGGTTAGAATTGGGCTTGTTTCCAAAAAATCATCCATTCAACCGTTTGTGGAAATCCATGAAAACCATACAGTAATGCAACGGTATCATATTTGATTCCCGGTAAATGTAGTAATCTATAGTAAAAATAATTTCAGGATGCTCATGACGGTGAGGTGAACGCGGTGAAATGGTCTCCAGTGGATCGACTCGTAGCAACCGGAGGAGCTGACAGAAAAGTCAAACTTTGGGACGTATCTAAGGGTGAGTAACAAGTCGTCAATAATTGTGGCGGTAAAAAGTATCGCGAGACTTCGAGGGGTGAGTTGCATTGGTGTAAAGTTATAAATCGGGCCCCTCATAATTCTTCTACGAACTCGACAAACCAACGAACGACCCGGCCGCTCTGCGGTTATCCGCGCATGGAGTTGAATCGCTGACTGTTATTAAACCGCATGAATTATTAGGATTTGTAATGAGGTTACGGGAGGCAACGACTGATAAATCAAAATGATTTCGCGGTTAACGAAGCGATCCTTCATTCGATTCATCCGCATATTCAACACCAGCTCCACGGTGCCGGTGCTGCTGCTGCTGCCGTTGTTGCAATCTTCAGAGTTTAAAACGTCATATACATATATGTATAATATTAACTATTATTATATTACCTCTTTTATGAGTCGAGAATTACAATCGGCAAAGTAACATAATCACCAGCGACTTTGTTCGGTGAGATGATTAACTATGCATAGAAGAATCTTGTGTTTGTTGAAAATATTCAGCGCGTATTGCAGCTAAATGAGGTTATGTGTTATTATACCTAATACAGCGCGACCTACAGGTGAATTGGGAAAACAATAGTTGATATTTTAAAATGCATCCTTCGGGATAATCTACTACCGCGTTCTATTTCAATGAGAGGAACAAAGAATCATAGTCACGTCTCTTATCGTGCGTTGTATATCGATTTTTCCTTCAGCTTTTGTGGACCAAATGTAGGGAGATAACGTTATATACGCGACTACGCGGTTGTACTCGGGTAATAAAAGTCTTATACCAGGGACGTTTGAATGCTCTTGAAAAATATTTTTTATTTTCCTCCGTCTGTAAAATTTTCTTTTTCTGTTCTATTTTTTTATTCTGTTCTTTCGTTTCTTTTTTTTTTTGCACTCTTTTTCTCTCTCTCCCTCTCCCTCGCGCGCGCTACTCTTTTTTCGCAGTCGCTCCCCTCGCTGGCAGGGAACTACGCTTGAAAAGGGTGAAGAGTTTTATGTTATTTCGGGATTCTCGTAAACAGCGTGTAAACGCCACGAGCAAGTCACCACTGAACAATTAGGGCACTCTCGACTAACTTTAAACACTTTTAACGTCACAACAAAAATATTCAGCATTAAATCGTCAGCTCACATTTGTACCTCGATATAATATACATCCTACATATACTCTGCGGCAACGCGGGACGGTCAGAATATATGGGCGAGCGTAAGATTTCATTGAAAAATACAAATTTTCGAAATATATGTTTTTTATCTTATGTCATCTATATCTCTATTAATATCGTCAGCTACAAGATTCGTTGCTTGAAAAAGAGTTTTTGTGTATCCACCGGTATGTTGCAAAACGGTTTACATCATGTGATCGGCGGTTGCCAAAAATCTTACGTTAAGAGTCTACGAAAAAAAAATATAAATAAATAATATTACACTTTACATGTTTTTTCCGTTCTTCTGCTCGCATCCATGACTGAATCAAAAATGTTTGTATACCCAGCAACTCTTCAAAGACTACGTCGTTCACGAATTGGGTAACATATCATCTCTCCTTGGATCCACTTCCTCTCTTGCCTGTTTATCAAAATTGACAAAAACTTTTTTTAAGTTATCCTATACTACATTTTTTTTTTTTTCTTGACAAACAGATGTGCGCTGATAAATGATAAGAATTATATCAATTTGTGAAATGTGACTATATGAAGACACTTATGTTTTTGTAAGCGAGTATTTTGAGAAACTGATAATTTCGATTCTGAATGAAAATTTTAATGGTTTCAATACAGAGGAATAAAAATAATTGCGTTACGTAGTACCTATATATATGATAGCTGTTGGCTATACTTGACCCGTACCTTCCACGACCTTTGGTCGAACTTATTGTTAGTCAAGCTGTCGCAAACCTTCCCCCACACCATGAACACAGTTACGTAATTTGCGAACGAATTCCCCTAGTCGTGAGCATCGATTTGTAAAACTTGGAATACTCGAGACCTACCAACAATCGAGAGAATTTCAATCTCGCTTCGTCCGGTCACGCTGCGTTGGCAACCGCATGAATTTCCGATGTCGTGCAAGGTCGAGTTCCGCTCAAACACTACAACTTTTATTAACTCACCTACCGCATCGCTGTATCATATGTATACCTATAGCGAGGGTGCTTAATGTGTGCACCTCGACGGTTCAGAGTTTTACCAATAAATACCCATGGAATCTAATCTGATGAAATTTTCGCAGGAACATGCGACAGTAAAGGCATGCTCGTCGGAAGCAACGCTGGCGTTATGTCGGTGGATTTTGATTCAACCGGAACTCATATCTTAGGAGCATCGAATGACTACGCAAGCCGAGTTTGGACCGTTAGCGATCTTCGTCTGAGGGTGAGTGCTTATTTATTCTGTGATTCTTACGTGCAGAAAATATTATGTTCCACGTACATCATCGCCATGTTGAATTTTGGACGTGATATATCAGAGGCGATCGCTTGTTTGGCTTATGAATCTGGAAAATATTTACCGTCACTTCCAAAATAGCAATATTCATTGATCTAACGGCCGCCGATCAATGAATGGAGTATTTCAGGTTTAGAAGACACCTCAAGTATTTTCGAAGATATTGAACGTTTATTTCGTCGTGATCGTCGGAAAAACTGCTCGCTTTGATTGGAACAGTAATCCAAATCTGCAGCTGTATTGCAATCGGTGTAGCTCATTTTTCTTTGCCGGAAATATTATAATTAGTGCGGTATCTTTGCCCTGGTAACGCTTACAATTTGTTATAAATTTCCGAGAATTCTAAATCGGATTAACGCTAATTACTTGCTATAGCAACGATTTGAAACGCGCACTGAATGTAGGTGTGAACTCGTGAGTTTGAGGAATGTATACAACGTACATACCGTTGATATTATACATGTAATATACCTATGTAATACGTAGGAATACCTATAGGTATTTAGGTATATCATCCGGGCGTATAGTTACGCGGTGCAAATAAGATTTTTGGAAGATTGCCTACGTTGAGAAAACGGATTAACGCGTGAAAATAGCGAGGAAATTTATTGGCTCCCAGACTCCGTCGAGGAAGATTGAAGCACTCGGTTGGTGTGGATGGAAAGATCGTTTTTTCGTTTTTCCCTTCACAAAATTTTTTTTTTTCCTTATACTCTCTTTTTTTTATTCGCGCAATCTGATTGGCTGAGTGGATTTCGCATTGGGACGCGAATGACTCGCGAACACCCATTAAATTATGGGGGCTGAGATGACGAAGGGTGGCCTCGGCGGGGCGGGGGGGGGGGGGGGAAGGGGATGGCAAAATAAGGGCGATAGGAAGGGGAGTAAGGGGAATGTATTTGCAATAGAATATGAAATTTATCGTCACCTTCCCGTCTATTATAAAGCCCATCTACATTTACTGCTCTATCGTAAAACTAATGACGTTCCGGGCTGCTGAAAAATACAGTCACCGAACGTCCGCCTTATAGGCGCCGCCTGAAACTATTATTTTTTCGCTACATTTCGGGGCGGGTCTTTTCTTCGTCTTCGAGGCCCCATTCTTACTTCCATCGCTATTTTCCATCCTCTTCTTCAACCCCCCTGAAGTACCATCGTTTCGCCACCCTTTCCACTCCACAAACGACAGATAGACAGACAGATGGATGGCTCTAAAGAGATATAACTTGGACCTTTCCAGATAATTCTTTTACTCGAAGAATCTCCAAACCCCACCTCCTTTTCTCATAACTATATACAGTTTTGACGTCCCTGTTGCTTAGCAATTTTATCCCATAGATATACAATGGTATGGACGCGTTGATTTTGACTCGAGAGTCTTCAATATCGAACCATCGCTTAGTTTTTTTTTCTGATCTTTGCCTCCGATGGAGTTTACAGGATTTTTCATAGACTGTTGCCGTTTGATTAAATTCCGAGTGATTCATCTCCCGTTACGCAACATCGTCATAATAACGTCAATATATCAATTTTAAATATAAACAGAAAAAGTATATTCGTGGAACCCCTTTGATTGTGAGACGATTCTCTCAAGGAAATGTGTACGTGACCCTTGACATTGAATATCGCTGCAGTTATTAGATGGAATTATATAATATTCTATTTGATCGTGAAATACGTCAGAATATCATTGACAAAGGAGACTAATGTACGTTAAAATCTCTGCAGAATATAAGTCGCTGAAAAATTTCAGACGTCTCGTCAGTGAAAATTTTGCAAGCTGCAGGTTGATGTTATTTACGACAAGTATCGTCATGAGACGATAAAAAATAGTGCTCTAATTAATCACAAGGGAGAGTAAATTTCTAAGCTTTTCATGCGATAAATAACTGTATAGGTTATATATTTATAGCAACGTCTTGTCCGATAGTCGAACTCAACGGGGTTTTAGATCAGCTAAAGCCGATAACGGACCAATAAATATCCCAAACCAGGTAAACCTCAACGGGGGATGTAATCGGAGAAAAATACACCCCCTAACTCGAAGGGTTCTGGCTATACGGAAAATCCCCTTCGCTCGTTGCTGATACTTAATTAATCTACCATCAGCCCCGAAAACGCTATAACCGTGTAGTAATCGTGGCTTTTTTTTTTGTTTTTTTTTTCTAAAATAAAGGTATCCTAGATAGTCTGGTAACAGAAATCGAATATCACTGATTCACTTTTCACAATCCTAATATGACGAAAAAAGCAGTGATAAAATTTTAGCGTCGTAATTATCATTACACTCACTGTTTTTCGTGCCTAACATTCACGTTCGATGGTGTTAGCGTGGGTATGAACATTCTGCGGCGATCATGACAAGTATCGGCTGTATATGTATATTGATACCTATACGTTCTTAAGTAAACATCAACGAATAGAATAAATATCGAAGTTTCCCCAAAGTTGAACCTCCACGCTTTAGTACAAAATGCTGGTTGTAATTAATAAAATGTTCACAAAAATCAAGGAAAACTGTATAAAATTTTTTTTAAAATCATTCATCAGGGGGCGGTTATTTTCTTAACTGACGATAATTAGTGCCCGTATGTGTTGGTGTCATATACGGGGTTGCCACGAATGCTCTCGGATCAATTTAATAAACTATGACGATCGCAGAATATTAATCAGGAAATGGTGACGGATTATGGGGGTGAGGTTTGGTGGTCGCGGGATGTGACATCGGCACATCTACGAATACCTCGAACTCAGGTCTTCCTTCTGCACTCATCAAGGGTGTACCTTTCGTGTTTTATGGATGAATACATACAACGCCCCCGATGTAAAATAAACGACTAAAAACAAAAGAAAAATTTGTAAAAAAAATTGAAATAATGGCTCTGGTGTATCGAGGTCCTTAAATTCAACATTTTTCACGCGACCCTTGTTTGTCACCTTCGTGAAAAATAAACGACGCGTTAAACAGATATTGATAGTATTGGGGTACAAGCCGCGTGTTGGGTACAACCTGGGTAAGGCGATAATGGACTCAATTTTTGGCTACGGTGCTCACCATTCCATAACCAATGGCGATCGATCGAGCTACGAATGGCATCTGCACGGTGCAGGATGCTTCGTCTCTTTCTCTCTTTCTTATTCGAGAAAAAAAAAGAAACATCCACGTAACAGAGGTCTGCTCCTGAAGGATCTTCTCCGGGAATCCTGCGGGGTCGAGCTCACCTCCTTGTCCGCCGCAAGTGAGTCGTGTAATTCCTTAATTAATGAATATTGTTATATCGGGGTTGGATAATCTCGAGGAAACTCTGACGCAAGTATACCTATATTTGCACGGTGGATATATCTGTACATATGTATGTACGAGTATATATACGTATATAATTTTTTGGAAAATAGCGAGGATTTTTATTATCCAATTGAACGTGCGCTCCTAGCAACAACGGCGATAGCAGATCCTTTTCAAAGAAAGGTAGGAACATCTCGAACGTGCGGTTTTCCGCGTGTACTAGATATGGGATGTTTCTTGGAGCTTTTTCACCGTTTTCCGACCGTGCGTGGACCAATTTTCACGTAGAGCCTGGTGCTGTGTTTGGGGTGGGATATATTTATATCTGCGCGTACCCGCAGAAAGGAAAAAGTGAAAAGTCCCTAGAGTCCAACATCTCATACAGTTCGTCGAATTTTAGACTTCCGGGTCGGCAAAGACTGCTTTTGTGAAACGGTAAAAAAGAACCCCGGAGCAACGGATGGATATTAAAAGTGTCAATATATAACCTATTTTCATCCAATGTGCCTATATAAATGCCTAGGATGTGAACCTTTAATTTTAGAACAAATGTAAGGCCGGACACGTGCTTTATTGACTACCCATCACCTGCTCTCGTAGATTTCAATGTCCGACTCTTGTAACGTTCTACATCTGTGTCGTGTATATGTTTATAGCCTCACACAGTGTATTATTATAGGTTCTTCCGCTCTCCACTACTCTCGTCTGTTTTTAACGGCGTTAAGAAAGTTGAATTCTGTTGACAGTCGTCTAAATCACGCGCCACGCGTAACTTTCTTTCCAAGTTCCGACTGTCTGGTTGAGAAAAGTATTTCCGATGTTTTCATTTTTTTATTATTATTTATTTTTTTTTTTATATTTCATTTCTTCTATTCGTTCTTCAGTTTTTGTCAATTTTTTTTTTTCCATGAGAATTGAGAAATATCAAATGAAACCTGCGGCCGGTCGATACGTCGACAACTTTTCTACCTCGTCTAACGAAAACTATATATACGACCCGAAGGGTTCGCGAAATGTTTTTCATTTTGCTCTCTTCTTCTCGTGTCTTGGTATTTTTATTTTTATTTTTTACTTCCATGTTCTTGTTCTTTTCTCGTTCTTGCTTCCCCGAAACTTGACGGCCATTTAACCTGAACCGTATCACGTTGTCAGATGAAATTCGCGGACCCTTGTACTCTCGTTTTAAACTTGAGCTTTATCGGCCTGACTCCGTTGACTATTCAGCGTATTCTCATCGCAAATTATATCCGACAATTTGCAGGGTGGATTTTAAAGTATTTTCATTTAATACTCAAGATTTTGGCACAGGCATTTATCTCTAATAATATGAGCCCCGCTTACTCGGTACGCTGATATTCCAACATTACAAAAGTTGAGGAGGAATTTAATTAATTGGAGAGTTGACATGACATCATTGGCCAGCTATATGTATACGTATGCGTCCTCGCTCTTTTCTCCAGTGCCAATCGTTCGGCCGCAAATCTCTCGCTAACTGAAATCAAATTAAAAAGTCTTCCCGACTCTTGTTTGGCAATGAGAATTTCTGTCCGACTAGATATCTGGAACGACACAGAAATTTGGCCACATCTTTAACGACTATCTCTATACCCTTTGTTCGCCTCGCGCGGGTTGTATTCAGCTTTGTTCCCTCCGGAGACAATAATTGGACCATGGACCGCGAACGGAAATGTACGCGTGGATTTTCACCGGCATCGAGAGCTCGGGTTAAGCCATCTCCAAGCTTTCTATATATGGTTTTACCGGGTTAATTCTGGAAGTAGTACTTTCAACGAATACCTCGACCGTGCAGTTCCAGTCTTTTCGCCTGGAGCAGCATCGTGCCGAAGTAAATGAGGCTTGCGGTGCTCGTCCTCGTCGACCACGAGTAACGCCGGAGTCGAAGGCAATCCCCCAATCATCGATGGTTTCTCCAACGCCGGGGGAGAAATCGGCCCGTACCCACACCCCTGGCTGGCTTCCGGGCATATATGCACTCCCAAGAGTTTCCTCTAAAATCGACCGGTTCTCTATATACTAATCACTCTTCGCTGTCTCCACACTTTTCTGTCATTTTTTCCTCACGTCGCACCCTGCAGCCTTTCTCTTGGCTCACGCCACTCTCGTCATACGCGCGTGGATACGTCACCGCGTATCCGAATTGCAAATCACCGTGCACTATTCTGCATCATGTTGCGCTTTTACAAATACTCGCATATCACGCGGTTATTCATCATCTGTCGTCAGAGGTGAATACGTCTACGCTGGGAATGTATAACTAATCCCAACAAAGCACCTCAGGTGCAAAAAACATCGCCAAGTACATTAATTTTTCCAAATCAATCGCCACCAAAAAGTAGTTCCTCAAGAATAACCGTAAAATTAAATTCTCAGAAAAATGAATCCAAATCAATCATTGTGCCAAGTACATGTTATTTTGCACCGTGCATAGGAGTACTAGAAAAGACTGGAATGAACATACAACAAACCAAGTTACCAATTACAAGAATGTGAAATTGGAAAAAAAATCGATGAAAAAAACCAATTAAATTAAATTAAAAAAAAAAAAAACTAATAAAAATTGGAGGTAGTGGGACTTGGCGGACTCTTTTGGAAAAAATAATCCAGAATTCTTGCATGGCAATGTAACAGCGCAGCGAGTCTCTTGATCATGAGTGGAGAAAATATTTATACCACCAATGTATGTTTAATGTGCATATACGTATCAGCTTTTATATTTCCGTACTCCAGCAAGTGAGAAAACATGACCCAATAATAGAGAAAATGGAAAAATGGAAAGAAGAATGGAAAAAAAAAACAACAACGAGGTTCGAGCAGTATTGGGAGAAGTACGAAAACCGGGAGAGATCGCTTTCACCGAAATTCGTGTTTGCGAGCTTCTCGAAGTACCTCTGGTTGAAAATTTCTAAAGAGCAAATTTATATTCAAGCATACCTACCTATACCTGCACCCGCGGACCGGAGGCAGCCCCCGTATTGAATTTATCGGGGGCTCACCCTACTTACGAAAACGTTATCATCTTCGAAGCTGTATTACGGCCGGCGCGTATTTGACGCGCAATACCAATGCGTGTGAATGCAAATTATTTGATTTTAAAAAAGAATCTACTGTAATATTCGTTACGCCATTTTTTTCTATTCTAATTTTTGTGAAATCGTATTCTTATTTTTTCAATCCGACACAATTCACACAATTTAGGTGACGGTTTTTTTTTCAACTAATCCTCGCAAAAATCACTTTTTAGAATACCTTTATGGCGCATCAAAACTGATTTTTGAAAAATCCTGTAAAATAGCAACAAAAGAAAAAGTCGAAGGTTTCAAGTCTCTGTGAAAATGATAGAGAATATCTAATTGAGATTCTAATCCCACTGACAAAAATGGAATAGAGAAGATTAGAATTTGACTTTTATTTTGATCTTCGAAGCATTGTTTTTCATCGAGAAATTCCTGTAAATATTGTGCAAAATTCAAAGCAATGGCGTTTTTAGAACAGTAAAATATATATGATGGGGAAAAAAGCAAAAGTTTCCGGGTGAGAACTGTAACGTAAAAAACAAACAAAGAAACAAAAAATAAACAGTGAAAATATGGTCAGGTGGGGCTACGAGCTAGATGATTTGGCGTCGATTGCCCCATGTATGCGTATATAATATACATCGAAAAGAACGCAGTCGGTGTGTATGACGAGTGTTCTGTTTGCTTTTGGATACACGGCAGGGTAGAATGTTATGCAGCAGCGTATTTGCCTCTTCACCGACACGGATTCCGTATATACGTTTGTATATAGGTATACAGATCCATCGGAATCTATGCTGGTTGATACAGCCGCGTTGTGTAATTACCGTTCTAGTCTAGCACCACATAGCTGCACGTCATTCATTAATCTGACGATTTGAGTTAATGGAATTAGTTTATGGATCTCTAAGGTAGATATAGGTACCCAGTCGACCCTAGACTTCCACTTGCTAGCAGAACCTATATAGCTATATGCTCTTCTCTACCCACTCGGACCATTTCGCGAATTCTCTATCTCGGACTACCGCAATTTCTTCCGCGAAGCACAGGTCTTCATTTGTGACACAATGGTGGGTAAATTCACACGGACCGATTTAACGATAATTAAATCTATCCTGGCAACACCACTCCGATGAATATACTATTCATATATATACATACATACCTTGTACCTCGATTCGTGTTCTACCTTTCATTCTTTTTATTCTTTGCATATAGCCACGTGTCTCCCTCTCGTTTTCAGACTTTCGTTTATTTCTGCCAGTACACCGCGTCGATCTCCGTCTCCGTCTCCATCTCCATCTCCATCTTCATCTTCATCTTCGTCTTCACCTTAACCTCCACCACCGTCTCATTTTTTTCGTTCTCGCACCCTCCCTGCACCTGGCATATAATTACGTTATGCAATTTTTATTCTTATCTTTTTTTTTTTTCTTCTGCTTTCCACTTCGCCGCAATCTTCTACTACGATTATAATTCATCCCCTGGTAAAGTAGGTGCGCTTTTTCTAGAGCTGCTAGGTAGCTCCTCAATGTCGTCTTCGTCATCACCATTTCCAAGCGTAATATAATATAAACGTTATTAAAAAAATTTCACTCAAGAATCTCAGTAAGAACGAAATTCTCACCGCCCGCGTAATATTATATACATAGGTATAGTTGCCTTCTACGAAAAGTAAGAACAAGAAAGAAAAAACGAAAAAAGACTTAAGAAAAAGCAAAAATTAAGTAAACTACGGAAAAACAGGAGAAGATCAGGACGAACGATGTAGAGGAGTAACTATTACGCTAGAATAATCCGATAACGCCAAGCTTCGAGAGCCCGGAATAGTTCGTGACCCTCGAGTGTGCTTCCTGAATTGACTTTGGGTTAATTCACCAAGAGCGGAAAGAACATACCGATAGCTTAGCTTGACTAACCTAACCGGACGTAACTTAACTGAAACCACACCTATTGTATAGGTATATCGATATCTCATCCACGCAATAACGACATGGGGGAAGACTTGCAGCTTAGATGAAAAAATTCGCTTCGCGGAGTTTAGCACTAGCGCTTGAAGCGTCTCATGCTTTTACAGTTGCTAGACATAATTCAAACTACGATATTATTTTTTCCCGACGGGGAATTCACAGTTTCCCTATATAAAGTGATCATATGACCTGCGGTGCAAAAAAACTTCGCCAAGTTCATTCGTGATACGCCAACCGTATCAGCGAGCAGCTTTTTTCGAGCTTCAACTCCCGAATGTGGAATTATCTTCCTTCTGCAACAGCTGCAGGTCTTGAATTCGCGATAAAATTATATTCCGGAAGATTATCGTCAAACTATCGCGGTGAAGTCAGACTTGCTATTATATTAACCCCTCGAGGCATAGCACTCTTCAAAATTAGTAAACTTGAAAGTGCACATACGAGCTATACCGAGGCTTTCGACGGCCGCTAGATGTTCGACCATTATATAGGTATATGCGTTACTTCAGCAGGGAATACTGCAGCTAGTATACTAACATATACCTATATATATTTGTATCCCCCACATCAGCTATGTGATAGAATTTCGGCACATCTCTTAAAAGTTATCTAGAATATCGTATCTTTCTTTTATTTCACGCTCTCGATACGTTTCGAGACTTGATATCGATCCGCGTATAATAGTGTCAAACATATGCAGGAATACCAATTGCGATTATTTTTCTGCAGGGGTCGTGAGAGCCGGCGGGTGACATGGCAGGGTTGGAAAATATGTGAAAGTATGAAGTAAGGGGTTGAAGTAAGCGATGGTAGGTCGGTCGAGGTACCGGTTAAAGATACGGCCTTTTTGAAATATTACATCCCACTCGATCTTCCCACGTTTATTATTTGTCAATCCCCGCGTAGCAGTAAGCATATACACACGTAGTACGTGAACATATAGGTATCGTCACCTAGCTATCGCAATTTATGTAAAATGTAGTTCATGTATCAGTATTTATGCTACGAAGCGTTTATGTAATATGCATGCATCGATCCCAATCGCGTACTACTAGAAACCGCAATTAAACGATGCGCCATCAAAATTGTTTGCCCATTACACCGTGTCCGTCGCGTCGCGCGTCGGTATCGTTGACCTGTCCAAACTATCTCTATAAATATAGCCCGTGACATAATGGGCTGGTAAACATTTGCAGTCACACAGCCTTTAGCCGGGTCACTGTTCTACTACAGCACCCATTACCTGCACCTATCCAACCCTGAAATGATACTCATATTGAACAATCATCGTTGCGATCGGACCTCCCACAGGTTGTGCGATATCAGAATTCATAGAAACTCTGGTCCCACGGTACTGTTGCAAGTTTAACACAAAATCAGTCGATCGTCGTTCTGATCTACACCTTTGAATTCCACATACATTCATATACACCGAAAGGGGTGAATCAGCATTTGTAGTAATTACGACGTCACCGAACCGGAAGATTGCAGAGCGGGGAGGCAAAAATGGGGTAGTTATTTTGACGCGACACCCAGGGTGTCTGGTTGACACGTGTAGCCAGAGAATGTCGGATTCGTGGTGTTTCCAAAGTAGTGGTAGAAGGTTGGTAGTGGAAATAAAGTTGAACGTAGTCCCTTCGGGCTTATTATATTCTAGTACCTGCAGAAACAGCAGTGGTCGCCAAGTCTCTTTGCAGCAAGTATGCGTTGCTATCGTTACAATGAAACGGCCGAGTCCTGCACAGGGTGGTAGCGACGACGGGTTAAAACTGCCGAGAGGCGACGCGGCGACGGGGGTATCGACCGGTATAACTGCACCAGACGGACGCAACTCAGTGGTCGGATAACTTGGCGAAAAGAAAAAGAATAGAAGAAGAAAAAAGAACGTATACAAAAAATAGCAAAATGATAAAAAAAAAAATAAAAAAAATCAGGATAAGAGGGGAAGATAATTAGATAAATCGCCTTTGAACCAGGACGATTAAACGACGCCGTTTCTCTGAACGGAGTTCAGATCGAGGCTCTCGCTAATTGGCTGAACGTTCATCGGTTACTTCGCGCCGATCGAGTAGGTTTATATATCGGTATATAGGTATATGTATAGAATACATAGTGGTGGGTGAAGACATAGCTCCTTATACTACAGTTTTCCAGGGGGGACGATGCTAAATTGTAAAGCGTGATTTGCCAACCACGGAGTCAGACAGACGATCCGACCAGTCAAAGCTTTGGGGAATCCTTTTGGAACTGAATTCCTTTGATCTCATAAAAATGCCTTGATTGTTCGTTGCCTCTCAAAGTCTCGGACCCAGAGCTATCGCAGCCAAGGATCGTAAGGTATTCCGTATCTGGAATTTTCCGGTTATCATTATAATTACGTTTCTTCACCGTTACAGTTTTGCGGAAGCACGATGATGAGACGATGATTACGTAAAGAAAAAACGGTTCTTTGTTTTTTCTCATTCTCATTCTCATCTATTCTGATTACTTCACTTTATTATTCATCTATTTATTTAGTTTATTTTGTTTTCATTTTTTTCCAAAAGAAAAACGAAACAAGAAGTAACTCACACACGTACTCTAAAATCTCTTTTCCGTTAGCGTTTTTAGAAAGATATATACATATACTGCGGCAAAGTTTTTAGAACGGTCAGAGATCGGAAGATACGTACGTACCTTCAGTTGTATAACAGTTGGTCCATTCTGTTACTTTACTATACATAAAAGAAAGGCGCAAAAGCGCTTGAAAACTTGATTCGACTTTAATTGGAAGTAAAGAATTTCGGGCGGTAACGATCTAATCATAAACTTGAATCTGGCTGATACAACGGCTGAAGGCGAGGATCTGAAATCATCCGAGCGTTGCATTTCCTGATTAGAGTTACCGTGTGTACGTGATTAATTATACGGATCTGCAGGAACGACGGTGTCTCTAGGAAGATATCCTCTATCCATCCAGAGTTGGAAATTGCTTGTTAATTCCACTACGGGGCTGAAATGACACTTGGAACATGGAAGTTTCGAGTTGATATTAGCTTAGGTAATTGACGCGCAGACATACACACGCATATAAATACCTACGAATAAATATGTATGCTACATGTTCACTATTTACAGGTTTAATAGCTGTACTAATCGCGCAAGCTAGACGCGTTTTAACTTTCAAGGCAGCTGCTCATAAACTCCCCGGGAGAGAATTGGAATTGTTGCGTTATAGTTGGTTCAAAATCGGTACGAAAATTAGAAACTATCATCATTATTATAATGAAAACGCGGGCGTCAGAATATTGGAGAAGCAAGATAGATACTGCCTAATTTATAGTCAGTCTCTTTGCGGATGCCATTCAAACTGAAGTGGAGTAGGAACGAAATTTCTTTTAGTTTTTCATTCAACTCTACCACTCAGGTTGAAGGATTTAAAGTTTTCAAGTTTCTACTCCAATACGAATCCCTCGTGGTTTTCTATTTTTCTTTTTGATTTTTTTATCTCGGCCAAGCAGACTTCAATAATGAGAATAAGGAACCCTCGCTCGTGGATAAACATTCGTAAATCAAACGGAATAGCTGCTTCCTTTATGCAGATAATAATATGTTTTCATGGCCCTCCTTGAATATAATATAATATTTGTCTTCCATTATCTGTATCGTGTGGCTCTCGTTACAGCGGTTGGACATCTTTCTCGAAATGGTGAAAGATATTTGTATGCAGTTGGAGTACAAAGCTTTGCAAGTGTAAGAAGGGAGAATGAGAGAGAGAGGGATAAAAATAAAAGCGGACTCTAGACGATTCTAAGATATCCAACGAGTGATTTATATGCCGACTATTGTTTTAAACTTTTTACTCCAAACTTTATTGCTCCTCGCGGCACTTGCGCAACGCTTTATACAATTCCGATTTACTTGAGAGTAACTTGCGAGCAAAGTATTGTTTTATCGCGTTAATCTCCTGACAATTTTCTGGGAATGGAAAATGCCCTTAGTTAAAAGTTCTTAAAATTTTCTCTCTCTCATTCCGACCCTTCGCGCTTTGTATAAAACGAACTCACCGACTGAAGATTAGGGTTGCGGTATATGTAGGTATTATATGAGGTACAAAATGTTCTTCATCTCTCTCCCCTTCTCTGGAATCATGTGGTCGTGGATTAAAAAGACGGTAGAATTAGTTTGCACAACTTCCAGCTTCTATAATTTTTCAAATGTAATACTACAACAATAAGGCAAAAGTAAGCTGATATAATATTATAATTCGCTTTATTATTTCTATTCCTCCATTTTAATTTTCCTTTTCGGAGCATCAGAAGAAATTCAATTTGGCCGATCGTACACATAGTTTTTTCAAAGTGTTTACCGAGTCAATTCAATGATCGTTTATCTGTATTTTATTACAGATCGCATGTCTATATGAAATACGGAATTATTTGTAACCGTGCATAAAGTAAGTTTGAGTAGACAATACGGGAAACTATGTATAAAGTTGTTTGAAATCGAGTGTATAGGAGCGGAGTTGTTACACTCTGTGAAATCACTTGGAATTGAACGAAACGAGATGAAACCCGGTGAAATGATACGCAATCGTATACGCGAAGCTACATCGAACGGTTTGTGATCGTCTGGAATCATGGATTCCGTCTATATACCTACCCCACACGTATTTGAAGTTAAGGGTGAATGGCCTGTGGTTGAAATGAAGATTCTTAGAAGGCGTAGTGACGCATACATCGAGTTACTTTTCAACATAGTCTCTTACGAAATTAAGTTGAGCCAAGTTTCCCAAGCGCGATCAACTTTTGCCAGCTCGTTAGGCCCGTAAAGTCTTATCAGAGGAGTTACTTTGAAGAGTCGTGACTAATCGTTGCGACAGGGATCTTATTCAACGCTTACACAAGGATATCCTGTCCTCGTGGCTTCCTAGACTCTCAGCCAACACGGTGAACTTCACCCTTCAGATATTGTCGCACTTGTCGCCTCTCATGCCAACCTCATGCATATACGAGCGAGCATCAGAGGGGGTCGAAGCGAGGAGGGAGACCCGATAGCGTATAACCTTCGTCAGGATATTAACTTTGTCTTCGGTAACATCGGCGGTTTTGAACCTCTGAAAGAATATTCTTGGATGAACAGCTGCATGTTATATAAAGTAAGAAAATGCGGGCTATATATGTAGCACGCTGTATAAAGTAAGAAGCGTTGAATCGTTGTCTTATAGATCTCTCATTACGACGAGAAACATTCGGAAGACGTTACACAATTTGTCGCTTATACCGCATGATATGAGAACTCGGTGTGAAGAAAAGTGGGCAAAAGAACACGTACATCCGTGTGGACTTTTTTGTATCTTAAGTAGCGCCTTAAGAGTGTTTCATATAGCTAGAGGGAGCTGGTTTCGCCCCGTTCAGGAAGTCGCGTGTCTAAGAAGTTCGCGTACAACACGGCTGCGGCAACAAACCGCTAAGTGAATGCATAAATTTTCCTTGTTTTAGGCGCAACAAGACCAACCGCGCAATAAGGTAACGCGTTTCTTTGTGCTTTACGATCTTAACGGCGTCTACTGTAAATGGGCTAATAAACAGCACGGCTCTAATACCGACAAGCGGTTGGCCACCCACTGCTCCTCGTCCTCTTCCTTCTTCTTCTTCTCCAACGTACCTTTCCTTGTCTTTCTTCTTCTCCCAATTGCTGCTCTACGCTCGGCTTTCAGCCCTGCGGGTCGCGATTCAACCGAAGAGCACCCGTCGAGCACCCTGCGCTACCGAGCTGCGCTCCCAGACGGGGCACACACCCAGAGAAACTCTAATATACGAGCTAAATTAATAACCTCTCCTCTCCTCTCTTTTCCCCTTCTCTTTCTCTCATTTTCCTTCACTTCGTGCTACCCCGTTATATATACTTTGATCCTCGGATAAATGTATACGTATCTGCTCAGCGTACACCAGTCTACAACCCTTTTCCGTTACCACTCGGATGTAAGATGATTCACAGTCGTTCAGTAACAAGACAAAATAATCCCATTTCAAAGGGTTGCGTTCAGGGCGTATCCGTACCGAGGATGTGGAATTCGCAGAATTGTGTTGAAGAATTTAGTAGACTGGGCAAATGAAAGAATATATACATGTATACTTCATGTTAGTTTACACCTCAATCGCACCGAGGAACGAGCTACTGACTTCAATTATTGTAGAAAGTTATGTACATGGATCCGACCAAAAATTTTGAATACGTATGAATTTCGTACATTCTTCGAAGTTACGTTGAAACAGAAATGCATCTCTTCGTATACTGAAATTGGGGACATGGTGCGCGTACTTTTTTCCGAGCGTACACAGGTATTCGTTGAGGATAACGAAAGGACACAAAATTTCGACTCGATCAAGCCAACCTCTAGGAACGTCGAGATAGACGCCACTCAAGTACCTTTTATCTGATTTTCCTGCCATTTATGCGGATCACTGTCCACAGAGCTTGACCGCCCGGTTTATCCGAGCTCCTCTCCTTCGCTGTTCGTAGGTATCTAGATAGGTACCGGAGGACCCTCGTTGGTCAACGATCAGATTTTGAGCTGCTTGAGCGAATGGCCGAGACTGAATCCACCGCGAAGCCCATTTATCCCAACGGCCAATCCGGGCGGACTCGAACTACCCAGAACTGCTTTCAGGGAAAAACCTTCAGGATACGGAGTACGCGCTGTAAATATATTAGATGTTACACGTAGTCTATGTTTACCCGATAGCTCAAGAAAATTCATATAACATCGCAAAATCGATCGTTGAGAATTATATTCTTCTATATATTTGATATGCATATTTAAGCCGGTATACCCCTTTAAAAAGTCCGCTGATATTTACTTCCGAGGATAAGATTTTTAAAGCTAGTTGAACCATTTTTTTTTTATTTTATTTTATTTTATTTTTTACTATAGAGAATCAGTGTAGCGCAATTTGTTAATCTCAAGGAATTATGCGTTTTATTGAAATATATAAAACCGACCGAGCAAATGGATATCTCCGTTTTATTTGGTCGGGTCATTTGCTGCGGCTAAGCTCCTTGAGGTATGAAAATATCGTGGCTTGCATAACCGTGTATTTGGAGAGAGAATTTTATATGGGAAATCAGACTAAATGGAATCTGCAAACGTAGTACGGCTCAAAGCTTGCGTCTTGAAAGAGATTCGAGTACCTTGTGATCCTCGAAGTACAACGACAGCTTCCGCTTTTCAAAATCGATCAAACCTTCAAACTTGAGTCGCAAGCATACTTTATAACACATACGTAACACTATATATATTCATCGGTGGAAATTACTTTCTCAGATCACTCCAGATGTACAAATACTTCGGAAGATTTTTACAGAGTTTTGCGATGAAAATAAAAAATTCCACAATGGAAGGAGGGAATGATTTACAGAAAATTTTGTCACCCATCCCCCCCCTAAAAATAGGGCTTCATCTCCCTAGAGGTGCTTCTCTATACTTGTATTTTATAACATTCGAGATATAAGGCTGTCAGACAAACTTAAATTATACAAATTCGTCCTGCACAGTATTGATATGAATAATATAGTTTCAATGCACATGGTATCGATATAAATCAATAAAATACATGCGGTGTATATCTCGTACCTGTTGTGTATGAAAGTAGGTGATTTTATTCGGTACTTTGCGGAAGGCATAAATTATTCTATAAAACGGCGAATGCCTTCGTCGAGTTCATCGTATGCTGTGCGGCAGCGGGCGATGATTTTATTAATCTTGTTTGTAATTTTCATTTCTTTTTTTCTTTCATAAAAGAAATGCGCGCTGATATTGGAAAATTTTAAATCAAATTCATCTGGAGTTTTTATCGAACCGTTGATAGTAACTTACCGCCTGTATACATATATGATGCGAAGAGATGGGCTTGATCAAAGCGCGGGTTGTTTCGATAAAAACTAAAAGGAATCGAAACCAACAGTTCGTGGCTCCGTAACACGCTAGCACTCGGCTTATCGACCAACGCGACGAGTTTTCACGCCATTTGCATCCTGCTCTGCCGTTGGAAATTGCAATCGCGGAAAAACTTCAGGGTAAAATAATACGGGATGAATTCTTTTCTCCACAGGGCTACTTACGATTAGTGATGCACCAGAGTAGATGCGGAGATGAATATATATTATACTTCTTCGATAGAATTACCAACTGCGACGTACTATATAGATTTATACGACCCTTAAGTAGGTGTCTAAGAGCTTTCGTCGAATTAAAATATGAAGAAAATAAGAAAAAATATTGGAAAAAGAAAAAGTAACAAGATGATGATGAATAAGAAAAGAAAAATATGATAATCGTAAGGATTTAACGTCTCTTCAGTCCGAAACTGAATTATGGGCCCATCCCTTTGGAATTTTTTCATATTATAAAATTATATTCCTGCAGATTTATATGACAGCTGTGGTCGGAATCTCAACGAGCTGCCACCCAACCAAGCAAGGAAAATTATGAGAGTGAAATTAAATCTCAGCTTCGGTGTGATTTTAATTATGAAAAATAAAGACGTTGTGGCGATGCGCTTAACGCACGCTACAATTCTCAACGGTATTCACTACCAGGGCCGCGGTTGCCCAGCATTAAGCTCCGAACGACGATATTATCCATAGATATGCACAACGATACGCAAGTTTGAAGCATAGATATATTCGAACACTCGCATCTTGCTATCCAGATGTCTTCGCGTACATCTCCTCTGATCAAAGAACATAGAAATTCGTACTAAACATACGCTAAACAGATGAAAAATTTGGATTTTAAAAATTTCTCGAATACTCATAATTCAGTACAATCGGATATCCGTAAACCCTAACGCGATAGCGATACGGAAATCCCGTCTTGGCGAGGGGATTAAAAGACTGATTGTCAATCCTGTTACTAAAACTTCGTATAACGTACAATAGCATTAACGAACTGAAAATATCGTTTAATCGAATGACAAGAGAGCAGGCGAAGTAAACGAAGGGTGAAGGCGTAGGTAGAATCCAGGTATATGCCGATCTAAAAGTTGGTCGGCCATGGTCGTGGGATTTCGCTTCGAATCGCGCTCAGTCGAGGGGTTGTGGCGGAAGGGTGCTCTCGAGAAATAAATTAATACCTTTAGTTGAAGTAATTTTCAAACTATCTTCACTTATTTCGAGATATTATCGTCAAGGATCGGGTTTGCCGGGCTCCAGCAATGGGATGGCGATAAATCACCGTAGTGACGTAACGACCCGATCGTAGCTACCCGCGTCTGTATCAGACGAAACTCTCGTATTCGGCGCTCGCCTTCCATCTGAAAGCAAATCCGAATCTATTGGGGTGTGCTAGGGGGAGGATAGAACGCGGTTCACATATTACAGCCGCTGCCGCCGGCACCACCGCCACCAACGCCACCGCCACTACCCCCCTTATCTTTTGTGTTCAGCATCCACCTGCAAAATTTACTTCTCCTTCACGGTGACCTCTTCCCATTAGTATTTTTCATGGAGCCGGTTAACTATGCTCGTAGAAGGGATTGCTATTATGTTGCCTCCCTTATCGTCCAAACGTTCCACATATATTCTTTCCATATATTTCACTCCAAACCGAGCCTGCAATGCCTCCATTTTTCTAACTAATTTTTTTTTTTCTTCAGTTTCCCACGTTATACCCTTTACGTCTCTTCTAATCTTGACCTAATCCATTTATACGTGCACGAGCTTCGTCCGATACCATATTGATATACCTATATACACGTCTATTCATGTTTCATTGACCGCGGTGATCGCACCTCGATCGTGACACCTCTACATTGGATCACTAACGAGCATCGATTTCGAGACAACGCTGCCCTGTATGCCACTTCTTCACACGGACAGTTCACATCTGTACCCATTTAGGTACAATATAGACGTAGCTATGTGCACTATATGTACAATAGTTATACTGCTGCAGCACCGGCTATAGTAATGCGAAAGTGGCATGCTATCGGACGGTATTGAGCTATGCGAATTTGCACTGGAATATGGAGTCAATATTGGAGGTTGGGGTAGCAGAGGGTACATCTGCTCACGACCGAGTGTACACTCTGGGGCGGTACGCGGGCGCGTCGCGACGCTCGCGTCATCCCCGCCATTCGCAACAGAGAGACAGGTATGGGGTGTATATTGTTGCGGTACGTCGGTTTGTTTGATTACGTGGTTTCGAATGACTCTCGGGCAAATATATACCTTATACACCCTCAAGCTCCGTAGCGCGTTTCACCCACCGAAGGGGTAGCTACTTTCGTCTTGCACACCCTAAGGTGATATTATGTATGTATACAATGTACATATATACCTTATAAAATATGTCCTCCGAAGGTTTCGCAGAAATAAAACTAAATTCCCTTATTCTTTCAAGGGGCTTCTCGTGGCAGGGTAAAATTCTCGAAAGGTTTTGCAAACTAAAAGCACGGGGAATTATCACCAGAGAAGAAAACGGTCCGGATAACCTAGAAGACAAATTCTAGGATGTACTGTACGTTATATCTATACATATATTCATCCCTGCGCTCGCATGTACCGTACAGGTATAGATACGCATACATGTAGTATACATATATAGCTGCACCTTTTATCACGCGGCGAAATGAATTAAGCGCCATACATGTATATACGTATATGTGATAACGCTGAGGAATATAAAACTTAAAGCCCTGGTACCCACGTAATTCAAAAAGGGATGAATGAGATGAAAACGCGAAACAGTTTACATCTGAAATATCTTGAATGGTTTAAAATATGGTTGCTCGAGGCCAGTTTAATGAATAGCCAGCGCGAACATTTCGCTTCGTTGCTGCTCCTGCGCTGCTGCCATCTTTCGCGGATTCCTACTCGGTAGACTTATTCGTGTACACGGGAAAATGCAGACTTACACATATACGCGTACTTTAGATACCTGTTCCCACTTATGCAGACATATATATATTAAATTTGTACATATATATGTACAGCAGCAACTGTAGCTCACCATTTTCCCCGTCACTCTTGAGATCTTACTATACACCTAACTTATACACTTACAACATACCTATATTTCGTCCCTAAAACTCTGTTGCAAAATGAACCGGGGTTTCGTCTGAGATGATTTTCAAAACCATGAAAATAATGCGGGCTCTGTGAATCGTCATGAGTTATACCCCACGCGTAACTTATAAAGTGAATGACATCTTTTAGAATAAACATGTTCACTCGTTGATTCAGCAACGAGAGTCGTGTTAGACCAATTTCAATTACAGCGCTTCCTCTTAGCTTCATTGACGAATAGGAAATCACCTCGGAAATCACCGCGATCGCAGATCCTTCAGTCACATTATACGATCATTAAAACTCTGGCAGGAATCGAGTCGGGACCTTGACGGTAAAACAGGGCGTCTCTGCGTCGCGGTTAAAACCGAGAGGGCTGTTGGTTCCTCCCATCGTATTTATGGAAATTAGTTCGTCAACAATTATTATCGTATTATCCTTGGCAGATGGAAGTATTAGTCGTGCATATGTGCTAGGTAATCTATACCGAGTTATATTAGTTTATAGGGTTATGTATGCATGCTTGTATGTATCTATACGTTGACGAGATAGTACGGTTGACGCTGGGTTGATACACGTGTGAATATGGTAAAGCCACACATACACACATATCTACAGATGCACATACGTAAAGCCATGCTCCGTATAATCTATCCGCCGTGGTATTAGCTACGTTCCATCGTAATTACCTTGACTGCGGCTAGTTTACTTATTTGCCATCGACTTGATACTAAGTTAAACCCGCAAAGTTTCGAAAGTGCCGAAGCTTCAATAACGTTGAATCCAACCTAATTAGGTTAATGGATAATGGCAAAACTTGGTCGGTTTGACAGTTTATTGTTAGATAGTACTCGCTCGATAAAATTCTTCAGGCAACAATGGCCAAGCATAGGCGTTGACTGGTCCTAGTGCTTTAGGGTGAAAGGTTAAGAGGGTTAAACATTTTCACCGTTGGTAGGTATTGAAATTTCGATAATCTTCAACTTTCACACTTCAACAAATCACTATATATGTATAATACATGTACATATACTTTGGTAACGGCCTATATTCGTTTCGCCCTCTTCAGAAGATATCATAAGGTTATAACAGTTTCACTCCAAATGGAATATACCCACCATCATTCTTATTCCCCAGTTTCACACTCATTTTTTACATCTAGATACATCTATATACGAATTCAACGACGCGACGCATCGATATGGAGATAATTTTTACCAAGTAGCTTATCGAAATCTGATTTGGAAATTCATCACTTTAATACTTTAATAATATATCATATGTTCTTATATCTTACTCTTTACTGAGTATTAGGGTTTTACCTTTTTCAATTTTTTTTTTTCCTCCTTCACTTTATCTTAGAATACCTTCAGCGTTATAGAATTCCCAGCAAACTTTGAGACTTTCCCGATGGTGGATCATGAAGTATATCGTTCTGACAAGTTTACCCGTAGCACGGTTTATTCGCTTCAAAAGTACAAAAGTGGATTTCGGTATTGGACTCACAATTGCCCGCAGGAGTTTTCCGGTTGCCGCATATATCTCCCTCGAGTGAACATCTCACTTAGTTATGCTCGAACGCTAGAACCTTCATCCCTACGGAATGGCGACGTTGACTCAACAATTGGTCACTGCTCACCATCCATCACTATGCATCTGGACATGTGCTCTGATTATTGTTTGCACAGAGAAACGCCGCCCGTCCGTTGCTCATCCTTAATGCGCCGTTCGCCTGCTGCCTAACCTATCCAAAAGCCTCGCCCAAATCTGTCACTCCAAAAAGCTCACTGTGCAAACTCCAATTGTCGATCTTAAGACTCTGGTATGAATCAATACTTGGTTAGGTGAAGAAGGAAATAAAAACTGAAGAATCACGCTTAGAATTCTAGCCAGACGGGAAATATTCATTGATTGTTCAAGTTATTCGAAAATTTTCGTTTCTCTTGAAAATTGTTACGTTTGTTTTTTGATCTTGAATTTTTCTTCTGATCTTTAATCACCTGCAGCTGATTTATGGGTAGACATGAGATTTTGATGAAAAATATTCGTGTTAAAAAAGATACGATATTTTCAGTTTTACCAAACTTTTCAGGCTCTTTGCTTTAGCGGTCTTCCATCATGAACATTGCTGGTGAAATGCTAAGGACACGAGGATGAGGTATAAATTAATTACAACACACATGTATTCATTTTTTAATTGAATAGTGATCGTTCACGGGCTTATTTTGATTTCCAGGTGTGACGTCGATTAATCGGCGGTGAGGTGGGACGGAGCTTGTTAGTTCCTTTTTTTCTGATATTGTTCTCATGTATTCGTTTGTTTCATCTCCCATGATTCCAACGGTTTTTTTTTACCTTCTCTCCCTGTCTATTTCCGTACCTCAATTCCATCCTTCTCTCTATATTGCTCAATTTCAATCGCTTGTACGTGCAATTGTATAGTACATAGTTTCATATACCCGCAGCGACTAATCCTTCTACGAGAATAATATAGCCGCGCGCCGTCTGCCGCCCAGACTACACTCTTGGAAATTAACTCATGTTTGCCACATTGATGGTCTATCAATATTGTGATATGCGCGATGCAGATACTTCTCACGAGATGCGTGGCGGGGGGTCCTTGAATGCCTTACGCTGATGTTCATGCGGACATTCCAAAATTAAATAGTATATGTTTTGTTTTTCATTATCTGACGAACATCGGCTGTAGTGGTCATAATCCTTGATAATGGTCAAAATATCTCTACTGGTTGGTTTTATTATTTCTACTTGGTATATTATTCGTTCGGTTGAAATCAGTAACCAAATTGGAAGGGAGATATGCAGGGGATAAAGTTGTGTTTGATAAAATCTCTAATACGTATATTCGATGTATATGTTATACGGAAAATAGGGACGGCATATTGTGCACCCAGCAGCGTGTATCGATGTTATTGATCGTTCAATATATTGAAGATAATCTGGCAATGGTCAGTATCCAAAGTTTGGCAAGCTGCTTTTATATCGTCAACGAATTGCTCAGTCTCCGGGCCGATATCAATGTTATACACATATTCTATCGGGGGCTTTTCCCCCATGTCTCTAAAACGTAACGTTGATGGAAATAGAAATGAAAATTTCTAATATCCGCACCCTTCTCGTATGTATACATATATGAACCAAATTGTTTAGACAGAATAGTAATATAGATTTTGGACACAATAAAATACTATAGGTATACCGCACGTGTACCCGAATGCGAACGATTTTTACATTCCGAAAGCATTTGAATGTCTACATGATTGCCCGGGATCAGAGAAAATCGAAGAGACAGCAAAAATAGAAAAAAAAAATCAAATAAATAAATAAATAAACGAATGACTGAGAGAACAAAAAACAAATGAAACAGAACTAGAAAAACCAAACTGACAGCAAACAAAATTAAACTACAAAGCGGTATATATACATATATGGTCCGATGTTGGGTGCAAATAATTGCAGCAAATTGGTTCGACCTATTTTGCCGCGACCATTCCATCCTGCAGCAAGCCACCACCTATGCACGTAAAAATATGTGTATATACGCTTCCACGCGTTCAAATAAAATCTACTAATGGAAAGTATTGCCGCGGATCTGTAAAGCGTATTGCAGTTGAGCCCGCCCGCGGCATTCACAAAGAACTTATTATAAGACCTATCTGTATTGTAGATTTACATATATACGTATACCGAGCACATTTTTAATAATTCATAACTTGGAAATGAATGTATATATTATATACATATAGGTGTAAAGGGATTGGCAGCGGTGAGTGAGCTTCGTTCTCCCTTCAATCCTGCGGGATGGAAGGGGATGTAACTAGTTTCGTACAACGTGTTCCCTGTGTGCATCGCCCGGTGTAAGGACGTGGTGTAGCATAATATTATGCCGTTAATACAGTGCATATCGGGACAGGAGCAGCTGGTGAGCGAATTACGACGCTCTGCTTCTGCTTCTCAAATCTAGCCTCGTCCTGCTTTCCCCTCACCTCACCTCTCTCCTCCTCCTCTGCCTCACTGGAAACACCCTTATTAGCACACCTCGTGGAATTATGGCTCTCGTTACACGACACCGTTCGGTGGGATTTTTTTTTCATACATATCGATAAAAGCAATGACAGACTACGATAACCTCTAATGCCCGAAATGAGGGTACTCGTAAATCGGTGAAATGTTTTCAATCAATTTGACATTATTTTATTTTTCCCTTTCTTTTTTTTCTTTTTTCTTTTTTTATTTTGTTTTCACTGCGTACTGAATTTGACTTTCAGTGCGGTCTTGAGATGACAAATCGTTGCAAATGATTCCACTTTGATTTTGTAACGTGATAAATTATCGCCGTAACCGCAGGGTATAATTTGACCGAAATGTCATAGGCTTATCCCGATCGATCACTTGTAAGTGGTCAACGGTTCAACGGGGGCGTTCCGTCTAACGCGAGCCGGGTCAGGGAGGAAGATAAATAAAACGTTATTTTGACGGTACAGCTTCGTTAAAATGTATTTATTCGATGAATTTCTCAACAAAGTAGAAACTGTTTTAAATATTTTAATTCTCGCTTTCGAGAGTCGCACTCAAGGCAATTTTCATCACTTTATATACTAACCTAACCTTTATATTATACTTGAAAAATCAAACGAATTAGTATTACTGTGAAAAGTAAAAATAATATTCTCGAACCTGTTTTACGTTATTTATTTTTGTCGACAATTCTATATTCGTACCAAGTCAACGAAGTTGCTCGCATGTATAATATATATATATATATGTATACTCATTTGGAGGTTGAATTTGACAATGTGCACATACGTACGAAGATTGCATACATATAGGTATGTTTTGTGAAGTACAGAAATTCAGAAGATTTGAAAGTATTTTCACCCAACGTGATCTTGACTGGATATAGGGTTTGGGAAATTTAAACTCGGAAAATATTCAGTAACACGTGTTTTCTTCACTCTATTCAGCGCATACGTTAACCCTAAGCATCGATGCCGGTGCCGGATTTCTAACAATTTCATAAATATTTATGCAACGCCGCTGTGCTCTTCTGGAATCGATCTAGACTGAAACCTTAGATAGTTGGGATGATTTTATAAGCGAACCCTGTCTGACACGAACCAACGCTGTTTCGTAAGTATAAGGAAATGGAAAACTCTCGGGTCTCCTACAGTGGTTTGTTCGGATGTCTTCTTTTTGACGGAAATTGATTTATTTGGCGGCGCGGAGCTGGAAATTATTTCCATTAAACCATTAAATCCATTAAACCTGGCGCAGAAGATTCGAAGTGTGAGGTAAGAGGGTTGAAAGATGGCGGAATGGAGGAAAAAAGAAGAGCGTTTTATACGAAATGAAAAGCTGGCAATTTGCGAATCCCGGCTCGTCAACCATATTGGTGTGAATTTATGAAATTATTAATTGGGTGCGCGCTTGATCCTCGGCATTCACCGACTGAACTGCGTTTTCCCTTCGAGTTTCCATTCGAATTTTGATCTCGATCTCACTACCTAAATTCAACAACAACGTCTCCGATACTGGCACGGAGTTATACCGAATACGTATCAAATTTAATCCAAATCCATTGTGAGGCGGTGGGTAGTAGGCGCACACGACTTACACCTCGCTTCGCAAAATGTTGATTTGGAAAAAGTCCAACGTTACCATTTGCCTCGCGTAAGGTTCGCCGCACCTTTTCATAATATACACACCTTTCTTCGTCTCATAACGCGAAACAGACAGAGACGGAACCCAGAAAGAGCGGAAGACTTGAGCCAGTTCCGTGAGAAGGTATACTGTGCTACAGGGTAGGCACGGCTTTCAATCGAAAATTCTAGTCACAAAAACGATTCACGTAACCAACTAAATTCTGAAAGACTGGAATTGAAATCCCTCGGTGAAAATAACGGCCCCGTATAACCGCACGGACGTAAAGTATCTTCATACATTCTTAACTCTCCTCCCACTCAACCCCCTTCTCCTTAACCCTCCCCTCATACCGCGAGTATATTTTTTTTCATACTACAGATATATTGGCTGCAACCATTTGAAGATTTTTTTTTTACGCAATTCCCGAGGATTTTTCATTTTTTCAGCCAGCAGAATTCAATCTCACGTCTCGAGTCTCTGTGCTTGCAGCAATTCCGGAACATTCTGACCACCGCGTACATCACATTCGTGAACACGATGCTCGTCCAATAACAGAATCGAGTGACATTTCTGGTTTATTTTATGGGTGCACTTTGTGCTGTGCGCTTCGCTACGATTTATTGAATTCTGAAAAGAGTCTGCACACGCGGAAGTTTCATACACTACATAAATATTCATCAAATACCGTAGCTCTTCTGCATGCAAGATTTTGACGACAAAAATTGAGTTTTTTGGGTCTCAGGCTTCAGCAGTGGCACGGAAATGAAATTTCATCGAACGGAAGTAACTCTTGTATGGGGATTTCTGCACTCCCATTAAATCATAATATCGTTTAAACAAGCAAGTGCACCCACTCGTCCAAACAGCAATTCGTATTTATCTATTTATCTTGACAAGCATTACTCCAAACACTATTTCCTTGCCTTCTCTAAACTTCCAAACCGCGAGGAGGAGGTACTTGAGTCATGAAACTCCGAAACCTCAAAGTGAAGAGAAGGCGATGATGCACCTGGAGCCCATTTCATCGCTCTATATTCGACTGCGGTTGCCCACGGTTTCAGAACAACATTTTAGGCGGTTAAGGATTTTACACCTAACGTGAACTTTGATTCAACATTGCACGACTGGAAGATGAAGCCGCCATCCCGGAAATAAAAACGCTTTCGTGTAAAAGGTCGAAAAAATCTTCAGCCGTCTTCAATTTCTTTTCCATTGTTTGGATGAGATATCAGAAAATTGATCAATGCGGGTATTCATCATAGCATTTTGACAAAAGCTTCCTCTCCAAATCTTTATTTCATATTTTTCGCCTGGTCAACTATTCATGAAATAAATATCCAACTATCTCTTCTACAAAATCAAATTGTTACCCCACTATTGTTTCTTATTTTTCGCCTTGATTTTCTCTTGGCTTAGAGTGCACGTATGCGATGCGGTAGAAAATACTATACTCCGTCACGGGTCGTTACAGTGTAAAGCATTTTCTCCATTATTCCGGACCGCAGAAATTAGGAGGGAATTGGGTGGTGGTACCGGAGTTCTGAAAGTGAATAGATTGTCTGCTTCTGGGATGGTGCTGCACCTGAACCCCGTTAAATGTCGGGATATCTGGGTGCCGTTTTGCGAGACTACTTCGTGCAAGAACAACAAATTGGGGTGCCGAGAGCGGCTTCAGTCTGGCAATGGGCGGACATTCGTCCGCGTCAGTGAACGGTCTGAAAACGTTACGCGAATCGCATTTTAACTACATACGTATAGCTGAGCGCCCGCCAAGGCCGCTCGATGATGGCTATAGGATCCACCGTTGATAAAAGACGGACAATAATATGGGGGAGGAGGACTTGTCGACACTGCTAATATAGACGCGCGCGTAATTTCGAGAAAATCCAGTCTCGCCCAGATTTGCTAAAACTTTTCTGCCTGTCTTCTGACAAGATTGCGGTTCAGCTGCTTATTTCGGCGATCTCTTTAACCGCGTCAACTCCAAAGACTGACGGGCAATGGGCTGGCTCCGGGACTTCCGAAGAAGGGAATAGACGGCAAAGCGCAAGGGGTGAGTTGGGCTAGGCGGTCCCAAAGCCATAAAAGTAAGCAATATAGTTACTCACAGTTCGGGATCTCTTATGGGTATTATAGCGTTATTTGGCATAATATCACAGCCCCAGCCAAGTGTTGGATGGCGGTTTTGGTGGGTACAGATTTCATAGAAAATAGCCGCCCTCGTTCAACCCTCCGTATCTTGTTACTATCCATAAAACTGAGCATGCGGTAGCAGGAGGGAGGGCTGCTTGTTCCGACCGAGGATTCCGTATATCGAATTCAAGATTCGGGATGAAGTTGCGATGTTCCAACATTTTTTTGTGCCTATGCTGTAGAGCTTCGGCAATCCAATCGACGATAGAACTTCATTTCTTGTTGATAAGCCAAGCTTTAAATTCAACTTTTCGGGGCTCATATTCGGGCGTCGATTTTCTACAGGCTTTGCTGTCGTCGTGTCGCCGAAAAGTTGCGGTCGGGGCACGTCGAATTCCCTCGGTAGAGGCAGCTATCACCACAGAGATGATAACCGATTTATTTTTTTCGTGAGATTCTGCTTTCCGGTGTTCTTCATTTCTCCGTATACGTCACTCCGAGAGATGAGAGGTAATATATCGAGCGCTCCAGACTGTTGAAGTGCATTAACTATACCGTGACTTATGGGTATACGTGGAAAGCGAATAAGTAAGTTTTCCTGTTTGACACTACTGCACGAGTGCTTTCATCTTTGTTTTAGTACGCTATTCACACACGTATACATGTTAAGGTATATTTGACTTGGGCATACAGTGTGAGACTTTGTAGTGAAGTTAAAGGTGGCACTAACTTCGTTTAGATGCGGCAAGAGCCAACGACAAGGGATCCGTAGAAACTACTGCCGTTAACGGAAACGGGTGACGTGGAACTCCGATTAGATGCCAAGAGTTCCTGATGCCCAAAGGATGCTACGTCGTCGAGTGTCATCGAGGAACTTGCCGTCCCGACGTCGATGCCCTAGTACGGTGTACGCGGTGTTACTTGGAGCAGAGAGTCGAAGACCGAGAGGTACTAAAAAGGGTTGAAGTAATTCGGGCAGAGAATCACCTGCGACGAAGCCTCCCAAGCTCGCTCTCATTGCTACTTCATTATTTTCGTTAACTCTCGTAAACCAAAACTTAACGACCAACGGATCCGCGTTGCGTGACGTGAAAGTCAAGAACAAAAAGCCAAAAGCTGAAAGATGCGGTGGGTGGGGGGGGGCGGGGGGCGGAAGTTAGGGGACGAAGGACATAGGGCAAAGTAGAAAAGGATACAGAGTGTGGGATGAACGGCAGGCAGACGAGTAGCGCCACGCCGGGAAACCGTGACGAAGGTTGTCGTCGAGGTTTCCGAAATTAACCTCATTTCGAACTCCTCGGGGCCTTCGAGCCACTTGCCGTCGTCCTCCTAACTTCGGCATCACCCTTGCCAATTCCCCATCGGCAGAACCACACGACAGTCGTACGGATTGCTCCGTCGTACGTCAAATACGACCCGACCAAACCAGCTGGCTGCCAGTAGCCCCTTCATTCTCCTTTGCTTTGACGCGATAACGCCCCGTGGAGCTGCGGGCAGATATCGATATATATATCTTATACCTTTCTACCTACCTACAGGATTGTTTAGGGTCACCACATCGTATCAATTTCATTTTGCTCGCGGCTGCACGTAACTACACGTGCGTATTACCTTCTAGCTCGTGAATCTCATCTAGATCCGGTTTCAAACTTCATAATTATTCAAACCCCGTCTTTTATTTCCCTAAATCTCCATGATTTAATTATTTTCCCAGAGCTTGTCTCCGTGGAAACTCTTGTATCTATAGAGGTATACAATCTGTGAAGGACATAGAAGGATCACATTCTCGTTAAATGAGCCAAGTTAAAGGAAACCGCGATGGACGCAGTGAATAAATCAAGCTGAAGCCTGCTTCACAAATTCGTCGAATACCTACGCACTTTTCCATTTGGTCGAATCATCCCTAAACAACTGTTACATCTGCGAGTGGGGACGTAAAACTCGCTTTGGAGAACTGTAGTCTCATTACTACTTAAATATGAATTCATTTCCCGCTCTAAAAGAGGCGCTGATGTTAAGATTTTGAATATTTCATGTTTATGACGCGATAAGGCAAAGTTATGAAACTCAGAGCTTTGAACAAAAGTACGCGTATCATTTGATGGCAAAAGGCTTCAACGTTTGTGAACGACCCTAAATTTTGGGCTTGTGAAGGAGCTACTAACGACATGTACGGAATTATTTTACGTAAGCCGCTTCTGTTTTAACGGTTCTTGACAATACAGAAAATGCGAATCGCGTGCCAGTTTAATGGTCCGAGTAGTAGCTAAAAATCGCAACTCCATCAACACTGTAGTAAAATCTAGTTTATTCATTTCCCACGTCAACCAAGTACCCTACTTTTCACCGGACGGTAGGTATAAATTGGACGTGAAAGAAAAAACTGGGAAAAGACTTTTCCTCATGACTCACACTCGTTCCTATATATCTGAAAAAAATTGCACATATCAGTCTCACCTTCACCGTTTCACATTCGCATCGCTCGCACCCTCACTTCTCTTCCGATACATCATTTCATTTCTAGTCAAATCGCGTAGAATATATCGAGAGAGGATCACATTTCGCGATCGGATCCACATGATACCGTAGATTGTTGATTTCATGACGGTACTTTTAATTGGACTGATTGAAATTAAATACAAACAAACAGAAAAAACCTGTTCTATTGCACTGCGATATCGAGATGGCATGGGAATCGTGTCAGCCAATACCAATATGAGGTGGTAATGGTGGCGAATTTTTTGCGTCGACTTCGTTTGAAAAGAATGCACGAGAATTAACTCTCAGTAAATAGAGGAAGTATGATCGCGTGCAGGTAGGTCGGGAGCGTAAAACGGCCGCTGCGCGTTTGTTAACGGTTAACCCGTGATAAAGTACAAAGAAAAGTGCTCGGTTAAAAATGTTTGGTCACCGTAATATTTCTGACCGTTTACAAATTATGGTCTTTGAATGAATAACCTCGCGTAAATCAAGCTCATTCTACAATATATATGATGTGTTAGCCGGCTATGATGTCCTTTGGCGAAGTCCGTTATACCCCGCTAGCTATCCTAGAGTCCATTAATAATGAAATTTTTTTTTAAAGTGATTTCCAGTCATGTTTGGAAATTACCTTCACTCGTTACACTATCACTATCAGTTATCGCGGGTTGTTATGCCAGTCACTTTGCTCGACGAGAGTACTTGTCGCAGGTACCTAATACCTACTATACCCATCTACATGTGGCTGTGATACAGGCTGGCGCCAACCGTCGAGGTGTGCTCTGTAATGAAGTACGGGGATTGTAATGGAGCCGTTTACACACCCGGTGCCGCTGCAAGACCCATTAATTATTACCAACGTTCGGGTGTACTATATATATATATGTATGCTGTAGCATCTCTGGCCCATTTACGGGCGTAGACAAACTCGCCAACGTTTGCCATCTCTGCTTTTGCTCTAGCCTGTAGCGCAGCGTTACGCCCCGTAGCACTCGAGAATTTCCCGCCAGTGTGCCATCAATCGATTTGCGACGGGTTCTCTGAATTAGGGAGTGATGTACACCCTCGATCCTAGATTATATCTGCAGATGGGGTGTGGTTGTATATAGGCAGTAAGAAAATTTATTCCTCTTTACTCGAGTGTTTTTTCTAATCTCCGATATAGCCCTGACTTACTTTTGGGTATCCAGAATTGATGATGAGACGGGTTGTTTCAATTATACGGAAAATGTTTGAACTTTTCACCTCTCTAAAGCGTTATTTTGCATTCTCGATGACTCTGTAAGCAACTGGTGACGATTGACGGCCCTGTTGGTTTCTGATGTCAGTTGGTATTTAATTAGAGAACGTCCATCGTCTGATTTAGCCACACACGCAACTCGTGGCGAGATGAGCCAATTCGCTTGTTCGCAAACAGAAACTATGCGATTCCTCCCCTGTATCTCAACTGGGTTGATGGTTGGTTATTAACCCAGCTCGCGGTATGCTGAGCTGCAGTTTGTTTAGCTCCGGACGAACAACCGTACCTCCTGCAGCCTCACCAAAACAGATTAATGAGGCCACAAGTATGATAATACCGCGACGGCAAATCCGTCATAGACTAGCTGCAGATTTAACGTGGAAAGCAAGAATATCAAACTCTGACAGCTGGTTCCTCGTGATATCGATTCCCCCAAGCGACTATCCCATTCATTCACCAGCTCCGTCGATTCGATCGGTCCAAACTACGCCCGGGACAAACTTCCCACAGAGATTGGCCAGGATTCGAGCGGTTATTGTATACCTACGGTACGGAATTATAGTTTGTGATTAGTCGATCCATATGACAGCTGTGGCTACAATATAGAACCGAACCCCGGTTCGTGTTCTCAGAATCTATAGATTAACGGTTTAGATGCAAATATGTACTGCAGTGTATGTATGTAAGTAAGCTTTTCCGAACGCGTGTTCGATTCGAAATTTCCGTAGCCTCGCGTATCCATCCCGCAAACGGTTGAATATGTTGTGAAAAAAAACCAAATTAAACGACAAATTTCTAGACACTTGTATATAACTCATGCCTACCCGCCAAGTCTGTTAACATGTATACAGATATGATGAGAGGTATACGCGAATGTTGATTGTGACGTGAGCGATTAGGATTTGAGAAACTCCAGCCATGTTCAGCTTTGGGCTCATACAGATGCACGTACGTGTTGTGGCGACGTTCCGAATTTGGTGAATAAATTTAGTTTACTCGAATCATCGCACCCCCGAGTTCCCGCGACCCTCGTGGTATTCTGTCTACGAAGAAGAAGCTGGTCCGACCCACTTGTCCTCACTCCGGGGAACACCTCGGGAGTTGCCTAAGTGGAAGTCCCCTGAAGGGTTTTGCAGAATTTCTCGAAGAGGTACCCGAACAAAGCGCTATCGATTTGACTATTTTCTCACTGAACCGCGACAGCTCTCCAGTAGAAAAAAAAGGGAAAGGAAGGATGCAAAAGTTACAAAAAAAAAAATAACGAAACAGCAGACAGGTAGAGACGGGAATATGAATATAACTACCGGCGTGAAAAAAAAAACAAAAAAATCCAACGGTGGTAATCAAAACTGCTAGCTCATTTGAAAAATGCATTAAATTCATTCGCATCACTATTCTCCAGCCGCACATCGTCTGCTGGCTTCTGGCTTCGTCGCAATTAGTGGATTTGTACGTTTATCTTTTTCGCACTTTCGTCGCGCCCTTGGTCGCCCTCTTCTTCCCATTTCGCTTCTTTGCATACCACTCTGTAAATCGCGTGCATACGCTTCATGGTAGTAAACCAGCAAAACACGTGCCCTACAGTTCGCCTCTTCGCTGCATCTAACAACTTTTTGCCCCTTCTGTTTCAAAGCTCAAAGATACCATAACCGGTGATGGCGTGAAATTTTTTAGTGCGTGACATAATTTATCGCAAAACCAAACCGACTCTCAGCCAGATACCTGAGACTATAAGTTTTCAAACTTTATTTTTCCATTCATATCCCATTCGTGGTTCTTCCTCTTCTTTCCCATGCTGTAAAAATTAAAAAAAAAAAATTCCCTTTCCATCTCATGCGTGTAGCGTGCCTGGAGTTTTTAGTGAATAGATCTCCAATGAGAACGATGCTCAGTATTATTTTCGAGTTTAAGATATGTGAACTTATTTTTTTTCTCTTCTTAAATACGTTTGTACAATGTATTTTACGTAGCACTTTACAGCGAACAGATGTAATGAATCCCATCTTCACTTCTAGCTCTTTTCCATCACTTTCTTCTATTCCATTCTCGTATTACCAATGGCTTACTTCGCTTTCTAGTAGTAAGTGTTAATGGTTAGCAACACTCGAATGATGGCAAGAAATTCCAGTTAAGAGAGATGAAGAAACTGCAGCCGGTATACACGCTTTTTTATTTACAGTAGCTTTAAGATTGCCGACAATGAGTACCGATGAAAGCAGCAGTCCTTCAGTAGGATTATATATTTGAGTCATTATCAAGTGTATACGAATAATTTTCAGGTGAGTAACACTATTGCTGTACAGTGTTGTTTCTCTTCAATAGAAGTGAGCCATTCAACGTGGCGCTGTAAATGCTGAAAGTATGTATAACCGTACCAACGCGTATAGTTCTTGAAGGAACGTAAGCCCATCTTTGCAAGTCCGATGTCTACTTTGAAACGCTCTACTCTTCCACTTTTGCTCCTTCTCCTTCTTCTCCTATTCGTTTGCTCGCACTCATCGAAATAATCGATATACGGAATGGCAGTGAATTCTCCGGTTCGGTATCCTAGTCGGAGTCCTCGAGTATATAGGATAAGTATACAGTACCTCTTTGGATCACCATAACCACGTTCAGCAACGAGCAGGTTAGATCTCCCCGTCGTTTCTGTCCGATAAAAATCTGTTAGGAACCTCGTTAGAGTGTCGAATGACAGGTTGGCGTAGAGTTGGAGGAGAAGGCGTTGGTTCACGTTCTCGTTACCTTTCAAGAGTGGAAGAGGGTGAAAGTGGAAAGGGCTGGGAATCTTAGCTCCGACGTATCGACTGGTTGGATGATATACCTATCCACCCCGCGCGACGTTTATATACAGGCTTCTCTCTATGCATACCTTCAGGATGGAAGTAGCGTAACTGGAGAGTAAGTGAGGGTGTATAATCTCGGATCTCCAACTTCTCTATAACATTGGCGAACGAAATTAGTTTCTGCTGAATCAATTAAATTTCGACAACACTCGCGCAGCGCTAGCGGTACGTATATCCTCTACACAGCGGAGCGGCGACGGCTTCAAGATGCCGTGTTGTCGTTCAACGTCTGATAGTCTGGTTTAGCACAAAATATTTTATGAGTGTAAGTGCCATTTTTGTATGCTTAGGCTGAAGTTAAACTTTGAGTGAGCTCTTCATAAAGAAACAAAATGAAGCCTTCGAGCAGGGGTCTTGACTGACCGGGGAAACAGCAAGCCATGTGAAAAGTATAGTTGTTGGGAACTAGCGTTTTAACTTCCGGAGTATTTCAGGGTCGGGCAGATGTTTGATATTGTGTATGCATTGGTTTGCAAAGTCCAGTGTAGCAATGCGCATGCTATCTGCGCCCATATTGATTTAGCCGGTCCCTTTCAGAAAGTGTGAACCCGGAGTACTTTGAAGACCACCCTATAACTTGTCACTCATCTATACCACAGTCTTGTCACACGTGCGTTTCGTGTGATCATGAATAGCTTGCGTCAACCAGAGAGTACATACCCTGGTACTTGAATCTCGATGAAACAATTTTTGGGTAATCCATTGGGATGTGAGAAAGGTTATCGGCCTTGTCTGAAGAGGTACGCTCGATTTTTATACGAAAACACCAGTAGTACTCTACATTTAACGAGATTGAATAATTAGCGATTTCTCATATTATGATAAAAAATTACGGCTTTACAAATTTTACTCTATTTTAGTAGGGGGTTTTCTCTTTTTGTCATTATTATTCTTAACTTGATCGTGTCTTACAACTTTTCAAGACCGCGTAACAACGCATTTTTAATTGGAATTGGAAATTACTCCGTTCTGACGCGAAATTCTTACAATCATAATGGTACAAGAATAATAATAAAGCTATGCGAATATCAGAATTTTTGAACTCGTAAACTTGACTTACTCTAAGTACTTGTAGCGAGGGAATTTGAATATTGAAATTTCTTCGCTTTCAGCTGCTCAGATCTTTAATCCTCGCTTCTAACGCCTAGAATATCCAACTCTTTGACTGTGCGCAGAAAAATTCAAACAATATCCAAGATTTAATATCGCGAACTTTCATGGGGGCGAAAAAAAATAATAAAAAAAAATAGCAAATTGACTAGCGCGAAATTTGTTTTTAGCCCTATGAAAGCTCCGAGTAAAATATATTTTTTCACATGAGTAGAGAAATGATTACCCAGATACCTCTGAAAAATAAAGACCACCCGCTTTTCCGTGAATCTAATAACAAATAATGCAAACAAAAGACATACGGTGCTACGAGTAAGCAGCAAACTTGGCAATCTGCACGTATATCCATAGTTGCAGGGCGAAATGTTCGCATAACTTTCATCGCGGTAAAATTTTCAGACGTGGAGACAAGTTTAGCAAAAATATGACCGTTGGAAATTGGTATAACCCGCGCATGCAACATCAGAGCCAGCCTCCTTGTGAACTGGAAGTGGTTTGCTTCTTTTTCTATTTCTATTTTTTCCTTCTTTGTTTTTTTCTTCGTTTTTTGGCAACCCCGTTTTAGCGATTCTTTCGGCGTTATTTTTGACGACCCCACAATTTCAGGAAAGTGTCACGGGGGTGACCCTTGCTAGAATTATCCGGTCAAGTTATCATCTTATTTCGGGGTTCCGGAAATTCCATATATTTTCTTTATCGATTGTGATTAAAACCAGATCGTATTTTATGAAATACTGAAATCGTTCGCGAGTTTTTCTCTTCCACAGTAGCGACGCGTGCGCTTGTTTCAAAGGAAACTGATTGATTCTCCGAAGTAAAGTTCGATAACTTTATCCACATCAAAGAGATTAAATATTTTTTTCGTACGCGAGTGCGAGCAGAAGCAGGAACGAAAATAGAATTTTGTACAAAAAAAAAAAGGGAGCAGAAAAGAAATTGAATTTTATAAACGCGTTTCATACAGTTTTACATTCAAGACGAAATCAATCGAATCGATTTTTTTCCCCAGTAACTTCTACAAAGGCTATCCTTATCTTATCTACATCAGAAAACCGTAGTTTAAAATTGATTTTCCTCACATCGAAAAAATTCGATTGAATTTATTGTTCAGTTGCTTCGATGTCCTACGTCTGCATTACTATGCGAAGTTTCAGTTAAAATACATTCAATTTAGTCCCAGTCGCTTGGTGGAGTTATTAATTAAAGGCTCGTATACCAGAATATATTAATCCCGATGAAGCAAAACGTGAACTCGGTCAAAATTACAGGTATAAAGACTTACTCAAATACTTACGTGTTGAATTTCACCCTGGCGAATACTCCCTCGGAATGCTCTCGAGTGGGTTGGAATCAGCCAGCTCGGCACAATTACAACGGCTGTCTCAAGCCAAGTGACTAATTCGGGTTATCGCTTGGATTCGCGGTGGGTATATGATCAATTCGTATATGTGAGATACGTGGGTATATACGTCGAACGTTTACCTGCTCGGTGAGTACTTCCTGAAACTAGAACTTCGCTTGATCCTCGACTAGATTTGAGGAGGATATAATTGCGGGAACGGTGCAATTTAAAGAGTAAAATAGGCCAGTATGATATAAATACCCGTCCGACACATCGATCGTTCATTCGTCATCGGCCAATTTCCAGAACACCAACGCTCACCGAGATGTATAAATGTATGTCTCTTGGTCTAGTGCAATCTCATTTTAACAAACTCTTTTTCCACCGCAAGCAATATAACGATATACGTCGAGTGGACATCTCTGTAAAAGTCTGATACCGACGCTACGCAATTATACGAGTTGGGAATCCTATGTTCACGTATACCTGCTTTCCTTTTACCATTTATACTTTAATTTCGCACGCAGTGCACAGTGAAACGTTTATACCCATCGACTGAACGCCTATACCGAATACAGCTGACAAGGTCTAACCAATTTTGAAGGCAAATTGTACTCGAAGCTGATTATATTATGGAAATGATCACAGCTACATCCATCCCACGAAACGCACTCCAGGGAGCCGGTTGTCCACTGGATAGTCGTCGCTTCGGTCCGACCTTCGACCTCCAGTATCAGAGCTTCGAGATACCGCCTGGTGGAACTATGTTGGGCAAATTCGAACCACTCTACACCTCTCATGCAAACCTTGGTCGTCGGTTTAAATTCGCGGAGAATCCCTTCGGCGTAGGGTATGGGAATCTAGATCCAGAAACTCGTTGCCTTCTTCGACCTTACGACCTTCCTAAGTGTCCTATGGTCATCCCAGGGTCAAGAAGGGTTATCTAGAGGTTTCAAACTGCGCAGATATCCTGGTCCTCTGCGCAGGTGTCGTATATTACCTGTCGAAATGCGTACAAGGTAAAAGTTTCCAGCGATTCAGAGTTTTTCGACATTTCTACAGGAAGGACTGACAAAGTTTCTTTCTAGCATCTAGTGAGGCAAAAAGGAAGTCTGATCACTTTCTTCCTCCTGACGCGGTACGTGACTTCTGTAGTCATTTACCGAACCCACCGTTTCTCCCGAGTCAATTGTATTTCTTACACCTACATCTTATTGGGGCTAGAGGGATGAAGGAAAGCTGAGCGCGCGGTATGAGCTGCTGCCGCTTTCTTTCTTCATTCAGTAGTAAACCGACACCATCGAGAGATCGTGCAGGGGTTTGTGGGCACGTTTCAAAGTTTTAATACCTCTTGAGCCCGTGTCGTTGGTATACGGTGAGATACGAGACGACGGCGACAACAACGCACGTGGCACTGTTATCGAAATGGTTGCAGAAAGGCCAATATTTTGCCAGCTTCAAAGTCCAAAAGTTTAGTTATTAGAGTCACGTAGTATCTCGGATATTGTGTTCTCGCGAAAAGTGTCTTTCTGAAATGGAACCGTCCGCGGAACTACACACACGTCTTCTTAATCGTTCGCCCGATAACGAAGGGACCTACCAATATGGAAAGAATTCCACCCCTCCTCCTTCCACTCTATATCCTTTTCTATCTTTTTCTTCTTCTCTATCTTCCGCCCGAGGGGTTTCAGAGAACGATGAAGCTCGGAAGAAGCAAAAAATACTTTAGTTTTTGTACCCCAAAGTGGGCTTCGTTGGCTCGTTATGTTCGCGTGGTGTGTAATTGAACTGGCTGCCTAGCGACAAAAGCCAAGCTCTAAATGACGGTTTACATTCTGTCGGTAGTCGACTATACACAAACCGTATGACGCAAACGGTGGTAGGTATGCGGTCTGCTAGCAGTCGCTGTGTTGGGTGATCCCGACGGCGCTGGTGGTGATGGTGGTGGTAGTGGTATAGGTGGATGGGGTAGTTGGGACTAGTTGAAGTGATGGTAGTGACGACCTTATCACCGAAAGTGGTTCAGAGTTTGAATCTGTAATATCGAACGTAGGCACGCATTTCGTACATCTACACTGTTAAGGACCGATTTCGGTCGAGTTACGAGCCGGCGCTTCATTCGAGGATACAAATCCGCGGTCAGAACCAGGTATTCTCTGTCTGCCACGGTCGTTAAACCACGCGGAACGATTAGATTCCTGGGATTTGGAGCCTGCAGGTGTTTCTTGCTGGGGGTAATCGCGAGCTTGACTAAGTGTAAACGTACGATCTCTTTCATGTTCCTTGGAAGACTTCAATTATGGTCACTTTTATTCTACGGGGGGTTCGCAATAAACATACAAGCTAAACATGGAAGTCGGTTTCTAACAATAATTTGAATAAAGGACAGAAATAAATAAGAATCGATGAATAAAGAACTTCAGTTATGTGTATATATGTTCTTTGTTCCCTGATACTCATTGTATGGTAATTCGCTCTATGGAATTTGAGGAACTTTTGCTATTGACCCGACATCAACTATCGATGCGTTCACACACAGACAAATTTTTTTTGCTGAAATTGCTTCGGAGGACGTAAGGCTGTAGGAATTGAGTTTCTGATGTATGAACGATGACTGAAAATGCTCTGGCCTCTGTGGAATTCAATCCATCTTAACCGATAAAAACTCGATGTACAAAGTCGCTTGAGCAACCTTTGAATACTTGTACAATTCACATACACGTATTTTGATATCCGGTGCTACGACTATGTCTAAATTTCAATTTGCTTCAGACCCGATTAGGACCTCAATTTCTTATATAGGAAAAGTGAAGTTGTGTGGGTCGGAAATTCAATTCAAACCCAGTTAAAGCCGACGACCAATGACGGTCCACTCAGCAAACGTAACTTTCGCAATTGCACCGCGTTATTTTCAGTAACGGTTTGCAACTTTGGGTCTTGTTTACGAACCACGACACAAAAAAATACGTCGTCCATCATCGACAAACCCTGTACACGGATCAGTGTTACTTACAACGTGAAAACGTAGGTAATCAGTAGTCTCGTTATCACTGACCACCTCGTTCCTCTCTTGATCTGTTGAGCTCCGTGAAGGACGAACGAAGGGCGAGAGAAAGATCGGAACAAGATATGACCACAGGCAGGCGTGAGCCCCAGCGGACACTAGAGGGTCGAATGTGGAGCTACTGATAACCCGACGAAACGTTAAGGCCGTGCGAAATAATTGTAACACGAACCGTGCTTCAGGAAAGATATCCTCTGGTAACACGCCTGGAGCAAATGGTTGACGACAATGGCATCGATCCGGTTCCACGGTTTTACTCCGGGCCAACCGGCCGGAGATCTTCTTGTGGTCAGCGAGCCGATGCTGCTCATCCAACAAAGAATCATTTCGCGGAGGCACTTCCTAGTAACCGAACCTTCGAATATTGGGTCACTTGATCTCCGATCGAGGAATTCCCTCGCGAGAGGCAAACTCGCTTTGATAAGGTATAGTGACCAGTGAACTGGCTATGATACAATTTTATTCATCAAATGGAAATGATCGGTGACCCTTTTCGGAGGAAAAAGTCTTACTAATGTACTTCTGTGTCAGCTATCTGGGCGGTAGCTCATTCTCTGGGGAATAGTCTAAGATGATATTACGACTTACTTGTTCGAAAGGTGCAATGGCTCTCACGAATGGGCCTCGTCCGGTTCATCGGCGTCGTCTTAAGCCGTCTTTAATCTTCTTATACTTTTTCCCTGACAGCTCCTCCCATACTTTTTGCCTGTATAACCTACCTACCAGTTTGCACTTCATCGTCTCTGTTAAAGATACGACTCTCGTCTAATCAGCGTTTTCAAACCGAAAGTATACTTAACTCGTCAATGCCCGCGTACTTATCTTTAATCGTTTGAGGAGCTGGAAAATCGATCGTTAAATCAGCAGAAACTGGACAGAGTAGTAAATTACGGGCATTGAGGGGGATAAGGTACCCTTATACCTGTTCAGCGCTCAACTTCGCAGGGCAGATTAGAACCTTCACAAGAAACACATTGCTGTTAAGCTTTGCCCGTGTTCTAACAACTCGTAGCAAAGATGTCGAGCAACGATCAAACCCTGCAGTTTAACAATCCCGTATAGAATTCCGGGAACAGGTATATCAGCTGTAACGGACGAAACTGCTCTGCACCTCCAACCATAGCTGCCAGCTATTCCGTCCGGCGACTTCTATCCCTTCAGTCATTCATCTCTACTTCTTCACCCACAAAGATTCCTATCCTCGATTCCAATATATAATAACCCCCCCTTCCAGCGCAGTAGAGTTGCGGACAAATCGATAGCTCCTCTTCTCTTGTTCATGGACGATCGATATACCAGCGACGAGTTCAAAAGTATAACTGAATACTCTGCATTTTATACTTATGGAACTGATCGTGGGATAGACGCTATTAAAAGTCGGTCACCGCAAGATGGCAAAAGTGGAAGACGAGGCAGAGATTCCTCTCACGTATTTTCGCGCATAAAATTTGAGGAGTTTGAACAAAGCGAAGGTACAAAGCGAGGAATGAGATACGAGCTAATATTCATCCTGCACGGCGTTTACCGCTGCTTGCATTTAATTTAGTTTAGAAAGGCACGCTTGCTGCGCGACTGGAAATGTCTTATTGTATTAAACGGGAGCAACTGTACCGGCTATAAAATTAACCCCGTGCCAATTTATGTTTCCGTTTAATGGTGACTCCATTGTTCTCAAACTGTACCCCTGATCTTGGGCACGGAAGAACGGTCGGACCCCCGCCTTCCAGCCATTTGTCATTGTCCCGTCTCCCGAATAAAGCCAAACACCCACCTAGACGTAAAGAAGACTTAACTTTTCCCTTTCTTCTGACTTAAAATCGTATGCGCCATCCCCTTCTCCGGTGCCCCTCAGTATAAACCTGCAAAGCGAAATTCTGTTTTGGTCCAACCAAAGATTTTATCGTCCGTGAAGTCTGATTGCATGAATGTGTAGAGACGATCGGAAACATGAAATGATCTTCAAGCTGAACTGTAACAGCTTAACGCCGTCAATTTCTATTCAAACGTTGGTGGTGAAATTGTGTTCTGGGAATCTTTTCAGTCTATTTACAGATCCGTGAGTTTTTTATTCTGGATTCGTTTTAATTAAAAATCATCATCACCATCACCATAGAAATCTGCACTTGAAACCACCTACTGAACGCTGGAGCTAACGTTCGTCATTAACGGTGTACTTGAACAAAGTTTAACAACTTGGATGGTTTACAAGTTTTTCACTTGTTCGGCGTAATTAAGAAGTAAACTGCGGTGTCGAAAAAGGAAACTGCGGATCAAAATTCAGATTATAAAAGTCTTGAAAACTACAGATTGAGGTTCTCGAAAATTCTGAAATTCAGAAACAGAACATCCGTACAAACGGAGAAGAAATACAAGATATAGCTGTGTGAGAATGAGAATACTTGCCGATCATCTCATCTACGAGGAACACCGATAAGAATTTTGAAACTTTAACAAGAAACTCTTGAACTTGTGTGCAGTGGTAGAACTATATAAAAATTTCGTAAATTGAAAGGTAAACTGGTAAATTTGTATGGCGGAGATCTTGAACGAAATTGTGGAACTTGAACAGGTAGCTCATGAACTTGAAGAGTTTGAGATTGAACAGATGTCAAAGCAATTAGCAGAATTGATATCAAGTTATAAAACATGAAGACCAGAAGATCTAGAATTTGCAAAATAGAAATAATGTGGTGAAAATCTTAAAAAACCGAAGATCAAGGTTTCGAAGACTCAGAATCTCAGGAACATATTAATTATATCGTACCCGAAAAAATATCTGAAAACGGAAACGTAAAATCTCATTTCCAAATGCATTTCTAGTAATCGAGAAAAATGAACAAAATTGCCCACTTCACGCCGTGTCCAGAAAAATCTGTGTTGGATGTTACTGAAAAATCTGTGCCGGAAATGCGAGATTCGATACCAATCTCTCTCAACGAACGGATATACATAGGTACCATAGTCGAATGTATGCATCCATGAAATTGTGAAATGCAGTTGTTGAATTCATACCATTCTATTAAATTCTAGCCGCAGAGCCAATATATTTCTTATTAAATGCGTTTTGTTATTAATATTCCGATCGCAATCAATTTTCTCGTTCTATACCTTTTATTCTTTTATTTTCATTTATTTTATTTTCTTCTCTTTTTTCAAATACGCAAACTCAGTATGTGCGTGTGTTGTTATACCTGTTCCACAATCAGCGGGCAGTATAGGAATTTATACGTATAATATTTTTCGAGCGGTCTAATCAAGCTTCCCGCCCCCGCCTTTTTGAAGTACATTCTATACCTGGCATACGTATATTGGCAAGAGATTTCCATCATACTGCTCGATGAAAATCTGGAAATAGTAATAACGCTGCTGTTGCAGCTGCTTTGGGATTTTTCATTTCATATCATTAGGTACTATTAAATTTTCGTAATATTCCTGTCAAACAACTTCACTAGAATATCGAATTATAAATTATGGTATAGCTTCTATTGTGACGTTGAATTCCATTCGAAATTTCATTCGTACTGACGTAGCAAGCCTAACTTCATTCACGTTATTTGTTTTACTTTTTTTTGTCAAATGTCGTCCTTCTAATTCTCCAGAGTCGATAAACTATTTTCAGAATTTGGCGCTCTCGAACTCAAAATCACATTGATGTAAAGGCCAAACTGAAGATTCGAACGCTTACTGACCTGGCCCTCTTTATTCTCCTACCTATAATGACAAAAGATAATAAACGAAATGACTAAATCCTCAGAATGAGAAGTGGTTTATTTAGCTGGGCAATTTTTACCATTCTCAACAACTTTTTGGTAGTCCTTTCCGCAAGATCTTTCCATCGTCGGAGCTAACGGAAACGAAGTTACTCCGATAAGTTTCTTTTAATTTTCATACGTATGTTATTAGGTTAGAAGTATCCATCACAAAATTGGAAACGTAATGTCATTTACTATACAACAGCATTGAATCCATTGTATTAAATGTATAAGATCACAATGTAATCCGGATTCAACTCATTTCCTACCACCATATACTGAACGTGATGAAACTAAATCGAGACCTAATGGTAAATCAATACTCGAGGTGTTCGGCCGATTCACCGACCTTAAAAATATTTTCATGGCTGGACACCACTTCTAATTTTTTTTTTTTCTCTTCCCTCCCGGTACAAATTGTCAACGAATCTGAATTGAAAAGTTTTCACCCGAAAAAAACAAACATTTGGACAATCTCATTTGTTTATGAAGTCTTCTCTAGAAGTAAACAAGATTTGTAGAAACTCGAAGTCACCAATCTGCGAATAAAACGCCGATACGAAAAACTTTGAAACAGTTTGTGCAACGCGTAAGTTTTATTTTTTTTCTCTGTTTCCTATTCGTTTTTACGTTTCTGCTTACAATATACTTCAAATCTTCGCTATATACGACCCTGAATTTTCGACCCTTTTTTATACGCATATATACGCATAATGCGGATGTAAGTGCAAAATTTTTTTTCTTTCAGCCTTTTATCCGCGGGCGTGACTCGATTAGCTATTGATCGTAGGTATACCTAGAAATCTGAAGAAATATGTGTTTCGGGTAAAATGCTCTTCTCAAATAATCTAACCAAGAAGGGTAGACGGCAAATGAAATTAGGCGTTTCAAGGCAATCCAGCCTAATTGCATTTCTCCAAAAAACGTGATTGATAAAAACACAAGAGGTTCTTGAAGCTTTGTTGGATAGTAGATTGTTGGGGAATTCCGGAAATGTTCGCTAATAGCTACCCTTTTTGGTTGAGGAAATTAAGATTCTTTTTTCTCACAATCAGTCGTATATACCTACATACGTATCGTCTTGAGACCGTTGATTAACTTTTTTTTTGTTTTTCGTTTTTTATTCATTATTCAATTTTTCTCGACTCTATTTTATATACCCGCCCCAGGCTCAGATCAGTGTTGGGTGCTAATCCAATCAAGGAAATGAGGAGAAAGGGTAATATTCAATAATCAACTGGACAAAATTCTACATAGCAAACGAATGATATAGATAGATATGGTTCTCTTTGATACTTGATACACGAAAGCTGGAAATATGAATAAAATGTTCCGGTCAATTCGTAGTTTTCCATATTCTATTGAGCATTAAATGTACATACCTATATGTGAAATCATGCGGTTATTATGGGTACAAAATTGGAATGGTATAATACAACGAATATTTTTGAGTGGTACGGCAACGTTGTAATTGGCGCATCGTTGTTACACTTCAATACACGCTATGAAACTAATTACAGAAAATTAATTAAACGTCAGGAAACGTGAACCACGATGTAATAAATTTTAGATCAGAGAATTATCACGTTACTCTATACAATTTCCAAGCACGGAAAGATTCAGACTATATCGTGAAAATCTACACTTTATTGTTCCAGTTTCGTGGGTTGAGTTCTCTCGTGCTGCAGTTACATAGCAAGCAGACGAACATGTATCTGTATGTATGTATACACGTATGTGTACAAACTCACAGGCGATATTCACTAAAACGGTGCAACGTGGTTTAATGCCGGTAATATTGATTGGTCGGAATGGTTTTGTGAATGTGGGATATTACCTACAACCCCGAACGTGTTCCAGACGTTAAAACGGCTACGCTTCATCACGTCGCGCCTCATCTCTCATGGCATAGAATTTCTACGTGACGCTGTGACGTGTAGGTACATACGTACGTACCTTACCTAGGCTTGGTACGAACACTTCCCCACTTCGGATCGTATAAAACGAGGCTGAGGACCAGATTGTAAGACAAATTGATGCGAAATCGGGTAACGGTTTCTCCGTGAATATCGTATAACCAACTCTGCTATGAATCCGAATAACTATAGACGTTCGGATCTATCGTAGACCTTTGCGACCAATATTAAACTTGAGATAAGAATCTTTAAATCGCCGACGCTCCATCAAAGCCGGTTTAATCTCGGAGAGTTTTCTGAACGCGGTGTGAACGAAGCCGTAAACTGTACCCGGGAGGCGGATCGATTCAAAATTATGCTCATATAGCTTTGAGTTTCTGAATTTTCCCGAGTCTCAAGTCTCCTCCATTAGCCGGAAATATGAGTACTATAGGGTATGAATGTTCACCGTCGTATTTCCGCGGATAAGCATTGCCCGAAAACTTTACGCTGGCGTGGTTAATCTTGGTATTAAACAGATTTTGCTTCATTAATTAACGCGCTGAGCGACAGCTGAACCCCGCCTCTGATTATATCCGCTTCTCTTTAACCGAGATTCAAAAATTCTCTAAGGGATGCTGTTCATTATTTACAGAATTCTCATCCTCCGTTATCTTACCTTGTCTCAGCCTTTGGCTTGGCGTTCTTCTTTTGCATTATCTAAATTGTGTTCTTTGAAAATTTATCACTGCACTTCAGATCTGCGAATACATATTTATAATTTTACAAAAATACGAATCTTATTCGTATCACGTATAAAATTCACGCTCACCAATTTGCATTTTCAAAAGTACTAGTAATCAGTGAATAAATCGCACCAATTCGGTTATCCGATAACTTCTATGTTACAGCTATCGTATATACAACGAAATTTGAATGGGCAAACTTTAGTATTATGTATGGATAACGTTTGCATTGGAAATGCTTTCATGCTCAGTCTTCAGCTTTTATCAAGCGCACAAGCGCGATATGCACTGATTATAACTAGACCAGTTTCAACTTTGTGTAAACAGAACTCAGAACGGAGAAACTCGTATTAGCGTATGCACGAGATTAGATAGGTTCTATCGGTATAAGTTGGAACTCACTACGAGTAGTGAACTCTCGCTATCCGCCTTTGCAAAACCGGTGCGAGCAACCAAGCAGCCGATGGTATAGGAGTGCCATGTGCGAATACCTCTTGCAGTAAAGCTTTCGGTGCAGCTGCGTGCAACTATGATTGGAAGTTGGTTCGCAAGTAGCACATATGTGAAGTGCGACCAAACTACATATATACACGGAACCTGAAATATCTTGGAAGCCCAAGCGACGAAATCTATGCACCTAATCTAATCTAATCTAGACAAACTCCACCATATACTAGAAACCCTAATGTGGAAACTTTGGGTAAGGATAACACGGCCCAGCTGCCGCCGCATCGCAACGTCTCCCCCTGAGACCCGCAACTCTAAAAGCACTGTCAGCCGCGTAGTCACCACCGCCAAACTTTCGAGTGCCAAACGATCAAGAAATAGATATCAATCGATGTTTTTTCTACCCTTTTTTCTACTACGATTTATACCGATCGTCAAATCGTTATAATACTACAGATGTTCCGGAGTTTCATCGGAACCCTGATAAAAAAAACAAATAGAAAAAAACACAAAAAAAAACTGTCGAAAGTATATAGTTTTATCAACTCTGAGAATCGCTCTACCATTTAGATTCCATCGTTTCGGAAGAAAAAAATTACAATAATTTTGCTACGTACTCTCTCACGCATTTTGAACATTTTTAGTGTTTCTTTCATGAGGTAAACTGTAATTTTCTATTCGAGATCACCTTGAATTCCCGGCGGAGCGAATCGCGCCTATTTTCTCCGCACCTAGGGCAACTCTATTATAATAAGTTTAGTTTTGTCCGTTTCTTGCTTTCGCTACAATTATGAACCGGCTTCGTCTGCCATTGCGTATGGAAAGTTGTTTTTTCTTTTGTTTTTGTTGAAACGGCTACAATTCCATGCAATGCAATGCAGATATGTTACACACACGGCGTATAGGTATAAGGCACGTGGTGGTATATTAATTTAAAAAGGATACCGTAATAATGTGCAGACTCGTGCTCTGCACTCTGCACGATATGCTACCTGCACTTTGGCATTCGAGAATGTTGCGGAAAGCTCCTTTACTTCACTCATCCTACTTTTTTCTACAATTTTTTAATTTTTAAAATTTTTCTTTTTCACATGTCTGTACGCGCGTCTCTTCACGCAGGATTTTATTTCACCAACGCACGTTTGCAGCTGATCCAAGACAACGGAGATGTACAGTGGCTTACAAAAGTAGAGAGATGTCTAAGAGGGATTTAGAAAACGTATCTTATCGGCACTCGTATTTTCCTTCACTGGCCCCTTATATAGTTGAGTTGTAAAAAGCCAATACTTGGGTATACCGAATTTTCATACACATATAGGGTGGCAAATGTTACGTCAAAGACGTTGAATTTATTATCGAATACCCTGTGCAGGATAAATTGCGTAAAATCAAATTCGTCGAAATATAATTGGAATAGTTCAAGATTCTTTTTGAAGGATTCGATTGTTTTACTGAATGAAGAGATATTAACCGCGATTATGTTTAATTGGCAATGTTAATTAGCGGCGATAATTAGTAATAAGTGCTTAGACTGACTTATTAAGTCTACATCCTTTAGTTTTTTCATTATTATCATTATTGTTATTGTTGTTTTTATTTTCCTGGTAATAAGAAATAGATATTTCAGGGACTTGTAAGAGAATACTAAATCTTATTTGTATATCATTCGAGTCTGTCAAGTATCCGAGATATTCAAACGTAAGTTTACCGTAGTCAGCCTTTATTTGCGGACGTCTACATCATTATAATTCCATAATTAGAATTTAACATCGGTGAAGTTTGCTGTTTGCTTACCGTTAATGCTCAATGCATATATACCTGTGTGTATATTATACCATAAAATAACTGTATTGCAACTTATATATTGTGTGGAAATCTTTGGTGTTACCAACTGGGATGCGGCAACTATTATTGCGATTCTAGAATAGCGGTAAATAGGAGATAAGACATTCACAGTTTTCTTTCATCGAGACCTTTAGCTTTTTAACAGATCGCCGCGTGGAAATACCTCGAAATGCGATCTATTGTGCGACACGTTCTATTGATTTTTATACATGAATCAGTCAAAATTTTGTATGTGTCGCTAAGGATCACCGGTATAATTGTAGCGATGAGCATCAAATGAAAGAAAGTTGAGCGCATAGTGAGGTACGAATTAAAATATTCGATTTAGCGTTGGAATGAAAGTGGAATTTCTTACAATTAGTCTCGCCCTCGAGTTCTGGTTCCATGTTTTCGTTGCTGATCTGGTTGAGATTCATCCCTTGGCACGGGGGTTGGCAAAAACTCGTGCAGCACACCGCAGCGGAGGTAATTTTGTATTTGGCTAAATGACTCTTCCGCCGGCGACTCTGATTTCTATGCAAATATAGAGATATAGTTGTTACCTCGGTCGTTACCCTGCTGCAGACGAGGTGGCGAAGCGATTCTGCTTTTGACTTTCACGAAAACGCACAGTCGTGTAACGTGAATAGTTATACCGTATCCGGTCTTCGTTTTCAAAGCGTTGCTGTGACGCGTAGATTCTTTGTTTGTTTCCTTTTTTTTTTTTTTTTCTTTTACTTTTATTTAGTTATTTTTTAACTTCTCCTCTTTTCGCTCATATTTTTACCAAAGAGTCGTACGCAGAAGCATTTGCAAGCATCAGCGTCTGTCCTGGCTTTGACGATCGCTTTTGTCATATATACCGTTGACGCAACCGCGCGCTGGCTCTAAGTACGCGCTTACATTTGTCTCGAGTCGTTGCAAGCTCTCTCGTATACCCATGCGAGCTTTAAAACAGGTACCTCGTTTGTCGAGTGTCCGTAGCTGCGTCACCATACTTTTTTTCGTTCACCTCGTAGGTATTCCGAACACTCGTTCCGTTCTACGGTTTAAAAAAATGTAAGCAAATGTGTAAAACGGAAATTAAAGCGTTCCAAATGCGTACGATGAGATTGGAGGGGTAGCAGGCTGTGAGGTAGATATAACATACTTACTGCTAAATTATGCGCTGCACGATGCAGAAACTGCCTATTTAAAGGGGTGCAGCATTAAATTTTCAACGAAAAGAACAAAAGTAAGTCCAAATATTACATCTGTCGTCTTTCATTATACGTGTATGCTGCCTTGATTATAAGGAATGTCAGATGATTGCTTGAAAAAAAATACTAATATAGAGTGTTTACTTCGAGAAACTAACGTAATCCATTCCATAACCCAACTATAATTTCAACGATTTAGCTCAAGCTTTCGGAAGTCTTGCTATAATTAAGTGTAACTCGTTATAGACCACGGAGGTTGTGAGTTAAGTTTAAATTACTGCCCTGGTACTCGAGGGAAAACTTCCCCTGATGCGACGCACGACGCTTCGCTCGACGTGTTAACGCTCTGAAAATATAAAATAAATTCAAAGAAAAACAAAAACAAAAAAAAACTGACGATAATATGGTTGTAAGAATAATGAAAAGAGACGCCCCTAGGCGCTCGTGGATTTTCTTCTTTTATAGACTATATACGTATCTCCGACTTTTCTGCGTTACTTTTATATCCGAAGCCGCTCCCTCGTTGAGGTTAACCCCAGGAGGTGTCGATAATTCATCGTCGCCGTTTAAATCGATATAGAGATATATGGCCGGGGTGTGTTTCCGCGCCAGCTTCGAGTACCGGTAATAACAGTTTGTAATAGAAACAATTTCTACATTCCAAATTGAATCGAATTTGATTCAATGGCCTAGGTAGTATACATACATTCGGTATAGCCAAGTTCAATAGGGCAACAATTCCGAGAAATTCGTTTTAGTTTCGTACCGCCGCGGGTCGCAAGCGCTTTTTGACTTCAAATGTGCCTCGCCATCGGCATGCTGCAACGATGACGTGGGCCATTAAACGTACCGAATGAATCGCACCAGTTCACAGCTTATATTCAAACATCGAATACATCTCACAATGTCTGTGGTCGCTAGTGTACCTATTGCAATATAAATTTTTTCATTTGAATTAACGAGAACCATTCAAATATTTATTATTCTCGCATGCATGTGTAGCACCGCAGTTGTTTTCGACAATTTGCTTCAAATTGACACTTGAATCAAGTCACAAAGAATGATATGTTCGCAGCTGTCACACATTGTATATACTAAATCTTCAACATGTAGCCATCTCATGAATTTCCCCACATGAACAGACTATAGAAAGGCTTCGGACGGATATAATCTCAAAAAAATAATCGATGTAGACTCCCAAAATATAAAATTACCCCGTTCAATCGAATGTCAGAAAAATAAAATCAAATGGACAAAAAAATAAATAACCGCCGCGTACGTGATTCTGTCAAAAGACACGAAATATTATTTCAATATCATTAATCACGCGTCGGTTCGCTTGTTTCAGACCGTTGATATAAAATAATCAACTGAACGTCTGGCAACGATGAGTACATGATGCATCACAGGTTACAGTTGGATCAATGCATTTTTTTTCTATGACATCGTTCTATAACATGTGTTTAAGGGTTCTCGTACAAACCAATCCTTCGAGATCTGCATCGGGGTTCCTTGTTGGTTCAATGGTACGAGATTTCACACGCAACGAACCGCTTTGATGTCATTCCACCAGTTCCCTAACCCTTCAACCCCTGCACAGTCAGCGCACAAAACGTAATTTAAACCCGCCAACGTCTTTCCCCTTAGCCCGTTCGGCTACGCAATTTTCGTTCCAGGTATCACTTCATGTATTTCGAATGCATCTAATCACCATTAATTGCAATGCCTCGTATATACAGGGGTCAACAACAAGAGGCTAAGGGGGGATTGTAGAAAACATTACGGAGCTATGTTCCGTGCTGCTCACGACATTCTCCATTATGTCAGAACTACGGTACATATTGTACACGTTATAATATTCTTTACGACTTTCCGAGCGTTTACGTAGCTCACGGAAACTCAGGTTGGAGAAAAAACAGATCCCCACAGATCCTAATTTACACCTGAGTCTCAATCCTTGTTCCTCCCTGCGCATCAGCCGTCTATTTTTTCTCGAGTGGTGATAAAATAACCTTACCGATCTCCATTCTTTATATCCTCTCAAATCCTGCCTCAACTATGAACATGGTAATGATTTATAGATGAAAAGTGCGATGAAGAATTTATTTCTGGTACGCCCGAGCGTAGTCGATATCATTAAACAGATAGACATACTTATAGCACCGATTTTTCCCAGTTATGCAGTATATCGTGACAGTTTCTAACAGAAAGTATTAGGTATAGTCTGCAGTCGGGTAGAGTGTATAGGGACATACCTCACATCGATCGTTGAAGGCTGGGTTGTAAGACGACGTCGAATACTGCGTCACAACATGTTTCTGTGAGGTGAAATTGAAATTCAATATATGCCGCATGTTGTTAAAATCGAGGAAGAACCAGGTGCCCGGACCTTATTTACCTGAGGTAGTTACCTCAGTCGCAAGGTAAGGTACTCGATGCTCGCCAATCGAGTTGCAGAGTTAGAATTTATTGTGTCTCATTAGCACAGGTGCAACGTGAGCATCCGGCTGCGCCAGGGAGCAGCAGAAGCTGAAGCAGAAGCAGAAGCAGCAGCTCGCGCGGGTACCTGAAACGTTGCCAGTTGCCGAGATTCACTTTATACCCGGTGTCCGGCTAACAAAGGGGCACAGGTGCACCGTTTCTCTCGTCTGCACATCTGAGACGTTTACCCGATGTATTTCGATCTGAGCGATCGGAATTTAATAGTTTTTGAAACAGACTCGCCTCGGCTCGCCGTGATCATGTATATGCAGCGATTGTTTCAGAGAAATGTTTACAGAAAAAGAACTTGATACACATCAATATGTCCGTTGGTCCGAAGCATTTCACGGTACCCCAGCTTGATAAACGTAAGATTGTATGAATTAGAGGGTAAAGTCTTAAGATTGAATTTCAATGGTTGATAAATCACGTGCTTTGTGAATTCTATAATCGGTACGTTATTCACTCCGTAAGTTATACAGCTACCACTCGACACCGTAGATTCTATCGCGCGAATTGCCTGGTCTTAGTTATTACGGGACAGAAGGAGTCGTGACAACGTGGTACCCGTTTTACTGAATAGATAGCGAGTTAAACGAATCTTGGCTTCTCCTCTTTGCTTGATTTCTTTACCCCTGCTTAACGAGGATACCTAGCTGCAGCTCGCCAACGTATACCTACCTTTACTACATTACTTTTTGCTCCTTTTAATCGAAGTAGCGAATACTTTCCTGCAGCGCTCCACCTAATGACGACCCACCTCCCTGCGTTTCGACGCGTTCCAGGATTCGTCTCATTTTCGGACATTCTGCGTCAGAGCTCACTGCAGACGTGTAAAACAAAGACTAAAAAATGATTAAGCCATGAAAACTATTTTCAAGGTGATTTTTGATTCCATCATGTGGAATCGTCGCTGAACACATTGGGTGAAGAAACCACAGAAACATGGAAGGTACCGGTGAGATGCGGTTCAAAGTTCATTGTATTTGGGATAAGTAGTGTCAATATTGTTTGCGCAGTAAAAGACTAAGAAATGAGGAATTGAAAGAAACCACGACGATGAGCAATTTTTCCAAAGTGAATTTAACGGGATAGTTTTTTCTCGATCTTACGGATGAAGTATATAATACTGTGGTCATGAAGTTACATTCGATACCAAGGCAGGCGCATGGTATCCTTGCAATTATTCTAATCAATTCGTATCATTATACCGGTGAGTCTACAAGTAGGAAGATGAATATCTTGCGCTCGCATTTAATTCAAGGTAATTCATCTTTTACACCACAGTGAGATTACCGTGATAAAAGATCTTGCTCAAATCACTATCTTCTTCTCGGTCTAACTCCATTAATTACATCACTCTCCCTTTGTAACTCGTTCGAACATTTTTTCACCTAACTTGCCAAAAGAACCCTGCAGTGGCTTTCATTCGACTTGTTAAAAGAAAGGTTGCAGTAATTACATCGATTTAAAACTCCTGCTTTTCAGACGACCGGCTCACCCAGCCATCCACCACCTTACGTCACTCCCCCATTCCACGATAAATCTTACGCCTTTAACCAGCAATCTCCCTTTTCTCCCCATCGTTCTTCTCGATGAAGAACGTTTGCACGCGTTCATCGCCAGCAGCAACACCCAATCAACTCATATTATATTATCATACTAACATGTTGTTCATACATCAGACACCAAATATAACAGCGTGCCACACATCCTCTCGTACCGGTGCGAAGATTTCTTTTTTATGACCGGTAGTAAAAGCCTGCTGCAAACGGCGTCGTTCATGAGCGTTCTATACGGTCTGTGAAACGAGCAAAGTTTACATTGTTCAATTAATACCGCAACGTTTTATTTAAGGATGTTTGATGACGAAGGATTCGACCAGATTTGACGAGGGATAGATATGGGCATCGGGAGAAAGTAGTTGGTCTGTTGCCCTTTCATTTATTTGTTTTTACCTGATATCACTCGTATAGTATAAGTATCACGACATGGTGTAGGTGTGAAATATGCTGTTTTACAGCTTCAGTTGTATATTTGACCTCAGGGTGACGCTGATCTGTAACAATCGGTTTGGAATTTGTTAGAGAAACTGTACATATATGTACGTATCACGTGATGCTCCAGGAGCGGTCAGTCGGCGCAGCTCTTTCCCTGTGTCAATAAAGAGCTTCGCGCAATATGGTGGCTCGGACGAGAAATCGGTCGACCCTGCACCCGGCCTCGACCCCAACCTCAACCCAACCCCCATGCCCCCCGAAGTTTCAGCAAAAACCAAACGAACCCAAACGGACTGATGCGAGTACCGTTTCAAGTTATCTATACGGTTGTGTGAGGATCAGATTGAAGTTGCACGACCTTCGGTTATTTTTATTTTTTTTTTTCATTAGAAAAAATACCATCGGACGAATCACGACCATTCAGAGCTATATGGAAAGAGTTTCAATGGCCAAGTGATGCCCTCAAGAATGCACGGATGGTGTAAAGAATTAAGTGGGTTAGCCAAGTCTCGAATGTGTAAGAGGGATTAATTTCACCTAGGTCATTTGGTGAATAGATTTTGTATATCACATGACCTGAATTAAAAATAGTGGAGTTGGCTTGCGCCCCCTCGAGTAGAGATATTCATCCGAAGGTTACGCTATTTGTACAAATTCACACGTCCGTTCGAAAAGCGTACGTGGCTTATTTCAGATCGCTGGGGTTTTCGTTCCATCCTTTATTTAACTCACTTTTAGCACCCGCACCATTCGCTTCAAGACACTTCCGCCGCTTTCCCGAAGCGAAATAATTGATGGAAGCTCGACCTGCTATCTCGTTAAGTCTGGTCACTACGTTTCAGTAATCATTCGTCCGAGTAATTTGACCTTCGATGTTACGCCCGCGTAAGTGCTCTCAAAAAGTCATTTCCGTTACCTAACATCGCTTGCTTTTTCACTCTGCAGTTCCACGCGTCTCGAAACTCTTCATTTTATCTCGTAGGTATATATGCGGTGGGTCGTTTTTATTCACTCACTTTTCCAATAATCTAAACGCTCCCTAATTCCGATTCACTTGCGGAATTCTAACCCCGGTAGGTGTATTTATCGATATACCTGATGCTGTTTTTTTTATCTCGAGCTGGTTCTCTGCAGTATATAACATAAGAAAAGGCGACAGTGCTCTCTTGGCACGCGCTCGCATACCAGTTCACCTCCAGAAGCGCGGAATAGGGCGAAAGTGTAGAGCAGTGGAGAGAAGGACGATGTAAAATAAAATCCAACTGGCCACCGCCATCGCTAACAGTAGAAGCAAAAGCAGTAGAAGCAGCAGGAAGCAGCGAAGCGTGGAGAGGAGGCTGTAGTCCTACGAGAGCAGAGGACACAACAGAACTATGCGGGTGTGCTAGCTCGTGTACCGAAGATATTATCTGTCCCCAGTATATAGGCATGCGGTACAGAGGGAGATGCGAGCATCCCGGTGTACGGCGGAACGCGTATCCTCAAGTCGGTACCTTCGTATTTTCTTTTTTGACTTTTCATACTCCAAGGTATAGCTGATTTTTTACTTGTGTTAATTTCTCCCCTCATTTGCGAACCAGTAGTAGACTTTATCGATCATGCATTAGGGTTACGGTTCCCCTTGTTCGTCTTTTTCTCGTTATACCTGCACTCGTGTTACGTTCATTTAAGCGATTGTTTATGACTCATGGACGGGAAGGTGCTGGGCACCGTACACTCTGGCTATCTCTTCAGGTCCCGGTGCGGATCGCAATTACATTAATTTATTCCTTTCAACGAGTGTTCTCCTCAAAATTAAACCCAACGCCGTTCTTCTCAAGGATATCATATTCCCCCTTACATTTTTTTGTCACATAATCCATCTATGCTGAGAGAAAAATCTTACCCTTTTTGCACCCCTTACCGTCCTATATGCACTTCAACGATCCGTTCTTTCTTCTTCATCTTGCGCACACCCTTCCCAAAGGCTTAGTAGATTGAAAAACCGTGTCCAGCGATCTCCCTCGGCGGGCATGACTCCGCAGGTTTGACCCTTCAAGGTAAGCCGTTTATTTCTGTTACTCTAAAGCCTAACTATATACCCACGCACGCGCCTGGATATCGCACCCCGATATAGGTATTTTGTGATGGCATTTTCAGGGTGAAGTTTTTATATACTGTAAAAATATGTACAAATTGTGCATCGGCATCTTGTCTTATAATTTATAAGTGGCGAATTACTCCATCAATTTCAATAATCAATTAATTTTTGTTTCATTATATTTTCGTATCAGATGTCAAGTTGATTATCACGCCTTCAAAGTTTCATTCAAATTTTTCATTAAAGGAGATAATTCACTCAGTTCATTCAGGTCGAACCTTGAGGGATCGATATTACTCAATTTCACTCGCCACAGCCTCCTCGGGGTGCTTCCGAATTTATTAAAAAATTAATAAATTACTCGACGCGTATCGTGTTTCGTAATCACTTTATCGTTCTCGGTTCGACGCTTTTCTTGCTTGTAGTTAGCTGGTGTGCTCCGATAAACGAGAACGCTCAAGATTATAGACTACTTGAAAATGAGAGGCTGATTTAAATCCCTCTGCGCTTGATGCCGCAGGAGGGAGAAAAAAAAAGAAGAGGAGAGAGCAAAGAATATTGTTGGTTCTGACTCGATTCCAATTCCAGAATCATCCCTGGTGGCGGGTAGGTTGTAGTTGCTCAGTTCCGGAAGGGCTGGAAAGCAGGCGATACCTACATGAATCACGAGGTTATATGTCTGGTATACATACCTAGTAACGGTACCAACCGCCGTACCTCGTGCAAATGCCAAACAGATCGGAGGTGCAGGTTGTTTAGTGTGCAGGGTGTGCGCCGGATGTGCAGTTCTTACGCAAACTGGCAACCGTCCAAGACCTGGTATTACGAGGTGTCAGTTGTGTCACCAGACCGCGTCGAGGATTGGCAAGGGTCTGCGTCTGCCGCCGACTCCTGAATCTCCAATTCTACCTCTCGAATACCACGCCAGCGTGTAGATACGCCTACCCTACATACGGGCAATACACGTATGCACGGACGGGGTTACTATCTCAACCTACTACGCAGGAAAACGGCTGTCTCAATCCGATGACGTTAAACTTGGATAAAAAAAAAAAATGCTGCTTTTTTTCAGAAGAACAGTTCACTTGATATAATCCAAATCGTGATATTATCCGATTTCTATTTGCTGTCGGTCTACTGTGAACAAAATGAGCGTAAACGCTATACGTATCCAAACGTCGAAAAATCTGACTGCCGGTGAACCTTCCAATGTATGAAAAGTTCAGCATGATTTATTCATTTTTTCAGAATTGATAGTTACCGGAGATACGATATACGTATACATCTTGTTGAATCCCGATGTATTTATTTGGGTAATTTTCAGATTTATTCCCTCATATACATAGTTACAAATTTTCCTTCTTGATCTATTGTTCCTAACTGTTCATATGCGCGTGAGTTTTGTACAACGATTGAAGAAAAAAATAAACTGCGAACCTTATTATAGACAAGGAGATGGACAATACGGATGAAGAACGAACGAAAATGTGTAAAGAGACAAAGAGTTAGGAGAATAAAAATATTGAATGAACAAATCGTTATGTGAAACGTGCTACGTGTAAATTCAAAATCGGATTATTATTACGTGTGAACCCTCAAAACCATGCAATTTTCCATGCACGGTATACATTTTTCACGGCATACCTACCTGGTATGCTTCTTTCAACGGCGGTGTATGAGCGAAATATTTGAGAAAATAAATTTTCACCTTTGGACACCTGCGGGTTGAACTATATCCCACCTACTACGTTATATCCACAATGCGATACGTTCGTACACGTATATTATAGCTTTTATGCACGTGTGTATAATTATTACATGTATATGTATATATACAGCGTTATGCTTTATATGGTCCGCAAGTTGGAAATTAAATGAGTTTCCAACGTCGTACCAGCCACCCTAGAGCTTGGCGAAACTTTAGCTGTCGACGTTCACAACTGCATTTCGAAATTAATCGAGATTTCTAAACGAGCTTTTGCCCTCCTCCCCCTCTTGCCCCGCGCCGACATCGCGACGCGTTTGCCCACCCCATGCAGGGAAGATGAATATTTGCGCTGTCGCGTTTATACGTATCGGGGGCATGGGTATACCTACAGCTACGTGACCGATCCCCTTGTAACACGATTTCAGAAACGGGAGTTGTCTCATCTGCGACGATCTGCGAGAGATTCGAGTTACCTAACAATTAGTTCGCACGACGTTATTCCGCAAGTTCGATTTTCGAAACACCTGATCTTGGCACGTGATTAGCTATCTCTTCTCAGTCGTTCGCAACCACCAGCTGCAACCAGGCAGACCACATCTGAGCTATTCCTCCAATCCCAAACTACTTTCGGGATCTGCTTCATCCTTACAGATCTCAATTTCCCTCATAATTGTCACATTTCGTTTCGATGACACGCATTTTAAACTGTAAACGTTCACCTTATCCTATCACTTAACTAATTAAGATATTTTATAATCTGAAGGAATAAATTTCCGAACTCATTATCAATCTAAAGTGACCATAGTTACATTTGCCATATTGTTTCGCGCTTTTCTTAATATCACGTCCAGCTTCTGTTTTTTCGCGCCGTATGGGTAATTACACACAATTTTCCTTCATTTTTTTCACTTTTTTTTCAACATTAAATGTGTTCGCGTCTCCATATTATACGCGTGCCGAAGAGACATTAGCCGTTTTAATCTATCTCTCTCCGTTAAGGGACACCCTATATAATCCGGGATCGACCAAAGCTACTTGCTACAGACGGGGCCATGGGTTACGCAAATGACAGATATCCGAGGCACCGTGAAGGCATGGCAGAAAGGGAAGGAGGGTGAGGGGGGAACCTGGTAATGATCTATAGTTCATACCATCGCGGGTAGATTCTATGTAATATCGTTCGCCGCTGATGTGTATAATTTAGAGCAATCAATCGACACCCGTGCCGCCATGGCCACACCATTGCTGCACGCTCGTTCTTTGGTACAACGTGAAAAATAGAAAGAGAGGAAGGTCGAGAGCGAGAGAGGGAGAGAGAGAAAGATGGAAGTAAAAGCAAAAAATGAAAATCGAATATGTACCTCAATCCGTCCCGCGCCAAGGCAATTCTCCATCTCCCTTTATTCCTGTCAATGCCGGCGTCTGCCGGTCGTCTGCGTTTTTCTCTCTAATAAGTAATAACTCTGGGCAAGAAGCGCGAAAGGGTCATTCCCCGATCCTCTCCAGTTGCCACGATCTGAATCCCTAATTCGTCACGGACTACGTTAGTACGGGTATTAAATAAACCCACCTCCCCTCGCATATAAATTTGCTACAATGTCGTGTGCTATACCTGCATGTATGCGTCGTCTGTACGTGCATATATGTGTTTATATTATATACAGGGTGAGTTGCCACAAAGGTCCGATTCAGGAGGAGCTTCAATTGGCTGAGGCTCCGCCATCATCCATTCTTACTTGTTATTCTCAAAATTCCTGTTGCTAATCGGCGATCTGATATCACTACTTTCGGTTATGACGCTGATTGAGACAAAAAAATCTACACAAATACGTTAGTAGGTAAGAATGGATGGAGGCGGAGTCTCAGCCAGTTGAAGCTCCTCCCGAATCGCACCTTTGTGGTGACTCACCCTGTATAATGTACATACATGAATACTTACCTGGTATATACCGAGTCTATGCAGTACAAAATGATACTCGATTATGTATTTACTCTTACGTTTAATATAGTGGAATAAAGATTTAAGTCTTGGACAAAAGTTTGCCTGCTACTCCCGCAGAGAGGATGCATATAAATGCATAAAACGGATTTTTAATATCCCTGCTCTCCAGAGTATATCAAAAACACTTTTGTTACATAAACCCTGACACCTGCAAAGCGTATAAATTCTGCAACAGTCTTTGCTTAGTTAGAAGTACGAGAGGACGGGGGTGTTTGTTTTCAGTTATATATACCCAGATGTAGACTGGGGATTGTTAGCGATTCAGCAGTGAAACTATTCTGTTGTCTGCTCGGCTGCCTGCCAAAACAGAGGCATATACTTAAATTGGTCCACCATCATAATTGTCAATAGTCGACAAGATATCAGTCCATGCTTAGCCGGTGCCGAGTTAAAATGATTAAAATAGCGTTTCGTTAATTATTTTATTCACTTAACAACTTTACAGTTGGTTTACAAAATGTAGCACTCGTATTAATCGACTGAGATCTTTTTACGTTCGTGCGTGTGGTATAATCAAGCTTACAATTAGTGATTGTGTAATTATCACGAATCTTTCCTCTTTCTTCGCCAAGAACAATTGAACAATTTTATCTACTATAAGTTTCATACCTACATAGTAACTGGAGAACATCTATACATGTGGCGTCCAGTGGAGATTCTGAAGTATGCAATCTATCATCATATCAGCTGCAAGTAAGTGCACTCTTATCACCGGTGTTCTGATTTTTACGAGCTGTGCACCACAGCTGCTATAAAATTCTGCTTGGTATAGCTGATGTATGAGTCAATACCATCAAATGACGTACGTATACGTATCAAGAGACGCGGTAGAGTCTCGCGCCAAGGACATTCAAAAGAACGGGACGGCGAAATAGTTCGAAAACGGATTGGGGATTCGCGTTTTATCAAATAGCTCCTTCTCTGTGAGGGATTATTTCTTTTTGTTTCTCATATTGAAGATTTTCAGGCAGTGGTTATTCTCGTACATTTATAAATATACTTGGCGAATATTTCTGCACCATGCAGGGTGCCTTTTGAGGAAATTACACTATGCGTCTGGTAGCTATGTTGCGTATAATATGTGACTTTCAACTCTCTAGCCGCATAACTTGTCTAAGGATATTATTTTGGTATAAGCGCATGAATTAATTGTGAAAACAAGACTGCACAATTTGACGACGTGGTGTGCAATGACCCCGTGGTGCATTAGCTCGTCGTTTTACGGCGTTGAATTGCATATTTATTAGGTTTCCCGCTACGCAAGGATCCTACTATACTATAAGTGTATACCTATATGCTCATACTAACGAACGTGGGCATCTTGCCGTGAAAGTCTTGGACGGGTAATTGAACTGTTGCTGTCTTCTTCCTCGCTTTAAAAACTGCGCTTAGGATTCTCCTTTAAACGGCAATTTTTTACTTTATTAAGAACAACGCTGCTCCATTACTTTTCCAACTTGTTAACGAAATACTTTTATTAGATAATTTTCAGCCTAATTTCAATCAGTGTGAATATAATTATAGGTGCAATATTTGAATATTTCATGGCATCAACATCGCGAGAATATAATTTCTGTCGGTAACGAGTTTAACCCGGAGTATGATAATCGCCCGTGGATTATAAAATTGTATGATACTTCTAGTTGCACTGTAATATACGCCCACGAACGCAACTTACATTATATTGAGGTATATACTAAAGAACGTTATCCTACATAGATATATATTCTTGTACATATATCTTATCATCTCTAACCTGCGGAGTATAATATCTTCCAGAGCATGAAATATATTTGTAAAGGTACAGAAGCGAAAACAATGAATGTCATTAAAATTTTCTTTACCTTGCATAATATTGTGCCCTTACAAGTTCCTAATAATGCATGCCCTCCGGTTATACAATATATATATCTATACCTACGCGCGATGCGCGAATGCAAAAATGTTTTTCATCCCAGTTGCAGTCGTATAAGATCCAGCAATTACTTCGGCAACACTTCTTCCTGATTCCGAGTGTGCATTTCTTTTATTCCATAAAACAACGGGGAAACTTGGATCTTTCACGCTCTTCCAACCACCTTCTAACGTTCAATACCTCCGGCGGAACGGAGTTGTTACGCATCGGGTGTTTATTCGTATAGGTCTTCGTTGAAGATAATCGCTTATAATTATCCATTCGGTTGAAACATATAAGAATGAATAGAATAATTATTCCATGATTTTCGACGAATACCTTGAAATTTGGAACATTATTAACAATTATTTGTTTGCCAAACAATTATTCGTCGAGGAAATGGAGTTGCTCTTGTTTTGCGAGCTGTGTTCCAATAGTCTTCAGACTAACGCCTGCGCGACTCCGTATGGCCACTGCAACTCTCGGACCAACTGGCTAAGCCCTGATACCACAGCTGAAAGACGTTCCGATGGTGTAACAGATGCTTCGGTCCTCAGGGACCAACGGATGTTGGCTAGGTTCTAGGAATAGGGTATGCGCTATATCATTGGTACCTGTATATATGTATAATGCTTGGATGCAGAAATTGAGGCTAGGATATAAGGACACGTAGATTATACGAGTGTACGTTCTACGAAATGGCGGACGAGCAAAATCAAGAGTCAATTTTCTGCCGAAAAATTTTGGTGCGACTTGTTTTTTGTCATCCTTAACTAGAGTCTTTTCTAGAATCTTCGATTATCTGATTTTCCAGAAATATTGAAGGAGAAGAAGTTAACAGCGATGCGGTTATCATATCTTGATGTACGCGGAAATTTTCAACCTGAGAATATATAAATTTGCTATGATCTTCTCGTGGTCGTTCCGTACATTGTACATCACTGGAGAATTTCAATAAAACAAAGATGCAGCGTTCGCAGTAGCCCCGACTTCGGAGCTTTTGGAATCCGAATAGAATTAGGGTTTTCTCGTAAACGTGCTCGACTAACTCTAACCATTGGTATAACCCCATTCGTACTGCAAAACATGTACGGAGCATAAAATCGCGTTGTTGAATAACATTGTTCCGATTTCTTATCATGTCACACACTAGTTACACCTAAACTTTTAGTTTCATGATTGTTCCACCCGGAATACGATTGACCATTCCGTTCATAATAAGGATTCCTTTCATACATTTAACCCAAACGTAATCCATCCATCTGAACTTACCCGGAAAATATTGTGGACCTTTTGCTCATGTTGCCACCTTGTTATATGGGGGTCAAAGTTCATCCGGGGATGCCCTCGCCAATGTATTCCAGGACATAACCTGGTGCCATGCCGGCCAGCCGTGCATCGCTAGATAAAATCTTATCTTCCCCCAGACTCCGGAAAAGTTTTTGGATCATATTTTTTCGGTTTGGTTACCATGTTCTTATCAATATTATTATTGTTTTTTCTCCATTCAAATGAGCGAGTATATCGAAGCTCAACCGTATGTACTACGTCACGCACCGTCACCGACCTTCTCTTTTTTCAAGTCACCCTTCGACGCCCTAGGGCACCACAGCAGTCGAGAGGCAGCGTTATATTTACGACGCCACGCGCCGACGAACCAAAGTGATGCAAACACTTTTCTCTATCCTCTATACGTCTAACCACGTTCTACTACCGCTATCAGTAACAATCGTGACTGAAAATATATTAAACTTACTTACCGCTAAAAGCTGCCTGCAGCGCTTTCTCTGATCATAGAAATACGTACCTATGTAGCCACCTTATACCAACCTTCTTACCTTTTCCGACGTCCGAAATTACTCGTTGAGAATATTTTTCCTCCAAAGGTAGTGACAGCCGATAAAAGCCTTTTTCTATAAAATAGCATCGCGAATCAGCTTGGCGATGGAAATTGAAACGAGATCCGAGCGGTATTCGTATACTGAATTCCAACATCAATAAGCCACGTTGGCAATCAATTTAAAACGCAATACCTATAACCACTACCGTGAATCGACTCTCGAAAGCACTGCGAGAAGCTTTAGCACTTTTAATCGACGTTTTCTGCAACTGCATACTCACGAGATTACGTGACGGTCCTTCATCACGTATAAAAATGTATAAATGATCAAATAAATGAATAAATAGATAAATGAATAATGTGAAAACACCTTCTGAACTCTGGATATACATCGTGAAATGACCTAAAAAATCAGGCTATCCTAACGACCGCGTACCCATCATGGGGTGTTATACCCCATGCATTATATGTATATCGTACAGATGTTCGTGATAGAAATATGATAATCCGCAAACATGGAACGGCACGCGAATAGAAATAATATGTGTTTTTATGCTATGCACACTAACGATGATCAGTATAGCTACGATACGGTATTATCGGTTTACTCACTCAATTCCCCGTATCAATCTGATCACATTGGAAAATATGATAACAAACATGTATAGATTGTAATTACCGAGTATATAGTTGATTAAGTTCAGTGAAAGCTTCGACGTAAAATTTATAGAGAACGTCATAATCAGAAAGTTGTTATAGCGATACACCCGGCCGTGTGAATATCCCCCGGCTCGGGCAGTAGCTGGTTGGGTTAATTCAACGTCGCGTGTTAACGACACGGAGTTGACGTTACAGAGGTCTATGTGCTGAACGATACACGTAAGAAGTAGTTAAATATTACACGTCATTAACGAGCCAGCTTCACTGACTTCAATATCCTGTACCTTCCTTCCGATATACCCGCTAAATATTATCTCTTCAAAGTTTGTTGCTATATTATAGTAACATATACTGTAACAACTGAAAGTACTAACTTTCCAGTCACATAAACCGCGGACTTGCTATAGTTGAATAGTACGAACCGAACATTCTGCGGTAGGTTGAACTCGATTGTCCATTATATTTACCGGTTCATACGTACGTTGGATGACTGAGTTCCAACGACTGATACAATTGCCGACGAATTTCTATAACAGCGCGGAGTTTCAGCGAATCAGTATTCGTTATAGCAGAACAGTCCATCTGTAATTAGATACGTAGATACATGTTGACATGGATCAGCTAAACGCTGACCTTGTGCATGCACAGATTGCATGCAACACTGCATGCTACAGATCTTTGTTCAAGCTCTTGAAATGAACGGCAAATTGTTAAAAATTTATCCTACCAGCTAATTTTTTATACCATACCTACTATGTTTGCACTAGCGATAGCAGTTTCAGGAACAATGCGATGAGTCGCTTGAATCCTGCACTTGAATTGAAACTCGAATTTGTGGTTCGAGGGAGTCGCGTTGAATTTCAGCTTCGCATCAACTCCGCCCCTAAGATTTCAACTGTAATGGGGAGTTACAACTATGCTCTCTGAATTGTAACTCACTTATCATGGTAGAGAGTATAGGTACGTATAATTTGACGTTCAATCCATGTTTGGTATGCTAGACTCGACGTTCTCCGCTGCACATTGTTTCGCTAGTTATTTAAAAATTCAAAATAATTTTCGATTCCATTCAGCAATGATATTAACTCGCAATAAACGGGAATCACGTGATCGTCCCACGGTTGTTGTATGAGTGATTGTTACGCCGAGTCATGAATTTTGAACTCGTGGGATGAGCTGCGAATTGAAAACCTTTTCTTTTTTTTTATTACCGCGCGTCAAGCATAAACTCTGCAGCTTCTTAACAGCTGGTGTAAGTCATTATTACCAAGTTGAAGTTGCACGGTGTACGGTGTAGTACATTACGAACATACCGCACGTATATTACTTATTAGCGTTGAATTTTCGCTGCCACAGAACTTCCTTTCATTGTTTCATAATTCGAGGGTATGCTTTTATAATTATCACACTTGTACCTCTGACATTATACGAGCCGGCAAAACTTACTTCATAGGAACATGAGTCCCACGGATTCAATGATCTTCACGTTTCAGGAACTTAACACGGGACTCATACTGTTTTAATTTTTTAAGAGTGAAAATTTTCACTCCTTTGAAAATCCATGCGCGTATTATATCCATGGATGTTACAGAGCATGTTCAAGTACAGTCGCGTATCACGACGTGATATCCATATATTCGCGTGTGAAAATATTTGAGGATAAAGGAAAGAGAATTGAAGAAATTTAAATTGAAGAAAAAAAGTCGTCGAAGTGCGCGATGCCAGTTCTCGTGTTCCTCCGGGCGGGCAGCCGCCCGGACGTTCGTTCGTTGCTGCTTGCGTGACCGCGCCATTGTTCTCCGCTTTAAGTCACGCGTTAATATATCGCTGGCGCCTCGCATAAAGTGTATCGACTGCCTGGCCAGCCTATATGCATTGTGCCTGAGGTAAGGTGATGCCCCTTCGTTGATAGATACCGTAATAATGATACGATATGATGCTCTCCATCGACACCTTATACTCCTTTTCACCCCACGTAGCCGCGTGTTTTCAACAAATTTTTCAGCTTTTTCAATCGTAAAATTACGCTCGTTAAAGCCATCGAGGTAATTTGTTCTACCGAAGTTATCGCTGTTACTACTACGTTAGCCCTTCCTCCGATGTTTTTTGATATTATCATTTGCGTGTATGCACTTACTTTATTACTTTATGTATTGTATTTATGTATCGATATTATACTGCAAACTGCGAGGCGTTACTGGAGATGATGTAGTGCTATGATGGACATGGGTGATATCCGGATAATAATCCGAGTCAACAGGGTCATCTAAACGTCGTTGGAGAATCGTTAGCTCACGGATGTTCGCTCATATATGCCAAAGTCGTAATCTAAACTGTTGTGAAAATCGCCGTGTCAAACAGTTTGCAGATCCCATACCGGCTCGATATAATATGCATTCTTTTTTTTGTCGGTGCACTACACGTTACGCAACCGTGTTTACGAATGGGGGAAAAATCGTATAGACGGTTTCATCGTTACGGTTATAATTCTCGTTCTAAAAATTAAAAAATCAAAAGCGATGTAATATCGCGTCAGAGAAAAAGTGGCCCCCATAGACACAAGTTATGCTATATTCATCACGAAGATGATATTGAAACACATGTAATAACTTCTAAAATTATCATAAACTAATGTATTAAGTTCAAATTAATTAAATAAATTTGTTGGGACAAATATTTGCGGTACATTTAGCAGGGTTGCAAATTTCATCGCTGTCAGTGTGTATGCACCATGCATACCTGTGTTATGTTTATACATGCACTTGCGGCAATTGCTAGTTTTGGCACTTACTGGTCGCTTTGATGTCGGAACTGACCGTCAGCCAGTTTCCGCCTAACTCCGTTGCAAACGAATCCGTCTATCTCACGTGAGCTGGCGGAAACGCGATGTACCTACTGCAAACCTTAAGTAAAGTCAAACGAATCCCCTTTCGTATTATATACATATGTAGAGATTCCACGAAATGAGAGTACCTACCTACTCTTCGGTAGCAAGGTGCGCGCACTCTATTTCGCCAACGGAAAACCTTCGAGTTCTCGCATTCATATGCCAGACCAACTTTAATAGAGAACAGTCTTTTATTTTCTCGACAACAAAACGACTTCTCCTTTTCTCTGCACTACATATAGGTATGCTCGACGTATACATGTGGCATAGGTATAATATCCTATCAGTCTACCACTATAGGTGTGGCGCCGCGGGTTGGGCTTGATAAAAATTTCTACTCAATGTCGAGGAAAACTCACCTCTCGTATACTTGTGTAATGTAAATCGTATAACGTACGGAAGTATATCATACGTACGACCGTATTCCCGTTGCACCTACCCCTGTAACAAGTTTACGTAAGTAAGTGACGTTGGAATCTTTTTAAATCATATTATAACAAAATATACTAGATATGAAGTATATGAGTTTTATCCATCTGTAGACGAATACGGGGGGGGGGGGGGGGGGGGCGAAATTCGGTTGCGCACTTTCATGTATGATTTTAAATATTCAGATATGGATCCGTTGAAGCGCTGAGTGCAAAAATTGGTTTTTAGAACGGTGGCCGCAGGAATTTGTCCAATGCTTTTCAGCGCTATTTGTGATATTATTTTTTATCAGCCGAACGTTTTATTTTTCTCTTTTTTTTTCACTTATTTCTTCTCTTTTTCTTTTTTACCGCGAGTGCTAACTTCGGAGTTTTATTGGCGAGATCAGTGACCTCCGTGATCCTCGTACGGATCGAGCTTTACTCGTTGACGACGCTGACCTTAACTTCCTGGACAGAGTCTTGGGGTATATAAACTTCGAAGTTAATTTACGACGACGGTGCACTTGCTCTTATACCCACTAACCATGATATTCTTTCACTGCTCGAAAAACGATAACTTATTTTCAACAATTTGAATAAATCAGACTTCTTCTGCACTCTGCAGCCAGCGTACGTTGTTGTTATAGCTATATACTGGGGGGCGTAACCAACTTCGTGACTTATCCGTCATGCGCTATAATTACTTAACACTGAACTCCGTTAACCAAAGATGAATAACATGAGGCAGAAGAAAAAAAAGAATTTATCCACCTTAGATTGAGAAATCATTATACTTCCACAACTTCATTTAGCGCTTCTTCTAATCAGCATTTATCTCAATAAGACACCTGTGTGAAATACAATAGGATATAATATCTTTTATTTCTGAACAAACCAATCGTCATGGCACATACCGCTACCCTTCTGACCCAATTCTCCGCACGAGCCACTGTCAAAAAGAACTAATGAAACGTAAAAAGTAACCGCCCGCGCCTTCAGGGTATCGTTGTAATCCATGACGGTTATTTTAAAGGTGCAAAAACCGACAACAAGACGAGATGACGGTTCGTTCGTAGACGTGGTTCGAAAGACGTCTACGACACACAGCGCAACGCGAAAGAATTCTCAAGTTCAATGCACCGCGTAGAATACACCGTGGTGTAGATTAAACGCCTTCTATCCATCCATCATCTTTAATTCACACGATATCTCTCATAGCTCGTGACTGATTGAGATATCGATTTGCAATTTGACAGGGGGTACAGTTATAGAGGTCTGTGGAAACGAGATTCGATCGAATCAATTCCGGAAGATAGTACAGGGTATACATATACATATATGATAGGTAATGTAACGAACCGAAGGCAAGTTTTGTTGAGGTAGTCAGGGTTTGCCAAGCAAACTACGATTCTAACGCAGCGTTATAATTCGACGTTCGATTCGAAGCACTGATCGCTTATGAGTGCGAGATAGATTATTATCAAAGATGAGGTGAAATGACAAAAGAAAGAGGAAAAAGAGGAAAAAAAAAAGAATGAATAAATAAATACCTCGAGACTTTAGCCCCGCAATTTTTTTCATTTTTTTTCTCTTCCTTTCACCTCCATTTTCGCTTAAAGCGAAACTCGCCCGCTTCGTTTATAATCTTTCAAAAAAACGGGGCTGAGAAAATTAAAACGAGATTTTCATCCGAGGCTTCAATTGCGTTGTTATAATCCGAATCGCACGGCACGCAAATTGCGCTGAGGAAGGAGGAAATAAGAATAGAAATAAGAATAAGAAAAAAAATATGAAAATGAGGAAAAAAGAAAGGAAAAAAGGTGAGAGAGAAAAAGAGAATTGAGTAAAAAGTGTGTGGGAGAGTGAAAGAAGAGGGGCAAAGAAGAATGAAAATAAGATCGAAGAGGAAGCTACGGGAGATGGGAAGCGATAGAGATAAAGATTAAGATAATGATGGGAGATAAGGAAGACTGTCGTGATACAACTGTGGCTATATGGCTGCATCGCATCGCGAGATAACCCAGCTGCGTTTGAATGTGTCTATGTATGCTTATACCTATATGCACGCTCACTATTTCGCGGGTTGAAGAAAACTGAGCGTGTGTGCTCGTACGATGATCTTTTAACGTATAACGAAACTATTCAAGCTACATAGAGTTCTCGTGTTGGTATGTATATATATATACCTTATTTTACATAGCTGCAAACTCACGCGAGGGTTTCTATATCACGGGCGCTAACTATATAAGATGCCATGATGCATATAAGCGGCATGCAAGAGGAACGAACGGGCAAGGTCGAGCCTGCTATAGGCCAATGTCTCGTCCTCGTATTACAAACGGCCGCATTGCAATGGCGGTAGAAGGAAGATGCCTGAAGGTCCTGTGCGGAGGAATAGAATGAGAAAAAGATCGGAGAATGAGAAAACGAGGGAATGGGAGAACGGGAGAGGCTCGAAGATCGCCCGGCAGCATTGCAAGGCCATATCACGCCGCGCGCGCCCGTTTCTTAGCGGTCTTCTTATGGTATACACCAACTCGCAGATGAGGAGAGTGAAAAAGAGAAAAATAGAAGAGAGAAGGTAAGGGAAGGAAGGAAAGATGAGGAGATCTTACGCCGCCATGCTGTCATTGTTAGGCTGAGGTGAACCTCTCCTGTGAATATATAATATATCACGACACCCGCGCTCTCTCACTATTGCGCCACTCGTGAGATTATGCAATTTACAGGCAGTCTTTCGACTTCCGGAAGCGTCGTTAGCGACTGGCTCCAACTGGGCGCGACTGGGCGGAACTGAGTGCGCTATCTACTGTACAGAGAAACACGCGCACGTGGCCCCGGGGCAACTCGCTGCGGATGAGACGCTCTATTTGCTGTAAGCCGATCTCTTGACACACCAGACATACATATAACGCCCCCGCCGCAAATTTTACTCTAATCTGTAGTTTATACCATAGCGCAACTTCAGCGTGTATCCTACTACCTCTGCACGATATCAGTTGCGCTTTGCATTTATATTATTATTCTTCTGTACAGTTGGAGGGAGACGAACATTTTTATTGTTAAGAATAGTCGATGAGAATGATCATAATTCGTACGCTGTTTAGTATAATTTCTGGATAAGCTTGAGAGTTTTTATAACCCAACATTTGCACCCATATCACGTTTCTGGTATAATGTACGTACATTATACACATACATGCAACGCAGTGCTTGCGTTCGGTTTTAACATCGCATATCGAACCACCGCTATTGTAGAACGATTTATCTATTTCGAATCACTATGTACCGCTGGATATTACGGAGTACTCATCACCGCACAATAGAATAGAAACACTTTATGTCCGAAGTGTGGACGCGATATAGCGAGAGTTGAATAATGCAATTGATTCGATTACAATCAGTGGACATTAATTATGATGACCATACAAAAGCACGTGCTGTAGGATTAATTATTCACGATCGATTCACTTTGATGTTTGACGCCACTGTGTCTGAAATTAAGTTTCCGTCACGAAACACCTGATTTTCCAATCACAAGATATCACAGCAGACCGTAGTGTAAAAACCACAGTCAAGAATGGCTCTCGACGCCGTTTAATGAGCCCGATCGCTGAAGGGTCTCGCTGTGAGAGGAAACTTGAATAATATTAACAGGGCTATTTGAAACAAGGAAGTTAATTTATACGGTAAACAACTATCTACCGACAACTGATGATTTAACCATCTCCATTCCATTGTTGCATCAGATCTTTGCGTGGCGCCGCATGCAATTGGCCACCAAATCAACCATCGCTGAGCATTTCCGGTTATCGCTGTAGTACCACCATATACATACAAGATGGTGTTGACTGATCGTGAAAGTCGACTTCTGTATTTCATCGTGTTTATTTGCCATTCGTAAATAGACGCACCGGGTAATGAGGTATCTCCCGGTACTTGATAGACATCGTAATTTCTTTTTATTCCTGGCAGTCATTGAAAGCTGTCACTTTAAACCAGAAGGCGCAGAACTTTGAGAGCTTGGTTCTTTTTGTTAGGGTTTTCAAAGAGCAAGCATACAGCAAGCATACAGGAGGACGCTTATCGTAGGTAAGGTTAGAGATGAAGAAAATGGACAGCTGCACTAGCAGTAGGTGGGGAAGTTTAGTTGCAATGATTTTGGACTCACTTCAGAGCGAGCAGGGTGGCCGTATTCAAATGTAACTGTGCCCTGCCAGTGACGGCGTAATATATAAACCTGTTATATGGAAATAGATGCATGTTTTTACTGGTTTCTGCTCGGCACCTACACACACTCTCCGCACTTCAATATTATGCAAGTCGATTCCCATACACCATCTGCAGGGGCTGAACGCTTATTACCGTAGTTTATGGTCGTTATTTTGATCCGTATAATTACTACCGGCGTATAATTAATGACAAATATTTGCACTTGCAGGGTAAGATTATCTCGTACTGTAGAAATGCTGCGGTGAGGAATTCTGTTAGTCGTCTTTTTCCACGTTTGCTGCGATACTCGATCGCGTGGTGGAGAAAAACGAAACCGGAAATCTTACCCCGGGGTTAAGTTGATTAACCGTCACCTAGCAGCAGCAGCTTTTGCGTGGGTCGAGGGTGATCGGTATCGGATTATTCGATGATAAAATCAACTGATTGTGAGATAGACTTCTGATAAATCTATCTCTCCCGATCGATGGATCCTCGTGCAGTACGCATGCGACGTTCCTCTATCTATCCCGCAAATATCCCTCCGCCCATCCGTCTTCGTTGTGATTATCTAGGGAATCGTCATCTCCTAAGATTCGTGGCTAATTTCAGCGTTAGCGTATAAGTAGACATTAGGCAATCGAATAGGTTGCCATCACCGGCTTTGATGTGGCAGGTAACTGATGATAATCCCCCATTTCCAGGAAACCATTACACCCTGCACTATACCCACTGAGCGTCAGAGTTATCACGTATGTATAAGCCCATCGTTTATTTCAATTATGCAAAAGACAATAATAAACTGGGTGTAGCTTGATTGCAGATTATAATGCTTTTGCCGGATAGTTTCCTACTCGCGCTTATCAGTCAATTCAATTCACCGCGCTTTGTAGAGTAGTGCAAACGCTTTAGGCTCACGTTATCGTCGATGTGAATTTGATGGCATATAACTCGAGGGATTTTATGTACTTTTTTTCAAATGATTTAATTGCGGCCAGAGTCCAGGATGTCGCAATTCACGGTTTATGTAATAATGAAAAGAGAACGTGGGTATTGGAATGAAATGTTTCAGGTTTGACCGAAATTCAATTTTTTGTTGTCATTAGAATCGGCGTTTGAAAGGCAATTTATGAAGTGGCCGGCATGGTGACCGGCGATTTAATTACGTATTTTATACCTGATATTTAATTCCTATTTGTGCTATAGTTTATAACGCTGTTCATTTTACGATACACTATATACAAGACAACATATTTTGCAATTACGTTGAAATCTGATAGCTGCAATCGAAAATTAGTTACGAATTTGATTTTGCACCAACTACTACTAAACCACCAACTACTAAAACTCTCGAAGTATAGAAAGCATCCGATTACAATTAAACGAATATTCACCGGAGATTCTATACCGGAGATTACACACTGAAAACGTAATACGATATTCATCCGATCATCCACATTTGCTGTTAAATTTTATCCGTACCAAGAATCTCTCGTTCCAAACATCAGTTGGCGTATAAAAAGGCTAACGAGGCTGATGCCGTGATACTTTGATATACACATATAATCCTCCGCTTCCTGAACACCAGGATTATCAATTCGTAAAACTTATTGGCGATATGACAATAAGTCTGCTGCGATTTTATAGGCACATCGCATTATGAAGCAATCACGTATTGATGCGTTTAAATATGTGCAACAATAACGAGCTCCCATGTTAAGCCTCTGGCGATTACTGACTGGGCTGACTATCTATCATTCCCTTTCTTCACTCTTCTCGCGGTGGCTATCATTCAGCAATCTTATTATTGCCAAGTTATTATCTGCAAAAGACTTGCAACCACGTATTTCTCGCTTCTTTGTTTATCCTCAGTACTTCCTTGTTCAGTATTTTATTACCTCACGCTAAATCACCGCGGCTATATATACCACCACTTACCTGTACTAGTTACGATTAAAGTCTTTCCATTTCTATCCAATTTTTCCCGAGCATTGACTCGTTAACAGCTCAAAATCCTGGCGAAAAAGAAGCGTTGTCTTTGTGCAGTTATTTGAGAATTTGGCGGCGTCTTTTCGAACCGAAAAAGTAATCATAAGAGGGAGCATCCGGCTGCTGACTACTAGTGAATCTGCAATCGGTTGCTTTTCTATGCCAGTGAGACACAAGCGAATCGGTGAAAAAGGATTAGAGTGATGGAAGTTCGTGATGGGCAGTTCGAAAAACAGATCGACAAATCTTCCTTTGCCATATGACGAACTGACTACTGCTACTCTTTTATATACAGTACAGTTCGAGTTCTGGTTCCAATTGGTAATCTGAGGCGCTTTCGTAGTCGCATTTAATCTCGACTTCTCGACCATTTTCACGATAGAATCGGTAAAGAATCGAATTTCACATACACCTGTGTCGAGTCTCAACTATACTTGGTTTCGTACACCTCACCGGAGGTCGACAAAAGATAATTTGACCCCTAGTTCTCGCTGGTCACGATCCACGATTCTGTTTCATTCCACAGTTCATGATTAGTGACTTTTAAAATGTTCATGAACACGCTACAAGACTTTCAATCCAAAAACAGAACCTGCCTCACCTTCGTTCAGCCGATTCTTCATTTTTCAACTGAAAATTGATCCCCGGCCGATACACCACTCGCTACAAAAATTTGCGTCGCATGCATAACGCCCACAATGTCAAGGCACATCGCCTTCTCCCGCACCACCGCCAGTCAGATTTTATTTATTTACTTTTTGTTCAACTCAGGCGCAAAATACACGTTCGCGGTTGAAGCAACTTTACTTAAAATATCATCACTACCTGATCTGGGGTCGAAACGCTGCATCAATCGAAAAATGTGGCTAAAAAATTGAAGCGGTATAATTAAACCGTTACGGTTCGCCCTGTCTTCATAATTTATACCCTTCCGGCGTTTGGTTAGTTAAATTTTGTCTCGTCCCGAAATACCTGCCCGCACAACGACCCCGGCAACAATGACCCGCCGAGCATTAATTCTCTGGTAAATAACTCTTTGTCAGTATGACATGTATACAGGAGTTTAGTTTCAGTTTGGTGAAGAAGTTGTGTTGGTTTTATACACTTCGTGCATCGGCACAAGATCATGTGAACATGTTGAATATATTTTTCATGTCAAGTTGGCAATGCCTCGCTATTGACACAAATCGTAATTGAAAGCGGCTTAAGTAATTGGTTTGTTCATCCTGTTAGCAGTCAGCTAATCCAATGTGATTTGCCAAATTTGTGCTAAGAATTCACAGCAATTCCGATTACCGTCAATCGCAGAATCGGTTTGTTTTCGGAATCGCGATTCTCTTTTCTTTTCTATGCTCGAGCATTGTCAGCCGTTCAATTCAATTTGTAGGCAATAAATACGTCGCCAGTTAATATTCCGAATGGATCGATATCGCGCGGTGAAGGACGAGAACAAAAAATTTCTCGGTAGGTATATTACAACCTTCCGCAGCGATCGCCTTTCGCCGAAATCGGGAAAAAAAAAAAATGTAGCTTTTTACGATTTTACCCGAGGCGCAATAAGAACCACCTCGATGTTTCATTTTCCACGCATTGTCTTTGGTATTTTTTCATTTCGACATTTTTTTTTTCTCTTAAGTTACTTCACATTTTTCGATAGGCACGCGGAGTCCTATAGTGACGAAAAAAATTCTTCGCAAATTTTTCTCTCCCATTTATATTTCTTCCGTATTTTATACGTTAAAAGAATCGCAATTTGCAGAGAAAATACCTTGATGACTCTGCGACGCGTTAATAAACGATGAATGATGGGTAGAGTATACGAGGGAGGGTAGTGTATGGCGGATTTCATTTTTTCACCGTAAAATTCTTGTTTCAAATCAATTACTGAAAATCGCAAGCGAGGAATGATGTATCATGGGAAATTTAATTCCTCAACTCCGATCGATGAAAAAGACTGGTATCTTGAAAATGGGGTGGGTAACATTGATTATTGATTTCAAAAGGGCATTCGGCCGGTTGCCAACCAGCCATCATGAAATTAAAGCTTCACTGCAGACCTAAATAGATAATCAACTACTCAAGAGATGGATTCCCAAAAATAAATCCTATCAACATAATTTGAGGAAAGCTTACGGTAAAATGTCACGTTCCGAGATCATTAGTTATAGGATCTGTATCGTGGGACATGCGCACGTGAATGGCAAAATGACATGTGCCATAAACAAAGTTTTCACATTATATAGTATCTCCCTGATAAAACCTGACGAAAAAGGGGTGAGCGGTAGGGAGATGGGGTAAAGATAAATCGACAGAAAAACGAAGCGGATGGTAATTTAAAGGCTTGGAAGTAAAGTAGACAATGATGTTGTTGAATGAAGTTTCTTCAGCGGGTCGTGGAAATTAAGTATTCGGGTCGTGGTATCGATTCTACGTCTTCTCTTGTTGATCAATAAGTATCGTCATCAAAATGGAAGGGCAACTGTCGATCGAAGAATGTTGCGCCGCATTTCCGGTTGTTCATTACGCTGTAATGGCATACCGAATATACCTTACGCGTGTATTACACGTGTATAAAATAGCTGTAATTACCTCACACTTTGGGTATTGTCCAACTGTGGTACTTATCGGCATTGAAATATATAACGAACACGAACATTATTTGTAGAAGCGTCAAAATATAGGAACACACATGGGGGCAAACACTACTCCGATGTAATGGGCATAATACATCTAAAATGTCAGTGGTAGGAGTTTCGACGGTGAAAGCTGGTTTTGCAACGATTAACAAGGGATATATTTTGCTTTGTATGCACAGACATTCATTAATTTTCAAATTGCTAAGGGGATTGTTGCCAATTTACGACGTAAATAGTCCATCAAGGATTGGTTTTCAAAACTTCATCCGTGCACATGGCATATCCATGTTAGAAACGAATCAGTTATGCGATTCTTCCCTCTTATAGTTGGAACGTATTTTTCGTTGTATTTTAGCGAAGTACCACTAAACGAATCTTCTCTTTTCCTTTCCTAGGTCACTGTTGTTCTCTTTTACTCGACACCTTGGGTTTTAGATTTCTTCCGCTTGTCTTCCCCTCGCCGGTGCCGGAAAAATATTTCATGACCCTGTTAGAGTAAGTCGTCACAGTTGACTTCGTCGCGCTTCGTCGACTTTGTTGCTTCAAGAAAGCTTTTATACTTTTTGGCCAAGTTCGTTAACAGCTACTTTCACTTTAAGAGGATGACCGTTGTTTGAAAAACTTGCCAAAATACATCTCCATTCACGAAACATTCTTCTCGTTTTCAGCATCCTTATCACTCCCTATGTATAAAGAAAATTTTTTTTCTTGTGTAAATTTTAAGCCACAAAACTTTCCATCTCGTCATTGATCCTCGTAATCAGATCTTACTTCAATTACTTGAATCGTCATCCGGCGGATATTTGGAACTCGAGGCAATTTTACCCCGTTAAAACGGATTATCTCCAAGTAAATATTAATAAAATGATTTCAGAAAGCATTCCACCAGTTTTCAGAATTCTGTACAGTGTATATATTTTGAAGAGTCGAGTTATAAAATTGGTAAATTTTATTTGCGTAAAACTTTTTCAATTTATACTCGTCCTTCATTTCTAGAATCGTCAGTTCCTGGTCCTTTGAAGTATGTTTACCGAAAATAAATAAGACCTCGTCAGTCTTGAGTAAACTTGCAGTTGACTTTTTTCACGACTCAGTGCTTTGAGGGCTTGCAGATCTCTTAATCGCGACCCAAGTCGATAGATATGGAGTTCACAGTGGCTCGTGCTTCTCGCGGGAATAAATGGCTTAGCTTCTACAAAGTTCAAAATTTCCGGCTCTGAAAATCTGCCGGAAGAACCGACTAGCCTGGACGTGTTTTACAACACGTTACTGCAGGATCTCGCCTCATCCGTAGGATTTGTTATACCCTTCGTGACGGTAGTTCGTTACGTTACGTTTGCTGGCGTGAAATTTTGTTCGTGACTCGGACAAGGGTAACCGAATGTCAGTTCCGTTTTCCTGCTTTCGACACCTACGAGCTCTCAAAAGCTTCGCATAACTGTAGATACCCCGATGGGAGAATTAGGGAGATATGTATCATTATTTTCCTCTCTGTATATTCCTGTCAACCGCTCTTTTTTTTTTTGATTTTTATTTCAATCCGATGTACATTCACCTTCAATTACATGATTGATGTCTTTATCTGTTAGCTTTATCTCTCTTATAAGGTTGATTTTATTTTCTAAACCGAGTTATAGAACCGAAGAAATAAAAGCTAGGTGCTCATCCGAGGTGAAATTTAATTATTTCGAGTGCACTAATAGCTCTGGGGAAATGGTGAAAATACAATTAATTTTATTAATCGTCAATAGGTAACACCCGCGCTGTTCCTGGCGTAGAAGAAAGTTTTGGTTGCTCGGTAGGGGTGGTTGGCGGGCGGCAGTCCTTGGCAAAAGGAGTTGCGAGGGACCGCGTGGGGATTCCGGTCTCTCAAGTTTGTTTACTAATCGTTCCTTCGTCGTCGTCTTATTCGCCTACTTCGTCGCGTTCTGTTCCCCCACACTCGTTTAATTCCCCCCTTTTTCCCCCACACACCCCCATCTTCATCTTCATCCCCATCCCTTTTCCCGACTCTCCTCCGACTCCCGCGACCAACTCTATAACCCAGAACAAACTCCTCGCGAGTTGTTAATTAAATCGGAAATTAGAAGCGCGCCGGTTATATTTTAAACTCCAAATTGATTTGTTTTTCATTGTCCCCAGTTGAGAGAGAGAAGTTTTGTATTCGACGTTGTACTCCTACGGACAAGCGCATCGACCACCTATTTCGTTGTATAATTCTTTTGTTGGTTTAATTTAGGATCTAAAGTGTTATGTAATTAAATAATAATTCTTCTCACTTCCGATCTTCATGTTATACAATGGACAGCTGCAGGAACATTTTCTACATCCCGCGCAGTTACCGTATAGGTACCTATATATGCATTTATTTGTGTCGAATAATGTACTATTCGAATATTTATCGCGACCTTTGTCATTTCATCCAAGTATTAAACCGCGTTCGTGTTAACCGAACGATAAAACTATAAAGCGAGACTAAAAAAATAGATAGCAAAAATTTTTTTTTCATACATCGACCATAAAACAGGATTGAGGATACGTTCCATAACCATACAGACTGCCGATACCATCTACTACATGCTTTCGTCTCGGTGCAGCAGAACTATCGAAAAAAGCGACCGTTGAGGTGATCGGGTATCTATCCATAGGTAAACAAGCACACTGATGATTGCACCGAGTAACAGCAGTTTCTAACCAAAAGTTCCGGGTGAATCGAACCCAAACGTATCAAAGCGATTGCAGCGATCAACCGTGGCGTAGCATTTGAACTCGTTTGACATATACGCTGTAAATACTGCGTAGAGGGAGCATGTTCCGTGTCGTTATTTTTTAGAATTGGCACTAGAAAAAGAATATATAGGTATAAATACATGGCATCGTTTGAAAGAAAAAAAAAAGAAACAGGTTCTTTTACCGGCAAAGACTGCATTCGAATTCTTTGTTTTTTCGGATATGGTTGTAAGCCATATTAGTCGTTCTATGGTCTCTGGAGATTTAACGAACCAGATTCGTCATATCTCTTCACGCAGCTCTCTATGGAGAATTCATGCGAATTAGATTATTCAATTAACACCTCGGAAATTGTCGTCGTACAATGTCTTCCTGATGGAATGCCATTAATCGGTACATATACACCTGCAGAAATCTCTTTTCAAGAGCGTTAATCTACGTATTGGGCGCTACACGGATGTGGTCAGGTTAGGTTCGCAGCCATCTTTAATACGCATCCTCGATCGACACCATTATGAGGTAAATTCATTCAACCACCGATTGACCGCTAAATTTATGCGATCAGCGCACCCCTTCCTGTGGTTATTAGGAACGTGGAATACCTATTGGATAAAGAATCAATCATTTTTTCGTTCAACGTCGCGTAGTAGGTATATACGTACCACATTCACCATGGATCAGAACTAATTTTCTCTCACGTTCAAAGATTAATCGTGTCGATAGAATTCCTAACGGCATGCTTTGAAAATCCTGAAATTCCGGCACCCCTGGCATTTCCGGCGTTCGCGCGAACCCCGCTTGATTTCGTGCGTAATCCGGAAAGGCCAATAGAACCGGGAGGGTTTTAACCCTTTCGAAGGGCGGGTTTGCTGCCTACGTCGGACCAAACGTCCGTGTTACGCCCAGCGTATACATATAAATATATGTGTGTATGAAGTATGTACACATGTTATTGACCAAAGTCATACATTGTGGGAGTAGATTTTAGGATTCTAGGCGATGAGTTCCTTCAGGAGTTTTCTCGCATGCATGTGGATAACCAGCTTCGTACACATGGATATTTACCATGTAATTTATGGCATGAGCTAAAATAAATGCCGTTGTTCCAATAATCCCATTTGATATGGTACATATATGCGCGCATACATATGTATAGCGGAGCTGATATTCGCAGTCAAGGCTGCTCAACCGTTGATTAGTATAATATTACGATTTAATGGCGAATGCACCATGAGTCATTTTCCCTAATCGAGTTTCTCCAAGTCGCACTACCGCTTCTTCTCCCGCAGGAGGAAGCCGCTCGTGATTGCAGCTTCCTGACTTACAATTAGTGAAACTTACTTTATTTTACCCGTTGTATAATGTATAATAAAAGCCATGGGCACGCCGACGACGTATATACGGTACACGTACAACCTATACGTACACCTCAGACAATTCTCTTATGAATTTTCGAAGTGTTTTTTCTTGGTATAGAAATGCCAAATGAGTAGAAGACAGAGAGAATGTTACTCAGCAGCTCATTATTCATCATTATCACTCACAATTAGATTCATTATCACACCTTACATTATAGATATCGTGCAAGTCTTGACGCTAAGTGCTCGTGTCAATCAACGGGAACGCATTAGTCAGGTTGCTCTTTTACTTTGAAACGGAATCAGACAGAAATGTACGCATATCTCCGAAATTCTTTTCCATGTAAAAAGGGAGTAATAATATCTGAGCTGAGCTACGGTATGTAAATTTTGATTTTTCCTCGTATTTTCAGTGAAAAGATCAGATGCGCCTGGAAAAAGACGAGTTTGAACTGCTCTACTTTTGACTGTAATAAATACGTGGAATTACTTGGTTCAATTTCCGTTATAACCCTATTGCACGAAACGTATCAAGCGCTAGTTAGGCAAATAACACTATACATATAAGAAGAAGTTTCCGAAAAAAAAGATAAGTTTTAAACATCAACCCAACAGCTCACTTCGTATACTAAATCTAGGACTCCGCCGGTATTCGTTAGTTCAAAAGTTTTACCGTAACTTTTATCCTGTAGGCTACCTTGTATATCACGTTTTCCATTATAACATAGCCAGGATAGTCAGGTCCACACGTATTCATTCATCCGGTGTTATATGGGCTCACTTCAGAAGTTGAGTAGGCAAAAAATGGTTATTGTAGCAACTTTTGGGTTAATTAATGGAATATCGGTGGGAGCTGAGCAGCGTGCGCTCGCCTTCGACTAGATATACATGAACCGACTAAATATAAACACCTAATAATTTTGCACGATTTACTTGTTTTGTTTTGTTTTTTATTTCAATAATTGACCTTCCACGTCGGGCTCATTTCTTGGCATTCCCACTGTGCTGCTAATAATATTATTTTTGAAAATACGTCATCGGAAGTGATAATTTATTTTCTTCTTTACAATTATTGGATAACCCCAGTACCATGGTATTTTGTATTTAAGTTTACCTTGGCTGCCATTGTATGAAGCATATGACTCTCAGAGGACTCGTTTCTGGGGTACAACAGTCAGTATTTCATTCAATTCTCTACCATCTGTTTTCCTCCGGACGTCTCGGAGAGCTTCGTTCGTCTCTCAACCTTCCGTAGAGTAGTATATGTATATCTCTCCAGGACGTTCTCAAATCTCATTATATACCAGCTACCCCTTCTAATAGGATAATGTCAAAAAGATTCAAGTCGCTTCCTTTGCAGCTGGATAATTCCTTGGCTCGACTTAGCTCCTTGGACCAAAAGTTTCTCGGTGCCGTCTAATAGCCTCTGATTATTGCACCGGCATATTTTCTGTAATACGAAAATGGAATTGGCAAAGCTCTACGGAGTTAATCGTAAGCCAATCGGCGAGATTTGACTGGGCAATGATCTGATCATCGTTTGAAATTGCACGGTTTTACCCGATTGCGATGTGCGTAGATACGGGCATAACCTATATATACGACACGTAGGTCGGTACTACAATGGCAAATCACCGCGAAACGATTACTATCGACGCGATGATCGATCGATTAACAATCCGGTGAATGATCTTCCGGCGATACAAGGACAGCTCGGACCAAACCACAATACAGTTCGCTAGTACACCCAGTTAGGTTGATTGTGAATCGCTTCGGGGCCAAGCGCGCGTTTGGACAAATTTTTCGTGTAGCTGGGCCGGCTGCGACAAGTTGTCCAAGCGAGCTTGGCCGCGAAACGATTCACAATCAACCTAGCCGGGTGTACGCACGGTAAAAACAATGAACTTATGCAGGCTTGTGGTAAATTTAACAAATTCTATTTTCGTAAATCTACGGATCAGGTATACGGGTGAGCGAAGGGTTAAAGAATGGACGGATAGATGGATCGGTATAATGTGAAACGTGATTACTTGCGAGGGGATATAACGAGTAATAACAATCGCATTAGGCACCAAGGAACGATTTTGCGAAGGTTGAGAAAACGCGGGGGGATTGAGAGTTAGTGAGAATCTTGTATTATTTACAACCGTACGTACGTCTAAAAATACAAGCTGGTAATACCTTGCATGGGAACTTAATTAAACAGAAGGGGAATCTTATACGCATACAGGCCCGTTAATAAGTGTACGGGCAAATACTCGTTTACTGTCCTGTGTATACTTTACTTTCGGAATGGTCATCAACACTCGCGGGACCGCGCGCTACCACTACCATGAGAGCATCAGGAGCAAGGACACCTCTGCGGTAAAACGGCGTCTGCAAGGTAGCTATAGCTGGTTATATACATACACGCCAACTGATCGAACAATTTCCTGTGCGCTCGTAAAGCTAATCGAGTGAATTCTACCCGCTTGAAAAGTTATACGAAGAAAATAAAAAGAAGGAGAGTGGTTGGAGCGCGAAGACCTTTGTAGGGAATAATTTTTTTTTTTTCCCCCTTACTCTTCTTTCCATTCTTTTTTTATTTATTTATTTTTTTTCTTCGTCCTCATCGCTTTCTTTTAAACAGATATTCGCAGGCCAGCCCGGCAGCAAAGACTTTGTAGAAGAGATAAGGAGCTGGCTTATGCTCGAACGGTTGATACGGACGGAGTTAATTCGCGTTGACTAGCAATTATGCAAAAAGCAGAGTTTCTCGGTCACTTGCTCTGCGTAGCCAGGCGAACTGCAGGGAGAAATCTAGAGAGTGAGAAAGATGAAGTTGAGAGTGAGGTAGTAAGCTGCTGCTGGCACAGAATGAGGGAGTTTGGACTCTTTCTGCAGTAACTGATTCAATTATAACGGAGCGCGCAATACTCGCCCCGAGAAAAGTTTTATCAAGAGGTAAGGAGTGAATTTTTATCTGTCCAGATGACGATGATAAAGACCAAGGTAGACGCACTGCTCCCCTTTGCGCTCGATATATTTATACGCAAATAAATATTACTTACAAAAAATTAAAGCACGCATGTACGTCGTGACAGCACAGTGAAGAAACCAACCGACAGTCTGCAGATAGACCCTCTGGGTGATCTGACAGTTCAATGGCATTCGCATGCTACGTTATACATATACTGCAACCTATTTGCGGCGTCATATATTTATAGTCGGGTATCAATTTACAGGCAAAAGAACAACTCCATCAATAATCAAAATGATAAAAGTAATGAAAACGAACGTTTGCTCGCTCGAGAATTGCCCATGTATACCTATATCTGTACATATGTAAGTACAGAATATCTCATTTCAAGTGAAGAGTTCAATTTTCAGATCAAAACATAGTACAGATTCATCGGTCAGCCAGCTGTAAAATAGCTATCTATAATTTTCAGGTGAAAAAAGAAAAAAAATTGGATTCCATTAAAAAAAAAAGGCCACCATCCATATTTCTCGAACGTGGCGCAGATAATTATAGGTATAGATCAGGGGCTCGCGCTTAAAATGATGTCACACTTGGGGACGTCACTAGGCGGGGCTATTATTTTTAAACATTAATAAAAAATAAGTGTTGGAAAGCAATGATCAACAATTTACTAACAATTGAAATTAAAAAATGATGGCTCCATATTCCAGTCACTTAGAATTCTATAAAAACAAACCTATGTATATTTTGAGGGCCCCTGCTACTTGGACACCTAACCTAACCCGATGAGTGACTAGAGGTGAGATAGATTTGATAAAATTATCTTTGCTACGCGGCTACCACCCAATTTTCGGTTTAAAAAACATTATGCCCCGGGCTTCGAGATCTTACCAAGGGCTAATGGTTTTCTAACTTTTGTATATATGTCATTGGTTTGTACTGAGGACATAGTGACATCATTTGGAGCGCGAGCCCCTAACCTATATAATTACCCTGGCACAACCTAGTCTTAGATTAACTTGGATTTGGTGTTCCCTTTGATACCCTACAATTTTGGTCCCAACTATTTTCTAGCACGATAGATTGTTTCCAGAATAATCGAACCGTTCATTCAACATGTGACACCTTGAACGTAGAGTGTGGGAACTTGCAATGACAGGCACTATGGGTGGTACAAGCGATGGCTGTAGGTGGCCTTCTCTTTGAATAGAGCGCTCAAAGGGTATAGACGGCGAGGTTTGACTGAACGTTAGCTGCAATGTCAACTGACTTCGGTTTGGCGAGCAAAAAGTAGGAACATGTTTTTGGCCCAAGCGAAATTATCAAGCTCATCGGAAGTAATTCCAACCGAATTTACTTCGGGTAGTTAGAACTTTGGTTTAGCTGCAGGAAACGATCGATTTCTACAGGAAGTAAAATTGTTCTTTTTGTTAACCGATCTCAGGATCAATTGCCACAAATCGTTTCCAATAAATTACGTTACAGAAGTGGGTTGGAAAACGGTCCCAAATTTACTTCTGCAGCGAAATCCTTTGCCAAAAGGAAAAAGTTTTCTACTTTTTTCTTCTACCCATTTCTATCTACAGTTCCAGGATTCTTTGTTAACTTCAGCTTTCTCTCTCTCGATACAATGTAGGTATGAACTGAAAATAAAATCATTTTTTTGTACTCAGACTTTTCGTCGCCATTTCTATAAATTTCGAATCCGATAATGCAAAAAATTGCACAGGTTCAGCTAGGCATGTCAAAGTAGAACTAGTAGGTTTCAATTCTTCCTTTTTTTTTTATCGTGCGAAAACTCCCCCTAAAATACCGTTGGAACGACGCTAATGAAATTCTGTTCGCGAAGGAGTTGAAGCAAGGACTGAAAATCCTTGGATGAGCCTAACTTCTCTTGGCGACGAGGTTCAATTAATTACTCGGGGAACGAATTGAAATATCGATTTCCAATTTGGTGACAACTTTTGCCGCGGTGGTAAAAAGTTTATTGATTTTCAAACCCACCCGAGCTGAACACGCGAGTGGTAAGTTACGTATACGTGAACACTGAACACCTTAAACGTTACGTTCTCAATCGTACTTCCAAAGTAATGAGATTTGATACGAAAACAAAGATCATCCTGAAAATCCGGTCTTATAGCTACTTGAAGTTAAAACGCAAGAATCGGTAAAAACTAAAAATCATTCTATGTACTATTTTTCGGAAACTGATTGATTGAGAAAAGAACGGAATCTTTTCACGCCTAAACAATACAGAAATGATGATGAAAGAAATTTGAGTGGACTTGCGTGAAAAAAATATAGTTAACACGAAGTACAGCAAGTATACAAATTTGTATATTGATATGCCGCGTCGAAATAAAGTGATAATGCGGCAAAAGGAAACCTCAAGCAAGTATAAAACCGAGAATCAGAACTTGCGAAAATAAAGGAATTTCAAGTTGAATAGAAGTTATTTCTGTAGGGAGTCTGCTAATTAAAAGTTTGAACTTATCCCTAATTAGAGAGTCCGTTGCTTGAAATTAAAATGATTCCTTGATGTGTGCAGTGTATATAATCCCGTGCATCGTCGGCAGTTTCTATGGATTATATTTTTTATACAAGAGAAATATAGAAACACGCGGACTCAAACGAGTTCCTGGATCGTGCCAGATGAATAGATAATATATTTATAAAAGAGCGGAAAAGCGCGGAACAAAATATGAGGTTCGCTGGCGTTGCAACACTGACAATATGATGGTGGGAATAGACCTGGGATATATAGAAATCATGGGGGTGTATTTATTGGACGCGATCATGTAAAATTAGGCCTTTGTGCACGCGATCAGTTCACGCTATTTTTTCCACCACTACTCTGATTCAATATCGATGACGGTAGATATTTCGCACGCCAGCCACAATAATTCAGTGGAGCAGGTAATATTGGCGCGGTAACGGTTCAACCATTTGGCTCTGTGTCGTTATGCTGTTATTGGTGGTCGGCTACGTAAAGGGTCGCTCGTTTCAAATGGACGTAGATCCGTATGAAAAAAAGAAAAATAAAAAGAAAAAAGAAAAAAGAAGAGAGTGGTAGAAAGAGGGGAAAAAGGCATAAAGCATTTTCTGGCGGTTGTTGGCGAGTTGCGAAAATTCTCTACGAACAATTTTTACACCCGAGATTATTTATGTGCTTTAGAGGGACCATCGTGGAAAAACACGTTTTAGAATTGTGTAATCCAAATAAAGGAGACAAGGCTTATGAGCTTTACATCGGTTTGTACGGGCAAGTAATAATATTTTTGTTTTGCAAACGGGGCAGAATTATGTTGGTACGTTTGGATTATATGAGGGCCCAAGTGTACGGCTGGTATTGTTGTAATTTTTGAAATGACATTCTTTAATCAAGAATATCACGCCGAACAAAGCGATTTGTTCGTAACTTGCCGCCCGCAGTCCATATTATTGTTATTATCATTATTACTATTGTTATGGGTATTATTATTATCAATTATTGTTGTTTCTTCCTTTTTCTACCACTCCCTCAGGATTCAGGAGCTTTCAATTATGATAGGGGGATTTCATTTTTTGGATTCAATTTCCTTCACCCTCTTGATAATTTTATTTTGTTTGTTTTTTTTTTTTCCATTCAAAATCGCAAAGGAATATTATTATTTCGTTATGAAACACCCGTTATAGAGCCAATTAGATTGGTAACCATACGACTCCTCGTTGACTCCCATCCTCGTGTCACGACGAATCGAAACCAAATATTATCATCGCGTGATATATTGGACATTATTGCATTCCGCGGAATGTGGCTTAGTAATTTTTCAGCATTTATCCAACGTCCATATGGATGCGAACCATTTTCCACCAACTGTCATTCGCATACCACAATGCGGTGCAGTATATCCGAGGAATTGTTAAAAAAACGATCGTTGGTTTTGTTATCAAAAGCTCGGTTGATTTTTTGCGTTTTTTTATTTCATGGTTTACTTTTTTCCATCGTTGCGACGTTTCAATGAGCAACAGCGTTCAATTTTTACATCAACATCGCTCGAGTTTTCTGAAGCTTAAAAATCCGCTAACTCAAATTCATTGTGTACAATCTCCGTGCTGTGAATTCGTTTTATTTATTTGATTATTTATTATTGTTATCTTTTCTTCTCCCTCTACATTCAATTAAAATACTTTAACATCGCTACGCTTAATCCAATATTTAAAGTCGAGCGTTTTGTTTTATTTTTTTTTTTATCGTGAGAAGAAAGAGAATCGTCATTCTTCTGATCGTATGAGATATAAGTTTTTAAGCAATACAATTACACCTATCATGTGGTAAAGATTTTACGCATTTGGAAAAGTTACTTTAGAGAGTACCGCAATCCGGGCGTTAAATAGTCTTGACACTAGTGATAAAAAGTTGCTCGAAGTTCAGCTCTACTGTGGTCGCCTGGCTTGGCTTCTAACTATTACCAGAGCGCAGGAAATAAAGTAGGTAAAATACTACCGTGTAGGGCGTAGAGTGGTGTAAATCACTTAGTGCAAACTGTACCTATATCGCTCCATCCCTTAGCCAGTTTCGTACCTATATCTACCGCATGGCTACACGATTTGAAAGGGGACGAAAAATTCCGAGTGCGAATAACACAAGTTAGAAATTTTGAAAACAGATAAATCACCTCGCACATGGTTTCTTGGGACCTTGCCCGGAAAGTACTGCGAGCTAGAAAAAATGAAGAACAAAAATTTCATAATTCTTCACCTTCTTTTTTCATCATGTGCGTCGAATCTCAGCTTAATGCAGTAAAAGCCGGCGTGTTTGATGAATATAAAATAGTCGCCACGCGATCTTCGATCGCGTCAACGATAATTGAATCCTGATTATATACGAAGTACTACCATCTTAAGAAAAAAAAAATAAATAAAAGATGTTCATAAAGAGCGTCATGGGGTGGACATAAGAGGAAGCACGCGTGCGGGCCATACGTAGAGACACGAAAACGCTGGTGAGAGGGTATTTCCCTGGGCGATACAATCTCGCCATCGTTTGAGAGCATTTGAGAGGGTGTTAAGTGTAGCAGACCCTCGAAAGTGCTCGTCTACTCTCGTAGGAATTATGCTCGACTCTGCTAGCTTAGATTTGGTAAGTTAGCCCGAGTTATTTTTGTAGCGGACCCAACAAAAATCATTTCAAATTTTTAGACGTCAACGGGCTTCCATTGTGCAACGAGAGAACGTTTATCAGCACGTATAAACGATGATAGTGAAAATCGAACACTTTGAAGTGCATACTATACATATATCCTTCTGGGGACATTTTATTTATTATTCAAAGCAAATGTCTGACGGTATTTTGCGTGGGTTAGTACGATCTACTTTTTTTCTTCAACCGCCGTTAAAGTAGCGTTGGCTATATGTTTCCTCATGTAAATCCCATGTATACGACTTCGAGTGTCTACATTCTGGATTAATTTCCATCAATGACAACTTTGAACTGGAGAAAAAATATTTACGTCCCATTTATATGGGACGTAAACGTAACTTGATCCACGATTTACGTGATTGGAGAACTTTTTATGTTCCTGAATATATTTCGAGTAGCATCCTATAACTTTGCATCTACGTTCAGAATTTTAGTTCGGTTAATATCATCCTCTCGGAGATCAGTGTGGGGAAGAAATAGCTAACGTTGGAAAGTTATCCCGACTGTGTAGGGGGGTGGAGTCGGAATCCCGCGGGAAATCATCTGCGGAGGAGAACCGTTTCTGTAACATATTGTCCTCTATCCCCTAATAAAAGCTTAGGCCACTAATGATCGTTATATCAGGAAAACGTTCGAAGAACCGACTAACGTTGGCTCTCGATTTCTGAGCCTCTCACAATTTTACATTGAAAATTCCTTCCTTATTTTCCTGCGCATCAATAATTCCACCTTATTCCACTTCCGCTGTACAGAAGTAAATAATCGGCGAAACCCCGAGTATAATGAATTTTTATTGGCCACCGTATTTACATCTACTCAATAGTTATTCTTCTGTGAATACATACAGGGTAGCCGAACAAAAACTAGTAGAATTTTTCAGTGAATGAAGCTGCCAAATTCTTGAAACTTTATTTCCCTATAGATATATGTATAGTATACACCTCACAATCAAGGTTCATCAAATTTTTGTCCGAATCATCCTCGAAAATCAGTATTTGTTGACGTGTTGAGCTTTATTATTCAGGTTTTCATATTTTCCGTTTTTTTTTGTTTTTTTTTTTATATCTATATGACATCAGCTGTACTCGAGCCCTCTTTTGTGAACCCGACTGTAAATAATGTAACCCGCGATGATAAAATAATTTTGGAGCCGAGATCGCGGCCGGAGATGTTCAAGGAGCATCTTAATTACTTCCAAAGATTCTTGAAAGTCTTTTAGCAGATCTTTTGAAAGTGAAAATATTGAAACAAACGTTTAATGCTATTAAATTCTTTGGGAAAAATAAATAAGTTGGCATGTGGCCGTTCTATAAGTTGAACATGCTCGAGTACGTGCCTGCAGGTGTATCAATATTGTGGACATGTAGCTGCATGTGTGGTAAGAGCGACTCGCTTCGCGAAACAATGGATTCTAGATGACTATAGCTGCGACATTTAGATCTCGAAAGCAGATTGTTTCGATGAAGCGAGTATAAAAGGTAGAAACCCTGACCTCGGATCGTCGCGCGCGAAAAGCATCCTTTATCCTGGTTATCCCGGTGCATCCGAACCTATTGTTTTCGAGAGAATCGAGGGGAGGGTTCCACCCTGACGACATACGCGTGACGTGAGATCGGTAAGATTACGAGCGGTGCAGGTATAATAACGACGGAAGTCGGTCGGAAGGCAGATATATGTAGTTTATTAGGTATGGGGCGTAAACTTATTAAACTTTGGATCAGCGCGACTTACAATCCGCTCGGTAAACGAGGAGAGTTTGAATCGCTGGTGTTTAAAGTTGGCGCTCGGCAACGAGAGCAATTTCATTTCGCGCAGGTTTGAACCGAAGTTGCTAAAGGTGAAATCAGAGAAAATCAGAGAAAATTTCCTTGGGGTTCGTGCAGCTGTGTGTTTATCAGCGTCAAGTTCAAAGGAGACATTCCCGCAGCTGCGTGGAAAATACCAAGAAAACCGCCCACTCAACCGTGTTCTTGGAAAGCGTGCGTTTTTACAAAAAGAGGATAGTGAACGGTTATTATTTACTCCGCTTATCTTCTGCCGCCGCGCGCAGGGAACCACCGAAAATTGCGATTTCTGATATTGAAGATCACGCGCGCGCTCTGACTCAACAAAAGAATACTTCATGACTACAACAATGCCACGGTCGCGACGCGGGTCGCTCTGTTTTTTCTTATTGAATCTATTTTTAAATTTATTTGAGAAGAACAAAAAAAAACCTTTTTCTCCCAAAAATAGCAAAGCGCGGATTCGCTCATTTCTTTTTTGCACCCGGCGTTATTTATCCGACGTTGAAATCGATATCTACCGAAGTTCCAAGACCTTACGAAGAGTTAACAGGAAGCACGTGAAAGCCCCAGGCTGGAATGGAGATGTCTCTCACTTTTGCACCCGGCTTCTCGTCACCTTGTGCAGTAATAGGGTCCACACGACTGGAGTGTTGCCGGCTGTAAGCAGAAAGAGCGCCACCAAGTCGGCAAGTGTTTTAAAAAACACCTGAACGTGTATCAACCTGTCCACCATACTGTCAACGGTCCAACCAGCTCTGGCTTATATACCTGCTCCTTGAATCCCTTGAGGCTCCACGCGTGCATCCCGCAAGTGTGGCACAGGCCGTTGATTCGGATGTGTGAAACAAGGTTAATTTATTTTTCAATCTTTATTGACGACCTCAATCATCGTTGTGACTCACATTTTATTTTTCGGTTACAATAATGATGTCTCGTAACCACGCTGACTCACCCCACTGGTACGGAATTCGTATTTCCAATCTAAGGGATCCTCTCGACCCGGTTACCACGCTGATCTGACCACCGCCCGGTCTGGCTGGCACTCGTAGGCTCGGCACAGATCGAACCAGAGGGTCTAACAAACGCTGGCGCAAGTACTCGCTCGGCCGCCCTCCGGGAATGCGGGTCCAGGTCCTCGACACCCGGCCGGGACTCTACACTCCGCAGTTCGCACGGCGTTCCGCGTTCTCTGTGTCTCATAAGTAATACTAACCTAACGCCTAGTACTAACCTTGGCTGAATACTTACAATTAGTTCGAACATCCCTGGATTTCATACCGTAGACATCGCATAAGCTCGTCAAAAAATGGACAGAGTGAGCGATCTTGAGTTCACAGCTTCTTTGGAGTACGCGATCGATATCTGGAGGGTTAATAAATGTATAATTGCCTTCGGATAGACAGGTTGGGCGGTCAGGACGAAACGCGGAATTTGGCACCCTCCCCTAAAACCCCGGGGAACTGTCGATCGTGCGGGTTTGCCTTTTGATAAATGGCTTCGCATTACACCTAAGACCTTCTCTCTGGCCTTCTACGTCGCACGACGTTGAGTGAATAATGACCGGGCGATGTCACAGTCCGTGGGGAAATTCGGTCTAATAAATCCAATTTTCAATCATACGGCAAAACGCAAATCACTACGACATTCTCTCCATCTCTATGTGGTATGATCCTACTCTGATCAATGCCTGCGGTACACAATCTCGGCGAACAAATGAGTGTCTACCTCTTCGACGTACCTCCGAGTCACGTGGGTATAACACCTAGCCTACCTATATCGCCTATGCAACAAATACAACCAATCCGTCAATTCCATTGTCCCAACGAGCACCTCCCACATCGTTATTCGCGACAGCACCTGTTCACACTCGTACCATTTTGGTACATTGCTGGGTGAACGATTGCCGCATCAACGGTAAAGACGAAGACTCCTTTGGTGGTTGACGTTCTAATGTTGACATTACATCTGCGCCCCAAGCTGCACGCGACACCTCTTCTCACCACTCTTCCTGAGTGCAACTGGTGATGGGATAGAGAAATGTGCTCTCTAATACGTGTACAGAGCGTTTTCTAAATGTCTTCACCAACGGCTATACAAAGAGACATACATATACACACTGTTGAAAGGCTATGATAAAGCTGCAAACACTGTTGGATTTCATTGTTGAAGTCGTTCCAAATTTTCAGGCACTTTAGAAAAAGGAAGCTCTATATTCTTAAATTCTCCCCCATCATCGACTACCCCATGAATCAATCAATTTTTTGTCCGGCCTGTACTTGAATGAAACTATCTTTTCTGGATATTAAAAATCAACAGCTGAAAATATATTAGCGTATTTCAATCGGTTGGAAATTTAATGATATTTATAACATAGTAACTAATATCGAGCTTGACCAAATTCCTCATGAATTCACGTCATCTGAACGGTATGAGCGAGCAAAACTGAACGGAGAAAATAAATTCCTCCGGTAGATAGAAGGTTTGGAATATAGTTGAATGTATAGGTAGACCACCGTATATGTAAGTACGTACATACGTGCGTTCATCTGGTTACCTAGCACATTTTACACAGACAATAAGGAATAGCACCGTCGGTCGCCCTATTCTATGAGTAAAAGTTCGCGGAAGGACAGTAGTAGGTACTTCGGCGTGTGTCGAAAGACACGGAGTAGTGCGTCTTGGTGTCTTCCGAGCCAACCGCCGTCGGCACCGACTGGAGCCATCCCATCGCATCACATCCCATCGCATCGTATCGTCTCGTCACCACAATCTACGGAAATACCAGGAACCTATCAAGACTTTTACGTCGACCAACTAGCGTTGGCTGTCGTGGGTCGATAACCCTGTGGCGGAGGTACTCAGCCACTCTGCAGACTCTGGTGATATTTCTCCTCCTGTTGATATTGCCGCGCACCAGGAACGTGCGAATCTTTCTTATTCTCCTCCATCTCCTACCGTATTTTCTCTTTTTTACTGGTTTTTTGCCATTTTTTTTTTTGGTTTTTTTCTTCTCACCTACCCGATTCCCCAATTCCTTCTTCTCTTTCTCTCTCTACATCTCGGTATCTTCCCGCGCCCATCCCAAGGAAACACACTCCCCTATATATTCCAGCCATACCACCTACGACTCCGAAACGGAATTGCCAGAATGATTTTCGCTTCCAAATTGATTTCTTACCAGAGACGAATCTAAGATGGATCGCAGAGTCCTTCGTCCCACAGGATGCTGCGTAGTTTTGGAAGTTCATTAATTGCCTAGCTGCTACCAAAGCGCTATCTTTGTCCGGCCAATTATATACCTACCTCTGATGATACGAGTCTCCTAATCCTCCTTCTATATAACCGCGACGGTGTTCGTCCGAATTTTATTTCCCTTATTCTTATGGGTACATATAATGTATATACACATATAGATATGTATGTATGCGTGTATACATACCCCTTGGGTTATAAAAATCCGTATCCTCTGCGAGTGGATTTAGCCCAACGTGCGAAAGCTGGTACCGGCAATATATGACCGTATAGAACCTGGCGAAACGGGATTATAGTTATATGGTTATGGTTACAGGATCTTGTAGGAAGGCATAAGGCTGAGAAACGAATAAGACGACGATAAGGTTCGTTAGAAAATGAGTTTATTTCACTTTTACCTGCACATATTATAATTAATATGCGTTGCGTACTTATGTGACCTAGTAACGGGCATGTAAGGTGTTTCGGTATACATATATATATGCGGCAAAAAAAACTCGCAAATTAATTGCGGGAGGGGAGGGGAAGGGAGGGGGGGGGGGGATATAAAAGAAAACAAAAACAAAAGAAAACAAAAAAAACAAAAGTCAGTTAATCATAATTATAGATTGCAGATATATTAGACTGACATACCCTTGAATCAATTACACATCGTATGGATATAATATATGTATATTTTTTTGTCAATCGTAACGGTTTAATTACCGTATTTACATGGTAGTACCATACGTGCATGTATAATGTGTATGACGCTACATGGTGAAAATTACGCATATGTGAAATAAAAATAAATATAATAAGCGGTATAGTTGGTGCGGCGCGATATGGACGCTTGGTCGCCGGGTCGACTCTGTACGTGACGGCTGCCGAGATTATTAAAATAGTTTAATCTGGCGGAGTTACACGGGAAGTGGCCTTCCCTCGAGTCGGGAGGGTAAAGGTTGACAGGAGATGCGGAAGGGGTTAAGGGGTTACAGGGAGATGGGACTAAAAAAACCGTTTTTTTTTTTTGTTTCTTTTTTTTTTCAAATTAAATAAAAAGCATAAGAAAAAATACACGGTTGTCAGGGTACAGAGCAGACTCGAGCGTAATGTATCCCAAGCCTCCGAGAACTTGGACAGCTAGGCGCGCACCTCAGGTTCGAGGACAAGCACCGACGTCTACATTCAGGCATTTGGCAGTTACCCCACTATACATATAACATCTAAGTATAGAAAGAGATGCTGCTCAAAACACACTCATTATGAAAAGACTCAGTAGTATTCATGCAAACTGACGCCGCAGAGTCCAATTTGAGGAGGAAGAGCGGTCGTCCTCGAGCCTAATATTATACCTTTCGTCGTCTCTATTCATCTCCTCTCGTTTCTCTCATATTTCCTTCCATTTCCTTATTCTTTTCTATCCTTTATTTTCACAAATTTTTTCGTTGATTTTTTTTTTGTTTTTAATTATCCTTTTATTTTTTTCATCCGAAACCTTTTTCTTTTTCATTTTCTACCACGCCACTCATCCACTCGTCAACTCTTACTCTTACTCTTACTCATACTCTTACTCTTATGATCCTTACTTTCAACTTCACTCTCACGCTCAGCACCTGCACGACAGCTACCACGAGACGAGAGGAGACGAGACGAGACGAGACGAACTCTAACCTTGCTGCACGGGTGACTGCGTGCTGGCCTAACGCGTTATCTCTCTAATCATATTCACCGCGATTGTCACCACTACTACAGTTTTTCTTCACGTATTTACGTAAAAACTTTTCTCGCAATAGATTGCTGAGATATTCAATAATAGTCATGGTAATAATAATATCAATTAATTCAAATAACATTAATAATAGTAATTATAATAATTGCGGTAATAATAATAGTAATATATATGTTCAATGACAAAAAATAAGACATTATATCGTGACAGAGTGTGTAATAGTTTTTTTCATAATTATAATTGTTGTTCAGTTTTTTTTTTTTCATTTTTTTTATTTTTTTTTTTATTTCTTACCTATATTTATTAATAAGATTTAAGATCGTATAGCGACGGTACTATATAGCAGTAGTAGTTGATACGATATAGCAATTTTATTTTCCTCAAACAGTTTCCATTGAGTTGAATCAAACGTGAGCGCAATAAAAATGAAGTGATATGAATAGAAAATTTGAAAAAAATGTCATAATAAATGCGCGGTTAAATAAAATGGTACGTTCGATCAAGTCGATGGAAAGTGTGTCGTCTGCTTATCGTGTGCCCTGTTTTTGTCGTGTTTTTTTTTTTTTTTTATTTCGTTCTTTCGTATCGGCATACGTAATATTATTATAATACTATTATTTAGAGACGTGCCGTATAATATCTATATCGCAGGCAGCATATACTCATGTGTCATGCATAACATGATAGAAAATAAAAAAATGCGACAGGGGGTACACGCGGTTATGGGATATTATGCGTAGTTTTTTTTTTGCGTTTTCGTTTTTTTTTTTTTTTGTTCCGTTGCAGCGCAATAGAACCGTTGAACACATATATATACGTGCAGTTCGGCGGATTGACGGCTCATTTAATATACCGTTGAACCAAACTCGTATATAATAATAAATTGGCACTACCCTCTCACCACAAGCAGTAGGCTAGATTGGAAAATTTATAATATACCCAACCTTTAGCAAAATGTAAACTTCATAGCTGTATGGAAAATTTTGAAAAGATTTTTTAGATTTTCTTTGTTTTTCGTATTTCACCAATCGATCGCGCTCGCGTATTGTTATCGTAAACGGTTGTAAATTAACATGACGAACAATGATTTAACATCAAAGGCACATCTCGATGAATGAACTCCAATGTTACAGTAACGGTACGAACACGTTAGCATCACTTGGAACGGAGAATGTTGAGATTTATATGATCTGCGCGGTCGCGACGTGGCTAAGGTCAAATCGTAAGAGGAAGATGGGGTCGTGCCAGTACTGCCTATGGTTTGAGCTCCAAAGTGGCACAGATACCGTTCGGTGGATGGGAATATCCTTGATATCATACGACTGGCCCAGAAGGGCGGGCTCTCTTGACCTCACGGGGATCACCCCCCCCCCCCCTCGCGCTCGCGCTCCCACCCCCATCTCGTGTGCTTGGCTTAGGCAGAGGAGATGCCGCCAGAAGAGGCAATTAACCTTCTGCGCCGCCCCTTCTCGCGCAACCACCCTCTTCGGTGGTAGAAACCCTAGGTGCCATACTCTGGCACTCCCTTGATATCCCACTCCACAGACATCTGCATAATCACGCTTGATTCCCAATGCTAATTAGAATCTGCGGTACGTTGCAAATACACGACCATCCCGCATCACATACGACGCGTATAACGTCGCTGTGTGAAACACGATTCTGAGAGTTTTGTACGTATATGTATACGTATATCTGAGTTTGAGTACGCGGTAAAAACATTTGGATTGAAAGCAACAGTTTTGAAACGATTTGAGAGAAAATTTATATGGATTTGAGTTACGACTCGGATGATTCTTTGATTGCGCGCAATCTGGATTTTAAGTTTTAGGTACACTTGGGTACGTATGCATGTGGCTGTATATGTGAAAAAAAAAAGTTATTGTCAGCTTATTGCGATATTATCACGCACATTGTCCATTCGCGAGTGATATAATTACTCGGGAACGAAGAGTGAACGCGATGTAGCTACGATTATTATTCCTTTTGTTCGAACGAGATGATCGTTATTATGAGCTTGATCGTCTCGTTGGAATAAAATGACTGCATTATAATCGTTTTAATAATCTCCAAGTACCTCCTTATCTCGTTTAATTTCTATTGCAATTCCCGATATCCAAGTGCACGAACTATTATACATGTATACATGTATATATCTATGTATATATATATATAATGTTCGCATACTCGGTGGAGCAGTCGCTGTATAAGGAGGTGATTAAACCAATGGCGGAACTGGGTATCTCACTTGTTCAGAATCGGCGTGAAAAACCAGAGTCGTAGAGCTTGCAGAGGCTGTCTGCACGCCCGGGAATACCCGTGTGCATACCTGGTACGGAAACTGAGACTGAAAGTGCCTCCTGATGTTTGAGGATCTGCCGACGTCTCTGCCATGTAAAAGTCCATGCAGCGATAATGGCGATTTGGACGACGAGGAATACCGTTCCGGCGACTATCGCTTCTCCTAAGTTGATGCAGACGCCGCTCGAAGAATCCGAAGATTCTATGAAGATCGTGTCCTTGGCCGCAGCGGTTGCGTTACCCGTTTTACCGTCACGTTCGAATCCAAACTTATCCGTGATCTGGATCGTTTGAACTACCAGGAGGTCATCTCGTGTCTGCGAAGCTGAACGACGACGCCGACGACCGTATGAGATTACCGAACGCAAATCACCCGTTGATTCTTCCTGATCACACTGCACCGGCGGACAATGCGGTATGCACGGAGTCACCAGGGCGCGGAATTGCACAACCTCCGAACTCGGGAATTTGAAAGCGTCGAAATGGGACAGGAGAATCTGAAACAAATAGTCACACGTCAAGTTAAGTTCTCGTGAAATACGTCAAGGATCGGTATCCTGCGAT